>OY735141.1:26793861-28088589 GCA_963457615.1 Nicrophorus investigator
GGAATCGATTCCATCGGCCAGGAAGGAAACGCGCAAAGAGATGGGTGATAACGGGGGACGTTTTTATCGTCACTTAATGAGATTTCAATGGAACAAACATAGACATAAGTTCGGACGAAACCTTTAAACTTTCCCAATTCGCTGTATTTAATGCTTAGAAAGCAACCATAAAAAATAGTTCTCACACTACTCTCATATAATATATATTAATTTATTCAAATATAAAAAAGTATCAAAAACCAAATTAAATTGAAAATTAAAAAAAGGAAAATTAATTTCAGAAATTAAAAATTTATTAACTTTCGACTTATTTGTAATTATTATTTGTTTATTTATTAAAATTATGATTATTATAAAAGAGTATTTAATTACGAAATTACTATATTTTAATAAAATAATTTAGTAATATTTCAACACATTATTATTATTATTGTGATGTATGTTAAATTATTTAAAAAATAATTCATTAAATATATTTATCTCTTTTTTTAGTTAAACCAATAAGAGTACAATCATTAATCATTATTTTGGAGCATGTAGTAAAGAGTGAAATCATTAGTTAAGCCTCGGACGTTAAGAATATTACGTGACACTTTTTTTTATATATATACATTGTTAGTCGGATAGGTTTCGATTCACCTTTTCGGTGCAGTTGTTTATTATTTTATTTTCGAACTTTCGTTCCTTTTTTTTATTATTCTCCTTTATATAAGTAGAAACACGAGAAGGTCTTCGGGCAGGTATCTAATGACAAAAATTATCGTCGATTAAATTACATCCTCGGGTCCGGAGCCACGGAATAATCAATTATAAAATTATTGATTATACCTGTAAGGAAGAGACAAAGAGTGGGAAAGGAACGAATCGACAACATGTGTTTCCAGGAAATTAAAGGAATTAATGAATGAAACCTGCAAAAAAAATTATAAATATTCTATTTGTATGCTTAAATTTTATTTTAATAAAAATAAACTAAACAATATTAAGAAAATAATCACTTTACTATGTTTTTGTTGTTACCGTAGCAACGCTTCGTGTTTACATCCGAAATTTGTTTATTGACCATTTGTTTTTGGTAATAAATCAGCACGGTGGGCAATTAATGCCATGGCAACGATTGATTGTAAATCTCGTAGACCAGCTGAGAGCGCCTCCATCTCCGTTTTGATCGCATCTTTTCCATCGAATAAATGAAATTAACTTACTCGAATTATTCCAAATAAAAGTTTTAATAATTCAAATAAAGATAAATATTTCTCATTTCCCAAAATATATCATAACTAAATTAATTCAATCAATTTTTTTTTTGGTATATTTTTAATTAATAATTTTAAAGCATTTATTTAAAATTTTTGTAATGAAACATCAAAAAATTGTTATTTTTTTTTTGTACAAAATACATTTTTAAAATTGTAACAAATATGCATCACACGTTTTATAAATATTTACTTTAGCCTTATTTGTTAAACAATTTTGTTGAGTTACAGTATTGAGCGTTATCAGTGAGAATATAGCCATAAATATTGAAATTACTTATGCAAATATAAGTAATCGCGATGACGCCTTTCCCAGGTTTTACAAGAAGTATTGTTTTCCTAAGCCGAAACACCGCTCATTTGAATGTTTGCATTTTTACAACTGTTACAACAACAAAATGTAATTAATCTAACATCGATCGGCCTTGAAGCGAAAAAAAAAACTTATTTTTATCTGTTTCTTTAATTGTATTAAATTATTCAAGTTGTAGAAAACGAATATAATTACTTGTTTTAATTCTGCTTTGTTTTCATTATTTTATGATTTATTATCACCTCTGGGAATTGAGCAATAGCAATAAAAAAAAATACGAAAAAAAAAACAACAACAACAACCTAGAACCAAAAACTAAATTGAATTTTTCATGAAGTCCCTGGTAATTAACGGGTTTTTAACTAATTGCAATTTAAAATGGAATAATTTGTACGTGCATACGATTTAAATAAATTTGAATATATTTTCTACGCTTCGATTGTTCAAGCAAAGTGAAAAAAAAAATATCAAAAAAAATAATACAGAAACTGTTTTAAGTATTATTGTTTCAACAATTTGAATTTAATTATAATATTAGTTTCAAAATGTTAATTTGATGAATTTATTAATATAAATTTATTGTTAAATCGAAAATATTATTTTTATACTATTTCCACATTTTTTTAGGTATTTAATATTAAACTGTCTGAAGAAAGTCATAATTAGTAGTATTGCTTAATAAATTTATACCTTAATATGGATATATTTTTCCAAGATATTTTAATGTTTAATAATGATAAATTTATCAGTTAATTAATGTATAAAAATAAGCAACTGGCAATAAATTAAATAATTTGTGTATCAGAAAATTATTTAAAATAAATCAGTTTAGCATATATTTCTTTGCAGTCTTGAACTTGTTTTAAGCTGAAAAAATGTATTTTAAATGTTGTACTATTAATAAATTAATAACATGGGGAAATTATAAAATAAAAACGTATTTCTTCGGTGAAAATAGAAACATTTTACGTAGTTTCTAATAAATTATTTATGATTATTTACCATTAGACTTTGGAGTAATTACTGTGCCATTTGCATTTGTTGTTGCTTCTTATATTTTTTTTTGTGGTCAAACGCGATTTCCACAAGGATTTCTAAAAGCAGATTCGGTTTTTCATTCGCTACGGTAATCCGATACATTTTCTTTATTTTTCTTAGGGGTGCGAAGCAAATCGATTGCAGCTTTTGACTTCCCACCCCATGAAACTTTAGCTCGTCTACATATGTACGTGAACAAAAAAAATGTGTTTCTAAATCTAATCAAAAATGGTACTTTGGTTCAAAAATGTCCTCAGTTATTTTTTTTAAATTTAAATTTTTCTCATATGAAAATATGATATGGCCGCGTGTTATTGGATACGAGTTTTGATTATGAATGTTGGAATTTTAATGAATTTCACTTCTGCTGCGGCCGTAAATCGCCTCATCATACATATAAACGTTCCTCGTCTATGTATTCATCATCTTAAGTGTGTGTGTATTTTTTTTGATCGTATCTACTCGGTTTTTCGTCGAGGGAAAATTTATTAAATACATTAAAACGTCGCCTAATTGAAGCCGGATTTCCAAATGAAATTTATACGTCGACAGAAAAAATTAAACTCCTATACCATTTTTTTTTAAAATTAATTCTCAAGGCAGATTTAATAGTTTTCCGGTCACAAACATGAGAAATTTGATATTTTATTCAATTTTTTATTAAAAATTCAAAAAGGTTATTCGTAAATTAATTATAACATGATTATTGTTTAAATAGTTCACGATTTCAAAATAATTTTATGCTGTATTTATCAAACACGATGTTTCCATTATTGACGAACAACTAATTTGATATGTTAATGAAGCCGAATCTCGATTGATTTGCTGTGTGAATTTGGTGAAAAAGTTCGAATTTCGACGTGAAATTTACGACCGGTTTTTCTTGCCCAATTCTTAATTACAGCGCACGAATAACTAATAACATTCCGGAATCGCATAAATTAATAAATCGCCGTGAATAATTTCTACATAGCATTTTTAATCTTTCCGACGTGTAGAAATTTTATTCTACATTTTTTTTTTATAAAATATTTATTTAAATGTGTATCAGATATTATGTGGGGAATTATTGTTTGGGAATTCACTCGGATTCGGACAGCTGGTCGACAGAAGAAAAAAGAAACAGCGTCCTGCAAGAGAGAAGAAAAGAGAGTTTTCTGATTTCGATTTCTATTTTTTTCTTTTTCTTTCTCGAGGCGTTCCGCTCGCCCCCTTGTACCGACCTCTTTGTTGCGAGTTCTGGGAAGTCCCTTGTCCCTCTTCGAGTCCTTTCACACGAAAACGGACACAGCGCGTTCACATAAATATGAATTATTGGAATTTCGAAAATCTTCGACACAATTGAGTTTTAATTCAATTACAACAGAAAGATTTTTCTTTCTTTTGACGCACATTTGTGTATAAAAAGGGGAAGTCAACATTCAAAGTTTCGATAGGTAAATCTCCTCAAACAATATTTATATCATTCAAAATACGAGAAATTCACATTAAAGTCAAACATCAACATTTCTTTTTTCCTAAATTAGTCATATTTTTTAAATTCTTTAATGAAAAGCAATTATCTCTATCTATAAATTTTACACCGGAAATTTTTATTTATTGATGAATAATGTTTCAAATAAATTTATATTTTATTTTATGAAAATTATTTTTTTGGCTAAATACAACTTAGTTATAATTGATATTCAAATGAAAAAGTAAGAGATAATGAAAATTATATACAGAAAAGATAAATAATTAAAAATAATTTTTTGCTTTAATTTTAAATTTATTACCTGCGAATCGCTCGATTACGAACTCTTTTTTCGTGGTCGTAAAAGGTGTTTTTTTTTTATATATATACTCCTTCTCCCATGCCGTGTAATTTAATAAGGATTTAAGTTTAATATCAATTCCAACGACGAGCTTTAATAAGTGATTGCCGGTTTCGGACGCAAGGTCGGTATAATTAAAAGAATACATACATACAAGAAGGGAAGGTGAAAAAGGAAGAGAAAATAATAAGGACACTCATCATTTCTGTTCCGTTTCATATATGCGTATATATATTTTTTTGATGCTCCAGCTGCTTGTCAAGGCTCGTTAGAAGTCAAACAATGAAGGGAATCGGGATGGGAAACATAGCCGAACAAGACAAGTAGCAGAAAATTGCTGTAATTTTTGTGTCATATTTCCGCGACGCGTTTTATTCCCTCCTTCATTATTTATTCCTCGATAGCATTAAAATTGGAAGGTAAATTTCATAGGCTGACATCTCGTGATAACGATAATTACGGCTTATCTTGTTGTTACGCGTTTTATTTTTGTTGCTTGGATCTTGCCGCCGCCCCTCCACTGCCACCAGTAGTCTTTCTATTTTTTTTTTGTTCGTTATTTTTCCACCAATCAAAATTTAATTCGGATCACGTGTTGTTTTTCTGCCGATTCGTGTATTATGCACGACGTTCGTTTTTTTGTTTCCTCTTGTTTTTTGTCGTTTTCTTCTGCTTTTGGTCTATTCGTTTTTACGTGTGCAGGTTTTTTGTTTGAATGTTGGCGCTCTTGTGTGACGCAACACGACGCTCGGGTGAAGGGTTGAAGCCACGCCCGCGCAGCAATATGGCCGCACGTTTGATTGGCCGGTGACGAGACGCCCACCTGCCGGGCCACGCGTGACTGATTGACGGGTGGCCACGCCTCGCGACACCAGTTGCGCGGATTCGCGGCCGTGCACGTCCACGTGATCCGCGTCGGCCACGTGGTCATCACCACGTGGTGTTGACCTCCGGACCGACCGTTTCGTAGCCGCAGCCGTTGCCGCCGCCGCCGCCGATCTCCGTTGACAGGAATGTTGCACGATAAGCATCGCAGCGTATGCGATATCGCCGCCGACGCCGCCACCGTTACCGCCCCCCGATTATGATTTATCGGTGTGACCCAGTGCTCCACTCCCCCGGTTCTCGCACCGCCAACATTCACGGCCAAATTTCTCATATATTGCTTATTACAAGAACTACCAACGGCCGTGTCTCTCGGCTCCACTCAAAAATCCAATCAATCAAAGCGCTCCGATTGATCACGCCCCTCCAATATGAAACTCCCACCTCACACGGAATTATCAATCGACAAATTAGCAAAAGTTCAGAAACAACTTGTCAAGGAGGATTAATTACATTCAATCCATCCATCGATTAACACAATATATTTATCTACCTTCATCATATCCTTATTCCACTTCAAATATACCACAACTTAACCAAAACTCACAATTTTTATTTTAATATAAACATAATTCAAAATAAACCAAAGAATATAAATTTATTATAAAATCCAAGAAAATTTGCTAAAAAATAAAAATTAAGTGATAATTATAATATTTTTCCAAATAGTCATTAAGATGCTAAAATAATAACTACTAAATTAATTATAATGATATTCCATTTTCAACTAACATTTTTATTGAAAATAATTATATTCAATTATTATTTTAATTTAATTATTCGCCACTCGACTTTTCAAGTAAGTAATAAGTTTATTTAAACTAGATAGATTTACATCATTTTCTGTTTTTACAACAACATTTTTTTAATTTGTTAAATGTTTAACTTTATGTCCCATCGTTACTCATTTTTACAAAGGTGAATAAACCAGGAACTAAATTTAAACAACGCTTAAAGTTTATATGTAAGACAACCCATGTCGCTCTAATTAGTCTTTTTAATATATATATACACATAAAGTTGTAATATGTTCTTATTTCTGTTGTTAACTAATTACATAAGAAATATGTTTACATTTAGAATAATTGTAATTTAAATATCATAAAACATAACAATTATTTAAAATAAGTACTTTTTAAAATTGTGTATTTTTTATTTTAACAACGAATGTCTTGTGTTAGTTTCAATTTGATTTATTTTGTTAAAAGAACAACACATTTGTAAAATTTATTTTGAACTGATTAGAGTTGTTTTGAAAAATGTATATATATAAATGAAAAAGTAGGGAAAGTTATGAAACGCGAAGCCAATTAAAATGTATTCCATATTCTTGAAGTGAAAAGTAAGTTTTGTGTGGTATACAAATTTATTGCCTGAAGTAGTAAAAACACAAAGAAAGAAAAAAAAATGGAGGGAAACGAGAGCCACGTTTCGAATGTGTTTACTTCTTATGGCCCAGACCTCCTTTTTCCTTTGCACATAATTCAAGACGCTGTATGTATACGCCACACAAAATGGCTTCTACCGCAAGTTGCACTTCTTAATGATTTCTCTCCACGCGGTTTTCCTTTCTTTTATTATTTTTTATTTTTTTGCTTTCAAAGGAGAGAAAGAGAATAAAATTATTATAAAAAAAAATATAAATGGGAATTTCTTAAATTAATTCAATTATTCTCGCTGGCAAAGCGATAAATTTCTGGCCGCATCCGTTCCGTTCGGTTCTCGCCCGAAAAGAGGAAATTGTATTAAGCGTCCCCGCAAAATAGTCATAATAAAACTTTGGCTTTTAATTAACTTTATCGCAATTCGATTAGAATTACATCGCGCTTAATCCGACCACGTAACACACATTAAGCGGAGAGTAACAATAATTGCATTGCTCGGTCTCTTTCGCGCACGTAAATTAATTCCAGACATTAAATTATTGCAAATAAAAAGAAGCAAAACAAGAGCCGCAGGATAGATGCAATATATATATGCTCAGCGTGTAGAGAAGATGCAAAAACGAAAAATTCTTATAATTAAAATAATTAATTGAAATTTGAGTAAGATTTATATCGATTTAATTTTAATAAATATTCAAATCATTATAATATTAAAAAAAAGTATTCTTTACGCATTGCTTTAGATTCAATCTTTAATAAATAAAGTATTCATAATTCTGAAGTTATCCCCTTCGATGATCAGAGCAGATTAGAGACTATTATTTCAAATAAGTGTACTTCTTAGGTTGTTGTGTCAAGTTAAGTTTATGCGGTTATACTTCAGTCATGTCATTTCACGTTGACAGCTTTGAAGGAGTTTGTTTGGTTTCAGTTCTGAATGGCGATGATCTGGTTTAGGGGATCATTTGCACTTCTAGTACGTAGGGAGCATATTCATCGCTAACATTATACTACAGTATTGACTTTCCCTTAGAAACATTATTCAAAATTATTTTACTTTATTTTAATTAAGTTTGAAATTAGATTTAATAGTTGAGGTAAACTTTTTTTTTTGGCAATATGCTTTCATCTCGGTCTACAAGATTTTCAGATGTAAAATGAAATTAACAGAATTTAGTTTTATAAGCAAATAAATATTTCGCAATTCCATCATACCATAATGGATTTGCGTTAACATTTTTGATACATAAAAAAAATTATAAATTTTACTGTTTATTTAGCTATATTTTTATTAACATGAGTTTTTAGAACAAATTATTAAAATCTCCCAATTACAATATTGCTAGAATATTTCATTTTTTCTGGAAAAAATTATGAATTAATAAATCTAAATTTGCACACTGTAATTGCTCAAAATGAAATAAATATTAAAATTGGATTTGTCATATTAGTCATGTTGCTAGGCAATATTAAAATCAATAAATCAATATCACAAAAAGTATTAATAAAACAAACTTCACTTGACAATACTGCCAAAATAAATAATTAAATTTAAAAAAATAAAATTTTAGTGGTTACAAAATGATTTAATTCGAACTGTATGTATGGTGAAGAAATGTTATATCGTGGAATAAGTTTTATACGTTTTAAATAATAATTTTTATTTTATTTTTTAATCTTAAATATTTATGTTGACAGCAATTAAATATTATTTAGGAACTAAAATTATTTACATATAATTGCAAAAAGAAAATGATTCACAAACGGACTATTGAATTCAGTGAAACTGGTATTGGAATAGTGTAAATGGTATGCGAGGTGTATGTAAAGATCAAAATTGATGTTAATTTGACATTTGACGTGTGGTGTATGCTTATGAAAGAACCGCGGCCGGCGACTGTCAAAATGGAGAAGCCGCTCGGACGTTTCAATTTTGCGCTAAATACGGCGTCCACTAGATGCGGCAATGCATCTATTTATAAACGCCGTTCGTTTTGAGTAAATTATAATTAATGGTATTATTGAAAGTTGCGGTAATTACGGTGTGTATTCGACTCTGCGAATTTATTGCGATCGCCGGGTGGGCAGCGCGATCCAACTTTACGATCTCGTAATGTGCAATTTGTGTAGAAGGAAATTAAATGGAATCAATCAAACAAAAAAAAATTAAAATAATGAGTCTGTGTTGGCCATAAAGTTGCGGTTGATTTATTAGCAAAATAATAATAAAAAAAAATAAATTTAAAAAAACAAACTAAGTATAGCGCAGATAGTGATGGTGAGTGAGAGATGCATAAATTCTCGTTTTGTCAAAACAACCGAACGATAATTTGCCGAAGGGTGAAGAATATTGCGATGCGATAGGGGGTTGTCTCTTTTCGAGTGGTCCGTCGTCCCCATTTTTTCTCGGAACATATTTATATTCAGAAAGGGGCTGCAATTAAAACGAGACCCCGGAACGTCAAACTTTAACACCCCAAGTCAAGCCACCGCTTTTGGGGTGGTCCCCGACACAAAACAAAACATAAAGCATCGGTCTGAACAGGCTTAAAAAAAGAAGCAGCGAGAGAGAGAGAAAGACGAGAGAATGAAAGCGAGCGAGAGAGAAAGAGAAGAGAAAAAGTACACGCAGAGAGGAGAAACATGTTGTTCGGATTCGTTTCATTGTCGATTCGTTACGCAGACAACTATGAATTTCTTCATTGAAAAATGCCAACCCAAAAAAAAAAGGACAAACAAACATCGCCTTCGTTAACCGAATGCTACGCACCATGAAGACCAATTCGCAGCGTTTTATTATTATTCGGACGATTTACTTTGTAAACATGTAATTTTACTGATTATACCTCTAACCACAATGTATTTCTTACAATTTAGTTACCCAAAATCATTTAAATTTTACGAGTATTTATAAATTATTATTTTTTTCATTATTTATATTTAATCTGTTTGGTATAAACTAGAAAGTATTTACATTACAAAATTACTGAAAAGTTTAGAACATTAACAATTTATTTTATAAAATTGTATACGAAATACGTCAGCTATTGATTGTCTTAATGATGGTGCACGTCCAATTAACTTGTGTTTATTTTTTAACTTCGTAATTAATTACCGAAGTGGTATACTTTATCTGCTGTTTCGAAATATTGCCAGCCAATAACAGTCAATGTCTAGTCAACAAATATATTTATTATATGCAATTATATACACCTTGAAGTAATTGATGTAAACGAGTAATTTATATACTTTAATAACCAGATAGTTATTTTTTTACATTATGTCATCCAGTGCGTATATTATTACAGAGAATGGTAGTAATTTAGTTTGCAAATAAGTTTAAATTGTTACTGAATATAATTGTATATTTTCTACTTTTTAGGTTTGTTTGCTTATGTTGTATTAAAATTTATATAAATTTTATTGTTGCGAAGATTATGTAATAAAGTAATTTTCTGGGTTTATAATGAAATTCATTGTTAATGAAATGTTGTTGGCAATTAGATGCATTTACTTGGGAATGCGTGTAAGTGTGGTACGGACATGGATGTGGTAATGGATAAGAGGGGTTTCGTTACTTTCTATTCAATGTGGTTATAAATAAACGCGATATCAATTAATCCGCAACCGGAAACGTGTTAATAATATCGATGGAACGATATGCAAATGCGTCCAACCGGTCCACCTGCATTACCACCAGAGACACAGTAGACCCAACCCAACGTAAATCGCGAACGAATAAATTGCATAAGATGTTGATGAAGAATAAGAAAAAGTTGAGACCGAATATCGATGGGTGCAGAAGGATGGAGAATGTGAAACGGCGTTGGCGTTGATGCGTGCTCTTGGATCGTTGCATTCCAATTGCCTTTAATTATTTCATACGCACTGACAAAACACGATCGAATCGGAATTGCAAATCCAATGTTTTAGTGCCTTGTAAATATATTTATATATAAATATATATTTATTAAGTACACGTTCGGTTCATTTAAATCCGCATAAAGCGAGAGTTACGCAACGATCGATTCGAAACGTCAAAACAAATTCATCATTTCGCTTCCTTTAGTCCTGTGTTCCTTCATCTCGGATGGCCATCAGATGTTTCGTTTGAAACGTGCAACCAATTGAGAGATAAGATTGTCCGCCCGTTCTTCTTGTTGTTGTTGTTGTTCATGGGTATTAAGTTCGAGCGTTGGCGAAGAGTGAAATGTGTGGTTGTTTTTGAAATTTCGCAAGTGGTCTTTCTGGAGCTGCAGGAACGTGGATTTCTCAACGCGCCGCGATGAGTGATGTCGTTCACGTGGCTTCGGAACTATCCTTTGGAGTGCTTCTCTTCTTCGGGGCCACCCATGAATACAGGATTAATAAAGAGTGGTGTTTATTGCCAACGGGGGCTGCGGACATTTTTTCGGGGAATAGTTAACACCGTAATTGTCTCTTTACATACCAAGCCTCATGTAATTACCGGAGATCGGATGGCCGGCAAGTGGAATAACGAACATCGTGGCCGGTTTGCGCTACGCAATTATGTTCACTCTTTTTTATTTATTGTGTGTAGTTATGATTTATTTTCTTGTTGCGCCATTTCCTTGGACCAGTTTACTTTAACCAAGTAAATTAAAGTTGTTTCTACTTTAAAACGGTGCATGTTGGAACACAGCCTATATATACACGTCTAACCTAATTCAGGTGACACGGAAGAACACAATGCACGATTGTTATTCCACTAAACTTTCCTATAACAACGAAATGTTATGAAACCACAAGAAAAAGAAAAAAAAACCCACACGAAAATTGTGCACATACTCATATTTTCTGAATTCATATACTTATACTGAAAATCACAATAAAGTAATATTTTGATAAAGATACAAACATTTTATTCATCCACTTTATAGAAATGTATTCCATAATTTGATATAGTTATTATTATTCTGTTAATCATGTTCATAATTCTTAGTCGTCATTAATTTTGAGTTAATTCTAAATTGGTAAATTATATTAATTTGATTAATATGTAATTAAAAAGAAAATTATAATATTTATTTGATTTTTGTAATTCAGAATATGAAAACTATTAATGCATTCTTATATTGTTTTATTTATAAATGTTTTAGAAAATATTGAAATTATAAAATTAATATAAAATTAAGAATAAATTTTGCTTGTTGAAAACTACTCTAGTAATATTGATGATGTTTTTGCAGTTATATAACAGACATTTATGATATATGAAAATTAAAATAACTACTGTATGTAATGATTTATAGTTAGATAAAAAGTAGAGTTTTGATACGTTTGAAGTAATGGGATGTTCATTTTGAAAGGATGTGCGGTATCAAGTGTTTACAGCGTTTACATTTTCTACTTTTCCTGCCAATTAAAAGGGTGCATTAAGCATCTGCCAGAGCTTAATTAAAGTTATAAATTTGGAAACTTTTTCTCCATTCCACCTCTCCCATCCTCGTTTGCACTGCAATGGGATTAGATTTTGGGCTTTTGGCTGGCTACCTGTGCGTGTAACTCTGTTTCGTTTCGTGCGAGTGGAGGCGGCAGCAGAAGCGGAGGCGGCTGTGGCGGTGCTGGGCGAGGCGGAGGCGGCGGCAGCGGCGGTTGTTTCGTGGGGGCGGCTGGTTTCGGTCGTTTCGGTGGCAGCGGCGGTCGGGGGGTTTTGTGATTAATGACTACTAGAAGATTGGAAGTAATTAAAGCCGGGCCCGGGATAAATGGCAGCAACGTTCCGTTCCGTTCGGTTGCTGCGGTTCCGGTAACAATGCGGCCCGCTGTGTGTGTGTGTGCTGTGCCATCACATCCTCCCCCACGCAATACACACACTCACACAGATCCAAAATCACCCCTCTCCTCCCCAAAGCCATGCAAACATTGTGTATGGAGAAAAATCAATAATTAACCAATTTAAATTTCTACAATTTAACTTCTCTCATGCACCAAGCTCTCCTGCAAACTGAAAGTTTTCAAACGAAATTATTTCAGATATGTATGTGAGGAATATTCAAAGGAAACTAATAAAATTATGTTTAAAAATAAATATTTTATTTAAGCATTTGCACAAAATTATTACTAAATTAAGTTGTTAAAAATTACTAATTTGATATAAAGATCTAAAGAACTGTTCACTAATAAAATAATTTTAAATTTCATAAATTTCAAATAATAAATATGTAAAAATTTATATTCTAACAAATTGTATAAATTTTATTATTTTCATTATTTTTTTCTTATTTATATAGTAATAATGAAATCATCAATGATACGGAATATATGAATAGATTTAAAGTTATTTTTAATGTAGTCAACTGATTGTATCGTTCCCGCATTTCTGGCATCTTTTTAAATGTTAATGATTTTTTGGACGAACAGAAGTAAAATGCAGGACAGTTGTAATAAATTTGTAAAGGGTCCCTCCACCCCTGGTGTAAATGTATTATATAATACATTCCTGTTCTCTCTCTCTCTTCTGCTCCCTTCCTCGCTGTACACGCTGATCTTTTTTTTACTCTTCTTTTTTTTCGGTTTTGGCTCTGGTGGATGGATGTGAGTGATGTAGTCGTGTTTTATGCGCATTTCACGGTATTATTGGTAGGCATTGTGCCGTTTCGACTCTCACTCTCTCTCTCTCTCTCAAATATATATATGTACAGTGTTTCTCGCTCTTCTACAAATGTGTATATATATATGCGTGTGTGTGTGTGTGAATATGTCAGGCGAGAGCAAAGCGATATAATAGCGATGTGACAATGAAATGTAACTTTTTGCCCATATTAATCGTGACGGGAAGAATGCGGGAAGCATGTCTGACGTCGCGACGTCGGCTTCAGAGGCAGCGGTGGCGGCAGCAGCATCAGGAATGAAGGCGGCGGCGGCGGCGGCGACGACCGCCCAGCGGCATTTCCCGCTGCATTCTTGCCGATATCTGCCCGGGAAAATGCAATAACTGTCACATCCCGTGTGCAGCGAGGAAAATCACGCGTCACCATAGCAACCAGATATGAATATTTCATAGAATACATTTTCATACTTTATTGAATCTGTCACCTTTGATTAGGGAGACAAAGCTAACCTGATGCTACCGTTGCTATGGTCGTAACAGTCGTATACTTCTACAATGCACCACTCACTAAATAATATAGGGTGACCACCGAAATGAAAAAAATAAAAATAATTATTAATGTCAGTAAATCTCAAATAATAAATTTAATTTTATGAGATATATAATAATATATAAACAATAAATAATGTATTTACGTATAATTTAAATATTTTAATTTTTCTCAATTAAAATTGAGTTTATTTTGAAATTTTTAAAACGAATTATAATAAAACATAACTTATATCAACCGCAGTATTATAATGAATATTTACATTTCATTCATTTAATTTATTTTTATTTCAGGTATTTGTCACTTTTATTGATGTAAATTTACATTAAACATTGAAATTGAAGATAAGCAACTACAGTTCATCTTCTACCATCCAAGTTTATTAAGATAAATGCATTTTTGTTTTAATTTATTGGTATACCACAAAGTGATTAAATTTTAATAAACTTATGTAGACAACAATTTTGATTGTTGGTGTGTGATGCAGAATTAAAATAAATCTAAAAAAATGTATAGCTTTCATCATAATTAACGAAATTAGAAGATTTCTTGATGGCTATACAAAACTATGCGTCGATGTTATGGAAATGCTAAGCTTAAACATATGGTGGTCCTGTCAAAACAAGGATGTATGTAATGCCTTGATTTCTACATATCTAATTACTATGTAGACTAGTTTTGTTTTCATAAGGGAACGGTTATATTATTGATGCGTGTGTGTGTGTGTCTGGATGTATGAAACAGGTTGTGAATGTGAGGAGTGAAGGTATATCTTTTGGTGTTTCGGGCTCTGTCTAATGGTTCTTCGTATTTGCATTAAAATCATAAATAACTCCCGATGCTAGCTAGCTGGGCCCACTGAGCAAACGGGTGCGTGTGTTTATACGTATAAATATATATATGTGTGTGTGTGTGTGTATCTGTCGGTACGCAGATGTGTGTTTATTATTAATATCTGGTGGCTGTTGGTGGAGTCACGGTGGCGACTTATCTCCACTCCCGATCATTATAGGCGCTGACTACGGGGCGGACTCCACTCCAGATATTCATAATTGATATTTCATATTTATTACCGATGT
Source organism: Nicrophorus investigator (assembly GCA_963457615.1). Lineage (NCBI taxonomy): Eukaryota > Metazoa > Arthropoda > Insecta > Coleoptera > Silphidae > Nicrophorus > Nicrophorus investigator. Next base: position 26,808,756 of record OY735141.1, read on the forward strand.
CGGATAAGCCAACAAAACATGATGCATAACCACTACTACATACTACCGCTCTTTCCCTTTCTTTCTCCGTCATCACAAACAACTCTCTTTCTTACCAACAAAGAATTTTACAATTAGATTTCACTCATAATCAGCGGGATGGTTTTCTTATTACAAAAAAAAAGGAATAAAAAATATTTAACAGCTAAATCCCAAACTTAAAAATATAGTAAATTCGAATACTCAAAATTAAATAAATTACAAAATCTAATACTGAAATAACGTTAAGTCATAAGTATACAATTTTTTTTTCTAAACTATTATACAACAATAATAACTAAAGAAGTCTAAATCTAATAGAATTAGAAGCAATATTTTCTTGTCTTTTTAAAATAGTTATTTTTAGTTTATTGATCAAAATATAAATTATTATATAATTAACTTATTTTATTATTATTGTTAATTAATAAATCACGAAACAATGTAATATTTTGCTAATAAATAATTATTATTAATAATCCTAATTAGGTTTTTATGCCAAGTGTTTTATTATGTGTTGTTATTATACACTAGAAATGATTGATGCAATAGTCAACTAAATAAAACACTGGTATTGTCATCGTTTACACCTAATCTACTATAATTTATATTCGCGACAATGGCTCGAATTCCGCAACACACTTAAGTAAAATACAATTTAAGAATTGCATGATTTATTATGTGACTTTGGTATTGCCTATTTAGCAATTGCTTGTGTATTTTTTTTTTATAAATCTTTAGCTCATCTGTTATGTTAATAAGTCAATAAGTTGTCGCTCGTTAAATCGCGATGGCTATGTTTGAATTGCAAATACCGGTGCGATCTGCGAAAGTATGAATAAATTAATATTTTAAATAATAACTCGTTAATGAAACTGTGCGCGCCTATAATTTATGAAAATTATGCGCGCACCGAGCGCCATCTAATTAATCCGCCATTTGAATCAATTAGCTGTATGATTTATTTCAACGTGAATCCGCATTCAATCATTCGCACCGGATAAAGGAAACAAAATAGAAGAAGATGAAGAATCTAGCGACTGCTACGGATTTATAATAAATGTGTAGGTAACGTGAGTAGCTACAATTGTAATTAGATGTATCAATTTGCTGACGTATCAATTTATTTGTGCGGACGTGATCTTCCCATAATTTATTTTCAGATTGAATAATTGATCATTATCTACTTATGCAACATCAAAAAAAATCAATTAAAAATATATAAAAAATAATAAAATTTTAGAGTATTAAAACTAGGTAAGAACCAAAAATGCCAAATTTGTTTTAAAATAGTTTTATAATTATATAGATTAAAAATCAACTAAATGAACATCTTTAAAATCAAAATTTTACTCAGTATGGATTGTTTAAAATAAAAATTTGATAATGATTTATTATAATTATGACACATTTTTTGTACCTTTTTGTATATTTTATTATGTAATTATTTTTTTTTAGTCCTATTTCTAAAGGTTTGCGCATAATTTGTTAACTTATGGTTTTGATAATAATACGAGGGCGTTTTAAAAGTATAATATTTCTTTTAATATATTTTTTTTTTAACATTAACTAATTTAGGTTAGGTAATATTTTTTTACATAACTACGTAAATTGAAATTACGTTACTGAATTTTAACATAAAAATATTATAATATGTAATAAAAACATAATAATATGTAAAATCGTGTAAAAGCGAAATTATAAAGTAACGTGTAAATGGTGGAATGTCGTATTATGCATAGATGTTTCTTTTTCTGCAATTATTAATTAGTTGCAGTATACATTAAATTGCAATCGCGGAATAACATTAATCATTACAGCTCACTTCTGAAAATTTGTTATTCCTTAATTAATTAATTAATCTGATAACGTAAACGTTAATTACTTTTTTTAAATATTTTTTTATAACTGTTTGCAGATTAATTCTTATTAAGGAAATAAGATGAAATCGCTAAATAATTAACAAAATTAATTAATTTCTATTAGAAAATAGTTTACTTCAGGGTTATTGTCAAATAAAACCTTCTTGACGTCTTGATTTCACAACGTCTCTTCTGCTACCCATTAACGTCATTTCCTACGTGATGGAATTATGAATATGTATTATAATATTCGTGCGCGAGTGAGTTTTTTTCTTCTTCTTTCATTGCTTTTGTTGGAATTTCCGAGAGGGATAGTTAAAAATGATATTTATTGCTAATGATAATTTAATTCAAAAATCCCACACAAGCGTTTCCAAACCATTAGTTATAAACGATCACGAGCAATCATAAATTGGCCGGACGGACTCGTTTTTTTTTTGGATGTTGTTGTTGCTTTTGATTTTTCCTTCTGTCCTCTTCCTCTGCTTTAACGGTTGTTTTGTACTTATAGTTAAATCTATACATATATTATAACCGATGTTGGAGAGCGCAGAGAGGAGGTGTACCGTATGAGTGTATAAGAAGGAAAGAGAGTCGGATGTGCAAGAGCTAAAGCGGTATAAGGTAGTTGAAGAGACAGAGAGAGAGAGAGGCAGTTTGTAGTTGTAAATTTTCATGCATGTCTAGTGGTCATTGCGGGTTGTGGTCTCAGGGTGGTCGCGTAGGTCGGTAGTAGATTGAGACAAAAGCGCTGGACACACTATATAGTATATACACACATATTTATTTATATATACACATATTATATAAACATATGCCCAAGCGCATAATTAGTGCACTTAACTACCTCTCATCATGATCATCTCTCAATCAATTTATTTCATCCAACATGGAAACCTTCAAGCAACGCAAGTATTTCTCACCAAAAAAAAATATCATAAAATTTATATTTCGAATTTTGAAACTTGTTCTAAATACTCAAATTATAAAAAAAAATAATTATGTAAGCTTTAAAAAGAAAATATTTGAAATGTTACAGAATATATTTGAAATCTTATAATATTATCATTTAAGAAACAATAATTACGAAATTTAGTTCAATTCATAAATTTTTAAAATTAAAAATATTATACGTATTTCTTGAAAATATTATTATAATTAAGGCAATAATTAGAACATATTATTTAGGTCATATTTATGTAACAAAACATGTAATAATGCTATAATTGTACTTCTTTTCTCTTCAATATATATAATTTTTTTTTGCAGACGTAAGTTTCTTTTCTTTGCTTTTATTTATGCTTATTTTTTTTACGGTTATGGTCTCCGTATAAGCGCATATTAAATTTAAAATTTAATTTCGCAAACTTTTCCCTCGGTTTTGCTTCTTCCAACGGCGGCCGGATTAGTGGGACCTGCTCTGCTCTGCGCCTCCCTTTTTCCCTACCCGATTTCCACGTTCCTTCGGCCGGGCTTTTCCCTCTGCGTTCGCGGAAATCCCTCACCATCCCGGCGAGATAAATCACTGGTAATACGATAGAGCATTATATTAAAAACGCAATTAAATTTTTCGGGGTCGCCTGCGGCTGAGCACGAAAAAAAAATTGAGGAAGAAGAAGAGGATGAATTCAAACAAACAAAAAAAAATATAATAATGTTGGAAGCCACCCCCGATTATATCTGCATTCCATTCCAACTTTCCATATATAAATACTGTTTGCTATCATTGTCTTTGATTTAGTGACAATTTTCAATTACAACTAACGAAATAACTTCAATCTAAAAAATAACAGTATTTTAGTAAATTAAAAAAAATATAATATATTAACATGTCTTTAAATATTTACAAAAAAAGATTATTATCAATTAAGTAACATCTCTATTTGTGTGTAATTTTGTTATCACGAACTTTTATCTACAGAATTGAAATAACAGCATAATTTAAGAAATATTCATGTTCATATAATTTTAAGATTAAAAAATTAAATAAATAAAAATCTTTCAAAGATATATATCTAAATATGATAATTAAAAATTGAAGGTAATCCCTCTTTATAGTTTTTCCACCTGCGTTGTTATGACTTGTTTAAAGTGGTTAGAACTAATTCTTAAATTGTTGATTTAGTAACTTAGAGAAATGTTAAATTCCTGTAGTTTATTTTATATAGAAATAAATGAATAAGGTTGTATTTTAATGGTTTTCTTGATATGTGAAGTGGACGTGGAATTATGATTCAATTGGGATGGGGACGGTAGCAGTTGGCAAACAAACAATTTGCAACGTTTCGTATTGATTGAAAATGGGATGAAAATAATACCAGCTCACACATACACAACACAGTATGTTTTGTGGTTGGTAAACAATGAAAGGCACTGTTATAAAGGCTCAGTATTGACTTTCATCTTGGGACGTGCGGCGCGCGGTTTTATTGTATGTGTGGACTGTAAACAATGGGTTTTGTTCGTGAATGGAAGTTGCGCGTGTGTTCGTTCGTAAGTTGGCGAAAAAGGGGAGAGAGCCCCCTTCCTGCGTGTGTGCGAGAGACTCCCGGGGGTGCAGGGATGGTTGTGCTGCTGCTGCCTCGGGGGCGGCGAAACGGGGGTCCACCCCCTTCATAATCGGTCGCTAATTATTTACCTAAATATACACTCACACGAATATCGCATTACACATAAATCCCATTGCGCTCGATGCGATATGCCTGGCCTGGAAATTACTGAATCACTCTTTTTTTTCTAAATAATTATTCGGCATCGAATCCCGCCATCCCCCTTTCATTTGAACTACTACTACCACCACCCTCACCATCTATGCATTTGCAACCACTCACGCTTTTACAACTTGATTATTTCATTCCCCATTACGGCGCGAGGGGGGTTGTTGGTGGCTCCACACTTCACTTCACTTTTTATTTTATTTAGGGGATGATTGCCCCTTCCCGCAGCCAACACATACCCCATAAAACCAATTTTACACATCTGCAATCATCAGAATGATTGAAAATCAAAACACATTAGCAAAACGAGACTATCCATCCCCAATAGCAAAAACCACTTGCTTGAATTTTAATTTGTAGACACAATACCTCACAATTTTGTACAATTAAAAAGATATTCTTAGTTTTGGTTATTTTTCATAATTGATCTAAAATCATTTAAGTTTGTTTTGATTAGTTTATTTTTGTTAATTTCTCCTTGAATAAATAGTCAACGCACATAAACGTTTTTAAGAAGTTATTTTCTAATAATCAGTTTTTAACAGGTTTAGTTTAGTTCAATTTAGTTCATGTTTTTTTTTTAATTTAGATTCTCAATAGTTTACGCATTTTTTTAATAAATTCATTTATAAAATGAGTTTAATACAATAAAAATCATTTGGTTTTGAATTTATCTTATTTTAAACATATTTTGCTTTTATAGAATGTAAATTAATTGGATTTAATTTTATAATTAGTGTTCGAGATTTCGAATTTACGTAATTGAATTTATTTTCTTTTTCTGTATATTTATGATTTGAAATTAGATTATACGCTTATATAAAAAAGGGGTAAATAAAAGGAAGCTGTAATTTGAACGGACGTTAATAGCAAATGACAGCGTTTAATTAAATTTATGAATTCAAGGAAGTGCGTATAAATGAAGAACACGCGCGTAACGGTAAGTTAAGAACAAGCAGATGATGATGATGATGTTGAGGAAGAAGTGGATCTTGTGGAAGAGAAGGTTTAAATTATTTGTGAAAAAAAAACTAAAAAAATAGAAGCGGCGGCGGCGGCTGCGGCTGCAGCGTGAGCAATTAGTTCGTTCCGAACTAAATGAAAACACTAATTCCATATCTGGATGACTCTAATTAATTATCACGTAAAACTGACATAATGTGTGAAACTAATTATTTCGATGTACGCGAGGCGCGTCGGAGCGCAGTTTCATCCGCCTCCTCCGAATAGACCGCCGCCCCCACCCGACGAACGGCGGCGTCCATCGGTCTCGCATAAATTATAATTTTCATTTATTTATTATTTTCCGAAAATTGTCAATTACGTAACTCGCTCATCCACTAATTGGGCACCACTGAAAGCCACCAATTAGCGCGGCCGTTAAAATCCATGCCCCAACGCTCGCATATTCAACATCACTTTTCATCCACATCCATTCATTTCTACAGAAAACATACTAGAAAAAAAACAGAAAAAAAGTATTGAAAGTAATAATATTTAACAAATTTAAACATAGAATAAATTAATTTATCAAAATATTTAAATATTGCATTCAAATATTTTAATTAACCTCTAAAATGATGCTAAAACTAATTATTTCAAATAATATACTATATATCAAATTCGCTAATACGTTTTCCAATTAATTGCAACGGATATCCTTATTAAGTAAAGCTTCTGAAATCATTGAAAGTCTATACTTTTTAATGTCTTTTTTTTGATATTAACTAGTAATTTATTGCTGCAACATCATCGTAAATAATAATTTTAATTACGATACGCTAATGTAGTATTTTGAAATTTCGAATTTTAAATAGAAAATTTCCGTTTGTCAAATAAACTTCGCTTTGTAATATTATTTTTCGTTGGATTGTACCGTTCACAATTAAGTTAATATTCCCGGTGTGTGTTTCCAGCAATGTTTAGGAATAATTCTATTTTCTGAATACATTACCAGTTGTGAAATTAGAATAGGAATATCGTAAAAGAGAAATTTGTAAAGAGCCGTAAAGTGTTGTAATTCATTCGGCTGCAATTGGGAAACTCGCTAATTGATAAAAGTTTCCGTTTCGTGGCCTCGGGATGCGTCCTTTATTTAAATTTTAAATAATAAAGTGTGTGAAATGTTGCCGCCTTTAAAGAGTTGAATGTAAATTTCCGGTTGCTGTTCGTTTTTCGGCGGCGAAAATTTAAACGCTCTCCAAAAGTTTTTCTTCTGCCAAGATAACATTTTTGTTGTCGGTGGATGCAGAGATACTACTATTCTATTCTATGTGTGTGTGTGTGTGTCGGGGAAAGAGAGAGGCAAAAAGTTGAAACAATTAAGAAAATTAAGGCATTAAATGTCTATCTTGCGCGCTTGCGAAAGGGGTGAATATATAAAATTTTCGCGGGGCGGGAATTTAATTGAATTCCGCCCCGGCGAAAACAGAAAAAGCTCGGCGCTGCAGAAGAGCGTGAGAGAGAGGGGAGGAGGCGGCGGCGGCGGCGTCATTCCGTATGCACCGCCATCTAGTCTTACAAACTTGATTATATGATACATGAGGGTGGGGCGCAATAATTCGCGCAAATGTTATTAAATCGACATTGAAATAATAATTTTCGGTGGTCCCGTGGGGGACCGGGTGTGGGGTGGATAGGTTTGGTTGGAGAGGTGCAGGCGTCGGTGTTTGCAGCGGGTTTTGCTAATTATGCCCCGAAATCCTAAGCCGCTTACGTTTTAGGTTTTTGGTATGGGGTGCGGGAGGATTTTCGGAAGTTGGGAGTTTGGTCCGATCTCGGATTACTTACTCTCGGCAATTACCGAAAGTGTGCCGGGAATTAACGCACACACACACACGATTGATTGACACATGCACTCTGTCCGAAAACGAAATTACAACCACCCCCGTCGATGATCGACGACGACTCTCTCCCACATGCCCCACGTTCGACGCCAGCAGCCGTTTGATCGGCGTGGGGAAAAATGCGGAAAGCGAATCCGAGGGAAAAACTTACACACACACACACACGCTTTCGCTAATAGTAATTGCCCTTTTTCCCTTCGAACATCAAACCAATTACACTTCACTAAATATTATTGCCATGCGGCCTTAACTCTTCAAACAAAAACTAATTGAATATGCTTCCTGCATTATTTTTTCCCCAACTTTCTGCACTATTATCAATGAGTCCAAAACATCAAAAGATAGTATTGATTATTTCAAATTATTAAAGTTAATTATAAATAATATATAAAACTGAGACCATAACTATTTGAGATTAAATTACAAAACTATTACTATTATAATTGATAAAAGAAATCATTTTACATAACTGACATTGTTTTTGGACTTTCATTGTACAAAATATTTATTAATTTATTTTATTTTAAATTTATATTTTTAATAAAAAATAATAGAAAAATATAATGAAATAAAATGTAATACAAGGATTTTAGCAATTGGAATTCATTGCCTTTTTTTCAATGAGAATCTAAAAATATTAGTTTTTTTTCTTATATATACAATGAAATAAATAAGAATGTTACTTTATATTCATTTCATTAAAGCTGTGTAAAATAAGTGATGAGTTATAATAATACATTGTAACTGTATATATATATATGTGAAGATGAGAATAATAATTTCTTTGCTCTGAGGTTGGTAACGGTTGAAAATATGATGAGAAATAACGATGGATCGATGCAAGAGGTTGTTTTCGATGCTGTAAATAGCGTTCCTACCTATTAATATGTTAATGAATCGGGCGATGGAAGAAATCCGAAAATTAATCGGGCGGCTTTTTAATATTCATATTCCATCGTCGATCTTCCATCATCTCTTCCACCGAGCATCGTCCTCCTCAATGGGGGATGGACGAGACGAAGAGCAAGCGAAGCAAGCACTCTTTCCACATTGCTTCTTTGTCCAAGCAAGGATGCATCATTTTCATTCGCGCTCTTTCATCTTCATTTTCTCGTCGTTGCCCCATGTGCATGCGCTCGTCGTTGTTCTTGTTGTTGTTGTAGTTGTTGTTGTTGCAGTGCTGTTGTTCAACTCATTCGAGTGCTGGCTCACTTCGGAACCGTGTAATTTATATACGCGTACGAGCATACAACGTGCCACAAAGCGCAATAAAAACCTGGGACGTTTTGTTCCATTGTGGCAGAGCGCAAAGAGCGTCGTTTTTAAATGCCCCATAATGCAACACAATATTATTTCCATCAATTTGAAGAGTGTATTGGGCATTGTATGCTCGCATGGTCGGATGTTTGGATGGCAAAGAGCGACTTGTGCACGGTCAATGATGGACATCTAATTGAACCTCACCGTCTGCAATAACTAACTCAAACCAACAACAATAACAGCAATAAGAAAAACTACTCTTCGGAAACGAAACGAAACAAACAAAAAATCACGAACAACGGGAAAATATATAAATAAATAGATAAAAAGGTACCGACCGCTTCGACCATACTTTGTAATATATTTAAATTACATGCACATTTGCAAAGCGTTTTACACTTATTACCTTTATTCTAGTCTTCACTTCACTTATGTTAATCCCACCATTCACGCCATTCATTTCGTCCGCTTCGCAACTCGCGCAGTTAAATTGAAACAAAACGCATTGCACCATTGTTCATAATTGACGTATCAAACGTCAAAAGAACATGTGCATTCTTTCGCTTGTCCAGTTTCATCCCACCGCATCTAAATTGCAAACAATTTTAAAAAAAATACAAATATTTAATATATTTATTTATTTTCATCAACAACATTATTGTAAATATATTATCACATATTAGCATATTTCAAAATATACAATATCCGTATTACAAACCAAACCCAATTATTTGCCTATGTCAAGGCTTTTAGGCTTTTGAGAGTTAATTGTCAAGTGTAGTAAGTAGAGGGATTAAGGAGAGATTGTTTGCTTTTGTATGGAATACCTGCAACTGACTTGTGTCAAAATTTTGACAATTAAGAAATGGTGCAGACGTTTTCATCAATATTATTTTGTTGTTGTTGTTGCATTCATGTGTGTTATTGTGGCCTTTGTGTATTTGTTGTGTGAGCGTGTGGGGTTTATTTCACACGATGATGGCAATTACATGCGGCGTCCGCTTGTCAAGCCGCATGCAGATTTATCGGGGGCCGCAATCGAATAAATACAAGCGCGCACAAAAACGAAACGCACCACAGCAAAACCCTAATCCGTGGGACAATTCGAAATCCGACCGCCGCCACCGACCGCCGCCAAAACTGCAACACTCTCATTATTCCCTTATTATTATAATCCCAAAGCTCCAGCCATCCCCTATGAACTGCGGCAGCCGCACACGAGCACAAAGGGCGCGAAACCGAATGATTTTTAATTCGAGGCACGGCCGACACCTCTCAATTGCCAATTATTAAAAAGGACGTCGGGCGAAAGAAAAGAATACATATAAAAAAAAAGGGCCAGACCAGAACGCACCCTCCCCCTCGCTGCGTGAGCCTAAACGGGGAGGACAAAAAAAAATATATAGAGAAAGAAAGCAAAAAAAAATAGAAGGTGGAATGTCCCCCATTGATTAGTTGTTATTTTAATTTAATTCCGTCGACTCTTGGGGGGTGGCGGTGTTGGTACGGCAACGGGGACCGGCCATAACGTCGCACCTTATTTGATTATTATGGCGCTATTACATCCATCCCTCTTCTGTAGCTTGCACAACCGTCTCTCTCGCCCTTACGCGCGACCCCATCTTCCCTTCTCGTCCATCGGAAGCGCGCCGAGTCGAGCCGCACTGTTCTTGTGTAATTCGCATTCGCGCTGGCCTCTTCACCACTCCGAAAAGAGCAAACGATTATTAACAGTTTGCATACATTAGTGCCCCGGGGATTCCCCGCTCGCCGATTTTCAGCTTTATTTCGCATAAATACGTTAGTTAAGGACGGCGCGAGGGGATGAAATAACCGCACTCGACGGCGATTTCCTAATTGCCACCGAAATTGGCGTTCCCTCTAATCGCATTTCCTCTTCCTTAACGAAAGAATTAACTTCAATCGTTCTACAAAAAAAAAAAAAACCTCACTTATTCTAGCATTTAAACAACATTACTCAGATTTAGATTAAATTACACTTATAATCAGAATATTTAGAAATTAATTATTAATAATATTTTATATTTATTTAATAATTTATATTTATTGTATTTTTAATTGCTACGAAAATAATCATTTAACTAAGTTATTATGGAATAAAAGAAATTATTATTATATATGTATATTATCAATCTATAAATGTAAATGCTTATAAAACTGTGTGAAAATATTTAGGGGATATCGAAAAAATCGTAGCACCATCATCAGCCATGAGATTTTATGGGCATCCGTAAAAACGTGCGCCTCCTTGTAAACAAAATGGATAAAGCAAAATAGGCAGTGAATTTCTCTTCTTTTTTTATGCGTTTTAAAATCGACCTATGAACAAGTCTGTCGGGTAAAATTGAAAGCATCCGAGGCCACCCTTCTGCCTGCTTTTTTGTTGTTCTTGTCTCTCTCTCTCGCTCACACTCTTCTTGTTGTTGCTGATGTTGTTATTGTTGTTGTTGTTGCTGGGGTGGGAGTAAACAGAGAATTTCGTGGGGGCGTGGATGGTGGCATTAGCATAATATCCCTATAAACCGTGTCCCACCTGATGCAGCGGCGGTTTCGCTATTCCCAAAATCCCACAGCGAATCGATGCGACCTCTTCTGCCGCTTCCACCGCCACCGCCGCCCCCGCAGGCTACAACAACCCCAAAAATGGTCCAGAGCCGATTTATATTCTTTATATTTGCGCATGTGTGTGTGTGTGTGTGCAAGTACGTATATAAAAACATGCGAGTGTGTGTAGATGCATTGAGCGGGCTCAGATTTATGACCGTCCCAGTAATAAAGGACGCTCCTAAAGTGCATCTCCATCATCGGCCATAATGGCACAATGAATGCCTTTCAGATTTACGACATCTATCGGACAAGGATAAAAAATAATATATAGTAATAATCGGGATATTATATATGATCCAACTCATGAGATTTTGATTTTGAATATTGCAACTTAAAACTATTGCTGCAACATATATAATATAATTACATAATTTCAAAAAATATTACACTGAATTAAAAGGATTATATAATTCTGTAACGCTCCAACTTGACTATATCACTCAGTAAACACTATCTACACAAATAATAATACAAATATTATTTATACTTTTTCTCAATATGATTCTCAGATACTCGAAAGTAGTGTTGAGAGAGATTATCCAATACACTTAAAAAAAACTTATTTTTAACGATAATTATCATTAGACAAATTTTGATTTAGATTTAGGACTAAATAAATATAACGTATTAATCTATTAAGATTAATTTATCAATTTATAGAAATAAACATAATTTTTTACAAAATTTGATTTTCGGACAAAATATTTTTTAATTTTTTAAAATTTTGAACAGATAAAAATTTCTTTAAATTAATTTTATATTTCTAATGTAAATTGCAAATTATTTGAAAAAAAATAATATAATTAATTTAAAAATAATTTTATGAATAAAGCAAGTATAGTATAGTAACACTATACTATTTTGTATAAGAAATTTGAAGGCAACTATTTTAAATTCTAAATGCTACGCCTATATGTGGAAACGAATTCTATATTTGAATTTAAGAACATGTTCCGTGTCGTAGAGATATTATTTATCGCCTAAACATCAAAAACAAACTGCTTCAAGATTTCGTATATGTTTTTTTTATAATCTTAAACTTGAAAGAAGTTGAAGCAAAAAAAAAACGTATTATTAATATTAATTAGTGACACGTTCAACTTTTACAAAGCCACCGGATTAGAACAGTTTCATCATGCAAATTTTAACGATAATTCATAGATTTAGAATAATTTCTTATTACCAAATTTGAATTATTTATAAATATAATTTTTGTATTGATTTATTGATATATAAAACTGTACTTATTTCAATGATTTGTTAAGGTAACATATTTCAACTATTAAGATAATATCAATTATTATATGTAATGAAATTTTAATATTCAATAATTGATTTGTAGGTGAGTTGGTGGTTGTGTAAAGGAGTAAATTGTTATAGGAATAGATCGATTCCTTTGGGTAAGTCATGTGTGAGTAAGGAATTTCTTGTGCAGTGCTGCTCCGTGATGAATGTGTGTGCACGAAGATAATAGTGCGTGAATGCAGTAATTGCCCCAGGAGTGTTTAATGATGGAAACTTTTTCGCAATTAATAAAGTGTTCGGTTGAGCAGAAGAAGAAGTAGTAGTTTTCTTTATGTTAGTGTTTGTGCGCGGGGGCGGCGTTAAATGACGCGAAGCACATAAAAGGCTTCCCATGTGAGGGTGGAAAGAAAAAAGAAAAGAGAGATGGAGCAGAAGAAGTAGAAGTAGAAGAACTGCAACACCTCTCAAATCGGAATCCCATCTGATGTATTTATACGTGTACGTAGTTGTAGTTGTATCAGTAGCTATCCTCTCTCGTTGCCCTCCTTTGCTCCTACCTATCTCTTTCCTTCTTTCTTTTTCTCCCTCTGCCTCTCTCTTTTACACACGCATTCATATATACAGTTTTTTTTAGTCTCTGGCCCGAGCTTATTTATGGTGACAAATTCCAACATTTTATACAGCGGGAGAGCAACGACAACGGACGTGACGGTTTTACATCTCTCCCGTCCCGTGGCTCGAACGTACCTTCTGCGTCCGCCCACGCATCCCTTGCCCAAAGTGCACACTTACGTGCGTTACGTAACTTACTAACTATCCTATAACTACTTTACGCGCTCTCCTGGCTACCAAACCAACTCATTATTACGTACATACAAACACACAAACACACACACTCAGCCATTCGCCGCTGCCAATCGTAAATTATAAATAAACTAAAACCCACACGCAATTGTCCTCTTCTCCCTACAGACTGCTTTCTTCTACTTGCTTGTCCGCATTTATTTATGGACTCATACAACAGCAACGAGGAGAAAGAGAAGGCAGCAACATCGCCAACCGAAGAAGAAGAAAGAAAAACGAACAAACTGACATGCAGAAACAGAAACTTATTCCAATTAGGAAGCACATGCCTTTTTTATTAACCATTTTCAACTTTTAACGTAGTCCTGCATTTCTTAAAGTCAATTAGTTTATATATAATTAAAATTAGTTTATCATTTATATGTTTGATAATTAATTTAAAAAAAAAATAAGTTTGAAAAAGCTTTAATTATGAATTATAAACAATTACTTTAAAAGAATTTACTTTATTTTATTTAAACTTTCATTTTAAGAAATTTTATTTATCATCTAAACTTCAAATTAAAATCTTTTCAAGTATTTTTTTTATTGTTAATATTGTTATGTTGATGAATTAGTTTATGTTGGGTAAGGGTTTATATGGTACTGATGTACGTACTGTTTTTTGTTCGTTGAAATTAGCTGTAGCCAAAGACAGTTTTAAGATGTTTTCCGTGGATTAAGTTAAATTATGTGTAAAGAGACAGTGTGTAACACGGACCTTGTGAGTGCGTGTGTGTGTGTGTGTTGTATTTGTATACGTTTCTGTTTAGTTTCGAAACGCTTTTCGAGATCAGTTGCATCTAGTGTGCAGTGTTGCAATGTAGTGGTTTGTGATTTAGTTGGGGCCGAATGTGCACTGCCAATAATTGCCGTTTTCTATCAGGTGTTTGCAACATCAAGTGTTTGTACAAAAGCCTCCGCACAACACAAATACGTCGATGCGGACATGCACGTATATATACGCACACACACACACAAGTACATGTAAGCATGGACTATACAGAAAGCAAGGGATCAGAGCCAGTAGTTTCAGTTCAACTCTCCTCTCTTCCACCAGTCGCTCTTTAAATTTATTGCCGTCACGCTCGGAAAGTAAAACCACCCGACTTCTCCGGCACTTAATTACACGCAAAATTATCTCACTTTAACAAATTCCTTTAATTTCACATTACATTGATTACGATCCTAATTCGTTTTTCCTTCGTTCCGCAAAACTAGGATATCTTTTCGAAAGGTGTCAAACTTTTTGGCCGACGCAACAGCATTTCAAATTATCCGACAAACCATCCACTAAATCATTTATAATAATAAAATTCATTTTAAACGATTTAAAAGTAAACAACAATAAATTAAGAGCAAATAATCAAAAATAAATAATTTGTGTAAGTTAAATTACAATAAATATTAATTTATAATTATATAATTTTGATTGATATTTAATTTTTATGCTTAATCCTATCTATAAAAATATAATTATGTTAAGAAAAATATACAAAATTTGGTAATAATAAATTATGTAAGTGTTGTTAAATACTTTGTAATTTTTTTGATGCGCGTGAAAAGTCAATAAAAAAAAATTGATTCTGTTGGGATTTTTATTCGTATGTAATAAAGTGAGCACGGGACGTCGGGCATTTATTCCGCCATAATCCACGGCCATTATTATATAAACGCTCCGTTCCGGGGATGCGGCAGTAAAATACGCCGTAAAATAGCGTCCGTCTTTTTATTATTGTTTTACAAAAAAAAAATTTTTTTCGCTTTCCCCTTGTACCCGAAGTGTCATCTCGCCGTCTCACTTAGGACCCATAAAAGACAGCACATATTCCATTTGAAGGCGCACTAAAATCAATCCCTGTAATAAAAAAAAGAGTAAAAGAAGAAGGAGGAGGAGGAGAGGAAACAAGAGCGCGTAGAGAGTAAATAAGGTAAAAATGAGCGTGCTGGATGATCTCGTAAAACGGAGAGGCGGCGGCAGACGTCGTTGGGGCTGCTGTGCATGTCGTCCCCGAATCCTACAGGTTTCCAATTTTTGCGCTCGCAACTTTAACATATTGAATACAATTTGTGTTGGAATGAAAGTGGAATGCAAAAAAGGGAAATAAGTAATGATGAAACTGAACGCTGCGAAGGGAATCATGTTGAGAAGCTAAAGGATCGGAGAGTGGCTACAGGTCGAGACCGTAATTTATGTGTTCACGCTTTGAACGCGATCTTTTCCTTTCTTTCACTTACACGCCTCACCAACGGCTACCACCGAAGAGAATTATAACGACATCCATCAAAAAAGCTTGCGCACACAAAAACGCTTACAAAACGAATACACGTCTCAAATATCATTACTCGTTAAAGAGAATTTCCTTTTTCAGCTTACAAACCTTGCAAATTAGATTCATCAATTCAATCATTTAAAATATTTTTAGTTTGTTGTAAGAGTTGTATTATTAAGAAAATATATAAATACAATAAATACTTTAAAAATTTTCAAATAATCTTGTGAATTTATATTAATTGCATTTCAGTATTGAATTTTACCACTTAATATTGAAAATAATATTTTATAAAAAAATAATTTTAAATATTATTTACGTATATAATTTATTACACATATTTTCATACAAACAAATGCGTTTATAAAAAAATATATACATATAAAGTAATCGAAGTTTAGATTTTTTTCTTAAAGGCAATTTCATTTAATGGTGGATGCGCCGGGTTTGAACTCAAAAAGTAACAGTTCATAAAATATTTACTCAAGTATCATCTTAGTTGTTTTTTTTTGTAACTATTTAGTAAAAATAATAGAAACACACTATTTTTTTACATAATATAAAAATATTTAGTCAAAATAAGTTTGATTAATAATTGTGTAAAAGAAAGTGTTAGATAGTAGTAATAGATGATGCAGTTAGTTGACGGAATGTGGTTTTGCAGAGATTTCGCGTAAGAGAGTTTGTTGGCGGTTGAAGGGGCGGCGTGGGGGCGCTTCAGCGGCGTTAATCCGTCATTTTGTCGTTTATCTCCATATCAGTTGGGTCCTGGCAAATTATTGCCGGGGAAAACGGAATGGTTTAAATGATTTAGTGGGAAACAGGCCGAGTGTAAATAATTCATCCTGGGGCTGGCGGGGAGGTTGTGCAGCCCCGAGCCTCCCGCGCCGCAACTCCGGCTGCCCCCCCGCCGTCAGGGCCCCACGGGGTTGCCGTCGGAAGCGAAATTTTATATTAAAAATGAAAACATAAAACGGTATTTATGACTTTTAGTCTCTCACTCACAGTGAGTCTCCTCCGCCACCTACGCCGCCTTCATCCATTTCTCTCGCCTTCTC
Source organism: Nicrophorus investigator (assembly GCA_963457615.1). Taxonomy (NCBI): domain Eukaryota; kingdom Metazoa; phylum Arthropoda; class Insecta; order Coleoptera; family Silphidae; genus Nicrophorus; species Nicrophorus investigator. Next base: position 26,825,506 of record OY735141.1, read on the forward strand.
TCATTCACTTTTTATATTTCTCTCTCTCTCTCTCTTTAACCCACTATGGTTCTTGTTCTTTCTCTCGATGCCAGTATCTGTCTGGATATATGAATGCCGGAGTATGTATTTTCCTCATTCACTTGATTAAATTGCCCCCCACTTTCATAAAACCACTCCAATAAAATTACTTGCAAATAAACATACAGAAACGATGAAAATATATTATAACAAATAGCGAAAAATAAAGGACATGACTGTGGAGCGAACTTATTTTTATATCCACCACCTAAGTCTTCTTTATTCGTCTTCAGCTCTAAAATACAACAATCGACTCATACTCGTTTTTCATTTGAAATTACATAATATATTAATGTAATTTCAATATGAACATATTTAATTTTTTTTTATAGAGAAAGAAAGTATCGTTTTTTTCTGTGTTTATTTTTGAAAAATTTAAAAGCAAAATCTGATATAATATTGACGGAAATAATTTAGGAAGTATGCCATAATTTCGCATAATCCTAGCAAATTTATAATTTTTATTTTGTAATGTCCAAAACTTCAAAAATATAAATTATTTTATATTGTTAAATTAATATTTTTTTCTTAATTTATTATAAGTTTTGAAGAATTTATTGAACTGTAAATAATATTTTATAAGTTATTTGTGTTTTACGAATTGGAGTTCTAAATCGAAATAAGGAAATTCAAGTATCGAAGATAGAATTGATAAGCGATAGGAATATTGACGACAAATCATTTTCCTGCAACAAACCACCGAATGGGATATATAAAGGAAAGGAAAAGGGGAAGCAGGCACCAACAAAAAAAAGCAGGAAATCTTTTATCCAGGGATTATCCTTATGTATGTTATTATTATTATTTCTTTATATCTCTTTTTTTGGTCTTTTATTCCGGAACTGTGGGGTAGTAAAGTGCAGATCTTATGAATCCCCAGTGCATATCTTCCGTGTGTATGTATGCCCGACACGCTCCCTGAACATTTAGGGATGAAGCAAGCGAGCGAACGAACGAACGAAGGAAGCCTTGAGGGGAAAGAGCGAGCCTCGTTTCCGGATCCGGAATTATTCAGCAGCTCAACTCTGAAAACAATTATACCCCACAATTCCGATGGTGTCCCCTTCGCCATTCACCCTTCGCCATCCCTTTTAAGATCAAGCAACGAGCTTAAGAACATACGCACTAACGCTGTTTGGTCATTAAGGCTACGTGTTGATATCTTAATTAAAGTCTCCCGTATAATTCGAGACGAGCAAATAAAAAAATTGGAAAAAAATAAATATGAATTAAAAAATGAGCAGTTTAATTAGTCCCGAAGAGAATAAGTCGTACAGTGGCTGGAGATTGGAAGGCGAAGGTATAATAAATCTTTGCAGCGGCGAGGATTTTTCTCCCGCTCGAAGGCTTCGTCTTCTGCGAGGAGTTGAGATTTACATGGATGATTTAGTGCGCGGAATAATTGGTATCTGATTATGCTCGTGGTGCTGTTCGTGCTATCAGTGTGTATTAATTGCAGGATGCAGGAAAAGCCACTGCAAGAGCAGCGGCCAAATGAGCGATGGCCACTTAATTGTTGGATGCTGAAAGGTGTAAATTAGGGAGCCGCTGAAATAAGATGAGCGTCGCGCCGAAGCGAATGCGAGAAGTAAACAAAAACAAAAAAGGGAAAAGACTGAAAGAGAGAGAGAGAGAGGATGAAGATCGCTCGCGCGCGCGCGACTTGCCAGTTTCTTCATAAATAAGGCCGTGCAGGAATTCGAAGGATCGCAGGAATATAAATAAAACGAACGATAAAAGAGGAGAATAACAATAAGAAGTAAAGGAACAACAAAAAATCGGTGAAAGGAAAATAATATTAGCGAGAAGCGGAGTAGACGACGAAGGTGTTAACTCCGCGGACAGATTTATGAAGTCCATGTCCTGCGTGGACGCAAATAAAAAAGAAGAGAACGCGCATTAGTTTCGCATTCTTCGACCTCTTGAACTTCGTAACGAAAAATTAACATATTTAATTGTCGACGGCAATGCATCATCTCTTCCTGTCATCCATTGTCTGCTTTCTTCTTCATCTTATTATTATTCGCACTGCAAAACCGTACCCACATTATCATGCATGTTCACATTTACTACAGTTTAATAAAAATCGCAATAATTATAACATTTAATCTCAAATTCAATGTAAAGTCTATTATATAAGGTAGCTCGAAACAAGTAGTATTTTGTAACTCATATCGTTTTAGATGATGTTATTAATATTTAGATTTTATCTTAATATAACTAAAATAACAATGTAAATTTAAAAATTTAAAGTTATTATTGAAATTCGGTCGTTTTATATGGAATTCTTTGTTTTTGTCCCCTCTTTTCTTGAATGAGATTAAGTGTTTTTTTGGGGCGGCGGTTGGGGGTCCGGAATGACGATAAGTGAAATAAATTTTAAAAGTTTTCGCTCTGAAGGAGTCGCGATAACGGATTTAATGAAGCCTATCGTCTGTGAATGGTCGTGGGGGCAGCACAAAGAGGCGGCGGTAGCAGCAGCAGCGGCGGCGCGTAATTTATGGCGAGACGATGTGATTGTTGCATGCAGAAGGCTCTCTGCGGTCTAAATAAGGGCCGCTGCTGCCGCCACCGCCGCTGCCGCCTCCCGTTTCAAATGCTCACGGCACGACCGCACCAACCACTTCAGAACTATTTCAGCTGCTACCTTGAAGATCGTTTTACCACCGAAATGCCCTTAAATGGTGTCCAAATGTTACTGCTCTCCACGATTTATACGACCACCTCCAATTATCCAAATCCAAGGAAAATAATACAATTTTTCTAAATACTTTTTATTTAATATTTTAAAAAAATATTTGGTAAGGTTCGTTTTCCTTTTAAATTACTGTCATTTTTAAAGTAGAAAATCTATTTTACATTTTATGTTAATAATAATAAGATAATAAATTGTATTTTTATATTTACTTTTAAATAATTTAAACAAATTATATTAATAAAAAAAATATTTTAGTGATTTTCCATTTCAAACTTAAAAATTAAATATTAACAAACCTATTACAAAAATTGTGATTTTAAGAACAGAGTTTTATATTATAAATTTACACTCTCCATCTATGAGCACAAATTGGATCAACATTACGCTTATAATGTATAGACGTGGAATGTATGCCGCAGATTTCTCTTAATTTGGTCGATTTAAAAAATGTTTCTTTGCTTGAAAGTGAGCTATGCAACTTTATAATCAAACTAATAAATCGAATTTATTATTATATAAAAATAGAAAAAATTGGCTTTGTTTTTCTCGATTTTGGTACTCGATTCACTAAAAATAAAACTTGACTGTAACTGTGGAATATGCTATTAACAATAATGAAAAAAAATATCTAAGGATTATTTTATTGAATAAAAAAAGTTTGTTATAAAATATTTTAACATTTTGATGTTATGAACACAAGTTTCCAGCATTCCCGAGATTTCAAATAATTTCCATTTTATTGGGTGCAATAATTTTTAGGAAATTGCTTTCATCCCTTTTTTTTGTCCTTCTTCTTGGCAATTTTTTACGCGACGAGATTTTCCCTTTTCTTTGGTAAGAATGGATGATAGTATGTGCGCGTGTGGGAGTTGCGACGGTGCCATAAAGACATAACTTTTGTGTGTGTACCCTTTGCAATTTTTGTGCGTTCGTTTCGCATACATATGGGTAAACAATGAGGTGAGCCGGTGGCGGCATCGGAGTACGGTGGGCCGAAGAGGGGTTGAAGCGCGGGGGGCGGTGGGTCGCTGGTTGCGAGGGTCCAAATAAAAGCCAGGCAATCTCCCGGCCGATTTAATATCAGCGCAGTGACGGCTATAAATAACACTGTCTAACCGTTAGTTTTGGGAAGCTAACGACATTCCAGTCGTTATCAGACAGCCGGCAATATCAGGCACTAACGGGAACGGTTGGGGAGGCGGCGGCAGCGGTGGAGACGGGAGAAGCGGCGGCGGCGGCGGCAGCATCCGAACGGAGGAGCCTCTCTCTGGCTGTCAACGGAGGGATTCCACAGAGGAAAGGAATGCGGATATTGCAGTTACACCGAGGGGCGCCGCTCCCCACGGCCAACATCCCCTTTCGAAGAGCCTACCCAACCCCTTCGCACCCACCCCCCTTTCGCAAAAACGTGGGGCTCAGCTTCATATTATAATTGGCTCCGGTAAATCACCGCTGCTACAAGCACAAACGTAGAAACCCTCATTGTTTTACATTCCTCATTTTAATCAATTTTCATTAAATCTATTTCTTTTCCACTCAAACAAGTATTTTAAAACTGCTTTTTTACTAAAATATGAAATTTTTCTCTTTTTGTAATGGTTGAAAAAATTCTCAATTTAATATGATTTTCACTCGTTCTCCATATTTGCTCATATTAAGCTTTCTATAAGACGCACCCCAACAACTAAATGTTTACGTAAACCAAATTGTACTTTTAAAGTATGTTTCAGCTGAAAATATGCCTTGTCTCCGTTCTATTTATTTATATATTTTTTGGTGTGCCAAAAAGTAGAGACAAACGCCGGACGGAAGAACCAATAAATTTTCCGTGCACAATGGAGGATCTTTTCTTCCATTTCTTCTCCGGTTGTTATTTCTTTTTTGGTGGTCGACCGATGACGAAAACGCAACGAGCGACGACAAATAAAGTAGAAGCGAAATGGGCCGTCTAGTTCCGGAAACAGGACGCGATAAACCGATCGAAACATAGAAAATAAGTAGTATTTTATTAATTTGCAGTCGGGCAGGAATTTCCGTTATTTCACTTTCCATCCATCCGTCTCTTCCTCTCGGATTTCCGCGGGCGTTTTAGAAAATTTCGAGCCGCTCGAGCGATCGGCAATTTCATTTCCCTTCTTTGGGATGCAGAAGAGATCGGCGCGCCGGTGAAAGGGGCCAACTTTCGTTTAGTGCAATTATAACAAATTGGTATATTTAATAATAACAACAACAATAACAAAAAAAATCAACAAATAATTATTAGAAAGTAGACAACAGGTATAAGATGAAGGAAATGATCGTGATCATGATGAAGGATGAATGATTTGATATTATCAGTTCGTGCTTTTAAGTTACTCGGCTCTTCGCTGAGTATCTTAAATTCAATGCCAGCCGTGGCCGCCGCCTCCACCACCACCGTGCTTTGGTACGTGGTGGTAAACGTGCTTGTAGACTGGAACATGGACTGGGTACGGCTTTGGTACATGGACTGGATGATGTTTCTCGATTTCGATTTTGTAGGGCTTTTCTACTGGGTATGGGACTGGCTTCTCAACGGTAATAGGTACTTTCTTCTCGATCTCTTGTGGTACCAGTTTATAAATGGGTACAGCAATTGGTTGGGGTACCGGGATATGGACTGGGTACGGTTGTGGTACCGGGACTTTAATAACTTGAGGGACTGGTACTCCCACCGGATGAGGAACAGGAATTCCGATCTTCTTCACAACTGGTACATGTATCGGTTTTGTGTACTCGATGGTTTTAGTTGGGATTTCGTGATGCTCCTCCGAGTGTCCTCCAGCACCCAAATCAAAGTGTCCACCACCACCTCCTCCTCCGCCGCTAATATCCAGATGTCCTCCCTGGTCACCGCCCTGTCCTCCATCGTATCCGCTACTAGAAAATCCAGCATTCGCCACCGAAGACAACGCCACGAACAAGATAAAACTCTATAAAATTAAAATCGAATTAATTAAGCAATTCCTCTTTTTCTTAGTTTAAACCCTCAACACTTACAAATGAATTCATGATGACTATGCTCGGGTTGATTTTGGAATGATGGTGATGGAAGAAGATGCGATTCGCAACTGATGCCGTCTGTCCGACTTCGTTCCGCTTTTATACAAGTCTTTCTAGGTGGGGCCTAGTCTCGTGGTGAAAGGCTAATCTGGAGTAAAACTCATAAAAACAGGGAATCTCACATGTCTCACGCGCGGTCAACATCCTTCCTCTACCAACTAGGAAATTTCACATTCGTAACATGCAATCAAATTATTATATAGAGAACAATGAGAAGAAAATAGCAGCTGCTCAATTATTAATCTAATAATTATTAATTATACTTATTCCTCTCAACTTATCTCACTTTTTCTTGTGCAAAAAAGCAAGTAATTTCCAATCAAATTTTTGGAATAAATATTAACAGTATTTTATTGGAGTATGTAATTTTTAAGAAAACTAAAATAATTACAGACAGACTAAATTTATTGATCCATTTTGACGAGTTATTTTCTGTATATTTAGATCAATTTCTCTTTACGTTATTTGTTTCTATTTATAGCTTAAAATTTATTATATTCATGTATTAGAATATAATGAATTTAGTTTTAAGTTTGTTCGTGTTTGGGTTTAAATATAAAATTGATTGTATTTCAGAAAAATCAACGATTTATTTAGAATATTCTTAAATAAAACTTACAAACATAACAACAATAACAACATCAAAATGACTAAATTACAATAAACTGAATATGTTTTGGTATGAGTTGTTTGAGATGTAGGGAACATCTCTTGAATTTACTGCCATCCGTGTCCTCCACCACCGCCTCCGTGCTTTGGTACATGATGGTAAACATGCTTGTAGACTGGAACATGGACTGGGTATGGTTTTGGGACGTATACAGTATGATGCTTCTCAATTTCGATCTTGAAAGGTTTCTCTACTGGATATGGGACTGGTTTCTCAACGGTGATGGGCACTCGTTTCTCGATTTCTTGTGGCACCAGTTTGTAGATCGGTACGGCAATCGGTTGGGGCACCGGGATGTGAACCGCGTACGGCTGTGGCACAGGGACTTTAATGACTTGAGGTACAGGTACTCCAACTGGATGTGGAACGGGATAACCGATCTTCTTCACAACTGGAACGTGCACCGGCTTGGTATACTCCACTGTACTGACTGGAATATGCTGATGTTCATCAGAGTATCCTCCTGATCCTAAACCGTAATGTCCAGATTCGTATCCGGCGCTGGAGAATCCAGCGTTTACCACCGCAACCGCTAACGTCACGACAAGTGCGCAACTCTGCAAACGCAATTTTAATGAAATTTAATCATTTCAAACAGATCGAAATACTTACGAATGACTTCATGATTATGCTACTTGTTCTTGTGATGATGATGGATGTAGCTGCTTGACGCTACTGATGTCTCTTGCCAAACGCCGGTCGGCTTTTATACACAAAATTCTGATAGTTCGAAATATACACGTTGATCATTTCTTAGAATGCAAAGACTGGAACCGTTATCGCCTTTCCAATGTGTGTTACTTGACAACGCTCGTGTATAAGAAGTTACCTGATCTGATATTAATTAATATTTGTAACATTCACATACTTTTACAAAATTTACATTCCATTAAACACTTTTTTATAATAACTAACCACATTTAACTTACTATTTCATTCAATAAAATTTATATTTATCAACAAAATCTATTCAAATTAACAAAAAGCATTGATTTTGATATTTGCTTAAATCTTGAAAAGTATGCACGACAAAATAATTGTTAAGCAACGAAATTTAAGCTAAACGTGTGTATTTTTATCGATTGTCATTTAGACGTAATTGAAACTTGAAGAAAGTGAAACTTGAAGATAGGTTTATTAAGCATTTTTTGTTTATTTCTCAAAAATTATGTACCACATATTCTACTTCCATATTTTTTTTAATGTGGCCTTTTAAGAACTACCAGTAACGCATGTGAATAGCTAACAATTTGAATTGTTTTCAGAAATTTTGAAAACTTTAGTATTTTGAATACAATTTTAATAAAAAATGATTCTCATTGATCATAATTTGTATCATGTTCCAATAAATCAGTAATTTTCTTATTTTTGTGAGATTGTGATTTGTTCATTAACATCTTCTGTTCAATAGATTTAAAGTTGAATACCTTCAGTTCCAAGATATTGGATTTATGAAGTAATGGTATTACCAGTATTGTTTTTAAAATTTGAAAAATAAATTCATATGATGATATTTTGTGCATATTTTAGTACACTTTTGCTATAATAATAGTACTTATTGAAATAACAAATTTTAACTAAGTAAATATTATATCGGAAGGACAACGATAATAAAATTGTTAAAAATTATATAGAAAAATAAGTTTTTTATTATAATATTATGCTTATAAATGTAATAACAAGAATAACATTAGATTAAGGTACATTGTTATCATTTCTTGAACATCTCAAATTCAGTTCCAGCCATGACTTTTACCATGACCGCTGCTGCCTCCATGTTTTGGAACATGATGATAAACATGTTTATAGACCGGTACATGGACTGCATACGGTTGTGGTACGTATACTGGGAAATGCTTTTCGACTTCGATCTTGTATGGTTTCTCTACGTGGTAAGGAGCTGGCCTCTCAACAATGATCGGAACCTTCTTCTCGATCTCTTGCGGCACCAGCTTGTAGATTGGTACTTGAATAGGCTGTGGTACCGGGATGTGCACCGCGTACGGCTGTGGCACTGGGACCTTAATGATCTGAGGTACAGGAATTCCAACTGGATGAGGTACCGGGATGCCAATCTTCTTTACAACCGGAACGTGCACTGGTTTAGTGTACTCTATAGTTTGGGTCGGAATCTGGTGGTGCTCTTCACTTTGCTGCTGTTCAGATCCTGAATCATACTGTCCGCCACCATAATCGTAACTGGTGTAGCCTGCACGTACGGCCGAAGCCAAAGCCACGAATAATATAAGACTCTGCAAAATGAATAATTATATAAGTTTTTGGGTAATCCTGAGGGCACTCAATCCGGAAAACACTTACGAATGAATTCATGTTAACTACACTTGCGAACGATGCGGTAGTAGCAACGATGTGCTACTGGTGCCTTATGCCCAGCACCGTGCGGCTTTTATACAAAAATTTCTCAAACGTTAAAGAATTTCTCAATGAGAAAACCGGTGTTTTCATTAGAAATTTTATTACTGCTGGTCAGTACGAATTTGAATGTGCCTACACAATTTGGTTTTAATTAACGGCATAATTCATAATTTAATTTTACTAAATAAATAACTTAATTAACTGCTTTTACTAAATCTTCCACCAAATTCTTAGAAGAACTTCTTAAAAAAATACAAACAATATATATATATTAAAATTATTAAAAAATAAATAATAGACTACCAAAATATTTATAACAATATGGGCTAAAAATTCTGCAAAATTAAGGCAATTAATCAGTAAATTTAATTGTAGTTACTATTAAAAGTGAGCAAATACAAAAAAAAATAAGATTTTATTGCTTAACGTAACTTTCTAATTAAGGAAGTACGATTATACGAAATACCGTTGGAGAAAATATTCTTGTATTATAAAGTCTCCAAAATAAATCGCTCTCGTTTTAATATGTTTGAAAAGCAATAAATTACGTATTCAAAAATAATATTTTGCTATTTTTTGCATTTATGAATTATTTTAATATTATAATAAAAAATTCTAATTTTCGTAATTTGCAGTTTTCATAAATAATTTATTTGTAAATCATAATAAATAGTTTTAGATTAAATTTACAAAATACATTCTAATTTCGTATGTTAACGTATAATTTTTGTATAAAAAAATAGTTTAAAATTTAGAAATTACAATTATGTTTCCGTTTTGTATTACAAAATAAATTTTGAATCAAATTAAATGCAATTAAAGCAAAAATAACTTTCTTATTACAATATTTATATTTTATAATTATTTGAATGTTTTACTTCTGTATAACAGGAAGTAGTTTTAGACATGTGAACAATTTAATTAATTAAATTTGAATTTTAAAATATTTGCAAAACACGTTCTATTTTTTGCAATGAATTTCTACTCGAAATAAATGCTTAACGTAATTTTCGTATAAATAATTAGTTTGTAATTTAGAAAGTGCACAATTGTTTCTTTTTTTTGCAGTCTGTGACATCTTCTCTCCGGTTGATGTACTTTTAAGTAATTAGTTATGGTTTTCAGTATATTTTTTTTGTGTCTAAAACGGTTAGTCTACATCAGCAGTCCTCTATTATTTTTTTAATGATTAATGATTGATAGCTGTCACCATGAGTTAAAGTGTAAAAATATTTTAGTAAATTAAGAATATAAATTATAGTAATTATTGTTATTTCTACAAAAAATGTAAATTTTGAAAAATAACTAATTTGGTCAAAAATAGTTATAAATTATTATAAATAATAATAATTTACTTTTTGTATTCCGTAAATTATTTTTTTCTAATATATATTTTTGTGAATAAAAGTGTAAATGTGTTTTTTTTTATAGATTTTTATTTAAAATAATTACAAATGTAGCAACAAATGGTAATAATAATGATCACGAATGAGATGATAGTTTTGGGTAACAAATTCGACTAAAGATACTTAAGATTTTTCAAGTATCTTAAATTCAGTGCCAGCCATGTCCACCGCTGCTGCTTCCTCCGTGCTTTGGAACGTGGTGGTAAACATGCTTGTAGACTGGTACATGGACTGGGTATGGTTTTGGTACGTAAACTGGGTAATGCTTTTCGACTTCGATTTTGTATGGTTTCTCTACGTGGTACGGAGCCGGAATCTCGACAACAATCGGAATTTTCTTCTCGATTTCTTGTGGCACCAACTTGTAGATTGGTACAGCAATTGGTTTAGGTACTGGGATATGAACTGGGTAGGGTTGTGGTACAGGGACTTTAATAACTTGAGGAACTGGTATTCCCACTGGATGAGGAACAGGAATTCCGATCTTCTTCACGACTGGTACATGCACCGGTTTAGTGTATTCCACAGTATTAGTTGGGATTTCGTGGTGCTCTTCGGAATAACCTCCAGATCCATAGTTAAAACTTCCACTGTCGTATTCACCTCCACCGCTTAAATCTCCAGCTAAAGCAGTTGCAGCAAACGTCACGAACAAGATACAACTCTGCAAATAAGATAAAGTTTTTCATGAAAATTTCCCAATTATACTAATTGTTAATAAACTTACAAATGAATTCATGATTACGATTTTTGGTTGTAGAATCTGATGTTGATGGAACAAGCTGCGACTTGCAACTGATGTCGTTTACTTTCGATTGACCCGCTTTTATATCCGAAATTTTGTTTTCATTTGAAAGAAACATATAAGTATTACAAAAACTATTGACCGGAACCGGACCTCCACACCCATTATTATTCTTTTGGAGATTTGATTACATAAAAATACTAATTAAAATTTTATATTTACAAAATTCATGTTTGTAAACTATCTAAATTATTAATTTATTTAAAAAAATACAACTAGCCTTCGATTTGCACTAAAAATAGATTCTTCAGAAAAGTCTAAATAGTGGATTATGGTACTCAACAAACCCGTTTAAAAACTAAATAAACTAACGTATAAATCTCAATAATGAAATAGTTTACTAAACCTCTACAAAGTATATTCTGAATTCTTAAGGTACGTTCAGTATGCAACAGCTTCAGAACTCGTTAAATTCGGTACTTGTATTTTGACTGTTTCAGTGCAAGACGAATGTTCCATTCTTAAAATGAACACTCCAGGTGTATACTTAATTATTTTATGTCTATGATTTTTTTAAAAAATTTATCACTAATTGTCAATTAAAATTTAAACATTTTGAAATATAAAATAATATTGAAATAAAATTATATTTAATGAAACATAAAATAAATTATTTTATGAATTACTCAACATTTTTATTAATGATTATTTGAAAAAATTAAATTTGTAACTATTATTTCCATTGGTCAAAAGTAGAAATGGACCAAAGAGGATATGAAAATAAATAAATTAAAAAATATTCACATTATACATCATTTTATCAATTGATTTGTTTAATTGATTGAAAACAATTCTGGTCATTTTTTTTTATAATATAATTATTGGAATAAATATAATTTAACGCATAAATACAAAAATATATGTATTCAAAGATTTCTTCTTACATATTTTTAATATTGTAAAAATCATTCCAAGACAAAGATTCTTTACAAATAAGTGTTTTTGATTGTAAAAGTCTTAATCCATGATGTATTAAGAATAATGTAACTTAATAATAGTTTTTATTTCTGAGGTCTACAAAATTCCTACATAGAAGTAATTAAAGCGTTTTAATTATGTTAATTGTAGGATTTATATAATAAGAACAAAACTGCAGATATGTGAGTTAATTATAATTTTTTTATTATTTTTGTATAAAAAAAACTTACAAACGTAGTAACAAAGAAATATTAACATATTAACAAAGAAATGATCATGAATAAGATGATTATGATAACAGTTTCAGTTCAGAAATTGTGACTAAAGATACTTAGATTTATGTTGTAAGTATCTTAAATTCAGTGCCAGCCATGTCCACCGCCGTTTCCACCGCTGCTGCTTCCTCCGTGCTTTGGAACGTGATGGTAAACGTGCTTGAAGACTGGTACATGGACTGGGTACGGTTTCGGAATGTAAACTGGGAAATGCTTTTCGATTTCGATTTTGTACGGCTTCTCTACTGGATATGGAGCTGGTCTCTCGACAACAATCGGAATTTTCTTCTCGATTTCTTGTGGCACCAACTTGTAGATTGGCACAGCGATTGGATGTGGTACCGGGATATGGACTGGGTAGGGTTGTGGTACAGGGACTTTAATAACTTGAGGAACTGGAACAGCAACCGGATGAGGAACAGGAATTCCGATCTTCTTTATGACTGGTACGTGCACCGGTTTGGTGTATTCCACGGTGTTGGTGGGAATATCGTGATGCTCTTCAGAGTAACCACCTTCGGATGCATGACTTTCCTCCTCGTATCCACCGCCGCTTACATCTCCGGCATAAACCGCAGTCGCCAACGCCGCGAACAAGACGAAACTCTGTAAAGAAAAGTAAATTTGTAATTCACTGTTTGCACTCACTGTTTCGCACTTACAAATGAATTCATGATAACTTCACTTGGGGTGTGGATGGTGATGCTTGAACTAGCTGCGTTTCGCAACTGATGCCGTTTACTTTCGGATGCCCCGCTTTTATAGCAAAATCTATAAGTGATCGTAATGTAGATTTTGATCTTGTTTAATATTCAATGAATGGAACCATGCCCCTCCTATAACTACATTACACTTACAAATAATATTGAATTACATAATTATTATAATACTTTCATTATAAATGATTGATACAAAATTAAAACAATTACATTTACAATCAACAAATACTTAATAAAATAGAAATAAATTACATAAAATCGTTTTAATTATGCAATTCCTTTAACTGCAACTGGATACGACAATGTTCTAATATAATAAAACATCAAACAATTATCGTTTAACACTAAATCTAACGACTTATTTAATTTACTTGTTATAACAAAAAAACGATTTGAGTATTGCAAGTTATTATATAATAATAATGTAAAAGTAAATTAATATTAAACATCAGTATTATTTAAAATAATTGTAATTAAAAAATATTTTTTATTCGAATATAATTATTGATTTAATTGATCGTCCGAAAACTTTATATATTTCATCAATTTATAATTAATATAAAATCTAGAAAATAAATTAATATTAAGGTATAACTATTATTTCTGGTATGTAAAACTTATCAATGATTAGCTAGGTATATTTTTTATTTTTTGCGAAAATATAGTTTAATAATTTGAATAATTTATTTTATTTAAAATTATGATAAATTGCATATAATTAAATGATGTTTTTATTATTTCAAATAGCTTATAAAACTTAATTTAATATAAGTTGCTATAAAGTTTTTTTTTGTAGATATATTAAAAGATGTGCTTTTGTAGAAATAACTGATAGATATATATATAAAAATACATTTTATTATTTCCTTATAAAACGCTTACAAACGTAGTAACAAATTGTACAAAAAATGATGATGAATGAGATGATGATGATGATTAAAAAATTTGACTAAAGATTTTCCAAACATCTTAAATTCAGTGCCAACCATGTCCACCGCTGCTGCTTCCTCCGTGCTTTAGTACGTGGTGGTAAACATGCTTGTAGACTGGTACATGGACTGGGTATGGTTTTGGTATGTAAACTGGGTAATGCTTTTCGACTTCGATTTTGTATGGTTTCTCTACGTGGTATGGAGCCGGAATCTCGACAACAATGGGAATTTTCTTCTCGATTTCTTGTGGCACTAACTTGTAGATTGGTACAGCAATTGGTTTAGGTACTGGGATATGAACTGGGTAGGGTTGTGGTACAGGGACTTTAATAACTTGAGGAACTGGTATTCCCACTGGATGAGGAACAGGAATTCCGATCTTCTTCACGACTGGTACATGCACCGGTTTAGTGTATTCCACAGTATTAGTTGGGATTTCGTGGTGCTCCTCGGAATATCCTCCAGATCCATAGTTATAACTTCCACTGTCGTATTCACCTCCACCACTTAAATCTCCAGCTAAAGCAGTTGCAGCAAATGTCACGAACAAGATAAAACTCTGCAAATAAAATAAAGTTCATCATAAAAAAATTCCAATTATACTAATTTTTAATACACTTACAAAAGAATTCATGATTACGATTTTTGGTTGTAGTATCAGTTGATGATGGAACAAGCTGCGATTTGCAACTGATGCCGTTTACTTTCTGTTGACCCGCTTTTATACCAAAAATATAAAAGAGCTTGGATCCAACATGTTGTGTATTATAACAAAATTAATGACCGGAACCGCACCTCTATTATATATTTTTTTTCATATCTGATTAATTATGCATTAGACTAAGCTTACATTTATTATCAGTGAAATCCAAAATTAATGCATGTTTTTGGAATAAATTAACAATTTATAACAATGAAATATCTCATTGTTCCCTTCATTCTCTAATATTTGCAATCGGACAATCTTCATCGCACATTGTTTTAAATAATTTTTGCTGAACTTTAAATTTTCGATATTTAATACTTATAGGAATATATTTCTAATTAATCAATCAAACGTAAATTTTAAAGAATGAGAATTGACTTCCTATTACATAAAATAAAGAACTAGTGAAATTTTTAAAATATATTTAATTAAATTATTTTTCTAACAAAATTTAAAGTATAATAAGTGTACATTAGTACTTTAACTATAAGTTTAAGTGTGAAGCAGAAATTTAACTAAAAACATATGTAATTCTAATTCAAGAAACCATTAAAACTTAAAGAAAACAAGAGTGATCAAAATTAAACTTTGTTATAGAGAGTTTAAAAGCAATAAAAATATAAAGTTTATTAATTAAATAAATAAATTTATTTATAAACAGTAAACTAAAATGTATCATTTACATAGAAAATTATACAAAGATACAAGTATTTCTGCCAATGGGTGAAATTTTCGAATAAATACAATTATTATTAATAAAAATGTATGATTTTATATTGAAAAAATTGTAATCTTGAAGATATTTTAATTAATAATTATCTGATTTTAAACAATCAATATTTCTATTGCAATTTAATGAAATAAAATAATATGTGTGTATTATTACATAATACTTTAACTGATAAAATAATTTTATCAAAAATATATTGGTGTAAAAGTGTACTTTATAAAATTCTAAAATCTAAAAATTAATAAAAAATACGATGATAAAAATGCATATAAACACTTTATTATGAAAGAAAGTTTATGTTATAAAGTTTACTTAAGTCTAAATTAAATGATTTTTAAGAATCTTTCATCAATAGGAATAGGTGTGTCAAGTATTATAAAATGTATGAACGTGGTGAAAGTTAAGAAGTATGAATTAAAAAAGAAATTTAGAAATATATTATATAATATTTTTTATTATTTTTTTCTATAATAAACTTACAAACATAGCAACAACAGTGTTAACAAATAAATGATCATGAATGAGATGATTATGATGAGTACCAAATTGGACTAAAGATACTTAAGATTTTCTTAAGTATCTTAAATTCAGTTCCAACCATGTCCACCGCTGCTGCTTCCTCCGTGCTTTGGAACGTGATGGTAAACATGCTTGTAGACTGGTACATGGACTGGGTACGGTTTTGGTACGTAAACTGGGTAATGCTTTTCGACTTCGATTTTGTATGGTTTTTCTACGTGGTACGGAGCCGGAATCTCGACAACAATCGGAATTTTCTTCTCGATTTCTTGTGGCACTAACTTGTAGATTGGTACAGCAATTGGTTTAGGTACTGGGATATGAACTGGGTAGGGTTGTGGTACAGGGACTTTAATAACATGAGGAACTGGTATTCCCACTGGATGAGGAACAGGAATTCCTATCTTCTTCACGACTGGTACATGCACCGGTTTAGTGTATTCCACAGTATTAGTTGGGATTTCGTGGTGCTCTTCGGAATATCCTCCAGATCCATAGTTATAACTTCCACTATCGTATCCACCTCCTCCACTTAAATCTCCAGCTAAAGCAGTTGCAGCAAACGTCACGAACAAGATAAAACTCTGCAAATAAAATAAAGATTTTCATAAAAAAAATCAATTATACTAATTGTTAATAAACTTACAAATGAATTCATGATTACGATTTTTGGTTGTAGTATCAGATGATGATGGAACAAGCTGCGATTTGCAACTGATGCCGTTTACTTTCTGTTGACCCGCTTTTATACCAAAAATATAAAAGAGCTTGGATCCAACATGTTATGTGTTATAACAAAATTAATGACCGGAACCGCACCTCTATTATATATTTTTTTTCATATCTGATTAATTATGCATTAGACTAAGCTTACATTTATTATCAGTGAAATCCAAAATTAATGCATGTTTTTAGGATAAATTAACAATTTATAACAATGAAATATCTCATTGCACATTTTTTTAAATAATTTTTATTGAACTTTAAATTTTCGATATTTAATACTTATAGAAATATATTTCTAATAAATCAATCAAACGTAAATTTTAAAGAATGAGAATTGACTTCCTATTACAGAAAATAAAGAACTAGTGAAATTTTTAAAATATATTTAATTAAATTATTTTTCTAACAAAATTTAAAGTATAATAAGTGTACATTAGTACTTTAACTATAAGTTTAAGTGTGAAGCAGAAATTTAACTAAAAACATATGTAATTCTAATTCAATAAACCATTAAAACTTAAAGAAAACAAGAGTGATCAAAATTAAACTTTGTTATAGAGAGTTTAAAAGCAATAAAAATATAAAGTTTATTAATTAAATAACTAAATTTATTTATAAACAGTAAACTAAAATGTATTATTTACATAGAAAATTATACAAAGATACAAGTATTTCTGCAAATGGGTGAAATTTTCGAATAAATACAATTATTATTAATAAAAATGTATGATTTTATATTGAAAAAATTGTTATCTTGAAGATATTTTAATTAATAATTATCTGATTTTAAACAATCAATATTTCTATTGCAATTTAATGAAATAAAATAATATGTGTGTATTATTACATAATACTTTAACTGATAAAATAATTTTATCAAAAATATATTGGTGTAAAAGTGTACTTTATAAAATTCTAAAATCTAAAAATTAATAAAAATACGATGATAAAAATGCATATAAACACTTTATTATGAAAGAAAGTTTATGTTATAAAGTTTACTTAAGTCTAAATTAAATGACTTTTAAGAATCTTTCATCAATAGGAATAGGTGTGTCAAGTATTATAAAATGTATGAACTTGGTGAAAGTTAAGAAGTATGAATTAAAAAAGAAATTTAGAAATATATTATATAATATTTTTTATTATTTTTTTCTACAATAAACTTACAAACATAGCAACAACAGTATTAACAACTAAATGATCATGAGATGATTATGATGATTATGATGAGTACCAAATTGGACTGAAGATACTTAAGATTTTCTTAAGTATCTTAAATTCAGTTCCAACCGTGTCCACCGCTGCTGCTTCCTCCGTGCTTTGGAACGTGGTGGTAAACATGCTTGTAGACTGGAACATGGACTGGGTACGGTTTTGGTACGTAAACTGGGTAATGCTTTTCGACTTCGATTTTGTATGGTTTCTCTACGTGGTAAGGAGCCGGAATCTCGACAACAATGGGAATTTTCTTCTCGATTTCTTGTGGCACCAACTTGTAGATTGGTATAGCAATTGGTTTAGGTACTGGGATGTGAACTGGGTAGGGTTGTGGTACAGGGACTTTAATAACATGAGGGACTGGTATTCCCACTGGATGAGGAACAGGAATTCCGATCTTCTTCACGACTGGTACATGCACCGGTTTTGTATATTCCACAGTATTAGTTGGGATTTCGTGGTGCTCCTCGGAATATCCTCCAGATCCATAGTTATAACTTCCACTATCATATCCACCTCCTCCACTTAAATCTCCAGCTAAAGCAGTTGCAGCAAACGTCACGAACAAGATAAAACTCTGCAAATAAAATAAAAGATTTTTGGAAAAATTTTCAAATTATACTAATTGTTAATAAACTTACAAATGAATTCATGATTATGATTTTTGATTGTAGTATCAGATGATGATGGAACAAGCTGCGATTTGCAACTGATACCGTTTACTTTCTGTTGACCCGCTTTTATACCAAAAATATAAAAGAGCTTGGATCCAACATGTTATGTGTTATAACAAAATTAATGACCGGAACCGCACCTCCATTATATTTTTTTTTCCATATCTGATTAATTATACATTATACTAAGCTTACATTTATTATCAGTGAAATCCAAAATAAATGCACAAGAAATAAACATAATTTTGGAATAAATTAACAATTTATAACAATCTCATTGTACAATTCATTTTCTTATATCTAATCTTCATCGCACATTTTTTTTTTAATAAATTTTCTTGAACTTTATATTTATTTATTACTTATAGAAATATATTTCGAATATAATTATTGTAATACAGAAATATTGATATAACCAAAATTTAAATCAATCCAACTTAGATTTTGAACAATGAAAATTGACTTCCCATTACAATAATTAAATAACTAGTGATTTTTTTTTTAAATATATTTAATTAAATTATTTTTCTAAAGAAATTTAAAGTATAATAGGTTTAACTAAAAACATTTAATTATAATTCAAGAAACCATTAAACCTTGAAGAAAAAAAGTGAGATCAAAATTGAACTTTAATATAGAGAGTTTGAAAGCAATTTGTATTATTTACATACAAAATTATACTAAGATACAAGTATTTCTGCAAATGGGTGAAATTTTCGAATATATACAATTATTATTAATAAAAATGTATGAATTTACGTTGGAAAAAATTATTATCTTGAAGATATTTTAATTAATAATTGTCTGATTTTAAACAATTAATATTTCTATTGCCATTTAATGAAGTAAATTATTATGTATATATTACATAATAGTTTAACTTATATAATAATTTTATCAAAAATATATTGGAGTAAAAGTGTACTTTATAAAATTTTAAAGGATAATTAATGAAAATACGATGATGAAAATGCATATAAACACTTCATTATGAAAGAAAGTTTATGAATCTTTGATCAATAGGGATAGGCGTGTCAAGTATTATAAAATTTATGAACTTGGTGAATGTTAAGAAGTATGAATTAAGAAAGAAATTTAGAAATATATTATATAATTTTTTTTATTATTTTTTTTTATAATAAACTTACAAACATAGCAACAACAGTATTAACAAATAAATGATCATGAATGAGATGATTATGATGATTATGATGAGTACCAAATTGGACTAAAAATACTTAATTTTTTGTAAGTATTTTAAATTCAGTTCCAGCCATGTCCACCGCTGCTGCTTCCTCCGTGCTTTGGAACGTGGTGGTAAACATGCTTGTAGACTGGTACATGGACTGGGTATGGTTTCGGGACGTATACAGTATGATGCTTCTCAATTTCAATCTTGAATGGTTTTTCTACTGGATATGGGACTGGTTTCTCAACGGTGATGGGCACTCGTTTCTCGATTTCTTGTGGCACCAGCTTGTAGATCGGTACGGCAATCGGTTGGGGCACCGGGATGTGAACCGCGTACGGCTTTGGCACAGGGACTTTAATGACTTGAGGTACAGGTACTCCAACTGGATGTGGAACGGGATAACCGATCTTCTTCACGACTGGTACATGCACCGGTTTAGTGTATTCCACAGTTTTTGTAGGAATCTCCTGGTGTTCTTCGGAATATCCTCCAGATTCAGATCCATAGTTATAATTTCCACCATCATATCCTCCTCCACTTAAATGTCCAGCTAAAGTAGTTGCAGCAAACGCCAATAATAAGATAAAACTCTGCAAAAAATATAAAAATTTTGAATAAAAAAAAATCCATTTCGTTTCATCTTTACAACACTTACAAATGAATTCATGGTTACGATTCTTGAAAGTTGAAGTCGATGAGGATGGAACAAGCTGCGATTTGCAACTGATGCCGTTTACTTTCGATTGGCCTGCTTTTATACCCGAAAAATAAAAGTTTTTTATGAACTTATTTTTCTTTTTTAAAACATAATTACCGGAACCACACCCGTACACCAAATGTTATTTTCTACTTAATCTCATATTTATCGACATAATAAAACATTATATTTCTACATACCTTAATCAATAAAAATAATAATTATAATTGAAATAAATTTTAATGTTTAAAATTATTTGATATATTTATTATAAAATATTTCATAATGTTAGAAATAAACACACTTTGCTAGTAATTTAATAATTATTATTGCATCTGTGTAACTAATATTTTTGTTGTCATTAATTCTTGATATCCAACGTTAAGCAATAAATGCAATAGATATTTGGTGATTTTATCAATTAAAAACTATTTTTTACTAAAGATTTGTCACAACACTAATTAGTATAATAGTTACAACTAAAAGTAGTTCTCAATAAGAAATATTGATAATATATCTAAAATAATTTACTAAGATTTTGATAATTTTATATACTTTTTGTACTTGCATTTTTTATATGTTGTATTTTTGATACTTTCCAAATTCGAAATGTGAAAGTTGTAATTAAGTGAAATAATCTTATTTTTAAATTTTATATACAATAAATGATATTATCTTACGACTTTTCATAAATAAATGTAAATGATACATAATTCTGTTAAAAACGCAAAACCGTAAATTATCTGAATATTTATTCATATGGAGAAATTTTAGATGCAAATAAATCAACAATTTTACAAGAAATTGATTGATTAATTTTGGTACATGAATAATAAACGATGTAGAACAAAATATTTTTAATTAATGACTAATACTAGATTTTGCAAATTAAAAAAAATATATTTTTTGTAAACTTTTTTATGTAAAAAATGTAAACTTTTCAGGTAAAAATATTTTTGTCGTAATAGGATATTAATATTTGTAAATAAAATTATAGATAATCGAAATTTTAACTAAGAAATTAATTAATAAAGTACTTCACAGATGTATGAAAAACATGTTTTTATTATATTATAATAAAACGCTTACAAACATAGCAACAATGGTATTAAGACATAAATGATGATGATGATGATAATGATGATAGTTATGAGTAACAAAATTTGACTAAAGATACTTAAGATTTTTCAAGTATCTTAAATTCAGTGCCAACCATGTCCACCACTGCTGCTTCCTCCGTGCTTTGGAACGTGATGGTAAACATGCTTGTAGACTGGTACATGGACTGGGTATGGTTTTGGTACGTAAACTGGGTAATGCTTTTCGACTTCGATTTTGTATGGTTTCTCTACGTGGTACGGAGCCGGAATCTCGACAACAATCGGAACTTTCTTCTCGATTTCTTGTGGCACCAACTTGTAGATTGGTACAGCAATTGGTTTAGGTACTGGGATGTGAACTGGATAGGGTTGTGGTACAGGGACTTTAATAACTTGAGGAACTGGTATTCCCACTGGATGAGGAACCGGAATTCCGATCTTCTTCACGACTGGTACATGCACCGGTTTAGTGTATTCCACAGTGTTAGTTGGAATTTCGTGGTGCTCCTCAGAATATCCTCCAGATCCATAGTTATAACTTCCACTGTCGTATTCACCTCCACCACTTAAATCTCCAGCGAAAGCCGTTGCAGCAAACGCCACGAACAAGACAAAACTCTGCAAAGGAAATAGCGTTGAAGTACAAAATCTATAATTGCACTTATCTTCTTAATACTTACAAACGAATTCATGATAACTTTACTTGGGTTTAGATGGTGTGCCTGAACTAGCTGCTAATCGCAACTGATGCCGTCCACTTTCCGACGGTCTGCTTTTATACTCAAATTCACGTACGCTCCAAATATTCTCGAACCGTTAAAAAAAAAGAACTAAACTATCACCGGAACCAACGACGACATTCGATTATATTTCTAATGATTTTCTATTAAATTTAAATATGTTTTAAAAAAACACACATTTAGTTATTACTTTTATGATTTATTTGTATTAAGCAGTTTTAATATCAAGTATAAAATCGTTTTAATATTTTTATTCAAAATGTTGAAGTATTTGTTTATATATTTTTTATATAAACTTAAATTTTGTAGGTGCTACAACAAGACAATTTTGCTGAATCTCATAACGCCGAGAGTGAAGAGGTACGTGAGAGATTTCCTTGGGATATAAAATAAATTGAATGAAGGTAGCAGGAATACTACTGGAATGTTGACGCTCGAATAGAAATTCTATTACTTTACACACACGACTTAGTCCATACAAAACGTTTATATTTGCTGGTATCACAGTTTCGCACATTACTTAATTTCTTTACTAAAAATACACAACTTTATCTTTATTATAATCAGGAATTTATATAGATGGAAAATAATTTTGTAATTTTTTTTTAATTTGTCGCGAGAAAATGAGAGATTGGAAATATGCTGACACAATTTTTTATTCAATCTAATTATTGTAATGTTATCGATTATTTCAAATGTAAATTTAATAAATACAGAAATTAGTAGAAAATAGACTTACAAACGTAACAACAATGACGTAAAAAAATGTAACATAATAATAGATATGAGGGTATGAATGAGATGAAAGTTTTGGTTTAAGTTCGTGACTTAAGTTACTCAGCAGAGATTCTGTGAGCATCTCAAAGTCAGTGTCCTCCGTGGCCACCACCGTGTCCACCGCCGTGTCCGCCGCCACCACCTCCTCCGTGCTTTGGTACGTGGTGGTAAACGTGCTTGTAGACTGGAACATGGACTGGGTATGGCTTTGGTATGTAAACTGGAAAGTGCTTCTCGATCTCGATCTTGTAAGGCTTCTCCACGTGATAAGGTGCCGGCTTCTCAACGGTGATCGGTATTTTCTTCTCGATTTCCTGCGGCACAAGCTTGTAGATCGGCACTGCAATTGGCTGCGGCACTGGGATGTGTACTGGATAAGGCTGAGGTACAGGGACCTTGATGACCTGCGGGACTGGCACTCCGACAGGATGTGGTACAGGTATCCCGATCTTCTTCACGACCGGCACGTGCACCGGTTTCGTGTACTCGATGGTCTTGGTCGGAATCTCGTGATGCTCTTCGGAGTGTCCTCCAGATCCAAAATCAAAATGTCCCCCATCGTATCCTCCACTCGAAAATCCAGCGTTTGCGAGCGAAACCAACCCCACAATCAGTAAGAAACTCTGAAAAAATAAAATAAAAAGAAATGTATAAATTGAATTCAACGGTCCTGTCAGACTCTTACAAATGAATTCATAACAACTAGACTTGGACTATGATGGTGATGGAAGTAAGTGCGACTCGTAACTGATGCATTTCCCCCGCACGCAATCTCCTTTTATACACAAAACCAGTCATTTTCTGCACGTTTCTTGACTTTTTAAGATGCATTGACTGGAACTGTTGTCTCCATTAGAAACTGTGTTTGTAGAAACCCTATAATTACACCAATCATTTCTCACAAAAAATTTAAAGTAATTCCTACTAATATTTATAAATAATTTTAAAATAAAATTTGGCACACATCTATTTTTAATTAAAATTTTATAATAAATAAAAAAAAAATATTCGAAATATAAAAATTTTAATGTCAACAATATAATGGTTTCTTCATTCCAAATACGCAATCAAAGATGACCTAGAAGTAATAATGAAAGGAATTCTGAAATCAATTGGTTCATTTTTTTTTTGTCCCATTACTTTTCTTTTCGTTTGATCGTGAAGAGCAGAAGAGAGAATTTATCTCGTCTAACAGTAAAAGTGATTTCGAAAGCATTCTCAAAGCATTCACTCCATTCAATTTCTCGCATAATCGCAATTTGAGACAACTGGGAAAACCATCTTTTTGATCTTAAAAAAAAACTAAATATCTGCAATCTGCAATTCAATTTCTAATTACTAATAATTAAAAAAAAATGCAAATATTATTGATAAACATTTCCGCAAATCGATTTCAATGCTAATCGATTTTACGAATGTTTAAGAGAAATTAATTGAATCTAATCTAAATCTGCAATTATGTTTTTTTGTAACGGCAAACGAAATTTAATAGAATACTAATTAGATGGAATACCGTTCTCATACACAGGTGGATCGGATTACGACATTTTCCGATTTAATTGGATATCCATTACAAACGTTAATTAAGTTCTTCTTAGATTTATTAATTGAACATTTAGCGTAAGTGGAAATGACTTTAGCGCAATTAAACGAGACTTCCTGAACGCGGTGGAAATAAACCAAAAAAAAAAAAATTATACATCGTGGAAAAACTGTGTCCGTTTCCTTCGCAAAAACAGCTGCGAGATATATTAATTGTACGTATTGGAATAAGGAAGTCTGGTTTTGTTTTTAATTAAATTTTACCAAGAAGTTTATTAAGTGTCCGATCCGTTTAATGATTGCAATTATATATTTGTGCTGGCGTTGTTTATGAGCAATTCAAATTAATTATGTTCCATCAATTAAAATACATTATGCAAAAGATTATTGATTTTCTAATATATGTTTTGATTACATCCGTAATTACATAGTAATTTCCAATTTCCACATTCAAGATTTGGCATATTTTACAGTTTTTCCTACGAATAAATTACAATTATTATTTTATAAACTTTAATTCAATATTCAGTACTATATGAAGTAGACAGTAGAAAAAATATAATTCAATAAAAAAATATAATTTATATAAAAAAAAAATATAAAAAAAGGTTAATTCCGAAGAGATTGTTAGTTACATGATTGCGAATTTTTAATTATTTTTAATTAGCATAAATCATTTCATATTAATATGAAATATTCTAAAACAGTTTTAAATTTACGTAAATTATCATTTTTTATTAATTTTTGTGAATTACTTATAATTATTTTTATTTATTTATTATTTATTTTTATTTATTTTTTTAATGATATTGCAATGATTGTGAAATTTTCAATAAATTATGAAATAATAATTTTCAATCTCGATGAATTTCAGGATGTGAAAGTTTTTATCGTAAAATCAGGTTAAAGTTTTTAATGCGATCCGTCGGATGCGACAAATCATAATTAAATTTTGTGTTTGATATGAATATGCATGATTTTCAGGATTAATAAATGATATATTAAGTGTGAACGAATATAGAAATTATTTTTAATATTAAGTGAGTGGAAAAAATAAGGCCGATGGTTGGCATAAAAAACCATTAACTGAATAATTCTTAACATATTTTCGATGTCAAGTGCATTTCTCTCTTGCAACAGAGAAACTAATGATAATTGCAGCAGAGAGGTGATCCACATTCACCAGATCGAAACCAACCCAGTTGCCAGTCGTGGGGAGTTAGGATTATGAGAGAGATATTTATGTGAGAGAGAGAGAGAAAGAGATAGTGAGAGGATGCAACGATGTCGACCTCCGATGGCCCCCAAAGGCAGGTCAAGTTCGCGTCGGCGAATGCACAATTATGCAACACATAACAGCGGTATTTTCAAGTACGCATCCGACGACACGTAACCATTAGAATCTGCGCGTACCATTGCGTAATTTCCGGTAGCTGAAATTAATTAGCAATTAAGTGGAAGTTGCTGCACTCACGTGCGCTGCTCGAGAGAGTAATCGAGGCTGGCACGGCAATTTTTGTCTGCATACAAATTAAAACTTTGCCCGGTGGAACAAAATAAATTTAGAGAAAAAAACATGCAAGTCAGAGGAGTGCAAAAGTTAACAGAGGTGCAGCATAAACGCAGGAAGGAAAGGGAGCACGAATTTGTATATAATATATAGCGTTATACATGTATACTTGTTACGGGGAGGCATTAAAACGAGACGTGCCGACATGCGAAGCTGTGTCAAGATTTTGATGCATGCAAATTTATGAACCCAAATTGTAAGAAACTTTATCCAGGACACGGGTCCTTCCGCTGCTTTCATACCATTTTCGTCAACGTCCACAAATATAAGTCTTCACTGAGAATTTGTGTAGGAGTTTTTGTTAATAATTAATACTAATAAAGCTAATGATAATAAAAGTAACTTAATATTGACTCTTTTGTGAACTTATGTACAGTTGTAATAAGTAACTAACGTAAACTAACGTAAACTAACGTAAACTAACGTAAACTAACGTAAACTAACGTAAACTAACGTAAACTAACGTAAACTAACGTAAACTAACGTAAACTAACGTAAACTAACGTAAACTAACGTAAACTAACGTAAACTAACGTAAACTAACGTAAACTAACGTAAACTAACGTAAACTAACGTAAACTAACGTAAACTAACGTAAACTAACGTAAACTAACGTAAACTAACGTAAACTAACGTAAACTAACGTAAACTAACGTAAACTAACGTAAACTAACGTAAACTAACGTAAACTAACGTAAACTAACGTAAACTAACGTAAACTAACGTAAACTAACGTAAACTAACGTAAACTAACGTAAACTAACGTAAACTAACGTAAACTAACGTAAACTAACGTAAACTAACGTAAACTAACGTAAACTAACGTAAACTAACGTAAACTAACGTAAACTAACGTAAACTAACGTAAACTAACGTAAACTAACGTAAACTAACGTAAACTAACGTAAACTAACGTAAACTAACGTAAACTAACGTAAACTAACGTAAACTAACGTAAACTAACGTAAACTAACGTAAACTAACGTAAACTAACGTAAACTAACGTAAACTAACGTAAACTAACGTAAACTAACGTAAACTAACGTAAACTAACGTAGACTAACGTAAACTAACGTAAACTATTTAAGCTATTAATCGATTGTTAGGAATAAAAAGCTGCCAATTAGAAAAATAAATTAAAAAATATAAATATGAAAAAGAGTTTAATATATTTCGTTATATATGAATCTTACATTATTCAATATAACAAGTACTATATTTCATTTTTTTTTTATATATAGATTTTTGTTTGTATAAAATGGTTCAATATTATAGTCGAGAAAAACGATACATTCTCCCCCAAAATTCCCTTCCTTCCTGCTTCGAGCTAGTATAAGCATTCCTCGGTGTATTTCGCTTTGTATACATGTAATTTTAGTAGTATGTATGTATGATATTCAGAAATCTAAGGAATTCATTCCGAGCATTTTCCCCATCGGACGCATAACGCAATCTCTTTTCCCCTTTTTCTTCCACTTTCTCTCTCTCTTTCTCGCACTCGTTCTTCGGTATATATGGAAAACGAACGCGCGCCTCGCCTTATCTCCTATTCCCGAATTCATAAACCAGAGCCAATTTGTTACCGACAAAAAGATACACATCGGGGGTCGCTCGCATGCAATCCGAGATACGCCATTTACATGACAAGAAACCAGCCGCAGGAATGTCCAAGGTGGAAGCAGGAACAAGAATATACATACAACAGTTTCCTCATCCAATCAAATACCGTAATTAAGAATTTGCGTGAAGGCAATTACTCCGAGCCGTGCGCACAATAAAGAAAGGATTTATGAAAGTTATTACCGAGCGGATGAAGTTCAATTGAAATTCTTGGATATGTAGTAATACGACGGATGGACAAGGAATTTCTAATGTCTAAAATGTTGCCAAAATAAAAGTGCCGAGGTTTTTCCACTCAATACGTAATGAAAACGGAACAAGAACCTTGCAAAGAGAAAGAGCTTATAAACTGGAATTGCAAAAAAAAAAGTCGGAAGCAACATAATTAACGAGTTCAATTTGCGATCACATAAATTAAATATTTTCTATTAATAATTGCAAATCACACCCGTCCAACGTACAATTAGCTAATTAATTATAAAGAGCATAGAAAGGCCTTGCAAGATCTCGCGATTAAATAATGCATGTGGACCGAAACCGAAATTACATAAAGAAAGTTTATCACTTGAAAGACGTATCCTTTCCAAACTCATTAAAGATGTGCACAGTTTATACGAGTATGTGTGCATGCTGTGCTGCGCTCTTTCCGTTCCTCTGCAATGCTTCAACTAACAGAATTTTTAGAACGTGAAATTTCTTGTCGTTGTTGTTTTTTTTTGCTTGCCCGTTGTTTTGCTTTTCCCAATCTGCTGGGTGCTAAAGAGGCAACGACCTTGCTCTCAACGAAATTGTTCGAAGAAGAAAGCCACAGCATTATTAATTGGACCATCGATTCTTGTATATCGGAACTGGAACAGATCCGAGCACTTTCCAATTGAAGGAAACATGTCGAAATACCAATTATGAATTCATTAGAATACTTGTATACACTATTAATAAATCTGTATTTTCCAAAACCGAATAGCAAAGTTAACTCCTCATTTTTGATAGTTTAAAAAGAAAATTTATGATTTTTCAATTGGTTTGTGAAAATAATTTATACTATCGTTGGTTGTTGTAATTGATATTTCTTAATTTATTCTGGAATTTCGTATTTTTACTTATCATTTTATAGTGAATTGTGTGTGATAATTTAGCGATACGATATGATATGAGGAATTTGGTTAATGCAGAGATGAATAAGAAGCGAGTACCGAAACGAAGAAGTGTGCTTGTAAATCGGACGTATCGCGGTGGTCTTATCTCACGGAGGATCGGTTACATAAGAAGCGGCATGAGCGGAGATTGCCACAAGCGGGAGCAGGATAGAATCGAAAACACACGCACATAAAGCACACGTTCCTCTGCATGAGGAGCGAGCAAAGAAGAAGTGAAATTATAAATTCCGAAATGCGTTAAAAAGTTGAGCGTTCGCGAGATGGAAAGAGAAAGACTAGGCGGATGAGGCCGTGTTGGATGTGGAGTAAAAGTAGGTGCAGGAGGAGGAAGAGGAGTAGAAGGGCCTCGTCGAGAGTATTTGTGATGAACAGGGGATGGCTGGAATTCCAGAGTTATCTCCTCTGCTATGCTATGCAATGCTAAGCTACGCTATGCAATGCAATGAAGCTCCGGGCCCAGACGGTTACTATTAATTAAAATTAGATTGCAGATAAGATATCGCCTCTTTCTCTCCTCCAACCTCCGCGCCTCTTCTTCTTCGCCCATCCAGAATATGAGCTACGCTCGCACTCTTACACTCATTACATCTAATTGCAAACGCCACGGCCTTAATGAAAACTTTACTAACTCACCTACAGAATTCACCCTTCAAAATTACTGCTGCTAACTGCGAAGCCCACTGCCGTCGGATGATGAGAGACTGAAACGACAATGAACCAAAAAAAAAATAGAATTTAATTAATCCCCCAACGTCAAAGTTGGAATAACTAAGGACAAATGCAACCTTCAACTTTCCCTAATCAAGTTATTCAAATTTAGTTTTCGCAGATGAACATCAAACTTTTAATAATAACTCTTACTTAATGACTTGAGTACTCCTAATTAAAGAAACTTGTTAATTTTTATTATGTTACAAATAATTATTCAGTACTAAAATTTAAATTTAAAATTTATTATGTAACAGAAGAAATTTTTAATGAAATGTTGTGATCGAAAAAAGTTTATGTAATATTGTTTTCTCTCAAATTAATTATATCAATTCGTTACGCGGAATATTCCGTTTGATAATAATAAATTTAGGAAACTTTCCACACGGTTGATTCGAAAATAAATAGTTTTATTTATATATATATATATATATATATATATTTGTTAGGCGGATGGAGTTAATTTGCATTCGAATTTGATGTAGGAATACGGAGATTTCCTTTTAGTACGAAATGGGCATAACTAATGCACGAACTTTCATAAGAGATTGTATCAAAACAAATACAACAACAACAAAAAAATCAACTGGATTTCTTCCGAGCAATTTGCTCAAAAGTGAGTACGATGTGCGAGCTGTGACCTTCTTTTCTTCTTCCGAAGTGAAAGAGTTAATGGAGCAAAGTGTAGATCCTTTCTACTGCATCCACTTCTATCTATCTATGATGATGATGATGCATGCACACACAGATCATTTCGAAAGTGACAACGGCACGAAACGAACGAAAGTCGTTCGACTCCTCTTGTTTCCTCCGATTCCCTTTTACTTTCGACGACGAAAGTAAAATCTGCACGCCACTTACTCACTTTAACTAATTGCACGCACACTAACTATAAGATTTGTTTTTTTTGGATTCTTTCGTCAGGAATTAATCGATGTTTCGTTCGAGGGAAGACGTATCGATCAATCCTTCTCTCCCATCATCCCACACACCAGACACCGACAGCATCGTACCACGTTCATTAAATTTCAGAAGCCGTAATCTCTTCCATACATGAAAACTCATCCACTCACGATTCTCGCAACATTATTAATTTCGTACACCAACCATTTATAATACTAATAAGAAACAAACAAACATAAAAAAAATTCCCGTCGCCGCTGAACGCTTTTCGTCTGACGGCAATACATTTTTCAAAGAAAACTATAGCAATCTTGAATACATATATATTTACAGACAATATACTAAAATAGAAAACAATTCAAAGATTAATAAGTTTTAAAACACATTCACAGATATGAAAATTTATAATTTAAATAATTTATTAATTTAATTTTCATACAAAACAAAAAAAAATAAGATATTTCCCAACTTTACAACAAAAATCAATATTTCAATTAAACTTAAATCTTCGATGTAAGTAAAATTATTATTTAATATTGACTATTTACCGCTTACAAATTTGTTACAAAGAAATATGTAAATGTCATCATTTTGATAAAATTTTGTATCTTAATGAAAGTGCAAATGATAATTGATAATGATAATTTAAATTTTATATACAAAACCATTATTTATTTTAGATAGTAATAAAGATAAGTATTGTTAGAATTATAATAAAATAACTATGATTCTGACATTATACTTCATATTACAAAAGAGCTATTAATAACGATTAACTGGGATATACGGGTTAATTAAAGCTGTAAACGTATGTTTCTACAATAATTGTTATTTAATATATAATATTATAAAAACTTTTTTTGTTCATAAAAAAATAGTTTCTTTTAATAATTCTTTAAATAATGTAGAAAGGAAACAGTTTTATTGATGCGTTGACTCATCTATTTATTAGACAACAATCTATACAACTTAAGTCTATGTGGAGAGTTTAAAAAATTGAGTACTTTGAATCGATTTGTTTTATGTTTGATATAGGACTTTCTAATAATCTGGAGGGCATAAAATTTGCAAATCTTCGTTGATTCTTCGAATTGATAACAGTTTTAAATAAGATTTCAGTAAGTATTTCGTTGAATCGATCTGTTAAATTTGGCCGTCGACGAATTTAAACCCTATAGGACTTTCTAATAATCGGTGTCAATCTGGAAGTCATAAAATTTGCAAATCTTCGTTGATTCTTCGAATTGGTAACAGTTTTTAATAAGATTTCAGTAAGTATTTCGTTGAATCGATCTGTTAAAAGTGGCCGTCGACGAATTAAACCCGGCGCGAAAAGATTTACGCATTTATCGAAAAGCTTGTTTATTTTGGCCTCCGGTGAAATGCGGCCACGAGAAGTTGTGATAATTTTCGATTCGTCCGAAAATAAATGTAAACACAGCATCCAATTATTTCGGCGCCATTATTTTATATGATCTCCAGAGGATTCCCTTTCCATATATATATATATCCGCTCTCTTATTTTTTTTTGTTTCTTCTTCCTTCGTTCTTCCACTTCTTCTTCATCATCATCATCTTCATAGTCTGCGCCGTTGCTTCTCCTGTGTCTCCTTGTTTTTCAAATCCCTCGGCTCGAGTTTCGAGCTTGATTTACGGACGCGGATAAATTTAGAAGTTTCGCGCCTTAATCACCCTCTCTCGCCCCCAAAAATATATAAACTCGAGCTCATCCTGAGCGCGTGCATGTGTTTCTTCTATAAATATCCAACACAAAACATATCATCATACAGACAGCAAGAACTAATTTCAGTCGAGGCTCTGGATGAAGAACGTAAAGAGGGAAAAAAAAGAGAGAGAAAGTGCGACAACGATAGAAGGAAAGACAGGGATGGAACGTTGAGAAGCAAAAAAAAAGGAGTACGACGTCTAGTCTAAATTTAATTAAAGCTTCCTCAACGAAAATGACAAACCCCGAAATAAAATAAAACTCGTACGCTTGCAAAGTAGAAGAAGTGGAAGGAAAACTCTTCGCACATTGATATACCTTCATGCTCGAGCGAGAAGGAATGGAAAGGAAGAGGAGAGAAGAGGAAGACGAAGAAGAAAAAAGAAACTAAAGTTTCTGGTCAAATTTAAAACTTTCATTTCCTCCCCGTCTTTCTGTAAAGCATCTTTATTGCCAAACTCTTCCACTTTACGAACCGTATTCCCTTCACTCGCACACACATCTACACTTAACACCAACACTATTTCAATGTTAAAGGGAACTTCCAGTTTCTCTTTGATTATCGTTGAGAAAACCCATATAAATACATCACCTCCTCATCATATTGCAGTATACGGAGAAAGTTTACTCAATTATATACAAATCAAATTAAATCATCGCCAATTTTACACATAATTATAATAACAAAAACATTTATTGCAACAAACTTAATTACATACATAATTACAAACAAAAAAACGAATCAAACAGACATTAACCGTTGCAACATAACTGTTTACACATCATTCGACAAGTTATTTCCAGGATGTAAAAATTCAAAGAAATCATAAATAAATAATTAAATCAGTCTAAAATTTTAATATGTATTATTATGTTGCACTGAACGGAAAATACATTAAATCCGCAATGAAATAATTATTGTAGTTCAAATAAGAAAGTATTTGACCTTCTATTTTGTAACAATTCTTGCATTTGTAAATTAATTTGTATTGTTTTTGGGCAATAAACTACTTTCATTGATATTACTTAATAATTTCAATAAAATAGATTATTTTCTAATAATATTCACCTAATAAAAAAATATATTAATAATTGCAAAAATGTTCTGTGAGTCTAAAAAGTTTAATTCCATCACTGCAAGAGTACACCCTCAAACAACCAACCAATTCTAGTTATTTTCGTTTTTTTGGTCCTCTTGCAAGGATTTCTTTATTTCTTCCTTATCCTGGAATGGAATGGAATGGAATGGAATGGAATGGAGAGATTCAATAATGCGAATGCGCTGCTCCTTATTATTTAAAGGTGCATCGGGTCGGGTCATAAACTCGACGTTTAATGGGTCCCCGGCGACCCGCGAGGGTCTCTCTCCCAGCGGGTCCCACCGCGCCGCTGATCCCGTTCCGACGCACACTCTCAGGTGGTGGCCGCAACTACCGTAAAGTACGACAAATGATGGGGACAACGAATGGAAGACAGAAACGAGAAAATTCGCACGCACGAAACGCACATACCCAATAAGAAAGACGGAATCCATGCATTTTTCATACTCGCATTCACTCCTCTCATTTATTTATTTTTTTCTCCAAAAAACGTATAAATTCCGTTCATAATATACGCAATAATACCATGCATTTTATGCATCATTTCGGTGCTGTGCATTTTCAACTTTTTTTTTTCATTACTCCACCAAGAAACTGCACAATCTCGACTGCACCCAAAAAAGGAAAAGCCAATTTCGAAAATACAACATAATTCAATTAATAATTTAATTTTCAAAATTTATATTAAATTAATTAAATAATCCAACTTCTTCAAATTATTATTATTTTTTTAATAATTTTATCAAAAAATAAAGTTATTAAATATACAAAAAAAGCCTTTTCTATATATTTTGGCACGAGGCCGAAAGAAGTTCACTATTTTTGGAGTAATAAAAATAATGTTTTACGACTGGGATTATTTTTATGGACAGAAAATATATTTAGATATTACAATTTCTAAATAACAGTAATAAGGTGAAAATCAGAGATTTGAAAGTAATATTTAATCATAATATTATTTTCCTTAAAATTGATCTTGATATTAATTAGATGCAAGTTCTACAAATATAAATAATACTAAAAACGAGGCTAAATCATAAAAAATAGAATAAATCACAAGTATGTGTGAGTCAAAGTAAAAATTTCAAAAATCTAATATAAATGTTACGGTAATCCAGAACATAAGTTTTGTTTTCAACTCGAAAAAATAACAGAAACATTTCGTTATGAATGGTTTTTGGCTTACAGCCAAAGGAATAAAAACTGAGTGAGATGATGGTGATCGTGGTTAGATTACTGCTTCATATATACTTAGTATTTTTGAAATTATAATAGTCCATTGTAATTGAGATAAAAGTTTTATAAATATGTATTTCAAAATACAAAATTATTAAGATTACGTCCATAATGCCTATACAAAGTCAGTTTAATCTTAGTTTGTATGAACGTACACTTTTTAGTCAAAAATATGTAAATAAATATTTTGAACAAATTTTCTAGTAACATAACTTTATTTATTGCGAAATTTGTACTAAAATATTTTTAAAAAATTTTACTATTGATGAAACACATACAATATTTTTTTTAAATTATGAAATCAAAGTCAAAAAATATATTACTACTTTTGTCGCCACTATATATTAAATTTGAAGACATTTTCGGAATGTTGAATAAATTAAATTCCTAGTAGAAACATAAATAATTTTAAATCCTAGTTAGCTAACGGAGCTGACAATAATTCGTGACATTTAATATATATATATTTGCGAGTTGCAGAATTTTGCGTTTGCCAAAATCTATTTCGAAATTGACCGACATTTCTGTGTGGGCTCAGAAAAGCCGTTTGATGTCTTTCGAGAAGACGAAATCCAAGGGAGCAGCGAACAAGAACCAACAAAAAAAATATCGAAAATAAAAAAAGTACTGAAAGCGAGCTGAAATCTAATTAAGGAACGCTTCCAGTCGCTTTCATATTTATTGCTATTTATTTTCGCCCTCGAAAAATATTTATGAATGATCAAAAAAAAAACGGGTTGCGGCTTTCGAGATTCGGCCGAAGGAGATTTCTGCAAAATTGCCAATAGGTCCGAGAGATCTAATTTGCGAGGAGTCAAATTGGGTTCGGCCCATTTCGCGTCTCAAAAATAAAATCGCTTTTAATTTTTGCTCGGCCAATGATGAGAAGAGGACCCAATGATTTATGGCACTCCTCTCCGCTGGACGATCCCAGGAAACACACGCACGATCTCCTTTATTTTACTTTTTATTTTCGCTCTTCTATTTCATTTTGTGAATCCGAGCCCGTCGTAAAACCTTTGACATTCGGATCGTAAAGTATCTAATTTTATTATTTTCCATGCAAAAGGAGAGGCTGCACCTCGGATTTCGAAGATCCATCGGACTAATTAGAAATGTAATTTCGGAAATGACCCGGTTTTTTTTTGTGTGTCCAAGTTCTTCACTTGGAAGCTGCTCTTGCTTGTTGTTGATTTTATTTTATTTTATTTTCTGAACAGGTCTGAGTGAGTGAGTGAGTGAGCGAGCGCGTTCGGAATTATGTTTAGTGGAAGCTGCGAGGCGATTTATTGGAATTGTCGCGCTGAAAACAGAATGGCCGCAAATACACAAATTTGAATACGGTTTTCCTCTCGGGAGTTTATACATAAACTGAGTTACTAAATCACCCAAATGTGCCAACAAAATAAATAAAATGCCCCGTCCGTCCACTCGTTTTATTTTACTGCTATATTTTTTTATATATGTATCACATACATTCAATCTTTTTCCAGGTTTCCACTGTTATGTTATGTTCATTAGTGAGACAAATATAATTTATTAAAATTCACAAGAAATCATGCAATATTTCTATTTTCATTTTTATGAACACTTCGTAAATTGCACAGGACTTTAATTAATAAAATTTTCTAAAATACATAAATTAATTTTTAACTTAATGTCAGTTTTAAATACTAAAATAAAATAATTTTGAAATAATAATATTTTTTATATCATACTAATACAACATATAATATAAATATCTTAACTTTCATATAAGTTTTAAGTAAATTTTCTTAATATATTTTTTTCAACTTTATATGAATGTGACCTGTTTAGATGCCGCATTTCTTGAATTGAAGTTTTATTTAGTTGATTTCCGATTTTGATAAACTATTGAAATGTGTGTATTAAATTCTATGAATATTTAAGAAAGTGGTAGTATAAAGTTAATGTAGTTTTATGATTGCGATGCGTTCGAGTAATTTTGAATATTTAAGTAGATGTTTATCCGGCATATGGTTTTGGAATAATAGTTTAAAAAAGCGTTGAAATGTGTGTGATAAAGGTGAAACGGGGAAAAATGGACTGGCGTTGTTATGTTGTTTTATCATTAATCACAATTCGAGATCTGTTGGTTGTATTTTTACGTATATGTTTGTGTCGGTTATAAATAATGGTTTTGATAGAGGCAACGGCATCGTGCATATAAGAGTGTTGTGTGTGTGTGTGTGTTTGCTCCCCTCGGAAAAGGAAGAAAAAAAATAGGAGAAAACGACGGTAGCTGCTTGCTGACCAAAAGGAGGGAAAGAGAAAGACAACAAGAGATGTTTCGAGAGGAAGGGAGAGAGAAAAATGGAGAAGCACCTGCCAAAACCTACACGACATAGCACTTAAACACCCCCGTCGGAGGTCGAAAAATAGAAATAAAGAACGACGAAACGGGAAAACAATCGACGCTGTTCGATTTCATCTCAGCAGAAATGCAGATATTTCTATTGGATATAATCGAATTGGAGGAGATGCAAATATTAATCGGCCCACGCCACGCTGTATTTGTTTTCGCTTATAAATATTATTGTATTGCGACAGAATTTATTTATATTTATACATATATTACATACACATACAGTTGTATACGTATTATGTGTTTGTGGTATTTCGTCGCGTCGATTTATTTTATGACAGATAAATTGCGAACAATTTACATATCTAGGAATATTTATTTATTTATCACACGCTCGGATTTGCATATTCAGAGCCAAACCAATGCTTTACGCCTCATTGCCTCACCACCATCAAATCAACTGTTCATATACCACTCTCTCATAAACATGCATTTATAAGTCTTACCAAGGTTATTCCATTCATCTACACCAGTGCTTCCCAAAAACAGGTACAAACTGGAGGCGTTAAAAAGGTAAGGACAACCGTTCATGTCAACCCAGGTCTACATCACAATGACAGATTTCATATTATATTATGTAATTATAGGTATGAAGAAAATAAATAGCAATTCTTCACGACTACAATTAGAAACGAAAATGTAATCAAGAAAATCTAAAGTTGAATTTTTACAACAATTTAATTTATTTAATAATAAAACTGACATAGACTGTTAAAAACATATTTATTATGAATATTTAATTATAAAACTTTACTATTGTCTTGTGGAAATTATTAGATATTTTTTGTAATGTATTATTTTTTGAGACACTCTTAATCAATTTAAGGGAAGAGATTATGTTGAAAATTGGGACGGATTCATAAATTAATGTAAAGGAAGGAAAGTGAAAAGAAATAATGCTAAACACATTATTAATGGCCTAAGATAGTGGATTGAATATAAAAGTCGATAAGTTTAATCCTCTCAAGCTCGGAGCCCTCAGCCCCCGTGCGCCCGTCGATTTGTTACAGGCTGCTCATTTAATATGCAAACCGCAACCAATACACACATACTCACGTACGTGTGTGCATGCATGTACATGCGAGTATGTAATATACGTATAGAGCAGATGAGGATGAGTGAGAGTATAGGGAGGAAGGATAAGCATGAATATATGATATTATGGGTTGTCGCGCGGCATTAAAATGATTCAAGTTCGCATACCCCTCACAGCTATGGGTGCTACTTAAGCCCATTTATACCCGTGCGCTCTTCGTCCCTCGTGCAACGTGCTACGGCGTGTGCGAGAGGAAGAGACGAATACCGGCGGTGTCTTCAACTTCATATAGGTGACACCGTTAATGCTTATATAAGAGCGAAGATATTTCAAAAATTATTTTATCACTGGAAAGAATTAATGCCGTCCGACGTCGGATGCACAACGTAATAGCATTAACACCGTCTCATCTCACATCCCATCACGTCCTATTGCATCTGCATTTTCGTCGCATGAATTTCATCTCAAAGAAATTATATTATTTTTAAAAATATGATTTCATTTATTCAAAATTGACTTTATTTTAAAACAATAAATGATAACCAGTTATTCATCTGTACATAGCAAAGTATTTGTAAAACTAACTGATACAAGATTTAGTTTCATATTTGAAATTCTTGAGAAATTAATTCAGTTTCAGATATTTTTGAGAAATTGATTGATTCAATCATTTAAATTAATGAAAAAGAAGATGTCCAACCTTAGTAATTAATGTAATAATTCAAATATAAATAATAAATGAACAACATTTATTGCAACAATAAAAAATTATATAATAAAATTGAAAATACTCGATTTGTTGAACTGTATGTTGCGTAACTTTTTGTATTTTACTGCTCTTACTCTTGACTATACAGTATCCGACAAAACATGCAGCTTTTAAAACATATTTTATAATAAATGTCGGGATGGCGTGTCGACTTTTAAAATATCATCTGAAGATTAAAAAAAATATTTTTATTTCAGTACAATTGATTTAACATTTACTATTATGCTATATAAACACTTGTCTTATTATACAAAAAAAAAATAAAAATATATATTATAAAATTTAGTATTTTAATAATTTTTAATACATTTAGTTGTTTAACCGAAATCTGATTTGCAATTGTGATTACATCTTTGATCCAGTTTATTTTTATTTAGCAAATTTAGGTTTTAGATTGTTTTTGAGAAACACTCGAAACCCCCCCAAAGTGTTCTGCAAGTTTGGGGGTTTTGCAGAGAGAGAGAGTGACATCGGAGATTAAGGCCCGTCAGGTCCGGTTAGTCGCCACCCTCGTCACCAGAGACTTATGGCCTTTTTAATCACCACTCTAAATATATATATATATACACACAAACATGCAGTATGAGAGAGAAAGAGAGAGTGATATGGAGACGGAGAGGGCAGCAGGAATGACCGTGGGGGTGGCGTGGGGGCGGTTGACTGACCAACGCTGGGGATTTCATTAGGAGACAAGCGCAAGCACAATCCCCGTTTGTTCTCTCCGCTTGTTCGCTTGTTTTATTGCTGCTATTAGACATAGCCATCCCCAGTTTAGCCCTTTTAAAACAACATCCGTGGTCTTACACACTTTATACTAATCTAATTATGCAAAACACACGTACGCTTTCCTGCAAAAAAAGCAATATAAATCATCATCAACACTTACCTTTTCTAAAAGAAGATGAAACAGCAGCAAATATTGAGTATTATATTGTTATGATTACATGACAGTCTTTAGTTTTGGAAAGTCTAAGATTTAAGTTAGTATTAAATATGATCTTCTCAAACTTTGTAGTTTGCAGACAAAATTTCCTGCCACTCCAGGAAAATGAGCATTTTCTAATCTAATTGTTGAAAATATAAAATCATCTCCATTTGATCCTCGCACCAATACTGATCGAGAAATAAAATTCAATAATTATCTCAAAAATATATCTTACATGCGTGAATTTTTTTTAACCATACATTTTTGGGGCTCAAAACCAAATATTGTAATTGGATGACCAAAGTAAATTAATGTCTGATACTTACAACCTTAATGCGGCTTTGATATCTAACTACTAAAGCAATATTATTTGTAGTTGTACTGCAATCCAATTACTAAGAGTATTTCATCAGTTTCTCGTTTTGACTCAAGATGAAAGCTGACCTAGGCTGTCATAGGTTGAGAAACGCTGTTCCGAAGTATTATTTTCGTCAAACAACTATTTATCTGCAACATATCTATTCCTGATTTATAGTCTTATAAAACGCATTGTGTAAATATAGTCTAAGTTATATAACTATATGATAACTTTGAAGAAATTTAATATTGTGTTAATTAGCTTTATGAAGGTAAAAGTAAAAAAGTGTGAAACCAACAATTAAGACCTGACGTATGATATAAAATGTATTGCGTGATGCGTGAGACAATTCGAAGGAGTGATGAAGATATTGATTGATTTATATGTGTAGGAATTTCGGAATGATAATAAATCGAGGCGGCTCTGTCGGACGTGAAAATTAGCGACGGTGTTATGTGATGGCATGGGTAAGAGGAAAAAAGGGGAGAAGGGAGAGGTAAAAACGAAAATAAAAAACTGGCTTTTGAATTATAATTAAATGGGAGCCGTGAGACGCGGCTAATCTGCGACCATTTGTACGGATGCCAAAACCGATGACGGTACAAATAATGTCATTAGGACCGCGTGCCTCTTCCATTGTTTCTTCATCTGTCCGCAGATTTCTTTTTTTGCACTCTCCAACTTTCGGAACCCCGCCGCACCAAATTGCGACCTGATTCCTCATTGTCGCCGCGAAGAACGCGACCGACGTGTGCGATTCGAAATAATTAATGAGTTGTAATCTAAATAATTAAATTTAATTGACTCAACTCAATTAAGCTCATGCACACACACGTATACGTACGTACGTATTCACAAACACTCGCACAACCACGAAACGAGCGGATGATAAAATAATCCCCGCGACGATGATCATCGTACGACGATAATAATGATGACGATGATTCCGCTTTAAACGATCCAAATTAAAACAGCATCAAAGACACACACTCACGCTCGTGGACGTAAAACGAAAAGAGGAAGATGCAGTAATCAAATTTCATTCATGAATTTATTGCTCCAATTAATTTGCGCAAACAAATCGTTAAATTAAAATGATAGCTTACGACCGATTAACATTTCACGCGCTTTAATTAAATTACTCAACTTATTAATATTACAATAACACAAATATATCTAAAATACAAAACATGTGTATTCTTAACAATCTAGCTGCTTTTTTAGACATTTTCCATATAATTATTTTCAGTTTCAAATACTGCAATCACATCTGGAAAATAAAAAAAAGTTTCTTGGTTAAAATTTCAGCAACTTAAAACAATACAACTTACCTACAATGAAATTAGTATACGAATGCTGAAGCTAAAAATATAAAATAAATTGGTATTAAGTAAATTATTATGTGAAAAGGAAAAAAAAATTATGTTTAATTTTGATATTTATATTGTTTTACATTTGCTTTCAAAATATATTAATATTATAATTGAATATAATGATTACGCGTTACTATGCGAAATAACATGTATTTCTCCATCTCCGTGTTATTTTACACAGCAGTGTTCTCCTCTCGTGCGGAGCATTGTAGCTGTCAGAGTTTGTAAGTAGTTGGATGAATGTCAAGTTTAGTTTAGTTTACAACTTGTGCACGGAGACAAGAGCAGCTGATGCAGGCATTAATACAATTTCGTGGCAGAGCAAGAGGAAAGCGTCGCAGCTTCGGTTGCTTAATCATTTATTATTAATAATAGTACACACACCCAAATCGTCACAATTATTAAAATTAATGAATAAAACATTGTAAATTATTTTTATGTTAAAAATTCTGATATCAAAAAAATTGTATAAACTTTAAAGTTTGTAGTTTAATAAGAATAAAAACTGTAAATAAATTAAGGTCTTTCATAGTTTTTGATCATGTTATTTTTGCTGACGAAATTGCTGTTTGATGAAATTTGAGTGATGATTTTGTGGAATTTTGCGTACAAACATTTGTGCATCGTCGGTCGGTGTTCGATAAGCGACGCGCGAGTCCCCGAATGCGCGAAATTAATTGTCGCAATAAAATGTAATCGCGCCCATTAATTTATGCCCCGCCGGTCGCTGTAATAAAACAATAAATAAATAAGCGAGCCGCGGATGCGAAAAACGAAATAAACAGGGAGAAAAAAAATAATACATTCACATCGATCGGAAAATCCGGATTTGCAAACAAAAATGGAACTAACAAAATAAATAAACGAAAAGAGAATCAGGAATAAACGAGACCGAAACAGGAGGTTCCTTGAATATTCCATATGGATTTTTGCTCTGTATTTTATGGTGGCCAATTAAAATTGCACCGACGCACCGTAATTTATCGCACAAATGCATATACACTCGAACACACACACAAAACGTTGGCCGCACTAAAGATCTACGATACAAACTTTATGGCTCGCCGGGGATTTTATTGTCAACAGTTGGCAACACTCAATTTATTAACCGGATTCAATCCGATTTCAATTATTGACTATTTGTAGCGGATCCGAACATTCGAATTCATTAATTACGCCGCACTATCGCCATCTAAATGGGAAAGACGAGTGTTCAACAGAGACGTTTACATAATTCGATTGGTTTTTGTTTCGGGAGATCATTTCGGGAACGATCGTCGTTGTTGCGGCGAAATTAGTATTTAGATTTTCGTCGGTCGACAATAACAATCAGTGGAAACGGTTATGGGGTTGGTAAGCGTGCGTAAAGTGTTTCCTAAAAACGATCCCATCCAACGCCGCCTCCGCCTGGTCTCCTCTATGTATTTGAGTGTGGGGGGGCGGGTGGTGGAGAGGGCGAAGGCAGGTGTAATTAAGGAAGAGGGAATGAAAGTGTAATAAGGGGCGGCCAGATTACGACGATACCGATAAATTCATTAGGCCCTGCCGTTCAACAAAGCTGCCGCAATTACACTTACTTTTATGGCTGCATTAGCACCCGGAATTACACAACCGAGATGCAAATATCTGCCCTCCTCGCCGATATATAACGGACAAAAAAATTATTCCGTTAAAAGAATGCTCGAGAGAAGGAACGACCCTCTAAGACGCCACTGCATTTTAAATTCTTACACTTCCTTATGAAATCCCTAAACTAATTCCAAAACCAGTAAACTACATTTAAATTCCTAAAAAATAAAATTGAATTATAGAATCAAAACAGTATTTTTCGGTTTCAATTTAGATGATGGAATTTGAAAATGAAAATTATACTTTTATCTCGAGATTAACTAAAATCATATGCAGGTGCTATATTCTAAGAAGTACTTTGTAAAGCAGCGAGCAATTATTAACGTTTTTTTCTATCGACTTCAGCTGATTTAACATGAAGGTAGAGAGAAGTCCAGATAAGGGCGCAAAAAACGC
Organism: Nicrophorus investigator; assembly: GCA_963457615.1. Lineage (NCBI taxonomy): Eukaryota > Metazoa > Arthropoda > Insecta > Coleoptera > Silphidae > Nicrophorus > Nicrophorus investigator. Next base: position 26,868,962 of record OY735141.1, read on the forward strand.
GAAGCGTTTGTGTGCTAATTCTAAATAATGCCCGCATTCCTAGGTGGAAATTGAAAAATTACTAATTGTAATTTATATACGGCCGTAATGTGCAATTGTGCATTTCAGTGGGAACGCTGAAATGGGCATTTATTTTAATTGCGGCGATAATATGCATGCAGGATGCGCGGCATAGTGCAGAAGGTATGCAGGAACCTCCGGGCCCTTCTCGCTCGTCTCCTCGGCTCTCACATTGCACTTGATGATCCTCGTACGTCTCTTCAACAATGACCGATTCGAAGACGCGCAACGCCCTTCCCTGCTTACACAATACTTTCGCGCGATAAATTACACATTGTTGGCCGTTTGCATAATTGCATATACGGGACGATCCAGCTGTACTCTGATACATCATACATAAATATACATATATATACGTGCATGAAGAAGGAAAAAAAGGGGCTCGTGCAATGCGCTATAATGAACTGGCTTCATTAGCGTAATTACCATTGTAATTAACATTTCCTTGCTCATGTAACTTTAATAACTTGCAATTACCGCGAAAACTTTGATTCCAAATCAATTGGAACGCAATCAATTGATGCAGCTAGATATTTCGAAATACGTTTCCTTCAATTTTTTATTCCTCAATACAAAGTTCAAAACCACCGGACATTTTGCTTCCCGTGATTAATAACGCAGCAGTCAACATATTTTCAAAAAATAATAAAATAAATAAAAATAGTTACATATAACTAGTTAATACAAAGCATGTATAATGTTAAAAAAAAACAGAAATGCTTTTCTGATTTATAGGTATTTTTAAGGGCAATTATTTTCAATTTTCTAGAATCTAAATAAATTCTAAATTTATTTATAAAAAAAATGGAAACAGAATTGTGAAGAATGTTTGAATTCAGAAATATTTATAGAAATAAATGTTTCAACATTGGTAGAAAGTACATGAAAATATTGCTACTAGCATATCAAAAATGTTCACAGTTTGAAATATTTAAGAAAATTTTATCCATTGATGACATGATCTATAGCTTAATCACTTTATTTAAAACTGACATAATATAATAATAATTTGGATGGAATTTGAGAAATGAAGGATTTATAATGGGATGGTAGATACTTGAAGAATTATTGCTGATAAAGATGAAGTACTTCATTGGACTTGTTTGTATGTCTATGTTTAGGATGAGCAGCCAAGGGCAACGGAAGGAAGGAACCCCGAAAAGAAAAGGAAGTTGTAGGAAAAAAAGAAGTGGTGAGAGAGAGGAAAACATAGTTAGGCGGTTATAATCAGCGACGTGTTTCTGTGAAATTAATTGTGGACGTGTAAATTAAGCTTAAGATATTTAAATGAAGTACATCTGAACACGGTTTAACAAGATCTTGATTTATGGGAAGGCTGACTAGTCGCAGTAAACGTACCGTGCAAGACTTATGTCCCGTTGGCGCGGGCCATTGTAATCGTCCAGCGAGAGAAAGAGGAGAGAAGCGAGAAGAGCCCAGAAGAGCCAACCTCATTTCGTCCTCTTCCCATCCTGCCCGTCTCCTTTACAACCGACTGATGGACTTGATGGACGCCAATCAACCACAACGAGATCTCTTCATAAAACGCGCCACGCTCTCTCGTTCTACCTCTCTCTCCACCGCTCATTCTCCTCACCGAAAGACCACACAACAAAAACTAACACCACACGTACGCATACGCTTTATTAATGAACACACATAAACTGTCCCAATCATTTATCATTTTCTTCTGCACTACAAAAGCCCAGAGTCACTCACTTTTACACCTCGCAACCAAAACGCCACGCATACTACATATTTTTGTATACACTACAGAAAACTGCACCTCCGGCAAGATAAATGACCTCCGCTTAAACAATTTGCACGATTTTAAAAATTACGTTGTACCTGTCACAAGCGATGACACTACAAATATGTTACTATGTCCTTCTTTTTTAATATTTATGTTTGTTTTTTTTTTATTTACATGTTTCCTATTTTCTGGGACAAACGCCAATATTTTTTTGTAAACTAAATCCAAATTTTGCAACATTACCAGTACGACATATAAATCTAAGATTTTATCAATCTGTTCAAAAAGTTCTTTATTGTTTTATCTCCAATCAATACAAATATTTTTTTATTAAAAATTGAATATTTAATGTTACTTAATTTTAAACTTTTTTTGAGTAATTTTTATTTATTTTCTGAGGGAAAGAAGTAAATTAAAATGATTTTTTTTAATCTATTTTCTATGAATATATATTATATTTTCTGTAAATTAAACAAATTTATAAAAAGTAAATTCTTAAGCTTTAAAACTGTTTCTGTAATAGCTGGCAGTGGGAATGGAAACTGATTTTAGGATAATTGTTATGTTAACAATTAGTCCCAGATGCGCGCAGGAGGGCCCATGGAAATAATTAGAAGTAGGGGTGTCGGAGGGAAAAACTGGTAAATATGAATGTGATGGATGCGCGAATGGGATTACATAACGAGTTGTGTGTTTATGCGTGGCGCGGATGGTGCGACGGGGTGGAGCGGTAAAAGCGGGGGCGGGTTGAAACAGCGAAGGGGTTGTCGACACCCTTGCAGCCGGGGTTTGGGTGCAGAGCTTAAGTTCGTAATTAGTCCCATCTGGCGGCGGCGTCGGACCCGCCGGAATAATCGACGAGTGGCGCCCTCACACATGAGACATGCACACACAAACACACACACACACGAATACAGGAGGCGGCGGAGGCGGCGGCAAGAGAGAATGAACGTAAAGCCACCACCAACAACACCAACCACCCTCAACCCCCTCAGGCCTAATTGCTCATCTCTCCATAAAGTCCCAACTGCGAGTCGGCGGTCCCCGCATGCTCCGGGATTACTTTTCTTTTCGCAATTCAAATTTAAAACAAAGCTCAAACGGTCACCAAAAGCTCCACTAATCGGGCTTTAAGTGTACGCTCGACGGGATGGGGACGCTGCTGCTCTAGCTGTAGCTTTAGCAAGAGGAGTTGGAGGAGGAGGAGAGCGAACCTTTAAGCCCATCGATCCTAGGCAATTTATTATTCAGATGGCGGAACGGTTTTGCAGCCAATTCGAACGGAAGAAATTAAAGGAATGCACTTGCATTTCTTCTGATTGCAAATGGAATTGGATTCCTGCATTCTATTAGCTAAATTTATACAATACTGTAGAGCCGGCGAGCCGGCGGCGGCAGCGGCTGCATCAGCAGACCCGTTTCACTTGATCTACTGGATCCAATTGCATGAAATATTCAAATTGCGAATTGATTTTATTGAAATAAAACACATAAACAATTAATTTATCTTTACTGTTCAAACAATTCCACCCTTAAGTTTATAGTTTCTTGAACTTTTTCTTACAAGTCTTCCATAATTTAATAATGATAAATATTTTAATTAAAACTGAGATGTTTTTTTTATTACAAAGTATGGGATTTAGTGAAAATGTTTTGGTGGTGAAGAAGTCATTCGCGTTGTTGAAGTTCATGGAACAGAGATGGGGGTGGAATGACGAAACGAAGACGGTGAAGCAGAACTTTGGGGATGGGATTTGTTCGTGCCTGTTTATGACTTCTACGGCTTTGGTGTTTTGCTAATACCTGGGCTCATCCCGGCTGAAGGGAGCGAAAAGGAAAAGGCGAGGAAAAACGGAGGAGCGAAGCAGCTTGATTAAACTATCCTTTCTAATTTAAGGTTGTCCGAAGGGTGCGGATGTATTATTTGAAAGAGTGAGTGATGGAGTGCGCGCCGCAATTCGGTTCCGTGATTAAAAGTGTTGCTATACTATTCCATTAGTTTCGATCGTGTTGGTGGCGGTAGGCGGGGGGCGGCGGCAGCGGCGGTTTCGCCCAGGTAACTTCTGGGGCAATAAATTTAAGTGTCCGTGTCTTCTTTTGCAAATATTGAATGGGGGGACACCCCGAAGAAAGTGGATGAGAAAGAGAGAAACCGAATGAAGGATGGATAGGAACGAGGAGGAATGAAAGAATGGGACTTCATCCCCCTTGATCCCCCACGGAGCAGCAGGAGCGTTTCCGCGTCATTTCGCAGTCGTCATTTCCTGCAGCGTTCCGATAAAATAATTAAACTCAACGAAAAAAAAAATGCACGATGTAACCGAGAGGAGAAAAATGCAGAGAGAATGAAATTGCAACCCTGTCTCATTTTTTTAACATAAAATCCATACTATTTTATAATTAATCTCAACAATCGGGTTTAGAGTCATTATATAATCATATCAAATAATAAATATTTCTATAAAAATATTTCAAAATTTCTCATGAACTTTAATACACAATTAAGACCTTTTTGAATTAGAATTTAATATAAGTTAATTTACTCATAAAAACATCTCAATTATATAAAATATGTTTTTAGTTGCGTCTTTTAGAACTTAATTTCGAACACAAAGTTAATTATTTTAATCTTTTTCATATTCCACAAAATAAAATTATTTTTGTGAAAGTTCAATAGATGTTTGAAAAATTACTTTGCATTTACCATTTCAATTCAAGACAAATAGAATGGCGATAAACAGCAAAATAAATAAAACGTAATTAAAGATATTGTTAATTATACTTCGCTAGTTCTCATAATAAATTGCTTCAATCGAGTAGCAGAAAATGGATCGAGAATGTAATTGCTACTCCACCCATTATTTTCTCTTCTACTTTAAAAGCTGTTATAAGATTAATTTTTTTTTTTTAATCAAAAATATTAAATCATTATATTTCATATCACATAATTCTGTATTTGATAAATATATATTTCTAACATGAATAGTCACAAAAATCATACTTTTTCTCTCTTTTTTATAAAAATATTATTCCCATATAAAAACACTACACAATAGCAAAATTTTAGTTTTCTATTTCATTAATAATTTTTCACAAATTTTCCTCTTAATTTATTTTTTTCCGTTACTTATTTTCTTTCTATACTGTAAAAGTATATACTGTTAGATGTAAAATTAAAGATATTTCTTGTATATTTTTTAAATCCTTTTATACATTTTTGCCTACTTTAATCGCGTTGTAGGCTGTTTCCTATATACATTCTGAATATGTATGAATATATATATATATGTACATATCTATATCTGCTTATGTAGATGTGTGTGTGTGTTTGTGTGTGCATGTCTTTTTTTGTAAATGATAATTCTGTGCGAGTCGGAAGCTCGGCGCAATGGGAGCAAGTGTAGAAGGGATCCGTAGAGAGTTTTATATAAAGCCGGAGGGTTCCCGGCGAACATAAATCACCGACTTGGGGGAGGCTTTCATAAAACTCGCTCCATTCACAATCCAAATTGAAATTGTTTTGTTTCCAATCTGTTCTGTCTCACCCTAATGACTGTGTTCCTTTAATACCAGCCAACACACACACACACACATAAATACACATACATACACACACACACACATAAATATACGCACACCCTCGAAGCCCATCCGAATATTGCTTTATGCCATTTTTATGGATTGCTTTTGTTAGCAAGTCGTTTCTTTGGTAATGTTGGTTTCTACAAAAAGGAAAAAATATAATGAATACAAAACAGCGAAGAAAACATACACAACATTTCCACAGAATAATAGAAAGCAGCAGTATCTACATCAATGTTATACTTGTGTTTATAAATTCTTAATATTTTAACAATTTCTTAAAAAATATTACTTTCTTTGTAATTGAACATTTAAAATATAAAAGTTCCTAAATCTGATAGATTACCAGTATTTTTCAACCTTTTTTTATATCTATTTGCAACAGATATACCAGGCAATAATCTATATCAATTTTATATTAGGTTTCAAATGATTTAGTTTATAAATTTTTAATATTTTAACAATTTCTTAAAAATTATTATTTTTTTCATGAAATATTATTTGAATATTTTAAATATAAAAGTTTACTAAACATTCCTAAATCGAATTCAATTAATTCAAAATATAATTACTATAAACCAATATTTTTCAACCTTTTTTTTGATCTCTTAGCTAAATTTTTGTGCCACACTTAAATAATCTATATAAATTTTACACTTAGATTGAAAATATTCAATTTATAAATTAATAAAATTTCTACATAAAAATTATTACTTTCTTTACAAAATATTATAATTGAGTATTTAAAATATAAAAGTTGCCCAACATTCCTACATCTGAGGATTTCTATTAATTAAAAATGTAATTACTTTTTTGATTTCTTAACTAAATTTTAGAGGAATACTTAAATTAATAAATAACAATAATTATATTTTATTTATATCGATTTTATATTTGGATTAAAAGGATTCAGTTTATGAATTATTAAAAGTTTAAAAATTTCTTAATAAAGTATGAAAACAATGTACATAAAAAGTATTACTTTCTTTATGAAATATTGTAATTGAATATTTAAAATAAAAAATATTCCTAAATCTTTTTTGATCTCTTAGTTAAATTTTTGCGGCACAATTAAATTAATAAATAATAATAATTATATTTTATTTATAACAGATTCAACAGATAATAACTAAAAAGATATTAATTAAAAAACAATAAATCGAATTTTTTTGATTTTTTTTTTCAATTAAAATTAAGTTTCTTTTGATATTTTCAAAGCCGATCAATTGCTGTATATATTAAAATAATAAATAATATGATGTAAAGTATAAAAACTATCTAAAAACCTCATTTTTAGACGAAAAGACTGGAATTATATATAAATATTCATCAAAAACCTTTTGCAAATTTAAACGTAAGAAATAATAATATCTGAACAGGCACATCAAAATAGAACATTAGGAAATCAGATTATTATAATGTAAACTAACTAGAAAAATGTTTTACTCATAAATAAATTAATAATTTTAAAAATTAAGTAGAATCTCTCCGGAAATATTAATTATAATAAAGGAAGGAATAGAGATAGAAAAAAGGCTCCCGAGAGAGATACAGTAAATATGAATACCAAACATCTATGTAGTATGTGTATAGTTGTATGTATATGAGCTTCGTTTCTATAACAACAGTGTGTGTGTGTGAATGTAGATAGCAAGCTAGCAAGTCAGCAAGAGCAAGAGTAAAAGCAAGAGCAAGGAGCAGAGCCAAGTGACGGGTTGTAAATATAAACGGTTTGCTGTCATGTCCTTTGTTCTCGCGCAGCATATTAAGAGCGCCGCATGTAGAGAGAGCGAACGGAATATAATGCGTTAGGAAGGACGAAAAGGATCGCAAATAAATCTTATCGTCAACTTATTTTATAACGGTTGTCACGGGAACGACGTCGCTTCGTGCTCCGGAGGAAACAAATTTGAAACGAAACTTACAGCAATTACACCACAGACGGAACCCGCCTTTGTCTTTCTTGTTACCTCTTCCTCCTGCTGCTGCTGCCTGTTCTTCCCCGTCTCTGCTTTACTTTACATTCTTTTCTCGCATTGTCTCTACTTTCAAAAGACTCGACAAAATAGACTAATTAATCCCATTTTATACTTTGTAATACGCTCAATTCAACATTATTATACTTACATTTAACGATACAATAATTATATTCATCCATCAAATTATTCAACGAGAAAATATAATAATTACACAATCATCATTTAAAAGCCACGATAATTCGCACATTTTTTATTTCCAACTACACACAACGTGCATTTATTACATAAAAATTATACAATTTTATAAATATATTCATAGTCTTAATTAAAATAACTGATTCTAATTTAATATTCGAAATATCTTATCTTATTTAATGTTCGAAATATCAACAGTAAGTAAACAATAGTTTCTCTGAAATCGACTAAAATGTTGTTATGTTCCTAAAATAAAACTATAATGTCCACAATGCTCTCAACGGTGACATTAGGTTAAATCTCCAAACTATTTATAAAAATCTATTTAAGCCCAAAGAACTATTTAGTGCAGGATGAAATTCGTTACCTCTGCTATGAAGAAAACATTATCTGTTGAGACAGTAAATTCTATAATTAAAACACACAATTGTATATTCTAAATCTAAAGAGAAAATATAACTTTTAACTTTGTTGTTTACAAAAAAAATGTTAAGTTTTACTTTATTATTAGATTAAATACTAATAAAGTTTTAAGTAGTAGAATTTATTATTTTATTAATAAATCGTAAAGTTATAATCATTCGATAAAATCCTACCTAGAATGTATATGAAATAGATCGATGAGTGTAATTAAAAAATAATAGTAAGAACGATGATATAACTGGAAGAATTATTTATTGCATGAGTGTAATTAATTATTTCTCGTTCGTTCATGAAAAGCGAGCAGCGGGAGGTCGCTAGATGGACTCGAGAATTTTAAAACTCACTCATTATGTGCTCGGAGGATCGTAGTTAATCTTTTTATTAGACAAACAAAACGGTGGAACGGCACTAAAATTTAATTGAGATGGTACTTTTGAAATGGTAACTATTTCTTTTTTTTTCAGTAGTTTGGTGCACGAAAACTACTTGTCTACGTTTATGGTCTCTAGTGTTTTATTGCCTTTTAAAAGGTACCCAAAACACTGCTGCATTCTACTTCAGTTTATAAAGTTACAATAAAAAACTATTCTTTAAATTTTTGTTATTTATTTAAATATTTGACGAATTTGTTAAAAATAAATTAAGTTTTATTAACAAATATGAAATTATGTTGTAGAATTTCAGTTTATGATGACTTTCCATAATTTTGCAATATGTGATTGGGGGTTCTTTGAGATTTTCATTTTGGGGTGGTTCAGTTCCTTGGCTTTTGCTGGCAATAAATCTGTCAGCGCATGACAGTCAGCTTGTTAAACAGATTAACGTAAATCTACTTAAGAAGGGGGCAGTTTTCAGCGCGAAGTGCCATAAAAGTGATTTGTCACTCCGGAGGAAGAAAATATATTGTACATTCGGCACTAATCCTCCCCGAATGAATTCGTCAAGTGTCAAATAAAACTTCACATCACACTTGTCATCCGCTTTATTCGGTCATCCAATTCTTGACGGCATTATTACTTAAAGGTAAAACTATTTTCAAGAAAAAATAAATAAAGAGTATTTACAAAACTTAAAAGAAAACAATAAGCTTTAAACAAAAATATAATTAACGTGTTTCTTTTTGTAGTTAGTTACAAAACGCAATATATGTATATATTTTGTTTGTATGTTGATTCCTGCTACTATCTGTAATTCATTCTATGTCGTATTCATTTTAATGCCGTTATTGTACATTGTTTCTCCTTTCTGCCTCTCTCTCTCTCATATCTTTCGCATTTTCCGTGTGTCCTTCTCTGTCCCACCCTCGCATTCTCTATGAGTGTTGTATCTAAAAGCTGGAACAATGAGGCATCCTTTCATGGATAATGCGCGTAATCCGAATCGATAAAGACAAAAGGAGTGGCCAGGCGGCGTCCATTGTACCTCTATATAGGTACACATTATATACACACACTAAAAATAAAACGCACGGTTTGAAAAAGAAAACTAAATATAAGGCCTTAACACAGCCTTAATGAACAAAAAATAAATGTTAAATTATAAATAAAATAGACTATAGACCTTTTGGGGTATTAATAATAGGGAATTTAAGCATGAATTTAAGTCTGAAAGAAAGTTTTTGAGGTACTTTTCAGATTTTGATTGAAATGAAAAATAGTTTAGTGATGCTACTGTCGTGAAGGAAATTCATAAATATGTATTAATTGCTTTATAATAAATAACATTTAGAAAGTCGTACGCCTTGAATATAGAAGAGGGAATCCTTTTGTTCTCTGAGAGGAAGCCCAGTAACTCAGTCGCTCCTTTAAGACGTAACATCCTAACTAAATACGAGTTGCTTTATGTAAGTTGATAAGATAAACCCACCGTGCTCCGTACTTCTTTGAATATTAAAAATGCATTAATATTTTATATGCCGTCTCTCTCGCAATCAGAAAGAAATCTCGTCTACTAACGAATACCACACTCTGCTCTCGCTTACACACTCTCTTTCTTTCTCTCTCTTTCTCACTAACTCACTCTATGCTTCGATCCGAACCCCAGATACCGCAGTACGGGCTTTTCTGGCCCCGCACATAAATCCCAGCCCAATTTCTTTGTATGCCCGAAACACATTCCAATAACTCACTCTCAATCTGATTCGCCACATTTTCACACACACACACACATTCCGAAACTCTTGAACCCACGTCTCCTCTATTCCACGTGTATAAATTTCGAAAAGCGAATGGAAAACGGAAAAGGCAGAGAGAGAGATTTAAATGAAAATCGCACCGTACGTTAATGTTTGCATCATATCGTCCCGACGAAAATGAATTTTTCAGAGATTTAAAGGGCCATTTGGGAAACCATCCCTCGTCCCAAAATTTGACACACCAAGCGGTATCGAAATCACATATGCCCGATTATTATACAATTCACCCTCCCACACTAAATTATTTTTTAATGCTCCCAAATCATAAATCGATATCAATAAATGTTATTCAAATAACTTAACGTCTTACATTAATTTTTATTTAATTTTATTTCATGTTTTATAACTGTTACAATTTCCTATTGATGAAGTTTATTTTCGTATCCCTAATATTCAGTGGCGGAAATTCAAATTTGAGTTAGAATTCGAACCACTTACACTTTTTCTGAAATTATTTCAAACATTTTTTTCTCCTCCGAAGAATTGTTGTTTCTTCTCTGCTAATATTACTATATTATTACTTTAAGTCATGAATGATTGCTTTGTAAATTATTTTTCGTGTGTTGAATTTTACTGGTACAAATATATATGTGTTTAATAATTAGTCTAATTTATAGTTAAAAACGACTCAATTTGAAGTTTTGTCTTAGTTTATTTACAAGCCAAGTTCAATTTGTTCAAAACTATTTTTTTTTTTGAAGAGGGTTAAAGGGTTCTAGGGATGCGGATGCTTCATGCTCAAGGTCGTTTATAATTTAGTAAAGTAAAACAGAGATTATCCAAACAGAATAGAAGTAGTTTAAAATTGCAAATATCTTATTCATATATGAAGTGGATCTGTTTATTTAACAGTGATGCGTAATCTTTATTGTTTCTCCCGTTTCTGAATGGAGCCCTTGTTTCCGTTTGGAGCGCGAATAAATAAAATAAGGAGACATGTCTGGAAATACTATGAAACGATTAAGGATAAAATATGTGCAAGTTTTCGGAGTGCGACCGTTTCCATTCCACTCGTCCTGCTACCACCTTCCACCATTCCTTCCTTCAGAGCTGCTCTCTTCGTCGATAAGGAGGGCACAAATAGTGCGGAGATGCGCGACTTTTCAGGCCGGCATTTTTTGCATTTCTTATTTTATATTATTTGCCTTCTTCATTCGATTCTTTTCCTTTTAAATGAAGCCGAGATTTTATCTGCAATCGGTCCAGTGTACACTATATATTAAGCCGAGACACGAATTAAATGCGCCGCTTTGCATATCGTTTCAAGAAGGCTGAGAATAAAGGAAGAAAAAAACCAGCGGCGAAGAGAGATAGAGAGAAAACGAAGGCATCCAGAATGAAAATAAATGCAATATAAAAAAAGATGCGACAAGCGAAAAGCAGCAACGAGCAACGAACTCTTTTACAACTCGAATAAATTCGCTCGATAAACGGTCCGATCCGGGACGAGAGGTTTTCACGTCATCTTTTTAATTGATCGTTTCAATAATTAATTAATTCCTCTGTATGTTTCGAGCTGCTATACCCAATGTTGTTGTTTTGTTATGTGCTGTTTCAATTCCATTGCAGGTGATTTTTATTAACGCGCAATAAAAATGTGTAATAATATGCGTAAATGGAGCCTTTCAATGCGCAATAAAACACTCGTAAAACTCATCAAATCGAAATCGTAAAATGCAAATAACAGGACAAAAAAAGAGAGAACATCCAATGTATAACACGCATCGAATAACATTCGGGGACGTAAAACAGGCGCGTCGAAAAAAAAAAGGGCTCAATAAACTGCACGCCACCTGTCAATCCGCAGTGCCTTCTATTGATCCGTTGTTTTTATTGGGTCACTCTCTGATTGACACCTATTTGACAATTAACGCGCTGCGTAATCGCTTCACATTGCTGACAGATGTCATAATATTTGAGCGATCGATTCAACCAATTAGAAGACGTTGTTCTATTTTCAATTATATCACTTTATAATAAACGAAAGGATCAATTTAAATGACAGCTTTTATTCAATTTTAATTCTGAATTATTTGTACTTTCTATTATTTTAAATGTTTTTTTTATTGTACGTCATATACTAAATAATATATATGTCAACTTTAATTACTGATTTTCCAAATCAATAAATCAGAATATTTCTAAATTACACGTAAAACGTTAGTATTATTGAATTTCGTGAACTGAATTTAACATATACTTGTTACGCCATCTGTTGTTTAAAAAGTAGAACTATAAATAGTGTGACGCAAGCTTTTAAATTCTTCTCCTCGAGTAAATAAGAGAAAGGTTTTACCTTAGCTCCGTCTTTATTTTTCCCTTGGTTTATTTTCTTTTTTTGTATGTGTGTTCACGGCGTGCGAGTTCACCCGCAGTTAGATGGAGGCGCCCTGCGGTGGTCCGGTGCCATTCAAAACCGAGTATGTAACTTGTTTGAATCACAGTTTCTCGTAAATAAAAAATAAAAATAAATAAACAAAGAAAATAAGGAAACCAAATATAAAATCAAGAGAGAGGAGGAGGAGGAAGAATAAGAAAAAAACAGAACGTAAACGCCTCATATGAATAAATATTAATATTAAGCATCATAAATGCGCATATTTATTCCAACACGCACTCATAATCGTGAATTATGAACCTATCCTTGCCTCCCGGAGGAACGGACAAGAGAAGAGAAGGGAGAACCGAAGGCGATGAACAAAATGGAGTTTACGCTTAATATTATTATTCGTTTTTTTTTCTTAAATTTTCGATTTGGATTCAAATTTATTTATTTAATAATATGTGCATAATAATTTAGTTTTTTTTTCGCGGTGGCGCCACCTGAATTCGTTTTCTTTTAATTAACGCATCCGAAATTAATTGCAGAGCATTTTGAGCTCATTAAAACGCCCACCTTTAACAGTTCCCATTATGCGTTGTAAATTAATTGCGCGAATAAAAAAAAATGTATACATACGTGATGGCATAATTAAAATTTTATATTTCGGACTTACAAAACTAACATGGGGCAGTTCATTTTAATGAGAAATTTGCAAGCTTTCTGTTCTCGATTTTTTTTTTTTGCTAGTACTTTTCTTTTGTACTATGGAAATCTTTGTAAGGTAATTAGTGGTATTTACATGTGTAAAGGGCCGTAAAGAGTCGACGCTCGGTGTCGTAAACAATGGTCTCCCATTAACTCCTCCTCCGCAGCGCCTTCCATTCTCTTTGTGTCTCCTCGCACAACATCCACTCCATTATCCCACTCGATATTTTCCATTAAATATTCCAACTAATAACCCGGCTATGCGGTGCAAGAGGGGAACCCCCCCAAAGTTTCCTCGCAAACTCCCAAAGAACATCCCCGGGCCGAATTTCTCGTTAATTGAGTGCTGCCTCCTCGAATTTCCGTGTAAAATAAGACGAATTTCTCGCAGGACCCAAAAATATAAGAAAAAACATGAATGTAGTATAAAATACTTCGCATGGGTCAATAATTTACGGCGTTTTGTAAATGAGAACGGATAGATGTTGTGGCAGCGCGACATAAACTGAAAGGTTCTTCGTTCGCCGTTGACTTAATGCGAAATTAAACCGAGTATGCAAGGAGGTGTCACGCGATTCTGTAATTTTTCGCATCTAATTAGACTCATTTCTTTTTCTTCACTTCTTCGGTTCCACTTTTCTTGTAGCCGTGTGTAAAATGCTGTTCTTTGTAGTAATATGATTGGACCGCTTCGGGCGTTCTTAATGTCTGGGAATCGTGTGACGCTACCGGATGTAAACGCTAACGGCAGTGCTTCTCTCCTGCTGAAACCGAAACAAATGGAAAATTATCATTAAGATTACACTTTTAATCCGAATTTAAGGCGCAGAGCGGAAGCTGTTGTTCCAGCACGAATTAATAAATATGTAATCTTTTTAAAGGTTTATTTATTTGGATTTTAATACAACTTTTTTACTTTCTTTTGCTCATTACTTATAGGTAAAAGAAAAATGTAAGCAAAGGTTTAAAAAACTAAATTTTCTTTAATGTATATTTTTTGTTGCTGTTGGTTTTGTGTATTTCAGATGTGTGGTGTGGTCGGTGTACGAATGTGTATTTGTGTGTGTGCCGGTATTGTTGTGCCAGTTTAATTAGTGGCAGACTTGTGTGTGTCGATAGCATCTCTCGCGGATGGCCCGCTGATTTATGAGACCCAAATATGGTGCACACTGTATCTAATTACCGAGGATTTATGGGCGCCACAATTCGACGGTCCGCGAACCGCCGCTGCCTGCAATCCTTTCCATCCTCGCAGCGGTCGGTGGTGGCTTCTTCGTTCGGTGCGGTCTGCAGCACGACGACCGCCTCCGGCCGTCTCCTTTCGCCGGAAGGCAATTCACCGTCTCCGTCTCAGCCGCCGCCTCCGATTGATGCCATCCTCTCCACTTTGTACATCTCCCTTCTTCATCCGAGATGCCTTATCTCTTCACCTCAGAATCCACTTTTTATTAGGTCGGCTTCGATCTCCTCGTGCCACTACTTCTTCTTCGACGTCCTCTTCTTTCCTCGCTTGATTGACGGCCCACTCCACCCGACATTTCGGCTCATTTCAACCCTTCACAATCGTCGTCCTTTCGACGTTTCCATTATATTTATTACCCCCAATCGAATCACTGAATTTATTACAAAGTACCAACGACACCTAAGTGACAATATTACATTCAATCTTCTTTCTAACATCCATCCACCAAATCTTTATAAAATTAGTCCTAGATTCATACAGATTTAACTTATTTTTATTTATCATTTCTCCTTTCACTTAACTTTTCTTATACATAATACAATTTCCAGCGACAACAATACAACCGAGATTTATTACATATAAAAATCCAAAATTATAATGACAACATAAATTTTATATTCCGAAAAATACTGTTAATGGATAAAATTACTTGAAAGACAAAAATCATCTATAAAATGCTAATGCAAACTGATGTTCTATAATTTCGAAAATCTAATCTATTTATGTACGATTTACATATTATGTATTAAAAAACTAATTAATGTGTTGACTTCGTTAATTATGAATCCAAATGTACGATAGGCAACACTAATTGCACAATGGCGCGAAAACTTTTGAAGAGAAAGTCGAATAAGAATAGTTATTTAATATAAAAATTTATATTAAAAAAAATTATTAATATTTATTGTATCTACTTAAAATTTATTTAAAAAAATATTACTCATATATTAAGTCTACTTAAATCATTGTATACTGAAATGCACTTAATATTTCTTAATATAAAATTTAAAAATGTAATTATTAACATAATTTTCTTTTAATGGTTAATTATTCTTCACAGAATAATGGTTAAGCTTGGATTGCGATGTATATGGAAAGTGGAGTATCCGTGAAATGTAGTTGCAATAAATGTTAGTTTAGGAAGTTGTGTTAAGCAGAGTTTTTTTTAGAAAAGTACGTTAGAAGGGCCCCTTGAAAAAAAATAAATATGATATATAAAAAAGAGGGTCATCGTCGTGTCGTATTGCCGTTGTTAGTTGTCTGTGGGTCGTGTGTCGGTGATAAAGTGGATTTCTGTTAGGAGTGACAAGTTACGGTGGCCATATATTAAAGCGTTATTTGCGCTAGAAAACTGGTAGCTTTATGGCGTCGGATGTGTGTTGAGATATACAGCGTGCGAAGGTGGCGACGGCCGCCCACCTCTCACCATCCCCCCAACCCTCCTGTATTGTGATAACGAAGGGCGGCTGTGGACCCGGTGTTTTCGGTGTGGGGCGGCGGCGGCGGCGAACGTAAATAACGTCTCCTGGATATCTTGAGATTTGTGTGCAGTGTGTGAGCTGGTGTCGGTATGTGCGGACCTGAATCTCGTAACGAGGCGTCCCGCTGTGTTATGAATCTTCCTGGAACGTCCACAGAGACACATTCAAACTCACATCCTCGCACACCCAAAACTAATCAAAATGAAAGCAAAAGAACGAAGCCTAAATCCTGCACATCCTCCACAATATATCCATAAAACAGTTTTCTTAAAAAAAAACTATATATTTCAATTCATCAATGTAAATCCAATTATAAATTTCACAACTCACAATTATAATTGAGTTTGTTAAATCTTGATAATTTACTTTCAGCTCCTAAGAAAGTAGTTGTGGATTTTTGTTGTTATTACTCTAATTAACCATTTTAAGAAGCACAAACCATAATAAACGTATATCAAATGGGTTATAAACCTGAGTCAAACCTATTATTATTTTATATTTTTATTTGACGTGAAACCCTAAAGCCATTATGACCTGTGCTGCAATAAATATTTCGATTGTCTATCTTTAATCGATCTTCAGAAGCAGAAAAAAAACCAGCTCGAAATCGTTTCGTAAAAGTTTATAACAACTCATTTATGATGATAACAGTAGTTGTTCTTTTCGTTATAGTTTTTCCGTGGGAAACTCAAGTTGTTTCTTGGGTTTGCTTTAGCTTTAGTAGACTGGACTGCAGGTTGCACCGGTCTTTTAATCACATACTAAAATTAAATGAACCAATTATATGAATGTATACAATTACATGTAGATGCAATATTGAATTAACTTTATAATAATTCTGATAATAATTTGTTGAGAATTTTCTGAGAAAACTTTTGGTTTTTGGAATTGGATTTATTTTTAGTTTGTTAATCATGAAATTAATTTAATTTCTTTATATTAATTGTAGATTTGAGCAGTATATATATGTTTATTATGTAAATGCAAAAAGAGAGAAAAGTTGTTGGGGGAAAATACATATGGGCGGCCGACCATTTTTCCGTAATTTCCTCCATCAAGACGACGGGGGGTGAGTTGGCGCACGGTTGGCGCCCAACGGGGGGCCGACGTTTCGTAATTAATGCGCAGGTTGCATGTGTTGCCGCCCCCCTCATGAATATGCAGGGCGCTCCGACGAAGACTTCTCGGAATATCAAAACCCTAATGGACGGGACAGAACACACCGCTTCGCATGCACTCGCACCATACAATAATACATACGACGATGCATTGAACATATAATTTTAAATCAAATTTCCATCAAATATTGAAAAAAAAAACTATGATGATATCGTCAAAAAGAAAGTAAAGGTTCATCCTGCGGCAAACTTGAAGATCCTAAATCAAAGGCACCAACACTATCGGGCATCTTCCGCTATCGCGTTTCATTAACTCTTCTTCTCGAGTTGCTTTTTCCCCACTTGTCCGTGGAAAGTAAATTATGAATTTGGACCCAAATTACGCTTCACGACGCTTCATTTTCATTTTTTTTTTTAATTTGAAGTATAAATCACCAAGTGCACCGAGCCTGAATGGTTTGGCATGGGCGTTGAATGCACCATTACAAATTTCTTAATTACAGCTATTAAATCGACAGCCAGTCGTGTTGTGGATTAACAAGAATTGTAATCTATACGGACTGATCTCTCCATTTGCAGTTGAAAAATTATTAATAGCAGCAACAGTCGGAGCCGCGCAGTCCAGAAACTCGCAACCAACAGAGGCACCAGCCTTTCAGTCACAGTTTTAGCATCTCTTATTTATCATTCGTGTCTCTTTATTTTTATTTCCATTTCTTTGCTTTTTATCCTCGTGTTATGCATGTACGTGTTATCTCAGGCTCTCCGGCTCTGAATGTGTCCGTTCATTGTACGAACGCTCGACCACAAACACACATGATAGATTTTACTGATTAATTGAGTTTCGGTTACATGTTGCTAAGAATATTAATTAAAACCGGATTCTTGGCGTTTTCTGCACGACAAATAAAAGCAAACAAAAAATAATAATATACTGATATTTTAATTCCCAATTAGTGTTGCAATAATTTTCCATAAATAATCTACAAAAAACCCATTCAAACTTTATTCACTACATTAAATAACATTAATATTAGTTTTATTTAGTAATAAATGAGTTTCTTTCTACTCATAACTAAAAACATAACATTTTTTGCAAACTTTCCATTTTTTTTTTTTTCAATGGTAAAATTATTTTGAAGTGTTTCCTATTCGTAAAACCATTTATTTTCAGTCTTTGTCGCCCATTGATTGTTGCTATTCATACAAGAGTGAAAAATGTATGTCGTAAAATTATTAGTATGAAATTGCTTTTCAATTGTGATAAGGCAAAGTGTATAGAAAAGGATTGAGTATAGAAATCTCTTCTTATATATAATAAAAAACTCAGTAAAAATGTAGGGGAGGCTAGATGTGTTTGTAACGGAAATTGGTATGAGCTGGTCCCCGGAAATTAGGTAGCATTTTGAGGCTTTCGGATGCGACGATTTCCATGTATTTTTATGTTCGGTAGCAGTGCGAAAACGCGTGTAAGAGAGGGGAACCAAAATAAAGAATGATATTATTTTGTCCGGGATGTTGGAAGGACGAATGCGACCCAAATACTCGGAGGTGGAGGAAGAGAAGAATGAGGATGAGGAGGAGGAGAAGGCGTCGTCGTCGGTGGAGGAGACGACCATTAGCATAATCCGAAATGGGCCGTTCTCCAGCTTTTATTCGCCCATCCATAGACGCTCTCGGAACACATAATATTTGTAAGGATTCCAACGACACGAAGGTCCTTATAGAAAACCAATGAAAAAAAAATAGGAGAAAGAGACCATGCAAATCTCGTCTGCATGACGTCATGCGTGTGTTCGAGGGGGAATAAGCACGGGCGAAGGAGAAAAAAGAACATGGAGAAGAGGTTACGTAATGGGGCAGTTTGCGGGGGGATGTTGTAGCATTCGGAGGCAGCAGCATCGCTGATTCTTCCGCTTCGTGCATTTGACTTTTAGATAACGGCCGGACAAATAACGATAAAATTATTCAAATGGTGTGTATGTGTATATATATGTATATATATTTGTGTGCATGGGAAAGAGAGAGAGCTCGAGAGCTGGGGTTGGAGAGGGTGGAAGTGGAGGCGGTCGCCGCCGCCGTCCGGGGGCAGCAGCTGAGGAAAGGATTGATACTCGGCTAAACGTATTCATTAAACGTTATTTACATAAAGCTGGAATTAGCATTTACAGAATAAACACGGCCATCAATTAATCCGCGCATTCATTAGCATTTCCGATTAGTAGCTTTGTCTGCCTCAAAAATAAACACAACCTCTCTCTCGCCAATCCGTCCGTCCATCCTTTTCTCGTACCCCGAATCCTTGCCATAATCGTCCTCCTCTCTCACTTTTGTCTTTTCTTCTATTTCTATTTTTTTTTTGTTTCTCTTTGGTTTGGTATCAGCAAACACACTCACGAATATTTGCAGTTCTTCTTTAAGCGAGGCTTATCCTATTTATACGTGCATCAAGCACTCCGAGAACATCCATGCCCTAAATTTACGTAAATACAAAATCTGTTTTTTCAGACAGATTCGAATGGGATCAATGAAATTTCATACTTTCATCCTTCATCCACTTAACACTTAGTAGATTCATTCTCGTGAATTATTTCTCATTACTTCCCGTCTATTTTGAAAAATCTGTACAGTTATTTGAAACATAAACTGCACTATTTACCAAAGGGATAATATAGCTTTTGAATGATAATACCCTGTTTTCTTTTCTGTGCGTTTGTGACTGTGTGTGGATGCAATTAGTGAAGGGGTTTTAGTTTTGCACGTTTGATTAATGGTCCGGGGCTGGGCCGGAGATAAATTCGGCAGGAGTAGAAGGACGTGGGGGGTGGGCGGTGTGGTCTAGGGTCGCGAGCGGGCGCTGCTGGGGCTCCAATTTCGCTGTATCGGACGATAAGATATGCAAATCCGGGGGATTCCCCTATAAATATTAATACCGGGGAAGGAAATACGTGAATACGAAGCGGGCCCTTGCTAATGGACTCTCCTTAATGTCCTACATCCCTGATCGCCGCTGATACCGCCGCCAATACAACCGCCCCCCCACAGCAGAAACGTGTGTTCTTGCACCGCACCGAACGAAATCTTATACGCAGGGAGAGAAAAACGCCCATAAAGGGCAATTACGACTCATCCTCGGATTAAGCTATTGAAGTGATTTAGACGAAGCAGAAGAAGAAGAAGAGAACAAAAAAAGGTGCACCGTCTAATCCCCGGTGAAGTTTTCTAATCATTCTTATGGTCAGGTCGGAGAGTTACCGCAGTTAACTTTCACCTCTCACATCCACTTACAACACATCCAGTTTGCAGGATTTCTTCCGCCCAGTTTCCTTAATGCCTTGTGCTCAATGATAAACTCTTATTAAAAACCTAATCAAAACTATATCAACAAATAGCAATCAACCATGTGAAAGTTTTATTAACTTCATCCCCATGATAATTGTTCAAAATGTAAGTCTTTACTCACCTAACAAAAATCAGCAAGTTAATTAATTGTTTTTTCGTATATTAAATTCAGTATAAACCTATATCTTATGTAACTAATGTTGTAATTAAACAGCGGTATCTGCAACCTCGCGATTCTCTTCAATATGCAAAATTTCCATGCATTTTAAAGTTCCGAATATTCTCAGAACTTCCTGTTACTCTTAATTAACTTCCGAGCATTATGCAATAACTTTATTAATTTAACTTTCCGAAGTCAGCCGTCAAAATAACTTTGTTTGTAATAAATCAACAGTCATTTTATTTATTTTGTTCAAATATATTTATTCTTTATAGTTTATAAAGTTTGAAATGGATTTATTTGCTTTGATGCATATAAGCCATACTATCAATGTTCTGTCTGATTTAAATTTTTTTACAAGTTTTGCGGTACAATTTCTGGATTACTATCAAAGAACATTAAGTTTGTGAATGTAGCAATAGTTATTTTATTTGGTGTTGATGAGATTCAAAATAGGTACAAGTACACACTTTTTGCAATTTCATCTTGAACAATCTATCCATTAGAGAAGATTTTATAATTTGGAAATATGTTTTTATATAGCAGTCCTGCAAGATATCCAAAAATGTAGCAAAGCAGTAATGTTTTCCTTCAAATGCAGTTGTGATTACTTTAGTAATGTAGTGGAACACTTTTTGATTCCAAATTGGTAGTAGCTTTTCGAAGACTTTGGATATAATTGGTAGTAAACTAATTGGTAATTATAAATTACTTTGGTCAAGATTTCAAGCACTTTTTGGAAAGCCTACAAATAGAAAACCAGCTATAGAAACATGTCTGATGTGTAGGTACAATCATTAAGATAATGAGGGAAGTATAGAAGCCTACCTGTTAATAAGACCAAAGAAGTAAGGAGACGTGGGAGTGAGAAAGGAATAAATAAGCGAGTAAAAATAAATAAGTAAATAAAGAACGCAAGGAACTTACAAGAATGGTGCAGTCACATGCGTTGTTGTCGGTGTTAGCGTGTGAGTGCGTGTGAGAGAGAGTGAATTTATATAGAGTCAAACATAATGATTTGTTTTGAGTGTCCGAGTATGTGTGTGTGTGTGTGTGTGTGCAGTATCTGATGTCGTTGACGAGGTGAGATCTGATCTACGGCCTGTCAACGGTGACAGCGGATGCTGGGAATGAAAAATCGAACACACAAAAAAGACACAACTGGAAATATTCAGAACGGCTATCTGATGGTAATGCAGAGAGAGGACCTCCGCCGCTACGGACGCATCCTATCTTCACTCCTTTTATTTTTCTCGTATTTTCCTTTTTTCTCTCTGCTTCTCCTCCTTCAACGTCTATACATATACGACGTATAAAAGCATCACGCTCTTCACGAAAAGAAATATTTCTTTTCTCCTCGCCGGGAATCGGAGGATCTTTATATTGCCATTTAAAAGGCCCCGATTAAGGCCCTAAAAACTCTGTCAATCTTCATTTTACCTGCCGCATGATTTGTATCTCTGTCCCGTCTCCGCTTTTCGGGAGGTATAATTTTTTTGATTTATTGCCCCAAGGACTTTAACCGCTCTCTATCATTATCGCAATTACCAGGAAGCTGTGAAGCAATTTTCCACTTTTCGAATTGAAAATTGGACGACCGCAAGTACCAAAACAACTACTGTTATTCATTTTTGCCCCTCCGGGGCACAAACGTACAACAATAATAGCACACACACACAAAAACTATATATATATATACAACCAGAAGGAAATCACCGCACGCCGTTCCGGACCCGAAAGTTATATAACTTAATATAAATAGATGGTGCGGGCTGTCATTATTAGGCCGTTATTGCCATTATTTCCCCAGCGTCTCTCGCTGCGCGCGGAGCGATCATCATCATCATCCTTGCCATCATCATTACACTGATTAGGGGAATCCCAAAATCTTGACCTTCTTCCCCCTAGCCCATTATACCGCATAGAAAAAGCAATAAATTCCAATCAAATGACACAACCAGAAAGATATATTTTTATACTGTTGAAATCGATAGAACTCCAAGTTCGTCGCTCCCTTAGTCATCAAGTTAAAGACAATTCTATTATATGCATTTATTTCAAAAGTCATAAGAATAATGTTTAATTGACTTTTATATATAATCTAATTAATTTTATCTCCGTTAAAAAGATGTAAAAGTAAAAAAAAAGGTTTTAAAGCCCCAATAAACGCAGTCTCTTCACATTTTATAGTATTACTTGACAACATAATAATTAAAAGTAAGTATGTAGGCTTTAATTTTAGTAAACTACCAAATCACTATTATTTCTTCAGATAACTGTCAAAGTTGAAAGAAAACAAACCTACAAAACCAAAATTGCAATAACAACCAACAATTTTAAAATTATTAAATGTATAAGCTTTAATTTTAGTAAAGTACTAGATTTGAAGTCATATCTGTTTATAAGCTGTCAAATTCAAAAAAATTATAAGTATTTGGGATGGAAAGCAAATCTGCTTTTATAAACAAATAATTGTCATTGATTACTAACATCGAAGATTGATCATTTGAGTTGGTATGTAACAAATTGTGAAATTGGAATTTCGAATGGAAGAAGTGAAAAAAAATGAGGTGCATAGCGGGACGTGTATTTAAATAAATATTTGATGTGCGAGTGCGAGTATAAATGTTGAATGGGAATCGGTGTATTGTTGGTTGGTTGCTCTTCGCCAACATTGGATAGAATACCACGTGTGTAAGTACACAAGGCAGGTGACATGACAGGCGAGTGATGGCCAGGAGTGACGGCTGACGGCTGACGCGGCCCGTGACGGGCCCCTCCATTCTAATCGGCCCGATCTGTCCGTCAATTCGCCTCCACCGAAACCAACCACCTTCTTTTCGGCCCCCACGATCGTTTCAAAATGAAAGAACAACGGACAAATTATTTAACACTTATTTGTTTCAGTTCAATTGACGCACATCATCATCATCATCGTCATCAGATTACCAGGGAACGGAACGATGTTATGGACCTTGCGTGGAATGGCAATAAAACGATTAAACAGGGAAATGTTAATTTGAGTGCTGGGGAGACATTAAAGAAGATACGAATCGGAAGGTGTGTGGAATATCTATAAAAGCTTTAGTGGTCTTCGGGGGAACCAACACACAAACACACACATTTATATATATATATACAGGAAGACATAAAAACTTGTCCAAATAGGAGAGGAAACCAGTGGATGTGTGTGTCTCTGCTAGAAGAGTGTCGAGGTGGATGCGCGCACGAGAGCTGGCAAGAAGAGGGATGTATTTTTAAAAGGTGGCAATAAAAAGCATCGGCCATAAAAAAGAAACATAAAATTACACATTTAATTTCACCGGGAAGAGACGTGGAACACTGAAGTCGAGATGATGATCTAATGGTAGCTAATAAAAAAAAGAGGAAAAGACGAATGAGGAACTGTGTAAGGCGCTACGGTTTCTTGCTAATTTCATCACCTGCACATTAAAAATATATTAAAAACAATTATAATTAACATAACACATTAATGCTCACGGACCCCTATAATAATTCGTACTTACTCATAATATGTAGTAAGTAACAAAACCATAAACAGGAAATTACATAACTTTTATTTTCATTTGATAATTGACAAAATATGTATTTGGTCAAATTTTAAACATATTTCAGTTATATAAACTTGAATTTTTTAATTAATTTTAATTACAATCTGCTGTTTTATGATATAAAGATTATAGCAATTAATTAGTAGTGTAATTAATATTTTGCAATACGTTTTTAACTGCTATTTTTCTAATATAATAAATTATTTTAATGATTTTTTTTTTATTTATAATAATGTTTTGAAGGAAATAAATAAGATTCATATAGTTGTATAAACAGAAAGCGTTTCCGGTGAGAAATGTAATGTCGGCATTGGGGGATCTGCAGAAAGATCAAGTCAGGCTGCGTTCTTTCCTGAAATATAGTACGGTTCATATTCGTTCAGCCGCCCGGTGCCGCAGGTGTGACTAGATTATTTTTACGACTATTTATTACCTGGTGCACAGGTGAAGTTAAGATATTCATTGTATTATTTAAACACGGTCGCGCAATCTTCCGAGTCCAAAAAAGAAAATTAAATTTTACCGCTGCAATTGAAGAACGCACAACCGAAAAAAAAAAAACAATTTTTCTGATATTATTTGAAATCGAATTGGTAATTTGAAGTGATTCAAATGGCGAAACGACTGCAAGATTGATGATGAAAAGAGGAAGAAGGGTGACTCGGGCGTTTTGCAGATGCTTCTTCGGATGGTGTCGAAGAAAGAAGAAGTTGAAGAGGAGGAATACATTGAAAGTGGGAAAAAAAAAAGAAGAGAAGTCGGCTTAATTAAATGCGGCAATTGGTGGCCGGTGAAGCGTGTCAATGATGATATTTGATTACAGCCGGAATCGGTAGGATAAGGAGCAGAAGCAAACGGATTTAATCCCAGGTGTTTGGTGTAGACTGTGGGAGAGCAATTTCTAATCTGTGATGGCAAGTGGAAATAGAGAAAGATAGATAGATTGAGAGTAAGAGAGGCGAAGATGCACTTGTGTTAATCTATTTGAGAGTGAATAACCAATTTCAAGTTAATCACTAGTCTTGTTAAGGTATGCGATGATACAGCAGCCATTGTGAGCCGGAGAGTCAGGTAGAGTTATATTGTAATCCTTTTAAGGCCCCCGTAATCCGTTTAGTAGTGGTCGCCGTCAGGTCTGGCAATACAAATCAACGCTCTCTACATGCATACATACACACTACGTGTATACCTGCTGACCATTCCCATTCCCATTCTCGTTCCTCTCCACCCCAAAGCTCTTCTCCGTTATATTTTTTTAAATTTTATTTTATTCTCCTTCTCGACTGTTGCTGCTTGCTCTCCTTCTATTTATTTTTATTTTCACCGCCCGAATTCCCATACCAAAGCCTGCTTTGCATGTCAAAATAATTCCTCAAATTCTGCGCCATTAAAAACACAGCACAATGGCGGCGCGGAGCGGCGGATCCCTCCCGAAAAATTTCGCACAATGCCATTATTTTCTCTCACTTTTCGTGCCTTTTATTGCAAAAATCCAACCCCACGAATTTATGCACGAATCAGACAAAATAAAATACACACAAAAAAAAGTCTACGAAAGAGATATAGTACGAAAGCCAGACATCAATTGTTCAGAAACCTATTTATTTCTTATCGAACGGCAGGAAAAGGACAACATTTATACTGAAATTCACTAAACCAAAATAATAATGATACCAAACACTTGTCATTTTGGAAATATTACTTA
Source organism: Nicrophorus investigator (assembly GCA_963457615.1). Lineage (NCBI taxonomy): Eukaryota > Metazoa > Arthropoda > Insecta > Coleoptera > Silphidae > Nicrophorus > Nicrophorus investigator. The sequence goes on from OY735141.1 coordinate 26,894,797, forward strand.
AAACTAATACAAATCATAACAACATTTCAATATTAATCTTCAATTTGTATCGGTTATTCCATAATTTTGAGATTATGGATAGGTTCCAAAATTAACAAATTTCCATCTTCTCTAAATTTTTATAATTAATAAACTATTGTTCCAAAATTAATTAAACTCATCGTTTACAGTTTTTCAAATAAAATCATATTTAACAGTTTTTCCATAAATCATTTAGAAGATTTTGTAAATTTCTCCTTGATTGTTATTTTCTTTATTTATTCTACATATAATATTAGTCATTAAAATTGCCTTAAAATAACTATAATTCTACAAAATAAACATAAATTATGAATGTATGTTAGTTAGTAATCTTATTTTTTTTTTAATATCAAATAAGATGAAATTAACATTGAATTGGTGTTAAAATCAAAAATAATTTTCATTTCCTAATATTTTTTTATATTGTCATTAAAAGATTCTTTAGATTTTTCTTTTAAAATATATGTTCTTCTATTTATTAATGTTATATGTAATAAATCATTTTAGACATAAAAGTGTTTGGCTTTTGATTATTGTCTAATTGAATCTGAATTTAAATAGTAAAAAGTTGTTTTTATTTTACTTTTTTCATTTCTTTGTCTTGTAACAACTGTTTTTCCCTTATACAATATTAGTAATGTAAAAAGTATTATCTTAAGGTACCGTTTCAAAGTCTATTTCGTCAAGTAAACAGGTGCGTCTTATGATCCGATAAATGCGGTATGTGATGGTAATAGAATGTTGGAAGTGGTAAGTCTGGTGATACATGTTTTATGGTGATGGTAAATGCGTTTACTCGCTCGGTGCTCCTCTAGTTGTTTGTTAGTCCTGCGGCTTCAAGGATGTTCATTGGAGTAGAGAAGGAGATATTTGGGGCCTTGTACGTGTGGCTGCGAGAGTCGGTCTTAATTTACTACCGGTGTTTATGTAGCAATGAAAGTCTCATTTTCTTTTTATTGCTTAGAGTCCCAACACTGCTCTCACATATACACACAGATGCAGACACACACTTGCACAATGACGAATTACAGGTCGACAGGACAACGATTATGGTAGCAAGGAAACGCGGATAAGGATCAGAGATTCTAGGTTCTAAGTTTTCGTTTCTCTCCGGAACAATTAACAGAAATGGTATATAGCTCGGAATAAAAAATGGCAGAATAGGTGGGATGGTAATGATGATGATGGTGATAATAGCGTTGATGAGTATTTCTGCTCCTTGTACATCAGAAGATGAAGATGATTGGCGACTGTGGCGACAGGCAAACATCGCTGCGATTTATATATAAACATTAAGTGGCAGAAAAGAAAAGGAAGAGAAAGAGAGAGAGAGAGCGAGAAATCTATATAGAGGGAATGAGAGAGAGTGAATGAACGAGTCAAGTGACGGACGGAGTGACATTCTGTGAGCCCTCGGAGATTGATAGACGGTCTACGCGGCGGTCTAATTGAGTGCTGAACCCCAGGTGATTGATGTAAAAATAATATGTGAAAATCACGGTGACTGAGAACAAATTGCAGTGTTTTGACTACCTGTGGAGGATTTATGTTTGCGCCGCGGGCCCACCGATCACACTTATCTACATCTACACCAAACCACCCATTATTATTACACACTCACTCAAAACCTCGACTTCCACTTCTTCCATCGAGCTTCCATCCTACCCCCATCTCTTTTTTGTTTCGATCATTCCCTCATCGAGATGTAAAAAATTCGATGGCCAGGAATTTCGGATATCTCCGAAACGCGATAACCATCTCAACCAATATTTCTTCCCGGTATAAAACACACAAGACGTTTCCTCACATCCACCACGACCACAAAAAAAATATCAGAAGACGGGAAATAAATACTTTAGAAACTTTCTTTCGTCTTAAAGTGTAAGTCGGCCTGAGCAAGAATGTAAACTTAAATTCCACCAACAGAATCGCAACACCTTAAAACTAATTTATTTTACAGCCTCATTCATAAATGAAATTAAATATACAATTTATTTTTAATTAATTAATGGTTTGATATCAATATTAAGGTACATTTCTATAGTATTTTGATACATGATCAGGAGAATATGTAGAATGCAGGTGGGTGTGTTATCCGGACAATTTGTACAAATGATTTTTGGAGCGCGATAAATCCATCAAGCATTTAGTGTGTAAATCAGATTAACTTTGACAATATCTACACGCATACATGAATACAATCGGACTGGAATCTGGAGAGTCAAGGAGTAGAAGGAGGCGGCAGAAGAAAGAGAGAAAAAAGGAGATGAGAATGAAGAATTGTGTGCGAGCGAGTGTGTCTGTTGAAGCTGTTAGCACCGTTCCGGGGATTAGTCAAAAGTGATGACTTGCCATTCAAAATTTCCACTCTGCATACCTTACCATAAATTACCTAAAAGAGAAAAATAATGCCCACTTGTGTTCCGCGCAGCGAGAAACACACATATATTAATGTTTCGAAACAACTTCATTTGTGAAAACCGATAGACTGCGTACTTTTGGGATTAAATTTGGTTCATTGTCAATCCGGATACAAAGGAAACACTCAAATGTACAGTAATATTTATACTTGCACTAAAAAATGACATTAAAATATTTTGAAGCAGGTTCGCTGTGGGTCCTATGAATATAACATTTTTTTACATATATACTTGTGGGTTTATATAATAATTAGGAATTATATAGAATGTTTAGATAATTCAGTTGGTTTATTGCATTTCTAATAAACTAATCGAAACAGTGAATGAATGAAATTGTTGGAGTTTTCAGAGAGATATTTGACAAATATCACAACATCGAAAATTAATAAACTGATGCTGCTGCAAAATAATTCTCATCGCATGCGAGAGGGAGAGGATTTTAGTTCTGCGCAATTTATGATGATGTTCGCTCGAGAGTTTAGGGGGATGAAAATTGGTGTCGAAATAGTTCGATTGACTCCACTGTTCTCTCCGTCGTTCGTTCTCTCTAACTCACTTGCTGCACTGCAGTTGCTTTCTATTTTATACTTTTTTTTTTTTGCAAACACCAATTCCCCTTTGGATACTCTGGGTGTTGGATCATTAAAGTTGGAAATGAAACGTTGCACATTCACACACACTCACACGTACACGTCCGTTGCATGAATAGTTGAAGGAATCCGTCCATACATAACGTTTCGTTAATGGTACGAATTTATTGCCAATGCCTGGGGATGTCGTCGCGGCCTGCAAATTTTAATGAATCCTACTACATTCCATTTGTGCCTCTTGTGCACACACACACACACATATACGCACATGCACTTACAAACGCACATGTATACACACACACACACGTATGCAGGAGAAGAGAGATAGTGTAGGTCTGGTTCGGCCCGTTGTCCGGACTCCATATCCTCCATGTGTATTATTTAGCGGTGTGCAATAATGGCGAGTGCATATAGTGAAGAGTCTGGCCAGGATCATAAACCCTGTATGTTATGAGACGGCTCTCTCCTCTGCTCTTTGCCTCCTCTGCCCACTGCCCAATGCGAGGCCACTCGTAATTAAACACTAACTGTGAAGAGAGAAGAGAAGATCCTCTTCACACAACATACACACACGTATACAGACAAACGCAGCATCCAGCACGAAAAATAATCTTATATACAACAACACAATTACCAACAGCAACAACAATCTCATCAATTCAAAGCTTATCTCTCGGAACGGAGAAGGCGAAGCAAAAATATTTCGGATCTCCTTAACACTCTCTCGCATACTTACATATCTTCACTTCCATGTTGTTGTACCTTACGTACGGCTGATGCCTTTCAGTGCCTGCAATACTTAAGATTCCAATACTGGTCTCGTCCAGAGGAATAAAGCCGCAGATAATTCGCCAAATGCCTTCAATTTTCTAGATAACAAAAAGACAGAAACCTTTCTCCGTGAAAATGATCTTTACAAACTTATAAAATTATCTTTGAATTTTTACTCTAAAACTGCTTAATTCACCTTTAAACTTGAATTTTTTATTTAAAATTTTGTAATACTGATGATTATTTTTATTGAACAATATTTATGGAAATTTAAAGTTGATTTGTTTTTTTACTATAAATTAACTTCTAATAGCTGAAAAAATTATATGTTGCATTATTTTTAAATTTAGATAAATATGCATCAATAAATACTTAAAAGTCTTTACAGAAATCCTAAAATTTAGGACAGTTCATAAATTCAAATTCAATCATCCTTTCTAACTTTATTATTATTTTTAATTATCCACCATAAAACTGCTAGGTGAATTTCATCCATAAAAATACATATTATACGTTGAAATTTAAAACTTATACAAAATAAATGCTGAAACACTTCTTCATAATCTTTAAAAAATGATTTAATTTTTTTCATTATAATTAAAGTTTTAATATGAAATTAATTTATGAAATTATTAATGCTGTAGAATTTAGATTTTTTTTGCTAAAATAATTTAATATGTGTGTTGTGACTTTATGAAATCTTTGCGGTTTAACAGAAGGTGCATTCAAACGAACTCCAAGCACTTGTTTTACATGCCATAAATGAAGTTTAGAACCCGGTAAAACGTAAGTATAACGATTATTTGAAGAGGTGCATAAAGACTGGATTACACGTTCAATATTGCCATTCAGCAACTGGTTTCAGTAATCATAATTCTCCTCATTATTATTATCATCATCATCATCATCGAAATGATTATCGTCATCGCAAAACGTTCTCTGAAATTTTGCTTTCGATTTTTTTCGGCGTTCACGCGTCAAGCCGTTAAGAGCTTCCATTTTATTATCGACGTTTAATTCCGTTTTTACTATTCGATTAACGGCAATAAATTGAAATTTATTAATCAATTATCGGGTCGTAAATCATCGGTCGATTAGAACTCGGCACACTCGGCCGAGAGCAAACAGATATTCATTATATCCATTCGCACTTTACTTTTACGTACATTATTATTATCATTGCCCATTCAATTGCGCTCGCTCTTGTTCACCTTTTCGTTTTTTTTTATTATTTTGCAAATTTTATTTCATATATGTTTTACGCAATGCTAAAACCGATACATAAACACGTCAACATTTTATTGAATGATAAAAGTAATGGTTGCATTAACAATCGCATTACATAAACTTTGATTTCATAATAAAAAAAAATATATAATCATTTATTTTGCACTTCCTTACCGATTAATTCAAACTTATATGAATACTAAAGAATCCATGCAATTACGTAACCAAATTGCTTCAATAAACATCTCCACTTAACAACATTCACAACATCTAAATGGTTTCGTCTAAACACTTAAGAGGAAAAACATTTCAATGATGTGAATTATTTCTAAATTTGCAATTATAAATAATCGATGCTAATTTCGCTCAGTTATGTAATAGTAATTTAAAGAAGAAGCACAATTTAAGCAAATTTTATATAAAGTCGTTTCGAAAGTTAATTTAATTTCATTTTAGGATATTTGATTGAATATGATTAAGCTTCATAAAACATGCAATTTCTTATGTTATATAAGTGTTATTTTATAATTATATAAAATGTATATTTATTAAAAAATGTATGTAGTAATGTTACCTGACAAAATTACGAATGTAGGAATAAAGGTAATTATTAATGTACGAAGTTGCCATTATTTTGAGTGGTTCAATATCAAGATTGCAACGGGGAATTTAAGATAATTGCGGTTATGCGAGTTTAATGAGTTCTGTGGGAAGTCATCAAGTACGGGTCTGGGCAGAACGGAAGGAAGGAAGCGTAATTAGCGGAATGGCATTTCGGTTTGTGCGATGATAATAGACGCTCATATGATGGATGGACTTCCTGTTGATTCGTAACTGAAATTCGGGCATTCTCTTTTACATTTGGATCTCATACATTGACATTAACCAGTTGAGAATCAAGAAAAAAGAGGAAAACCTTAAACACTTATGTTTCCATCGTGATCTCCAGACTACACGGTCCATTTTACTTAAGATGTTTTACGGAATAAACAAACTGGTAAGATGTTATTATTGGTATGATAATTTTTAGATTTTTTTTATTGTTTTTCGTTCACCTTCGAGAGACTGGGAAGTAAAGTGTGTTTTGCAAAAGAAAATAAAGATGGGAGGAAGAGCGCGAAATGTGGATGAAGAACAAAACTCGGGGCGACACATTGTATGTAAATGGGGGGACTTTTCCATATAAGAGCGGACGCGGAGAGGCAGACGATCTCTTGAATATGTATTGGGGGGCCGCTTTGGAGACATGGCCCGATCAGCAGATACAACGCTGACAATTATCAAGCAGCGGCGCGCATCTGCATGCCATTCAAAGGGAGACCGTGTTCGATGTTCACCGTCCGTCCGTCCGTCTGCCCTCCGACCATACATAAATACCATCATCCTCCTCTCTGCCCAGCAGAGTATGGTGGAAGAGAAGAAGTCTGAATAGATAAAGCCAAACAAACGCCAAGCCATCCGCTGTGTTTCTTCTTTCATTCCATTCCTTTTTTTCTTCTTTCTTTACTACCTTCTGCTTATGCACGGTGCGCTGTGCATGTTGGCGCTTTCATTCTTCTCACAGCAATTCTTTAATCAATTTCTGCACTTATTGTATTCCGAAGAATACCTTTTGCATTACCCAATCCACTCTTTTTTTGGTATCATTCTTCTTCAATAAATTGCTAAAAATATTACTTAGCAATAACAACATTTGTATAGTTCTATCCTAATCTTGTCTTCAATGATACATCACAAGAAATACGGAAGCTCAAAAAAATGTAGCCTTAAATATTTGCATGATTTATTTTGACGAGGCGCCACTGAAACGCATCATGTGTTATCTTGGGAAATATTTAATTGAATAAAAGGCGAAAGATGATGATGCCATCTGGAAGGCAAGGGTGGATTGGGGGGAAACGCAGGGCAATAAATTTCAGTTTGTTTTTTTATTGTTCTCTTTGTGTTTTCGTGAGATGAGTTATGCAAAACGGCACGAAACCACCAATTGAACGGGAGGTGATCGCTCTGGGCAGTCTGGTTGGTTACTTAACTACCATCCTCGCTCGCTACCTAATAACTGGTGTTACAAAACCGCAGTCCTCTTCCTCCTCCAGTAATAAGGTAGAAGAGGAAAATGGTCGATCACCAATTGGGAAGAATTAATAACAATTTATGGCGGAGAAGGAAGAGACGGACCCCGTAATTTTAGGTAGCCACAAGTGATAGGTGCTCCGTAAACGTTGCGTGCAGCAAGGACGTGGCAGCCACAGCAGCAGCAGCAGCAGTCCCACACACGCTACTAAAGTGAAAGAGAGCGCCCCTCGTCTCGCCGCGCCATTATCATCATCATCATCGTCTTCGTCGTTGCGAAAACTTCTTCATTATCATTTTCGTTTCGCACACTCGCATCAGCAATACCACAATCGGGTGTGAGCGTGTATGTATAAGGCATGGAACGATAGAGATTGAAGACGTACAATCTCTCCACGGTTTCCGCACAACAAACAAAGAGCGCCGCGCCCCGAAAGGCGGGATGGAAGGTGGATGAATAAATTTCGCGCATCGAAAATTTGTTTGTTGTGCTCGTGTTTTCAATTTCCCTGCTAATATTTAATTGCCGCAGCAAACTCGCCAGAAAGGAACTGCTTGGTAAAAGGTTTTCGTGGCCGGCATCGAAAATAATATGAAACGAAGAAGAAAAAAAATACGTGGAGAGAGAGAATGAGCTGAAAGGCTTTCACTGTGAAAAAGGGAATGATAAGATTCTAGGAGGTGGAGGGAGTGCCGAGCGTAGAAGTAAAAGGGAAGCCCACCCCATCCCAGCGACAATAAATCTTGATATTTGCGACTTCTCCGTCTCCATCCGCGTATTTCTCCTCTTACTACTTCCTCTCTTCTCCGTTCTTTTTTTTGCCTTTTTTCTTCCTCTGCTTCTTCAGGAATAGTTATATATGTGTGTGTATGTATGTGTGCGCGCGTAGATATATCCAGCGAGATGAAATGTAAGTGGTCAGCACAATGGGATCTCTCTGGACGTAATTCGTCAATATAAACGCACAGCAGGTTCCAAGGGCCTAATCTGTTCAATCGCCGGTAATTTATGGCCGTGGCACACGCTCACATTCACACACGCACGTACATACACGTACACACACACACACACACACGCGCAAATGGGGGCGGCGGACGCCGGGGGCAGAGCGCGGACCGTGCCGGCCATAAACACGAATTAAGTTTCTCCTTTTTATCGCTCCAGCCACCCCCCCAAAGGATATCCAACATTTCTACACTCCTCTTAAATAATACCAACACGCCCTTCACTCCGAATACCATTTGCAAGTTTTTTCTTTTCTTGAAAAAAAAAAAATCTCAGAATTCCAACAAATTTACACTTTTGATTTCACCACAACAATTTTCTTATAATACTAACACCTTTGGCTATTCACAATCTTAAGAAATCAACCAAAAATTGGATATAGCCATTACAAATCGAATTTTTTATTAACCAATAATATCTTATTCAAGAGAGACTTATTTAATTATATTTTACTGTAATAGTTTTATTTGCCAATTTAACCTTCTAAACGAAATATTGAAAATGTTTTTTTTTTATAGAAAAATAAACTAATATAAATTAGTAATCTTTGTAATTAATATTTATTCAGCAGCTCTAATCCTTTGAATTGGATGTAATTTATGGCTGGCGCCTCCTAAGTAAACTCATCAGCTTCGTTTGAAACCATACCTCTTATCCACATATTATACTCTCTTATATTTATTTAAATATATATTATCGCATCCCCTATTCAGATTTTCCTCTTGCTTCCTTTCCACCGGCTTTATGTACACGACATCAATGACGACTAAGTAAAGTTGATGTAACCAACCATAAAAGTGGATAAATATGGTACACTTTAGTAGTCTCTTTACATAAAATTATACGAGCGCGACGGCGCATCAAATCCAGAAGACATTTATGGCCCACTAAAAGCAGATAAAAAAAAGTTAAACAGTTTCGTCTTCCTCAAACATCCACACAGTCTCACGCATTCATTCATTTATTCATTCAAGCTTCTTCTCTCCGTGGAAGAAACCAGAAAGGAAAAGGAATAACGCGTTATCTCGCACTTTTATGACGCCATTTTATTTCCTCACCGTCCAAACAACACTCGCCACTCGAAATAATTGTTTGCTTTATGCGCTTTTATAGATTCGTTAAAGCCGAGTGTCCGAATGGGACACACGGATGATGTCCGCACATCAAAATATTTTTATCGTCACTCTCTTAAAAATTAGAACCATTAAAATAGTTCAAACTACGAAATAATTTCATCCCGAACGGGACGGACGGGACGTGACGTGACGTAACGTCCGTTTGATTCATTGCGATGGCGCCTTTTTATCGTCCCTCGTGTTTTATTATCGACATTTTATTGGGCTTACTCTAATGAGCGATAAAATTCTATGGGACGAAAATTGTAACTACCATGAAAATGCAGAAAAATTAAATACGACGAATCTAAACTATCTCAATTTACCACAATTTATATCATTTATTTTCATAATAATTTTTGTTCAATCATTCAGTTTTCATTAGGATCTTTATAAAGATCTTTGAAAGTTGTCTTCAGGAGATTAGTCGTTTCCGCCATTTTCGGGCTAGCATTTGGAAGACCTGTTGATGCAATCTAAATCATAAACATAATCTTTCTTTTTTTGTTGTATTAAAAATAGGAACGCCCAGCCGCGGATGGCAGCTGGCGCCCCAGAAGGAGGGTGTCGTACACCCAACCATCAAACATACATGCGAGAGAAGACGAGCATTTCTTCCGCTACGTCCCATCGTTTCGTTTCCATCGTTCTTTCTTATTTTTTAATTTCGTGGGTAATTATATAATGTCTATCGAATCGATTAAGATTGAGGCCCGGAGGGTTGAGCGTTGCGGAGGGGTAGACGGCGATCCGCTTATAATTGCAATGCGAGCGCATGTGGGCCATTAATCACCGGCCTCAAAAAGTAATTAAGCTATTCATTCCATCGGCGCTCGAGGCTTCGCAGATGCAATACCGCCATACACACTCACACACAAACCATTGCCATAACCATACCCAGCCGAGGCAAATAACAACAGCAACAGCAAGAGCAGCAGCAACAGCAGAAATGCTTCAACCTTACGTTGAGTACATTTCAAATGCACGAACCTAACGCACCCCAACCGTACCTGCAGCATACACAGACACACACACCCTTCTTGCTGCTGAGCTATTCCAAAGATTATCTATAATGAGAAACGGCCGGCAGTTAGCTAATGAACTGTACGAGATACGCCCTCGTCCATCGTCTGCAAAAACCTAACAGTAATCTGTCCCTCTCTCTTTCTCTTTCCGAATACGAACATGGTTGATCTGCCTTTGATCCGCTTCACCCGATTAGATTAGGAGCTTCAGGCTGAAACTGCTGAAACACTACTATCTCGCATCGTCCGCAACCCGAAGAACTCCTCTTACACTAATACTCAAATCACACCATGTTCCATCTAATTCAATGAGCATCACCTATTCATGTTTCACTATATTTCCTATTATTAATAATTTAGACATTAGGTTGATTAATATTTGAACAAAAAAAAAACTTAGAGAACCGAAGCTTAAAATAATATATTTTCAAAATTATTTATTTTATTAATGTATTAAATTGGGATTTTAAAAATTTCATAAAAAACTAAATTTAAATTATAAAAAAAATCAGAAAAATATCATGAAAGAAAATTACACACTTCAATGGTATTATCATCAACATCAACAGTTAGGGGATGTTAAAAGAATATATAAATACATTTTGTAAATTTAAAAAAAAAATAAAGTTGTGGAATGATCATTTTTTTACAATTATATTATCTTTTTTTATGTAATTATGCTTTGTATTAAGTACAATTGATGGTATCTTTGGTTTGCAGAATTGCTTCTTGTAATTTGCTTTGTTGGACATTAATATTATCCGAGGCAAAAGATTCTTTGGTAGAGAAGTCCGATGCGTTGAATACGTTTATGTAATACAAATAATAATAAATATTGTTCGGAGGATGACGGGCGTTGGGGGCAGGCCGAGCGGTGTTCATCCCTCTGTCCTCCTCCTTCTCAAAGAGCTGTCTTCTGTATCCGTCCCTGTTCGCACGGCAGTAGCTTTACATTGTTGGGGCCGAGTAATTAATGAGCGGAATTTATCAAATCCCATTGATAATATCATTCCGTGATGTTATTGAGACGTTAATAACAGCCCTCGCAGCAATAATTTCCGAACGCTACGAGTTCAGCAGCATATAGGATAGAATAAAACACCGCACACTCTCCGACAGCGACTGTCAAAAGTCAAATTCTGTTCTCTTCCTTCGCGTATTTATTTGCACTTTACTTTTGTTGTCATTTTTTCTTTCAGGCCGTAACACTTCGAAATGTGTTATTGTTGTTCGGGTGGACCCCATTATACTCGTGTTTTAATAATAATTCTGCGAAAGGAATTATCTCCTCGTGTCTGCATAAAGAGATACATCCAGCAATAAATTACGTTTACGCCTGACGTGCATCGTGAAACGCGACGGGTCCTTTATTCGAAACGTCACACGCCTTTTAAGATTTCCTTTAATTTAAGGATCGCGAAAATAATTATAATTTACGACAGATATTAAATCGATAGCCGCGCGAGTCCAAATCGACAAAAAGAAATAAGAAACAGAAACACGAAATGAAAAGCCAACAAAAGTAACAGAAATAATAGCAATGGCATAAAGAGTCGTATTTTTTTATTTGTTTCAGATCCTTTTGCTGCCACTTCTGCTCTTTCCATTTTATTTTTCGACGATTTCCAATCAACGTCAGATATATCACGAGGAATTCAATCAGCTGATTTTTTTCTCCGACCAACCAATGTCAAATTACTTTTAACATTTATGACTTTCAATTCAAGACGTCTACTCGCATCGTAACCGATTATAAATCAATAGGATATTTTAATAAAAGACCCACTTTTTTATCATATACATTTCCACACTAAAACATTGAAACAAATATCAAAGTGAATCTTTCTAGCTAAAATATTACTAAAATAATTATCTGGTATAAAATGATCAAAATAATAAATTAATGAACACTAAATTTTAATAGACATTTTGTAAGACAATGAACATCTATTTAGTATAAAAGCTATATGAATACAGTTGTGAAATTTTACCCCTTTTAAATAGATAACATTAGATAAACTCTTTATAGCTTCAAGCATAGTTTAGAAATTCCTGCTTCTGAGATAAAGTTAATCTATGATCACAATATATCAAAGCCCCTTTCTCCGGCTAAATGAGATATGTGCAATCCATCAGATTGCAGTTTCTTCTCTCTTGGGATTTAACCAAACGCTAAATAATCTTGATTTTTTTTACATAATCAGTAATTAGTTTTATAACTATATTTTGATCATTAATTAAATTATTCAACTGATTAACCCAAAATTAGTTTTATGATTGCATTTTATATAATTACAAAAAAAGTACAATAAACTTACAATTATAATTGTTTAGAGTATATATATAAATAGAAAACAATTATTGTCATTTAAGTAAAAATATTTGTGTGTAATTTTTTACTATCTTAAATAATTTTGACCTAAAAAAAAGCAAATTTTATTTAATTACAGTTCAACTTGTATAATTTCTATATACTTTCATTTTTGTGAAGAAATAGAAAAAAATATATTTAAATGTTTAGATAAAGTTAATCTACTGTTTGGATAAATAAAATGCGTGTAATCAATCAGTTTATTCTGAGCTGTATAGTCTGCAATACACACCTTCGATGTTCGTTTTTAACACTAAGCGTGATTGGATGAAACCTTGTCAATTATATTTACTTTATTACACAATTTTGATCGCTATCATGGACAAACCGTACGGCAGCAACGGGATCAACAATAATGATAATCATACAGAAATGAAAATATGAGATTGTAATCTTCGCGTGATTTATTGGGTTCCGATTTAAGGACTCGAATGGGGTCCTAATTGGCAATCGCATGGACTAGTTCTATCCAGATCGAAACCACATTTTTTTGTTCCTTCTCCGATGTTATTCAAGAGGAGTTGTTTTGTGTATGTTATGTACGTGTATGTGTGTGGGTGAATATGAAAAAGTGAGAGCAGGAGAAAATAAACGAGTTAATATGATTTAATGTCCGGATGGGTTATTGGCATGCGGCATGTGTAAAACATGAGGCAAAGAGCAATAAGGGCATTACGAAAGGAAATTGTGTTATGATTATGATGAGGGGCGAGGAGTAGGGCAGCTTTTTTTCCCGAACTGTCGAGCGTATTTCTGCGTGTGGTCGGCCGGTCACTCTCTCGTCTTCTCTCTCCTTCTGTCGCACATAATCCTATATCTATACCTATAGAAACATATACACAATCATATGTATGTGTGTGTGTGTGTGTGTGTAACAAGCAGGCATCGTGCGTGTGCTGGAAACAAAAGCTGAATCTATATTTATATTTATACATACATGATCCGTATTTATAATCACCAATTTTGAATGAGTTATGCACACAAACAACGAGCCCTCCCGACCAGAGAGAGCCCAGGCCATACACGAAATTATTCATAACACATAAATTTATATTTGCACGAGGCCCCGTCCTGTTCGAGATTGTTAACATAAACCTGTCAATAGTTAAATACGCATTAATTACGAAACAGAAACCCTCTACCACGAAAAAAAATCCCATCGCTGCTCACCAACATCTTCACAAATGCATTTTTTTTTGTTATTCTAAAAATGTGAATAACCATTTTGTAATATTTTATCACTGATTCAATTTAAATTTCAATCGAAAAAAATTATTCAATCACTTTCGAATAAATAAATGTGTTTAATTCAAAAATTATTTTTTCTTGCGTCTCCCTATAAAATAAACTTACTAGGTGTATTTTCACGATTCCAATATTCCTATAATCCAAACTTAACTACAATAAGTCTAAAACGTTAAAAAAAAATATTTCAAATGTGATAAATGCAATATATGTAACTTTCTTTGTGATATGATTAATTAATTACAAAAAGATAAAAAATTATGAATATTTTCATGTTACGACAAATCTTTATGTTTTTGTGATATAAAAATGATGTTATGATTCATTACGAATAGAAAAAAAAATATGAATATTTTCATGTTAAGACAAATCTTCATGTTTTAGTTTCGTTTCGTAATGAATAATAGGACATCTACAATTTTCACTTTGATCGAAATCTTTGTTTGATTTGTATGTTAGATTTCAAGCTGTTAAACAAGAAATACAAATGAATCAATCAATGTGACACTTAGAAACTGTCGAGCATCAAAGATCGTAAAAATCTGATGACACTGTGGGAATTGTTCTTAGAATAGTTCATATTCGTAATGCAATGATTCTTCTAAAAAACATGTTTAAGACTAAACCTATCTATTTAGAGTGAAAAGTCTAAATAATTATCGTAAAAATCTGATGACACTCTGAGAAGTTGTTCATATAAAAATTGATGTTCGTAATGCAATGATTCTTCTAAACAAACATGTTTAAGACGAAACCTATCTATTTAGAGTGAAAAGACTAAATAATTCATCAAATTTGGAAGATTTTCATTTAAAAATTGCACTTTTCATAAAGAAAATTACTATAATAATAAATAAATATTACAAATTCATATTTTTTGTTATTAATTTTAAAATTAATTCGATTATTTAACGTTTAAATCAATATTATAAAAATCCTATTCAACTGTATTGTTTAATTTTCTAAATATTCTCATTTTTAAATATTTTCAGGCAGAAAGACTTATTTTTTAGCAAAATTATCAATTTGTAAATAAATTAAAATAATGTAATGTTTCCTTTTATTTTTTTAAATTTTCCAATAGTTTCTTTAAATATCTTTAATAATGATTATTTACGTAATTGTTATATAAAAAATAGCAAATAATACATACTAAATATCTTAATTTAATTGGTATAGTGAACACCAACGCCACCTGCAGTCGCTTCAACCAAACGTGAATGAATTTTACAGCCTGCTCAACCGCAATTTACATATTGTTTCCTAATCGATTACAAATTGACTGCATTTAATGGCGCTTTCTTATTTATTGGTTATTCGGTCATTTCAGATACCAAAATTATAAATGAACACCAAATTAACACATCAGTTAATTATTTTAACCCATTGATTAAAACTTTCTCATTTATTTTATCAATTCATAAATGCTTAATTTTTTATAATATTTGGTAAAAATTCATGTTTAAAATCTGCAAACACGTAACTTCATAATCCCTTTTAATTAAATCATGGAATTCTCATGGTTTTATAAAGATGATAGTAAATTAGTAATCACTGCTATGTAAGAAATTCCATCTCGAAATTGAGCAAATTAAAATCCCAAATGCTTCGTATGAATCTTTCGTGAATTCCAGCAGTAGTAAAACGATAATAAAAAATGAATTTATTTCGTTGGAATGGAATACATTTTCATGGGGCGATAAATCAAAAAACGCAAGAGCGCAGCCATGTAATTATTGTTTCTTCCTCCACTCGTTTCAAGTAAAGTAAATAAACCCACGCCGCCGTAATTGGAATAAAATCGTAATAAATTTCGTAAAAAAAAAACAACTAAGTAAATAATTACCATGTGTTAATGGCTCAATTCACCAGGGCGAAAAGATTAATTGCGAAATGCATGAAACGAAATTACGGATTGAAAATTATACGTTTTTATATATTCTTTTAAATATATATTTATTGAAAAAGAAAATACCCGAGCGAAATACTTGTAAAATAATTAATCATCAAAGTAAATTAGTTATTAAGAGGCGGGAAGTAAACCAAATAATTAACGGGCAATTAATAGTAGCTTAAAGAGATTAATAATAAACATTATGCGAATTGAAATTTGCAATTATTTCATTTCCATTCGCCGCGAAGATTTATTGCGCTGTTTTCTTTAATTACGCATTCTTCACATTGCTGGACCCGCCGTCATGTCGGGAATTTGCAGAGAACGCTCCCAAATCGTTGGAATGATTGCAGGTGAAATCAGTTTACTCAATTTCATAAAGCAAACTGAAAATAATTAATTAAATCAATCATTTAATGTAACAATTTTTTTTAATAATTAATAAATGTAGAATTACTAGCATTCTAAAATACGACTTCAATTAGTTACTGAAAATGTATGTTTTAATAAATAAGTTGCAATGAAATTCGTTTTCAAATTATTAACATAAATATTCATAACACACAAAACACATTTTACACTGGGCGTTAAGGTTTGCTATTTTTTGTTGAATAATTGTAATTTTGTTAAGAAATCCATCAAAATTTGGTGATTGCCTAAAAATTGCCTTATATGGCAGCTGCGCACATTTTAACAATCCGTATTGGATCACGAAAATTAATGCGTTTTGATATTCGATTATAAAGTAATAAAAATGTTTAAAACAATAAGTACGAAAACGCTTATCTGTACATTACGATGAATCATCTGCACCTGCAAATTATAACGTTAAACAAAGGATCGGTAACCCTCGGCACTTTTCGTTATTAACAATTCTATTAGTAAAAGCAATAAAAAATGGGCATGAAAGTCATTGCGTTTCTAAATCTATTAAGAAAAATTTACATAGTTTTTATTAAAATAAATTATTTTACTTTTTAAAATAATTATGAAATTATAAATTGATTAAACAAACATTTACTTATATATCGTGTATCATAAATAATTTACATAAAGGGAAAGAAAATAATTAACATTATTATTATTAATTATATAATAGAAATTATCAATTACTTCGTATATATTTCGGGCTATTTAAATATTATATTAATTTTGTAAATTTTTATTTTAACAAATCTGACGTAAAATTTGCACGTTCGATAAAAAAGCAATAAAAATTAGAAAACGTCTACGTCACGATGAACACCTGCACCTGCAGCTGCACAATCCTTATTTGGGCACAAAAATCAGTGCGTTTCGCATATTTAATTAAACAAATGTTTAAATAATCAAACGTTAGAATAATCTTTATATGTGCATAAAAATTAGTATTTTTATTCGAATATATTGAGAAGCAATTTTTCAAACAGTAAAATAATATATTTTACTCTATACGTCAAAATAATTTATATTGTTTAGATTATAGCAGCATCTTCTATATTTTGAGTCACGAAAGATTACTTCATTTTCTTGGGTTGTTTATTTGGTGTTCCACAAAACAAAATGTCTGCAACGCTAAAATCTAAATGATTTTTAATGAAGTTGAAAATTTCATTAGTGACTGATTTTATTACAATTTAACATATGATTTTCAATAATTAAATTATTAAAAAATGAAAAATTTTAAAAATAATTTTAATTTGAAATTATAGTTGTGTGTTATAAGATTTTCAAAAATTAATAATTTCATGCACTTTTAGAAAATACGAGATACTTTAAAAGGATTTCTATAAATTTAGTTTTCAGAATTTTATTGTAATGTCTACATTATTTGCAGTAGTTAAATTAATTTTGATAATATTTAATTCAATTTGTGATTTTTGTTCATGATAATTTGAGATTATACTTTTCGTTGAAATAGATTTATTATTGTTTCTAATATTTGTTAAAATAGAATTTTTGTATCGAAATGTTTTATTAAATATTACGAAAAGTTTAATGTTAGATAACATCAGAATTAATGGTTGAATTAATGTTTGCAATGTACAGTTGGAGCAATAAACGTCTTGATAAGGTATGAATATAATATTTAACGTTGGTTCAGTATTGCAAAATATCATAAACGGAACGGTGCGTGTTTGTAAAAATGCCGCTGCTTCGATAAACAAACTGTTCCTTTAATGTTTGTGCGTTGCGCGTTAGAATTAAGGTCGATGCGAATTAATCATTCGGAGGGGAAGGATAAAAACCTCGCCTTCGATTATCAACAATTAAAATCACGAAGTTCGAGGGTGTTCCACGGCACGCATAACGCACACAAATCAACCCTCGCACACGAAACTGATAGCCCGCCGCCTCCACCCTCACACCAAACCTTCCCCCCTTCCCCTAAACCCAAAACGCAAACGGCGTGCTCTGTGCGTTACCACCGTTGCCTCCTCCTCCTCCTCCACCTTCTCTTCCTTCTACTCCTTCACCACCCCTTGCGAGAAAGCGAACCGAAAGCGAGAACCCTCGCATCCCTCCGTCGCTGCTGCCGCCGCCGCACTAACTCACCCCCCGATTCCCGCATGAATTAAACTCGGCGCAACTATTACGGAATGTTGTCATTCCATCCCCCCGGATCCAGAGGATCCCATGCACGGGGGCGAGGGAGCCCAAGAGTGGGATGCTCAGACCATCCGCGCGTTTGAATCGGTGAGAACGACGAAGAGAGTACACAAACACCCCATCATCCCCCGGCGGTAAATGATTGTTTTTCGAACTCCACTGAAAACACACACACACACCGACGCACTTATACGTCAAACACACATACACACACACACACACGCGCGCAGATAGAAACTGGGAAAACTTTGACGCGAACATTATTCCGTATCCTGCAACCCCTCCGGGAGGGAGAGCAGGAACAACTTTTAATGGAGCAAAATTAAATAAAATTTCCATCATCATCCCCCACGCACTTTAAACCAAACAAATTCATTATAACTGTGAATATTTAATTCGATCAACCCAAATGCCACATACTATTTTGCAAAACTTGCCAAGTAACTTGTCAATGTATAAAATGCGAAAAAAAGCAAACGTTGAATTAAACAAAGAAAAAATTTATAATGAGCTTCAATAATTTTAAAAAATACATGAATACATAATTTTTACTCTTTGAAATTTTCCAATTGTAATTTTCATCCATATCTTCATAAATACTTCCATTAACATCAATAGTTACAAAATAGAAGAAATAGCATTGAAAATCTTCAATAAATCATATAAATATGCTCGCGTTCTAGACAACTAGTTTTCAAATATTTTTACATCACATATAGTCTTTTTTATAAGAATTTCATAAAATTTGTATTTCAAATTCTATTAAATTAAAACGATGCTGTTCAACTTATCGATTGTAACGAACCAATTAATAAAGAACAACTTTGCATAGTGCAACAGCATTAAAAACTTAAAGTAACCATTATCGATGCAACCGCCGCACTTATCGTAAAGTTAGGAACCAAACTGGGAACAAAAGCAAATTGTCCAAAGAACTGTTTTAATAAAATTTCGTACAGAAGTGCACAGCGACTAGTAAATTTATAGTAATTTTTGGTCTGTTTTAAACATGAATATTTGCAATAAACGAAATATTTTTTTACTTGATAGTTTACTTATAAATATTAAATATCAACATTAAATTTAAAATTTTGCCCACAATAGTGAACATTGCTATCAAATTCGTTCATTGTAAAAAATATTATTGGTAGAATGGATATTTATCTACATAATGTAATATCACTGACTGAAAGTTGGTGGGTGTCATTTTTGAATGAACGTTAGTTAAAAAAAATAAAATTAAAGTTACAATACCTAATGCAATTAGGATTTATTTATTTTTTATAAAGTTTTATGTTGAAATTCGGTCAATATTGATAAAGCAAATGTGGGTTAGGTGCGAGGTGCCATTAAATTTCGTGTGTATGTGTGCGCTTACGAGATTTCTTTTACAACTTTTTTATGATAATGCAGTGTGTAAATGGTGGATTTTGGTGAATGGCGTCTGTCTGCTGCGGCATGGTGTATAATCAGTGATAAGATGAGACGATATGGATTCCCCCCTCGGGTTTTGTGAATGGGCCGCACGTTTGCATTGCACTTGCTGCAATTGTGTGTGTGTGTGCGTGTGTTCTGTGTACATATTTATGTATAGATGGGTGTGTATGTGTGCGTGTGTGTGTGCGAGTACAGAGGAGAATGAGCGAGTTGCGTGTAGGTGGGAGGTTACCTGCAATTACGGCCCTGTACGCACCAATGGGTGGCATGGCATGGCGTAGCACCGTATTAGCATTTCCATTTCCTCAGCCAATTTCAGCGCCCTTTTGCCTTACCACCGCACATCCGTCACTGTCCGCTTTTACGAAAACGAACTGGGGAGAGACAAAGAGACCCACACTGCTGCTCCTCGCTCTTTCACACACTCCTTCCTTCTCTTACTCTTTTCCTCCTTTACCATATATATATATATATACATGCACATACATACACATATATACGTTCGTTCCCCTTTTACTTACACAAAACTCTTATTTATTCGTACGACGACATCCGCAACAACCGCTGCTGCCGCCGTCGCCGCCGCCTCCAACTACTGCACCACCTCCGAATCTAATCTGAATATCGTGAATTTTAATGCACCTCATATACCTACATGACGGTTTTACTCCACCGCACTTTATCCTCCGCACTATTTCATATATAAGACACACTCGGTCGCCCTTCGCAACGCTTTTTCTTTCTTTTTTTTTGCACGTTTCCCCTCACGGTGTATATAGCCTGTATTGCCGCTTACCACAACCCTACTCAAATCCAACAACCCCATAACCTACAAATTATTTACGCAAACAACCGCATCAAGGCAATTCACCCAATGACATCGACCTTCCTGATTTCTATACCCAAATCCTTACAATCTCAAAGTTCAAGATCACCCTTCACATTTCGTGATTTCAACTTTTATTTATACCAAAAAATCAATATATTTTACTATATTTTTTAACTTAACTTACAAATTTTATATAAGTATAATGTATAACCACTTACGACAGATATCAAATATATATATATTTTTTATTTATATATTTTTTATAAACTTATGCTATAGTCTTTGTTTATTTAATTTATTTATAGTTATAATGATAGTTATTTTTGTAAATTATAAATAACATAAAATTATATAAATAATTACATATAAAAAAGTATATTTAAAAATAATTCAAAATAATCATAAAACAAACAAATTGGAATATTTGATAAAAATGTATATAAATTAGTTTTAAGTAATTTGCTGATATCTCAATATTCAACAAATTATATGTATCATAGGTCTAGTGACGGACGAAGTGGAAAGATTGTGCGATTAAAATGTGTTAAAACATGGGTTGCTTCTGCACGATGCGCGACGGCTGCCCGCAGTGATAATGCAAATTTGCACGAGGGGATGAAGAATGGAAAAAGAAGCAGGAATGTTTTCCGAGTGATCAATTTTCGTTAATTTTACGATGCACTCTTTCTTAGGGAAGGTCGCACTTTGTCTCTCTTTCTAACTCCATCCCTGTGTGGCGGTAACTCGCGCCCCCCGAGTTATGCATAAACACACACGTGGCGTGCGGGAGCTGATAACGAACGTTATGTGAACCAGACCAGAGATGATATTCATAGCCTATACACACATATACATACGTACACGTACACAGCATCGCATAACTTATAATGGGACCACCAGACGACGAAGGGCACCCCCAATCTCTCTCTCTCTCACTATCCTTCAATCCCCATAAAAAAAATTGTAAGAATGATCCCACTCGCCCTCGCCTTTTCTCTCTCCGGCTCCAGATTCTAATATGTTCTGCAGCCTAAATGATTTATGGTTTATTGATTACGTGCTCGAATATATAAAAGTGTAGTCGCAGGATAGAGAAAATAGAGTCTTCGGGAGCGGAATGGGATGAAAAAAATGTGTGCGCGCCCGAAATGGAAAAAATATAATGTGAGGAAAACTGGGGGAATTGTATTACATATCTTTTTTGGGACCCTGCAATAAATTTCACTCATGCGTTTACAGCCTACCAGGGATATGGGTTTTATTGCATTTTTTTTATAATTGCTTTTTTTTTTGTTCGTCTCCTTCTCTCGTGTTTCCTGCAGGGGGATCATTTCGTTTCCTTCAAGGATCATTTCGCCTAAGAAAATCCAAGGGCTAACCACAATGCGAGAATAGCCCATAAATATTTAATGTATCGTCACCGATTTTTATTGGCAATATCAATTTCCTTTCCATTTCTAATTTGAAACTCTTGTTTCCACGTCCGCAAATCTGACATATTTATGTTTCAGGCTTTCCGTTTCACCTTTGAAAACACAAATTTTCATCCTTACTTAACGATACTTTGACTTATTTCTTCTAATATCTTTATTTCTTTTATGATTACGAAATAATTTATTTTAAGAAGAACGTTATCCTAGGAAATGTATATTTTTCTATTAAAATTTAATCTCCTTTCAGAAACATTACAATATTGGTGATATATGCAGAAGTTTTAAGCTTATTAGTAAATTCTGGTAATAATATTTTTTTAGTATTCTGTAGGAAGCAAATAAGTTTTTGGTATTAATGCTATATCATGAGATAGTGTAGAAAGTCTTCTATACGTTGTAGCAAACTATAAAGGCTTTAACTTAAAGTTAGTTCATTTAAAGCAGAGGTGAACTGTGTGTCTGTAGTCGAGTTTTGTAGAAATAATATCAGATATATGAATGGATCCTGTACGTGTGTGTTTATAATATGTATGATGCTGCTGCTGTTAGAGCTGCTAGCTCTCCGGTAGCTTTCTCTCTCTCGCTCGCTCTTTCTATTCCTCTCTCTCTCTCTCTCTCCGTTGCCGCCGTCGGGTTATTGCATGTATAAATTACCACTCGGGGGTGCTAATTGCTCCATAAATCCAATCGCGCAGCCCCCCATCCTCTCTTTTACTAGTTTTAATTAGTTACAAGTTAAGTACTGACGGCACAAGCAAATTCCCTCTCACTCTGTTCCACAGTCGCCGTCGCCGCCGCCTCCGCCGCCCCCAACCCAAAGTCGCCTAATTTTACAACAGACTATTAAATTATTAAATTCATAGAGTGAAGTACCCCAGCGACGAGGAAATTGCACGCTGCCATAAGGTGTATCCGATATACAAGTCAGCTTCTACACGATGGAACGCTCTAATTACTCCTCACTCTTTATATTTCACTTATCCAAATTTCAATTACTATTTGCAACCTAAAAAATACAATTACTTGTTTATTCAATCTTAAAATCATTATCATAACTTAAAAATAATAACAAGAGTATTAATTAAAAATGCATCAAATCTTCATTTAAATTAACACATTACATTAATATTTATATTTAACCTAAATCTACAGTCAGATTTAATTAAATTAATAAGTATAAAATTGCAAGAATACCAAGAATAAAACAAATAATTGGAAAACTGATAAATACTAACTTATCTATGTTAAATGTGTATAAAATATATTAATATAACTCTAATTATTAATAATACCTATAAACTATATAAAAAAATATTTTAATTTGCATGAACTAAGATTCAAATAAATATATAAAACAAGATTTAATTTCTACATTTCCATAAAAGTTTAAGTTAATTTATAAGATTTATTATATTTGTACTGGATGTGCATTTCTTGGGTTTTCCAGTTAAAAATATTTTGTGATTTCGGAAGTAATTCATTAAGTGCATAAATCATTAGAGGGTGATTTCGATTTTGGGGTTGGCGCTTGGGCATAAATACATCCGAAACAAATGGTCCAGTTGAGAGGGATATTATCGTTTTGGGGTTATTGTTATTGCTCCGATATCAGCGGAGAAAGAGGAAAAGGCGGATTAATACGAGAAAGGATGTCGAGACCGGACGCACAGCGGATCCTTCGAGGAGGGACGAGTGCGGCGAGCGAGTGAAAGAGAGAGAGATAGCGGGTAAGCGTGGGAGTAAGTAAGGAAGAGATGGGGAGGAAAGTAGAAGGAAATAGAGGAATAACGGCGTGAGGGCGAACAACGGGTGCGAACAGCGGGACCGGGGCCGGGGCAAGCAGGCGGTGCACAAAGGGCACATGCATCATCCCCTGTGCAGCTGTTATCAGAGTTATTACACCTTAATATAGTCGCGCACTCCGGTGACAATTGCAGGGCTGGAACACATGCGCGCCCTTTACATTATGAAAACCACCCTCGCCGCCAGCGCCGACGCCTCCTCCACCTCATCCTCCACCACCACCGCACCCGTCCGACCCCGCACTCGCGCTCAAACACCACCAGTTATTAATTACTCCTTAACTATATGTGTTTAATACACAGGCGTCGCGACGCGCGCGCCCGCTTTAATTATTTATTATTGTGTTGCATAATAAACGCGACACACACACACAACCGAAAAGGGACACTTCAGACGAACGAAGGCACGAATACACACATACCTTCACGTTCCGATTATTTCCCGAACGAGCATAACTCAATTACCCCTTACCGCCCAACATCCCTCTATTTCACCACCCCGCCACCCCCGCACCCGACACTGTATAACTCGCAACACCAATTTCCACCAAACTTAATTAACTCAACTTAACCCTTAGCGGGCCCGCAGAACTCTTGAACTCTAATTTTCCACCTCTTTACATTCCCCAGATATAAATCAAAAAAGCCCCATTTCTCAAATGCAAATTGTGTTCAGCCGCTCCCCGCCATCACTCCGTAACCCTCAGTAAGCATTTTCCATCCAAACAAAAAAAAAACATAAAAGAAACTAAAACCAATCCACTCATAACTTCAAGAATTCAAAGTGCAGTTACCTCCAAAAACTTATTGAAAATATAATTTTCATTAATTCATAAAATAATGACTCAAAGTCTAATTTCTATTAAAATTATATAATATATTTATTTTATTGTTAAACATAGATTAAGAAAAATTTTAGTAAAATGATTGTAAAACAAAAATGTATATATTTGTTTGCTGTTTTAAATAAGAAATTTATTATCAATTAAATATGACATTGCTAATTGCGGATATGAATTGTGTAAGTTTAAGGAGGCAATAAAATTACAAAACTGGAAGAATGCCTTCCCGGTGAGATATGCATCTCGGTGTATATTTTATGGTTTTACGTGGCATATACCGAATTGGAATGCTGGAGCAGGTCTTGTTCTTCGATTTTGGAACAATGCAATGAAATTTCAGACGCTTCGGTCGTCTCAGATTACAGAAGCGTTAATGTCAAATTATGATGATTGCGATTGTGTATGGATGTTGCAACACGGGGAAAGCGCGTGCATGTAATGTGTGGGGTGTGAGGATGTGGGTGAATCTGTATTGTATTTACTGAAGTATGGATAATGCGTGGGGTGTTCTGAAATCGGAACGTCGCACGTTGGAGTGAACATCGGAGCGACAGACTCGTCGGAAGAGAAGTCGACCGAAAAATAAGAGCAACGATGTTGGAGCGATGGAATGGTGGAACGGTCGGAGGAGCAGAGAATCAATGCGGCAATGCATATTTATGAGTGGAGAAATCTCCGTATATTCATAACCACCTCGAGAGGAATGGATGAAGAAGAGGAGAGGAGAGCTTTAATTGGTTTCCCCACGGTAATGAAGTGCACGGTTTTGAGATGAGGTAGCAATTAGAGGACCGCCGAGTCTGTTTGCCCCATAACTCAGCCATCAGCTCTCCTCTCTTCTGCTACGTTCTTCGGCAACGAACGGAAAAGAAGAACACGAGAGGCTCAAGAAGAAAAGAAGACCCCCAAGCGCCAATAATATCTCAACCAAACAAACACAAAAATAATAATAAAAAGGATGAACGAAAGAGCAAGAGGAAGGAAAAACGACGACAACGACGAAGAAGAGGATGAGGATGACGACGGCCGCAACGACCAGAAGAAACAAGAGGAGATAACCATAACGATTCATTTCAGCTCGGCGCAAAGCAGATAATAAAATACGGGACACACGATTTATCGTTTCGATTTTCAAATGGAATTTACTTATTTGGTATTCCGAATCATAAAAACACGACCATCGGAAATCCGAAACATACGATACCTTCCTAACAATCCAACACAAAATTTCTTACAACTTAATTAACCAATACTTTCATATAAAATACAATACATTCAATATATTTATGTAATCGTTTTATATTACATGAAAATCTGAATTCTGATTCTAAATAAAATTTAATAAATTAAAGTACTTACTAATGTATAATAATATTAAATAAATACAATACAAATGAGAATTTAGAACAATTTTGAAACTGTTTTAGGTAATTCCATGTAACATGAGTAATTCTCCCCTTGAATTGCCGTTCCTTTTTTTTTCTTGCGACTAATAAATTAAACATGAGGCAAAACTGTGGAAGCAGATCCAGATCCAATAAATTAATTTGTTAAGAACGGCAGGTGGAAGCCCCTGCTTTATCAAAACGGAAACGGGGCATGGTCACAAAATATACGAATGAAAAGAGAGAGAAACGCTCACATTTGTAACATGAACAACGCAAGCACACGAAGAGAGACAACTACGGCACTAATTTATATAACACCTTTATGTTATTATCCCCTACACGATTTTATACACAGATCTATGTACGTTTTAATGGGCGAACATCGACGGGGACGACAACACAACAGCAACGGCACGACAACACACGACATGGACATTCACTAATAGCGTCCACCAACTAATATGTAAAGGGACTTTTTTTACCCCCAAACAGCGAATCTACAATTCTGATTTAATTTAATTAACTAATTAATTAATTATATAATTAATTCACGTCATATAACATTCATTGCCTAACAAATTACTTTGGAAAGAAAACTTTTAGTAAATAGAAAAGATCCACAAACGTACCGCATAAATTCTAATACATATTTGTGTGCGTGGGTGGTAATTAATTAAGACGGAGTTCGTAAATTCATTCACACATACACGTAACGAAACTTTACCGAACTCAATCAAATAACCAAAATTAATCAAAAACTTCAATAATAAAATTTAATTAATTCCCATGCCCGTCCTCCCGAGCGCTAATTAAATTATTCAAAGCTACGCGCAACCTCCACAATTGATATGCTATAACAAAATTAATAATAAAGAAATTTATAAAATTCGTTAAACATTATTTTCTTAAAATTATCACTGAGCTTCATGGAGAACCGAAAGCGTGGCAAATTCAGAGTGACGTCTTACATGCAGATTAAATTACCGAACGGTGAAGTAACTAAGTCCTTGTTCGCACGAGATGCAAATAATTTAAAAGAAGGTTTAACGAAGCCTCATTGCGTGACGTTTTTTTTCATATCATACAAAATACATATGTAATTAACGTTATATGAAAATAATTTTAATACAAATACTTTGTAGAAATATTATATACAAAATTAAAAAATGAATATTTTATTAAGCTTTATCAAATATTGCAATTATTTATTTAACTATGATTCGATGACCGCGCTTTGAATAAGCATACTCTGAGTAAAGTATAGGACGGATATATCCGCCGATGTTCTGTAAATGATTAATTCTTAAAAAATCATTTTTCTAATAAATTTAATATATAATTAAAATTATATATTGTGAAGTCAATAGTTGCAATACATTATAATCATTACATAACTGAAAATGCAAAGTTAAGAAAAGCATGAGAGATACGCATTTAGCTGCGGGCATTGGGATTTCCGTGCGAGCGACGAGAGTTGCAATTTCGAAATGAGCTGAATTAAAAAATCGAGAGCATAAGATGAAAGGGAATATGAAAGTAGCGAGCGAACAGCAAATAGCGCAAAATGAAAACAGAGCGATAAATCGCATCCTGGATGCGTTGAATCCATTATGGAACAACATGTCGTGCAACTAACGTTTCAATATGAGGACTTTTATGGTGGAAACCCGGACTCCCCGAGCCCTGAGCTCTCTTCTCCGTCTCTCTTATTTATGTGAATTATTTTTATGAATTAAAGATGCCACAAACGAACACACACATGCACAATGCGACCGACTCAAAGGGAAAGAACGAGAGGCGGAATGGAATATGAGAGAGAGAGCACGAGCGCAGTATGTACGAAATGAAATCATAAAAATTGCTTTTGAAAACGAACGACAAATTATTTAAATGCAATCAAACAAATTGCTGGGAAGCTTGTTACAAGGAAAAACACAATATTATTTCTTGCAATAAATTTAAAATAAATATTGAATTGATTATTTAGACGATTATTATTAAAAAGAGTAAAAATTGTTTTTTTCATGAAAAATATATAAATTGTTGATTGTTTGATTTTTCGTCTGACAAATCGATTTATCATTGTAAGGTAAATATGCGGAGGACATCGTTAAAAAGAGCAGGAAGAAAGCTGCGACGAAATAAAATCGAAGCTGAACAACAATCGGCGGAGATAAGTCAAAAATGACAAGTGCAGTAAGTTGGAGAGGCGAAGATATTTTGGCCTCGACGGGAGATGAGCACTGGATAAGAGGAAAAAGCAGGGGGGTTGGGAGGAGGGAATAACATACCGATGATTTACATAAAAAATGGAGTGTGGAATTTGGGTGGAGAAGAGATGCGAGGCGAAGATGAGATGAGAAGAACTGTGGAGCAGCGAAAGGAATGGACGAAGGTGGATCGGTTTGTTTTTATTTGTAATTGTAATGTGATATGGGAATGATTGGAGTGCGACTGCAGCGTATGTGTGTGTGTTTGCAGATAGCGATCAAAATAGCTACACAGAGAGACATTATATAATTTATGGCCAGTTAAACGTTCGGTGTATCAAGTTCTCTTCTCTCTTCGGTTAAGTCACTTTGCTGAGTGCGAGTGTGCATGTGTTTTGTGTACGTACGAGTGCACAAACACCATTGCATATGGCAAAGTAGTGTGTATGGCTGTGTGTATAGAGTGGATGTGTATAATTGACACGGACATTGTTATGTAGGAATTTAAAATTTCCCAAATCTCATTATGTATCGCATTAAATTTCCAACCATAAAGTTAATTTATACGGCGGACTCGCAAGAGATTATTAAAGATATTAACCGTGTAAGCTCCCATTGGCCGAGGTCTGATAGGTTCGGAGGCCCAAACCTGTTATTATAACTCAAAATACGGACAAAAAGAGCGGCTGACGGGCCGATTGTAATGACGGGGTCAGGGCCATCCGACCCACCCACCACCATCTTCTTCTTATTCTTATTCTTCATCCTCTTCTTCATCCTCCATCTTCTGCTCCTCCGCCACATCATCATCATCATCGTCTTCTTCTTCGATCTTACTCCATGCACTACCACCATCACCGCCGCCACCACTTCTTCCTTTTCTTCAGTCTTCAGTCCTCTCTTTTTTTGCCGCCAACATCCAACTCGCATCACACATATATCATATCTCGGACACGATCTTCGGGAAAAACCATTGTGTGCAGCACCTCTAAGCCATCCAACAATAGCACCAAATTTTTTAATAAACCCGATTGTAATGCTCTCTCTCGCAACGCCAAACGCTAGTTAGTTAACTAACCAACCACCTTTCTTTTCAATCCTCCTTATACCGCGCATTCCTTTTATGTCCAAATCCTTCAAACTCTTCTCCGAGCTTTTAAACACCTTACACATGTTTTGCATCCAATTCAAACTTCAATCAATTACCCAATTGATTCTGTTATCCTAAGTCAACAAGATACAATTATTATTAGTCATCCATTATCCAAATAAACTCAAAAATATTATCTAATTTCAAAATTGATAATAAATTTTGTTCCAAATAAAATAAAATTGCTTATATAAAATAATACATTTTATAAGTACATATTTATAAAAATTGTTGATTGTTTATATTCTTTATAGAAAAATTATTTCAATTATTTAATTATCTTTGCAACCAATACGAAAATATGATTTATGTAATAAATTAAACTGCATGTAAATGTAAATACGAAATATGTGTAGGATCAAAGATAAATTGGATTAATTTGAAGTTGACCATTCATTTAGTTTTGTATGTTTTTTTTTTTAATGGGAAAGGTCGGCTAAATTTATGGAAATAATTGATACCATTAACAGATTTTTTTTCCTCTGTTTATATTGAACTCTGGTTATTGCAGCGACAAATCATCAGCGACCGTAAATATACGGGTGATAAAAAAAATTAGACGGAATCGCAGTTTTATAGAAAATCCATCTTGACAAAATGCTAGGCGTTTTAATGAAGAGATGATCTTCTGCGCGCTCCCTTGTAAATTGAGTTTCGTTTGGGGGTAGCGTGAGGATAACCCGCACCGATACATCATTTTGATTTACTAATTAGTTTCCGAAGGATCGTTTCTTGTTTCGTGTAGATGTGTTTTCGGTGTGCCCTCTTTTCTACTCTCTTTCTCTCGTTCGTTTCTTTCGGTTCTGCTCCCCTTCACTTCTGAAAAGACAATTTTTCAAATACGCCCTGGAAATGCATCAATGTCGAAGGATCGGCCTCCGAGCAACACATACACACACCACCCTCCCACACTAAGGAACACTTTCCATTCGCAACGCACTACATCCAACTTTAAATACCCCCTGTTTCCAAGAATTCAAGATTTTCATTTTTATTTAAAACATATTGAAACTAATATATTATTTTTCTTATCTAAAATAATCAATTAGTTTGCATAAAACATTTATAAATTTATTTGATATAAACGGTAATAATTATAATACCTATAATAAATAAAACACTTTAATTGAGATTTATTTACAACCGTCACATTAAAGATACAGTATATTTAATCTGATTATGTAATCATCTATTAATATTAATTAATTAAAATTTTATAAAGATAGAGTAGTATTCAAAATAAAATAAAAATTCATTCACTGTTTGTATTTATTGAGAGATTGCTAAATTTTATAACGTAAACATTATCGAAACTTTAGTTTTCTTTTAGAATTAATGGCGGATATTAAATTGTTATTCCTACGGTTTTAATGTTAATTCCATTCATTAAGAGCTCGTAAAGAGTGAAATTAGCATTTGTCGGATGTTAGAAATGCGGCTTGCAGCCATTCCTGCCTCCTCCTGTCTCCTGCCTCTTCGACTTCTCATCCATTTTTATAAGAAATTCCGGTGTGCTGAGCCGAGAGATGGGTATCTGCCGACCCGGCCGCATACTCCGAGATCCCAAATCCAAGATATCATCGAAATATATAAATTAAAGATATTTGAATAAAACGAACGTTCCGCGAAGTAGTCGAAGGCCGAAATTTGAACAATTCAATCCCGTCGCACGTTTATCCGGTGGCATCGAGGATGATACGAAATGAGAACCAGAAGAGTTATTTTAATTTTCTATTATGTAAAAAATAAAAAAGGAGGAGAAGAAGAAGCAGCAAACATCGAGGGTGAATTTATGGGTACGCTTTCTCTCAAAACTTTTCTTTTTATTCTTCTTCTTCGTTCTTTCAGTTTGGGAATTTTTATTCGGCTTTTATATATGCATTTTATTTATTTATTTATTTTTTCCTCTCTTTCCATCTCCTTCCAAATCCCCAAACTGAAATTAATTCGATACGGTCGGATTTGGATTTCTTTCGTTTCGTTCTCTCCCTTTTTCCCCTCTCTGCTGCCTGTATACTATACTGGGCACAAAGAAGAATGAGTGTGGATGGAAATGGAGAAGAAAGCAAAACTTTATCTACCTGTCAGGATTTATGTGCGGACCTTTTGTTTCTCTGTTTTCCTTTTGGCTTAGCATTCCTCCTTCTCATGTTCGTTTCCCTCTTCTCATTCTCTTTTTTTTCTGTCTTTCTCCATCCACCACTCTCTGCTTCCCCGTTTTTCACCCTTCGCAATCCCTATGGACAATTTGCGAAACCGAAAATTGTTTCCGTGCGCTTTATTTAATTAGTTTTGTATGAGTATTTTGGAGCGTCTTAACTCGCAGTTAGGCAATTAAATCTCCTTGCGGGGCGAATACGAAACGACTGCTTTATGCAAATTATCCTCCTCTCCTCTGTTTACCAACACACATTATACAGCTCTTTCCAACACCACAATCATCTTCTCTTTCTCTCCACAAGTCTACAGACTGGATGCAGGAAATTCAATAAAAATCAATGGGACGATCATGAGATACAATTTAAAACTGAGGTATGCAACGTAATAAAGTGCTTTTCGATGATGAACTCGAATTAATTTTGCAATTTTTCGCACAGACTATTGCTCAATAAATATACGCATGTTTTTTTTTATTATTATTATTATTATTAACCTCTTGATTCTTCGACGTCCGAATAAAGAACGAGAGGAAGAGAGATAGAAGAGGAAGGAATAAGTAAAGAAATGCGAAGCGAGAGATCAAAGATATGATCTTTATAAGCAAACAAGCAGTATATTCAAGCATTTCGATCCGATCGCTGCGAGAGGATCTTACATATATAAATTCTGCCTTTTCCCTTCTTCGCCTTCTTATTTGCTTCTTCTCCTCGTCTGAAGTCGCCGAGGACAGCTCGTATATTTTTTCCCGCAAAACGGACACATCACTTTCCATGCAAACGTAAGATCAACGGTGGTGGAAGAAGAAAAAAGCAAGCAAATAGAAGGATAAGCAAAAAGTAAAAATTGGAGTTGAATGAGAGAGAGTAAGGAACTTTCGTCATTTGCATATACACGCGTAACTAACGAAATTGCTCCAGTTTTATTCATCGAGCTGAATAAATATCTTCCGATGATCATTTACACTTAATTAGAGGAGATTTTAATTGATTACAATCGCGTTTCCATTGAAAATTCGTTAACCCCGCACGAATCAATTCCAATGAATATTTATATTGTTCTGCTTTATTGCTGTTAATTTAGTTTTTCAAGTTAATTTAATTTATTCAATTAATTAACATTTAATTACCTATTAGTCAACACACATATTTTTTAAATTATTATATCAAAGCAATTTAATTATAATGAAATATGAAACTGTGAATATTTTCATAATATTGTTATTAATATGAACATGTAATTAGTTGATGTAAATACGTGAAGTTTAAATGAAGTAAAACACATTTGTGGGAAGCAATAATCGTTTACACATCAAATAATAATGTTGGTATAAAAGCGAGAGAACAGGGATGATTATGAAATTACATTTTAATAACTGGCCAATAAAGGTGAATGCTAATAAGACAGTTTTACGATTTTCTAGCAAATTGCCGTCCTTAAATTAATAAAGGAATTGATAATGTGGGTACCTGGCATAACAACAACAAGACAGACAACGCTCGTTTCCTTCCGCAATGGAGCTTTTATAGTGCCCACAATATAATTTCAAAGCCCATATGTTTGCGCACGTTTAGCTCGGTGTGTCTGCGTATCAGGTGTGATGATAATTAAAATGGACGATAAGAATCGCGTCGCATTTCCTGTGATAAGTGTTTTATTGATGTGCACCTTTTTGAACAAAATTTAAAAAGAATAAAACATGCATAAACGAGGAGAAGACGCACCAGCATTTTCACACCTTTCATAAATTAAATATCCTTATATCTTAAGTCAGCTGTAGAATAAAATTACTTCAGAAATAAAATCTAATTGTTAGAATTAGAAAAAAATAAGTAAATTATTTTACAAAATAATAAGAAATTATGTAAAATTATAACAATACTTAATAATTTATATAATCAATTTTGTAAGAAGTTATTTATTCTAAAATTATTAATGTTATTAGTAATTCTAGACAGAAATATTGGATGTGGAATATTTAGGAGGACAAAGTTTGATTTTTTTTGTCGCTTAAATAATTTTTTATAATTAATATTTCCTCTTAAGAAAATCGCTCAAAAAATGACATTTTTTTTTTCTATTATAGATGAACATAAAATATAATTATTCTATTAAGATAATGTGAATAAATCACGTAGAGTAAAAGGTATCAAATTCCAAATTTCCTGACTAATATAAACGTTGTACGAGATGTATTCAGATAAAACGCACGATCAAATAAATTATGTTTTTATATCAAGAATTATTACACCTGAGATCACAATAAAATTCCGTACATGGAATAAAACAAAAACGTGTACAAATTAATTACCTTTTTCTCGAAACGGAATTCAATGAATTTCTTTTATGATCCGTCAATAAATTTCACCCGTGTCGCTATTAAAATAAATACATTTACTAATTTTCAAACGCTCAAATTTAAAATAATGATATTCTTGATAATCACGCAAATTTTATCGAATACTTTGAATATTTAAGACGTTTCGAATTTTAGGTTGCTCGACTTTCGAGGTTTTCAAAATTGTAATAATTAAATGAAGGGACGCTTTATTGGATTGTTGCTTTTTTTTTTTGAAGTAATTTTTCGTTATGATGAATTTTAGAAAGGAGTCGAGTGGCATTTTATTAATTATGCAAATCGGGCGTAGAAAATTTGAATATGTTAATCGCAATCAACATTAATGCGTGTTCCTGTTGCTCGGTTACATCTTCGGAGCGGAGAAACTCAATAATAAATTATGCAAATGAACATTTATTTACTTTTATTTTACTTCTTCGGGTCTCCAGAGGGCACCATTTTTGGACGGGTGTGTGTGTGTGTGTCGGTAATTAAATGGCGAAAGGGAATAGTTTTCTTGATTGTGGCGTTATTTGTGTGGAGCGCTGTTAAGAAACAGATGGACTTAATTAGAAAATCCTCAGGTAATTGAAAGAGGGTAAGAAAAATATTGGATGTGTATGCGGCGAGGATCGTATAAAGAATATTATTTATTGGCGGGGAACACAATGAGGGCTCCGGCGCGGGGCCCCAAAGGGGCCGAACCCCTGCATATTTATACGGTAATTAGGCCATGTAGACGATAGTCATTAACATTGAGCATCTTCATAACTCACATTTATTCACGTTTTACCGCTTTCCTTTCGTTTAATACAAATAACGATATTCTTCTGTGTCGGTCGGCAACAACAGAAACCTCCGTCCTCCTTCATTTGGTGAGAGAGGAGAGGAGGTCCAACACCCCGTGCACTCGGGGCGATTCCCGAAACCTGCACTTTAACAATTATCTAGGAGTCCGATGTGTGTAATTTGTAATTTCGCAGCCGCAACCACAAATTATACAGCGCTCACATACACTTGATAATAACCGACTTTCCGTCGACTTCTTTCCGAGCTTCCTTTTATCCGAATCAACAAAAGACCAGAAATACCACCGCGGATCGAGATGACCAAAAAATTAACAAATAACACCTGTCCCCTCAGTGACTCTTCGAAAACACTCTAAAACGATTCGGCACCTCTGAATCTACAATTATCACGGATAGAAACTCCAAACATACATTGGAGTAACATCCAGTTTTTAAACATGACCAAAAATTAATTAGACCAAAATAAATTATATTCATTCATTGAATACAATAATATTATAGCAATAAATATTTTCTGGATTTTATGACCAGGTAATACTAATTCAAAAATATGATACAAATAATTCAAAATTAATTTCGATCTACATTATTCATACTATGACATACTTAAGCACAAACTATGTATTAACTAATTATCCCCTAATTTACACTAATATGTTCCTAAAAGAAAAGTTTTACGGAGATTGATGTATTTTTAAAATTGTGAAAATCAAAATTATGATCATTTAAAATATCGATATTTTAAAATCAATTTACAATATTTTTATAAGAAAATTGTATATGAAGTTCGGAATTTGTTATAAGGAATGTTATATAAAACTTGTTTTTCTAACTGTCTTTTTGTATTTAGAGTTTATTGTTCTTTATGACTGCACATCTCGCAGTAGTTTTTTGACGTGTCACCGTGACTCCGGCGTATCGTCAAAGTCTGAGCAATTAGAAAATAAAAATGTGCGTTTCAGCTTTTCCAACAAAGCCGTGCGGTCCGGATTTCGCCATTGTATTCATAATTGACTTAATTACTTAATGAGCGTGGAATGTTGCTAATCATTCCGCGCACCGTCTCTTTATTATGATTATCGTTATTATTATTATTTCTTCATACAATTTGTTTCTTTTGATTCCCGGTGGAGCGAAGGTTAAGAAGGATGTGTGTCGGCATTTCTGTGCGGATGCGTTTGTGTGCGTTTAGAGACAAGTTAATGATAGGCTTGGTCGTAAAGTACCGTCTGCAAAGCATATCGTTTTATGCACTTATGGAGTTATTGTTAATCGTGATGGGTCCCGATGGGGCGTAAATGGGGGCCTCCGCTTGTGTTGTCTGTTAGAACCCCTCTGATAATTACTGACAGCAGATGACGAATCCACAGGTGCAACTACATCCAGACGCGCACACTCTCTATACGTATACATAAATGTACATGTGTGTGTGTGTGCATAGTGCACATTAAACTTCTTCCTTTTCGCAATTAATTATCCGAATAATTAATGGTGCCGGGCGTTAAGATTACACGGAACCCATCGGTGTTCGCGTTCATTTGTATTACGTCACATCGTGCATACGCAACTCTCTACATACGCAAACATTCCATCAATATCCAGGAACAATTCTACAATAAATTACTATATTAATTAACAGGCAGAAAATATCTAAATTCTAAATTTTACATATTTGAACAACTCTCGTAGTTGTAACGAATTTGAAAATGATAATAATAAAGAATATTCAAATACTCATCACTTTGCCAAACTTTTTGATTCCTTATTGGAAAATTTAATACCAGATTTGAAGAATTCTTAACGTTTTCATTTCTCTAATTTGAAATGAATTGAAAATTATAAATATAATAAATAACTTTGAATTAATGAACAAAAATACTGAAAATTATTGATTGGAAAGAACTTATTCAAACCAATAATTCTAATAAGATTCAAATACATTCCCATAAAAATATAATTGCATTATTAGATTAAAATTAAATAAAACAAACAGAACACTAATTATGAGTTTTAAAGTCTAACATTTAACATTAAAATTTTTATAATTAGACTTTTCCTAAACATTAAAAAATAAACATAATATTAATTACATCTAAACTCATTCATTGAACAAAAGTTATGATACATACATTTAATGCTTGATTCAATACCTATTGCGACATCTTCAAGTAGATAGTGAAACAAATTCCATGTAATATCTTGAGAATTCTTCAGTTTTTACGTTATTCATTATACAATTAAATAAATATTAAGTAATTGCATAATTATAGAAATTACAGAATTAGTATTTTATTTAATTTTGAGATGTCGCTTAAAAAAATCATCAATTTATAAACATAACCAAAAATAAATAACATGAAATAACATAACCCTGATAATTTTTGAATTTGTGAAGAATTTTATTGTAATGATGGAAATGGATTGCAATACAGATTGCAACATGCCAATATCCAATTTTGGAACTCTAACTAGACCAGATGGTTCAACAATATATAGCCAAGGTAGATAATGTTATGAATACGAAGCAATTCTTACTTTAATTATGTTTCTAGGTAAAAGCACTGTTATTGCCGGAGTGTATGGACCAATTGATGTTAAGCCACAGAAGATGTTGATAGATAGGGGCAGTGTTGAAACTTTCTTTAGACCAAAAAGTGGTTTACCAGGTATGTAGATAATAAAAAATGTAATATAGAAATTTAATAAAATTATTTTAGGTGTTGGTGACCGATTGTATGAAACGATAATAAGAAACATATGCGAAACAGCTTTAGTATCAACAATATATCCTAGGTCTGGAATCCAAATAATAATTCAAGAAATGCAAAGTGGAGGTGAACTTATTTCGTGTTCTGTAAATGCGGCTTGCTTAGCATTACTCGACTCTGGCATTGATATGAAGTTCTTAATTGCTGCAGCTACATGTTGCTTAGATCAGGATGGGTATTTAATTGTAGATCCAACTGAACTGCAACAAGAGAAGGCCAAGGCCACATTTGTGTTCGTTTTTGAGAGTGTAGAAGGAAGAATTGTTGCATCTCACACAACAGGAACTTTTAAATTAGATCAATATGAGCAAGCGCTTGACCTCTGCAAGAAAGGTAGTGCGAAAATATTTGAATATTATAGGAAAGTAATTAATGGGAAATACAATAAGAAATAATTACTTTTTTTTCAACAACTATTTCTTTGTTTTTTCTTTTAAATCACCTAATATATGCGGAAGTTCTTTCAGTATTTCTTCCTCGCTTACTCTTGTATCGTTCTCAATCCAATAATCCTTTAGTTTATTTAAAATGTAACCCATCTCCTTGCCATTTGAAATTCCCTTCGCCTTTAGCATGGATCCGTTAATTGGAAACCTTGGAACCTCCCATTCTTCAAACTCTTTAATATGTTCACTATTCAAATATTTCAAGAGCTCAATCACCCATAACTTAGTTTTGTTATTTTTTGAGAGCAACACCAGCCTCTGATATGGCTTCAAAGGTCTCTCTTCTAATTTAGGTTCGCGATTTTCGACTAAAAATAATAGCAAGTCTCTTTCAAATGCAGAGAATTTCAATCGACCATGCAAAACCATAGCTTCTTCAACTGAATTAATCAATGAACTCAATAGTGTAATTGCATTCATATTAACACCTTGTGCATGCTTCCAAACTTTTAGCAAATCTTCAGTGTTGCAATTCTGTGGTAAACCTAGAAAATTCTTTTAAATATTTATTTCTATTATGTATCTCCAATACTAACCTATATATGGTCCAATATTACACTCTATTATTTTAGCCATAATTTCACCTGCAAAATTTCCTTCTAAAATTTTCTTCAGCTCCACCCAAATCCTTTCCCCTGATATTCTTTCCAATCCATCTACATTATCTCTAATAGCTTTCAAAGTATCCTCTTCATGTTTATTAGGATCTTCTGCAATTCTACCATAAAATCTAAAATATCTCAAAAT
This sequence comes from Nicrophorus investigator, assembly GCA_963457615.1. Lineage (NCBI taxonomy): Eukaryota > Metazoa > Arthropoda > Insecta > Coleoptera > Silphidae > Nicrophorus > Nicrophorus investigator. The sequence goes on from OY735141.1 coordinate 26,933,500, forward strand.
TCTGAGGTAATCTTCTTGAATTCTCTGTGAGGCTTCTCCAACAAAAACTATTCTCTTATTCTGGAGATCATCAAATCCATAAAAATAATCATAAACTTTTCCATCAAATCCCAGAAACATTGAATTTATTGTTAAATCCCTCCTATTTGCATCCAGAAACCAATCGGTGGTATATTGCACTTCTGCATGTCTACCATCTGTCACTACATCAATTCTCAAAGTAGTAACTTCAAAATTTTCTTTATCATTGATCCTTGGTGTAATGGTTCCATGCTTTTCACCATTCATATTAATCATTCTAATATTCTCTTCAATGAACATTGTCTTCATTTGCTCTGGTGTTGCTGTTGTAGCAAAATCCAAGTCTTTTGGCTGCTTTCCTGATAACAAATCCCTGACTGCACCCCCAGCAATTCTAATCTCATAACCATACTGCTTGAATATTGAAGATAAAGTATTCAGTTCTTCAGTAAATATTGATGTGAATTCAGTAGTATTCAACATCTTTATAACGGGGTCTTTTCTATATCTTGGAGCCATCTCTCTGCACCTTGCAAGTCTATCTTTCGGACTCAAATCTGCAAGCTATTTAATGTTCACCAATACTATTTATTCACATAATAGTTATTGCTCACTTACATTAGAAAAATTACGTATATTATTTGTAAATCTGTATTTGATTAATCGACATAGGATCATAATTTATATATCACAAATTCGTTTAATTAACCTATAAAAACGAATTCCATTTCCTTACTAGATAATCCGCAAGAGGGCACAGGTTGTCTGCAAATCTTATAGGCATTCAAATGAATCCCTATGTTCTTAACATTAAATTACGTTCATGTAATAAGGGCTCAATGAATCATCGTCATGCGTTGCATATCGAATTAATGAATTTTTATTATTTTATATAACATATTATCTATGATAGCTTGATATAGATTTTATTGAGTTTTGTCAAACGTATTAGTGTCTTAAATGATATGTTTATAATTCCACAAAATGATATAGACAACAGTTTCGAACAAAAAGTATCGCAACTCACGCATTTGAAATCTACGGTGCGCGATATTCGCAGTGCATCCTGCGACGATGTAGGTGTTATAACGTTATTCAATAGCCCGAGCTTGGCTATCCTCTTCGTGATAGTCTGCCTGGTCTTAATGTTATTGATGCTGGGTATACTGAAGGGTCTGCTGGGTCTGTACTGCTGTCCCCCGATCGGCATGTGCGGTTTGGGGGCGCTAATTGATCTCCCGAGACCACTGCCTTATTACCAAGAACCAGAACTCATAGATTATCCAGTGAATTACGACATAATAGGATGGCCGGTACACCCACAAACAGGGAAGAGGACTGTGAGGGCAATCTCCCTGTAAGTCAAAGTTGGCTCACGGATCGATCATCGCAAAATATCTGACAAAATCGATTATTTGTTTTAGACGTACGGAATTTTGTTTGAATGTAATCTTCTTCCTGACGTATCCAGTGATAATGGTGATTAGCATCCTATCGCTTTGCTGCTTTCAAAGAGTTTACGATACAGCGGATTCTGAGAAAGAATACGAAGACACGCACACGATCATGCTAACCGATTGTCCATCGGTGGTGTCCAAGAAAAAGAAGTCGAACCGATACAATGACGAGAAATTAGAGGAAGAAGACACACAATACGTCATCAACCAAATGCAGAAGAGCGAACAATCATTACTGGGTAGATGAATATAACGAAAGGATTAAAAACATAAATAAATATTTTTTACTAAATCTGTACGATCTCACAAGTTGTATCTTTAGTGCTAATATTCAACCTGGCGTAAGTCCCACCCGACATCCCCTTGACCAGTTTTTCTGGATTAACAACCGTGCATCCATTAACATTCTGAAATTAACGTGTTAGAATAATCGTATAAATAAAGCGAGAGCAAGTTACCTTAATGAAATGTTTAAAGCACGAAGGTAATAACAATACGTGAGGTACTTTTTCGAACATTCCGAACCTCTCCAATAACTCGTGATCAATGGACATTGTTTTATCCGGTGGATACAAGGGGTAAAAATGCAATTGGCCCAAGACATGTCGACACAGACGTGACATGCGGTCGCTGAGCCCAGCAGGCCTATAAAGACAAAAAAAAAGTTTTGTAGAGATTGATTTTGATTGCTTGCATCAACTTACCAGCATAAATCTTGTTTAGCAATATGAAAAAGTATATCAGCTGTTGTAATTCCAACTAGAACTCCTTCAATATCCAAGATACATGGGTCAGGGACACATATCATATTCGAATATTGCTGTTTCAGTTCGAATGGCGGAGTTGGATAAACCACGTGATGAAAAACATCTTTATGTGAAGCGACGAAGACAACAGTCGTCCGAGTACTGAAATACAAGCGTCAGTTCTACATTCACGTTTTACTAAAATCAAATTTTACCCAGATAAAGGAAGCATAATACTTTCAACTAAAGAATTGAAAAACTGTCCATAGTCTTCAGTAAAGCCATTCGCTATCAAGTCATGATCAACATCCATGAAAGGTCCGGTAAGAATTAACACGTGTGGCAGTTTCTCCAAAACCTCCTTCAGCAGATCTTGCAAAGGTTCATAAAGCAAGTTGTTACTCATGGTATACGGCCCACACGCGGTCATTATTTGCAAGTTCTCTTTAAGAACTGGCTTTTGTCTAGGAACTTCGTCAACACCAGAATAAATCTTTGCAACATTAATCTGCCCGCGAACTATCAAACCCTCCGTGACAACGATTTGTCCAGGGTACAAAGAATATGAAGGCATTTGACTCAGATTCATGGGTATCGCATCTCCTGGAGAAAACGAGCCCCTTGGTAACTCCAGCATCACAGAAGCATTGTTCAGTTTCCCTTCGCTATCACAGATAATCCTACCGTATAGAAACTCGTCCTATTTGTAAGATTAGAAATATTTTGTTTGCTATTAATTAAACGAAATTTAATTCAAATTTTACAAAACTTACACCGAATCCATCGCGAATATACCTCTCTGGCATCTGCAGATTATGCTGCTTGAAGATGCAATTCGCTACCGATGTTGTTATACTCGCTAAACTCGTTACTTTCCGTCCCATTGATTCGTACATGTATCTGACATCCGATGTTAATAATTCACCGCTATCGCTGTGCTGCTTAACAGAAACAGCCTGCATACAACATACATAATTTTTGTTAGTTCCATGTGACAAAATGACCTTTCCTGCATGTTCTCTTGAAGAATATTGTACAGCCTGAGAACTAAGATATTGTATTTAATAAAACAATACATATATTTTTGGCTCAGTGACTTACACACTCGGACTTGATGAAAGTTCATCACTCAGGATTGGTATTTTATTGACTGCCTATAAAATAAAAGAGTTTCATTTTTTTTTGCAGTTAGAATTAGAACACATTTTTCATTGTAAATAAAAATAAATATATTATTAAATAAAATTTTATTTTATGCTATAAGTTGTACAATAATACTGATATTTTATAAAATGATGATATATTCTGAACTTATATAGACGAGTAAGGATCTAGTCACGGTTGTAAATAAAATCTCGTGTACTAGACCAAACCAATCTCTACAAGTGCAAATAAAATGTTCCAGAGCAGAGAGAAGATGCTGTAAGAAATTGTTCTTTAATGAGTGTGGATCTAGTCACGAATATAATTAAAATAAATCGAGACACTAGACCCAAACCCACTGAAGACCAATAACTTGGGTAGAAAACCTGTGGAATGATACACTGATACTTTGATGTTCACACAAGGGAAAACAAAAACAAGAGGGAAAGGTTGTTTACACCGATGCGCGGAAAATATGTAAACACACCGAACGATCAACAGGTGAAAATCGAGGACGATAAGATAAGCCAGTAGTGCGCGTTTTTTCTGACGCACTCACCAATACCGAATAAGTTGTAGAGAAATATGGGAAAGCTATGGCGGTGGATGCGGCCGCCGTTCTTATAAACCCAAGCGTCTTCCGATACGATTTCAACAAATGGCGGCCCAAGAATAAGACAGCCTTGAAAAGTTTCTGAGAAAACTTCCACAGGCCGGCACTGCGCAAACGACCTGTTGCGATCCCGCTCTCACCTTCAGCTTACCGCGGTCCTCTCTCTCTCCCAAGCGCACCGCCCAAGAAACAAAGACGGCTTTGAAGAGTAAAAAAATGGTGGTAAAACTTTTTAGTTTCCTCCATTTTTTAACGATTAATTACCCGTTAAACCGCCACGAGATTTAATCTTAATAAAATTACTGCAAATGGACAATACCTTCGGTGTGCTCGGAGCGACACTCTTAGATGCTGTTGGTGCCGGTGATGCTGTATGCAATATCTCGGTAGCCTTTTGCACGGTCTTGGACAACTCTCTCCTTTCGAAGGATTGCAAGGATTCAATAGACGGTGCTGCACCTTTCAAATGGGTGATCGCAAAGGCGGCCCACATATCCACGAAATCCTCTTCGTTGATAGCATATTTGTTGCAGAACGCTAAACCTACAGCAAATAACAAAACACATAACCTTTGCATTTCAATTTAAGAATTTTCTGTACTTACATTTATTCAGCACGTTTTCGCTGGGTTTATGGCCCAAAAATTCAAAATTCTCCAAGATATTCTTTATATCATAAGTCTGTTGAGCCATATCACCAACAATAACTTCTTACAACTTTTTATAACGCCAAAAAACTAAACATACTTTACCGCCAAAAACACAACTTTCTCGTTCTTATACACTCTTGGAATAATCACTAACTTCACTTAAATGTTGGTTTTGGCACGCCTGTTTATTGCCTACAATTTGAATTTTCTGTCGCTTTCAATAGGTTATGTTTACATGTGTTAAAAGATGGATGATGTTCTAGTATGTATTCCCGGACAACGTTTATGTTTGTGCGATAAAAAGCACATTTCTGGACAAGGGACTTACGAGAGACAAGGATACCTGTATTCCCAACTGGCAGGTTTAGTAAAGATCATTGAGAAAGATGATGGAGTTCAGTTGATTGAAGTGCATAGCACCCAAGACCAAGGTCTTGTACCACAGCAAGGAGACCTGGTCACAGTTCAAATCACAATTATCAATCAACAGTTTGCGAAGTGTGCAATTAAATGTATTGGAGACACTGTTCTGAGTAGACCATATAGAGGTATTTTAAGGAAAGAGGATCTACGTGCCACAGAGAAAGACAAAATTGAAGTCTACAAGAGTGTGAGACCAGGGGACATTGTTTTAGCAAGAGTTGTATCCTTTTTTCTATCATCAATAATCTATGCTGATTGTTTTTATTTCAAAAATTTCCTATATTTGATCAGTTACCAATTACAGAAGCACACACCTATCACTTAACAACAGCTGAAAACGAGTTGGGTGTTGTTACAGCACACAGTGAAGGAGGACACCAAATGGTACCCATCAGTTGGACAGAGATGCAATGCACAAAAACTTTAGTTAAGCAGCACAGAAAAGTTGCTAAGGTTCTCCCAGAAAAACCCAAACAAATTATAACTTAAGAAAATAAATTAGGGATTAAAATATATGAAATTCATTTCTTCAATCATAAAAGTAGTTATACTGATACTTATATTTTACAATTAATCTATTTAAATAACAGTTAAAACTCAATAATACAAATTATAGATATAATAAATACCTAAAACAAATGTACGTTTAGCGACAATTTTTTTTCTCTACAAATTAAGAAATAGAATGTTTCGGTAAAACACATTAAATACATTGAAGTCCAAAATCTGACAAGCAAATAAAAAGTTACATCAGGATGAAAAGTCATACAAATTAATGTTGATAAAAAATATCAGTTCACCTAACACATAAAATATTCCGTTTTATAAATAAATTAAAAGGTATAAGAAAATACTAATATGAAATATGGACTACTATTATATAACTTTGTATATTTAATTGTATTTTATTGCTGCACTAGTTGTTTTCAGTTTGTATTATATAATGATTTATCAGTTTTGGTGTATTCGGTTCGTGTATTATATATGAATATACATATATATTACTATGTGTAAATTAAATTCTTTAATTTTTTGCATTTCCTTTTTTTTCTTCATACAATTACATTAAAAGAAATTTTACACCATTTACAGTAAAACACATGAGAGGTACATATTTCTAGTACAAACATAATACATATATATATATTTGTTTTACATATATATGTATAAATCTTTATGTAAATAATGGTTTCCTGCATTCCCGTCAAGATCATTCATTATCTCGAGGTACACGATGAAATCCAAATCCAACGAATAACGGTAGAATTATAATAATAATGCGGGTGAAGTTTGGCACAACACGGGGCAAGCGGCGACGGAAGTGCGTGCACATGCTACACGTAGTGACAATCACCTAAATTCTAAGTACAATAATTAATTTACTTTTGTTCACATCCACGTCCTCCTCTTCATCAAATCTCCATCAATAAATATTATATTCTAGAACATTACAATAGTTAACAGTAGTAATACATTTCTAATTTTAAATTAGAAATGCATATTTCTTTCTCTATAGACTAATTTACATTACATCGATCGACTAGACTGTTTTTCAAAATTAAACACTCTGACACACATCAACAACAACAAAACATTGTAACATATATAATCTTAATCTTCCATTTATAAAATTAAATTAATATAATAATACATTCATTCATCACACAATTAGTGTATAAGTATATATAAATATTTAGTTGTTTTTCTTTTGATATTTATATACATATACATTTTTTTTAAATCTTTGGTAAGATTACAACCTAGAAATGAAAGCTATATTGCACGTAGTTAGTCTGAGAAGCGGCCTGGGTTAAAATCACGATTTACGAACGAAAATCCTTTGAACTCTTCCTGATTGATAGATCTCAATACCTCTGAATTTACGGGTGTGAGCACCGGCTCTTCTTTGGTAAACTCCGCATCGAAATTCAATGCATCTTTCTTGCTTTTCTACAAAGAAAAATAATATTTTATTCAAGAGAATGTTGAATAGTCGATAGAATTTAATACTTAATTAATAGAAGATTTTCAAAAGTTATTGCGATAAAATATTATTTCAACTTACAATTTTCGGTTTGAATGGTGGACGCACTTTGCGTTGCTCCAAAGCGTTCCAATCCATTTCCCTGAAAAATGGATGCGCACGGATAGCTTGTTCGGTGCCGTGTGCGGCAACACAGCCCAGTCTCTTGCTGGGATTCTTAGTCATGAATCCTTTCAAAATGCTAACGGCGTCTCTGCTCAACCAAACCGGATATAATACGTCATCGTGTAAAATTGACTCGAAGAGATCATCTTCATTGTCAGCTTCGAAAGGCGGTTGGCCAGCCATCATTTCGTACATTAAAACACCGAGTGCCCACCAATCAACAGATGCCCCGTACTCCAATTCCTGTAGAATCTCCGGAGCAATATAATCGGGAGTTCCGCAAAATGTGGTTGTCGTGACGCCCTCTAAAATATCCTCTTTGCACATACCAAAGTCGGCCAGCTTGCAATGTCCTTCGGCATCCAATAATATATTATCCAATTTAAGATCGCGATATACTACACCGTGTTTGTGCAAGAACTGGAGCGCGAGTGTGACCTCGGCCGCATAGAATCTAGCCCTTGGCTCGTCGAACTTCCGCGCTCTTTGAATTTGAAACATTAGATCGCCACCATTCACGTATTCCATAACAAAGAAAAGCCGATCGGACGTTTGGAAACAAGAATGCAGAGCTGTCAGGAATGGATGTTTAGCGGCCAGCGCTAGAATCCTTTTCTCCGTCATTGTGCAATCGACGTCATCATCCTGAATAATTACATCTTTCTTCAATACTTTAACTGCATATACTTCTTCGGTTTCCTTCTTCTCGGCGAGCATTACTTTACCGAAGCTACCCTTGCCTAGCACTTTTATGAAATGGAAATCATTTAATCCTATCTTATCTACAATCAAAAGGAAACATAACTATCCAACATCGATCTCATGAAATATTGAGAACAAACCTTGAGAATCGCCGTTGTTGTGCAACTTTTCTTCAACCATTTTTGCGAGATCTTGAAGCTCTGGATCTTCTCCAGCTCCAATCTGAGATTCAGCTCCTCCTTCAGCCTGTCCGCCGTTTCCACCTGACGACACATACTTGCTACGTCTTGGAGTCTGCTTATCTGGAGAGACACCGATGGCATTTAAGATTTCGGCCATTTGCTTGGTGTTGATTCCACAATTGTTAGCCACATTCTTCTGACAACGTTTGTGAACATTCAAGCTACAAACTTGACACTGCAAACCCTGCTTTATTAAGCCGTAAAGCAATGAACCGCAATGATCGCAGAATGTGAACCGTTTATAATTGTGGACGACGAATCGATGTGGGATGTTCACATTGAAGCGTGTACTCTGAAAACTCGACTAAACGTAAAACAAAAGATGTTAATGTTTTTCCATTTAATGCAAAGACGTATAAAAATGAAAGCACCTCATCCTTCATGCCAGGGCATTTAGTGACCACCAGAAGATGACATCTTTTATGGACCACGCAGGTGCACACTAGACAAAGAGACATTAGAACGTTAGTCACATGTTTTTGACAACGGTTCCCAGATGATACTTCTCTAAGAGAGAGAAAAAAAACAAAAATAAAAAGAAATACAACAAATTAAAACAATTATTGATTACAACTAGTCAATATTTGTATGAAGAAACAATCTTTCGCGTATAATCGTGGAATATACCACTGAGAATATTATGGTTTAAACAATTTATAAAAAACAAATTGTTCTTGCATGATGCCAATAAATGATGTGTTAAAGGGCGTGTTCCGTGGAAGCCGATAGTTTGAAAAATTCGAAGAAATATTGTTTTCTTGTTATTATTTTTGTTTGTTTTAATTTAGTATTTTGTACAATGTAAATAGAAACTGTACAAGATTGATTGCAATTAAAGAAGCTTGTGTTAATTGGAAATTGAGTGCAAAACAAATATAAAATTGAAAAGATATAAAATTAATAAATAAAAAATAAAAAGGCAGTAAACTTACAAACGTAAATAAAAAAGCATACGAGTCAGCCATGCTGGATTTATATGTATATGAATAGATTTTTATGTATTGCTGCAAATGAAAAATAATTAGACATATCCGTATTAATAATAAATAAATAAATAGTACATAAGACTAAAAATAAATAAATACAAGGGATTAATATAAACTTTGTTTTGAATATACATGTCAAGGCTGCAGCATGCAGAATAGAAAGAACACCACAACAATCATGGTTTGAATTTCTCATTTAAAACCTATCAAGTTTATATTTTTTAGGGACTATATAAAAATTAGTTTAGGAAAAATAATTAAACAAAAGTATGTACAAGTTGTGCAGTCGTTACCTTGGCATTGATAGCCTTGTTTTCCCAGACCCCTGGAACAGAACCACTCTTTGTTAATTTTGATTTGCATTGTTTAAGTGAAAATAAATGAACACTAGAATTGTTACTTGATACTGAAATATTCATAAAAAATTGAAGATCTAAACATTAGGATTGAAAGCAACAAATGAATTGAAATCTAACTAGATTTTAATTGAATTTGATGAAAAGCCAAAGTGGAAGCCAAATGTTTACTTAATTTTTACCCACTAATTATAATTTGCTTACCATATGAATTCTTTACAGTGGGAACAGAATGTTGGCTGGCGCAAAAACGTAGCCATGAATTTATGTCCATTAACTTGATGCACACGACGTCGCATAGCACCGCGACGTCTGTTAAAGCCCTGACGTTCCTTGAACTCCCTAGGCTTAGCTCCCTGAAACTCTATAACAACAACAACAATAATAAATGAAAATATAAACAGACATTTATTGTTGATTTACCAATCATGTTTTTCAGTTCAATCTGAATATGCAATCTGCCTTTAGGTTCAAGATTGACCCAGAAATCTAGCTCATCCTTCTTCTTGTTCACAACATCTTCAAATGGTATGCAGCAATTTGCAACAAAGTCATCCGGTGGAATAGCAGCATCATGGAACACTGTCAGTGTGAGGGTTTTGGCATTCTCCACCTGATGATCGAACTCCTCATTCCAGGTAGGATCAAAGGTCTTCTGTTTGGTGGTGGATCGAGCCACATGGGTTTCATCCACGTCTATGGTAATATACGGGTCGATCAGCTGCTCCTCAGGTTTCCCAAACGTCATGTTATGACGCTTCTGGAAATCGGTGGGTCTAAGCCCCGTCGCTTCGCAAAGCTTCAAGCGTAACGTTCCCGTAAACATCGTAGCCGCTGTTGGAATCCCTCTTCTTCTTCGACGAGTCACAAACTACATACCAAAACCAAATCTCTTAAACGGAAATCCCTCACGGTTCTTTTTCTTGCACTGCCCGAGATGACAGATATGGAAGATCGTTGGAGCAGCTCCTCCCAGAATACCTCTCGACCACCACCACAGTCACACTTACTACTCGAATATCAGAAAACACAGCTCCGATACATCTAAAACATTCGTCACTTGCATTTCTACAGCCCGAACGCACCACATACACTCACCAGCCCCAATAATCACCAGCGAATTAAATCGATCTGTTGACCTACTAAAAATTGGTAACTTTAACCCAATCTGGCAACGCAAACACTCCTGCCAACCGTACAATTTCCCCAAACATATAAGATGTTCATCTTTAGTAATTGCGCAATTTTCATCTAATACCTTTTTTTTCGTTGCTCAAAAGTTTCCTCATTAGAGTTCGTTGCATAGCTAATAACAAATTAAAAATCTATCTGCATTTGCAAGCAAGTTAAAGTATTTTATTTCGGAAAAGAATTTTACGTTATTATCTTAAAATTATCTGATATGTAAACACAAATACATTAAACAAATAAGCTATTTTGTTTACTATATAAAATATACATTGGAAATAAAATGGTTTCCGCTTCTGCAAATATACTAATTTCAACTGCAACTGCTTAATATTTCAAATTGTTTTTGTTATTATTATTTCAAGTACAAAGCGTATAGAGCGACAGGTCTTGTTGGGTGCTGTTCAGTGGTTCTGTTCATTTAGTTGGTACATGATATATTATAGAATTTGATAGAATTATTGTCGACGCATGCCTTTTGAAGTTTACCGAACGGTATTCCGAGTATTCGTATCGGAGCGACTAGGAGTCGAAAGAGTCTGTCTAAAATACGCACATACACACTCATAGTGGAAAGCATAAAAACGGGTAATTAAGTGCGGGCAATAAATCAAAGCAATTGTTGTTCGTAACGTCGTGTGCAGCGGCAGCAGCAGTCTAGTTTATCTGTCTCAGTGCCGGCATGTTACGTTGTTACTTCGTCTTTCTGGAAAGAGTCTACACTATGTGACTCACTGAATATGAACAAAGTCATCTGTACCGAATGAATCATCTGTGCGTCTGTGGGAAAGTCACTGAATAAAGAGGGTCGTATTCGTTCGGTCCTATTGACTCGTACCGAGAACAACCAATATGACTGATAAGTTGAGCAAAACAATGAGTGGGGCGGCGGCTTTCAATCCTCTGAAGCCGGTGCCCATGAAGCTGTTTGCTACCTGGGAAGTGGACAGAACACCCTCTGATTGTATACCAAGGTAATATTGTATAGTCACAAAACCAGTTTCATGCACTGAATACCAATGTTACTATTCTAGGTTGTGTTCATTAACACTGACAAGGCTTGTTGTAATCAGACCACTTGGTAATGATCTTGCTTCAATCTCAATTGCAGTCAGGATGCAATCCCATAAGCGTATTCTCAGATCCAATGAACTGCTTTTGCCATCCAATGGTCTCTTGGACACATCACTTGAGCTAACTTTCAGTCTGCAGTATCCACACTTTCTGAAGCGCGATGGCAACAGGCTACATATTTTATTGCAACGTCGCAAGAGATATAAAAATCGCACAATTCTGGGCTTCAAGACATTGGCTGAGGGTGTCATTCGCATGGATCAGGTGATGCAGAAGCAGATGGACTTAGAGTTGGAACTGCATGAGAATAATAGCAAAGATAAAAGTGTAGGTCCTGTAGCTAAAATCAGTGTTTTGGGTGTGAGTTCCACCCCAGTTGATGGTGATCACAAACCTGAAAGGGACAGAGATTATAGTGATGATGAGGATGAATTCAGTTCTGGTGAGGAGGAGGTTGCAGATCTATCAGATTCTGAGCCTTTAAGACCAAAGCTACCACACACCAGGCACAATTTGAAGCAAAGATTTGTTTCATTATTAAGAAGATTTAGAGTGGCTGATACTGAAGGGGTTAGAGGAAATGAGCTTGCAAATACTACTGATATACAGGCTTTATTTCAGGTGAGCTTATATTTTTACCAAGCATCAAATGTAAACAATAAGATTTTTTTATACCAAGATCATTATTTTAAAACATGAAAAATCTTCCTTTGGCACATTATCAGTGGCTTAAAATACATTTCACATGATATAACATTGTTTGTCCTTTTCTGTATCAAATTAATTACTATTTATTTTTATATTTGTGGAATGTTTGCTCTTGGCTTACATTCAAGTTATACATAGAACAAAGTTGTACTTAATATATTTTTTTTTCAATACATATTCATGATATTGGATAGGTTTTGATTTAATAAGCATTACACAAATGTGCTAATCTAATTGTTATGCAAATTGCGCAAGCGTAACATTTAGTCTGCTATTGCTATGCACATTTGTTTACTTTTTTATGCATTTTAACATATTTGTTTACTGTTGAAGCATATATAAAAGTCGCACAAATATTTTTGTTTAAACAAAACCTGTCCTATATACTGTCAACATGATTTAATGCTTCATAATCTGTTATCAGGAATTAGGATCTTTGAGTTGCGATGAAGATTCTGGTGCAGAGCAGGATACAATGTCTATATCGAGTACACCGAAGCCAAGTTTAAGACCTTTCTTCAGTAGTAGCCGGAGTTTGTTAGATAGCAATGTACATCCGGAAGTTCTTGATCGTGATGAGAAGAATTGTTCCGGCAGCGATGGAAATGCGGATCTTTGTGGGACTGACTACGAAGCTCATTCGGATCCACAGACGGGGTCCCCACCGAGGGAAAAACATTTGCCAAGACTTAAGAGTGATGCAGAGAGTACTATCGCGGCACCAGAATCAACAGAAAAGAAGACCAAGTTGTTCAGAACCTCGGCATCCGGTGCTAAGAAAAAGCATTCGCTTAGTATAGGATCAGACACTGCACCCTGCACGACTCCAGAGTCTGTTGTTGCTCGTAAGATGTTTCTGGAACAAATTTCTAGATTTCTTCCATTGGAGGAGCCCGGTTTGCCAGAACACGTCGTGCTAATTTCTGGCCCGGAACAGCAGACTAACGTCTTAGTATCGAGGCTCTGCTCGTTTCAAAGGATTTTCCAACCATGCTCAGCCACGGAAGTACGGTCGACATTAACTAATATATTCGCTAAATTGCACAAATACTGCAATAGCTATGCAAAACCTTCGACACCTATCAAATTGATCTTGGTTGGAGGAGATGCTTTGGTTGGTTGGGCTCTGAGACCATACGTGGATATGCTTTCCACCAAACCGCCAGATTGGATTAACTATATACGTATCTATGTGGCGCCTTTGGGTGCATGCGCTGTTTCCAGGCATTTAGCTAGCTTGGATGCAGGATATGCAGCACTGTTCCCAAATGAACAGGACTTCAAAGAAGATCTAGCTTCAAGAATACACCGATATGTTGCTGGGAACGGACCAGTCACCCAATTACCTTTAGCCGAAGCTATGCTTACATGTCAAGACGATTCAAGTCAACTCTTCATACCATTCGTTAGTGAGGTCAGGGTTGGTCCTGCTGATACAGGAAACTCTCTTTCAATGGATCTGGATGATGTCATGTGCTATAGTAATCAGCCTCCTCCCCCTTTGACTCCTCCATCATCACCAAATGTTCAGGTATATAAAGCATAACATACTAATATTTGCAATATATATAACATAATTTTTCAGGTAAGGGAGTCTCCGTGGGAGCCTCTAGAATTGCAATTGGATTACTGGCAGATTCCTGGATCTAGAGAAAAATCAGACAAAGCCGCGAAAACAGATGGAAAAATTTCCTTGAAGGGACTATTCAGAGCGCTACAGGCATCACCTGGATTATCCCTTTCGATCCATCTAGCCTCAAAGGAGAAGAAGCAGAAGATCATGAGACTAGGCAAGAAGAAAGATAAGGAAAATAACGAAGCCCGATCTCATTGCGTCGAATCAATATCCCGATTGATTTGTTCAGCGAAAGGTTCGAACTCTGCACCCATGAGAGGTAAATCACCTAAAAATCCTACGCAATTTATACAATTGTATTTCTTTGCAGTATTAATCGACGGTTCAGAATGGACTGGTGTAAAGTTCTTCCAGTTGAGCAATACTTGGCAAACCCATGTGAAATATCTGAGCGTGGCCATGGCCGGTGTACCTTTGGCTAGTGCAGATCCATGAAATGGTTAATCAAATGTTTGTTTATTTTTGTTTCTTTAATATCTAGTCAGCCCTAAATTAATAATTCACAAAGATAACTAAGTCTCGGAAAATTCAGCTATAGAGAAGAGAACAAATATCGAAAGATTTAAAAAGAAAAAAATATATATATAAATATTACCGTACTCTTGTTTCCAATGTGATATATCTATTAGAAAAAAAAAGTCCGCTTGAAAAAATATACAGTGGAGCGCCAATGATCATAAGACTGACATCCGAAATCCAACATAAAAATGCCAAGACTTAATAAATTCATAAGCGGGCCCCCCGAATTAGATCATTCAATTATTATTATTTGTTTAGTGTTTCGTTTATATCTTTTATTTTATACTTCTACATTTTAATTGATATTTTCGAAAGAGTTCTCGTACCGTTTATGTACGTGCATGTGCGCTCGCGATTTTCTGTGATTTGATTTAATAGAGCAACTCGTTGTGGACGGTAAACAATTAATTGGGACGTAAGAGCCTGAAGCTTCAATGTATAACTTGCTGCAGGTCTTTCATGCAATAAGTATTTTAAAATCATCTAAAATCTATTTACATACTATATATATAAATATTTCAAAATATTAATATATATATATTTATATGTATTGAAGATAAATCGAAAACGATAGATGTAAACCAGTATTGATTGTATATGTTATATATATAATATGTTGTTTGGAGAGATGAAATTTGTATGAAAGTGAAGCTATAATATAATATCTATGGATGTGAAACTGTAGATAGATGCAATATATAATATGACACACGTATCATGTCTTGATTTAGGACAAATAGACAATATATAAATGTATATTATACAAGTAGAATTATATAGTTTTTTTTTTGCCATAACGAGATTTTTTATATACGGTTTTAACGAGGGCTGTTTTTCATTTTGCTGAAAATATTTCGTTGATTCGTTCAGCAACTGAAATAGTTTGAGCGAATGCGGCGCGGTAATGATTTTCATATAAATATTTAAAGCAGTTCTTGATTTGTAATTCGCTATCAGCAGGGAATTAAGTCGCAAACAGTTTTATTTTCTTTTGTGCAGCGAGCGTTATATATTTTTTATGTAATATTCTGATCATGAATTATTGTTATCAAATAATGTTGCCGATAGGAAGCTTGACGCTCAAAAACGATTTTGATAGTTATCATCTGTACTGTTTGAACTTTCAATTTATAACTTGGATAACATACCAATATTATAAATATCATACATTCTTAGGTAACTTCTACTGAATTTATTTACAATCAACGATTTTTATATACGAAAAAGAAAAACACATTATTATTCATGATTTGTTTGAATCTAAATCAAAAAGCAGCATATGTTCCCTGTATTATTTGTAAGTTTTGTGCAATACAAAAGCAACAATTTCATTTTAGGCCCTTGTTTATATTTTATTTTCTTATATTATTCAGGATTATATTATGTATTTCATCATGTAATCTTTATTATTCTTTCAATTGTGTCATGTTGTCAGCACATATTTATTATTATTTTTAAAAAGCTTTGCTTTTGTTGTTGTTCCTACATACATGAAAAATATATTAAATAGTTATAAACTGAAAGATTATATATGTATATTATTAATTACTGAAATTGATTATAATCACATTGTGTACTGTTTTAAGGCTTTATTATTGTTTTACAAGTTTCTAGATATTTGTGTATATTCTACAATATTCTATATATGAAGAGAAAAAAAAACAATGAATGAAAAGATACATAATCAATTATATAAAAAATCTATTTTATTTTTTTTTACCAACTACAATTTAAAGAATCATTGGTAAATGTTAGTGATCATCAGCAAAACGCGTATTAAGTGTATATATAGAAATTGGAGCTCGATGTTGCTATATGAATAGAGTAATATTCTAATGCTAATTTTGAAAAAAAAAAGCTGAAACAATGAGGCACGTAAATTATATAAACTTTGTTGAGCAAAAAATGATTTGGACGAAATTGAGGTTATGTGTTAAACACGTATACATATACAGTGCTGAAATATGGACAGAAACAAGTACTGAGTGATAGTTTAATTCTTCCTAAAGATTTAATCAACCAGTTGAAAATGAAGACCTTTATATTCGTCGTGCTCCTCATAAGCTCTGTGCGTGCTTGGGATTCTGAGCAGTTGGAAGTATTTGATGTTGTTGAAGAAGTTAAAGAGAATTTCTATGAAATGTTAAACATCACAAAAGTAAGTGCAGAAGCCAGCCCTTTTAAATTAAATCTAATAAAAGTACATTTTCTTAGGATGCAGAAACTTCCAAGATCCGATCTGCCTTTAGAAAACTATCTGTGCTTTGGCATCCAGATAAAAACTTAAATGAAGATACCTCAGAGAAGTTCCGGAATTTGGTATCAGTTTATGAGGTGTTAAAGGATGCAAAGAAAAGGGCATATTATGATGATGTCCTGGTGAATGGTTTACCTAACTGGAAATCTGCTATGTACTATTACAGGCGGGTGAGAAAGATGGGTATTATTGAAGGCTACCTAATTGTTTTATTTTTGTGCACAATAATTCAATACATATGTGCATGGGCTTCATATTTTGAAAAGAAATACACGCAAGAGCAATTGTTGAAAAAGAAGAAAACTAAGAAAAATCAAACACCTCAGCTGGATCCAAGTGAGGAAATCCTCCAGCCCTCAATTTTCAACACTTTGCCAATTCAAATCCCAAAGGTCATATATAAATTGATCATATCGCTGCCTGAGTTAATTATTTTATTGAAAACTGTGATGGCTGAGAAGATGGCAAAAGAAGATATTGTTGAGAGTGAAGATGAACATGTGCAGGAGGTTAAACCAAAGAGAAAGAAGCAAGGATTCATTATTCCTGAGGGACCCAATTTCGAGATGAAAAAAACGATTGCATCGGTTAATAAAGAGAGTGCGACGGCTCCGCCAGTATCGGGTGGATTTTGGAGTGACGATGATTTGGCGGAACTAATTCAGCTTGTGAAAAAGTATCCTGGGGGTACGCCAAAGAGGTGGGAAGTGATTGCAGAGAGTATTAACAGGACTGTGGCTGAAGTTACGTTTATGGCAAATCGGATGAAAACTAACGGATATCGATTGCCGAATACCGTGGAGGAAGTCGAAGTTGAGGAGAAGGTGAAGCAAAAAACTAAAGGTGGCAAGTTGGGGGGTGCCATCGATGAAGCTGTTTGGTCGCAGCACGAACAGAAGTTGCTGGAAGATGCCTTGGCCAAGTACCCGAAGAGGGTCACGGATCGTTGGGATAGGATTTCAGAAATGGTTCCTACGAAAACAAAAGAAGAATGCATCCTACGGTTTAAGTTTCTCGTGGAATCCATTAAAAAGCAGAAAGAACAGTAATAAAATTAATGTGATATTCGCACTCAAATATTCAAACATCTGATCAGATTTACTACCATTTTTAATGACAGCGAATTTTTCAATACACATGGTATTTCTATTTAAATAAATTATATTAAACCACGTCGAAACATACAACGGATGTCTCCTAGCAAATGCAAAATATATATGTATAAAATATATTATATTTATTATTTATCTTATACAAAGGATTACATGATTACACGTTTTGGACACGACGACATGCAAAATGCTATTTATTATTCGTAAATTAGCATACCAAAATAAATTAAGTAAATAATCGGCAATAAAGTAATCAAACGAAACGCGTGTCCAAAACTAATGATTATGGTAATAAATTATTATTTTATGGTTTTATGGGAGTATATCCAATCAAATGATAAGAGAGCCACCATGAGAGAATTGGCTGAACAGCTGCTACAAAAAGTAAAAAGTATAATCGCCTTTTATTGCCTGAAGACGGTACGTTATCTCCGTAATACGCTTCTTGCTGCGAGATTTCTGGCAAAACTTGAGCTCTCAATGAGCGCACTAGGAAGAAGGCAAGTGCTAAACTGAAGTAGCCGAGCACGCAAAAATAGGCGGTCGGTCCTCCAACTATACTCAAGAGTATGCTAGTTATTAGCCCCACAAATTTATAACCGCTATACGCTAAAAGATCTAATGTACGCAAACTTGTTTGGATATTGGAAATATATAGGGTGGCGTTATATACTCCCAATTCAATAAGGCACCATGCCAAGGCTGAAGAAGACTGTATCCCTATTTGCTCTGGGCTAAACCTCTGTTGCATGCCTAACACTAGACCAGCCACCAAAACGTAAGTGACGTACGCCATCGTCGGTATATAAAGATCAGGAGCGTTAATCTCGAACCTGGGCTGAACAGGGCCATCCTGTTCGTACTTCACGGACCAATCGGCATGCGTGAATGGGAAGAACAGAAGTCCCAATTTCGTCAAAACATATTTTGTATCCACGGCAAAGTAGTATTTCAAACGGTTCACAGGTACAAAACGTTCAATCTCTTTCTTCACCATTGTTGTACCTGTATTAGCCAGCTGCAAAATATAATTGGATCAATGACAGAATGATTCTAATTTAAATTGCAACTCACTTGCTGTGTGTATTGCATAGCCATGTTCTGAACCATTGGTTGAGCAAATACTCCAATGCCAGGAACATTAGCATACTGATTTGGGTCAAAATTATTATATGGTACATTGTTCGGTTGATTATAATTTTGATTAAACTCTAAAAACAGAATCACCATTATATATCAAAGAAACATTTAAATTAGACAAAAAATATCACCTTGTGCTGGTTGATGTTGGGGGTTAAATGCTGGCTGCGGTTGAGGTGCATCTTGCCCATTTGGATAAGGTTGTGGCTGAGTGTATGGGTTGTATCCCATAGCATTCACATCGCTCACCCTTTTGATTTTGCGACCAAAGGCTAAGTAATTCAATTAGAACATCTGACAGGTAAAGGTTATGTTTCTAAAGTAACTTACGCTGCTTAGGACCGGAATTCGCATTGAAATTCATTATTTTACCGAATTTCTAATGTATTAAATTCAATAAGTGCTCCTTTATTTTCAATATTTTACCCCCAAACTTCTTTCATGAACGTAAGACACGTCATTCATACTACATATATTTTCAACCCAAATGTCACGACTGGTCACGATTATATGAACTACTGAAGAAGAGAAAATATTTATACTTATTTTGTTTTTTAAGGAAATTAGGAAGAAATAACTTTATAGTAATTATATAAATATTACTGTTACAATAATAACAAATGATTTTTAGTAGTTCGTTTCAACAATCTTTACAATATTCATGCTTTAGTGACATCTGTGTTGCATATATATTAAGTGAGAATATTTCATTACTTTCTTAGGTTAACTTTGCAATAAGTTTGTTTCAATTTTTAAATATGTGGAAAACTTTAGGAAAAACTGTCGCCCCAATATTAAGAGAATCTTTAATTTTAACACCAGAAAATGTTCTTCAACAGCAGATGCGGGTAAAGTAAATAAATTATAAATATATAATTTTAGGTTAATTCTTATTTTTTTTTTAGACGACATATATATTGAAACGAAGAAATACACCATTTTTGCACAAGAATGGGTCAATGCCGAAACGGCTGAAGGCAAAGAATTATATATACGATTTGGTTGAAGATACAAATGTTAATCGAGAGCCTGACATGAATGTTATCTTAACAACTTATGTTGCCGGTTTAGGAGACATTGGTGACAAAGTAGCTGTAAGGCCAAATTATGCCTACAATAAGTTATTAATGACTGGTCAGGCTGTTTATGCTAGTCCTGAAAATGTTGAAAAGTTCAAAGATTACCAAAGCAAAACTGAGGAAAAATCTTATAGCTCACCAACTTCACAAAGAGTAATTTTATTAGAATATAATATACTAACAAAATACTAAATTCATGATGTACATTTTAAGGCTGTTGATTGTCTGTCAAGAGTGACTCTATCAATCATCATGAATAATGAGACTCCATGGGTTTTGAAACCTTGGCATGTGAAGGCAAGTTTCAGGAAATGTGGTTATTGGGTTCCTGAAGAAACAATACTGTTACCTTCAAAACCAATAACAGGTCCAAATATGGAACTTGAGAATAAGGAATTCTTTGTTACAATTACAGTAAGTTTCAAACAATAAAATTATTATTTTTTTATAATAAACTTAATGTTCAAGGTAAATAACACAGAGAAAGTAAATGTGAGGTGCAAAATTCATCATTGGACCACAGAGGTAGTTGACAGATTACCACATGAAAAAGATTTTTGGAAAAAGAAGTTGGATCCTGTGTTCTCTGAGGATTCTGCAATCTTAGCAGACTTATCCCCTAATAAAAGGTTAAATGCAGATCAGTAATTGGGTTATTAGATGTTTTTCTAATTAAGAAATAAATTGTAATTATTCACTATGCATGTTTGGAGTGTTTATCTGAAACGGTGTATTTCTCATAGGTTTTGGTGGGATCATAAGGTTCCCATCGACTCGCCGGAAATATGTGCTTGTTCCTCTCGTACCAACTTCGCATTAAAACCTTTCCGGCATGCGATTCCTCTTTCTCTATAGACGCGTCACTGACGAGCCGTATATCATCGTGAACATCGAATTGAAAAAGTGGACCACTTTTACCTCTGGCCTATCATGAAAAACATTAATATTAAAAATATAATTCAAATTTATAATATTTTACTGCCTTACTTTAGTTACGATAAAGTCATAAAATGTGTAATGATGCGGCACTATTAAATCTTCTTTTACATACATTAGTTGATCTGCCATCACAGTTTTCAATTCAGAAAACTCTTTACGTAAAAGTTCCAGCACCTTTTGCAAAAATTGGTAAACTGAATTTCCCTTTTTCACTCTAACAGTTCTCCTGTGTCCACATCCATCCCAATAACTAAATGTTATATCAATTTCCTCTTCCTTCAATTTTTGCTGCTTTTCAGCCCATTCTTGCCTCAATTCCTCTCTCAACTTGTTTTCTTCTTCTTCCCTCTCTCTGTCTGGTAAAAAACTTGTATCTACATTGGGGTCCTTCTTAATTTTTTTCTTGATACCAAAGCCATTGTCATCAGATTGCCTTTTCCATGAATCTTGAAAATCTTCAAATTCATCATCATCATCTCCATCTTCTTCAACACTAAAACTGAGTGCCTGAATTTGTTGTCTTTGTTTAGTCTTTTCTGCTTGTTTAGCTTCTATTTCTCTCTGTCGTTCCCTCTCTTTCTCAGCTTGTTTTTGAGCTAACTTTTTCTCTCTTTCTTTCACAATATTCTCTTGCTTTGCTTTCATCTCGTCCAAAGTGACCAAACCAATTGTGGAACTCTTAAATATTACACATAAATATAAATTGATAATAGTTAATGGTAAAAAACTTACTTTGAGTTGCTGTTCGACTGCATCATAATGTGTAGCAAATTTATTTTCAATGTTATTTATTCTTAAGTCTTCTTCAATTTTCTTTTTCCTGATTTCAATATCCTGCAATTGTTGCTCACGTTTTTTCATTAGTTGCATGGCTCGGCCAGCTTCACTTGCAGCTCCTTTATAATGAGCCATTGCTTAAATTTGATTTTTTTTCTAATATTATAATTTATATAACATGAGTAAAATTCTAATAACAATAATAACACTGAGTATCTGACTATGAGTTAATGATCACTTCAAAGGCCTTCAAGCATCTGTCAACAACTGTCAAACTACCAAATAGCAACGAGAGTATGTGTATTTTAAATGTTTTACTTATGGTACTACTGTGTTTGTATTTAGAGTTCCGAGTGAACTTATGCAATCCTCAATTGCCTTAATTCCCATGGTTGGCCATCCTGATTTCTGTTAACTAATCTTCTAATAACAAACTCGTCTAAAACTAGCTATGTCTCAGCCCAGAGGAACGATACAGAAACAAATACAAAATGATTGGGCAAATAGGGAGTACATTGAAATCATTACAGTGAGCATCAAGAAGATTACAGATTTTTTGAATTCCTTTGGTAAGCAAACACTACAGTAGGTGTGGTCTGAGTGACCAATGTTTTGATAACCTGATGACAAAACAATAAAATTTTCTTACAGATTTATCATGTCGATCAAAATTGGCCACATTAAATGAAAAGCTTACTACATTGGAGCGGAAGATAGATTACCTTGAAGCATGTGTAAGTTTCTGGTTTTGTAAATTGTTAATGCTTTATATTATTTATATGCTTTTTGTTGCAGGTGACAAAAGGGGAAACCTACACTTAGTATTATTAATATCTACTTATTTATTTATATCAACTTTTTAATAAATTTACTATAAACACCATTTTACATTTGTAATAAAATACTTTTACTTATTGAGTACTTACATTTTTTAGAGGTAAATGTTGCAAAAATAATTCATGTATAAAAATAACTATATATTAACAAAAATGGTAATCATAAAATTGTGATTTACTCATCACTGCTTGATGATTCTTTACTGTACTCGTCTTCGGAACCATTATCAATAAATGGATCATCGACGTCATAATCGTCTTCAGAGGATTCATCTTTACGTGCAACTTTGGTTCGAGGTCTTCTCGTAGTTGTAATATTACCTGCATCAATTCCATCGTCATCATCATCCGATGATTCGTCATTGTTTTGAAGCGGTCCTAATTGAAGGAGATTATTAAACTATAAAGGTCAAACTAAGTTTCCTTACTTTTTTGTGGTCTAGCTATTTTCTTGGCATGAGCACCTTTGGGATGTTTAAAATCTTGTCTATGCATAGCATTACGTCGATAACAATTTAAACCGTAGCTACACGACGGACGATTATCAAGTGGATCTGTGTCATAGTCGCTATCTCCTGGATGGCTAAACTTCTTCTTGTGGTCTGGATTCTTCCTTAAAGAAGATACTCAAAATACTTGACTGTACAAAATGGTTTCGCTCACATACCTATAACAGTTAGGATACCAGCATCTATCCCGTTTTTGTGTATTATTGGCATTGCAAATATTTTCCTTTGTATTGTCTTCACTGTTTGGATATTCTGTTTTCACATTTCTCATTAATTCATTATTACTTTGCTCTTCCTCATCATCACTAGTAATTTCTCTTTTAATTTCTGTAATGACATGTGAACTTTGTGCAACATTATTAATTTCTTCATTATGTGTACTCTCTGCATCTGACTCCTTATCAGTTTCAGCTTCATTGATATTAAAAGCATTTTCAGGTGGAACACTGTTTTCAACTGCTTTATTGGTTGCAGAGATATGTTCTTCATCCTTGGATTCATTGACACTTGATGTTGATGGATTTATATTAATAGCAGACTCTTCAGTAGAATTATTTTTAATTTCACTTGTTGATTCCTCCACCTTATTTTCTGGCTCCTCACATGGATTACTTGCAATTCTCTTGTCAGTTTCAATTTGATTATCATTAGAATCTTCTAAAGAATCACTGCATATTTCTACTTTAAACCAATACTGATCTGGGAAGAATCCAAATGTATCACCAGTTTGCAGATTCTCAGGTGAATCATATTTTAAAATAGTTATGTTGTGTCCAATCACAGAGGAATAAAAACATGGATTAATTGGATGTTTCTGCAATAAATAGGTGGATCATATAATACAATTAAATTGCATAGAACTTACTGATGTGATAGTGACAACATCATTGGTAATTTCTAGTTCAATGTGATTCCTTGAAACCCTCTTGTCTGGACACTGTTGTAATTCATAAACATTATTAAAGAGGGTTATGAAATAATAATATTTACCTTAAGCAAAGCACCTCTTCCTAAAACATGCGTACCACATCGAAAGGTGCATAAAGGTGTCCCCGATGTACCTTCATCCAATAAAAAAACTTTTACCAGCATTATTGTTGATCACATTGGATGTAACGAGTAAAAAAATTTCAAATTCTAAACAAAACTTGTACCAATGTTATAAAATTAGTCAGGGGTACCACCAATCGAAAATAAAGCTTCAATCAATTATTGTTGTTGATTGAATGGTAATGTAAATAATTGATTATAGTAACGTAAAGATCGTAATACAGTTATGAATGGGAACCAGGTAGAAAACGGTGAGATGGAGTACAACACATTTCGAGCCAAAATCGACAAATCCAAAGACAGATTTCCATTCTGCATAGTATGGACGCCCATCCCTCTGCTGACATGGTTCTTCCCATTCATAGGTCATATGGGAATTGCTCTCTCATCTGGTGTGATACGAGATTTTGATGGACCATATCATGTGTCTGAGGACAACTTTGGATTTGGAAGACCAGCAAAATACTGGGTGCTTGATCCATCAAGAAGCAGGGGAGGAGTATCTGGTTGGGATGCTGCTGTCACAGAAGCATCAGATATATACAAACTGAGGCCGCACAATTTGTTCTGTGATAATTGTCATTCTCATGTTGCAATGGCTATGAACATGATGCAATACAGTAACAAGACAAACTGGAACATGTTTTGGTTAGCAGCAATGATGCTATCATACAGTAAATATGTAAATTTCTGGGGTTTCATAAAGACTTGGCTACCATTTGCTGTAATATCTACAACTGCTATAATATTATATCTTTATGTATAAATAAATTTTGGGTATCTTCTTTTTGTTATATAGTGATTTCACTCAAAAAGCATTGCAGTGAGGATACTCCTGGCTGCTCCAGGTGCAACTTCACCATTTGCCCATGTACAATGCTGCATATAGTTCTGCAGTTACTTATGTGCAAACCAGTGAGGAACATGAGGAACTTCTTTACATCAATAACAGCAGACACAGCCTGATTATCCTCATTGTTTCTGCCACTTTGATTGTGTGTTTCAGATAATGTGGGAATATGACCCACTAAAAATTAGAGGAATGTAGTGCAAATATAAAAATGCAAGTTGAAAAGTAGTTTACCTGCAAAGGATTCAACACTTAAATTAGGAAAGTTAGCAGATAGTGAAACCATTGGAGTTTTAACTTTTAAAATGAGCTTTCCACTTTCTGTTGCTGACACAATTAAGTTTGTGCTAATGTTCTTCATCCTTTCAACAATATTCTTAATAGTTTTTAAATTTGGTAATTGTATGGAGACCTAAAAATAAATAGAAATATATGTGAACTAAGTGTAAACCTTATTGAAATAAAGTATCTACATGAAAATCATTATAAGATGGCTCTGAATAATCACCCCATTCATCACTTGTTATTACATCCACTGGAATGTCATGAACACATTGTCTACTCAAGATATTCTCAGATTTCTACAAAATTTAAATTAATTAAAGGGATGAATATTTCACAACCAAAACATACTTGTTCAATATCCACAGTTAAACAAGGAGTTTGCTTGTTAGTCAACTTTAGTTTCAATGATTTTCCATTATATTTAACAGTCATCAAAGATTTGGCCAACATTGCTGTTAATAAGTATCAATATTAGAATCAAATGAAACAGTAATGCAAGCTTGTTATCACCTGTTCCAAAAGATATGTAGATTTCATTGAATTCCTCACTCTCACCATTGAATGAGAAATCTTTGAAATAATAACTCACAGGTAATTCACACCAAACAAAAGGTTTCTTTGGACCAGCATCATCAATGGATATAATGAAATAGACTTTCCTTGCTGTTAATCTCATTACACATTCCTTGGACAATTTAGAAAGACTATTTGAAATATCTATAAAATTATAGGTAGGATTAAAAGTAAATGTTGCTAATAAAATTATATTTACTCATAAATTCCTTCATGGCATAATCATCAGTAATAACTCCTCTGAATTTCATCCTGATAGTTATGGAAGATTTACAATAGTTAACCTAAACTGTAAATAATACTATTGTCGGTTATTTGTAATTTGAATTTTTATGGTTCAACAATAAACACAGGCAAATCAGTATCCCCAACTTTATCCCTTAAATTTTAACAGTGTTCAACTGACCTTTGTTGTTTTTTTTTTATCCAATTTGCTAACATTGTTTAAGAAATTTTATAAGATGTTTTATTGATAGATTTTTATAAATTCAAATGTATATGTAAATGGATCAACTATTATTATTTATTTTAAGTTAACAAGGCTTAGAAAGGATTCAAGATTTGTAAGGTGCGAGTTAAGTTGCATACATATTTATGATGATAAAAAAGGCATCATATGATACCAACTGCTGAGTAACGTTTTGGTTTTAATTTGGTTGGTATCTATGGCTTGAATAATGTTGATTTGTTTGGTTAAGTTAATTGTTGTTGGTTTTTATTTCAATTGTAATGAATATTAATAGATAAATAAAGGTGTTAGATTAATGATTAAAGGTGATGGCATCTTCTCAAGATGCTTGGTATTTGTCGCTGCTCGGTCTGGCTGAGCATTTTCGCACATCGAGCCCGCCAGCAATAAAATTTTGTATACAATGTTTACAAGCTGTGTTCACATTCAAACCGCCGCAGAGGGTCGAGGCGAGGACCCATTTGCAGTTAGGGAATATCCTCCTAACACATACGAAAAACACAGATTTAGCCAGAACGCATTTGGAACAAGCAGTAAGTATTAATAGTACTTCCCGTAGCAAAACCTCTCACCATTTTTCTCTATTTTCCAGTGGATGTTGTCACAGATGATCAACGCTTTTGACGATGTTAAATTTGAAGCTGCCAGTGTTTTGGCTGAAATGTATGAACAGCAAAAGCAGTTGAACCTGTCTAAACCTATACTAAGGAAAGCAATTGAATTATCTCAACATAATGTATACTGGCACTGTCGTCTCATTTTTCAATTGGCTGTAAGTATTTAAATAAAATAACAAATCACATTAGTCCTAATAAATGTATTTGATTTTCAGCAAATTCATGCAACTGAGAAGGATTATCAATTGGCAAGCAGCTTGCTGAGTGTTGGAGTGGACTATGCCCATATCTCCAATGCTTATTATACAAGAGTTTTGTTTTTATTGAGCAAAGGAATGGTTAGTAGATGTACTAATTATTTATGCAAATTGATATAATATATTTTACAATTTTAGCTGCTTTTAATTGATAAAAGAGTACCTGATGTTCAGCCTGTGTTAAGTCAAGCTGGTTTACTAATCGAGCAGTGGGGTGGTGGAATGTACCAAAAGGAATATTTGAAAGTGTATTTCTTAGTTTTACAAGTTAGTTATTATCCACTTATAATGTCTATAATAATATATTTATTAATAAATATTTTCAGGTGTGTCATTATCTGATGGCAGGACAAGTGAAAAGTGTGAAACCCTGCTTGAAGCAATTACAGCAAAGCATACAGACAATAATGGCAACTGATGAACGTAATATATATTTATAATATCTATAATTTGTAGATAGTAATTTGTTGTATTATTGTTTTAGCAACTGGTCAGGCACCTGGAGATATGTTCCTTTGGTTACCAAAAGAACACCTATACGTCTTGGTATACCTTGTAACTGTGATGCACAGTATGCAAGCTGGTTACATGGATAAAGCGCAGAAGTATACAGATAAAGCTTTAATGCAAATAGAGAAATTAAAAAGTTAGTAATTAAAAAGGTGAAAAATCGGTGGTTATACATGATATGCTTTTACAGTTGTAGATAACAAATCGATATTGTCAGTATTCCAATTAATGTTACTGGAGAACATAATAATGTGCCGTTTAGTTATGGGAAACAAGACGCAGGCTCTGCAGGAGATCTCTTCCGCTACCGCAATATGCAAGCAAAGTCAAAGACTATTGAAGACTCATGGACCTCAACTGCATACGCTTCTGGGATTGTACTCGATGAGCATGAACTGCATGGAAGCGGCCGAAGCCCAATTCACTGCTTGTCTAATGGTATGCTTTTGTTAGTTTTAACTCGCTGATATAGATTAAATGTTAATAATTTGTTTGATTATAATTCAATTATGTTTCAGGCTTCAAGTGAAAAAGAGCTGTGCACGTTTGCGAACTTGAATTTAGCGATTGTCTATTTGCGTGGGAAGAGGGAGGTGGAATTCAACGCGATTTTGGAGCGGATCAATCCGGAGACTCTGCAGACGCATTCACATAGTCTGAGAGCCGCTGCGTACTATGTTCAAGGATTGCAGGCTTTCTTCCAAGGTCGCTACAATGAAGCCAAGTATGTCTTTGTTTTGCGAGGAATCGTATGAAATCGGTAATAATCGGGGTATGTTTCAGGCGATATCTGCGGGAAACTTTGAAAATGGCAAATGCGGAGGACCTAAATAGATTAACCTCGTGCTCTCTGGTATTATTGGGTCATATATTTTTATCACTTGGCAATAGCAGGGAGAGCATGAACATGGTAACACCGGCGATGCAATTGGCTAGTAAAATACCAGATGTGCATGTGCAATTGTGGGCATCCGCAATACTGAAAGGTGAGGCGCTCCGGGAATGTTCGGAATCTAAAAAATATATATTTATGTTAACTTTGTTTTCAGATTTATACCGATTGTGCGGAGATCCGTCCCGAGAATCCGACGCCTTTCAGAGGCATTTGAACTTCTCCCAGATGCTCCTGAACGACCACTTCCAAGCATCTCAAATGACTGAACATAATTTAATTCACTGGACGAACGGCCCTTTGCCGGACTCTCAACCCAGCGTGGCTAGTACTTCGACGGTTATGATGTAATATTGAAAATCATTTATTTGCTCGTTTATGTAACGGCCCTTTGCCAGACGCTCAACCCAGCACAGCATAGTACTTCGATGGTTATAATGTAATAAATTGCAGCTAAATCATCATTTGCTCTCCCCCACATAGGGTTGACCACCATTTGTCCCAAGAAAAATGTAATAAATCAAAATTATTTATTTGCTCGTTTATGTACATAATATATATTTTCTTAAAGAATGTTGATTATTTAAAATAAGAAAACGAAAACAAATATATGATGAATAAATGATTTTGTATGGAAATGAAAAAGGGTAAAAGTCATAAACGCATCGGACACTCGGTTACTTTTGGAAAATAATTTATTTATCACACGAACATATAGTGAACTTATTTTTTTATTATGTATATCTGTTTGATTGCATTTCAATTTAAAGGAGAAACAAGTTATCGTCGAAAAGAATAAATAAGACAGATGAATAAAACAAATAATTGTTATTTCGAAATAAAAACGATATTAATTGCAAGTATTACATAATTATATTTTTCTTTGTGTAATTAATAAATATTAAAAATATATTAATATATATATATATATCCTTAGTTTTTGTAGTATTCCTTGTTTTTTATTTTGTAATTGCACCCAACGTCATGTATATATGAATTATAGGTTTGAATTTGAACAATTGTTTTACACGGCACGGCAGATTGTTATTTTTTTTTCTTATAGAAATATATTTATCGGACATTTCAATTGGAGGTTTGGATATTATCATCGTCAACACGTCCTAAGAATTATATAAACTCCATCAACATTTAATCGTAGAAACATAAAAATGATATACACTATTTATATATATATATCTTAAAAATAAACCTGAATGGCGTATATAGAATATATTTTTTTCTTCTCTTTTAAATTATAAGTACATTATAGAATTTAATCAACTAAACAAAAAAAATATGTATATGAGAAATAATCGTACGAATCAATAAAAAACGAAACTTATCTCTTGATAAATGGCAAATAATAAAGCAAGTCGTCGTAAAACCACCTGCTGCGATCACATATTCGTTTCATAAACATCTCAATTTTCACCTCTCATCTCATCACTTCTGTATACTCGCTCACAATATACTACATACATCATTTCGTCTCGAAATTATTCGTAATATAAAAAAATAACTAAAGCATCCACCAACAATTATTAAAATAAAAAATAATAATAATAAACGGAGGTATACGTTTTATGTAGTAGTCACACGCTATTAAAAAAACAAGTCCTGTTTCGCAAAATTAAAATTTCAAAACAGAAAATAATAAAATAAAAATCAATTTTATCGTGTTTGTATAATAGTAGTAATTAATAGTTAAGCTTAAAAAAATAATAATAAAATTCTAACCTGGCGATATATACATATATCTAAATGGTGTTATATAAAATAAAGTGGAAACTTACATTCTATCTATCACTGGGAATTCTACAAAATAAAATGTTAGCATTCAACAAAAAAGAAACATTCATACGAATACTGCTCCACATTGAAATATACAATCCTTTGCTCGTGTGTACACTCAATAGTATTTTGGTTAGTAGCAATGATAAACTTGTAAAACTCTACAACCGCATGTGAGGCCCTATTAGTATGAAATATCTTCAATTAAATTCTTTTTAAATTTACATTTTAATTCTCGACTTTTCGAATTTCCTGCAATTTAATACTGCTTTAATTAACTTGTCTTTAATTGTAGCAGTATTGCAGCGAACCGGAAAGAAGAAAATTACTTAAAATATTCGGTGATGTCGGTCACGTTTCTCCTTTAGGAAGCGCAAGGCTACCGACCGAAACCCTCGAGCATCTCCAGGAACAGCTTGTTCATCGGAACCATATTGTGTTCGTGTATGTTGGACCAGAACCTCCTCACCACCTGATCGGCCTGCCGCAAAGCTGGCATGCATAGAAGAAGCTGTTGCAGTTGGTTGAATGCCGCCATTGGTCTGCAAGAGGTGGAATGAAAATCAAAGTCGACGGTGGGCGGGGTAAATCATTTACCTGAGTATTCCGATCGTATCTGCAAGACCCGACAGAATTGTGTCCCTAAACCTGGAGAGAGATTGGTATTCCTCCAATCGCACGTCCGAATTCGCCAATACTAAAGCTTTCAAGAGGTAGTATTCTTCTTTTAAAATTCCTAAGTTATCTATCCTTTCCACCGCGTGGCAGCACTGAAACGAATAGTGATCTTAGTTGTGATTGAAATGAGGGCATGAGATATTGCAATGTACAGTTTGATATAGTTCGTAGGCGCCGCACTCCTTGGACTGTTTCTCGTCCATCGTAAAGTCGGAGGCAAACTTCAGGCGACCCAATCCGAGAAGAGGTAAACTTCGATATGCTAAGGTCAATGTGAGGATTTCGGCCCAGGTGCTTTGAAGCAGTCGCATCTGATCGTTCAACGCGAGATCTGTGAAACCGGGTATTTGCTTGGCCCAGCCGATGATTCCCACTAGTTCCCTGTCGTACAGATCGCTGAGGATGGAAAGCGATCGATGCTTGCTATTTTCCAATGCTGTATTTATATCCAGTATATCTGGCTCGCAAGCACCTAACGCCTCCAACATCTTTATATCTGGAAACATCAATCTTAAGTCAACAAATGAACATCAACTATAATGAAATAATCATTTGCAACTAATAAATACCTTCCAAAGAAATTTGCCTTTGGGCAGAAATCACTTGTATTTGATATGGACTGTCAGGATTCCTTCTGTACTTTTGCCGTCCGCCCCTGACCCTGTCCAAGCGGACGCCTTCTTTCAGCATTCCAGATCTCAGACATTTCCTAAACCTACATGCCTGGCAGGCTTTCCGCCTCCTCTTATTGATCTCACATTCGCCAG
This sequence comes from Nicrophorus investigator, assembly GCA_963457615.1. Lineage (NCBI taxonomy): Eukaryota > Metazoa > Arthropoda > Insecta > Coleoptera > Silphidae > Nicrophorus > Nicrophorus investigator. Next base: position 26,965,500 of record OY735141.1, read on the forward strand.
TTGCCGGACACGTGTATTCAATGTTACCTGAAATTAAATAAATTAGGAACGCCTCAATTATATATATATATATATTTCTAAAAGGAGGATCGATCTACCTTGAATGGTCCTTTTAAAAAATGCTTTGCACGCTTCGCAGGATGCGACACCATAATGGAAACCTGATGCGACATCTCCACACACTAGGCACAACCTTCGAGGAGAATCCACCTCCTTCATTTCGTCCTGAAAATGTAAGATTGCTAAATACAGTTTTGATTATACGGACTGTGTAGTTACTTCTGTATTATTAATCCCTGAGTCATTGAGAGGTTGTGTGGTTGATGAACAATACTGTCGTTCTGGACTACTTGGAGATCGTATTTCACCATCGTAGTGGCTTCCTTCTGTAAAATCTGGCTGGAAAGAAAGGTCGCTTATAGTGAAAGGAACCATCCGACTACCGTCTGGAGGATGTCTATCTTACTTTTGTATCGGTCACGACTGTTGTTGTGGGCGAATACATATCACTGTTTGACGGGGAGCAGTCTACGAATCCATCAAATTCCTTCTTTATTTGAGATACATCGCTCGAGACAACTTCGCCGCCGGACATCATGGACACCTGGAAATAAAAAGGACGGTTTTACGACTGTCGAGGAAAGCCATTAAACATGACTATAATGGTAAAGGGCAACCAACAATACTAAAGATTTTCGTCCTCTTGAGGATGAAAAATCCATCGATCCCAACCGATTGAAATTTGTTCTTTCATATTTATTTGTACTTTCCGTTGCAATTCAAATATAGTACAACAATAGGAAAATTCAACATTGGCGAGGTTTTTATATTAGACGTCCTTGGGTGAGTGTAGTCTAGACGCTTCTATGCTTAGACTATGTGCGCTTTTTTTTTTGATACACCACATTTTGTCAACCAATGTGAGTCGCACATGTACGAATTCAAAAATCCAAAATAAAAATATAGACTAAATGCTTGAAAACCGGAAAATAAATAAAATAAAATAATAATAATTACATTCAACATAATTGTTAATTTATCTTCTTATAGTCAGAGGCACTACGAAATATGTGCGACAACGAGCGATTGTAAAATAACAAAAAAATACATGTAAACGCATTAATACATTTATTGTCGAATCGTATTACGAATGTATATATAAAATAAAACCAGTTGACCTTCGAACATCTTTGGTTCAAGTGCAAGGCTATGTAAAATGTAATATTCCTTTTTTATACAACAAACATTGATGAATTAAAAAAAGCAATGCAAAAGTAATTATTCTCAGAAAAAAATAAATAGAAAAATGACAACAAATTTTATTCTAATTACAACATTGCATATGATTTCAAATTTCCAAGCTTTGAAAGTTAAAATAAAACTGTTAATGAATGCTTACTTTAAAGAATACTATTATTAAAGATTATTTCGGAAATTTGTGTATAAATTAAGTTGTTAATAAACATATTTATATAGTTGTTTGGGAGAAAAAGTTTGATTCATGAATGGTATTTCATAAGCGTTTGGTTGTATCATTCTTTTTTTCATCAGTCTCTGCTTTATAGGCATGGAAAGTATTTGAATTTATTTGTTTGGCTAAATTATTGGCGTAGTTCAGTTACTACGCGAGTTACACTTTAAATATAGAAAACGCGATAAATGAAAAAAATAATATCGTATTCGCCAGATTAGATAACGTTGGGTTAGGTCAAGTAAATAATTAGACACCTAGTTATACAATGCCATGAGCAAATTGATGAAGACTTAGCAAAACAAGATTTTCTTACGAATCTCTAATTTTCTAACAGGAATTCTCGGAAAGGAAGGAAATGGATTAGTTATGTTAGTCGCTTGTAGTGTAACATAAAAAATCAACTTGGCAACTAGCATATTCAAGATCAAGGCCGTATTAAATGCATCGGTATATATGGCCTTGCTCCGTAAGTTGCGTATTATTTATTTCTTGTTGTTTTATCCGCGTTGTTTGTTGTTGCTGTTGCACGACAGAGTGGAACATCCGCTAAAGCGTTTCCTCCGCGTCGAAAACATGTGTTCGCGTTCCTCGTATTATCTTCTTTGGGTTTTGAGCTGATGAAAACCGCTCGAGCTCGACCATTTTCAGCAAATTCTCTCACTCTCTCATCCATTCTCGGTGACTATCTATGTTGGGGGGCACTCTATGGGTACCGCATTTCGCATTTACATTTTACGCTCGAAAACAACAAAAATAACGGAGGAAAAAGGAGCAAGAGGTGCACTTACAGAGAGAGGCACAGAGCCACACACAATAATATTTTTTTGCGACGTCCTACTAATAGCTGCAGCCTTGGACTGTCCATTTAAATATAGCATAATAATTATCAATCTAGCATCTGTCTCTATCTACACAGAATCCGTGATTCATTTAGTTTGTTATGCTTCCATTTTTTTTCCCAAGCCTCGTCGTCTTCCTCCTCCATTACCTCCTTCTCACATGATTCTCGCAACGAATGCGTATTTTATTGAGGTAGGTCTCTAAACATTATTGGCTAATGTAAACGGACCGAAAATAACGGCTGCGTTACGCAACCGTCGGAATCTTATTTACCAGCAATTTTTGGTTCTTGCGATCGAGATCGAGTGACGGGGGGAAGAGGACAGACCTTGGCATTGAAACTATCGAGCTTTGGCTTCACGTAGACGCAGGAGACGACCGAAAATAAATGGATTTACGCAATCCTCCGCCGACTTTTCTTTGTGTGTTTGGCAATTAACGATCGGCAAAGATGGAGGCGAGAGGCATGCACAAGTATTTATTCCTGATCAAAATAAGCGTCCGTCTCTGGCCTTGCGAGAGAGCGCGCGTTCGTGGTTTATTGTTCTCCATATTTGGGAATCGCACTTGCTGCAAGAAGGAAACATAAAAGAAACATATACTTGTAATTTCCTTCTGTTAAGAAGCGCGATATGGGACCGCTTTGAATAGGTGATCAATTAATAAACATGCACACTTCTAGAATCAACAATTGGATATTTGTCGAATCTAGAAAACAACGCATTTCCTTCTCACCGCATACCAATCTTGTTCTGTTACGCTCACCTGGAGATAAATGAATGGAAACGTTGTGTCTCGGGGTGTTTGTTTACGTAGCTCACATTTATTGCTCACAAGTTGACATACCTAATGTGTATATCTCCATAGCGAGACAGGAATTACCACTATAAACTTTAGAGCTGGAAAGCAGAACGATGCAGCAAACAACAACGAAAACTCCAAGATTACTTCATTGCTAAATTTAAAATTCTTAATGAAATTGCACAAAGCTAACTATACTTATTAATTACCGTATAAAATAAAAATATTGATTGCAAATTACTGAAGCTATAAACATCAATATAATTATGCAATTCAAAGTAAATACTTAATTTATTATATTTTCAAGCCAAAATCTAATATGAATTAAAAAATATTTCCTTCAACTTATTCATTGCATCACCATTTTTTTTATAATACTTGTATTTAAAAATATCTAATTGAAATCAATAATGTTTAATAATAGGCTGTCAACAATGTGTTAACGCGTTTCTTTCAAAGTCGAAACATAAAAAATCAATAATTCCAATTCGATGTGATTTATATTACGTGCATCCCATGAAAAATCCGTTGGCCTTCATTATTCGATAAGCTCCGTGATTTCGGGGTCGAGGTTGTTCTTATTTTAAGAAATGCCCACTACAACCATCATATCTCTCAATAGATGAGAAGATCTGACGAAATACTGAAGCGCAGCGATAAGGAATCTCTTCCGATGTTTTCCGCAAGACCTCGTGCGACTTTTACATTTTATAATTATATTCGTTCCTCGGAGATAAGAGCGTGCGGTTTATCGCTATTTATAGTTATTTGCCGGCAGTTTTTGAGTAAACGACTGTAATCTAACGTATGCAGCGCTCGTACATTTCATAATTTTGTTACGATCACCACAGAAACTTTGCAATTTTAACGAAATTTACAAATGCGTGCGAATATTTCTTAATACAAACATTCGCAAATATAAAACTTTTTAAATATTCTGAAAAATATCTTAAGTGAATTAAAACATATATAAAAGCGTTGTTGACATTCCAACAGGCTAGGTGGTATTGGTATTTCTTTACAGTTAAATACATATTTTTTTATTTGAATAGCATTCAACTTACTTTATTTTCAAATTAAATTTACTTACAAACAGTAATTAAAAATATTTGTTTATAATTTATTAATGATAAAGTAAAGTTTTTATTTTAAAATAAAAATATTTGTTTATTAAAAAAAATTATTAATAATAAACATCTTCTACTTATGTAAATGTGATAATAAATTGTTTTAGGTCAATAGGGCAATTTGGTTCTTTAAAAAATGATTGTATTATCACTACAGCGTCACCTCAGATCGTTACAGATTGACTTATTATAGTATTCGGTCAATATTGTTTACATTTTATAATCAATTTTAATATAGATTTAAGCTTATATGAGTAGATTTACTAGATAATTATTTGTATCAAGACTTGCTTGAACAATAACTACGTAGGTGTCAATATAAACAATTATTGTAAATAAGTTTTTGTTTGAGATTTTGAATTGGTTTAATGAATGAAATGTTGTAAATAATGATAATATATATATATTTGTAGATTTAGTTCCTTGTAGAAGCAAACAGCGGTTTTTCCAATTGGACCGGAATGAGATGAAAGGGAATTTCACGTGCGATGCAAATTAGTGCATTTAGGAGGATGTGTTGCGAAAGCTGACCTTGGAAGAGGAATAATTAAAGTGCGCTAGTGTGGAACCAGTTTGGCATCCCATGTTATTTCGGGGTATAGCCTCTCCTCTCCATCCACCAAACACGTTATCCAACATGAATGCATATAGGATGAAGAAAACAGTAAGTTTTCCATTGAGGTGTTAATTCTTTCACAGAAGAATAAAATAACAATTTGAACGAATCATAACAGAATGAAAATATTTTTGTTTGTATACAGTAGTTTCCGTGTGTAGAATTGGGTAAAAAATAGAAAAATAAAAAGGGAAACTTGTACGTACCACGTCTTGCATCCAACTTTCCATTTTATTCTTGTATTATAATTACTATCACAGAGCGGAAGATGCGAAATGGTTATCCTTAAATTATTAAATACCGCGACTCCTATCATATCACAAACGTTGTATTGGTTTTGCACTAGCTTCGGTTTGGTATCTCGGGCGTAGAGGAGGAGAATTCGAGGAGGGCCGCATCGAAATCTATTTAAGATGTTGGAAAGACAACTGTAGCAGCTATTGCGAATATAAAGACTGCGATTCGCATTGCAAACGGCGATGCGATCAGCCGGTTACCAGGCGAATTGACCACGTGCACGACTGGCTAAGCCCTCTCTCACTCTCGCGCCTCTACACGATCGTTCGGAACATTTCGGAGATGCATCAGAATGAGAAACAGATTCAAAGACGGAGACAGAGAGTGAATGAGAAAAAGAAAGATGAAACAGAGATTATCTTTGCTTCTTTACGCCTTCTTTTTATTCCTGTTCCTTCGGAAATATCCTCTCTCGCTCTTGTTCCACCGAAATTTCTATATTTAATTTGTATGTATCCCTAGAGCCACTCTCCCCTCATTTTTTTAATTTTACTTTCGCACTAGCATCATTCCAGAAAACCAATTTAAAGCTCGTTATCTGCAAATGGCACGTAAACCAATTGCACTCCATTACGACGTTATTACAGGCTCAACGCGTTTGCTTGCGCCGAAACGAGAAACACAACAAAGGCCCTGTTACGTAACGTAAATATTTTCCGTCCATGACCTAAGTAAACAAATGGCAGTGCATGGTTACATGCTCATATATATATAATTATATATATATATATACTAAGTATGTTTAACTCTCAGGGTCATAGCAGATTACGTGTGTATCCGTCGCAAATTCAAAGAAATCGCACGCACATCATGTAGAAGAACTTCACTTTCTGCCTCGATTCTTGCACGCAACTTACGTAACGCAAATTTAATGCGTAACTTCGTTATGGTCGTATCGAGCTGCGCAACAAGGGGTCACACGAGATTTCGATAAAGCAATCTTTAAACTTCAGTGACGTAAGGCTAAAACGTTTCAACCACTCGTATTGATCTATTACATATTTATATTCAAAACAAGGCCAAAGATCGACTCGCAATTATAATAAACTCTTTCACTCGTTACGGCCTATACTTTCTAACTATCGTCAAAGACCCATTTTCAGCAGTCTGCATCATACGTCTGTCTGCAAGGTTACTGAAATAAAACTTAATTAGACCATATTAACATAATCACAATTGTTATTGCTTCAAGATATTCTATTATGATAAAATTAACGTGTGGTGTCCATTCAAAAAAATCTTTAATATTTTATGAATAACAATAACACAAGATGAAAATAATATTTATTAATAACTTTCTTGTACCGAGATTAACTTCAAAAAACTAATATTTTTGAGGTATTTAAAATGTCAACTTTGGGGAACCAGTTAAGTAGATCATTACTAAATATGGGGGTGAATTAATAATTTAAAAAAAGTTATTCTCAAGTCGAGGCCTATCAAATTGCTACAGCTCCTGCTGAGACCCCCACCCCGATCCCCTATGATAGGCCATGTATCTGATGAATAAAAATGTAATTGGTTTATGTAATTATTAATATAAATTCATATGTTTTTTTTTGTAAAGGATTTACGTAAAGTCGCAGCCCGCGAAAACAGGTTTTCTCTTTTAATTTCCATTCGCACCTTTAGCATAGGAAAATTCCCCAAGAAAATATTAGCATTCGGAAAACGTATCTCACAATCTGCAATGCGAAATAATTAGTTTGTTTCTGTAAAACCTTGAATATTCCGAAAAACATATTGAAATAATAGATTTTGCTATTAGAAAATCGTCTTCTACCAACTTTTCTTACTTTTCGTCCCATTCAACTATCTAATAAAATTAATCTGTGTTCGCTAGAATTACATAATTGCATTTGTACTTTGGTGATTGCCGATAGATTTTCGAGTAGATAAATTGTATAAATACTCCTTTAATCTCAAGTGGAAGTTGCATTCGATTGATTTCCAATCAAATATTTGTTTATTACCATTTATTAAATACACAATTAGCCTAAAATCTATAATTTAGATGATACCGAAGGCCATTCAAGTAAAATTTGATAATTCCAAGGTACAATTATTTGATTTTACGCTGAAACTGGAGTTATTTACAAATAAAAAATGAAATGTTTGATATTCTATTACGTAAATTGAGTGATAATGAATGTTAGTAAACTGAATCTAAGAGGCTATTTTCGGTGTTGCTGTTTAAAACTCTTGTATATATAAAAAAAAAAACGGCAAAAGCGTAAATATGTAAAAGCAGAATTTGTAGGATTTAGAACTGACTCGTATGAAGTAATTTATTTTCACATTTTTGTTATGCTATTTGCGGAGTGCGAAATTTACATAAAATCAAATAAATAAGTTTATACAACTGCGAAGTTGCATTGTACGAATGTGCACACGTCATCCCGAATCCTGTCCTATCGCAATATAGGTAGATGCGGAACACCTTGAAATAACCAAAGGTTCAATGTCAAGGTCTCCCTCCCGATGCAAGAGAAGAATATCAAATTTGCAGAGCTTCGGCATTATCGAAAAACCCGACATGCCCAAATGCGAAACGGTCCAAAACGAAATTAAAAGTAGCAAAAAATAAATAAATATACAAACACTCTAAGCAAAATAAACACAGTAGGTTATGTTTGGTACAAACTGAATTTCATTGGGGCATTTTTCACCAGCATTTAGATTCGTTATCATTAATGCGCTACGGTTAAGTTAATTCGCGATTTTTAGCTTAGTTACCAAAGTTATTAACCTGAATAATTTAGGTATTCCTAGGATACCCGATGTTGGTATTTCGAAATGTCGCTGGCGCGTTACCTAAGACTGGTAGCAGCAGATCGTCCTCGGTAACAGAATATAAACTACATGCAAAATTGGTGCCAAATGGTTTGTGGTCTATTTTTCCTTTCACGAATTGCACACGGGGGGGAGACAAGAAATTAAAGAAGAAAAAAAAGGGGGACAAAGACCCGAAACGTAACTGACCTGTGTTCAGGGCTCCAGGATTGCTCGCGACACGGATATTCGTAATTGGTGGAAATAATAAAAAAAAACTAACGCACTACGGATCTTCGAATCACCACTTTCCCATTGTTAAACACTAAGTTTCTTGTTACACATTGCGTTCGGCCATTTTGATCTTGCAATAAAATTATTTAATAATTTGCTACTGAGCGCGCCATCTATGGATACCACCAATGCATCAGATGTTTTAAATGGACCAAATTCCAATGGTTCTGTTTGGAACCACTTAATAATCTTGGATTAAGCTGCAAATGTTCCAGTTCAAATGATGTAGCACATTAATGAATGAGTTTTTCGTCAAACTAAAACATATTTGTTACGTAAACTTAGACTCCAAGTTTATAATACTTACCATCAATCACTTTGAATTCTGTAAAGTCTTGAAAAGACGATACTTGTTGAAAACGTCTCCTTTATATTTTACGAAGATTAAAACTCATAAAATATAAACATATTTCAATATACTTACTAAATAATATGTGTGACAGTTCAAATAAAAAGTAATAATATTTTAGGTATTTGAATACTAACACTCTCAATTCAACAGTTGCACCTTAAGAAGTTTTTAGCATTGAATTTCAAATTCACAATGTAATTTTATAATCAATGCCTTCTGAAAGCCTCAACCTCCTCAATATAGAATTTGTACTAATATCATGGTAATCATATAAACCACCGTATAAGACTTATTATATAGTTTATAAGATAGAATTCTCTTACCCATCTTCCCTAACTGCTATTATTGGATCGAATTTCCCTGAAAAGGCTGAAACATCTTTCAAACTTTCCTAATTGCTTTTCAGTGAGTTTCCACGATTTCAACCGTCAACTTTATTGACAATTATTTGAAACTGGTAGCGCACATCACGGAAACTTTTGTAAACTAAGAGAGCGTGCTAGTTTGGTTATCTACAAATGGCGGATAATTTTAAATTAATTAGTAATTAAACTCGCTTTTTCATTCAACTTTTCTATTCCATAAGCAGGATGTTGAGTAGAATTTCAATTATATATAATAAAATAATGGTTCTGTGATAATAAAGATGATTATATAATTAAAATGTGAATTGAGAAACTCTCATTTTCACTATAGATATAGACTGTTTTCATTTTGATCTTATAAATTAGCAATTAATTACAATGTGATTTTATTAATTAATAATACTTTGATACATTTTTTTTAAAGACTCATCTGAAAATATATGTTTATATAATTTTAGGGATCTATTTACATTTCTTTTGCGTATGCAACGATGCAATTATTGTATTAACTGAAAATTATATTTATGATTTGTGTTCAACTATTCATGCCAAAATTTCCTTATGGAATGAAAGTATATATAAGAAACAATTAATAAAATAACATCCACTATTGGTATTTCAATTATTTATCCCGGATGTATTCACGGATTTAAATTGCATCCAATTAAATTTAAATCTACACGTCCTTATTACGGCGTGGATCATGCACATCAGTTTCTAGTCTACAAGCAGACGGTATGGATCTCACAAATTTTGATAACTTCACAAACAGTTGGTGGCCGATTGGTATATCCACAGTCATCAGTATAATAGTTGCAATCAGGTAAATTTGTCGTTAATATTTCACAAATTATTATATTAATTATTTATTCCCAAGGTTCTATATGGCCGGACCAAAGTGTCCCAGCGAAAATAGAATTGATGATTGCGTGGTTCTTATAACTGGCGCTTCTTCCGGCTTAGGATTAGCTACATCTAAAGAACTGGCAGCTAGAGGTAACGTTTATGTAGTTAATCTAATAAATTTCTGTTTAATCAATGAGTTTAGGGGCCAAGATTATATTGACTTGTAGAAATAAGGAGAAAGGAGAGAAAGCAGTGAAAACGATTCTGCAGATAGTCCCAACGGCGCAGGTCGATCTGAGACTTTTGGATGTATCGAGTTTGAAGAACATCCGTGATTTTGCAACCAAATTGAAGAAGGACTATGAAAAAATAGATGTACTGATTAATAATGCTGGAATAATTTTTGAACAATACCAAAAAACAAGCGAAAACTTGGAGTTGACGTTTGTTACGAATTACTTAGGTAAATATTGAACTGAAGAAATTATTTTGCTTATTTTATTTTAAACAAATTTTAGGTCCCTTCCTGCTGACTCATCTGGTTTTACCTTTGCTGTCGAAGTCAGACAATGGGCGTATAATAAATATTACCTCTTTGGCCCACTACAGGGCTCAGATTGACATCAACAATTTCGACTTTTCCAAGAAGTTCATGTATCGAGAAGTGTACGGACAGACTAAACTCGCTTTGGTCATGTTCACGAAGCATTTAGGATCCTTATTAAAAGGTTTGCAGATATGAATGTTTATCGATTTGATAATCTCCTATTTCATTTCATACATAAGGAAAAGGAATCACGGTGAATGCAGTTAGTCCAGGAATCGTACGGGACACAAAGCATTTTCGAAGCTCCCCATTGGGCAGTTCCTGGATGACAAAGATATCTGTGTACCCTTGGACTTGGCTGTTCTTGAAAACTCCTAAACAGGGATCTCAGACTGTCGTCTACACAGCGATTGAACCAACTTTGAATAGCGTCACCGGGTCTTATTTTAGGTAATTTTTATAAAACTATTTTAATTATTTCTTAAAATATTGTTTTTAAAGCGATTGCGAGATCAAGGAACCATCTGAAATAGTCAACGACGCAGCTTTATTAGAGAAACTGTACGCAAGATCGATCGAATTATGTAATTTGAGCGACGATTTAAATTTGCAGCTGAGTGATTGATTGTAATAATAAAAGTAATTCATATAAATAATTAGTTTTCTTTAAATAATACCCAAATATGAATTTAAAATATATTTACAGATATTCAACTATTAATGTTTTCATAAATGCTCATGAAGTCTAGTCCACTTTTCGCTCACCAGCCAAAGCCATTTAGCAAGTGATGCATCTTGCGCACTTGCAGATACTTCCTCTTCAAGATAGTTGCTAAAAAAATACGAGTAATTAGATAACGTTATAATCAAATAATTTGAAAATATATACTTGAAATATTTTCCAGTCGTTTTTTCAACTATTGGATCTATGGCTAGGAATATAGAAGTCTGAGCTCCTTGCCTAGGACCTTTAATGAAAGGCCATACAAACGGTTTAATTAAAATGGTGGAAATCCAACTATTAAAGAAACCCATGTGTCTGATAATTTCAGTGTCCACTATACCAGGATGGACTGCATTCACAGTAACTCCAGTGCCTAAATTAAAAAATAATAATAATACAGTTAGCGAATTTTACGAAGAACAACCTTCAAGTCTTTTAGCAAGTTCCTTAGTGAACAGCACATTTGCCAACTTGCTTTGAGCGTAAGCGGTGCTTGGATCATAAGATTTATCGCTATTCAAATCCTCTTTATTTATTTCACCCCTCAAATGAGCCACACTGGACACATTGATAATCCTGCTTGGAGATGCTACCTGCAAATTATAAATCTCTTTTTTATGCTATATTTACGGCAATTCCAATGTTTAACCTTTAAATGATCCAACAGCAGGTTGGTCAAGAGAAAATGGCCTAAATGGTTAACACCCAACTGCATTTCAAATCCATCTTGTGTTTTTGAATTTGGAGTTCTCATGACACCTGCATTATTAATAAGCACATCCAACTTATTTTCTTCCTTCTTAAATTTTGTTGCAAATTCAGCAATTGACTTCATTGATGATAAATCACATTGTCTGCAATAAACATATTTGTTTTTGGTGCTCACAACAATTGATTCCCTTGCCTACAAAGTTGATGATCTTTGTAATCTGTATGTGATAATAATTGATCATTACCTCCTCACATCTCTTCATATCTCTGCAAGCCATGTAGATTTTGGCTCCCCTCCGTGCTAACTCCCATGCAGTTTCTTTTCCAATCCCTGTATTGGATCCAGTGATAATAATCACTTTTCCATCAGCTTGAGTGATGGCAGGATATCTTTCTCCACCAATCCATTCTCTGAAAATAGTGTATATGAGCTTCAATCAAATGTATTTACTATAATATAATTACTTTATGAGGCATGCAAATCCAAAAGTTCCAGCTACTGCACTGCTGTACAAGACTGGTTTTGGTATTTTATAATTGAACATAATTAAATTTAAATTAAAACTATTTCTACGATTTCCCTCAAAGGTTGTAAAACAAATAGGTTATATCATGTGTCAGAAAATATTTTAGTAGAGCAAATTGTGAATATTCAGTTTCAAATCATAAGAATCTTTTTACCATTATAAAACTGCTTAATGTTTTCACTATTTTTAATTTAAGTTTTACACTTATTATTTCATTCACGTGTATGACTGTCTGCCTGATATTTGGTTTGTTATCATATTTACAGCTGGCCATCTCTTGGGTTTTACTAATAAGTATTTGATTAATACCTTTAAGGTTATATTATGATTTTGATGTACTTGAGTTCAATTGGAAAACAGTGGTAAATATGGATATCAAATCGAATTTGAAGGATGCGAGGGATGCAATTAAGAACAAGGATTTCGAGAAGTCGATGAAACTATGCAAGGTAATTTAATTGTTCCTAAAATACACGGTGTCCAACAAATCGCCGTTCTTTATGAGTTCGTATTGATAATAGAACTTCTTCAATTCCTGCCTTTTTATAACGCAGTGGAATGTTTCGTAAGCCACGCAGAAACTGCTTTTCCCATTGAAATAGTTGCCTTCAGTAAAACTTATTGACTTCTCTGTAAATGCTGTTAACATTTTATTGAAGCAGGCACAGGCCAAGGGATTTCCCAAGAACTCCAGCATCCTTAATTTGGGCATCTGCTCAAGTAGTGTATTCTCTATATAAATCAATCTGTTCCTACTGATATCTAAATATTCTAGACTTTTGGGTAATGTCTGAGGACCAATGTAATCAATTTTGTTGCCACTCAGATATAACATCTCCAGAGGCTGATTGACCAATACATCAATATTTTCAAACCCATTGTTGCTTAAATCAAGTACTTTGAGTTTCCTGTTTCTGAAAAGATTGTCACTGAATGTTTTCAGATTATTATTGGACACATTCAAGTATTCCAATTGGGTGTTTGCAAAGATCCCTTCATGTAAATTGGACAGCTGATTTTGAGATAGATCCAAATTATTTAACATGTTATTATTCTGAAAAACTGTACTTGTTAGAGATGAAATTGATATATTTGACATTGATATTTCTTGCAGTTTGGTCATCTGATCAAAGAGACCTTGTTGAATCTGTTTTATTGGATTGTTGGAGAACTTTAGCTTCTGCAAATTCTTGATTCTAGTAAACGCTTCAAGCCGCAGTTCGTCCAATTGGCAGTTGCTCATATCCAATTCCCTCAACAATGTAACCACGTTGAAAACGTGATTATCTATTTTCTGCACTGGGTTGTTGCTTAATTTCAGAACCTCCAAATCTTTTGTGTAATTGAAAACACCACTCAGGTCCCGTATCTCGTTGTTTGATATATCTATAATTTTCGCACCCTGAAGTTCTGAGAATGTATCTCCGAGCAGCACGAAAATTGCGTTATTATTCAGATATAAATTCTGCAATTTGGGCATGTCAAGAACCGCTATGTCTATGTTGGTGACGCGATTATTGGATAAATTAAGCTCCTTCAATTTTGCGATCTTCGTGAACGCTTCTCCAGGTGGATTCCTCAGAATGTTCATATTCAGGTTTAGCCTTTCCAGATTGGACAGTTGGTCGAACATTTGGTTGCTTATTCTGGCTATTTTATTGTTACTCAGGTCCAACTCGATGAGATTATTTACTTTTACAAATGTGTTGGTATTTATTTCACGTATGCCGCAGGAGATTTTCAGGAATTGAGTTTTCTCGAAGGGAACAATATTCGCCTCCAGCCTGGGTATTTCGCAGTTTTCCCAATATATTCTCGCAACGTTTTGCTAGAAGACCGTTTCATTTACTCGTAGTTTTTCACACATTAAATTTGATATACCTACTTTTACGTTGAAATATTTTGATACGATGGCTTCCGCTTTGGTATTGTTGCATTTTAGTAATTTCGTGGTTTCGTCGAAGTTGCAATCACCGATACAAAGAGTGGTTAGTAGTGATAGGATGAAGAGACGCACCAACATTTTCGTTGGTTCTTTCGAGCTGTACTAGTCTATGAATAAACGAGTGTATCCTTAAGTCAAGGCTATGCAAGGTTATGATTTTATGTTCGTAATTTCCAGTTTACAGATTACTTGACCTCAGTATTATCGTTTGCAGCACCGAACGGTGATTAATTAAATAATCCACGATCAAATTTCATTCATAGAAATACTTGTTCATCGATATATTTCCGTATTTATGAATGTACATATGTAAATAAATACAATTTATTACATCAACACTTTTCTTAACAAATAGTAAACGGACAATATATAATATAAATGAATGAATGTACATACATGCAGTGTTTTTCAGAGAAAATGCGAGGACCACAGCAACTAATATTTAGAAGGTCTTCAAAATTTGTTTTCAGCGGTATGAAGTTTTAATTGTAACAAAAAAAGTATTTAATTTAAAATATATATTGAATTAAAATTGAGGCCCTTAAATCCTGAATGTAAATTAATAACAAATTAACTATTTTTTAGTCAATATTACGTGAGGATAAAACTAATTATATGGGATTGGTCTTTCTTGGGATTTCACTTCAAGAAGTCGGTCCCATTGAGCAAGCGCCGAATGCGTTTCGAAAAGCAATCCAACAGAATGCTACGAACATTTTGGCTTGGAATGGGCTCTCAAATTTTTACGAAAAAGTAAATAATCCGCAAAATAACAAGGATCTAATTGGGGTTTACTGTAAACTGATCGAGCTTGAAACTAACGACACTAAATGCGTCGATATCGTCCAGAAGCTTGTAGATTTGCACGTCGACGATGTAGACCACAAAGTCGTTTCTATATACAACGTAGCAAATTGCGATACAGTTACGGTCGATATGAAATTAAACATCTATGCTAGTATCGTAGGGATCTATAAGGATATCAAGGATCCACAAGACATTGTTAAGCAAATTGTAAGAATTTGGCTGATGTGTATTGCATTATTAATTTACTGTTTTGCAGTTTGAGAAATCTTTATTGGAGTTGATACAAAGTGGGAAAGCTTCTAAAGAGGTTTATATAGAATACCTGAAATTCCTTTACAATAGTAAACAATATGAGAATTTCATGGAGGAGGCGGATAAGTTCACAATTGTGCATGGTAATAATATTAATTGTTTCGAGTGGATATGCAAGGTGTTCAACGAATTATACATTGAAAGGAACAATTTGTATGAAAAATATTTGGAAAACGTTAAAATTTGCTTGGACGAATTGTTGGAGCTTCAGAGCGATTCCAGTATAGCTTTGTTGACGAAAGCAATCATGTTCTGCATCGAAGATAATCTGGACGAAATGAAAAGTTATCTTCATAAAGGTATTTGCTGAGTTTATGTAATTTGTAAAATTTTAATTATACAAATTTTAGTTACTATGTTGAGACCCGGTTTGTTACATGCTTGGATTCTTTACACCGAATGTTATATTAAGTTTCACTTTTACGAAGACGCTTTAGAAGTCGCTTATAAAGCTGATAAGTTACTGTTATCCATAAATAATTCTAAGCAATCGCTGCGTAATATTCTAGATAATTATATGTGTATGTGTTTATCGCAAAGTAACATCCCTGAAGAATTAGAAAAGTGTAAAGTTATGTGCTTAAAGGTAAGAGGAACGAATTGCTACGCACGGTTTATCATTTATTTAAATACAGAAATAGATTTTAGAAAATTCCAATGAAGCAATTATCAGGAAGTATTTGATTGAAGCCTACATCAAATTGGAATATTGGGAAAATGCCGAAAAGTGTATTGACTCATGCGATGAAGACATAAAGCCATTTCTCCTGGCTAAATTGTTTAGAGCTAAAGGTTTTCTGAAGAAGGCACTGGGACTTCTGGAGAACTTGAGTTTTAATACTAGCGAATACTGGTTGGAGCTGGGCGAAGCTTATTGGGATTCGGAAATGTACGAGAAATGTCTGATGCCATTTTTGAAGGTAATCAGACAAAAATATTGATTCATTTTGTGAAACTGCTATTATGTTATAGGCTGCAAAGTTAGATCCAAATTCTTATATGTGTTTCTTGCATTTGGGCGAGTATTACAATAAAATAAACGATATGGATAAGGCGCGGAGATGCTACGAGAAGTGCTTCAAGATCAACGGGAAGTGTTCCGCGGCAGGTATCGAATTGAGCAAAATTTATAGGAAACAAAAAATGTGGGTTAGTATAGTTATGATTTTCTTAAATTTATTTGAAATCAAACATATATTGATTTTTAGGGAGAAAATCTGAATTTGCTTGAAAACTTGGCCAGTGTCAGGGCTTGTCGGGATAACAAATGGGCGTATTTGCAACTAGGTCTTCATTTTTTGGAGCAAGAGGATTATTCGAATGCTATTACTAATTTCAGATATGTTGTGAGAGTTGACTCGACAAACAGTCACTGTTGGGAATGTTTGGCAGATGCGTACCTAGCACGTGGAGCCTATACGTCCGCTATTAAATGTTACCAAAAGGCATTTGAAATTAAACCGGATTCCTTGTATGCTTTACTGCAAGTTGCTCATATTAAAAAGGTACCAAGATTTATATTAATTAATTAAACTTATGAGCTGATAATTGAATATATTAATTATTAATAGGTGTTGAACGAATACGAAGAAGCTAGATCAGTTTTTGAAGATGTTCTGAATTTGAACAAGAATTACGTGCCGGCATTGAAGGGAATCGCGGAAACTTGTTACTATCAAGGCAAGAACTATCATAGACAGCAATTGCACGGTCTCACAAGGGATTGCGTCCAATATTCGATAGATAAAATTACTATGTAAGTGTTAATTACAAGTGTAACAACTTCGTTTGAACTTCAACGATTTGCAGAGCTCTGAAGGAACGTCCAGATTTATCTTGTCTTTGGAAAATAGCTGCGGATTCTTCGTATTTGGCCGCTCAACTTCCAGAAAAGTATTCTTGTATCATGGCACTTTCTAAATTAGTTTCTGGGAGCGATGGCGATATGAATACTGTTATCGATCAGGATGATTTGTTCAAATTTGCCATACGGTGTTACTGTAAAGCGATCAACTTGACCAATGAAAATATGCTTATTTATCATGATCTCTCCTGCTGTTACGTTACCTACTCAATGTACTTAACGCAAGCTAAAGAGAGGCAAGAGTATCAAGAAAAGGCGCTTCAAGTAATATATCATTGCGTGAACAGTAACCCCAATTATTGGCAGCATTGGAATGTCCTGGGAAACATCGCTTTCGTTAAAGGTAATAAATAAGTTTCTTATTTTGAATAAAATTATCATTTAATTTTAAAAGTTAAGTTACTAGTAGATGTTTTGGTTTAATGAGATTTTTGAAAATATGCAGAACCCAAGGATTTGGCTTTAGCGCAGCACGCTTTCATCAAGGCAGTAACTTTAGATCACAACAGCGCCGTGTCTTGGAGTAACTTGGGCACTTTGTATTTATATATTGGAGAATTAAAGTTAGCCAATGAAGCGTTCTCGCAAGCGCAGAGAGGCGATCCCAATTACGTAAACAGCTGGATAGGTCAGGTAATAAATCGTTTTCAGCACTACCTAATTTATGAATGATGTTGGGATTTTAATTTCAGGCTTTGATTGCCGAATCTTTGGGTTATAACGATTCCATGGATTTGTTTAGACATAGCACGCAATTATCCGCACATCAGCAAGGTGCTGTTGGATACGCTTATTGGGTTTGCAAGACACTGAAGAATGCTCCAGAGGACGCAGTAATCTATTCCATACACAACATGCATGCAATTCCTGTTGCATGCGATGCATTGACTTGGTATACGGGTGAGTAAAATACTAATTTATTCAAATAAATAACAATAAATTAAATAAATAACGACGGAACTAGAATATTAAGCAGACAGTGAGTTCAGATGCTCTGGCATTTCGTCACATTCGGCGAAGAGTTTGGCGCAATCCTCAAAAATATTTATTGTATCGTCCGTCCTGTATTTGTTTAATCCTTCATCGCTGCAAACACGAGTAATTCCATGTGTTATTTTATTGAATCTTCAGTTTTCTAAACATACCTGAACATGTATAATCCTAGAGCTAACAAAGAACTGTTACGAGCTCGGTAATCCGCTTCGCATATGAACCTCTTCCTGCATTCCGGTTTCATGTTCATCGACTCGAACGCTAAATTCGTGATGTCCAATGTTTTGATGACGTTCTGGTAAAGCTCAAAATTCTCGAAGATGCTATCCCCCAGCTCCCTGCCATAGTAATGCTCATGGTCGTGTTCATGGGAATCGTAAACTTCGGGTGTCGACACATATGTCGGATGCGGATCCGATTGAATATAAATTTTCTCCGGTTCTCGGTTCTTCTGTTGCGCAAGATAGTAAGTTCCGTACTTGATCAGACCTCCCAATTTCGTTGCGAATATTACAAAAGTTATCATCGTTCCAATCAGGAATACTATCTTCGCTTTGATGGCCAAGAACGCTAGATAATACAGGATTCCTTTATGATCTGCGTCCCAAAAATTGCAAAATGTTAATTATTGAAAATACTAAACTCTAATATCCAACTCACGTAAGAAATGGTATTTATGCTTATATCTAATCAATTTTTTCCTTCCCTCTTCCTGGGACGCCTCCTCCGCCAAGCACAAAGACACCACCAACAAAATCACCAATAACTTCTTCAACATTTTTGTTATATATTTTTTTCTTTTTTGCTGCTGCGACTAGAATGTTGTTTTGGTTATCATCGACCGTGAATGATTGCATTTTACTTTTTTGCGTGCCTTTTTATATATGGCCTAGTGAAAACTTTCTTTGTTTGCTTATGTCATTACGCGGATGAACCACTTTTGGTTTCAGCAAACAGACGGCAACAGGAAAATTAAGTTTATTTTTGTTATTAGTACGCTCCGATGGGGCCGATGGAGGTTAACTTTCTTATCATTTCTATTTGTTAATTATAAGCCGACCTATTCAGATCGAAAAATGGAAACTAATAAGATTTCGAGTCATTTACGTACGGCAAATATATGACAACAAAATAATTATGATAGGATTCATAAAACTTAAGTAATTAATGTCATATATGATCAAATTTAACTGCGGTTGTAATAGCTCTTTAAAAAATCAAATATTTATTTTTTATTCCGTTCAGCTCGGCTTTATTAAATAAAATGATAAAAGAAAGTATAATAGCTTCGGTAATTTTGAATAGAAGCATGCGTATGCTCTGAATATATTTACATTTCCAATTAGAGCATGCTCTTCTCTCATTCATAATAGTTTTAAATCTAGTCTTAAGATTCCTCTGAATAGCATATGTATTATAATAATTCATCTCGCGGTTGAAATCCTTTTGTAATTACAAACTATAAATAATTAGGAAACAACGGTACCAAAAGTGTTAATCGGACTGCCGAAATTGTGCACACTAATTTCACTTTTTCTTCTTCGAAACTCATGCCGTGTTCTCATCTATGAGTATTTCAGGTTATTTCCAGATATATTTGTAAATATTTTCTTTACGCTCCGTTTGAAAGTATCTCCCCATGTCTCATGACACACTTTATTGGACACAAGTTCCTCTTTTTCTTCTATTATTGTTCTTAAGGTCTACCGATTCGCGTCGTATTGTTAATAAACAGTTTGCGTATTGACGACACATTTTCCTCAATAAGTTATAAGTATTTACATAAGGGTACATTATAGAATATTTATAATATAGTTATTAAATAAAAACATACTATGTAAAATAACCAATAGAAGAATGTTATTTTATGTTTTTTTAGATAAAAATCCATTTGATAGCTGCGCTTGGAATATGTTAGGAATTTTGTATGAACGTATGGGCCTAAAGTTAAGCGCTTGCAAAGCCTTTAAGAAAGCCTTACAGTTTTCTAGTTTAAAGAATATGGATTGCATCAACACGAATTACGGACGATCTCTGTTGAATGTAGAAAGACCCGAAGAATCCGTCAAAGCTTATCGCGATGTTCACGAAGCTACCTTTAATAGCGGAAGCGGTCTTGCACTTGCATTATTTAAAGGTATGGATTATTTAACGGATTGTTAAATAATTACGGAATTAACATTATATATTTTGTTGAAGATAAAAAATATCAAGAATCTTACGAAGCTTATGAATCTGCGTTGCATTGGTTGACGGAGGACGAAGGTTACCAATCAGATTTGTTAGTTGCTCTGGCCTCGATGGCTTACTTATTTCAAGGTCCGGATGAAGCTAAAACGCTTCTGTTGCAAAGGTATTTATTGTGGATTTGAAAAACAAACGTATTATTTCTAAATATTCCTTTATTCCAGCACGCAATTGAAACAAAGATCTCCATGGGGTTTGTATGCCACTTTATCATTGGGATTACTACACAATGATTTGAATTTATCCTTATTGGTTTTGAATGAAATGGACGAACTGATTGATAATAAGCAAGCTTTGCCGCATTACGGACTCCTCTTGTCCTACATACACTTGTTACAGGTATGAGAATAATTATACATTTACAAAACCTATTCAACATATATTTTTAAGGGTGAAACAACGAAAGCCATAAGGGAACTGACCAAATTAGTACATCGACATCCAGATCAGGCCTCGCTTTGGCTATCTTTATCTGTCTTATTATTAAGGTTGCACGATGAGAAACCTGTTTCTCAGTCTGCTGCCAAATGTGCCGAAGTTGCCATGGCTCTTGGTCAAACGAAAATGGACGTCACTAAAGTAACGAATCACTTAATCCTCTATTACCTTTATCATTTGTTTGCTGTTGCAGGTTTTATGTATTGTGTCGTTAGCTTCGTTGTTTGCCGGTGATTTGGACAAAGGACTTCTTGCTGCCCAAAGGGCCATCCACAATTACCCGAACGTTGCTGAAGGCTGGGCTGTACTAATATTCGCACTGCATTTGCTCAAAAAGAAAATGTCAAAGAATTTTAATATGGAAAATCTTAGGAAGAACGTATCCTTTTCCAACAACCTCTCCGATTGGATAAGAAACATCAAAATTTAAAATTTCTAACATGATCGAGTTGTTACGAAATATTTAACAAGCTTACATTTTTTTTTAATATAATAAACATTAATAAATATTTCAGACTTCGCTCGCTTAGAATCCACACCATTTCCAAAGATTTAATAGTTCTAGCGTTTTGCAATTAATGGGAAGTGAAATAGAATTTTTAATATAATGAATCAAAATAGATTTATTGAAATTAAATGAATTCAAATGACGAATATGATTTTTTATATACAAACTATAATCTTTTCAAAGAAATGTATTTTTTATAAATTATATGGAGATTTGATTAAATAATAATGAATTGAACACTTATTCAAGTAACTTACCAAAAACTATATTTAATTGATCTTAGCGTATGCTGGTATATTTCCCTCGAGACCTACGAAAATAATTGAAATTTCTAGCTTCGCTACGATTTTTAATTACCTGCAGGAGTTTGCATTTCAATATCGATGAAATCGGTGTTTAGATTTATTTTGGATTTATTTTTGGTGTTCCTTTTTATGATTGGAGATGATTTTTCAACCGGATTCTCTAGCACGTCGCTAAATTCACATGAGTTCAAATGATACGACTATTGCAAAAAATAAATAAATTATAAGCTTGTAAAGCAACTAAAGTTAGCATACATACCATGAACGTGTTGAATTCTGGGTTATAATAATCATAGATTTTGGCGGTTGTGTTGACCCGATTATCTATAATGACGTTCTCGTTGATGTTGAATGGAACACAAACCAGATCATTTGTCAATTCGGTAAAATACAAGACAACTTTGTCTTCGAAATCCTCGAATTTTTTCACCTCTAGGTTTTTAAAACAAAATGAAATATTCATAAAACGTCTTTGAGATTTTAAGAGTACTTACTTGAAGTAAAATCATCTGTCAATTTATGTAGCGAAGCCCTATCCGCTTCGAAACCGGATGGCATATTCACTTCTAAAACTGCCATATTCGAATGGCCAGTGCCCAAAAACGAAATGCATGGTGAGATGATCCGTATCGAACATTTATCAATGGTCGAAACTGGTGCAACATCCACTTGTAGTTTGAAAGCTTCACTGGTCACCACTCTTTTAACGTTGTAGGTCACGGATAACTAAAATTAGTGACTTTAAAGATTTGAACAATATTATTGAATAGTTTTTACTTGGGCCAAAACGCACCCCGATCCGCTTGCTTGGAGTTTCAACTTTTCAGGAACAACATTCATGTTGATCTCCTTCGTCTTCATACCATCTGCTGTATTGATGTTCATATTATACAAATGTTGATCCCCGTTGAAAATCTTTATCGTTAAATTCGCTTCTTTCTCCTTCATAAGACTACCATACCTCGAAAGCGCATCTAAAGCTACTGAAGTATCCTGAAATGATAACTTTAGTTTAGATAGTCAAATAAACTTTTAAAATGTAATACCTGTGTTGTTACAAAACTTCCTGAAGATCTTCTTTGAGTACTCAGCCAACGCACGATTTGACTGGCGTATATTACATTTTCGTTGCTTTTTGATTCAAGCAACGATAATAGGGCATATGCGGTGGTTTCAATATTTGTGGATGAACTTCCTAGAATAACAATCATTAGTGAAGTGTGTTTGAAAACAATGGGCAATATTATTTTACCAGTTTCTACGTTCCACCACATCATTTTATCATCGCTTGTGGCCAATTCTACTAATTTCTTAACATATCTATCGGCTTCAGATTTCCACTTTAGAAGATACAAGGCGTAGCTACATAATGCTACAGTATATTTATCGGCGTAATACTGTCCTCGGATACAGTAGAGAGCGTTAGTTTTAACAGACTGCGGTATTTCAATTCCAGATTCCAACAGACTTATAACAACATAGGCAGTCAACGCGGCAGTGCTATTTTCCATACTAGTTCCGCCCTAGAAAAAATATATAATACTTATTTTTACTAAATAAAGTTTGTTAGAACAATTTACCATATCTTGAAACACATGAGATACAGCCGGAAAGCATCCATTTTCCAATTGTTTCTCAATAATCCATTTCGAGGTCCTTCTGATTATATTCTCATCGACATACGTGTATTCTTTGGCTTGCTGTAAAGTGCGCACGACAAACGCAGACAAAAACATGCTTCCCAAAGAATCGTGGTATCCAAAAGCGGAAAACGAACCATCCTCATGAACGTAACTCAATATTTTCTGGTAACCTAAACCCAAATAATGTTTATAATAGTTATATTTGAATGATTTACGTATTACCCATTTTTATGTTCTTCACCATCCTCTGCTTCAAAGCTTGCGACAACTTATGATTAGCTTTCAAATACTTCATAATATATAAATTGGGTGCCATAACTGACATTATTTGTTCGCCGCATCCAGTCGGGATGTTTATAATCCGTTCAAGATTCTGAAATCATATAATATTCTCATTTTTATATTACTTCTCAATTAATTTCAAATGACCTGAATTGTTGGTCCCAACAGATCAGAATTGAATATTAGTTTTGTATTCGTTGAATCTCTAATCCTATCTTTTGGAACAACCACATCCCAAGACACGTTGTTTAGTTGATCTAAAAATGAATATAATTTAAATGATTACAGTTAGATTTAGGTATCATATTTACCATTTCCGCAAATAAATACTGATTTCGAGAATTCCGATTGGTAACCTTCGGGTTCTATAAGCAAAGGTTTGATAACGATGTCTCTGAAACAATGATTTATTGTAAATAATGCGGAATTATAACATTAAAATAAATACCGTTTACTAATAATGGTTTCTGGGCCGCATTCTCTTGGATATGATGAGTCAGTTTCTGCTAGAACAGTGACGTTAATTTTACCTAGAGAGATACCCTTGACGATGAAAACATGCGTATGAATATCGTTGGATTTAACGCATACTGAAACCTTCGTCAATTCTGGTTTCTGCAGCAGTTGTAAACGATTCGAACTTGGAAGAGTTACAGTTATCTACAAAAAAAAGTTTGATGATCAAGAATGATAATTATTGATTAACCTTACTGGTAAACTGAAATTCATGTAGTTGTGTATAGAAACTTGCATATAGAAAGTTTCACCACGTTTGATTGAGTAAGGTAATAAAATATCTATGAAAAACGGTTTGAAGACAGTGACTTCCTGAGTTGGTCCCAGCCCTATACCATCTGTAGGTGAAATGCAGATGGAATTGAAGACCCAAGTAGTTATGCTATGCGGAACTTCCCTGATTACCTTAACTTGACCTGTATTACTGTAAAAATCATAAGATATTTATTATATTATTATTATTAAGTATTATAATTACTTGGTGGGTATTAATTCCCAGAGCCAACTTTCAGGGAATTCGCTACGAATAGATACGCCTCTATCCTCGTTGAAGATCTCGTAGGAATTCGGTAACGAGAGCAATCTAGGAAATATATCAGGTTCTAAAACTAGAAAAGTTTGTGAATTGTCTTTAGATAATTTTCTCACTTATACCCAAGTTGCAAGGCTTCGAAATAATGTTCATGTTCGTAATGATGGACAAATCGGCTTTTTGAAATGCCTCGTAGGAATCGTAATCGTTGGATACGAGTGAGATGATTGATCGTCGTTTTCTTAATTCAAATAATTGTTCCGGAATTTTATCTATAATACACAATATAATGAATGTATGAAAAAAAAATCTTTAAATTTTATTACCATGTTTCCGTTTTATTGATGACAAACAGTTCGGTTTGTACTTGGGAAGGGATTCTTTAGTCTGCACAAAAGATTGGAAAATATTTTGGATGTTCAAGGATTTCGGAGAAGTTGCTAAATCCACAGCGGAAATCGCGCATAGAGAGAAACTCGTAGCATCAATAGTCAAAGCGGTGGATTCGCCGGGATAAACATTGTTTTCTGACCATGAAGTATTGACCTACAAAAACTTAATTCATTATCCCAATTCAAGGTATACAAATCGATCGACTCACTTCGTTAGGTAAGCATTTATCAAATAAAATATCGATATTATTGGAGACAACTTCTTCCTTAGTAATATAATAAACTATTAAAGTTGATCTTGTAGAGACGGTCTTCGGCAATCGAAATTTCAGAACGCATTTATCAATGGAATTTTCAACTTTATTGAACTTGGTTTCCGCACCAACTATATTCTTTAATTCATTCTTAAAATTGACTGTTTGCTTTTTAACAGTATGCTTTATGCTTTTCAATTCAGCGATGCCGTTCTTAGATTTCAGCTACAAAAATAAATACATGGCATTAATTAAAAATGTACTACACTTCCTAATGATAGTGTACCATATAATAAAAAGTTATATTCTCGTTATTTCTCATCTTGTTGCTTGTAAAATATAAGGCGTACTGTTGCATTGATCCACATTTTGAAAAAACTTTCGTATCTCTCTCGATAAGCATGTAACTGTTGGACAATGAATACCATCTATTCAGTTTCAGGCTATCCGATAAGCAGTTATCTTCACTCTCTAAGGACTTTGCCTGAAAAGAACGATTTTATTGAAACTAATCGACTATCTGGGACAACAACTTACGCTTAAACTCATTTCCACCGCGTTCTCTTTCATCGGTAAAATAGTAAACAGCACAATGCCATCTTCATTGAACTTAAAGAAACCGCACTGTTCCGGCTTCAAATTCCAAGGTTTCTTGATCGACACCTGATAACAAATCTTCACAGTCTCTTTCTTTAAATCAATATAACTCTCGGTGGCCTTGACTTTGCCGTAATACGGTAGACCTGGTTGGAAATATGTTCGATCTTTGGAAAACTGAAGTTTGTATTTGTAAGATTTCACTTGAACGCCAATCGTCTCCGATTCAACTTGATTTGTTCCGTACTCGGTCACGGTACTGGTTAATTTTAATGCCCAATTTACTCGTCGACTATTTGTGAAAGTGCTGAATTTTAAATCGACTTTACTGAATTTATATTCAGCGCAACCATTATGTAACTGCAATCATTTCATGAAATTTCCATCAAACTATATAATGAAAGTTACAAATTACCCATGCGATTCTGCTGGTCGCGTTAAGTGACCCATCTGGATAACTAATTTTCATCAAAGACACTCCTTTAACCGGTTTCTTGAAAGTATATCTAAAATAAGAGCATTATTTAATCGAACGTTATTTCCTAAAAATTACTATACTTGGCGCAAACGAAAAATTTATAATCTTCTTCCGAATTTGCATATATTGATTTGGGAGCCATAATTTCCACTTTGAAGCGAGGTAGTGTGAAACGTTTCACCAGGAAATATTTAAGAATCCCATTAACTTCTACACTCCATTTTCCCTTTAAAATTATTAGTTGTAATGAATTTCTACAGTAAAAAATAATAATCGACATACCAAGATTGCGTCGTCTGTGAGCTGATGTTCCAGCTGCACAAATCCCAAAAGCAAGTTCACTTTTCTCCAAAGCGAAACGATGAAACCTTTCGGATTAATGATTTTAATGTTGAAAATCTACAAAATATGTTATAAAATATATTTAATTTGTTATAATATATAATTTATTAGTACATTCGGTTGATTGGTGCTCTTCAGATCGTGCGATAACACTAGAAGTCTTAATTTTACAACATCGCCCTGCTTGTAAATATTTCTATCGGTTTCGATAAAAGTGACATCGGTGTTTGGGTAAATTAAAAGAGCGTCCTGGTTATGTGATGTGTAAATTGTACCATTTAATTGTAATTGCAAATGCAGACTTGCTGTGAGCACCTCGGTGGAGGTTTGCGATGGTACTTGTAGATCGAAGCAATAGTAATCTGTAAGAATATTCGGAATTGGAATATGAAATTGTTAATGGGATGCAGGCACAAACCAGTGGTGATTAGTTTAGTGAATACGTTATGTTTATCCTTGAGCTTCAGGTCGAGCAACATCTTGGCAGGCAATTGAGCGTCGAAGAGGGTGACGCAAACCGTTTCATTTTTACCTGCAAGGAAGGTGTTAGCATGCGAAAGCATGTATCCTGGTACCCTCAATTTTAAATCACTGAAACAGCACATTTAACACTTAACTAACTAAATATGACCGCACCGATAATTACCTGATTTCCGCACTGAAAACACCGAATGTCAAAATAAACAACGTAAAGTTAAACAAATACATTTTATTCGCAACGCTGCAGAGCATTAGAAGCACATTGATTAAACAACTTCATTTAATGTCCTTATCATGTACATTTCCGCTAGATGTGAACTGGTGGCCTCTAAGATAACATAGTAATAACATTCCGTGTGAATTTAAAAGCGTTCCGTGCTTATCAATGAACCTGAATGCACTTTGTCAATCGTGCTTACAATCTAAATAATACTCACTAATTTATGGGATTACTTCACATCACCCGTAGATGTAGCCGAGGATGGCTGTTCGGAGATTATCGCTCATGGAATACGCGCCTTCGCTTAACGCTGCATCCATATGCTTTTCTTTGATGAAAACCTCGCTCGATCCGTACTCTTCGGTCAGCAACTCTTCAGACACTTCATCCGAGTCCAATAAACGCATCCATTTGATCTTCTTGTTCAAATCTCTGATGACAGTGTAAAGCTGTTCCTGCACGACACCGTCGTAAGAATTACTGTTCACCATGTTCCAAACTTTGCTCTTCATTGTCAGGTAGTCCTGGTTCAGCCTCGTCTTGTTCTTGATTAAATATTCCACACATATATCCAATAATTTCTTGCATTCTAACATCAAAAACATGGTAATAAATCAAATTATTTAGTCTATTACGGTCTATTACCAATTGGATTATCGTTTCCATTCTTCCTTCGGGAACGGATTATTGGCTTCTTCGCCACCGGAAGCACGCTCTTTGCATCATTTTCCACTTTTTTCACTAATCTTACTGGTTTAATATTTTCTAAATCCTTTACTGTCTTTCTTTTTTTAATGTCTAACACTGGACTGCTACTTTCTGGCTGCTCGTCCTCATTCAAATATTTCTTTAAGATTTCGTTTATGCTACAAATAAACAATAATATTATATTACTTTTTGAACCTAAACAAAGTAAAATTCTCAACCTATCAAATGTCGTTTGTTCTATAATAATAAACAACAACAAAACCATTGAATTTATGATCAAAATATTCTAAAAAAAATCAAGTGATGATAAATCATTTGTTTCGCAAAAATCTTACTTTGGAACGTCCGTTTTGTTCGTTTCAAGGTTTTCCTTATTCTTCGGTAGAGGCACCATCGACAGAAAATACTTTAAGATGTCGCAGGGTAAATCGTTCAACATGTTTTGCAAAATTTGAGAAGTCTGGAAAGCGGTCAAGTCATTTATGCAGGTATGTGGACATAGTAAATAATACTTATTACATCATCGTATTCGTTCTGGTCCGACAGTGGTTTGCTGGAATACTCCTTGATCACTTTTAGCGCCACATCGAGGATGTTTAGACGGTTCTTGTAGTGCACTTTCAGGACGCGCATCAGCAACACATAATTTCCATCCATTTTAACAAGACGTCTTACAATAATACTTACACGTTGACCGTTGGTCATGCGAAACAAAAGCTATTCGTTCTCAATCAACAAGGAATGAAACAGAACTAAAAACAATCAAACTTTGAATTTTTTGTTGGCTACCTTGATATTCAAATTTTTATATTAATGATTACTATTATAATTAATTGATTAATTAATATAATTGATAACATTAGAATACAAAAGTATCAATTATCAAAGTTATTTGCTATGGCATGTTTTTTTGTAGGATTATAGTCTTATCTATCCTCTTAAAGTATATCGTATCAATCCAATTGTATAGAAAAAGCATTTTGTGTAGTGATGCGACTGCGTTTTGTTTGTGTATAATGGCCAACTTTAAATACGATCTTGGAGACGAAAAGGATCAAAGATTTCCTACATATATTGGTGCTTTCTTGATAGTTTTACTCGGAGCATTATTTGCAGTGGTTTGGGCTATTGATGCGACTTTGCCATCCGCTTTGACGATTGAGGATGAAGGTCAGAAGGCGGATCGTTTTATCGCTGCAAGGGCACAGGACCACCTGAAAGGGCTTACGGACATAGGAGCTAGAGTCGTGGGAAGCATAGAAAATGAGGTCTTGGCGGTGGAGTATTTGAAAAGCAGAATTAAAGAAATTTTGAACGAATGCGAAAACCCAGGAGCGGATACATATTACCAAATACAATCTGGAGCGTTTTACTTGGATTATCGACCCTATGGATCCATAAACGCTTACAGCAATCTGCAAAATATCGTTGTTAGATTGCCAGGTGAAGAAGGTACAAAAGAATCGATTTTGATCAACGCGCATTTCGATACTATGCCTAATAGTCCAGGTTTTTACTGATGGAATTGTGAAAATATAAATAATTATAATTGAAACGTTTCAGGTGGTAGCGATGATGGTATTATGTGTGCTGTTATGCTAGAAGTCTTAAGACACATGTGCAATGACCGGTCGAAATCTAATCTGATCTTCCTCTTTAATGGAGCCGAAGAATCGTACTTGCAGGGTTCTCACGCTTTCATCGCAAATGAAAACAAGTGGGGTGATCGGATAAAATTGGTAATTAACTTGGAAGCAACTGGTGCAGGTGGTAAAGAGATGCTGTTTCAAGCAGGACCTCAGCAGTATTGGCTGTTAGAGCATTACAGCAAAGTGCCTCATCCACACGCTCAGGTCGCAGGAGAAGAGATTTTTGAAGGTAATCTGATACCGTCGGATACAGATTTCAGGATCTTTCGTGACTTTGGAAACACAATTGGTTATGACATGGCTTATACCAGGAACGGATACAGGTACCATTCCGAAAATGACGGTTTTGAAAACATCGACGTCGGGACTTTTCAGCACACCGGAGACAACGTTTTGGCTTTAGTGAAGGCTTTAAGTAAAGTGAATGTTATTAGCAAACAAGATCCTAGTCGCAAACCGGTATTTTACGATATGTTCGGACTCTTTCTGGTGTATTACGAGGAAAAAGTTGAGGTCGCTGTAAACATCGTCGCAGTTCTGTTATCTTTCGCCTCCGCAATTTTAGGATTATATAAAGCTCATTTGAGTAAGTTATATTTAAAAAAGTAAATGTGTATAAAATTATTTATAAAACATGATTTTTTCTAGAATTTTCAGCGAAAAGTGGAAAATGCTTAATAATTAATCTATTGGGAACAATAGTAGGCTTGCTGTTGGCTTTAGCTTTTGTTTTGGCTATCGGAGCCATCCTGGATGCCGTCAATAAAACGATGAGCTGGTACAGATTTCCATTCTTCATAGCCGGTTTGTACGTAATTCCGGTATTCCTTGCGCTGAGCTTAACAACAATGCTCTTATTGAAATATAACAATTACGTATGTTTTTACTTACAAAAAAGCATCAAAATTTTACACAGATAAATTTCAGGAAAATATGAACGGAGACGTTTTAATTATTATTCACATAAACCGATTGATATGGACGGTAATACTTTTAGTTGGAACAGCTTTAAGTATTAGATCCAGTTACGTTTTAATCTACCCTATTTACTTTACCAGTATCGCTCTCATAATAATCAATATTTTCAAACTGGAACTTCAGAGTGAGTGAATTTAATTGTATTTATTTATGGGAAATATGGAATCAAATCTTTGTTTTCAGGAAAAACCTGGCAAATCATTTATGTAATATCCACGGTGATTCCAACGTTATTTTCCATGTACATTGCTCAGGAAGTTTACGGCCTTTTCGTTCCAATTTGCGGACGATCCGGCTCCGATGGAAATCCAGAATTCATAATCGGATTATTCACTTGGATTATAGCGAGTTTCATTCTCTCATTCTATGCAAGTTATTAATAACTTGGTTGATTTGATTTACTAATTTACTTTGTGTAGGTACCAATCGTCTGCATGACGAGATATCTCAAGTATCTGTTAATGGCGCTCTTGGGAACGTGCATCATTTTCATAATTGTTGCATGTTCTGCGTTTATTCCATATGATGAAAATAGTTCGACACCAGTTTTGCAACGATACTGGATGTTTGTAAGTAAAATGATTGTTGATCAACATCAAATATAAATATATTAAAATATTGTTATACTTATCTAGCATTCGTCCCGTACTATAAGAAATGATAGTAATATTGTAATAAAGAAGGATAACGGATTTTCATTTTATAATATGGATAGAAATTCGCCGATGATTCTGGATGACTACATAGGAGATTATTTGGTTAAAGCTGAAAGCTTAGCGGATGATTGCAGAGATATCCTGTACTGTGGTCTACCCGTACTATTCACCGAATCCATCGAAAACTTGTAGGTTTCTTACCGCGAGAAAATTTATTTAATAATTGGTATTGTTTAGGGAGAAATACATTTGGATTCCAACAGAAACTGAACCTATTATAAATGATAAAGTTGAGTTAATGTTAACATCGATAGAATATATTAATACAGGGAAAGAAATATCCATTAAGTATTGCTTCAAAACATTCGGTAAGTAAATCTTATTTTGAAATATTCAAGACTTTCTGATGTATATTATTTAGGAACAGACCACTACAACATTTACTTCTCGCCCAGAAAAAATATAATGTTGAAGAAGATTGATTTGCTGGAAATGGTGCCGACGACTCAACCGAAATGGAACGGTCGTGAAACATACTTCATTCTGTACGTGGATGGAAAAGATCGAAAAGCGTTGGAATTCTGCATTGATCTGGAATCCATAAACGGCGAATTCGAACAGGTTAATCTCGACATCGCCATAGTCGGAACATATTACAACGAAAAAGTCATGCAAAAATCTAAAGAATACAAAGATTTTCTTTCGAAATTTCCCAAATGGACTTCGCTGAACGCCTGGACCGGATCCTACGAGTCGTGGGTGTATTGAGCAAAACCAACTTTTTCATATTAGAAAGCATCGATTCTTATTATTAATTTAATGATGTAATGATTTATTAATGACACTTAGTGTTAAGTTTTACGACAGGAGGTGCATACAATGTATTATTTATATAATATTTTTTGTTTTTTTTTGTCATATGTTTCTTTTCATTCATATAATCTTAAATAAATCTAAATAACATTTAACAACTAATATTCTCAATCAATCAATCACCTTTTCCAATCGTCGGCAACAGCTACAGAATCTCACTCGAACGAAACGGTAATTGGAAATATAGGAGAAAAGCAACATGTATTATACACATTCTATATAAGAAACAAATAAAATCAAATAATTGGCCAAGAAATCATTCTGGTTTAGATCATTATATGAAATCAGGATGATTTTTACATGAATGTCTTGTGTGTGTGTGTTTCATATCGTTTTTTAAATATATATATTTATATATGTATAGTGTGCTTTTTATACAAGTGCTCTGGCCATATTTAAGAAATCTACATAAATAACAATTGTAAAAGTAATAACACTGTACAGATCCATCGCGCCTCCATCCTCGCTTTTCTTCAATACACATTATATCGTGAACGAAGTACGTTTTCTTTTTTTGTCTACGGTCGCTGTTTTCTCTCAAAATCGTTGGTTCGCCTTCAATCATGCAGGATTTCCCATTCTCTTCCTCGTTATTGTGGTTTACTTCTGCTTGGAAAAATATAAATTCTCAAGCGGTCCGCATATTAATTTATGAACACTTACAAGTAAATATCAAGAATCATTATTGTTTGTATTTGTTGTATGTATACGCAATTATTCTTACACATTAATTAGATTTATCAAGAATATTCATGGATTAAATAAAATTGTTCTTCGGCTCAATAAAATAATTTTAAAAGTGAAGATTAGGGGAGACATAGAACTAAACTTTTTTTAAATAGTGACTAGAACTTACTTTGTTGCATAAATAATCTAATAAAGATGTCTCATATACAAGAGATAAATAATATAGATAAACAATGATTAAATTCTTATATTTAAATAGATCTATATTATATATATATATAATTATCCATCTTTATGTGTGCTATATTTAAATGTAATGGTCGAATATTGACTATGAAGCTACTTTAGTACCACGTTATTATAAATTTTAATTTGTTACAAGGAT
Organism: Nicrophorus investigator; assembly: GCA_963457615.1. Classification (NCBI taxonomy): domain Eukaryota; kingdom Metazoa; phylum Arthropoda; class Insecta; order Coleoptera; family Silphidae; genus Nicrophorus; species Nicrophorus investigator. Next base: position 26,998,884 of record OY735141.1, read on the forward strand.
AACACCCACGAATAATAATATATAAGCACAATCGAGAAATAGACCTTTCACACATATGTATTTAAATCGATGTAATGCAATTTCCAAAGACATTAAATTGAATAAACACACCCTCACATATTTCAAATAGACTTCCGTTATTCGTCAATAAGTATGCCTACTACACCTATAATATTACGCAAGAAATCATTCAAGAGGACACTAAGAGTAAAATAGAGGAATTAAATTAAAGAATAAGAATGAAAATAATATTATAGAAAAATAAATAATAACAATAATTATATTGTACTGATTAAAAATAGTAATTTGTTGTTTGTTTTTCATTTATACAAGTATATGTACATGACTATAAAAACGTAAATAACAAATAAAAGATACGGAAATTATGGGAACACAATATAAATTTAAACAGAAAGTAAATGGAATGAAAACACAAATAATATAAACAAAAAAAAACGACTACAAAATTAAGAAAAAGCGATGCTGGTGCAGCTAGTTACTTTTGTCAAGCTTCATTTAAATAAATCACTTTGTATCGATCGCACAAAAATAAATACTGGATGGCCTCCTTCATCGAATAATTAAAAATTAAAACAAATTATGTACATACATAACATGAAAATAAAAAGAAGCTCTGTAACTTTAGTATTTTGGTTTAAGAGTATACATGTAGTTAATATCTGATAAAATATTTATATATCATTGAGTAACCAAATTTTTTATGATGGTTCCACCTTTTTTTCTTTTCTTTTAGAGATTTACAATTCCATTTTCAACCAGATACATTTTTTTTCTCCCTCATTTAAATAATCTGTGATTTATATATTCTTTTCCTTCAATGCCCAAGTTGTTGTTTTGTCTAGTTAAAGCGTTCAATAAAGGAAACAAAGAAATTATCGTATTGGTAGTACTCACATATGTAACAGGGGGTGTAATTACACAAGCCGTCTTCCGTTTAACCTTTGAAAGAAACAACGCAAACAGAAATGATATGTTTTCCATCGAATAAACGAAACGAAAATAGAATAAAGTAAGAGGATAAATCATGTCCTCAAGCTAATCACTTGCACCGCGATCATCATCGATTAATTTTCTTGCTTTTTCTCTCGCCCTTTCTTTCCTTATCTCTTTAAATATTTAAACACATATACGCTACTGTTTATTATTATCGGCTTTGCTAAGAGCTATAGCCATCTCAAGGTCAGCTTGTTCTTGCAATTGTCTTTGTTTGCGTAGGTCCTCCAGCCTCAGGCTTTCCTGTGCAGCCCACTCCAGCTGCTTGTCCTCGCTGGGCATTTTGTTCTTGCTAGTCGGAGGCGCGGACAGTCGGCCGGTCGTCGGTGGCGGTTCGATGGATCTAGCGATGCTCGGCAGCGGCACCGACTGTCTACCTCCAAGTCCGAAAGGATCGAATTTGTCCTCCTTTCCGAAGTCCACTCCGAAGACTGAATCCTTCTTGTTTGCGCCATCGTCGTTGTCCTTCGAATCGGAGGGCTCGTCATCAAACGCTATATTGAACGGATCCTCGTATCTATAATCCCTAAATGGATCGTCCGTGAACTCTAGCCCTTTGCTCGGAACATTCGCTGGTTTGGTTGCACTTGGCTTGTCGGAGAACTGAAGAGTATATTGTTATGTTATTAAGGCTGAAAGTCAGTGTTATTATGTTAGTAGAGATCCTGTAAACGGCTCGCCTGTAATCGAAGGCAATTAACAACTAAATACTGAAAACTAAAATAAACGGAAATCATATATAACGTGCCACGCTCCATCATGCCAACTACCGGTTGATGTCTAAGAAGAAAATAAAACCTAATTAAATAAAAACTATTGGGAAAAAATTCAAATCACTGAATTATTCATGAACAATCAATTTGAATTTCCTCACAGATAAATGTATGCATTGATCATTATAATTAAAATTAATAGTTTCATTCTTTTATAATGCATTTACTACATACATTTATCTTTAATAAATAAACGAAAATTGAAAATAAAAACATACATAAAATAATTTCGGTGAAGTTGCAAAGGGTGGTAAGGATCTTGAGTACTTTCTGGGAAGACGAGGATAGGGGTATGTAATTACTGGGTATTGGTAATCGGGTAAAACGCTACGGTGCATACACTAAACAAAAATAACATAAAAATGAAAATCAATTTGGAGATTTTTAACTAGTCTGAGCCGTGATCAAAATTCAAAATATACTTTAAGTTGTGCAAAAGGAATTTCTTTCAATCAACTTATTTATTAAACAAAATAATTAGCTAGATATGTCACGACTTGCAGTAAGTTAAAGAATCTGCATGAGTAATTAATTTGATTTATTTAATGTTTACCTTAGCATCAAAATCTGCAAAGTCTGCGAATCCGCCGGCTCCGCCCGAAGAGAATTGATCATTATTGTTAGGAGCCGAAAATGGATCCTGCTGCGGAGCTTTAAATGAGGGCGGATTTGGGCGTGGGGGAGCAGGTCTTGGTGGTTTCGATTTTTTCGGTGGAAGAGCTGGGCTCGGACTGGTGGGTCTTCCGGGACCCGCTCCGTCTCTGGTTGGCGCGTGCAACACCGCGAAAGGATCGCATCCAAACGGATCTTTGTCAGGCTAAAACCATACGGAACACGTTAATTCCCACGAGATGAAGTTTGAAAACCAATAAATACCTCAGGTGTTGTGGCGTTCGCCTTGGCATCCCCGAAGGCATTGAAAGGATCCGGCTTCGCCGCGGTCCGGGATTCGAAATTGTTGAATGGATCCGCCGCAAAAGTTTCCTGCAACGAAACAAGCTATTCTTAATGCCGCCCAAAATATTAAATTGATATTTTCACATTTTCCGCAAAAGTCGTCGAATTATTGAAGGGGTCGGCAGCTTCAAATGCACCACCACCAGCATCATTGGCTTTGAACGGATCTACAAATTAAGAATTTAATTGGGCATACGAATAAGATAATTATAAGTTTACCACTGGCAAATGGATCGCTGTCGAAACCTTGCGATGGCGAATTGGAATGTCCATTTTGTACAGCGAATGGATCGCTCTTTTTATTGTCAAAGCCGTTCTGCAGAATGAAATTTGTATAAAATAAGGAAAGTTAGATTAACAATTTATATCAATACCTGTTCAGTCATTCCGTTGGCGGAAATAAGCTTTTTGTACTCTGCATCTCTAAAATCTGGATTGATTCTCAAAACGGTGTCAACGACGGTCGAAGCGTCACCTGAAGTAATGGCCGTATCGCAAGCAGCAATGGCATCATTCATTTGTCTCGATTGTTCTTGTAATTGAGTTATCAAAGCCTTCGCCTGAAATATTAAACGTTTTCATATGATCTATGACTTGCACTTTAAACGTACTTGACTGATGTTGAGCTGCGTCGATTGCAGTTTTCCCGAAAGCGAATCCAATTTGTTGGTGTTGTCAGCCTTCAGATGCTCGAGCCTTTGTTCCTCCTGCTTGAGACTTTCGAGCTGCTCCTTTTTGCTCATCAACTCTGCCTCTTGCGTGTGAATCACTTCTGCCTGCTCGGCAGCTTGACTCCTCAGCCTCTCAACCTAAACAGGTCTAATGTTAATAAACAACGTCCCACCATCGAACTTAATCTACGAGACACTATAATTTTCTTCCACCTTTTGCAACAGGCAAGCCATCACACCAACGTTTAAACAAACAGATAGAAAAACATCGGAAGAATACTGCTTACCTTGTTGCTGTGCTCATCTAACTCCGATTGCACACCCTCTAACTCACTGTCTACACTGGTTTTCTAATAAAAAAAAATATAACCATGCCAAAAAAAAAATTAAAGTATAAAGTGTATATAAATAAATAAATCAATTAAAATATGTTTAAAGCTACGCTCAATAAAACGGGTCTTAGTAATATTTGTGTCGGCTCCTCAACCCTTTCTTTATGATAATTAATATAAATTAAGCCACACAAACATAAATTACTCAACAAAAGCATTGCACAAAGCCAAATCAGTAACAATTCACATGGACAATTTTCGCATTCATTACCTGCGTCTTTAAATCGCCGAGACGTTTCATTGCTTCGCCTTTCTGATTCTCGAGTTGCTTCAAAGTTGCAGCCAAAGTATCCAATTCACTCTAAAAATATAATTCACAACACGTTGAAGAACTTGTATATATAAAAAAATAAATCAATACTCACTTGTAAACTCTTGATCTCTCCGCTCTTCACCTTAATGTCGGCCTCCTTTTGAGCTATATCACTCTCCAGTGCATATTTCTCTCTGGCCAACTCCTGGATGTCTTTGCTGATCATTTCTAATTCCGGATTAGAATAGCAAGTATTGTTATTTTCCTATAGAAAAACAAAACAAAATAATTAACAAATTGTCAATGAACCTGACAAGTATTTTCATTTTTATCGTTGTAATTACATTGAATTTTAACTTTACTCGCGGGTTCTTCGCATCTAAACTGAAGAAGGTTAAGGAAAAGGCTAAGAATTATTATCAGAAGAATTACAGAAAGGACAAGTCGTGGCACTTCTTGGATCACGACCCTGCGCTTTTTCCAGGAACTGATAAAGAGTACAGAAAGGAAAATCAAAAAAAGTGGGATACGTATTATGCTTGTCTTCGAGAACAGGAGAGTGCACTTGGTTTGCACGGAACGCCGGTTCCGGAAGCCATCCAGAGCTTCGAAGGTAGCATGGTAAAGTAATGTGTTACTGAAATATATTATCTTTACCATCGAGATTAATTGTGCCGCATTCAGATTCGAATGCAAAATATGCTTAAGTCCGAAGGAGCAGGATAAGCTAGAGTCGATTAGTTGGTACTACGGAAAAAGTCACAAGAAATTCTTGGAATTAATTCTATACAATGATCATATTATGTTAGCGCCCGAGGACAAATCGTTATTGATCTACAACTTGAATAGGAATCATGTCGGACAATATGTCTGCATTTTAGGAGATTCCGTAACGGTGCCATATTATCTAAATGTAGAAAACGGAACATTCGGTTTAAACCAGGCAAAAGATCCACACAATATATTATTGAACTCAATAACACTTCAATTCTCAGGTTCATTCAGAAAGTTCATCGATAGGCCCATACCCGAAAGCTCCACAGGTCTTGCCCGAATCCAAATTAATATTGGAAACGGAATGGGGCCATTGGTCTCCGTGCAGTAAATGCAAACAAGTTGGTAAAAGACACAAATTAGGATATTGCACAGTCAAATACCTGAACAACGCGAAGATGGCGAGAAGTGATTTGAAAACAAAAAACAATTTTCTAGAGAATATAAAACAAGTTAAAAAAAATATATGAATATTTGTATCCAATATTTCAATTTTAAGATTTCAGGCTTTTTTCGATGAAAGCTTCAAGTTGAATTTCAAAAAAACTAAACCAGAGGACAAGGAAAACAAGGTGATACACATCAACGAAACCCAAGTGGAGTTGATACAAGTCTTTCAATTGGGCATTCCGTGCAGGTCTGAGATTTTGCCGAAATCAATCAAAAACAACGTGGAAGTAAAGAATCGATCGGATGAAGTCATAATCGGTTTCTGTAAGGTAAATCAATAATCTACTTAACACTTGTTGCTATTTTAAAAGTATTGTATATACAGGTGAAATGCCCGATAGAGGAAATCTTTGAAGTGAGAGACAAGCACGGAAAGGTTTTGGAAAGGGCCAACAACTCGGCTGGAGAGTATTCAATGGTGCAAGGGCTGCCGCCTGTTGCTCCTTCAGTGCAACGACTTTTGCAGTATGCAAAAATGGGAGATACTGTTATAATAATGTGTCCAGGGTAAGAATACATTCCTCCAAATATAGTTAAAAATATCAAAAACAATGGGTCTTTATAGAAACTTAAATAGCGAAGATACGTTTCACTGGCAAATAAATTCGAAAATAATTTTACCAGACGTTATTGCCAAGGAATCCAAGGGCAGGGTCATTATCACGCTGTTGGATAGAATACAAATATCGAAAGCGAAAGTATCCGATTCAAATTTATATAGGTAAAAAATTGAGTATATTTAATTGAGTTATGTTATTATTTTGAATGCGTTTAAGCTGTTGGCAACATAACGAATTGGCCGGAACGGTGCGTTTGGTTGTGGAGAAAAGGGTCCAGTTGAGTTTCAATCACCACCTGATGCTTATAGGAATGGTTTTTATATTAGGGACATTCATCTACGTGTTCACGAGAGCGCTATTAGGGAGGAAGTACGCGACAATTGGTCAGAAGTAAACTTACCGCTGGTCCATCAGAAGACTTGTTCGTGCGGAATGATGGTGGGATCATGTCCGGGTTGAGACTGGGTGGCGGATTTACGCCCTTCAAACATCTGGCAACGAACCACATGGCCAAAGCAAACTGTTCGTTGTTCAGCTTTCCACTTTGGTTGATGTCGCAAAGTGCCCTGGAAATGAAGATGAAAATACAGATATGGCCAAACAATAATGGATGAATATGTAATTACCATATATGAGCCAAAACTTGCTGCGGTACGCCAGACTGCAGGAAGACATCCTTGATTTCCTGACCGGAAACAAAGCCGTCCTTGTCGACGTCGCTTTTAATGAAAAGCGTGTCCGACTTGGCCTTCTCGTCTACGGTCACGACCCAATTGTGTTGGGTTGTGGGCGGTACCGGCTGCACGGGCCTAGGTGGCGGATTGGAATTGGTCGAAATCAGCGACGGGGTAACCGGCTGAACATTCATTGGAGGAATAGCAGGAACAGAAGGAGGTATTTTCGGTTTGACGCCATCCAAGCCGGCGATTAGTGGCATGGTCATCGGCGTCGACCCTTTCCTCTTCACAGGCGGCATTAATTCCGGTGGCAGGGTGTTCGGAATCGCGTATTTCTCCAAAGCTTTGTAAACTAAATGCATTGCCTACGAAGCATATTGTTAAAATTCGTACAACATTCTGGTCCAACCCATTGCACTTACTGCTACAAATTCCGGTCTATCCAGCATACCATCCTTGTCCTGATCAGCTAGGTCCCAAATTTTACCCAAAGTCTCCAACGGAAGTTTCGAATCCATAAGCACATTTTTCACCTAAACATTCCAAATTTACATTAACACCAACCGAAAATCATAATACGATTTACAAAGTTAAAATAATAAATGTAGATTAGATCACCTTATTTCCTGGTATCATCCCGTTGATCGGTTGAAGAGAATCGAAAAGCGTATCGTACTTTTCCCTTTCAGACGGTTTCACGGTCCAATCCACAGCAGAAGGCGGCAAGGAAGTTATTAGAGGAGTATTTGTAGGAATAGGAGGTTTCTTCGGTTTTGGTAATTGTATTTCGCCCTGAAACAATAAAACCAAATGCAATAACAGATTTAGCAAACTATATACTATTTAAATAGTTTCTCAAAAGTGCTAAGTTTAAATCAGCCAATTGTTAAATTGTTTTAATATAAGACGAATTCTCACGGTATCGCGTCTCTTGAAAACATACCACAGTCGCAATGCAGTTCAAATAGTTCAATTAAGATCAATGGCTAAAATTAGTTAAGTGCGCTTATTGTCACGTACATTATTGATTTATTGTCTGTATTCAATATATATATTCATTCAATTATAAACGGACATATAATAAAACAACAGATATAATAAATACAGCGCGATCGATCGGGACTCAGCGTTTCTATGTTAGGAAAACAATGGGTATTATATATAAGCACAGAAAACGGGGATGCGGAGATGTTTCGGAGCGGAAGCATACAATATTTACGCAAAAATTGACTGCCCCTTGAACTTTCATTAGCCATTTATTAACTCCAACGAACATTAAAATTGAGAAAATTTGGATAAAAACTATCAAAGGGATTTTTATTAATAATAGCAAATATTGTATTACGTACATGAAAACACATACAATGGGCTTTTATTATTATTGACCGCATTCTTTCCGCAACACCAATTATTATCTTTTTTTATAATCAGCTTATCCATTAATGATTTTCAAAATCGTAGACATTTTTATTAATTCTACTGTAATTTTTTAAACCAAGTGATGAGTGGGGTTAATTCAATATTGTGAGACCCGGGGCTACAGCGACTCCAGCCCACCCCCTCTGATAAACACTGCACACTATGAGATATTGTTAAAATAATAGAAACGAAAACTTTCCAAAACAAACAAAAAGTTAAAAAAAAATATATTAAAACTACTATCAGGTTAGGGATTATTGTTTGCAGAAGTTACGTAAGTACCGTCTGCGAAGCGGAAGGAAACCGGGCGTTTACTAGTCACAGACCGGAATTGATTCTGGACCGACGAATAACGAAAATGTAAAATGATGGGCATCTGATCAATATACCAGCTATTTAATCGCGCGTCGCGTTACACAATATAATTACTTGTTGATTCCGAATACCGATCCGCTGAATTATTAATGGCACACACGAATAACATAGTTCGATGGTTTTGGTAGCAAGCACAGATCGGGAATAATTATTGGACAGGAAATGGATATGTACATTTATGTGCATAAACAGACAAATTTAAAAAAAAAAGCAACGTATAAACTGCTAGGCGAGATAAAGAGTTCCGTTTCGTTATCTGATTAATTCAGTGCAACGAATGTGTAATCGTATAGAATTAAAAAAATGTATATAAAAATATACATTTTTTTAAAATTATTTAATAATCTAAGATTTTGCACGTATTATGAAAAGTTATATAAATATGATATGAAATATGTTTGTATTAAAAATCAATCAATGAAATCAATTTACGAAAGTATACAATAGATGTTGTAAACATTTGTAATTTTGGCCTCAGCGACATCCTTCAACTTTTCATTTTTAGCTCGATACAATATGAACGTGCACCGGAATAAATAAAACTTTACATAAGATTTGCTAACGTCAATTATGCAATGCAAGTAAATTAAAATATTGTCAAAATATATCAACTCCAGATAATAATTCAGCCATGTGTACATGTAATTTAAATACTTGTTACTCTAGTACATCATTAATTACAGTTTCATGTAAATCATTTGACTACTATTTACTTTTCATATTATTCATTTGATCGTCATATGGGTCATCCACTTTCGGATTGTTGGCATCATTTCAGATGTGTAGTAATAATCTACAACCCTCGCTCTAGATTTCCGAGAAAATCGATTTTGCGTTTCCTTGAATCAAAAGTTATACTAAAATTGAGATAGTTTCCGCATCCGATTTTCTCTACAACATTTTTTTACACGTTATTTGAAGATACGATTTATGTTGAGAGATTCACTCATAGTATTTGTATTACTTAGCAGTAAACATTATTTCATCTTTGAATGTAATCTAATATTTTCTTGTTATTATATACATTTGATTGATAAGATAATAAAAGTAGAATAAATTATAAATATAATTATAAAAGTAAAAATAATGAGTTTTCAAGTGATAATAATATAATAATTAGATTTTTTTATATTATATAAATTATTGTAGTAATGGTTGTAAGACATATTATTAATTTCAGTGTAATTAATGGATTCACCTGTAGGTAAAATTGATTGATGGAATCCATTAGTTTGTTATTGATCAATTGAATGCAACTTACCATTTTGGGTGGTGCCATATCCAAATTAATATTAGACATATTGATGTCCCTTCCAGCCTGGGCCAGAGACACCAGCTTCAGAGCAACAAACATTCCAGTCTTGTCCAGGCAACCCCTACCACCTGGATCTGATAAGTCCCAGATTCTAGATAGCACTACATCACTTAAACCAGATTTCTTCAAGAAGTGAGCTGCCTCCATAGCACCCACTGTTCCGATCCCCTTTGAGTCCACCTTAAGAATCAAATCAAAAATAATATAGAATATTGCAAACATTAAATGTGTTACTACTTACATAGTTGTAATAAGCCTCATAAATGGCATTGTTATTTCCAGCCACCTAAAAAAAAAGACATGAAACAACAATTAGTGAAAACATAATAAATCTTTATAAACGTTGCACAAGCAATAAAACTTAATGTACGTCTAGCTGATAATGGATAGAGAAAAAAGTTGATAGTTAATTCTGACATTTAAAATGACACTTTTATAAGTAAAAAGGGCAAATCTATTAAGGGCGGCTATTACCATGGCTTCGGTCACGTTCAACAGATTATTGCGATGATAAGAGCTTAAGTGGTGAAGCAATTAGGTGAAAACTGTGGTACATTTAAATGTATTATGCATATTCTTTATGGAGCTACCACCGATACGCCGCCCACTGAACTGTCAGTTCGCTAATGTTATCGGTTAAGAAAAATTGTTAAGAGTGAAGTAAAGGTATCAAATTGGATTTACTGGTATAATGGGTTGCTAATCTACGGTCAAGCGGATTAATTGAAACTAAATAAAGCTATCTATGTCAAGTATTTGGCGTAAGTACCTGCGTTGGTGACGGCAGGGCGGCCATCTTTTCGAATACTGACTTGGTTGTTTATTGGTCGATTTTTCTACTGACAGCCAATGCGCGCAGCAATCAATAACAAGTGCTCAGTGTTCCCAACGTTATCAACCGAACTGTCAAGCAAATTGGAATAAATTTGAAAAAAATATAATTTTAATTATTTAATTTATTATTATTTTCATTCCTAAAATATGTTTATATATGATTAATTTACAATAGATAAAAATTGGAGATATTTACTCATTAACCGCAAATTTCGGTTTAAAATAAAACATTCCAATTTATTATTATTTCCAATAATTATGTGCACTTAATGTTTTGATTTGTAACTAAATATATAAAATTAAAATCAATTAACATATTTCTGCTCTGTAAATTATAATCAAAAGTGTTTGTTAATTTTAAAATTTTGAATCAATTTATATTGCGATAAGTTTGTTTCAAATTATTGAAAATTCTTTGAATTTAAATTAAGGAATTTTCACATTTTATTTGATTGTTTTTTACATAGATTAGAGTGATAAAAAAATCGCGCAACCAAAAAGTGGGCTTGACATAAATGTCAAAACATTGAATGACACTGACACAAACAATGCTATCGTCTTAGTCAAAATTATCTAGTTATTAATAACCATGTGCAGAAAACGGCATTGCCGGTTCGTGTAAGATTGTGAATGTGCTTAAAACTGTGACGATGAACTGACGAAAGCATGTGTTCCAGAAACTAGTTGTAATTTTATTGTTTTTTTGTGATGGAATATCAAATGCAAGATTTCGACGTCGACCAGGAGACCGACCTTCTGTTAAGTACGGGATCTGTAAATTACCATGGAGACATGGATGAGTATGTGGTGCGCAGAAACAGAAGACGCAATTTTACCTCAGCTATGTGCAGGTAATTTAACCTATTTTACTTAGCGCAGATAAAAAGAAACAGAAATCTTATCTGTTGATAAGCCAGTAAAACGAATTAATACCCAAATAACGGCTTTACTCAATTAAATCATCGCTAATATGGTATATGCTGTAATCATAAACAAATAATGACAATCACCCAAATAAATAATGTGCAACATAATATGAATTAAGAAAAGCAAACCGGGAAATTAGATATTTTCATTTACAGAAAGGATTATTCTATAATGTGTATTATTTTGATATAAAATGTAATATTAAATTGCCATTTTAGTTCTGATCAACTTATGAAGCTAGCTTCAACATGCTGATCAGCTGATTCTGACGTATGTGACAGTTACGAATTTGCTATATTTTCTTGGAAAATGTAAATAATCTCAAGTTCGATGCTGCCCAATTTTTGAATTTTGTATTGCTATTTTATCGATGCGTCTAATTAGCAAATATTAATCGAAATGGACAGCGTAGAATCTCAATCGCAAAGTAATCTCAATAAGCCCACATCAAAAGAGGATATACCGCTGATCACAAAAGCGCACAAAGAGCCATTCTTTTTGAGGTAAATTCGTGTTTTTTAGAGCATGGCATGAGTCAGGCATTCCTCTTAGGGTAGAGGTGGTAGCACATTGTTTTCTAATCTCATTTGCACAAATGGTCAGACTTTGGTAATGCCATTTATTTTATCCAATGCATTTTTGTATTGTGTGTTTTTAACATTTGTTTGACCTCTAACTATTATTAATTGATAACAGTTGATTCTAAATGATATTATTTGTTCCAGTTGTTGGTGCATGTTTTGGAGGAGATGCTGCGGGCCTAGGGAACTCTCCTCTCGCACTATACATTTAGGAAAACCCAGCCCTGGCCAGTTCCCTGCAAATGCTATCCGAAACCAGAAGTACAACATTTTTACATTTTTACCCCTGGTGCTGTACCAACAGTTTAAATTCTTCCTCAATTTGTATTTTCTTATAATGGCGACAAGTCAATTTGTTCCTGACATCCGAATTGGTTATCTATATACTTATTGGGGACCACTGGTAATAAAACACACAATAATTTATAATTTTAATATTTTCTTTACTTTTTAATACATTTGAGTATTTATATGGAATTTACATTTAAATAATGATTATTTTAGTGTTTTGTATTAACGGTGACGATATGTCGTGAGGCCGTGGATGATTTGAGGAGACACAAAAGGGACCAAGAGGTGAATAGTCAAAAGTGCAAAAGGCTAATCGACAGTTCAGAGAGGCCATATGAAATGGTCGCTGCATCGAAGCTGAAAGTATGTATACATAATTTCGCAGATCGGATTGAATTAACAACTACAATTTGCGCTTTTTAGGTTGGTGACTTAATAATTGTGGATAAAGATGAACGTGTTCCAGCGGATTTAGTTCTTTTACGCACTTCGGAGAAATCCGGATCGGTGTTTATTCGCACAGATCAACTCGATGGTGAAACCGACTGGAAGCTGCGTTTGGCCATACCGGCCACTCAAAAATTACCCACGGATCATCAGTTGTTCAACACCAATGCTAGCATCTTCGTAGAGAAACCTCAGAAGGACATCCACTCATTTATTGGCACTTTTACTAGAGTAAGCATTATACTCACTTAGATCTTCTGTATAATCATCTATTATTTTGATAGCATGACTCTACTGGTGGAAATGAGAGCTTGGATCTTGAAAATACATTGTGGACTAATTGCGTCATTGCGTCTGGGCAGGCGCTTGGTGTCGTCATATACACAGGTAATGTAGTTTTTGGGAATATTTTGGTTTCTCTGCAGTGTTGATTATTTGATTGACTGTTTTCTTTTCTTTTTTTGCGTGTGCGTAATTAGGCCCAGAGACTCGATCTGTGATGAATAACTCTGCACCACGTTCGAAAGTTGGACTGTTAGATATGGAATTGAATACACTTACTAAACTCCTGTTCGCTGCCGTAGTTGGTTTGGCTTTGCTAATGATGGCTCTGAAAGGATTCGGCGGACCCTGGTACAGATACCTATTCAGATTCATTCTGCTTTTTTCATACATAATTCCTATTAGGTAAGAGTTTAATCTTGATGAATACTTTTGTTTCTCAGTTGGGTTATTAATGCAATGCATTTAGTTTGAGGGTAAATTTGGATATGGGCAAATCGTTTTACTCGTGGTCTATAGGTCGTGATCCTGCAATGAAAGGCACGGCTGTGAGGTGCACAACGATTCCTGAAGAGCTTGGACGAATCTCGTACCTCCTTACCGATAAAACTGGTACTCTAACGCAAAATTCCATGGTATTAAAGCGACTGCATCTTGGAACAGTCAGTTACACTCCGGAGAGTTTCGTGGATGTTACTAACGTGTTAACAAACGCGTATAGCAATCCCGAGACTTCATCTTTATCTAACGGGAAATTCAGAAGGTCTGAAAATACTCGCATTAAGGATGCTGTCGTCGCATTGGCCCTGTGTCACAACGTCACTCCGGTGTATGAGAATAGCGAAGGAAGTGACGATGGTAAAGATAACAGCTCATATGTTACTCTGCAAAACTAGAAAAGCTTTGCTTTCAGGATCTGTTACTTCGGACGCTGAAGCGGATCAACACATTGTAAATCAAATTGTCAATTATCAGGCATCCAGCCCTGACGAAGTTGCTCTTGTTCAATGGACGCAAGATGTTGGATTGGCTTTGAATCTGAGAGACCTGAGTACGATGCAGCTGAGGGGACCCGGTGGTCGTCTCCTGAATTATAGCATTCTTCAAGTGTTTCCATTTACTAGCGAAACTAAGAGGATGGGTATTATTGTTAAGGTAGTTTAATACTATTAGCGTTAATTCTGTATAAATCTAAAAATGTATTATTTAGGATCTTCAAACGGGGGAGATTTGTTTCTATTTGAAAGGCGCGGATGTGGTAATGTCGGCAATCGTACAGTACACGGATTGGTTGGATGAGGAAGTCGGAAATATGGCGAGGGAAGGTTTGAGAACTTTGGTAGTGGCAAGAAAGATACTGACTGAAGAGCAATACTTGGATTTTGAGACTCGCTATAATGCGGCTCGTATGGCTGTAACGGATCGCGTATCTAGAGTTTCTCAGGTGATTGAGTCTTTGGAGCGCGAAATGGAATTGTTGTGTGTTACTGGAGTTGAAGATAAATTGCAGGAAAATGTGAGGCCTACCTTGGAGTTGCTCCGAAACGCCGGTATCAAGATTTGGATGTTGACCGGTGATAAACTGGAAACCGCGTGTTGCATAGCCAAAAGTTCCAGATTGGTATCCAGAAATCAAGGTATATCTTAAATGGTCATAAACCACCTTTATATTAATTGATGGAAAATTACAGGTTTATACGTTCTAAAGAAAGTTGTCACCCGCACAGATGCCCATTTGGAATTGAACTCTTTTCGACGAAGAGGCGACAGTGCATTGGTAATCAGTGGCGAAAGTTTGGAGGTGTGCTTGCAATACTATCAACCTGAATTTATGGAGTTGGCGTGTGCAGCACCGGCCGTGGTCTGCTGCCGCTGTTCTCCGACGCAAAAGGCGCAAGTCGTAAGTTTTTCGAAATCGGAATTCCATTCAGAACTACAAATGAGTCTTGCATTCTAGGTGCAATTGATACAAAAACATACTAATAAAAGGACAGCTGCTATCGGCGACGGTGGTAATGACGTGAGCATGATACAGCAGGCGGATGCTGGTATTGGTATCGAAGGGCGCGAAGGAAAGCAAGCTAGTTTAGCAGGCGATTTCAGCATCCCGCAGTTTTCTCATCTTGCCAGGTTGCTGCTTGTGCACGGTAGACGATCCTATAAGAGATCGGCCTCTCTATCACAGTTTGTCGTCCATCGAGGTCTCATAATATCCACTATGCAAGCGGTTTTCAGCAGTGTCTTCTACTTGTCATCCGTGGCTCTTTACCAAGGTCTTCTCATGGTTGGATACGCCACTGTATACACTATGTTTCCGGTAAGCAACCGTTCGCGAACATTGCAAAGGTAGCCATTTCATAATTGATTCCTGCAGGTCTTCAGTTTGGTGTTGGATCAAGATGTAAGTGCTGAGATAGCATTGACGTATCCAGAGTTGTACAAGGAACTAGCGAAAGGTCGCAGCCTATCTTATAAGACCTTTTTCATGTGGGTCTTGATTTCAATTTATCAAGGTATTTTTTTCTAATAACCATCCGAATAAAGCGACAAGTATATAATGCAATATCAATTTTTCAGGTGGGGTGATCATGTACGGAGCCCTGTTGCTTTTCGAGGACGAATTTATACACATAGTGGCAATAAGTTTCAGCTCTTTGATCCTAACCGAACTGATAATGGTTGCCTTAAATATCCGCACTTGGCATATGCTTATGGTTCTGGCCGAGTTATTTTCGTTAGCAATTTACGGAGTTTCACTAATTCTATTTCACGAATATTTCGGTGAGTTCTTTCAACCCCATATTGTCAATTGACGCAACTGCTAAATTTGACGACATTTTCAGATTCGGAATTCATAAAAACGACCGACTTCTTCTGGAAGGTACTGGTAATAACTTTGATATCCTGTTTGCCTTTATACATACTGAAGATTCTGCGTAAGAAGTTCTCTCCGCCTAGTTACAGCAAATTGTCATAATTAGGCAGTTTCCGTTTTCCGAATATAGAGTTCTTCGTATTTTAATAATGTGATCTTTGTTGCGATTGTGAATATTTCCTTTTATTACGGTTATCCTTTATTACGGTTATACCTTAATTCTGTAACCGAAAATGCACTGCTTTTTTTTAAAATTATTTTTATTGAACAAGATTTTATTATTAAGAAATTATCAGATTATTGGCGAGTTGCTAGGGAAGATCGAGTACACTTGTAATTATTTTATTTTTATTTTTTGCTTTTGGGAAAAAATAAGTAAAAATAATTATTTATTCAATCTTGTCGCTATCGATGTATTTAATTTAATAAAATTATATTCGTTTTCTTTTTAACACATATTTATCTACGTTTAATTTATTAGAAATACAAATGTTATGTAATGATTATATTAATAATATTTGGTATGTACAAATAAATAAAATATATTACTATATATAATTGGATTATTTCTTAATTACATCAAAACGCTTTATTTATATTTTCTTACATTTAAACTGCATATATTTAACATTTATTTATTGTATGTCTACATATGAGTAGTTTAATAAAATAATTTTTTTAACAATTAAATTTTAATTATGAGTTTGCTCTTGCGGTTGGAACCATCCGTGTAAACATTTCGGTACTGCACTGGGTGTTTTGAAAACGGCTCTGGCTATTTCCGAAAATGTCTTTGCATCTAACATCAAGATTCCGACTGTGTTTGTGTCTTCACCTCCCCATATCATCGATGATAAAACTATACCATCGTCTTCGTCCTGCAGGAAACCCATATAATGTGGTATTATATCGGATTAAATTTACTCACTTTACAGTCGGGATTTGGAATAAAAATAGGTTCGCTTGGATAGCAGCTTGGTTCGCACCAGGTTTTGCACTTTCTCCTGCATGTGTCCACTTTGATAATCTGAAATAAATACAAAATACATATTTAAATTAAATATACCAGTCATTCCATTTTTTGGTATTGATGCGTGAAATACTCTTAAAACTTACAGTTCCAGGATTATCTGCATCCACGTCCGAGCTAATCGCATAAAAATATCTGTATTTGCGTCCCAAATGTCGTTCGTAATTTATTCTGGGCGTTTCGCATCCCAAATCGCAAAGTTTCTGCGGCTTTACGTAGATTTCACCGTCATCCGATATTTCAGCACCGGCTTTTCCAACTTTCTCATCGGTCATTAGCATAGGCAGAACGAACCGGAGCGGTCTGCCCCTGAACATTTTTGCATAATCCGGATTCTTCTGCATATTCTGAAACGAATACAAATTTCAGGTCAGTCGACCTCGTCGATCGCGGCTTTCATACTCTCATTGCATCTAAGTACATGCAATCGATCATAGCCGGATCCCTGTATCCGCACACATCCAGAACAACGGTTTCTTCATCCTCGTCTTCGTATTGATTTATGATGTGCAAATAGAAGAAGGATTCGGCAAAGAATTTTCTCACACATCGACCGGTCTTCCTGCAGATCAAGTTAATTTGCGTCTGGAAATAATGTTGTTTATTTAATATTTGATTTTTGGAATAAAAAATAACTAACCATTTCTTCGCTATACCAAGATAAACTACCGACTAGTGGATCGTTCTTTAGTGTGCATTTCACCATTGAAGGCAAAGATAAACTTAGAGGTTGCTCCACGATAATAAAGTAATTTTTAGTTATTCCTATATTAAAATATTCATATTATTAAATAATTAAAGAGTGAATAAATAATTTACCAAATGTATGCATGTAGGATGGATGCAAAATCCATCTGGCAGGTAAACTCGCTACAATTTTTGCGTTATTAAACATTTCTTCGGAACTACTCGCCTTTGGGTATTGAACAATATTGTGTACTGGACCTGAGGCTGCGATGGTCATACCTAAATTGTATACGGAACCTGCAGAATTGAACTAGGAATATTAAAAAGATAAAACAAATAATATAATTTTACCATCAGGTTCAATGTGCGGATGCGACGATTGACTAATCAATCCAATACGTTCATATACATCAACTTTCCCAAGAGAATCTAAATTATTCGTATCAATCCTGTGTATCACCGGACTTTCCCCAAAAGCGTACAAATCGTCCCCAAACGGATAAATGGATATCATAGCGTTGTCCGACATCATTTTTTCAGGTTTGAACAGCGAAGAAACTCTAATTTATACATAATTAGTATTCGTTAAATTCTGTTAGGATTTTAAAGACCTCTTAAAGATGGTGTTGCAAGGATCTGCTACGGATTTGGTTCCGAATTCCGTGGCGACGATGCAATTGGCTTCCATGTTTCGTTTGTAAACATCCGACTGCAGAAATCTGCACTGATATTTAATAATTCCCGAGTTTATGGTGAACCTAAATAAAACCAAATGTTATTGTTAAATACCATATTATGGAAAGTATATTCACCGATGGATATGGGCAGAGCCGTCGAACAAATGCCCGAATTCTTCGGAACCCACCTTGAGAGATCCTGGGCCGTTTCTGTATAATGATCCTTTCAACCATTTAGGTATTTCTCCTAAAGATAATAATAATTCAATTAAAGCTATTTTTGATTGATGGTTTTATACATTACCAGTTACTTTTCCAAGGATGGGTTCTGTGACTTCTTCGGCGCAAGTCCTCAACCACACGTTAACATCGCAATTGGGATAGAAATCTTCAGTCTGATCATCCTGAAAATGATGAAAATTGAAACAAGTGGATTTAATTGTATAAAATCGCGTACAATTTTATGCACTTCGCCAAGTTTTTTTCTTGCTGCAAGCGGGGACCAATCGAACACCTCTCGATTTCCTTTCAGATGAATCAGCGGCTTCTTTCCTCTCGACATTTTTTATACTTAACTACTCCGACTCCAACTCACTTTGTTCGGCCTTAAATACGCGACATAATTTAATTTGTTGAAGGCCATCTCTATTTATGTCAGCACGGACAAGGCCAATCGATTTTCAGCAATTCGACCACTGAACGTAGGAATCATTCCAAATCTGATTGCAGCAATAAATATTACATAATTAAATAATTTCAGTTTAAAACGCTTTCTTAATAAATTATTTGAATTTTTATATGAATAAAACACTTGAAATTAATTTTAATCAGATTATAATTTTTTTAAAAAATCAATGAATAATTTAATTTTCATTATTTACACAATCTACAATTAAGATAATAAAACAATGCATGTTTGCTATATATAGTGATCGGGGAATCGTGCATTTCATTTAAGTATGTTTAGTGTGTGGTCATCATTATAGTTTTCAAGATGAGATTAATTAATTATTTCAGTTTATTGGTTTTATTGGTAAAGTAAAAAAATAAGTAATTCCTTTTAGTTTTATACATTTATTTTAAGGCGCAATATGTTTGTTGCAACGGTCAGACGAGAATCATAGGTGGAACAATTTTAAATCCGCCGCATTCGGTGCCATCCTACGCTTTCATACAAATTGACAATACCTGGTGCGGAGCGTCATTGATTTCCAGCAAATACGTTTTAACTGCAGCTCATTGCCTGTTGAACGGCAAAATCGCAACAATTGGCCTAGGTTACCATAATTTAATTGATGAGAATGAAGCGCCTCTCCACCAAAAACGCATTAGCTCCACGTTTATAATTCATCCGGACTTCGATGAAGCTAAATACGTCAATGATATAGCGCTGATCGAGATCGACGAAGTTGAAATTAACGGTAATTAAACCCTCAGCAATTACTGATGGTATAACGCGATCTGCAATTTAAGATTACGTCAATTATATACAATTACCTTCGAAATTGGAGGCCGAGGAGACGTTCGAGAATGAAATCGCATCCGTCGTTGGGTTCGGGAATACGAATGAGCACGAAATGAGTGAATTCCTTTTGATCACTACGAATAGCATCTTGAGCAACAGAGTGTGTCAATTGCAATATTGGAATATTTCTGATATCGATGATACTAAAATCTGTTTGAACGCAATTCATGCTAATAAGGAATTGACCGGTGGATGCGATGGCGATTCTGGAGGACCGCTGTTGCACGAAAATCGTTTGGTAAGTGGATCACGGCTCGAGGGCGAGTTTGAATCTTCATATTTATTTGTTGCAGATCGGTGTATTATCGTTCGCCCCGAAGGATTGCGAACTAGGCTTACCTACTGTCTTCACACGTGCCACTAGCTATTTGGATTGGATCGAATCGATATTAAACTGATATGAAACCTGTTTATTTTGCCATATCAATGATAAGAAACTCTTTACCTACATGCCATAAAAACTTAAATAATATTTAATTCTAACTACGTTTTACAAATAATTTATATTATCAAATAAACGCAACGCATTTAAACAAAAATAGGTAAAATGTATTTTTAACTACAAATTATTATAAATTAGATTTTAGTAGTTGAAATTAAAATTGAAATATTTTAAGAAAACTCGTGGATATTTTAAAATACAAAAATTGAACTTAATTAAAATCAGATAAAACTTTCGCAACTGCATGTAAATGCAAATATTTGCAAGTGCTGTCTTATTCCACATATTTGTCAACGTAGATAAGTGGTATAAATAAGCGATTTGATAGTATTCATTGATCATTCAGTTAAAATGTTTTCACTACTCTGTTTCACGCTTTTCTGGGTATTTCCGGTAAGATTATTTGATTAATTGCAACGGATGAATGATGTATTCCATTAAAGATCGTCGTTGGAAGACCTCGTATTATCGGTGGAAAAGAAATTGTTCCGCATTCCGTTAGGTCCTTTGCTTTGTTGGAGATGCAAGGCTCATTGTGCGGCGGATCTCTGATCTCCCCGTCTTACGTATTAACTGCAGCGCACTGCGTCCACAGGGCCCATTCGGTGACGGTTTTGTTGGGTTATCATAGCTTGTTTCTGCAGGACGACCATCATCAGGTTTATAGCAGCAACAAGATTATAATACACGAAGGATTCAATTACAATACATGCGAGAATGACATAGCACTCGTTCGATTGATGCAGGAAATCCGGTATACGAGTACGTCAGCAATGAATTAACAAAGCGAAATATAATATATTGACTGTAGATTACGTGGATGCGATTGAGCTTCCTAAATTCAGCGAGATGGAGCATTCGTTACACGGTAAAACTGGATTCATGTTGGGTTTCGGGAAGACTTCTGATGATACACCGGATGAGGTTAGTGAGGTGCTGATGTCCGTGGAAAGTCGCGTGCTTTCTAATAGGCAGTGCAACGTTGGATACAGACGGCACATGGAAATTCGGAAAACGCAGATCTGCCTTTTGGGAAATAAAGGAAAAAAACCGCTCGGAGGTTGCGACAACGATTCCGGAGGTCCTCTGATTGTTGACAACAAATTGGTGAATTTGGTTTTAAAAGCAAAACATTACCCGTTCTTAAATCTGCTATTTCCAGGTAGGAATATTTTCGTTTACCACGAAGAAATGCGAAATGGGATTTCCTAGTGTTTTCACGCGCGTTGGAAATTACCTAAATTGGATTAAATACCATTCAGACGCTGCGATCCATTGAGTTATCAATTTCCAAGTTAGCTTAAGTATTTGGTGGAAGCGCCGGTTATATTTGTTTGTGCAAATAACAAGTAAATCTAATATTCAGATTACATAATAATAATAAAATAAATTACAATAATATAATTTTTATTTACCTACCTTTCATTTTGCTACAAATTTATAATTGTTATTATTCGCTGAAAAAATATTTTAATAAATAAGTTTCAGCTAAAACTTACTTCTCCAAACTTTATATTATATTAAGTGGCAAAAATATTTTGGTTAAAATGAACAAGAAAATAAATAATAAGCTTAAAAAAAATATTTTTTTAGGAAATTAAATAGTTAAGATTTTGAACATAAAATTAATCAATATTATAATAAATATGAAGAAAGGATGAAAGGATTTGTAATAAATGTATGGAGGTTGAAAAAGAGTAATAAATCACAGAGAAATAGACGTAATGATTTTTTCTTCTTATATTGTCGGCAAAAAGTAACATACCATGGAATGGCTTCAATAATATTACGTTCACTATTAATAATAAAAATTTGTCTAGCAATAACAATCTACTAGATTATACCATTTAACAATTTTAATCTTTGTATCATCTCATCTCAAAACCATCCGTTTTCATAAAACGTTAGATATTCCCCCCGATAAAAGGGAAACGGAAACATCAACGGGAAGTAGGAAAGAAGAAAATTAGAGAAACTAAGAAAAGTGGCAACAATTCGAACAAATCTTTGTTTTCTCATTTAAATATTTTAGTTTCTGGGTAAATCTGCAAAAAGGACACTAGACGGCTGTACCAGGGGTCTTTTGGCAAAGTTATTCGAGCCTAGGGCATATTATTTATTATTTTTTTCATTTACTTTAACTTTAATCCACACACAAAGCTTATGCTCGTAACATCAATTGCTATTAGTAAAAACGATATGTCGGTTAATTAAGTTATCATCATCATCATCATCTTTATTATATAATTTTTTTTTCGAATATCAAGTCCTAAGTGATTTCCGCAACTTTGTCAAAGACCCGGCGCATTCACACAACACAAACACAGTTTGTTTCACTTTCCTTATTACAAATAAAAAATCCTTATCGTTAAGTTTCAGTTCACCTAGTTCCAAAGGACTACAGAAAACGAGGAGGAAAATTGTATAGTAAGAGTACATTATATATTACACGACTCGAAGAGAAGCCTCTCCCTCCCATCGAGACAGAGAGGCGGAAAATTCGCATCTCACTTTTCAACTTCGTTAGATAATCTAAACAAACTAAGATAAAACTCTCCCAAATATATATTTCTCCGGAATGCAACAAACGCATTCATAAATCAATAGAATTTGAAAGAAAAGGATAATTACGAAACAAAACCTACATTATACAAAGAGAAAGAGAGAGTTCCATTGGCTACCAACATTTTCTTTATTTTAGTTTACTTTTTTATTTTATTTACTTTACATTCTGTTTAATTTATTATTATCAGTATTATTATATATACTTTTTATTTTAGTACTTTTTTTTTTCTTCTTCAAAGTCGGATAGAAATTAACTGCATAAAAAACATTACCCCTAAAAATACTCGGTTAATTATTTAACCACGCAGCGATTTTGTTTGTTCTTTGTTCTTTGTTGTTGTTATTTCTTTATTATATTAAATTTGCAATAGTGTCAATCTTCAACAATTCTTAAACGTTACTCCTTGGAAACCAGTTACATAAAAATTCAACAATCGACGTGAGTATAGAAGAGACAATTGTAAATAACTAATCGCTATCCGTATGAATCTTGTTTCTTTTTGGTTTGTTATGTAACTCATCAATATATCAATAGAAGAGAGTGTATGTATATAATTTTTTGTTCCAATTTTATCGTATTTTATTTGTGTATCTTTTTGTATATATATTAATAAAAATGTTAACGTTAACAATACAAAGCGAAAATTGGATACGCCTACAACTTACAACTAGGACTAAACCTCGTATGTATAGAATGACCATCAAAACTAATGCACTTTTAATATTATGTTTCCTTCTTATTTCTCACTTTAAGTTTTAATTTATTAATTTCTTTATGTTTACATCCGTCACCTTTGTTATTTCATTTAGCTCCATCCACGTTACATCTGCATTAATTTGTACCAGAAATTATTCCATAATTTATAAAAAAAAATTAGAAATTAGTTTTTAGCTCTTCATATTATACATTTGTTTTTATTTTTATGTGGTGATTGATTTGCCAAATTTGCGTGGAACCAAAGACCAAAGTGAACTAGCAAGAATGGAAAGATTTAGGCTTTCAAGTAATTACTTTTTGTATATTGATTGTTAATATTGAACATCGATGTTTATTTTTTACACATTGAAGAAATCTCAGCTAAAAAATGACCATTTAATCAAATACGAAAATTGCGTTTCGCAAATATGATATTTTGACATTATGAACTGTCAAATATCATATCAATAATTATGAAGTTATATTGCGCGCTCGACGAAATCGAAATCGTTCCACAATTTATGCGAATAATATAATAAACTAAATCTAAATAACGTTACGTAATTAAATGCCCGAAATTACGTGCGTTATTATTATTAATCAATTCATAATTATTTATTGTAACAATCGCTCATGGGTCGATTTATGAACGATTGGTAGATCAAATAAAATTATCTTTCAGACATAAAATAATATTAATATCAATTGAAAATTTTTATTTTAGTTTTATTTATTGTGACAAAAATCCATGGGTCGATTTATGGAATGTTGCCAATATAAATAAATTTTAATCATTAAATAATGGTAATCTACATTTGAAACGGAATTTCGACAAAATTGTAGAATTATTTTCAATTTCAATTTTAAAATGAGTTAATGCGATTAAATAATCATTTTTTTAAGATGTGCATATTTACAAAATAATTAAATTAAATTTTTTACTAGTAAATTATTTTGTATTCGAATTGAATGAATATACTGCGAAATAACAACGTATTTACTATATAAATATATCAGATGAAATCTTGATATCTAGTAATAATAATAAGAAAGATTGTAACAGAAGAAAGATTATTTCTGGTATCGTTCCCTAAATTATCTTTTTTTTAGGAACATGTATATATGTCCGTGTAACAATTTTAACTTCTTCACTTCACCCAGCTTCCACTCATTGTTCATATCACATCACGGTATATATATAATTATTTACTTATTAATATAAATCTTCAATTAACCATCATCATCATCTGGGATATAGAACTCGTATAAATGGCCATGAAACGGTTCGAAAACAACGTTTCGGAAATTTGTCGTGTATTTACAAAAAAAGAAAATTGCTTCGCCTCTGCAGAATGGATTTCGCAATTCAGGAATCGCCCACCTACGACTATGCGATATTAGGTATAAATAGGCTACGTTCCTCGTATATATTGGCTCGATGTAATTAGGCGAATTCCAAGAAAATAAAGAATAAAAATGTTAGCTAATCAGTTCCAAATTGTTCGATCAACGCGTTCTCGTCTCTTCATTCCGTCATTTAAATAAGTTCATTAGCTAACGATATCAGTTAAGTTTATATCTACATATGCTATATAGTCACCGATCATCACCTAATAATCCCCGAAAACAATTTGGAGATTGCACTAGGTTTTCTGCTTCCCATTCTTGTTATTCTTTTCTTCAACACTGTAAGCTTCATTAAACAGATTCTTCCGTAACAAATATTCATATAAATCTTAGCTAAATTCAAAGCTCTTTGCTCCATCGTTAGATACAAAAATGAAATATCTTTTCTCATTTACTTTATTGCTATCTTGGGCGGGGATCTCTCTTTTTTCTTACATCATTTATATATATAATCTATTCATCATTCAATAACAGTATATATATATATGTAATAAACCTAGAAAATATTCCTCATTCCTTTTTTCATTAAAATGTAATATTTCTAAACGCTCTAGATGGAAGTCGATATTAATTATTTAATATTATTCACTTTATTTTCCTGATTAATTATTTTGTTGATTTTTTTTTTCTTTGTGCATGTAACCGATTGAACACCGATAGCAGCAATTGCTTTTTCATAAAAAAAATGTTTTTTTTTTACGTTAGACGTGGTTTTCGATCCTTTTGTATTGATCTCATTTGCATCCATTTGAATGTGAAAGGTTGCAAATTAAAATGCGTATAACAAGTGCTGCCTGATCCTATTATACATACAGGATTTTTTTTTCTGTCATTCTTCTCTTCAACTACGATCTCATTCAGAGAATTGACTTGGATGGACGATGTCCCCGGCCTCGCAAAAAATTACTCAAAATGATTCAACTAGCTCACACTCGTACACTCACTCAAACGTGTCTATTAGATAATAGTGTCGGAAAATTACAAACTACCAAACTGCGTCCTTCCTCGAGGAACGCCGTTTCCTGCAAACTAACCATCAATTAAAAAAACTGTACAAAACGCGCGTTTCCCTCGCTAACTATACAAGATTCAACATCTCTTCACGACAACTTATTTCTGTTACTCGTCTCTAAAAAAATGTATTTATAATATGTATAATATATATTATTTATATATTTTCTTGTATGTATATTATGTATATTGTGCTATTTTTTTATATATATATATATTTCATTCTCGTTAATTATTTTGTTGTTGTTGTTACTTTTGTTGTTTTCATATATATATATTATAATAAGGTCCTAGAATGGGCACACTATGATTTCGTACTCGAACATCAGTGAGACTGCCACAAAGACAAAGTAGAGTATGAACATGGTGAAGCCTAGGCTCTTGTTCATCTTCCAACGGAAACAGGCGATAGACATGATCACGAATATCAGCATCATGAACAGGATCGTTATCGAGCACACCATTCCCACGGAGTTCACCTCCACGGGCTTATTGTACACGATGCCGTATATCAACCAAGGCACTGGTAAACTGAAACAAAACCAAACACAACACAAACATTAGAACATTATCCATAAAAACATTATCCTTAAACTAGATGTAGTTTGTCATATAACAAAAAAATTAACAATTATACCAGTCACATTACTTTTAATGTTGTAGAATTATGTGACATTTATGTCAAATGTCATTATGACATAATTTTATTTTTTTGGTTATGACTGTCAACTGTTTCATTTTGGAATTCAAATGCGCCATTTTGAAATATTTCAACAATTTTCTCAAAAAAGTAAATATTCATTATTGATTAATCGCGATTATCTTCAAAACAGATTAAATAGGAATAAGAACGTTTTTGCTTAATTTATTATGTAAATGCGTTCACGTTACGGAATTTGCTACTTCTCAGAAATTTCTTAAACTTTGATAAACGTTAGCTGAAATTCAATGAAGAAAGTTTATAATTAAATGGATCTATTGTTGAGACCATCGTCATATTATAAGTATTTTATCATTATAAATGTATAACAATGTTTCATACAAAATATTTATTATTTAAATTGAATTCATTCTGCTGTACATATATTAAATTGATTCAGACGTAAAAAACAAAATTGTTTGTGCTGTAAAAATAGTACACTCACTCCGCATTTAAAAGCAACCATTTAAAATCCATTCCGAAGACTATTTACGTAATGTATCATTATTATTATTATGTATGTATATATAGAAACGTCGAGCAATAAAAATAGATGCGGAACAAATGAAAAAAATCGATCGGCGTTGTTTCGGACTAAACGAACCTTTTTCGTAAATCAATTAATCCATCTACTGCACTATAAACATTAAAGTGATAAAATTATCAAGCTTTAGTTAATAATTGAAACTCCATATTTTATACTGCATTTTTTAGATTCAACTTTTTGGCGGATAAATAAAAATTGGCTCTGAATTTTTACTACTTATATAAATATAAGAGTAAATATTAATAAAGAAGTTTGGTTTATGATATGAAATTGATCTTGAAACTTTGTATTATTATTACGGTTGGATAATTCGTGTTGCAAAATGAGGATTTATTACATATTTTTCCCTTCTACATTTGACCTTGAAAGTGCACGAGATTTAATAATATTGGATTTTCGTGAGCTTTCGCGAAATCAAATTTGTA
This sequence comes from Nicrophorus investigator, assembly GCA_963457615.1. Lineage (NCBI taxonomy): Eukaryota > Metazoa > Arthropoda > Insecta > Coleoptera > Silphidae > Nicrophorus > Nicrophorus investigator. Next base: position 27,026,464 of record OY735141.1, read on the forward strand.
ACATCATTTCCAATAAACTGTAATATCAATCAAGTCATGAGAGTTTAATTATAATAATATGCAATAGTTTCTGACCTTCAAAACTTGCACTGATACCTAAGTTAAGAAATAATTAAATATTTATTCATCTTACGTTCGACCTTTGAAAATCTACGAGTTTGACTATAATTTGATTTCTAATTTTCCAGGCGAGTTGTCGCGAATTGGAGTTTTTTTTGTAGAATGCTCAGCAGGTAAATTCAATGTATCGAATGATTCGGAGGGGATTTGGGTGTAAGTTGAGGGAAATTTCAGCAAATTACTTTTCGTTTGTTTGATTGATTCGGATTCAATTAAAATCAACGGATATGGAGTGTGCGACTATTAGCGGAGAATCCATTTGTCGTGGAAGGAGAGAGAGAGGGACTGTCGAAAGCATGCGAGAGTGGCGGCAAGCGGTTGGGGGGCGGCTGGAAATTTATATGCCGTCGCTGTTTCAGTGGTCACACACGCAAAGAATGAGTAATAATGCCAATAAATTCGGGACCGTCTGGAGCAGCGCCTCTACCCCTGCCGCCCCTCATCCCCAGAAGCTGCCACCGACTCGGCCGTTCTCCCTTCACCCCTCAGGACAATCTAGATAAAAAGACCTATGGGGGATTTAGTGTGGTCGCCGCAGAATCGCGTGTCCGACCCCCGTTTCTGTTTTTAACCTTTCGTTCCCCAGGTGCGCGCCCCAAGAAAAACGCCGCCCGCACGAAACCAAAGAAACTCGAATCACAAGAAAATTACATGCAACTTGAATTAATCAATATCGCTATTATTAATATTACATTTAAAAAAATATTATATTATCAACTTAACCCCATTTTAACTTAATTCACTTTGCAATCAATAAGTTATGCAATTGCTTTTAACAATTAGAATTACCAACATGTATTTATTAAATTATATAAAATAAAAAGGTTAATATTTTTAATTTTCTATTATGTAATTGGTATATAATAAATAAATATTATATAATAAATAAAATTAACCCGGCGAATCCACCAAATAATTTAAATGTATATTTGGTTGCCTATAATATTATTACAAAATTTGTAATTTCACGTAATATTATTTTATAGTAAATAGACTGTTTGCGTAAAATTAGTTAATTGTTGTCCAATAATAATTTACATCCACGGAGTTTAATGAATTTATTCGTGATTAATAATTGCAGGTATTTATAAAGCAATGTTATTTATAATTAGGAGGATTAATTCGTGTATAATAAAATAATTAATATCCGAATTTTGAAACATCAGTATTATGATGGACGTTAATCTATAAAATTATTTAAATATACAATTAAAATAAAATTTTATTTTATTTCATAAAATTAATCAATAGATAATTAAATTAATTTAATATAAGTATTTATTTCTTTTTATATTGTAGTTTAGTAAAAAAAAAATATTTGCAAAGTAAAAAAAAAAGATTATTTTCAGTGGAATTGAAGATTATTTACTTCTCAAAATAAACAAATATTTATTGATGTTAATAATAATATCATCTTTTTAACTCATTTTTCAGGTTTAATTTCAATGAAAAACTTGGAAGCTCTTTTTTCCAAAAGATCAAAAAATACTCTGGAAAAAAAATTAAATTTGGAAAATAATTCGCTTTTAATTGAAGTTGAGAAAAAAAAGCGATGATGAAACGGGTGGAATGACTAAAAAAAAGGTTGAAATCAATCATAGAGCGTCGAATTAATTGTCATTATGTGATGGAAATTTACGTTCGTGCGTCGTTTCGATGCACGGACAAGTTTATCGTTCAATTACTGTGATATATGGGTACGATTGCAGAGTGAAGTAGAGAGAGCCTGGGTTGCCATACCCGAAGCCTGGATTTATGAAGCTGCCGTTGTTCAAGATCGCCACAAACTGTACACACATTCTAAACGATGATCAATTGCCGCCCTCGAGCATACCAGAACAACAACCACTTTGTATTTGACAACAAACGAATTGAACGTTTGCATTCTATCCCCGCTGCCCATTGTCCGAACAAATGGAGGACTCTCGGCCCATCCGACTTTACTTCTGATCCCATATTGTTTTTTTCGTATCCTACACCAACCAAACGCACCATAAAACGCCCCTAAATAATTCAACGCATACACATTTCCACAAACAAATATTTATCTTAAAGCCTATTTCTATTTTCATATATATTTATGTTTGTTTTTGCTTGAAAAAATGTCCACTAACATTAATTTCAAAAGTTTCATTCAACAATAACAATTAATTAACTCCTAGTAAAAGGAATTGTATTGATTTACTAAATATTCAATACTAAATAAAAGCTACTTTCCAGCGCAGTGGAAAATTGCACAAATTATATTAATTCCTTCAGAAGAAATCAAATTATACAGACTGATATTACCGATTCAATATATAGATTTATGTAAATTATTAATGTATCCACCGGGAAAGTTTATAAAAAAAAATTAATATGTTATCATTTTATATTTATTTACATATAATTTTGCTTTAAATATTATTATTGTTTGTTTACTGCAATTATTTAAATAAATAAAGTTTAAAGATTACAAATTATATTTATAATTCAGCATATTTGTTTATAAATATATATATAAAGCTATTTGTGGATGCGCCGGGTAAATAATTAAAACAAATCGATTGCAGTAGTTCTTGTAAATATAATTAATGTGTGTAAATGCATTTTCGATTATGTAAGATAAATATATTAGCCATTAAATTCAGTGTATGGAATGTACGGAATCCGTAACATATATAAAACGTCGGTATCCTATTAGTAACTTGGTGTAAACTGGAATGTAATTTCGTGGGTGTGTGGAGGGAAGTGAATAGTCATAGGCATTGCAATATCAATAGAAGCAGGTCATACGAACACCGAAAGCAGAGGCAAACTGATTTACAACCTTGCTTTTCGCATTAAAAGCCTCGTCGGATAAGAATCTTTTGTGGCACGTAATAGCTTTTCCATAATATTTCTTTTTATTGCTGTATCCCTAAAAATAGGCTCGGCTTTCGTCAAAAAAATGTAGAATACATAATAATATTCCCATCCCGGATTGCGACCAAAAATAGAAGCGCTTCGCAAATTAAAACCGGTACGAGAAATGAAAATGCATCGCATGAAAACACAAACGAAAGATGCATTTCCTTCCGGTAAAGTTGGGAAATTACGCAACGAGGAATTTCCCATCTGAAAACGACGTCTCTCTCTTTCCTGAATATTTAATCAGACTTGCCGTGTATTTTCGTTTATATTTCATAAAATCGATTAACAGACACGGATATCCTTGAAGGAATTATCCGAATTGTTAATAATCGATTCTACCTTTAGAAATTAATTAAAGAATTTACTTTTTACCAAATCCTTAAATCATACATAATACAATCTGAAAATCGCAGTGTTGCCTTCATTATTTCTTTTTATTTTATTTCATATAAATATTTGTAATTATTTAAATATTGTAAATATATTCATTTATATTTTTAGTGATAAATGGAGATTTTACAATTTTTTAATTTCTTTTGAAGAGAATGAATAATAAATTGTATATTTTATAATGGCCAGCAATGGAAAAGTCATTACTTCATTGCACATTTTTTTTTCTTCAAATTAGTTTATTCTTTCTCTTCAGCGATTCTTATCCCCATGGGTCTCTTTTGCTGGACTGCTAATGTTTCCTGCTTTGAAACGGCTTCGTCAGAATCAAAGGTTATCTGCATACTAATTACCAGCAGCACCGTAAACTTAATTAATCTGATTAGAGAGTCATTAGCGATCTGCGCTCAGCCGTATAATTATTTCGTTATTGATTAAGTGCGGTCAACGCGGCTGATGAAAATCCATGCACACGCGTTTTGTGCGAACCCGTCTGAACTTGAGGAGTTTGATGGTGGGGGTCTTGTAATTTGAGTAAATTTATGTACATTCCATAAAACTATCTGGAGTTGTGCAGTTAGAAGTTTGATCTTGTAATTTGTGTAAGTGCGGATGGGATAGAGAGAGCGAGAGAGTTGGACTTACCCGACGGTAACATCAAAGATGTTACTTCCGACGGAAGAGGAGACGGCCATGTCACCGAAGCCCTTTCGTGCAACAATGACGGAGGTAATCAGATCCGGGATGGACGTGCCGGCCGCAAGGAAGGTCAGTCCCATCACTTCCGGTGGAATCCTTATGGTGTGTCCAACCATATTCGCCCACCAAACCATCAGGTACGAGTATGCTGCTATCCATAAGATACTTCCCAGGAACGTGACGGGAAAGAATTTTTTACCTACACAAAAAGTAACCAAATAAAATTAGTAAATCATAAATTCTCAAAAATATATACAATTTATATAATATATTATTTTTCACCCAAGTTTATTAATAAAATTTCCATTTCAAACATTTTCAGATTCTAGCAAATTTACATAAAACTCTTTATATTTATTGAAAAAAAAACTTCTTTGCAATAATATTTTTCAAAGTTTAAATTTTTTAATTTGTATATTTTTCATTCATAGTATATATTAAAGCATCAAATTTTCTTCAGAGCTATTATTATTAGAATATAATAAAACTTGTTGTAGTAAATTATGATGAAACTAACTTCAAGTAAATGGATTTTGTTAGTATTAAATTGGGGTGGTTCGCGTTGAAGTTTCGTATTAGCAGTCTGCGTTCCTTGGAAATGGTCGTTGGTTTTCATGAATGCGGCTCCGATAACCAGCTAAATATTTATAAATTACAGCAGCTGATGTTGCAATCTCTGATGAGCCATTAAAGACCCATAAGAGGATGGAAAATGGGACCCATGAAGTGAAATGCAAATTATGTATGGTCCGCACATCTAGCGCTTCGTTTACCACCACCCCTATTCTGCGCCCCTCGCTAATAACTTGCTCCCTACTCGCCAATTATTGAACCATTAATCTCGACGGCAAATAATTAATAATGCACCGAATGCGGAGTTGCGGCGGATGTTTGTTAGAAAATTGAAGCGCCAGACCCGAATGCTCATATAACACTTTTCGATAATTCTTTTAACTTTGAGCACATATTATCATGTTGATATAACAAATACGAATTCATTGTTTTCTAACATTTATTTATATATTAAAATGCGGCGGATATATCCGCCATAACCTATATACAGGACAAAATTATATAATGAGTAAGAAAATTAACATTAAGCAAATATAACAAATTAACAGTCAATGTTAACAACATTTTTATAAAACTTTGAATTGATAACATTTAGTAATAATTAAATATCTACTTTTAAATATCTATTTTTTTCTTCATATTTCAATATTTTTTATTTCTCAAGAAAAATGCATAAAATTTGGAAAGTCTATACAACTCATTTAAAATCTTTGAAAACAAAAATAAATGCAAAAAATATTAAAGTTTTTTTCTGCATAATAATCTGTTGGATTTTGGTTCCATAAATATTATCTGATTTTATAAAATCATCAAATTTTGATCAAATGCTATCAAATCAGAATAATCATAAAAAAAAATATAAAAGGATTTCAATTGTGACAGGATAATAAAATTACTTAATAATTGATAGTTAACTCATCATAAATTTCAAAATGATTGCGATAATAAAACAGATATTATATAAGCTTTTAGTGGCTGAAACTTTATTTATTACCTCTGAACGGTAAATAAATCCGATCGTTGTATTTCATAATATAATTGTTTTTTCATTATTTAAAGAAATATTTTTTTTGCGTAATTAAAGAAATAATGAGAATTGATGAAATCTTTAGTGAAATATATGATAAACAGAAACTAATTCAATTAAGTCGCTGTGTTGCCTTAGCAGCGAATATGATTTACGATTCTTTCTTTGGGCGAAGAAATTGGGGGACAAACTCGAAATTCCAAGCAGTATTTAAATTTATGGAAATTACGGCGATTCCAATGCGATAATTCACTTAGCCCTAGAGAGGTCATGCGACCTTTTTTTTTTCCACCCCGACGTTTTTCTTTCCACAAAACTCCAATAACAGCAACAACGAAACGAACTAATTTCGTGTTCGTCGCGTGAATCAGCCCAATTTCTTGTCGCGATTAAATAACTTCATTTTGTTAACGATGGGGGGAAAGAAAGTCGAGACGCCTTGAAACGCACTTAACGAAACGAAAAATAAAATACAAAAACCGCAAAGTTTTCCAAAGAGATTATCTATGCGGTACTTCAAAGGGGGACTTAATACAGAAGCCGCCCTTGAAAATATAATGCATGTATACGTGGGAAAAAGGGGAAGGAAAAATTTTAATGCATCGGCGTTTCTCCATTTTCCTTTTTTGTATTGCTTTATTCATCATCAAACGAAGATGCCTTAAAGCTCTATGCACGATATGTAAGCGTTTTCTTTTCATTTCTCGTGCGTCTAAAGACAAAAAAAATGCATCCTTTGAAGCACCAAAAAAAAGGATGAAGCGTAACATTCACGAGTCAAGGAAGAAAACTAACGAACGGCCGAAGGGAGCGAATTTCGAGAGGATTGCTAGTTATTTTGTAATTACAACAACAAAAAATTTACATACACAAACTTCTTCGCTGCAAATTACTCTTGCCCTCTTTATTTAACGAAGCGTTTGCGGAAATTGCATCAGATCTACTTATGGTGAATATTACTTCAAAGTTAGTTTCATTTCTCATCAACTGAAAGTTAATTATAATTATTCGAATCGTTCGTGTACATAATGTATTAAGTAGAGGAGACGGGTTTTTCATTACATTTTTTACGTAGAACGTGACTTACGGTCATTTTTTAAATATTTTATATAAAAAATAAAATTTTATATTTACAAATTGATATTTTAGATGACTGCGATAAGAAAATGTATAATTAAATGAATATTTCATAAATATTTTTATTTGTGCGTACAATTTATAATATAAGTATAATTATTTAAATTATTTAAAGGGTACTGATCATTTTTTCAAGAATTATATTAATTTGTTAATAATTTGGTGAATATTTGAATATTGAAATTTTTTCTTCAATTTTTGTTTAGCTAAAGAAATACAAGTTAATTTATAAATATGCAGTTATGTAAAACTAAATCTGTTGATATTTACCTTTGGCCGTGCGTGTATCTGGTAGGGTCATCCAGAGTGGAAAGACGATGGGCGCTAGGAGAACATAGGTGATCCTTTTTCGAGCGCCCGACGGCCAGCTCATGTCTAACGGATCCGGAGGATTCTCTTCGGATTCACCAACCTGCAGACACACCACTGCTTGAGAGGTCAGAGACTTACGTGCACGCACCGACGACATGCGCCGCTAGAATTCCGGAAAAAAAGAAGAAAACAGAAACATCGTCAGACACACCGCACCCCAAACTCGCCAAAAACAAGATAACAAGAAACGAAGATAAAACAAAGATAGACAGAGAGAAATAGATAGAGTAAACAGAAAGTGAGAGGAGCAGGAAGAGATACTCGCTATCTCGAATCTAAGACGTTACGTAATCATGCTGACAAACAAACAAACAAAGAGGAACTACTTGGTGGTAAATGGATCTTGGACTTCTAACTAAGTGTGTTTCGTGTTTTGTTGTGTTCAAATTCAATTACGTGAGTTGCATTTGTGTTTCGCTACGGCTACATAAACAATATTCAGCTAATAAAAACTTTTCGAGTAATTAATTTGTAAACACTTATTATTATTATTATTATAAATCACAATAATAATTTATATTCTCTCAACGTTTAATTAAATAATGGATAAAACTAAATGTTAATTGTCGTAATAAGTGATCATTATTGAAATTGTGTAAATTCATCTATAAGTAAAAGCGAAGCTATTTCTATTCTATAGTTTTTATTTATTAATTTTTGTAAAAAAAAAAGTTTACGGTATTTACATATTTACACGATTTTCACACTTATATATTTTCCGTTTAATGAATTAACTATTTTTGTATTTTTTTTCAAGATGTAATACTTTTATTTTAAGTACCCGAATTCGCAATTTCAATTTATATGGTTTTCTGTCTTCAGTATTTAAAAAATAATTATTTTAATTAAATTAATCCTGCATCCGAATTTTGCTTAATATATGACTTAAGTATATATCAAGTATAAAAAAAAATTGTAAAAATTTGGGTGCAGAATTATAAAAATTATTTAATTCAGAATGAATGAATAAAAATTGATATTAAATTTATTAAGAGTATTGATTGATTCATGCCATGCTCGAGAAATGTTCCCAAATCTCCTGTAAAATGTGTAAATTTGAGCGAGAAGTGTGAGCTATCGAGAAACAATTTGTCGTTGTAATAAATTTAACTATTGTAACTAGATAGAAACTTGTATAGAGAAATAAATAAAAGAGTTAAAGAGATAGAGATGTATTATATAATAATTATATATATGTGTGTTAGAACTAAAACAGTTTACCTTCGCTAGGCTGGTAGGGGATAGCTAGAAACAGAGGAAAATACGATTCGTTCGTTTAAAATTCGTGTCCATCCGAAAGGCTAATGTAATTCTCTAAATATCACCAAAATTAAGTTTAACAACAAATTCACTCTCAGCAAGTAAACAATGTACGAAAATAAGTAGAAATAAAAATAAAGGTGTAAGTGTATCGTGTGATTTTTCTTTTCCATCAATATTTATTTATTTTCGTTAATCCGAGGCGAAGGAAGGAAGTATATCGATCTGCTGACCCTGGGCGGTTATTTTTAAAATGCACTCATCGAATTTTCCGCTAGACGCTAGACAATATCTGATATCTGCTCAGCGGAGTAAACAACTAAAGAAATGACAATTTTCTGGATGATTTTTATGGTGACGTGGCAATGCGGTTTCGCCTAAGTGGATTTATTGCATGCACCAAACACGCAGGTGTGGTGTGTCACCTGAATTTGGATCAAACTTATCTCCTTCCACGTATTAAATATATCTTTAAAGATCAGTACAAAAATGTATTGTCGATGGAAATAAGCTTGATCAATATAATGCGATAAGTGTATATTTATAATATTTAGCAGCAGTTGTGACTTATTTATGATTTAAACGTAAGTATAATTTTTATATAATATGTACAATACACGTAAAGCTTGGGGAATTGCGAGGATCCATTACTCTCAAATTACCTTAATGCGTATTTGTATTTGGTTAGTTTTGGTCGTTTGGGCGTCGTCGGTGGTGTGTGAGAATTGTATTTAAAACAGAAATCGAAAATTAAAAACATACAATTAAGAAAAATAAAAGAAGAAGTAAACGTTCATTCTTTCCATTCACTCAATGCTTCGATAAGTCCACTACGTTAATTCTCTAAAATAATAAGATCAAAAAACAGGTGAAATGCATAGAAAATAAATAAAATAATTGGTAGAGGGTGAGACACAATCAGTCCGGACGTGAAGCGAAAGATTTCTTGTAACAAAACAACAGGAGGACGCATAACAATTAATGAGAAATAGAGACAACATCAAGAAAAGGGGCAAACATTCACATAAAATGGAAAACATCAAACTGATATAATAATCAGAGAGGATTTGCACAACAACAAAGTTTGGAAAAGGAGATGCAATGTTGACATTTAGTTAGAATTAGTATAAATATACACGTAATATATATCTATACAGAGGAAGAGAGAGAGAGAGAGAGAAAGACAGACAGAGGTATTTGACATTTAACTCACGATTGTGTCGGGTGTCCATGGAAATCCCTGTTTTGTTAAAATAAATCATCACGCAGTAACTTGGCGTCATCAATTTAATCGGTTTTAATTGCTTGAACTTATCAGCTAGATTATCGACAATTTGCAACCACAATTCATAATACGTCTTCAACTATTTACACAACAAATACATCGAACACTTTACACACATGTTCTGCTTTTCAAGCGTTTGCATAATGTTAGAATTTCGCGATATTTGCTAAAGTGCACGCGGCCTGCAGCTGATTGAAACCTGTCACGCCCGATGATTTATTGTGTTTCACAATGACTTTGATTTACGAAGCGATATTTCGATTGCGCTCAACCAACAGCGAATAAATAGACAAACACATTCGGTGTTATCAAATTTTCCATTAATTTACATTCTATTTAATATCACATCAATGTATATTAATTTATTTAAGTTATTTTGCTTTAGTTTACATTTATTGTTATATTGTGAAAAAGTAGTCATTCAAATAATACCTCTAAAGCAATAATATGATTATGAAACTAACACCTGACTCAATAAGTTTGTAGGATCACATATAGATGGCGCCGCTATCGATAAATTCATATGATTTTTAGGAAGTACCAACCTTCAGACGACGAGTGTCAAATTTTCATGACAATTTGACGTTTAGTTCAGAAGTTACAGTACTTTGAAAAAACCTGAATTTGATGATATTCAGATTTTTTCATTGTTTTGAAAATTACAAAAGTAGAGTCACTAAAATCACTGGAACTTCTGAATTAAACATCAGATTGACATGAAATTTTGACAGGCGACGTCTGAAAGTTGGTATTTCCTAAAATCAAATGATTTGTCGATTATACAAACTTATTGAGTGAGTTACATTAAGAAATATAATTAGATATTAGGAAATGAATATATTATTTTTTATAATTATTTAATTTTGTTGATTTGTATAAAAAATGTGATTGAATTAAAAATATTTTTAATTTGATATATCTTTACCCATTTATAAGAATATTTATATTTTAGTGAGACAGGAAAATTATTAGTAATAATAATTATATTTTTTTTATAACAGACACGCAATCAGATAATAGCAAAAAAAACATATTCAAACAACAATTATAATTGAGAAACAAAAATGTATAAAATTATTAATGATAGGTTTGTTGTTGTTTTAAATATTCGATGTTATCATTTCGAATATAAATAATTTCTTGTTTTTAATGAAACTAAGAAATAAAGTAAAAAAATAATGAATATTTGTTTGAAAAATTGTAAATAGTTGAAGATGTATATTTGTTTCATTGAATTTACTGGATAAATCTAACTGAGAAGTTTGGTGCAGCACAGAATTCGGAATGATCAACAATGTTGATGTTCGATGGAGGAAAGAGTGAATGAGGAAAGTTGAATTAGTATCGAGAATGGTTGTAGCCTAACACCCCAATTGAGAATCGGTATGCAAGTGAATAATAATGGTCTGCATTGTACGATATGGATTGGCATGTAATGTCACACTTACCGCTTCGAGGTTGACGTCGTTGAGGGTGTTGGCAATGCCGTTAGGCATGTCAGGAATGGCGGATGGTGCAAGCATTGTCTCTTGCTTAGCCGCATTCACGTGGTTCGCTGCTGAACTCGTGGCAGCACCGTTCTGAGGTTTCGTCGCATCCAGCAGGACCTTCAGGGATGCAATCGCGTGCAGCTGGGTCGCCTTCTCGTCCACCTTACCTACGCACATCCAACACCGAAACAAAAAGAACAAAAAAACGTGTACACGGTATTAGTAAGATGATAAGCGTTCTATTGCCGCATCTGCATGCAACATCCAGCATCTCCTATACATACATAGAATTTATGTATTCTGGGCCTTCGAATGCAATAGGGAAGGTTTGAAGAGATAATGAAGTACGCAAGGGTATTCCAATCCACAAAATATACCAATTGAACGAAGAGATAAAACACTCAAGATTTACCTTCATTAATAAAAACATGAGTATTTACTATTGCAGAAACACTTAATTTCTTTTTATATTTACTTAATTCAATTATTATTAATTAATTGAAATAAATTTTATAAAGTTGCTTTATAATTTGATAATATTTGAATTGTAATTAGTTTATTGCAAGAATTTCAATCAAATAATTTCCCGACGTTTCAAAATTCTTTTTTTCTACGTTCTCTTCTAAATACTTAAAATAATAATTATTATTAGTGTATAAAGAATAGATTATCAAAATTAATGTTTATCATCTTTAAGTCTTCAAAAGAAAATATTTCTTGAATTTAATTCAACAAATTTCCCGACGTTCCAAAATTCTTTTTCCTTGCGTTCTGTTCTATACACTTAAAATAATTGTTATTAGTGTATAAAGAATATTTTAAAGAATAGATTATCAAAATTAATGTTTATCATCTTTATGTAAATAAAATATTTCTTGAATTTGAATCAACCAATTTCCTGACGTTCCAAAATTATTTTTCCCTATATTCGGTTCTATACGTTTAAAATAATTTTTGTTAGTGTCATTTGTATCATTTTTGTAGTATCATTTGATACAAACATAATATTTTTAACTAAATATTTAAGTATTAATAAAATGTTTTTTTTTATATAATAATGTTGCTATATTAAAATGCTTTGACAATGAATAAATTAATATTACATTCCCATTTTTCGTGTGCAATTTGAAATATAAAATCAATAAGCTTTCATAGAAACTTTATTTTCCAGACAAAGTTTCGATCCCATTTGAATCATACATTTTTAATAACATTTCAATAATTCAACAAGCAAATTCATTTATATTATTTACTATTAGTAAAAAGGTAAATATTATTATAATAAATGCTTTCACTTTTTGCATTTTATCTAAATTGAAATATTTACATATTCATATATAAAATTTATTTAATTATAATATATTTTTATATAAATCCGGAAGTATTTCTTGAATTTATTTAAAAACGAATATAAAGAGAAATGTAAAAGCTAAAATGTAATTACTTTAATATTAAGTTTAAAGTTTCGCTTTTGAAGTCGAAATGCAATTAAACTTTCCCATAATGATGAAATCAGTTCGACCAATCTGAAACAAGTTTTTATTTCTATATTAAAGTTGCTTTCGACTTATATAAATATAATTTGCACATTTGCGATCACGACGAGCCTTTAATATTTGCTGGCTTATTTATAGACGTGTTTTATGCAAATTCTCATATAATAAAGATTAAGTTTTATTACCCGTCGTAGATTATTTTAATTGCAAATGAATGTGTAAATTAAAAATATTATGTCTTTTTTATTTTATTTTAAGATTTAATATTTATTGTAAATTTTAATTTCTAAAAATTGAAATTTATAGAATTTTTCATAAATTAATGTTACTATTTTTTTAAACTAATTCCGAATGAATTCTTAAGATTGAGTATATTTGAATTTCGTATGGAAAAGTTTTTTTCCTCTATGATAACATGAAATTAATTTAATTAAAAAATGATGGAAATGAACGTTGATGCAAGAATGTGACAGATGAAATTCAGAAAATTAATATATTCAGAGGATCGATGCGGGAAATGTGTGAAAATAACAACTTTATCAAAAGCCTTCATTCTCGTTTCGTGCCACTCGAGTCAACGACATTGGAAATTACTTTCCCACCCTCTCACGACAGCAGAAATTGCTACGAATTATTGTTACTCCTCGCAGCGGAATTAGTTTCTTTTTGTCTTGTGCAATTCCGTTTCAATGTATACGTAGATTAAATATGTTGGGCCAAAGTGGTTCTAAATTATTATTTTTTCAATGCAAACGTAATAATAAAAATAACTGAAGTATATAAACTGGTAAACGTTTTATCTTGCAAAAATATAAACTTATGAAAATGCGTATTAAAACGGCATTTGCTTCTGAAGGATATTTGGATAGTCGAGTGGATTATTATTACATTACAGTGGGTTTTAGTTTTTTTTTTTCTGGATGATGTTGTTGAAGCTATTGCTTCGGCTTGAACGATGATGAATCGCGAACGCAAACAAACATCGGTCGTCGTTTGCGGAGGATGGGATTTCCCCACTTAAAGTGTTTTCCAGGGGATGAACTGGGCGGCTAATGCATATTTTTGCACTGTCTCGAGTTTGTTAGTATATCAAAGTCAAAACCTCTTTGAATCGCTTTAATGGAAAGCTACGCTGTTTCTATTTTCAACTGGAAATTGTATGTAATGTTCAAATTGATTGAACTTCTCGGTTTCTATACTGCAATTAAGTAGATGATAATAGTATTACAAAAGCATTAGATTCCAAAGAAGAAATTTACTTAAATATATTTTAAATCAAATAATGTACTAATACTTTCGATATTGTATATAAATGTATTATTGTCAGAAGATTTACCTATTTTCAAATAAATAACAATAATTGTAACTTCAAAAAATTACTCTAAAATTCAAACTTAAAAAAACACCTTGAATTTCAAATTTTCAAAAATTATTTTAAATATCCAACTTTAAAAAAATACCGTAAATTTTAAACTTTCAAAAAATACTTCTTGTGTTCATATCCTAATTTGGCAATTTTTGAAAAATTCGCTTAATTTTTATTATTAGCAAAACGCTCTCATTTTTTTTGTAATAAATCTGCACTATATCATAATAAATAAAAATGTTACACTAGTCAAACTTTTGGAGGTACACAACTTATATCGTAGAAAAAACTATTCTATACGAATTAGCTGTAGAATGGACTGTGCTATGAATGAAATCGTTCATTTGCGAAGTCGTATGGATTTTAGAAATGATTGTTTCATTGTTATTCGGAAATCATCTGCGAAAGGAAAAGAAACGCGGTTACAAAAACGTAGCCGTGGCTATTGTAGTAGTCCGGTCCTGAAAATCTGTTAATTCTGTTCCTCCGCTTTGCTCGATTCTGGATCTGGCAGAATGGCAAAATGAGACGGTATCTGGGTATGCGGTGAGTGGGGTAGCGCGGGGAACAACGGAGGCAGAGGATTCCGGCACGAGGCGACCCTTTTGTTTCATCCGCCCAACAGACCCTACCCCCGAATTTTGGGGGATGAAATGAGGGCGCACACGATATTTCCAGTGCGCCGCAGAAATCGATTCAACGCGTTGCTACTACTACTGCTGCTGCTGCTGCTGCTACGGCTGCCTCTATCGCATTTCACCTCTCTTAATAGAGACGAACATCCTACCTTCAGGAATCGATAAGCAATTGCTGGAAGACGCGAATTTTCATTAAAATCTTAATTGTTTAACCTACGCTCTCTCGTATTACATTTCCCAGACATCCCTTCATTTCCACCTTCAGTGTAATAATTGAAAGCAAAAAAAGAGAATAACAGCAGCATCCGATACAATAAATAATTGGTTTAATTCGATGGAACGCGGCCAAATTTTCCGGCCTCGTTAGAAAAATATATCAATTTGCTGCAGCCAAACCCCGATTTACGATCGCACACGCCCAAAAAACCCATATTTATCAACCGAAAAACCCTACTAATTTAGAGTACAAACGCCCAAAAAATTTTTTTTTGCTCTTTGCCAAATGATTTTCGAATGACACTGATATAAACATTATTCCACATAGCACAATTAATTTGAAAGATTCATCATTGCCCTTGGCATAATTTTAATTAAACAGTAGTTTGTTAAAATAAATTATAATTAATCGTACAAATAAATCATCTTAAACCTCTTGAAAATTATTAAATTATATGTTATGAAAATATCAATCGAGGAATCAAACTAAGCGTATTACGTTATGTAATCCTCGTATTATAATAAATATAATATTACTCATGCATTTCCAGTATTGCCTGCAGTACTTGAAATATTACAAATAGAAAAATAATAACACATTTATAATAAAATCGAGCATTGCCAAAGGGTTTTTCTTTTTCAGACGAAAGAACAAAATTTCATATATAAATTCACAACCATCACTCTTTACGAGCACGTCGTGCAGGCTTCATCAGCAGATGTTACATGAAAAAGCGTAATTATTTTTTTTATAAATCTCAACTTCCAGAATTTGCATTTTCAGTTTGTTTCGTACTATATTTTTTTAAATTTGAAAAATTTGTAATACTGAAACGTTTCATATTATAAAAAAAATATTTTTATGACTGTTGTAAAATGTATTTTAAAAATTGTTTAATTAAAACTCCTGAATTTATTATTTTCTTAATATATTTATTTATAATAATCTTTGAAAAATAAATAGAGCAATGAATTTAGTGTTAAAAAGTTGAAAAAAAAAATGTGTAGGTAATTTAAATTTCAATAGTGCTCATTTCGTAAATCGTTTCAAATTAATAAAAGCTATGGAAATGCACGCGCTGTTATCCCAATGAATAAATTCCGTGCATAAATCCGTTCGTGGGGAATTTCGACCGTACCGAACCGAATACATGCCACGTTACACGGTAGAACTGGATCGTTAAAATTACTAAAGGTTACATAGTTACGTAAAGTTCAAGCCGGTGCGTTCATATTTCAGGTGAAAGACGAAAGCGCACCAAGTCTCTGACATTTTTGAGCTATTCCTGGCATCTCCCTGGTAACCTCAGAGACCCCAGAGAAAGTTTCCCCTCATCAAACCATTAAAAACTACTCAGATTTTAACGCCGACTTTAGAAAAAATTGATCCTACACTGAATATCATAATTTTAACGCTAAATTTAATTAAAAACAAGAAGTGGATGCGCCGGGTCATAAAAATAAAATTTAATTTCAAGACCAACAATTTTATTATTCTTAAATAATAAATTAATTGAATTTATTTAAAGTAATTAGTTTCAAATTCAATTATGTCATTTTCTTGAAATTAAAATAAAGTTTCAAGAAATTATTTTTTTTAAGATTCAGTCAATGCAAATTAAACCTGAAACTATATGAAATATTATAAATTTGAAATAGTCTACGTTATGTTGTTTTTGATGTTTCTATAAATTGTTATGATATAACTTCGAGTAGTAGTATAGTTTTCAATAAACAGGATATGAGATCATAAATTCCAGATGGAACTGTAGCGAAAACTTATTGGGATCATGTCGAGGGAAAATGCATTATGGAAATATGTTAATTCGATCCCCAAAACTGAAGCATGCTCATCCTTCTTCTTCTTCATCATCCTAGACCCAACCCATTTATCGGGTCGCAGGACCAGAAAGTTGGCTACAAATTCGTTTATTGAATAGCGACTTGTCAGCAGTTCCTTAACATTCGTTCATCGATTTTTCATAAATATATTTTCCCTTTCACATATTCGTAAATATAAAAATACTTGTTTCATCTTATTATGAGCTTAATTACATAATCAAAATTGTTGAATAATAATAAATAACGCATTATTTTATTCAAACAAACCAATAATTATTGGCAACCAAAAAGTTAGGAATTATGTTTAATGAACATAAATTACAGAACGTCAGTGCTAAAATTGATTCATAAAATTCATTATATAAAAAAAAATTACTTTCCGAACAACTCAATATTATGTTTAGTTTTAAATATTGATTTTCTTATTGAGTTTTTGATATGTAAAGCATGCTATAACAACATGTGCAAAACATAAACATCGCTAATGATAAATTTTGCGGAGAGAAATGCGCATGGAGTAGGATACAAAAGTTGCATTAATCGGAAAGAGATAGAGGAAATGTAGAAAGTGGAAGAAAGAGAGAGAAAGATTAAATCACCCACTGTACCCATCAGTGATGCATCCACAAAACATGCAATATAACTGTATAACATTGAGGCGAAAGGCAACATCAGTTTGCCTTTTGCATACATAAAAAAGCAACAACAGCCCGGTTTCATTTTAATATCACCGTCGGAATAGGCAGAAGACAAACAGCCAGGTGAACATCTTACATAGACGGAAAGAGAACAGAGAAAGAAATTAAAATAAATAATGAAAGAAAACTACTACTTATGTAAAAGACATACGTATAGAGAGCAAAAAAAAAACTAATTTACCAAAATATTTCATGTTTTGCTTAAGCCTCGAGCTCTGCATTTCCTTTCCATACAAACATAATAATATAGCTTTAAAAATTTTGCTTCAATGATTAATTCGGTTGATCGTCATCCGATAATTTCTCAACTTAGATGGTGGAACGAAATTAATCTAATTCGTTGAATTTGTTGAAAGTTTTTAGTTGAGAAGTTATCGTTTGACGGAAAAGCATACAATGATCTCAGCATTTCGAGTATCAATGTTAAATGGATAAATGAGTTATAGCCAATTTAGTGATTTTAGTGTATTTGCTAGAGCGGAGCCTACACACCGAGAGTAGAGAGTGTGGAATTAAGATATACCTTCATACTGACCATCATGAAGGGGATCGATGGTGTGTATCATCAGCTGCAGAAGGCCGTGTCGGAATTTGGCTCCGGTATGATGATGACTAGTTGGACCGGGGACCTGCGGCGTCTCCGAAGCCGTCCTCGAGGTGACGCTTCCTCCGGGTTGCGTTCCCACCGACGTCTCGCTCGACGTTGCCACCGTACCATGCTGTAACCAAAGAAATAATTTCACGTCATAAAATATGTCATTCTAATACCAACATTAAAATTGCTTTTTTGACAGCTACTTCACTTTCAGTTTCAATAAAATGCAACATTGCAAAAAACGAAGCTACTACACAATAATATTACAATATTTATACAATAAAATTACTTTTATAATTAAATATGGGCCAATACCTGCATTTGAAGCTAAAATGATAAAATTGTATTATTGCAAAGAGCAGCAATGTATTTTGATATTGAAGAGGATATTACAATTTCAAACATAATATAAATTCTTGTAGAAATATTTTAGTAGAAAATAATTTTCTTCAATAATTAAATAAAATTATTGTCCTGTTTAGGTAAATAAATTAAAATATGTTAAGTTGAAGAGGTTTCATGTTTTTTTTTTAATTTAAATTTGTTATTTTATTTGAATATAATAAAAGTAAAAAAGAAATACAAGTGTCGAGGGTGAATTTTATTTGATATTAAAAAAGTGTTTAAATTTGGTTTTCGTTTTGATGGGGATGAATCTTCATATTCGTGTGTGTGTGTGTGCACGAAAGCGATGCGAATGCCATCAAATCGAGATAAAGCCCTGGTATTGATCCAGTTGTAAAATAAAAGTTGATGGAATTCGCTCAGGCTTATTATCGCGTTACCAATTGCGATCCACGGAACGTTTACATCCGAGCAGAGCCAGACATGTGTACTATCTTGTACCGATAATTTGTCTTTTGGGGTATTACAGACGAAGATAGATAAAGAGAGGTGAGGAGAGGGCCACGACTGGGGTGGGCTTATTTATGCAGACAAATCGATCCCAAACGGATTACACGGTTCGTGCGTTTCGCAAACAAAATCATTCATTGCTGTCCGACACAGTGCTACAAATAATTGATGTATTATTCACACGTCTTAAGCAAATGATTATAATCGAAATCTGGATAATTGGTGGATGCGCCGGGGTTTGTTTAGCAAAAATTAACGATTCCTTCCGTGCACCCCTTCGCCCTTATAATCGGCGCGCGCGCGCGCAACACCAAATATTGACATTCTAAAAGTATCAATTTACAGAAATAATGCACGATTTAACGCAAACAGAAGCGGATGTCTCCGATTGGCTGCGCCGCGCAAAGGCGACGATGTTTGTGCTTGGCAAATCTTTAATCTTGGAAGGATTATGCTTTAGCCCATCTAGCAGATATAAATTGGGCGTCATTAATCGTTGAATACACGAGAAAAAAAAAGTTGTTAAACTGAGATAATCTCTCATCTGTTTACATGGCAAATGAGATGTGAAAATTGAAGAAAACGAAAATTTTACAACTATTAATTTTGCAATACATTGTGAAAAATCGGCGGATATATCCGCCTAATGTATGTAAGATCTTATTGAGGCACCACTGTATATGTCAAATGTCATTTATCGTAACCCTAGATACATATGCGTCAGAAGTTGAGGTTAAGAATCTTTATTTTTAATAAAGGTTAGACTTTATTCTTGTAGAATAATAATAAATGTATTACATATTAAGTGTTTGCGATGTGTAAAGATGTTGGACAGTTATACAAGTTGCAGTTCGAAAAATAAATGTGTGTGTCTGTGTGTAATGTATAGATGGGAGAGAAGTTTCTCCGTAATGTCTTTCTCGATGCGAGTTAAATAATAAATCAGGGAGAGACCGAAGGGCAATAAAAATATCAGGAAAGAAATAAGTGGCGGAAAGTTTCTGGCTATCGATTTCCAAAACGGCAGGCGACTTTCGACTGCAACTTCTCCAAAAGTTTGTATATTTCGATGTCAGTTAATTATTGTGTTATATTTAAAAGAGTTTTATGAAGGAGTTTGCGATTAGTGCAGATATTATGAGATTTTCTGCTGAAGATTTTTTATTTAGGGGTGGTGGTGGTGGTGGAAGGTTGCAGATCCTTGCAGCAGAATGATGGCACAGCGGGACGGGCAGGCGCGTTCTGCTCGGGGAGCGCCGAAAGTGGCTTGGGAGGTTTTGCCTTTGCAGCAGGATATAAGGCGGGCACACAAACCTCGACCCTGTTCCACGCAAGGATATTTAACATCCACTCCACTCTGCGCACCCCCTCAAATCGATAACCTCGTTAAAAAACAAGGCACCCCGCTTATATATATTTTTTTCTTACTTCTTTCCTTGTTCGCTCTTTCTTCTCCGCCATCTCCAATAATACTCTTTTTCTAAGGGATTATTAACCAAGCTTGCAACGTAATTAATGACTACCCGTTGCGAAAACATACTTCGCTTCTCATATATATTCCAATTAGCACCAAGCAAGGACTCTTTCACACTCGCACACCTCCAAGTATCATTTTTATATCAACTCATAAATAGCGCCCATTTCTTCACAAACCATTCTAAATTTATACATAATAACTAAAGTACAGCAGTTATTTTATATTTACGGAATCTTTAATAAAATAAATAAATTTATTAAAGACAACAGTTTATTTATTTTCACCATACAAAATACACACATCTATTTTACTTATGTTTGTATTTTTCATTATAGTTTAAATCTGCAAATTTAATCGAATAAAAGAGTTTATTGCGTGATACAAAATTCTGTAATTATAAATAAAAGAGTATGTAAAATTTAAATTCCAAATACTTTAATTATCAGAATTAACAATAGGTTAAATTATTTTTGCATTGCAATTCTATAACATTTCAAATAATAATGGTATTGATGCACTATTGTTATTGTTTGATGATTTTACCAAATGATTCAATGAAGGCATCGTGATAATAGCAGATGGGGTATTACATAATGCGGTATTGTTAACTACACGATTGTTGTATTATCAATGCTAAATAGTGCGTAGGATATATGGGTAAAATCATTTTTTAATTTGTGAATTATATAAAATATCATATTTAAATCAATACAATTCCCAACAAACATGTAATGAAATTAGTATATAATATAGCTATCCCCAGATTTACACTAAAATTAAAAAATCCGATAAGATGTGTTAAATAACATTTTACGAAAGAGAATGTAAAAACTGAAAATTTTATACACACAATTTCGGTAGCTAGAGTGTTAAAAAGGCCTTATCGTCGAGTCAATTTAACTAAAACACTCCGAGGACGTCTTTTAATTCCAAACACGAACGAACCAACGAAATCTCCTCCACAGTTGCAGTTTTATTTCGGTGTTTTCTATCTAGAATCCAATCTCTCCAGTTTCGTGATCAATTTAACTCTCAGTTGCACGTGATGCCACCGGTCTAATTGCGCGTTTAAAATATGCCCGGCAATTCATTAGATTGAAACTAGGACATACAAAAATAACAACCAAAAAAAAATTTTTGAATCGTTATTTCAAATATTCGTACTTTCTATTACGTTCTCTTGATACGATTATTCACGTCTCCCCCAGCAACAACCCGATTATTCACGGAAGGTAATTTAAACGAAATCGCGTAATTTATCACCTTGTTTTTTTTGGAGTAATTTGTTTCAAAAATATATAAATGTACAATTTTATTTTGTAATTAATTTGTGTGCAAATATCATGGAAAAAAATTGTATTAATTTTGTTATCTATTTGAGTTTGAGGTGGTAATGTGGTTAAGTGCTCGAAGAATTAATTAGATTCCGGTCGAGGAAAGCGGAGCGACTGAAATGTTTCTTCGATATTTAATTATCAACTGAATTGAATTAGTCCGGAAAACAAGTTCTTGCACTTCAGTTCTTTCGACGAGATTGCGGGAAGTAGAGGTTGATTTATTTATTGTTGTACGCAATCGGAAAACTCGCGGCGCGATCAATTCTGGAGTTTTATAATTGCAGAAGAAATTATTCAAAGCGTGTTGAAACGTCGAAGGGGGAATAAATGATTTGCCTTTGATTAGATGGAAAATTACCTACAATAACTTTATAAATAATGCATCAAAACACGATTTAGTAGACTGAAGAAAACTAATGGATTACAGATTTTCAGATCTGGTGATTTCTTTAAAAATAACGAACACCAACACCAATTAGTGTTTTGAAATAAAGAAAAATGTTGGAATTTTGAATTTTTATATAAAAATATTGGATTAGGAGATATCTTGTGCGTTGAGTGGACAAGTTTAATTATAATTTCAGTGGAATTGCATAGGGGTTGTGCAGGTCCCAAATGAGTTACGTGTTTGTTGAATGACCAAAGTTGGTCCCTTGCGGCTTCAGGGATTTGCATGCGCTATAACAACGGACGACCACTTACATTTAAATAGATGGCAATTAACAAATCAATTTTCGTCGTTTCCACTATGTTAGCACCGGATTTCAATGCAAAGTAAAAAAAATAATTATTACTTAACTGCAATCACTACAATCCAATTGCTTTTATTATTATAATTAGAAACTTGATTTTCATGAAGATCAAAATAATTTTATTGCTATCACCAAATTTCTATTTATTTTTTTAAAGTTATGATAATTATAAACTTTATGTTTTAGTAATATTTAGAGTTTATCCAAATTGAAAACTATTTTAATGTAGATAAAAATAATTGTATTTAATTGTTATTATTTTAAAGTTATTATAATTTTAAAAAAATAAATATTTCAGTAATATTTATAATTTATCAAAGTTGAAAAATATTTAAAAAAATATATATATTTCAATTATATCTAGTTTAAACTCTAATAATATTTTTTTCTATTGGATTAAAACTAAAATAACATCACGTTAATATTAGTAATGTAGACTGCATTTTTATGATTTTATAACTAGCATAAATTTATTAGATTGTTAATTGAATTTGAATTAGATGGTAGATTGCTGCGGTGCTCAGAGACACGGTTATGGCATGTAGTGTGCATGAACCGAAGTCGATCGATTTCCATTCACCTGTCTAGTGTACATTGATTTGTGAATTCTGATTCTCGTCGAACCGTGGCATCCAATTAGTTGATGAAAAGTGTGCAACTGAATTGCAATCCGAATACTGACACTGTTAAAAATTGAAAGAAAAATTCAATATTAAACGAAGACCAGTTGTAGCAGTTTTACTTTATTATTATTACAACTAATATAATTCTTTATTTCTATATCTTTAAAGATTTCTTTGTTTTCTGAATCTTTACGCTTTCTTCGTTTTGTATTGTAATCAAGGCATATTTCTGTCGCTCGATATATCGAATTTAAGTTATTTGAATGTCAAAATGTGCTGGATTGTTTTCTCATACACGGTATTGACCTCGAAGCATGAATAATTCATTTCAGTAGAAACGAGTCAAATATCTCTAAAACACGTATTTATTACATGGACTTTCAGAATTGTTTACAACAATAAAAGTAAAAAAACTTTATAATAATTTCAATTAATTTAATTAAACAATTTTGGTATTTATTAAACATATTTTGTCATAAATAACCAATTTTTGTAAATAAAATTATTTATTGTTAAATATTTCACTTGCATTTCTTATCAAAAGCAATATAAAAATATATGAAAATACACACAATTTTTTTTAATTAATTAAATATGAATTATATTTCAGTAAAAAAATATTTTATTTGCGATTTTTTGCATTTATTTGGTATTTATTAAAAACCAATTTTTGTAAATATTACATAATTATTTATTGTGGATGCGCCGGGAAATAATTCACATAAATTACTCTTATAGTTTAATTAAATTATACTTAATATAATTTATTATTAACATAATTTAATTTAAAATATGTAAACTTTACAGCATGTCAAAATTGTGAGAAATAGCGTTGAAATTTCCAATTTTGATGTAGAATTATCATTATCAGATCGCTATTATCTTTTATGATTGTTATAAAATCGTTTAATTATTTTAAATATAGTTAAAAAAGGAGAATTTTACTGAATTGATAATCCTATATTATTTATGAAAAATGTTAATAAGGATTTAAAAAAATGCGGATTAATTTATGATTTTTCTTTCATTCTTTTTTATTTCTAAGTTATTTATATAATTTTATTTTAATGAAGTAATAAATAGTTTATTGACTATTATTTAATAATGATAATATATTCAAATAATATATGAAGCGGAATTAAAACGGAATATTTTTTTTGTATTAAATTCTTGTATTTTTTAGGTGTGTGGTAGATATTAATGTAATATTTAATTTTGTTACTAGAATTTTCCCTGAAGCTGGGAATGTATATGCATATTAAGGTTGATCGGAAAAACGTCGGAACAATGATGAAAAAGGCGTATTTATATAATAAAATGAAAATGAAAAAAAAAAACGATATTGATTCGATATATCGCACTTGGAAACGTGGAAATATCGCCGTTTCATGGGAAACAACGCATAAATTTCAATTGATCATCGGCGCCGTCAGCGAATGCAAAATTTACAACAACAACAAAAAAATACATTCATGAATGGTTATTGAAGGCACAATGTAGATGGAATTTCGTAGAAAACTATTACAGATTTGATGGAAATAATTATGTAAAACTGTTGAGAACTAATTGGAAAACCCTGCGTGTTCACGAAAACCACTCGAACGGAAATTTTACCGGTTTGTCTGTTTGTTTGTTTGTTTGTATGCTTCCCAATGGAAATCGCGTTATGTTCTAGTCCACTTTATCACATCGCTGGTATCCAATTTCCTCCGCAGTGTGTTATAACAATAAACCGAAATAACGATCCGTCTTGTTCACCCGAAACGAAACACAACGTAAAAAAAAGGCACGACAAACACGGAAAAAAAAAACTTTGTTTAATTTAAATATTCTATGTGTGTGTGCACGTTATTAACATTTCTGTCTGTTTTGCGTTTTGGTGCGTTTAGATAATGGAACAAATGCAAATAGGGTTTCGCGCGAAATTATTCAAACACAAAAAACCGCACCGGAAATAAACACGCATGTACACATACAAAAAAAAAACGGTAAAATAAACCTCAAGGGAGGTGATATAAATCAAGGGGTTGAAAAATTGCGCAGATGATTTTGATAATACGGAAAATTATAAATTATATAATCTCATTTTTAATAATATTTATTTGAAGTATCTACTATATAGTTTTCATATAATTTTATTATATTTAAAAACGATCAATATTATTAGACATATTTTTTAAATTTATTTTCTGAAGTAAAATTGATACAATTTTAATATAAACAAATTATTAAACATGAAAATTACTTATTACATTGAAATTGTAATTTCTTAAACCCGTATAAACTTTAATCAATTAAAAATGTATTTGCTTCGAAATAAATTGATTAAAATGATTTAAAAATTGAAATTAGTTAATGTTAAATAATATGTTTCCACCTGCAGTGTTAGAGTTATAATTTTTTTTATTCAGGTATTGAAAACTTTCATGAATAAGAAAAAATGAATCGTTAGTTCGTAAGTATCCTTGTTTTGAAATGTAACGAAACTCACGATTCAGTGAATTTAACAAAAGCCGCACGATCTTTCTTTATTCGCTTGAAGGCAGTCAACGTTGATTATTTTACTCTCTCCAAGAAAATAACAGGAAGAAGATTTCTTTAGTATTTTCTTCCTAAACCCAACAATAGGAAAACTTCTGATATATTTTTTTAAAGAAAACATCTATTATATATTTTTTTTACTTATATAATTTTCTTTTGCTCTATAGAATCACATATTTATTAAGTGTAAGTTTCTCAAATATAATTCGTTTATAAAGATTATTCAAATATCAAAACCAAAAACTTAAATAAACTTAAATATTGTAAAAACTTTTATGAACTATATAGAAGTATACCAAAATCCTATTCGGAAAACGAGACGTTTTTAAGTTTTAGCTTTATGTTTGGGAACCGAGTCTTTCTAATAACGTTATATAATCAATCTTTGAGTTGCGTTATTTTTAAATTTGCAATAAAATGACAGATCTGTCATCTTATGTCAAACTGGTGAAAATATCAAACTGTATATTTTTAAAATATTTTATTAACTTTTATGAACTATATAGAAGTATACCAAAACCCTATTCGGAAAACGAGGCGTTTCTAAATTTTAGCTATCTGTTCGGGAACCGAGTCGTTCAAATAACGTTATATAATAAATCTATGAGTTGAATTTTTTTTTTTAAATTTGCCATAAAATGGTCAAACTGGTAAAAATATCTATAAATGTTTATATTTATATTTTTGTAAAATTATATTACAGATATTTTAAATTTATCCCTTTTTCTCAATAATATAAATATATTTATTTTTTATTATTTATTTTAGTTTTTTTTTCTGTTTCTTCAGCGAATGTTGAAGGCGAATCTAATTTAAAATTCATGAAACGTTTGACTCCAGCCATTGAGCTTCCTACACGGCAGGAGCCCAGGCAAGTTTCCTAGTTGAGTTCTCATGCTTCCTTCCTATTCAGGGACACTCCATTTCGGTATTACCATTAACCCAGTTTTCTTGCAAATGCAGCGACGAGAAAAGAAACCCATAATCTACAACACCGCTCCATCCAGTTTTCTTTTGAACAAATTATTTTAATTACAATTTGATACAGAATTTATTTTTTGATATCTCGCATTTATTAAGTCTTCATTATAATAAAATTAAAAAAATAATAATAATAAGTATTATTTAATTAAAAAAAAACGTTTTTTTTAAAGTTAGAATATTATATATATGGTGCATTGTTAGTTATGAACGGATATAGGTAATATCGGTGTATCTGCAGATAAAAAAGTTTCATAAATCGAATATTTCAATTTTGAAGGATCGCTCACGATTTTGACACGTACGAATTTTATTCGCTATTGGAGAACGCCTCGAGAGGAATCTATTTACGCATCGTTAGAGCATGTGTCAGATCCGTTCAATCTATCAAGCTGCAGCCTAGGGGGGAAATCAATAATCAATAGTGAAATGTTCAAAAAAAAAAACGGGAACATCGAGGAAAAGACCGATGACAAGATTTGATAATCTGTCTCTTTTGAAAGTTTTGATTTATCCTTTTCGTCTGTTATTTCTTTTTCTATTAAATGTAAAGAATTTTTTACATTTTTTATAAATCAATTAATAATATTATTAATTAATGTCTTGATTTTCATAAACAAATGTGGTAATGTTTGGATGTGTTTTATCCGATTAAAGTAGTAAGAAAAATATTTTTTCTTGCAGTTAGTTTTTTTTTTCCTGTTTGTTAGATAAGAAACGAAACGGAATGTCGCGTAATCAGGAATTTACGTCGCACCTTTTTTTTTTTGCTTTCCTCCCTTTTGCTGTGCATATAATCCGCTCAAACGAATTTCTCCGTTGCTCCTGAGGGTGAAAATTCTATTTCGGGGTTTTGCTTTCCGTAGGCGTTTCTCGTCCTCAAACCCGGAAAAACATAACTCAAACGACCGTTCAGATTCAGACGCAATTCTCTGGAAATTATTTACGCCCACCGAAAAGGGATTCCAGTTCCATTGTCGCCGACACCGAAACCCCCCTGAGAAGACACCTTTCATAAGCCATTAACTGCACACAATAGATGAACATTTCCATCGACCGGAAAAGTGACAAAAAAAAACTGAAAAACAAAACTATAACACATTTTTTCAAATTAACGAATTTCAAAATCAGCATTTCGCATAGCAAAACTATTGTTTAAAGTATGTTACATAAATATTGTACTATTAATAAAGTGAATTTAACATTTCATAGTATTTTTATTAATAATTTAATATTCTCAATTGACTGTGAATAAAATTGAATTCATTGACGAATTAATAAAAAATAAACAAATTGAAATAAATTTGTGAATTGAAAATGGAATAGTTGCATTCACCGGATTTTAGTTTAAAAAAATCGCTTTTAAATTATTTTTCATTTTCAATTAAAACAATTCATTTTAACAACATGTTTCTAATAGTTGTTCAAAATGTGGGAATGTGCAAATAAATGATGGTTTGTTTTACCGTAATAAAACCAAATAAAATTGGGGTCAAATGATTTTATTTTTCTTAATTAAAAATAGTTAAAATATACAAAAACACAAAGAATTTCGTTAATCTTGATGTAAATGAATTAATATAGAATTAAAAATTGTAAAAAATGATTTACATTCAAAAAATTTCAAACTGCCCTCGAATTGCTTTGAGCATTAATTTGATTATGCCTCATAAATATGTAAGATTTTGATGGCGTGATTGAAATCACTATGTGGGGTACACTAATAGTAAATTCGATGAAAACACGATTATGCATAGTCTAGTGTAGTATATAGTAACCTTATTGTTGTCTTAGACACACCTGTTTTCTAGTGTATGTCGTAAACATTTATCTGTTGAATTTCCATTGAAATGTGGAATCTTTAAAATACAAAAGAATTTAAACCAAATTTTAAAATTATAAGAGAATTCTCTATACTAATTTTGATTTTCTTATAACGCGTTATAATTAAGTTTATTATTTTCATTTCTTTATGAAATACATTGTATTATCTTTAAGTAAACAATAATTTGGTTTTACATAAA
The DNA here is from genome assembly GCA_963457615.1 of Nicrophorus investigator. NCBI lineage: Eukaryota > Metazoa > Arthropoda > Insecta > Coleoptera > Silphidae > Nicrophorus > Nicrophorus investigator. The sequence continues at coordinate 27,055,150 of OY735141.1, forward strand.
ATTATTCTATAGAAATTCAATTTAAATTGAAATTATTATAAACAATTTTATTTTTTACCATTTAATTTAAACACTTGAATTAAAGGGAGAAAAACTTTAATCAAAATTTTCATATTTGTAAATTAATTATAGTAAATATAAATAAATTATAATTGAAAGTTTTTCTATTAGAAAATAGAATAAGTTACAAAAAAAAATTGGGGATTAACTGATGAAAAATTTAGATGAGAGTATTGGAAATGATGCCGGTTTTGCAATTTACAAATAACCCGCATGAAGCTTTGTACAATAAAATCCGATCAGAATATAATGGTGGCCGTAATTTGAAAATTGTACACTATAAAGTATGCTATTATCTTGATTATACACATTACATTTAATTAAATCGATAGGGATTGAATGTAAAATATCTAATAATTTCCAAGAAGATACGTGCATTTTGAAATGCATGTTTAATGAGTGAATGCGCTTAGTTTTCGTTAAGAATTTTATCACATTTCAAATATTAAATTACGTAATAAAATTATTTTTTTAAGTTTGTGTTGTTTGAAGTAGTAATTTGTAGTGTTTCGGAAAGAGAAGGCGACGAGTTTTACATGTAAAACAGGTCGGAGTATAGATTTTCCTGTTGGATGTATTATTCAGTGGATTGCATAACTATATTCGAAGGGCAGTGAAGATGAGAACCCGATTTCGCAGATTATTTATTTACGGCACGGACAATCGGCTTCCGGTTCAGGTTTCATTGCACACCGGGTTCGTTCGTCCTTCGTATAAATGGGTCAAGTTTACGAAAATAAAAATAAGGTAAAATAAAAGCGTGCGGAATTGCAAGACACAAAACGCGTCTGGGAATAGCGTGAGAGATGAAGACGCGGAATGCGGAGTGAGCGTAAAAAGGGTCGGTCGGATCGATTTCCTCTTATGCGGATGCGCCGACTCCATTAGCATGTTAATTCCGGTTGTCCTTGCCAAGGACCACCTAATTATTGCTGATCGCAGGCTGCGAACGTCAAAATTGTTTTTTTCTTTTTTTTGGTGACAGGTTTCGAAGAAGTGAAGAAAGCAAGATGAGTCGTACGTTAAAAGTGACGCCAAATGCGTACTTCAAATTTCGCACGGAGATGTACCAGAGGCTGGAGAAGTCGGCATTCGTGAGTTTCGCACTTTAGAAAGAATGGGTACACTTATATAATGTTCTTTTCAAAAGCCAGCGCCTGAGATCGATCTGCACGACCAGATCACCTTCTTCAACAATAAACTTAAGCACGCGGACGTCACCAGCTACGACCAATTCTTTTCGTACGCCAAACCCTTTCCCATCTTTGATCAGCGGAAGCACGTCGAGAACCGGAAGTATCCCTTTGATATCTGGAGCAACATCTACGAACAGGTAAGCGAGATGCAAGCCTTTTGGACCGTATTGATTCCACCAATATTTAAACTCGGCGCAAAGCACTCACATCCCTATATACTTGTATACGAAATCACTTTTAAAAGTTAGAGCCGTCTCTGCTTTCGAGCGCAATAACCTACATACGCCAACATCTCAGTTCCAGTCCTTCTGCCAATTTTTACACAATATCTTTTCCTTTACTTTGTAAAAGTTTTCTTTTCTTTTCCATACAATTCCTATTGATTAAAGGAAATAATCATCCGACCATTTCAAAAGTTTAAATAAACTCATAACAAAAATATATTTTCCCATCTTTAATATTACAATCAATCGAATTACTTCCTACTAAATAACTTCCTACTATTTTCTTTTAAAGTAAAATTATCGTATGCATATTTTTAGAAATTTCGTAAAAATAAAAACAATATTATTACTGCAGTAAATCTTTAATAAATTCCATAATGCAATTGATGCAATTTCAGGAGTATTAGTATTAGTATTCGTTTAATTCAAAAATGATTGATTATGTAATTTATAAATTGTGTGCAAAATTATTTTTAATCGAATTTTTAAAATATTATATAATCAATAACTGTATTATCACAAAAGACGAAGAGAGATTTTTATATTATATACTGGATGTTTTGCTGAATTGCGTTGAAATAAAAATGAAATTATTATATTAAAGAAATAATAATTGTATTTATAAGAAACTGTAAAGGGTTCGATTATTTTTTTCCTCGCTGCAACGTGACGCGATTTCCGTTGGAAAAGTAATTGCATTCGGTATCAATCCCAATTAGTCCAATTTGTAACTTGATCCGAGCTCGCTTATTTTCGGAAAGAATTCATCCATGGTCTTAGGTTACTAATAGTTCTGGTGATGTATGGACGAAGGCTCCATTAAAATTTTAGCAGAAAATCTACGAAGACGGATAGATGAGGGAGAGAAAAAAAAAGTGTCGTGAGATGCTGAACGTGTCCAAATAAAGGGACAAAGTTTTTCATGATTCTTATCTTAGATCTTTAATTATTTTCTTCTTGATTATGGAATAACGTTTTGTTTCCCTTACTAATAGTAGCGAGAATCACTCGCACATAACGGGATTACGTAACTGACGTTGATGTGATGCCGTGCGCGCGCTCTCGTGTATCACTGTGACAGTTCCCGTCGCAACGAAACTGAGCGGGAATTAAACGAAGCGAATTAAAACGGTTTCGTGTTTTGCCAGTAATAAGCGTGCGACTGCATTAAATCCAATTTGTTGCAATGTCAATGTTGCGTAATCAGAAATTACGCATTTCATCATCAACGTTTGGTATACCATCTTTTATATAACATCGGAAAAAGCCGACATGCAAATTTCGAGATGCGGTGCGGATTTCTCGCCTGAAATAACTTTCGTATTGATGTTCCGAGTAGATAGCGATTGTGTCGCGCTTGAATCGATGTAATTTATGAAGTACCGATACAGAGTCTCCAGAAAACGTGATTTCAGCTGACAAGAGTAACTCTGGTGGAGATAAGGGTCTCCGAAACTCTGAGAGGACCCGGCGCATCCACCGAAAATCAATATTTGCTTCATGAAAATTAACGTAACCACAGGTTCAAAAATAAAATTATTTCTTAATGCATTTTCTTATATAATTTACTGTAATTATGATAATTTGTACAGGAAAATCGAATTTAAACCGTAGATTTTGTTGTTTATTGATATTAATGTATTTTAGAATTTTATATAATAATTATTAATAATTCTTACGAAATTTATTTGATATTTACTATATTTGTTTTAATAGAATTTTGTAATTCTTTGACTTTATATGAAATATAGATGAAACGTGGAATTTGTAATATTTATAAATAATTATTCAATTTATTAGTGTGTACTTTAGAAGAGATTATTAAGAAACTTTTCAGATTTATTTATTATTAATTTTTATAATATAATGCTTATAAATTGGAATTATGATTGATTTATAATTTTGTAAAATTACATCATTTCTAATGTTTATCGTTATTAATAATACATATTTATTAAAATATGTATTATTAATATATATTGCTGGGAATTCTGCATGAATAACGCTGAAATTAGATAAGGAAAACAACCCCCGAATTTGGGTGGACCCGGCGCATCCGCCGTTTCCTTGCATCGGCTAAAATCAATACAGCGCGATGTAATACAACCGAAACACACATGTTTCCAGAAACGAAAAAGGGAGATAGAGAAAAAAATAAATAAAAGCAGAAGGGAAAGAATAGACCTCGTGGACTAAATGGAAAACATAATGCGGAGAACACGCAGCGCAATGTTTGCTTTTCGTCGTTGTTTGGTCTGGTTTTCCTCTCGTCTCGGAGATTATTGATCTTCCCCCAATTCCACGCATCGGATATGAGAGGCATTGATTTTTTCTTTGTCGTGCTAATGGGGCGTAATCCATTTAGGCCTCACCGCAGGGAGAAGAGCCACAAGGCCAATCCGGTGGAGTCGCAGATTCCATCTCCCATGCGGTCTGGCATCAATTATGTTTCTAGTTAGCATCAATCACGGCAATGCCAAAGACAATTAAGCCGTTGGAAAGCAGATAATTTATTTGATTTTTTTATTCGATACATTTTCTTCAATATTTAATTGATTTTTAACATAGAAGGAATAATTTCTAAGTTCTAATCTAAATTTGATACTGATACTTCTAACTGAGATTGTTTACGATACTTTTTGTGAGTTTTAGGAACAGAATAAGGCAGTACCAGCAACAACTAGCCTACATTACGGCCACAGAACGCCGTACGATAACAGCGTTATGGGAATCTACAAATACAAGAGCGAGGTCAAAGGATTCTATAGAAGAAATGGACTGCACGCAGACCAATATCCAACTAAATTCACCGAAGAAGCCGATAGTTATCCTCTGTGAAGCGTTAAAATCATCCAAAAGTATTGATTCGATCTTCTGATTAATTCATCATTGCTTTTGTAACTGACAAATTGGTATTTAAAATATGCGTCCTAATTTTTCTATTTACTCTGACTAGTACTTAATTAATCGTTTACGTAAACATCCGTAATTTGTTGCTAAGAAATTAAAAGTTTCAAGGATGCTTCGTTCAGCGTTCGACGAAACTAAGAGCAAATACTGTTGATCTGCAAATCGGTTTCCTGCAAACATTTCTCGTGCGGCATTTAAGTGTTGTTAACACAAACAATTTATTCCTTTCCACTAATAAACGTAAATTGTACACTCACTTATAAGTGAGCACGTTTATGTGTATTTACATTTTCATTTGACTGGAAGAAAAAATGCATTTTTCCGACGGCGACGGAAAAGCTCAGTTATTATTGGGAGATTCGCGAACGTCCGGTTTCATTAGACCAGTTCCGTTTCTTGTGTCAAGGTTTATTATTTTCAAAGCAGATGAAAAGTAATCAGAATCTTTCTGTTGTATCCACCCGAAAAAAGGAAACTCTTTATTCAGCGGAGAGGTCATATTGAGTTTGTGCTACAGAATATTTAAATTACGACAAAATTTGTTCTGGATTAAAATAGTTAAGAAAAAAAATATAATCTCATGGGAAAGATATCTAATTGACGGTTGTTTCAATCATATTTTCATAAATCAAATTTATAATTTCAAAATTTTAATTACAATATTGAAAAAAATCATCATTTATTTACTTATTTTAAATCATTAGTTTTATGTATTATTCTGGTTATTTTCTTTTAAAATAATGGATTATAGTGTAAAACGATTATTTCTTAATTTGCTCATATTTATATTTAATCTTATCAGCGAAGAATAGACATTTTATTGAAGATTCATAGTAAGAAGTGTTTTCTATAATTGATAATCTCTGTACATTTTCAGTGTATTTGTGGCTCATTCTGAGTGTCTGTATTTAGCGGATTTGCGCAAACAAGCAATCGGGATACGAATTTAAGGGTGAGGCCCGGGAGTTGGGATTATCCTGCAGTAGCTGCAAAATTGCCGTTATCCTCGTCGAGGATCTTATGAGCGTTCGAAATCTGTTTCGGTCTCAGCGAGCACCAATCTCGATCGAAATTAATTGCTGACGCGTTGACAGTTCATCGGGGAAAAAGCAAACAAGGGAATATAATATATATAAAAATATGAGCCGATGTCATGAGTTCGTCATATTTTCCTCTGCGAAGTTTGTTAATTAAATGTTGTTTGCGGAATACGTCTGTAACGGAAACTAACTATAATTGCTGCAAAACGTTTAATTAAGGACTTTTCCGCTCGTTCGGAATCACATTAATTACACACACACACAACTCTGGAACAGAAGTCTCGATGCGTGCAGTTTACAGTTTGTAGTAGAGAATATACAGAGAGTTATATGCTTGCTGGTAAAGGTCATACATGTAGGGAGGAAGGTACGTGCATTGTGTGCATGCTGGGTCTATATGGTTCTCGTTACTACAAAGAGGTTGAGGTTGCACTCACCAAAGCTTGCGCGGCTGCTTGGTGCTGGAAATAACGAAGCAAACATTTAATTAAACAGCCAATAACGAGGATTTCGTGTACGTCCAGGCTCTCGCCGATGATGATGGTGTTTATTTGTATCTGCGGATTCCGTGCAAGGACAAAAAGAGGAAACACTTCAGCACGTCACGTCGCGTTTGTAACGAGAAAAAGGATGTGACATTCAACGAAACATGCAAAGACACAACAAACATCAAACAAAGACAGTGTATGAAAATGATTACGATTAACAACATCAATTACAAAAAAAAATCCTGCAAAAAAAAACATTTACATAGTTGTAATAATGTAAAGGAACTTTGTTTCAGGACGGACCATTTTTAAAGAATCTCATGCATCTTTTATAACCGATTTCAGCATTTATGATAAAAATTATTTGAGTTTGCAAATGCTTTATGTGATATATAATGTATTATCTCTAATTGGTAAATGGATGAAGCCCACATTCATAAAATGTACTTGTCAAGGTACTTGATAAGGGTGGACAGATTTTATTTGTAAATTATTTTTTTTCATGCGTGGGGTGACAGTGGAAATTAATCAAAATTTATTTTAAAAAATAATAAATTGATGGAAAATACATGTTTGTTGAAATTCCGAAATGGAAATGAAATTCGTTTTATTTAATATTGAAATAACACATCAAAATTTGCAGTGAAATACATCCAAAATTATTTTGCTGAAAAGTTAATCGGTAAAAAAAGTAATAAATATAATTTTTTTTTGTACATACAGAAAAAGTTCATAAGTTTAATTGGTTTTATCATATATTCAGCAAATCAATTTATTTTTAATTTTTGTTAAATTTGGGCGGTTATTGAAAATTGTATTTCTTTATTTTTCTGTTTAATGAAAAAAATACGATATTTTCTTCAATTTCAGTTATGTTGCTTCAATAACAGTTCATTCAGACAATTCATTTAATATAATTAGCTCTTCAGTTTTGCACTCATCAAGTCTCATGAAAATTTTGATAATAGTAACTGAAATAAATTATAATTATTCTTTTGGTGCATATTCTTAATTCTAAACAAAATATGAAAAGTTTGTGGTATAAAATTACTACCTCTAATTTTTAGAAATGTTGATATTACGGTGTTAGCAATATTCATTTCATGTTCTGAAAATGAAATTTCAATTTCTAAATTAAAAAGACTTTTTCTAGCTTTTTTAAGAAAATAACTGAAATTATCATAATTTAATAATATTTTATGTAAAAATTCTTTTCTGAACCTGTAAATAAGAGTCAATTATATGAAATAATAACTAGTGGAAAATAATCTATGATTTCTTAGAAATTACGTACAAAATCCATAGAAAATGGGATAATTTCAATAGCATATGAAAAAAGTTTGAAATATAGTTTAAGTTAAGAAATAAGGGCGTACAAATTTTAAAAAGTAGGAATAGGTTTAATGAAAATATTTGAATTATTAATTATAATGAAATGAATCAGTTATATAATAAATGTGAATTTTTATTTTATAATGTAAAATATAATGAAGAATGTAATAATGAAAAGTGCGAGTCATTATAGGTCATTAAATGTATTCGTTCGTGGTTTAAGAAGTTTGTGAATGCTTCGGTTAGTTACTGGCGTTGTGTAGTTAAACAGGGGTGTTATATAGTTAAAGTTAAACACAGAGAGAGAGTGTGTCATAGTATTGAACGGCCTTTCACGTATATTGCTCAATAAAAATGGGAAAAGAAGTGCCGCTCCGCAAATGCTGAAACGACGTCGGCAAATAACGTTACGAAGCCAGCAATTTCCAGGACAAGTTTTTACTGCATCCGATGTATTTTATTGCACCGCTGCAGCCAATTTCAATTTTAGATTAAATTCCTCCGCATTCGCCGCAAACGTCATTAATTTTTCTGAACAGATTATTTAATGATTAAAACTTATTGTTTCAGAATAAAATTGAAAGCAACAGATTTTAATTTTAAGCACTAATAATTAAATCAATGTGAAAACAAGTAAAATTTACATTTCCATACGTGGGATGATTGTGTCCAACATGCGACTATGCAAAATTCAAGTGCAACTCGGATAAATAAGTGCAGATGGTTTTGTAAAGGAGTTTATGTAGGTCACCCGTGTATCTCAGGATAGAAACTGCACGAAGGATGTTCGTTTTTTTTTTACCATCGGCTTTGTCTCAAATATTTATGTTATCTCCCATTTTATTTCCGTGAAACCACTTCCGGTTTTACTTTATCCCCGCGCTGAAAGTGGAGAAAAGTGAAGCAGATGATGCGGAGTTACGTAAACTTTGGCGCGAAAGATCGCATTCAAGATGCATGAGGTAATAGCGCAAGTCCTATTTACAGAAAGAATACCTATAGTATAACGAATAATCTCAGGTATTTACACTTTCGTAATTATAATCCGTCACGTCAATATGCAAAGTAGGTAGATGTTGTTTTCATCCAATTTAATGTAATTGGCTTAACGATGTGGATGCGCCGGGTTTATCATATGAAAATTTTATTTAAAACATCATTTTTTTTTTTAAATTATAAATTAATTATTAATCGGAGATTGAAACTGAATTTCTTCGTTATTTTGCGTAAAATGGAGTGGCGAGCGAAAATAAGGCTATCACAGCAGCTGACGTTCCCAAGCTAATGACGGAATTATTAAAGAAGTTGGATGAAAACTCTGCGAAACTTCTCTTCTTTATTCTCTCGTTACGTACACTTTTTCTTTTAATTTTCAAGAAGTTCAATTTTTAAACGATAGATGGAACCTGGATATTACAGATTTTACGAGCGGCATTAATTAATCCCGTCTGCACTCAAATTTTAATTGAATAGCGCAACTTTATGTAACTCTCATGAATCGAACTGCAATCGCGTTAATTAATTAAAATTCTTTTCCTCCCTCGAGTTTCATGCACATTTCACCCTCCAACGAAATCGAGTAATTCATAATAACAACAGCTATTTTCAATTAATTCATTCAAAGAAAACAAGTTGTAGGTGGCAATCGCTTTTTATTGAATAACAGAGGTTCTCTTCTGCACGGAAAAAAAAATGTTATTTGATTCGTAGTAATTTAGCTTCGTGGAATTTCCACTTTGATTTAATTAAAGTTTTTTTTTTGTGTGATTTTACGTTCAAATGGGAATTTGTGTTCGCACTGACTGAGGGAGGAATAAAAAATAATTCGTAATGCACTTTTAAAAGGTCAGAGACGAGTGCGGAATAATATGAAAATATATTTAAAGGTCACGGCAAAATCCAATCCCATTAACTTCCATTATTGTATTTTTTTTTTAATAACTACAGCGTTTTCCTTAGTTCACAAGATTTGATTTTTAGTTAATAATAAATATATTTCGGAAATTTAAACTCTCATTCATTAAACTAATTTATTAAAAATAATATACGTAATTTATGAAATTTTATTTGTTTTTAAAGTTGTTGACTCTCATATAGAAATTATATAACTGAATAGGAAGAAAATACAGTAAAACCTCACATTGTCCGCGGATATACGGGAATGTAATTTTTTTATTTTAATTAAATATTTCCATTACATAATGGAAATTAAAAATACCAATATTGTTGACATTAATGTAACAATAAAATTAATGATTTTGATTAATTATATAATTATCTATAATAAAAATGTCTTTATATAAGTTTACCATAATTTGGGTCGAGAATGAAAAACATAGTTTGGTTCGGTTAATAAATTGGTAGTTAGAGAGCTGGTGATAAAACGTAATAACGAGGATCGATTCATGAAGTTGTTGTTTAAAACTATGACAATTAGAATATAGAAGCAAAAAAAGGATTACGTTGGAGTTGAAGCTAGGTGTATAACACAGCAGGAAGTAACTCACCCTGCGGCCCATAAAAGATAAGAGGAGACGGGGAGATATTGCAACATAAATAATGGCCGATGATGTTTTTAGGCCACAGAAATGGTAAAAGTAATGGGTCGAGCGAAAGAGATGCGTATCTCTGGCATCCGAATACTCGTGCAGCATGTTCGTACTTACTTCGTACGTGCACACAAAGAGGTCTAATTTGGGATCGACATCTTAAGGCCGGGATTTCCATGACAATGTTTTGAAACATTAACATGAGAAGTGGCGTCGGTTTGCATGACAAAAAATGTAGGAGAGGAAAGAATGGAGGAGGAAAAAGAGGAAACATATTTTCGGTGGAGTCGACCTCCGCGACCCGCACTCTTCGAATCAATAAAGCGCCTTTGGCGATGGCGGATGGACGCGTGTGTACACTTTGTGAATTGGGGTTGTAGGAGGAAGTGGAGGAGGGTTGGGGCTTTTTGGGAATTTCTGGGGCTATATGGGTCAGTTGGGGGGTGTTTTCCATTTGCGTTCGCGTTTCTTTCGCTAAGAGTAATTAAGCTACTTTACAGTTGCTTGTCGGATAAGGATCGCTAATCATGCCTCTTACATTCGTTATTGTTTCCATTTCGACCCGGAGTAAAAACCGCCCAACACCCCCCCGCATGAAACTTTTCCACCTCGTTTCGTGAGTAAAACAAGCTTCCGTTAGTTCGTTCGTTCGTTTTACCTGACCTGGCATGTAGCTTTCCGCGATCATTCTATCTCACGAATATTGTTGAACGTTCGCCCCGAACCAGAAACGATCCATTTACTAGCCGGAATTAATGATTTTCGATTTGCATTTCAATATCACAAAAATAAAAAGAAAGACATTAAGCGCAGGAAACTCTCGTAAAACATGAAAAAATAGATTAAACAAATTTCAATTTTAATAAAAATATATTAAGGAATATATAATAAAGTTTTTAGTTGCTAGAATTACAAAATTTCATTAAGTTAAGAAGCCTTATCTTTTCTTTTTCATTTTCATAGAAGTTTGCTTAAATTTTTCGCATTCTGTTTCAATCATGATAAATATTTAATTTTCTTTCAACTTTAGTTACTTTATTGTTTTGTTTGATATTTTTTATAGACAGTCAAATTTAATTTTGATTTATTTGATGTTGTAACAAAATTACTATTTGCAATGAGTAAAATGCAATTTAATTTTCTGTGATATATAAATAATAATAAAATTATGTTTTTGGTAATAATTATCGTATAATTTTTTATAGTGTAATGGAAAAGATATAATTATTGCATTAAAAACAGAAATATTATAAAATAAAAATGTAATAAAAAAGCACTGTATAATTCAGTTAATTTTGTATGGTGATGCAGATTTAAGTAATAATAATGAGAGAGAGCTGAAGGAACAAATCGTTAAAAGGATTGAAGATACGCCCCTGCATGAAATGGTATTTTACATTAGATGGTATTAAAAAAATAATAATAATAGTAATTGATGTGGTCTAGTGGGGATGAAGACTTTGGATGCGCGGAAGAGTTTAATTCGTGAAGGTGGCGGAGAATTTGTGTGAATTTGGAAGCGAAGTTGAGGAAAATATTGATCGGTCGGCCGTGGGTCATGGGAGGCGAGGAAAAAAAAGGCGCCTTCTCGCGCCCCGCGCCGCCTGGGCCATGGGTAATCGTGCGGGGGGAAGGTTGGTAACGATATTTCGTGGTATTTATTCAATTTTCGTCGGTGTAAACTGTGATGATTCAAAGGGGGTCACGAAGCGCGCGGGAGATCAATGCATGATGTGGAGGTCCATTGGTCATGGGGTCAAGTGGTAGTGGCCGCAGCCAGAGCGAAGTCAAGCTGATTGTATAATAATCGTAGAGTGCAATATGATGTTTAGGTTGTGGATGGAAGTGCATCATGGTGTGACCTTCTGCACCATGAATTGCGAATTTTTACTTCAAGTTTTTAACTAGGTGTATGTGTGTATGGATGGATGAAGAGTGTAAGAAATAGAGAGAAAGATAGATTAGGTTGTATACATACCGTGGGCATAAGTTGATCGGTGCTGCGCACTCTGGTGACCCTGTTTTTGTAGAGGATTTTTTTGACCCATCGCTCCATGGGTTGGTTAAATTTCATGAAGCTGACGTATGATATATAGAACATGAAGAGTATGAGGGCCTCATACCAATAAATGTGGTTGTCTCTGAAGAAGTAGATAAGGGTGATGAGACTGGCCGAGTAGAAGAAACAGTCTCTGAATAGGGGCCACCATGTGAGCGTGAGTACAGTTTTGGAGAAGAGCGCGCACATGCCGATCACAAAGAGGATGTTGAAGACGGCCGAGCCGACGATGGTGCCGATTCCGACGTCGTCAAAGGAGACGAAGACGCCGATGACGCTGGTGAAGAGTTCCGGCGCAGAGCCGCCGGCAGCCATGAAAGTCGCGCCTGCAACATCGTCCTGGATATCCAGCTTCTCGATGATGACGTCCAAAGAGGGCACGAAGAACTCGTCGCAAACGATCGCAAGCGCGACGAACATATAGATCACCCCGAGGACGTGGAGCATGACGGCGCCCTGTCGCCTCTGCTCCATGGTGAAGAGGTCCGTGGGAAACAGAGGGTCCTTCTCCACGGGGAAGCTTTGGTTGGGCATGTGCGACGTGATATTGCTGATGTTATGGTAGTCATAGTCGTCGAACTGGTGGGCCGCACAGCCCAGCAGGAGGGCGAGCAGCGCGCAAAGGAGCGCGACGCGGCGGGTCATAGCGGCGTCGGTGGAGGAGGCGTCGTCGTAAGGTCGGTCATTGCCGCAGCGAGGCCGGGCGCGGACTGTGCTCTCACGAAGGAATGAAGGACTCGGCCACGTTCCGCCCGTTCGATATCGAACCAGGCGGAAGACGATGGTAGAAGTGGAGGTGGCGAACGTCGGTGGAAGTGGTGGCGGCAGAGGATTCGGAGGCGGTGGCGGCGGCGACGGCGTGTGCGCGTTCCTTTCCGCCCCTGCGCGCAAAAAACACTGCAGACTCGCGCGCATCTTCCGCACCCTCACCCCTCCGACATCGCCAACACCACACCGCCGCCTCCACCTTCACCATTCGACTCCACCAATTTAAATCAAACCCAGAACCCAAGAAAAGGAAAACCACACAAAATGCAAAAATAAACAACCGCCTCTTTATAGCAAGAACAACAACAACAAACACATCCCACCCGATTCAAAGGCATTCCTGACAAAAACCCTGCAAGAAAGCTCATAAGACGTCTTCTAATTAAAATGGCAGATTTTAAATACCTCTTTAAGTCTATTGAATGAAACTACTGCTATCAGATAACATATATTAATATATCAAATCAAATTATATACAATGCCAATAGGTCGTTTTTTGTATACAATCTGGAAACTAAAAATGCATTTTCATTTTATTTAAAATAAGTGTTGGATCATTATCTCATAATCCAATTTATCTCTTTGATTTTCGTATAAACATTTATCCCGGTAGGCACACAATTATTGGAAGTATTAAGTAACTATCCTCATCTTCAAAGACCTTGATCTCATTACTCCCTATAAACTTATACCATCATCATTACATTTGTCCCAATTGAACTGAAATTAAAACCATCGTGAAAAGCGTTTTTTTCTCCACTTTCAAAATATTTCGTTCCAATTTTTTTAATTACGATAATTGAAATAAATTAAATTATTGAAAATAATATTACCGGTAAAAGAAAATCTCGTTAATTTTGGAATGGCTTTATCTGCCCTAATTTCCTGAAAAGATTATCGATCTGAGCCCATCGTTTTAAATATTTTCTATCCAATGTTGAAAATAATGAAATTTCAATTGTAAATTAATACTAAAATTAGTAAATGCAACGAAACCAAAATGATTAGACGCAATGCACAGGCCCGCATTGCGTAACGCCATAACAGATTACGTTAATTTGGCAATTTCATCCAACTCGATCGAAGCATAATCCTACGCAATGAATGCACACATAAAACGGAAAAGATGCGGTAAGCGCATGAGTAATTGGTCTTTTGTCATTGTTTCTCTTATAATTGACCTAAATTAATATCTCATTCGCTTTATCTGCTCATGTAACATGTAGACTCTTAATCGTCGTTTTCCGACATTTTTTGTAAATTTAAATATATTTGAAAATTATTATTATGTTCAAGTTATATGTAAATTTGGTAAACTTCATGTTAAAATGAGTACATGGAAATGAAATGAACCGAAACTCATTAAAGTCTACAACCACAATTGTCCTTTGTCATTTCTTCTTTAATTTTCAATGATTAGAGAGAAATTTACTCGCGAGAATAATTAAAATAGTAATCCCTCGGAGTGTTGTTAGGCATGACCTTATTAAGATGCGGAGTTATTTGGAAAGCGGAATGCAGAAATTCGCGCTGGAACAGGAATAACATAATATGGGTTTGCAATTAGTGGAGTTTGCAACGTCTTTCGTTATATCCGCTGCCCTCCCAAAAATATGTACAAGGCGGATTTAACGATTTCCCGATTTTCCACTTTTTCACATTCAATCGTACGCAGCGAGGGTCTTTGACCCAAATTCCCATTTATAGCCCTTCATTATAAATTAATTACCGACAAGAGCAGCAAAACGCAAGCAATCACTTAGCTTCTTCAATAAATTTATATACGAATCACGTGAAATTCAATTTACTAACAAAAGCAATTTTCATTGTTGCCATTGGAATATGTTTCAGCCGAAGAAATTTACGATGGTTGCGTAATGGAATGTGTTTCTGTTTCAAAACCTCGACCCGCGAACGGATCAGTAAACATATCAAATTATTAGACGTAAAAATGGTCCTGATCCTCGTCCAATGGATGTTCCCTGTAGTTAAGTAATAAAAGGACGATCTCTTTATGTTACTCTTCATAATGTCTACAATTTTGTAGATGCTATTAACATTTATATACATCATTTAAAGATGATTCTAATACAAACAATATTTTGTAAAAAAAAAACGAAAATTTACAGATTTAAATAATTAAAATTTATAATACATCTGAAATGTATGGATCAATGTAGCTAATTGTATTCTGACGTTATATTATATATAATATGTTTAAAACGGTTGAATGTGAGCGCATTTCAATTTTGGAATTTAATTAGAACATTATTGGATTGTCCTTTTGTCGCCTCGTGTTCCAAAGTGCTTCGAATGCAACGTATTCAATTACTGTACAATGGGTTTTAGCCGATGTATGCAATATGATGTGGAGAAATTTAATATATCAAATTATAATAAATTTGATTAAAAAAAATAATTACTTCTTTTTCTTTAATCACACTTAACTTTACTAATTATAAATTTGTCGCCTAAATTACTAGTATTATATAAACTATAAGTAACATTTTTAAACATTAATATAAGGAAAGCTATTAATGTAGTCTGGTTAATAATTAAATTTATGATTAGAATATTTTCATTGGTTACAACGCCAAAATAGCTGAACTATGAGCTTTGTAAATAATTTAAGTGAGGCGCTGAGTTGAATCATATTTTTATGAGCGACATCTATGGAATACTGGATAACTTTCAAATTTCTAATTAATTTATTTTTATATTCTATTATTAAAAAAATGCTGTAAATCCAACTTGTAGTATAATTAAGTAATAACTGGTACTAAACAGTAGCTTGATGAAAAATAGTGAACTATATTAAATTTAATATGCATTGAATTAATAATCATATTTCATGCATATTTTTTTAATTGATGAATGATGAATAGCAGTTGCTTATTCAAAATTATAAAGTTGGTCTATTCTGCAAATTCATGGAAAGTAATTGCAACAGGAAATATTACGAGCGAACTTTGTTTATTATTATTGATTAAAATGCAAGTAAAGATGGATAAAAGTTAAGCAGACTTTGTTTCTTCTTTTTCAGTTGTGTCCGTAGTGTCAGTAATGAGTCTTTGTATGGGTTCCAAACGTGTCCATATGAAGCCGGGTTCCGGCGTTGGATATACCATGGGATAAGGCGAGTTCTTCGTTTTGTAGTAATCGGAAGGTGCGTGCATTATAAACTCCATGCATTCCATTTTTCTAGGCACTTCTTCCTCAGGTCCTAAAAGATATTTCCAACTTAATTAAAGAGTAGATACACTAATAAATAATTTACCTATAATATAAGTAGCTGGATCAAAGCATTCAGCAGGTGGTGGACTCTCTTGTGTAGGCAACAGCCAAGTTACTACTGCACTCTTCTCACAATACTGGTCAGTCAAGAATCCTCTAATTTGAGCATAATACAGATCCCCATCCTCATCAATCATGCTGACAACATCTCCCTTCTGATAGTACAATCCCTGAAGAATAAATGTAACATAAATAAAAACATGTTTTTAAATAATTAGCATCCAAAAATCTCACTTTATAATAAATACTATCACTAGTGACTGGTGTAGCAACAGCTGTTGGTGCTTTAGTAGGTGTTTTTTTAAAGATTACTCTCCGGCCTTTACCCTTCGGCAGCACAGTCTTGGGCAGCGCCAATGGGTTCAGTCTTGTTTTGTACGACCTAGTTGCTCTGGTCTTCCTCTTCGCAGGCCTGCTCTCTCCCTCGTCATCAGACTTTGTCTCTTCCTTGGCCTCATTAATACATTGCAGGCAAATTGCTCCTAAATTTTCCGCATTCGTCCACAACGGAGACTCCTCCGTTTCACACTTCAGGCAAACGGGATTTCCCCTTAACGGCATTTTACCTTATACCAAGTTAAATAAGATCGATCAAGCCATGGTGAAAAAAACAACAAACCAAACTAAAACGAATTCAACACAAGAAAAGTTTGGTTAAACTAATCTGACAGAAGCAACATAGGCAACTAACATTACGCATCCGCAATTTTGTTACATAATCTCAATTCAAATTTACAATTACAAAATACACATTCTTATAAGAATTTATGATATTTAAAAAATTAACTGTGACAATGAAATGTATATTGTATTAAAGATATTCAAATCGTAGCATTGCAAATATAAAAATATATATCATAATTTATTATATAAAAAACATATTTTTTCCGGTTAATTTAAAATTGTTTGAAGCTAATATTGATTATGCATATTGCAATTATAGTGTAAGGATTTTTTTTGCAATAAAAATGTACATCAAGGTCAGTGAGTTTGTATTGTATAATAATGAATAATAACAAATTTAAATAAGAGAATATCAATAATGAAGTAAAGAATACTAATGTGAAAATGGAAATTTTTTATATTTGTTATACGATGATTACAGTTTTTTGCTTTTTTAATGTAAAATTTTAAATTAATATTATCTTAAAGTAATTGGTTTAATCAATGTGTGCGTTTGGAAATATCTGATTTGCCTGTAAATTGGTTTGTTCGTAATTAATCGAGTGAATTGTAACTGATTGCATTAGAATTTTGATAATTCTGTTTCTCGTCGTTCGTTCCAGCTCGATTGAGTGTAAATTCAGACCGGAATATACCGGTTTTTGTATCTATCCACAGAATATGGAATAACACATTTCGCGATTCGGAAAATTCGGTGGTATTTTGTTGAGAATTTTGAAGAGCTTGAGATTTTTTTTAAGCAGCTGCAACAACAATTTTCGTGATTCGTAAGGTTAATGACATGATCATCATCATCATCTTGAGCCGTTTGTGCACATGGCGTGGACATCATTAGTGACCCCTTTGACCAATATTCCAAGTAGACTGCTCGTTATCTGTAAATAAATTGATGGATGCTACATATCTATTACGCTTTTATTACGCACAGAAAGTGGAAGAGACATGTCTCTCGGATGTGCGCTTGAGAATTAGCAAGTTGCCGGAGGACGAGGAGAAGGAAATTGCTGAGGGCAGGAAGAGCAAGAATTGATTCGGTTTCGCTTTGTGTCTGAAACGAACACAATTCGGCGCGGATCTAATTACCTAATAATTGCTGGAGCAGTAACGTAAATAGGAAACGGGTTACATCATGGCGCGCTACAAGCTTGCATTGCGTGTAATAAATTATTGATGCTGAATACATGATGACACCCTCGCGTTCCATTCGCATCCACGTGCACCGTTCGTATCGCATTCTTCCTATTTATTTTTCAGTTTACATTTTCATTTCATGAACGCGCATCAATTAAAAAAGAAAAACGTGCAATTTGTTTGGAAACAAACCGTCCCGTTGTCCAGTTTTCCCATGCTAATTTAAAATGTGGACCAATCATCATCGTCCGACACTGAGAGCTTTTCGCTACATTATATCAAACGTCCTTGCTTAATTTACATTCGCAACTAATTGCCTGTGAATGCTCGTAACGCGTTTTTTTCTTTCTTCCTTTAACCCCGACTGCAAATGTTTTCCTCGTTCCCAACAATTTAAAAAACATATATCAATTTCACAAATTTACATCAATAAAATTTGTTCAATTCATACACCAGTCATAATTTTAACAATTCTTTATGATTTTTTAATCAATTTTTGTGATTATTTTTTACATTATTATTAAACTTGCGGCACTAATTACAACACAAAAAACTATATACTTAATAAACTTCAAAAATAATAACTTTAATTCAGGAAGCAAAAATTTTATTAATTTTAATTAAATTATTTACTTTTTGCTGATTTATCTTAAATATTTCTTCATTTTTATATTGACTTTGAATGAATTTCTATCTAATCCACATTTTTTTGGCATAATTTGGCGGGAAATATTCATTTAAATTTTATATTAGTTCTAAGAGATATTCTTGCAGCTGTACATTGACTTCGGAAAGTTTTCTTATAAATTTGGATAATGTAAGAAATTATCAAGTATTTTTATTTTGAGTAATAATTATTAGTACAAAATTGATTAAGAGAAAACTAGTGGAGATATGCGCAAAATTCAGAGGCGTAACTAGAAATCGGGTCTTTCCGCACGTTTGGTGCTTCCCATTCTTAGTTTACTTGTCGATTGACGAGGGGAATGAGAAACTTAACAATAAAATATGTATTTTTGAATTTTATTCCCTGAAATTGTTGAATAAATAATTGTTGACTGCAGAAAGAGTCCCTTCCACATTGCTATGCATCAGCTACGCCACTGAATGAAAATTAGAATGAAAAATAATTAATTTATTATCGTCTATTTCTTAATTATTCCACGAGCTATTGGCGTGAATGTCCGATTCCATTTGACATCATACCATTATCACATCGCCTACGAAAAAACAAAAAACAAACCGAGACAAAAAAAATACAAATAGCCTATTTACATAGTTGATATTTAATGTTTAATCATTCTTATTTATAGCAGTACTTTCGTAGAAGCCAAATGTAGAAGCGATATTTGTTTTGGCATTACTGTTAAATACTCATGCAAATAAAAGATTTTTTTAGAAACGCTGTTATGTAACGAAAATGCTATTGATGCAATTAATTGCTGTTTTTGGAAATGCCCATACTGATTATAATAATTATAGGTAATAAAATTTTATATAATATTTTATTGGTTACTTCTATTTTCATAACTAAATGTGATATCTATATCGAATCTTGAGAGCAAATTAATTAAGGTTTCCTTGGTAACACTTATAACTAAATAATAAATGAGTAAGTGTAGTTTAATAATATTATTATCGAGTGATATATGCAAAACAAAAATAAATCGCAGATTAACATTAGTAAACAGTTTTATCGTGAGTTAATTTATGCCTTTGATTAGTTAGTGGCTTTCGCTAAATCAAAGAGACGAATGCGAAGAAGAGTCGAGTGGAATAATGCAGACATCAAGAATTACAGTCGCGAGCGATTTGTCATAACGTTAATTGACTTAACATGGAATGGTATGTGCGAGCGTTGCGCGCTTGTTTGTAACAACTCTGTTAAAAGGCACGTTTTGTTTTTCTCGTAAAACGTTTAGTATGGTAATTCCATAATTACAGATGTTGTTACACCTCTCATTTTGCGCGCACCTCGTGTTTCCAGCGGCAAAGTCAATGTCTTCCACTTTCCATTAATTCGAGCATAATTTAATGTTTTGATTCCTTGCCTGGACCTTGACCTATTCTCTCTAATCGAGTGATTATCAAAGACGTTCATTACATGATCATAACTCGTTTTATGTAAATATCTAAATTAATTTCATGTTAATCCATTCTACTTAATTTCCGCAATTTTTTAAAGAACTGCTTTAAAGCAATAACTAACTGAATTAATTTATATTTTAACTTTATAATATAATTACAGTTCTTAAAATTAGTTATGAAAATCTCATTTAAAATGTGCAATATCGTATATAATCGTCCCATTTAACATCATCGAATAAAATATAATTAAGTTATGTAATTTTAAAATTTATTGAATACAAAAGATAATTTTTCAGTTTTACCTTGTATGACACAAAATTAAAAAAGATTTTACCGAAAAAAATATTTACATCCAAAGATTTAAAAAAGTGCTTAAATGACATTGTAAACGTTTTATTTTTATTAAATCCTAATTTAAGAAGAAGTGTTATTGTTTAGCAATGAGTGGTATGGAAATTATGGCACACGGGCCAGATTTGGCCCTCCTATATGTTGTATTTGACCCATCGTTGATTGTAAGATTGTTTACATATCGAAAATAGTTGTGGACATTTATATAGAAATTGCATTAGTATTAAAGAAATTCTTTTGGTCCACTCCTAAAAAAGTTTGCCCAGAGCTGCTATAGGCAATTGTGAAATGAAAGAGAAAAATGCACAAACAATCAACTTTCTATTCATATGTGATTTCACTTCATATGTAAACAGAATTATTTAGCTAATAAAACATTTCTTTATACAAAAAAAATCATTTTCTTTATTAAGTAATTTATCCCAATTTTGATCATTTGACCAATTTTCATCTGAAAACGAAGAAATTTCCTGAAATCCTTACTATTCGTTAATCGATTAATTTACTTCAATAATATTAGAGAAATAAATTATGGAAAATATTTTTTTTTGTTAAACTATGTTGAAAGATTTTAACTTTAATTATTAAATCGTAACTATTACTAAGCTGATGTAATAATAATTTTTTTTTATATATAAACAAAATTTTGACGATAATAACTATCAACTATGTACATTTTATAAATAAGATAGCAACGTTGACATAATTTATAAACGCAAGGTTTTAGATAAAAGGAAAATGTTTTGCAATATTTAACTAAATGCATAGTTTATTTCAATTTTTGAAAAATTTAAAAAATAAACTTCCATTTCAATTTCTTATAGCTTTAATGAAACTATGCTTTAATTTACAAAACCAAAACATCGGTCATCTAAAGCAGATGAAATTATGAAAAAAATATAAATTATTATCGTATATTAGATAATAATACTCCATATTAAAATCTTTAATTCTGTAATAAAGTTCCTTTTGGTAATTGATAAACTTATTGCAATTATATCAAAAAATGTGGATCTCATGTAATTTCGATTTATTTATTTTGTGTTCATATATGCTTAAAATATAAATGATTTTCGATATTTTGAAAATTTAAAAATAATTAATTGAACTAAATAAACTAAATTATTGAATTGCAAAGACATTTGTAAGAATTACATCAGATTTTTACTTGATTATTATTATTATGAAAAAAAAAATCTATTAAATATATTAGAACGTGATAAGTTATTTTTATTGTTAACAATAAATATAAAAATTTAATAAAAAAACTTGAACTTTTAATAAAAGAAAATGCATAAAAAATATTTTTGTGTGTTAATTAATTAATTAAAATATTCGAGATATTACTGTAAATTTATTTTATTTTTTTATACATTAATTAATTAATGAAATATTTTTTCTTGTTGAAGTTTGAAAGGAAAAATTGTGTAATTAAAAAGTGTATTGTTATATTCAATACTCGGAGTTATCTGAACGGGAAAAAGGTAGGGAAATAATTGAGTGATTGTGAAAGTAATGTTGGAGTATTTTGAACAAGGAGATTAATTTGCGAGTTTTATCATTAGAATGTTGCGATATGCTCGTAACGGCGGTAATGAATCCCCCTATGTGGAAGCGGGGGAAGGGACAAGGTGTGTTATATAACATTCGACGTTGCTGTAGTTCGAGCGTTCGCGCTTTGTAGGATGTCGGATGTCATTATCACTGGGTCAAATTAAAATAGACATGCATATAATAACGAATTCGTTTCTGTTACCTCATTTTTCAGGTCATCATCATCATCATCGTCGTCGAGCAATTTACTCTGCAAATACATTCAGACACGCAGCTACTTTATCGATGTATTTCTGTAATTCTTTTTTCAGAGCCTGCAATATAGACACAATAAAATCTCTTTTTTTTTCAGCGATAAGAAATTCGAGTCAAGGACGTTTATGTACAGAATACAAAAATCCGCGTAAATGGTAATACAGTCTATCGATAATACGAAATATCGCTATTAACTAATAATAATTATTACTGTGAGCCATGTAATAACCTTGGAATCATAATAATCGTCGGTTGTTGTTGTACATGAGTTAAATGGAAAGAGGCCGAGGAATATTTGGGCCTTGATAATCTGTAACGTCATCGGCACATCTTGGCAACAAGAAGCAAGAAATTATGGTAATAATATAACGTAACATGTGCGAACATATTTCTTTTTCTATTCTACACTTTTTTTTTGTTGGTCGCACCGTAAATAAATGCATCTCAAACCGAATTTTATGTGTTTGCGCGCGTGTTGATAATTTAATGACACCACTTTCTTTCCAATTGGATTGAAATATGGAACGCGGAATAACAGTTACAGATTAAGTTTCTCGTGTAAAATATCCCACAAAATGTCGAACAAAATCAAATCTAATACTTACGTTGAAAATAAGCGTCGATAAGCTCAATTTGTACATAAAAATCCTCTACAATTAAGTAAATAACCAATAAATTTCGATTACTTCAAGTATTTTTTTCTTCTAACTGTTTGCACAAATATCCACTCACTCATTGAATTCAAATTTATATTTTTTATTCACAATTAACAAAATATGAACTCAATTACTTTATTTAAATGTACATTTAAAAAAAATCATAAACTTTTCTAATGATTGATTTGTTACATAAAACTCTTCTAACATTCTTCACAATCAAGAAAATATACTTACTTTATGTTAAAGTATATATTTCTATTAACTAATCACTCATTAGTTTGTTTAAATGTATTTTTTAATAAATAATTATACATTCTTCTATTTTTCTTTAATTAATTTTAACATTTCTTCTTAAATGAAACTCTTGTAAAATTTTTCACAATTATATTTTCTTAATTATGTTAGAGTATATTTTACAATTAAATAATCACTTATTACTTTGATTAAATGTATTTTTTAATAAATAATTGTAAAATCTTCTAATTTTCTTTCATTGATTTTAACATCTTTTCTAACATGAAACTTGTAAAAATTTTCACAATTAAGAAAATATACTTATTTTATGTAATAGTATATATTTCTATTAACAAATCACTCATTAATTTGTATAAACGTATTTTTAATAAATAATTATAATTTTTTTAAATTTTTCTCATTGATTTTAACATCTTTTCTTATATGAAACTCTTCAAAAATTCTTCACAATTAAGAAAATATACTTACCTTATGTAAATGCTATATATTACAATTAACTAATCACACTTTACTTTTTTTTAAATATAATTTTAATAAATAATTATAAATTTTTCTAAATTTCTTTTAATGATTTTAACATAATTTCTTACATGAAACTCTTGTAAAATTCTTCACAATTAAGAAAATAAACACAGTTTATGTAAGAGTATATTTTTCAATTAACTAAACACTCATTACTTTGTTTAAACGTATTTTTAATAAATAATTATAAATTCTTCTAATTTTCTCTCAGTAATATTAACATTATTTCTTACATGAAACTCTTCTAAAATTCTTCACTAAATAAAGATACAATTATATATTTTTTTTATTAAATTCTTAATTTATTATTGAAGAAAACTAATAAATTAAAATAACTTAAGTCGGTATATAAAACATAATATGTTTTTAGTCTAGAATTCGACACTTTTTATAAAAAAATAAATTAATTGATTGTTAATTTTTCTATTAATAAAATTATAGTTAAAATAGCTGAAGTAGGTATAGAATAATGTTAAAAAAAATTATAACAGGAGATTTAATTTTTTAATTAATTTTTGTTATTATTTCATTAATTCTGTAATTTATTTCATTTATCGTTTATTTATTTATTTATAAAGTTCAACTGGCGAATATATTATTAAACATGTCCTTCAATTATCAAATCATGCAGACGTGGTAAGTTGTGAATGGAATTTTAAGTAATATATTTATTATGTAACGCTTTTTTTTGTATTTTACAATTGGCGAAGATTTGAAGATTGATTATTTATCATGATTAAATTTAAAGAATTACTTTCTCCGTGCTTGGAATACATTATGTAAAATAATAATATTATAATGAAAATATTGTGACTATTTCTATAGGATGTAAATTTACAAAAAAAAATAAATTAGAAAAACAGTTTAATTTAGGAAGGATGTATTGGGAGGATGAACGAATTATAGCAAACATTAAAAAAAGATGATGCAAAACGAATATATGAAAAAAAAACAAACTTAGTTCATCGCTAATTGCGACCGTTAATTGGATGTAATTCAGTAGCATCCCCCTAGGTCCGTCCCTGTCGGTATATTCGCGAGATCCGGTGGGACTACAATTGGGTACATTGCGTGGAGAGAGATCATGAAATCATGATTTAGTTCGCGGGTGACCGTCGTCAGGAACGCGTGCGTCGCCGTGTGTAAAATACCACTCAGTCACAGTGTCTTCTGTCCATCGAGGAATTCAGCAAAATCGCAACAAGAGCATTTAGGATTTAGTTATCCTTTTTTCTTCCTTCGAACAACAACAACAAATAAAACAAGCAAACTGAGAAATAATAATAATAATAATAGAGAGGACTGATAATCATCATCCTCCGTTTCCGTTCAGTTTCGTGTCTAATATTTTCAATAACCGGCCTCTTGAACACTTAGTAGTAGTAGTAGTACCTGTTGAAGCGAAGGGTGAGTTTGTTGCCAATTCCCAAAATAGGATTAAAAAAGTAGTATTAAACTTATAACTTCATCCGGAACGCAGCGTTAATTTAACACTTCTGTTGCACAACACGCGCTTCTCCGTGTTTACAAACATCACAAATAAGCGCACAAGAAATTACCAAAAGAAAGATGAACAAATGTACAAATAGTTTGCGCAAACAGCGCTAATGCAAACAATTAACACTATTAATACATTATTTTCTCTTATTCCTTTCAAATATTATATGCAAATTATACCTTTTTTACTACAATCTTTATTAAATAATAATAATTAAATAGAAAAAGCTAAATTTCGGAATAAAATCTTAAAATTAAGAAATTTTACGACTAATTCTACTTTACTAATTTAATTTCGCATGATGCCATCGTGAACAACGACCCTATCCAAGGCTAATAACCCTAACACGCGGAAAATAAAAATATAAACATGCAAAAAATTAAATTATAATTTATTTATAATAATTTACAATTTTATTTTATTCTCGCAATTATTTAAGTTTTATTTAAAACTAATTAACTAACTTTTATTATAAAATTAACAACATAAAATGTATTAAAAATTGTTTCTAAATAATTATAAATAATTAAAATTTATTTTTAAATAATTGCACGTTTTGGAAATAATAATGGAATGTGATACAGTTATTTTGCGTTTGCGTGAATGAATGGAAATCAAAATTCAGGAACGAAAAGCGAAAAACCGGTCCGCGTATAAATGGTGTTATTTAAACACTTAATTATGCACACGGTTTTCCATAAATCAATGCGCGCAACAACAATTCGATATGCTTGAATTGTAAATTCGTTGTTGTTGTTGGAAATTTGCATGCGACTTGAAACGAGAAAGAGAAGAGTAGAGAGAATCGGATAGGGATAGGAGGATATTAAGCGGCAAAGGTCATTCTGATTCTTGTTGTTTTTTTTTTTTAAATTTGAAATGGTTTTCGGTCTTCGAGGAATGCGCGTGGTCCTCTCGGTGTTAGGTTGCGAAGATGTCGCTTTGTACACCTAGGGATGTATAAATAGAGAGAGTGGACATGGTCGAAACGAAGGAGTTATTTAAAATAGACGTGGAAATGCGCGCGCTTCTATTTTTAAAGCGAAGAAACCACCAAGAGAAGAATTAACTTCTTGGAAATCAGCGGACTGATTGCGCAATTTGGTTCGCATTTCCACTAAAAACATGCTCGGATTTCCTGCAACATGCGTTTTTTTTTAAATGTTCTTATACTTATTTTCATTAAAAACCAATGATTCTTTCCAGTCTTTTTATAAACGTCGCGGTAACCTGAATAGTTGGGATTTTTTGCATTCCGTATTTTCGGCCTGATTTTTGGCAGCCTAATGACAGATTCCTGCGAAATCCTGCGGCTTTATTTATAGGTCGCGGACGTTTATTGTTTCTCGGCCCTAACGCTCCTCTTCTATGTATGTAATTTTATTGGATTTAATGGTTTCCTGCACTCAAGACCCGCATACATACACATACGTTACGTACATGTACTTATTACTCCATCAACTTGGGCTGATCGCAATTTGAATCAACACTTTCCTGCACGAACCAAGCAGCGGCCACCAGATTAACTGCAAAATATGTATTAACTCACAAATTAGCTGAAATAGAAAAGTGAATCGACCTTGATGATGTCCCACATCCATCCACCGACCATTTAGTTTGTAACAAACAATCCGCTCTCATCCATAAAATCTAATTGAAAACTAAAACTAACAACATAATATCCAGCCGATTTATTCCGTTAAATACATAATTTTTATTCATCAACTGAAGATTTTTTTACATTCTCATTTCCCTTTAGACTTTTAAAAATATATAAACTATTATGTATTTCTTCATGAGAAAGACAATATAAAATAAAATAATTAAAATTTTACGTTTTTTCTTATGTGATTTTTACATTAAATTCCATTAAACTTGTATTGTTGAATAGTATATTACGAGAATTCTCTGAAATAAATAAATGAAATTCAAATCCCGGAATCAATAAATATTATCGAAATAGGAAAGATAGTCACGCTGATTTGAGCATCTGAGGGGAAAATGCTGTAATCAAAGTAAATATTTGCAGATACGCCTACAAAATTCGCATTGCGCACACCTAAAAATCCTTATCACCAATGCGCATTGCAATCAAAAAAATGTTAGAACAAACTTACAGAACATTTAGGCACGAATTACATCTAATCTTCCATTAATGTTTGCGGCAAAAAAAAGTGTATATGCAATGACTGCAAATAAAATGAGATGCGAAAAAGAAGAATGAATGTGTCACTTTGCGTATTACGCAATTACGATACCTAAATCGACATAAAAAAAAACTCGTTTTAACTACATTCACGATACGTACGTGTTCGTTTCTGCTTGCTCTTACTTACGAGTGCATCTCAATGAGCCTCCGGAGAGGTGCTGCTGAATGCATTCGCTTTACGTAACATCGAGACGTTTTCAATATTGATGAAGCAGTTCTGCAGATAATAAATATTATTTTGCGGCACGCGCGAATGCAAATCGTCTTGAGCATTTATTTATCTTATAAACTGTATAGTAAAAATAATAATAGATCTTCAATAATTACTACAATTATATATTAAATACAGTATCAACAAAAAAAATATAATTTTTTGTTATATATAAAATATCTTTGCTAAAATAAATGCCCCACGTTGGTCGCCAATTCCAATAAATAATTTTAGTATTTCAATTTTAAGTAAGTGTATTATTTTTTTTTCAGAGTAGATAATAAAGATGCCGCGCCACAAGGAGTCCTTCATCAGGTCAAACCTGCTGACGATATTGACGGTGTGCGGTGTGCTCGGTGGGACGGTCCTGGGATGCATCTTACGGTCTACACAGCAGGAGAAATGGACGCCGCGGCAGGTGATGTACCTTCAATTTCCTGGAGACATTTTCCTGCGGATGCTGAAGGCCCTGATCATCCCGTTGCTGGTGTCTTCGGTGATCGGCGCCATAGGATCGCTGGATTTGAGCCTCTCGAAGAAAATCGCAATGCGATCCATCCTGTTCTACGCGACGACGACGGTTTGTGCCGTCGTCCTGGGCATCATCCTCGTCGTCACGATTCGTCCAGGAACCAGCGCAGCGGCCGATTACAAGGATGTGATCAGCGTTTCGAAGCAAACCGTCCGCCACGTCCTCACGCAGGATACCCTGCTTGATTTGATCCGGTAAGTTAAACTAATCATTAAATCAACGAAAAGATCTTTTTGCGATCATTTTTTGATAGATCGCAAAATGACAGCTGTCATCTTACGTCAAAATGTTAATAAACAGTTTGAGAAACGCTGGTTACAAGCATTAAGATTAAATTAATTAAAAAATTGATTTAATGAATTTGTAGTTTTTTTTATATTAAAATTGATTTAAATCAAATAATTAAACTATTTTTGAAATTTTAAAAAATCAATAATAAATCATGTATGAATGAAATTTTCGATGCGTAATATTTTGTAATTGGGATTCTGGTTGTGACAGACATAAATTTGCATTCGAAACGAGATGAGTTTTAGCATTATATTTTAGTTCAATTGATGTACAGAGATTGTAGTAACACGTTTTTATATATTCATGCGTGATGAGAGTTTTGTGCTCAGTCACTCTGTCTCGCAATGGGCCCGGATATACCGCGACATGAGATCATTAGCATCTACATCAAAATTTCCTGCTACAATAAGCTATGTCCTGCTACTGCCCGTATTCACACTATCCGTACATCCATACTACACACACGTTCACGTCTATCAGAATCCAACCCGTTCCCATTCATATGACGCTTCACTCGTTGTAGATAGATAGACGAGCATCATCTACTGCATCCCAAAGCTCATTCATAATAAAAAAAAATATTTATATTATACCAGTTTTACATTCGCAATTAATTATCCGTCATTACCATAAATACTTACTAATATAATTCATTATATCTCGCATTAACATTAATTAATTAAATAATGATGCTACAATCTAAGAATATTAATAAATATTTTCAAACATAGATTTTCATTTCAATATGTATTTTTAGAATACAAAAATAATATTTTCGTTTTTTAGACAAAACATAACGTCATAAAAAAGATGAAAATATTCCTAAATGTCAGATAAATATCGAAAAGTCTCGGTTGGAAGTTAATGGATTTTGGCTGCTGCACATTGCAGTTGTTCGCCAATTTCAACCGGAAAACTTTTTTTATAGAAACAATTCTATTTCTAAAAAATATTTTAAATTTTCATATATGTATTGACTTCTTGTTTGCACATGATGTAATCAATTGAATTTAATAATACCCCATGACGTGTTACTCCAGAATCTTTCATTCAAATTCTGCACGGACTTTATTCATTAAATCACGAAATCCTCGATCATTTCCTCGTTAATAACTCTTTAATCAAATTCGTTGATGGAATATAAATTGGAGACATCAGTTGAATTATTTATTTAATATGATTACGAATTTAACCATTCATAAAATTAACATTTATATAATTATATACAATATGTAAATTAATTAGTTAATTGAGCAATATTATTTGAGTGGAGAATCGATTAATCAAATTGGAATGCAAGAAAATCTAATTTGCGATGAAATTGATTGAAGAAAGCATTGTAAATCCTTGCTTTTGACCATTCCTTCTACGCACTTAAACATAAATGAAACAAAAAAGCTCTTAATTCCATTCCACATTTCAAGAAGATTATAAAAAAAAAACTGTTGAAATTACGTAATAAATCAAACTGTGTTTTATACCTTTGATATTTATACCTGAGATAAAATTGGAAATCGTGTAAATTTTAAGCGTGCAGACCCAATATTTGATGCAGGATATTAATTAATTTCGATTCGAGTGGTACTGAAAACCGCAGGAATTATTAAAGTTGCAAATTCCGTGCTGCCTCAAATATACTCTCGACATCGACAGTTATGAACCGCGTTATTAATTAACGGTGGCAAAGCTTGGATGTATATTGCGTAATGCTGCATTATATTTAATTCTAGGATTACACCGGTCGACGATTCAGTTGCATGCGTTTGTGCACCTGATATTAATGAACGTGCAGTTCTCGTCTACTAATTACTTTCAGTCACAAAGCAATTAGTGTAATTAGTAGCAATGTGCAAATTTTAATAAATTGTTCATTCATGACTTATTTCCGACTCCATTCATTGAACATTCAATACTATAAATGGATTACGTTTACTATAAATAATACAGTTTCCTAAATTTTACCTCCAATTTCTTGAAATACAATGAAAATTATATTTTAGTTAATTTTTTTTTTCTCAGAAAAACAAGAAGTAAATCGATAAATAATGCATTTTTCTTGAATTAATTGTAAGAATTGTAATTAATTCACACGATTTAAAAAATGATTTAAGTGAAATTGTTTGATGATAAATTTAAGTTTGAGCACGTTCATATTATGCAACTGAATTATGTATGTATAGCATTGTTATTATCTGATTTTATTTTCTTGTTTTTGTTTTGCAGAAACCTGTTCCCACCGAATCTGGTACAGGCCACAATCGCCCAGGTAACGTTGATTTATTACCTTGAAAACCTTGCAGTTCTTTTCAGTTGCGTGGGTGTTTAACGAAGGTCTCTGGAGGGGACTTTTTCTGCTCTGGTCGATGTGTATAACTTTTTTTTCTGCACGGATTTGCTTTGCTGTTTAAATACAAAACAAGGCGAACCAGGATCGCAGCAGGACGAGGATGTGCGCTGAGCGAATCGATAATGCGAGACGTTTAACTCCCTATGAAACATTTTAAAATTGAAATATACAAATTTTATTGAAATATTCAAATAGTTGAGAGCAAGCGTCAATTCAATTACATCAAACATGTAAATGAATGTGGATCGATTGAATGTCGGAGATAATCCGATTTATATAGGAAATTTTCTTCGCAAATCGTAAAAGTTCGATACGTACATTCTGCATGGGTATATCAAATCATTTCAAGAATATCCCCAATGGAGAGGAGAGGTGTAGATCATCGCAGGAGCAGTGTATTCAATAACAGTAATTGCAGGAAGCTTCATTGCCGCTTGCATCCTCTCGCGACGCCTATGAAATGATCATTTGCAGGATGCTTCGCGCTCGGATCTCTTCACATTTCTAGCCCGCTCGCTCGGATTCTTCTTTTTTACCCCCTTTTGTCGAGCATCGTAATTCCCTCGCAATTTGTATTAAAAGTTTCACTCGCTGTAATCCCTCTCCTCCCTCAATGGAGCGACGAAATTCCATGCAATGTCTACATCGAATGCAAACGCTTCTGAAAGCTTTAGCTCGCTCCCACGTGGCCCTGCAATTCATAAAGAAAATGCAATATTAATATAGAAAAAATAAGCACATATTTATAATTAAAAAAAAACTATTTCAATTATGTAATAACTTTTTAAACATGAGTAATTATTTTATTTTTTTAATTAAAATCTAAAATTTATTTTTAACCCAAGTAACACACAGCTTCATTTTTAAACTCAACCCAATTATAATATAGAGTTTACGGTTCGGCAACCTCCTTTACATATATCATAAAAATAACGAGACTGAAGTTTCTTGAATTATATGTAAATTAAAGAAATTCGTGGTAAAATTAAATAATAAAAAATATTAAAATTTCACTATTGATCAGTAATTTAAATTATATTTTTTTCATTAAATCTATAATATCTATATATATATATCAATAATATAAAACTTGTAATTCTTCAATTTTTTATATATTGCAAAATATGTGTAAATTAATTGTGCGAAATAATTTATACTATTGAAATAATATTACATTTGCGTCTACAATAATATCAAATTTACAATAGTTAGTAATCAGATATTGCTGTGCAAATAATATGTGAAATTGCAAATGAGGGGTAATAATTTGCATAAAACGTGGACTGAGAGTGGACGTAATTAATGGCAGTGCGTGGTAAATAAACAAGCTGCGTGTGGAGCGATTAAATTAATTGATCATCTGTTGTCTGGTAAATATAGGAAAACTATTGGAAGTCGGGAAACGGCTCTAATGGAATTGAGATCGACTCATTTCTCGACCCTTCGGATAGAAGATAGAGTGATGCGTGGATCAATTTACAGTCGAACGAAAATATATCACTTTCACTGTTATTTCTATCTATTATTTTCTTTTTTTTTTCTTTGCAGACTCAAACCAAGCTGGTGATGCCCATAAATGCAACAGACAGTGAGTGGAATGACCGTTTATAATTTTTGTGATTAATAGTTTTTTCGAATTTTCAGTTCCGTTGGAGCATTGGAAATTTCACGAGTCGTATGAGGGTACAACGAACGTTTTGGGTTTGGTGGTCTTCGGCGTTGTCATGGGTATAAGTTTGGGAATGATGGGTGAAAAGGGAAAACCGCTGTTGGTGTTTTTCGAGACTTTGAGCGAGGCTATGATGATCATCACCAGCTGGGTTATTTGGTACTAAGTACATTTTATAATCGAATTTGATATAGTTAACTTGGGTATCTTTTTTCTTTAGGATCTCGCCGCTCGGTGTGTTCTTCCTGGTTTCTGCTAAAGTGATGGAAACTGAGAGTTTCGGGGAGTTGGTCGGTCGTCTCGGTCTGTACTTTATGACGGTCATGTTGGGATTATTCCTGCACGGTTTCGGTACTCTCTCCGTGATCTATTTCATTTGTACGCGCACACTGCCCTTCAAGACAATCGGCAAGCTCAGCCAGGTCCTGGTCACGGCCTTCGGAACAGCTTCCAGGTGATAATTTCCATAAAAACCAACATCTAACATAAAATAACAAATTCATTTAATCGCAGTTCTGCAACGATGCCCATCACCATCCAAACCTTGGACAGGATGGGAGTCGACCCTAGGGTCACCAGGTTCGTCATCCCAGTCGGAGCTACCATAAACATGGATGGAACCGCTCTGTACGAGGCCGTAGCCGCAATTTTCATCGCTCAATTCAGATCCATTCCACTTAGCTTCGGACAAGTCGTTGCAGTCAGGTAAAATACTATAATTAATATCTAAATTAATAACTGTTGAATACCATTGAAAATATTTCTAACGAGTCGATTATTTGCACGTTCTATTTCACCCCCTATCATGAAAATTTCTATACAGATCATGCCGTAAGCGGCTTAGGATCCTTGAAAAGCGCGCACACTTCACTCTTTCCTATTTAACACCACACTCTTACAGCTTTCAACATTACAAAATATTAATAATTATGTATGAATATATTAACGTATATATATTTAAGCCTAATATTTATTTTATCAAAAATATTAAATCGTAAATAAAAATGTAGGATTTTATTTGTGTATTTGATAAAAATAAAGGTATAGAAATGATGAATGTATATTTTCAGCATAACTGCAACAGCGGCCAGCATAGGCGCAGCCGGCATTCCACAAGCCGGTCTCGTAACCATGGTAATGGTATTGGATACCGTGGGTCTACCAGCAGAAGATGTCACCCTGATTCTGGCCGTCGATTGGCTGCTGTAAGTACCATTGTTTGACCCGTCGAGCGGACGGATGATCGATTCAGACAAAGCCGAAAGGGCTCTCGTTCGTTTAATTGAGAATCCTCGGATTTAATTGAAAACCTCTGGCTTTTAGCGATCGCTTCCGCACGACCATCAACGTGATGTGCGACTCACTGGGTGCCCGATTGGTTGATATGCTGAGCAAAGGAGAGCTTGGCAAATACGACGACAACGACAAGAACAACGCAGATCCTCACGAGCTCGTCGAAATCGCAAAGGATACCCGAATTTAAAGGATTCATAACAAAACAAAAAACGAATGAACAGCGCGAACAGAGGAAGAGAAAGAAATTTAAATATTATATATTTTTATTTTTACATAATTTATTATTAGCGAGATGATTTCGAATACATTCTACGTATAGAAAGCAACTGCCAAAACTGTAGTTCGAGCGATTTTCTCCTACTCTCATCAAAAATCATCTGAAAGACATTAGAAAATCGTCCGAATCGAAGCAACATTTAGTCAAATTCTATTAACGATTCAATCTTGATATGACATACGTCAGTTACGTAATTCGCTATTGCATTTGTTCAAACAAATGAAGGATACCGCGTGTGGTTAGCCAATATGAAATTAATATTAGTGTAATATATTTAAGTAATTTTGAGTTACTTACTTTACTGTAAACCCGTCTCCTTTTCAAGACGTGCCGTGCTATTTTTTTTAACTCAATTCACTTTAATTCCATTAAGAATTCTGTTCTCGCATTTTGACAATTCACCAACATCTCGTTACCATAGCAGCAATTTATTTTCCTTTCGTCGACTTTCTTGATTTGTTGAAAATGTTAATCGTTGAAATTCCATACATTTATAAATTTCACTTTGTAGTTGTTTCAATTCTAATAATAATAATAATAATAAACTTCGGTATTTCCGATTACCATAATCAAGAGCTAGTTAATAATTGTAAGTTAAAGATGACTAGTTGCAAAATTGTGACAATAAATATTTTGTTCGATAACAAAAATATATCTGAAGAAAATCAATCGAGCTTTTCTAGGTATTTACGTTAAACTCACCGAATTATACTCATCGTAACTGGCAACTCGATCTAAATCGAATATTATCGTAAATGATGGAAAATCAATCATTTATTCCGATAACTAGTTTGATATTAGATGTGAATTCTCAGTGTGTATCTTATAACAATAATTAAAGAAAATAAAACATAATATATAATACGAATTGTATTGTAGTAGAAGTAGCAGTAGATGTCTAATTAAATAAATCAGTATTCCGGATACCGGATGTATCGATATCTAATTAATAAAAACGAGAAAATTTTAAGAAAATAACTAATTTTAATCTATAATATGGGTCGTCTAGAAAAATGTGCCATTGTTTATTATTTTGTTGTTAATTAACGATATTTGTTAATTTTTGCACCCAGTTGTTGTTTTGTTTAATTTTATTATTATTTTGTTTGTCTTCTAATAGTTTTAAAGACAATAAACTGCCTCTGATCCAAGTTTCTAAATATGTTAGTTTGTTATATAATTTTTTGTAATTTTTAAAGAATTTGCAAGTTTAAATTTCTAAAATATTGAACAGATTTATTGGTTTATATAACGTTGTTAGCTACGATCGTTTTTTTTTAAATAAATTAAATTTACATTGCCAATTTGTTTGTTTTTTACTTGATTTGACGTTTAAGTTACCAGATGTGTTTTTTTTGGTATTTTGATGAAATGATAATGAAACGATGGGATTAATATATAAATTTTTATTACTTTTAGAGTAAAATTATAAACATAGCATTAAAATTATGTAAGTACAAACAAGAATAGACAAATAGAAGTAATTGCAAATATAAATTATACTATATATATATACGTATACAAAATAATATTTTACAATGAGGATAGTGGATATAGTGAAACTAGATAAATCGTTGGTAAAGGTTCATCGAAGTTGGCACTCGCAGTTTTGGTATATTGTTATACTAGTGAATGAGCGTAGGTTAATTCCTCGAGCTGTGATCCACGTGGACGTTCTTCTTGAGCTTCTCTGGAAGATCCTTGTAAATCACGTACGGAACGTCATCTGAAATAATCGTTTAATTAATGTCATACATTGTTTAGATTTTAGTTTATTTTCTGTTATTACCGCTGCATTTGTAAACCAGATCGGACCAGATGATCATCTCTTGAGAGAAGCAGAAGACGCCGAGCCTTCCACCTTTGAGGGTGGAATCGAAGATGTTTCCTGAATCGGCAACAACATCTTCACCTTCGAAGATCCTCAACCTGATTAAACCGATCTTGGGTCTATGCAGGAGCATCCATCTGTAAGCGGTGCGCTCCTTCCATCCGACATTCCTCGGATCCTTCCATAAGAGTTTCACCTGATTCTCGGTATCTCCGGTGTGCCACAAGGAATTCCTCATCAGCTGACCCGGACCTGTGACCGAATCCACAAGTTTCAATTGGATGCCGGGTTCAGCTACCGCGCGGAACGGCGTTGCCTGCCAATACGTTTGAGAGTTCTTCTTCCACATAACAGTGTAGAACTTCCTATTGTTCTGGTAACTGAAATCATAAGAATATATTGTTAGATTTGGTTTAAGTTTAAAAGCGGTTTGGTGTTACCTGAAGATGAAACCGACGTAATCGTCGTCCACCTCGGTGTCCACGAAGAACGTCCCCTCGAAGTCAACTCCGCCGAAAGAATCGTATCCAACGGCAAGTCCTGGATCACTGTTCATTGTCTGCACGATTTCCGCTCCTTTGTTGTAGATCACCCAGTTAGGGTCGATCTGCGATTCACCTTCAGGATCCAATACGACCGTTTGGTATGTGCTGAAATCCGTTGCGTAAATCTTCGAGTTGTTCGGGCAATTGTCCAATTCATTCGGGACGGTGTCTTGATCCCAATCGCTCTCGCAAATATCTCCAACTCCGTTCTCTGCAAATAGAGTTTATTTAATACCTCTTGCTTTAAATATATATAGAAAATACTTACGATTAGCGTCTTCCTGGCGCGGATTGAAAGCCAACGGACAGTTATCGTTGATGTTCAAAATTCCATCGTTGTCGGCGTCCGTGTCGCACGCATCTCCTTTACCATCACCATCCGTGTCCAGCTGATCGCTATTTGCTACTCTTTTGCAGTTATCCATGTGGTCTCCAATGCCATCACTGAAATCAAAGTTATTAGCGATTTACGAATATGATCATGATGTTGCTTAATATTTACTGATCTATGTCCGAGGCTTGATCGCAGACGTCTCCAACTAGATTGTTGTTAGAATCGAGCTGATTTGGATTGTGTACTCTGGGACAGTTGTCGCAGACATCTCCCAGACCATCGCCATCCGAATCCTTTTGGTCGCTGTTGGCCTTCCTCGGGCAATTGTCCCGATCGTTTGGAATACCATCGTCATCCATATCGTCGTCGCAAGCATCTCCAATACCATCCTTATCCAAATCGTCTTGATCCAAGTTAGGAATCATAGGGCAATTATCGCACGCATCGCCCTGCTGGTCTCCACCACCGGCGTCCGAGTCCTTCTGATCCGGGTTGAACACGTAAGGGCAATTGTCCTAAGAAATACGCATATCGCTTATGTTAAAAAATCTACTTCTTCGGAAGTAAAATCGGCGTTAGTTTAAAGCAGAGCTAATTTAGTGAACACATAGACATCTACTGGACAATAACAGTATATTGACGACATTTACTGACTTACTTTCCAATTTCCTTTTAATTAGTTCTTCTCAGGTCAGAGACAATAATTTCTATTAGAAAGAAAGGAAATCGTGTCCACGTCGTTTTGCACTCGTTTTACACGTTTTATTGAACTTGAACTATAATATTATGTATATGTAAGTGTATATAAATAGAAAATAATAATCGATTACATTGTACGTTAACAAATATGGTTTGTACTACAGATGAACAATAATACTACGCTAAATTAAGTGAAAATGTTAAATTCGTCGATGTCATTCATATTTTAATTGTAATAGCAATATGTCCAATAGCATCTTACGGGATTATTGAGGACGCCGTCATCGTCGGCGTCTTCGTCGCAAGCGTCTCCTTTACCGTCATGATCGGCATCCTCCTGTCCCGAATTCGGGATGTTCGGGCAGTTGTCCTAAAACAAACGCATCGAAAGTGTTTAGATTTATACAGATCATTCGCGTCACAATCAGACTACAAATTACTTGTCTGCACTTGATGTGGGAACATCCTAAATCTACGTCAGGCCATCCATCGAGATCCCTATCTCTGCCGCACATCGAACCATCTCCGGCCCAGCCAACCTTGCATTTGCAGGAATACCTGCCGTTACCGATGTGGAAACACTGGGCCATGCGGTCGCAGTGCGTGCCATCCGGACAGAAACCTTCGCCCTTATGGCATCCCATCGTCTGGTTACCGACGTAACCCGGATTGCAGGGACCGCAAGAGAAGGAGCCCTCGGTGTTCCTGCATTGGGAGTTCTCAACGCAACCGCCGTTATGGTGGGCGCATTCGTCTATATCGTAACACCTCTGCCTCTGTCTGGCAGCCTCTTCCAACCGCACGCCGTTCGAATCGGTGCCGGTGTATCCCTCGGGACAAGAGCCGCATCTGTATCCGGGTGAGAGGTTCTGGCATTCCACGTTCGGATGGCAGGGACGAGCCAAATCGCACTGAAACGTTATAAAAGAATCTCTTAGATTCGCAGAACTATTGAACGAAAAAACTTATTTTTACTTCATCGATGTCGTAGCATGTGCTTCCGTTTCCTGTGAATCCTTCAGGACAACCGTCGCACCTGTAATATGGAGGGACGTCCAGAGGGGTGCATCTCACGCCTAAAAACCTCACACAATTATTCCCAATCAATCAATTGACTCGCTTCGAAAAAATGTCATGTACATCGAACGTCACAGGAGGAGCGGGAAATAAAACGAGCACAAGTTAAACGAAACATTCATATATTAATATCATCGATACAGAATACAAAAAAATTCAATGTTAATAGTATTATTAATATAAATTTATATTTATAAATATATTTAGATAACATGAATAACGTGCGCGCGATATACAGGGGTGGATTACCGAATTTGTTTAGCTACAATTTACATTAAGAGTTTTCACAAAATACTTCAATAGAAAGCATCAAATTTTGAAGAAAAAAAGTAACTAAAGAAGTTATTAGAGGATTGATTTTTTTTCTTAATTAAATCTTTCATTCATTTTTCTTTAGATATTGATTATTAAATTTATATAAGTTAATCAAATTTGGTAAACCTCCCCTTTTGTGTGGCCTAAACATAGCTATTATTGTTAATGTAATATTGTTATGAGCCTTTTTAGGTAGAGCCATTTAAACAACGTCTATGGTCTGGAATACAGAACGCTGAAGATAAAACATAATGAGAATATCGTAACGGCATGATGCAGTGCGGTGCGTATAGTGGATGCGGATTTTAGTGGTAACTATGTACAAGTACAGTGATCATTCTAATACATGGCATTTTACTCTACATTTTTGGATGTTGGGATAATCGTTACTGCTCTTAATGTTTGATGTTTAACTCACCGGGGTGGCAAGGGTTGTAATCGCATCTGGATCTGCGGGGGACGCACTGCTCTCCGTTTCCTTCGTATCCCGATGGACATGGGCCGCATCTGTAGCCCTGCGCGGTGTCCTGGCACTGAACGCCGTGGAAGCATGGTCGTTCGGCGCACGTACGTCCAGGTGTGCAGGTGTAACCATCACCGATGTATCCTCTTGGACAATTTCCGCATCTCGGACCGGAACTGGTTTCGTGGCATTGCACCCTGGGGAAGCAATTCGGTGGATGCGTTTCGCACGTGGGTCTCTGCTGAATAGATGGAGGTCGTTGCTTGCACAACTCGCATTCTTCGATGATCCTCTTCAAGCTGGTGATGGTATCATCCTGACGCGCTAAAACCTTGTTGGCATTGTTCACGGAATCGATGAGTCTGTTGATTGCGACCAGAAGCGCATCTGCAATAAGTAATTAATAAATTTGTTTTTTCGTTTCAATTAATTCAATTAGTACTGTCGTCCAAATCTGTTATAATGGGAATATCAGCGCGATGATCCGGTTGGTAGCTTTGGATGTTGTGATCGTTTTCGTAGTTCCTGAAGAACTTATCCAGATCGTGATGGTCTTTGTGGTGACAGTTGTTCCTCGCCAGTACCTTCTTCAGAGCGTGATGACCTTCAATCTCGACCGGGTATTTCTTCTCTCTCATCTGAAACACGTGAAAGACGTCCTCTACAAATCCAGCTACTACTACTACAACTACAACTATTAATACTAGTATCGCAAAAGACGATATCGGTGCCGTTAATCGCGATGCAAGACATACGAGGTCAATGCGATGGAATTAAGTGCACCGCCGTTTATATGAAACGCGTAATTCGAGAGAGTGAATAAGTGTGCACAACCCGACATCTCCTTAAAAAGATGCCGTCCTCGAAACCGCTCCGCGTGCTTCGCTGAAGAAGAGGCATCGTTGCTTTCGGGTCATCGGAAAACGTACGACATTATTGCAATTTTTACTAATTACAAGCTATTACTTTAAAATATATACGAATCTTACCACCGTCAACTTAGGCTCCTCCATTCCCAAGAACATCTCCTTCATCGTTTTCGGCATCGCCACTCGACCGTAGGATATGCAATCCATGAAGAGGGTCACGTCGGCGTCCGGCTTCACCTGGTTCACGGAAAGGATCAACGATTTTATCAGAGAATCGTCGTCCAACGTGTCCACAGTGAAGTGCTGAGATCTCTCTCTTCCATTCTCCACCGTCTCCACAATCACTGAAAATCAAACAAAAACATAAATATTTCCAAAAAAAAAAACAAACAAATCCAATTAGCAATTATTTTTATCAACAGATAACAAACATCAAAATTATCTAAGTTTTCAGTAACATCAACATTAAAATTCAAAATATAATAATTTTTTATCACTTTAATCCATTTTTAATAACATTAAATTATATTACACTATTTTTCAACCTTAAGTTTTGCGGTTTTAAAAGGAACTGAAAGAATAATGAAATGTTAGCTTAATAAATATAAAAATCCCACAAACATCTAGTATTAAACCATTAACTAATTCATAAAAATAACATGATGACAAATTATTAAATTATATATTTCAGTTTCAACTATGAATAATAAAAAGAAATCATGTAATATTATTTTTTTAAATAAATTAATATATTTTGTATTAATTTCCGTTTTGATTTAAGTACTTTAGATCTCAATGCCTGAATTGTTTATGCTGAGAGTACGGAATTATTAATAGATTCGAGTAATCAAGAAATTTGCGTGTAACACAAATGTTTTTCATAGTAGATCCATAAATTTAAAATATTTAATGAAAATATTTGGAAATAAATAATAAAATATTATGCTATAAATATGTTATTAAATAATAGATCATTTCTTGTAAAGTATTTTCTCTTGATGTTGTATAAAAGGAAATTGTAACACACCTCGTTTGCTATTTCTGTCCAGAATCAACGAAAACTTCTCCTCGGTTCCGGGGAATTCCACGGAGAAGAGGGTTTCGGGTCCGCGGTGTCGCTTCCTGGCCTTGATGTGGCGCAAGGACAATACCATGCTGTCCCCTTTGATGACGTCCTCCAGCTCTCTGGAAGCCACTGCAGAAACAAACAAAAATAAAGAAAATGAGATTGCGGTTAATTTTTTTTTGTACAGCTGCTTCAATTGCATATCGGTAGAGAAAGAAGGACATATAAGGATGGATTATTTTAGAACAGGATTTCTGTGGCAGTTCCGCATTACGTCGCGTGCATTTTAAGAGGTCTTTCGAAGCGACGACGAAAGGCGACGAAGATCGCGGTTTCGGTTCCACAGAAATGCGGTTATCCAACAGGCGCTGATCCCATTGGATAACAATCAAAAATTTCTTTTTGATTGATCAATGTTATATAAATTAGACCTTGTAACATATTCTAAGGCTTTTTCAGCCACAATCTATTCATGTATTCCAATTTCATGCGTGAACGGATCTCCTTAATCCTTAATTCCTGCAACGATCCCAGTTTCCTCTTCGCTGGCGCCGTTCCCTTATGAAATTGTTCAAAGGACTTTTCGATATTCGGTGGAAGATTTCTTACGTCTTTTCACTCGCGTGGCGCATGTGCGCTTCAGGTGGGTGTAAATACGTACACACGTTGAGCAATCAAAAGCCGTAAGTAGGTTTGCCATTAATATTCATTCCAAGTTTGCTTTTTTTCTCCTGTATCTTTTTTCATATTACTATTTATGATTTTCTTTCACATTCGTTACCACCATATGTTGTTTGTTCAAAATAACAATATAAGGCGCCTGCTAACAAAAACGACAAAAACAACGCTTGGGCGTTTGAAATTCGACTCAGAATCGCGCCGGACATTCAAAAAAGGCGAATGCAAATGATGCAATCTTCGAGATGAAGAAAAAAATCCACAGTTTTATAATAAATTATATTTACGTAATAACATATGACAAAATAAGAATTTTTATAAAATACATTAAATACAATCAATTATTTATAAACAATAAATATGTTTTATTACAAAAATTCATTAAAAATTCACAAGAAACTTCATAACAAAAATTAAGTCATTTATTATAAGACAAATTGCTACTATTTGAAAAATTTGACTTATTTCCATAAAGCAATAATAATATTTTGTTTATATAGAAAATTTGACTAAAAAAAGGAATTCAAATTAATATTCTTGTCATAAAAATCCTCAATAGGACATTTCAATTCTTGTAAGGAAAATCGTTACAATACATTTTTGAAACATTTTAAACACATATGGAATCTAACTAAATTT
This sequence comes from Nicrophorus investigator, assembly GCA_963457615.1. Taxonomy (NCBI): domain Eukaryota; kingdom Metazoa; phylum Arthropoda; class Insecta; order Coleoptera; family Silphidae; genus Nicrophorus; species Nicrophorus investigator. The sequence goes on from OY735141.1 coordinate 27,097,415, forward strand.
AAATTTTGTAAATGTGATAAAAATTTGAAATATTTTTTTTATGTTAATTACAATAAATTCGACTTAAATTAAAACTTCTTAGCTTTATAATCTACGCAATTATAATAAAACATAGAGATAAGGTTCGAAAAAGTTAGTTTAAATTGAGCCTTGTAACATTTACTAATAATGTGTTATTACCGAAGAAGAAAAAAAATGATTCCATTTCTATTTATATACAGACTATGTATAAACTCTGCAGATAATTTAATCTACTCCAAATTGTTTGCTAAAGCAATTAGATGCGAAACAAGCATTTGCATATTCCACGCATGAAAAGTTGAAAAATAAATTTATAAAGAATTACGTTATGCAAATTTATCCGAAAATACATTGTTTCTAATAATACTGCGTGTAATTGGATAAAAGAAATGTGAATCACATAATTCTGTCATTGCAGCCAAACTAATGATATCATGTCCCGCGCGACGAAAGATTCACTGCGACAGTGTTTTTTCTAGGAAATTTTGAAAATTCAATTTGATAATTTTATTTCATTAAGCGGAAATTGGCGGTGCGCCAACGATTTTAAGGGAAAAAAAGATTGCATTTTAAATATAGAAACTGTGTCATAGTGAATTTTAGATGCATTTTTTTTATTGTTGTTGTTATTTTGTTTTGCACATTGATTGGTTAAATAATCATTTGTTTAGGGGATTTTTTTGTTATTTTTACAATTACATTTAGGGTTAAATAGTAATAATTTTTAGGGGATTTTTTTTTGTTTGTTTTATTTTGCATTACCGGTATCTAAGGTGACTGCATCTACGAGAAGGCAGAAGGAGACGATGGCCAAGGAGGCCACCCCTAGGTCGAACCTCATCCCGATCCTTCTGTTACAGTTACTGCTTATCGTACGTCTTCTTCGGCTTCTCGACAACCTTTACAACGCGCACCGCCGACTTTTTTTTTCGCACACTCTACCAACTCCAGATACACACTGCATGTGATCTCTTCTCGTCCAAGCAGCAGGCCAAGAGAGTAAGCTACAAACGGCAGGATCAGCAGGAGTGGGACGCGACAAATTGATACACACACACACTCACTCACTCGCATTTATACATACATGCAAGAATACACGCACAAACGGCGACCTGCTTAAATGGGGCACTAAATGGACACGCAATTACATCGAATTTATCCATTACCGATGACAGAATTATTGCTCGCCAAAGACGTATTTCCGAATGACCCAACTTGCGAACTGCATGTTATCTCAATTAGTGATCTCAGGATGCAGACACTCCACTTCCTACTTCTGCACTCGTTTATAGGACACATCTAATTTAACATTACGAAAACTACTTCAAGTAAATACTCTTAAAGAAATTCTCGTTATTTGCTCTTAGATAAATTAAAAATCTAAATAATATTTATTTATTCAATATTTATATTGAAGCACTAATAAACTAATTATTTAATGTGAATCAAATATTTTAATTATAATTAAAATTATCAACAGTCATTTAATATTGAAAAATTTAAGTTATTATTTTTATATTTTATAACATAATTTACGTAAAAAAATATTATCAAAATTAATATTTTTTTTAATTTATTTGATTATTAATTTAATTCATTTTAATCTCACACAAAAATATGTTATAATTTTTAAGATTTTTAATTAATATTAGAGAAATGTAAAATAATCTATTAATTGGAAATGGAAAATTTTCAGTTTGTTGAAAAACACAAATTGAATTACTCAATTCCATGTTTTATTGCTGATAGTTATAATCGTATCGCATTTTTCAGTAGAAAGCTTTTTCTCTATCTCCACTAATTATTGTATCGATGCTATTTAATTTTACAACCGCTTCTATTTCTTTATATTCATTTTCTATATCTAAATTGCGTTTATTTTTAAACAGATTAAAGTTGAAAAATAATTATGAGATTAAAAGTTTATCTGTTTTCATTTTTGCTAATATTCACGTATAATCTTAGTAAATAATTGAAGAAGAAAAATGATTATTTATTTATTTATTTGAGAATTTTATAATGAAATATTTTTTCATAAATAATAATTGAATAAATAAGACGTTCATTGAATTGAAATAATTAGAACGAAAATTTTTTTTTTGTAAATAATAATTAAATAATAAATCCATTAAATAATATAACATGAAATTTAAAGATAAATCTTTTTTTTTTAATACCACAAATGGATCAGCATCATCTTCCTCTTAGCGCAATTACCATAGTTACAACCAACATAACCATAAGTAGCCAGCTTGGCCTTGCGATTCAAAGATTATGCAACAAGTTTTAATTTATAAAACATCGTAAATACAAATTGCAAAATTTTAGAAGAAAACATATGTATTTGCTATTCCTAATTACTCCATTACGAATAAACGGAAAGTCTTTTTGCTAATCTTATTAATAAATTAAAATTATTAAATATACTTCACTTAAACTTATTATATAAAGTTCTAAATTTTAAGATTTTGACTTAAAAAAAATACATTTTTGGTTGTAAAATTGTTAATGATTAAAATTTACATTTTAGTAATTATTAAATTTTCTTTTTAATATTTGATGTTCAAGTTTAAATCGAGCTCTACTTGATTAAAAATAATGCACTTTAAAAAATACTTAGGAGACTCGAAACAAACTATAAATTTTGAAAATTTTATATTTACTATTTTTTTTAAAATATTTCTTTATTTATAAAAACAAGCTGAAAGTATACATTATGCCCTTAATTTCTTGAAAACATTAAACAAAAATGTAAGATTTTCAATATTCATTGTATATTTGCTTGTTAGTTGTATAGAGTGAATTATTTCGAAATATTGTTTGTTTAATATCTCTTTATTTTATATTAACTCGTAGATGATTATATTGTGATGAAAAATAAGCTGAAAATATTAAATTTCCGCTAAATTTTCTTGAAAATATTGAACATTTGTAAAATGTTCATTGTATATTTCGTAATATTGTTTGATTAATATCTCTTCATTTTGTATTAACTCGTAGATTTTTTGGTAGATAATTATATTGTGACAAGCTGAAAGTATTAAATTTCTTGTAAATATTAGACAAAATTGTATGAAATTCCTCTTTATTTTATATGTAATTAATTGGAATTATATAGTTAATTAAGTTAAATTAGATATTTTATTTTTTATTAGATTTTTGTGTTTTAATCTCGTGAGTGTTAGATGATTTTGTTCAGGTGATGAGCAAGTTCAAAGTATTAATTTTACGCTTAATATCTTATAATTATTGAATTTTTGAGTGTGTCTATGTCGCATGTTGATGTTGTTATGAAAAAGGCCGTGGTCCAGGCTAATTTTAAAATTACGCTGAACGGCGGCGTGTCCAAAATTTAAGCGCACCGAATATCCGTATGAAACGGTCATCCCACACACGTGACGGTCCTTCTTTTAATGGAAGGTCGCCGCAAAAGTTCTTTTGCATATTAGCGATTTGGATCCGCTTATATGGAGATACAAAAGGAATTCGAGGAGACCGACCGACCGACCGAGATGCCTGCATCCGAGGGACAGAAGTATCTCCACTTTATATAATAGCGCTCGCAAAGCCCACGCACTCTTACTCCTTCTCCGGATGGAAGAAAGAAGTAAAACAAAAATGCGCCTCCGGCTCCACTCTATTTATACGCAATGCCCACTATTTTTACAACATAATCCCAAAGGAAGGTGTTTTTCCCCTCGCGCACACCAAGGAAGACCAATTAATTCCGAATAGACAGGATTATAGAATCTATTTCTAAATCTAAATCTAAATCTAAATCCAACATCAACGATTTATTTAAAATCTTTCTTTAAAACTAACACTTATACTTTGTTCTTCCAATAAAAATTCTTGAAACAGAACCGATACAATCAATGTTCATTTCCGATCGATTTTAAAACAGGAGGAAAAGAAAATATGTTTATTCTCTAACTTATTGTTTATTCTCGAAAGTATTGCTTATACTTTGCAAGCGTAAATAAATATTTAAAGGAGAGCAAAAAATCTACGACCACACGGAAATAGGCTCAAGGTTGCTTTGCAATTAGTAGATTATACAATTCTCTGTGTTTCTTTCTTTTAAATCCTGGGTGAGTCTTTGAAAACCCTGGAGCACGTGTGGATTAAGCGTTTCATATGCTTATTGAAGGTTTACATATAATTAACCGCAGTTGAGATCATCGGTTAGTCAAGGTTCGGTTTACTAATCTCACAATGAGACAATGTTTTCTGCGCACTCGAATAATTTATTTCAATTTGCAATAACAATTATCTAAAATCTGCATAAACAGTAATAATTTGTTTAAAATAACTGATTTAAGAGAAAACTTTAATAATAAAAAATGCCACATCTTTTCTTCAAAATTTTCATTTAAAAAATATGATATAACTAATTAAAAAATAATGATTTAATAGAAACTTTTAGTAAAAAACGTTTTATCACAAAATTTATTTTCTTAAATCTTTAGTAACAGATGTTTTGTCACAGATTTTATTTAATCTTAATACAAAATTAAAATTAAAATTATGCACAAAACTAATTTTAATTTATCCGAAATGATCAAATAAAAAAAAATACTTTAAAAATTTATTTAATGTTTCAGTTGCAATTATTTACAAAATTAATTCAAATGATGAAATATTTAATTTTAGCATTTTTTAAAAAATATAATGTAGATAAAAAAAATAATCATTTTCAAATATTGAAATTAACTAAACTTGTTTATCAAGTAATTCCAATAAATATATTCTTGATTTTATTCAAATGAAAGTAATTATTTTTTATAAGTTAATTCTCAATTTTATTGAACTCTTACATTTAATACAATTCTCCATCCTCTTAGATTTTCTATTAAAAATGAATACATGAATGGTGCAATTGAGAGAGTGGAAAATGTAAGATGCGAATGAATAGTGGAGATCTTCGAGTGTGCGACAATAAAAAGTGCCGAGTGCGACTAATGCCAGATTAGTAATGGTGTCGCAGAAAAAGTAATAATCCCGAAAGACAATGCACGTCAGTTATCGGATGTGAATGAGCATTATACGCGAATCTAGGACATGAGATATCGACTAATAATCTACCATCCAAATGCTACAATTTTGCAAAACGTATGCAAATTAATTATGCTAAAACGCGTGAATATCAACTGCGTTTGAACTGATGCGAAGAACAGTTGCGTTTGTATTACAAGTTTAGAAAATCTGGTTTAGTCGTTCAACATTCGGTTAATGCATTTACAAGCCTAAAATATTTTATTCGAATAAATTTCTGAAGTAATAATTATTTCATGATATAATTTTTGTAGACGAAACATTTATTATTTCTTAATTCCAACAAAATAAATTTTAATACAATATATTTTTGCTTTTTCTAATCACAACAAATTATTTTTCAATGTTTTTATTATTTAAATTTAATCTTACAACTAAAAGATTTATTTTTCAAAATAATTAATAGATTATAAACAATGAGATTTATGAAAAATCAGTTTGATTAATTATAAATTGATTTTAACTATAATTTATTATCAAAATTTAGTTAAGACTTAACTGTTAAATAATTGTAATAAGTAAGAAAGCATTACGTAAGTCTAAATTGATGTTTGAGCGTATGAATGTGTTATGTGAATTATAAACACAGACGTTAAAGAAGTTGCCTAAAAATAGAAACATAGACAGGATGCCCATGAAAAAAAAACAGAAACTAATAAATTACAAAATGATTTAGAGAAACATAAAAAAAATAGTATTTTTAATCTAACATAATTATACAAACTACCAAATATTCATTGTAAATCCGTGTTAACTTTAAAATCCATATTGAATTGTATAAGTGAGGGTTATTATATAACTTAAGTTAAGATGGTTGCATATAATAAAAAATGTTTTAGTATTAAGGTATGTTTGTAATAAAATACATAAATATGTTATGAAATGGGAAACTTTGAAGTTGGAATTGAAATAAAATAGTTGTTGATATAAATATATTGGTATTATAATAGAATGTTAAATAATTTGTACTGAAAAAGAATGTATTGTTAAAGATGTTTTGTATTATTTGAAAAAATATTTTATAATCATTTTCATGCGTTCGTCGTATACGGTTTCATTCTTTGAAGTGAAGTAGAAGCTGTGGAAGATTCCGCGATCTGTATGTGCTGCTTCCACTTCTTCCTTGTCTGCAATCATCATTTTGCTGATGGCCATAGTCCAAAATGTGCCGTATCGACCGTATTTACACCACTGACTCTTCAGTTCTCCAAAAGGAAAGACACTCGGATCGCAATGCAATCTCTTCAAAGTATTGACCAAAGCATCGTGGTAAATCTTCAAAAAAGCGTCCACGTTGTTGAAGACATCTTCGGAACAACCGCTTGTGGTCAAAAAATAAGAAAGGTCAACGATCGGAGATGCTTTGCGGGTCAGTTGAAAGTCCAACATACGAACGTCGATATCACCCTAGAACGAACAACAAAATAAGATAATTTTCTTCAATTGCGGATCTGCGAATTCTTTACCTCTCGTTCCCTGAACATGAAATTATTGGTCCAACAATCGCCATGCACGATCACGTTGTATTTATCATCAGCTTTCAATTCATCGAGGAAGGAATGGATGTCTTCGTTGATGAATTTCTTGAAAGCCTTTTTACACTTCTCGTCTTCCTCCCCGAACGTTTTCGTCGCAGTGTCCGTGAATTTACTGATGATCGTGTCGTTCTTATAAGCATTCAAAGCCAATATCATCGGCTCGTAATCGTTGAACGATATATCTTCGAAGACGTCAGGTTCGAGCTGCTTCAAAGCGAAACTCAAACCGTGGAATTGTCCGTAACACTTGAGCACCGCCTCGATGTATTCATTGCTCAAAGGACGTCCCAGCTCTTCCCACAGGTGGAAGCCTTTGGCGCAGATGTTTTCCAAGATGATTTCAGTCTCGGTAGAGAGGTAGCACTTGGGAACATCTTTCCAAGAGTTTCCCGAAATCGCGTAAAACTTCGGAACAACCACCTCGTAGAAATTGGTCTCATACTTGGACATCACTTTGGCCAATTCCGATTCGTTCTGCTTGATGAAGAGATCGATGGTTCCTCTGGAGTGATGAACAACAGCAGTGCTAACATCGCCGACGAAACCTCCGCTGGTTGAACCATACTCCACAGACACCTCCTGAAGATCCTCCTTCCGCAGAACATCTTCAATAAATGTCTCTACACATGCCATGATCGTAAACTAAACGAATCTATTCTCAAATAAATTTAATGACGTAGTTTTGGCACCAACAGCTAGCATACATTGACTGAATCTACCACTACAATACTATTATATATATACATATCTACTTATTAAGCGCGAATCGGCCTCGGGAAAATTCGTAGAATTACAAATAGGTGTAATTTACTAATTGTCTCAAATGTTTCACACAATTATCCCCTTAACACTTGGAGAAACTCACAAAATTAAACATCGAACTGGATAGATTCAACATTTATTTGTTGTTAAACTTAATATGTTTTTATTTCCAACACACGCCGCTAATTCTCAATAATAAACAGTTCAATGTCCAACATCTGTTATTCGATTATCGTCCTTAATCTTTCATTTTTTGCTATTAAATAAATCTTCAAACATTAAATACAAAATATTTAATACTTTAGAAAACCATAAATTAAATGTCTAGTAAGATTACCTAATCCTAATCAAACATAATAAATGACTTAAACTTGCTAATAAGAACAATGCAGTATCATAAATTATTTTTTTGATTATTCATGCACAAATTTCCACCAATAACAAAAATTCATACTTAAATAATATTTTTATTCAGCCAAAATTGTTTTGAATATAGTAAAAAATAGTTCCTAACAAACAAGATATAAAAGTTCACCAATAAATTAAATTTAAAATTGATAAATTAATCTTATATCTTAATTTTTGAACACGAAATGTAAACATCACTGTTTATAATTAAACGATAAAAACAACTCGATTAATCCGTTTATGAGATGCAATTGAACTTCAGTTTATTGTAGCATTTAATTTTATAACTATAATAATGTAAATAAATTAAAAATAAATAAACTATACTTGCGATAAAGTAATTAAATTATTTAATTAATTCATTTATATTTGCACTTCAAATAATTTACAAATATTGTTAAAAGAAAAACAAGATAATTTAATGATAACAAGAAAATAAAAATGCATTTGGAAAGTATTTATACTCTCGATTTGAATCAAATTAATTCATATTATTTTACGGTTTTGTTCGCTCAAAATTTGACTGTAAATATTCAATTCGATATCGTTTCTGAAATTCCGTATATTTTGTTATAAAAATTCAACGTTAATTGTTTAAATTTACATCAAAATATGATTGAAAAAAAACTAAAAATATGTCAAGGCGATTTGTAATTATTTACTCTACGTAAGCGTGCAAATCAAATAAATTTTCAAACGAAACTCCTTCCGTTGCAAATAACGAAAATTTAATTTTAATTTATCAAGGACGAAATTTGTAAGTCTCGAGCATAATAATCTAAAATTTTAAGTTTTTGTTAAATATTTACATTTAAAAAAATAATGAATATTTAGGGTAAAGTTTAATAATTGATGAATGAATATCTTGTTTTTTTTTTGTACAAATTACCTCAAGGTTCGAAGAAATGAATGTGTCATGGTCAAAATACAGTATTTTTTGCAATTTTAGGAAATAATGAAACACGAATCGAGTGGATTTTGTATTATCATTTAATTATATGCGCGATTTAATAAGCACACTGGAAATTCATGTACAATATTTATAATGACATAATTTTACTTACAGCAGGAAATATGAAATGAAAATTTTATGTAAACAGATTTTTTTTACATATTTCGTTTATTTAATAAACTAACGAACGGGCATATTTGTGGATCCACAAGTTCAAAAATTATTTTCGGAGAATCTCCTTGACATATTACCGGGTTTTGCTTATTTATAAGACGCAAACGTGCTGCAAATAAATCTATTTCGGTGTGTCTGTGTATTGTATTGTGATTTTGCAACTTCCACTTCGAATTAACTTTTTAACCAGAAGAAACTATAAATTTAATATTTTCATTTTTTTGTTACATTATTGAAATTGTACTTTTTTATCTTATTAATTTCAGTGCATTCTTTTTCAATATTTCTAAAATACTTTAGAATTCTAATAATAAATAAAGAAATTATGAATTGAAATAAATCATGTTTTTCATTATGTGACAAAGTTAATGATTAAATGTTTCCTCAAAATTGAAGATTACGACAGTTTGACAACAAGTAAAATAAGTGTATATTACGTAAAAGTTATTTTGAACAATATTTTCTTTACACTTCAACATAAATATAAATTAGGTATTAGAATTACGTTTAAATTACGAATGTAAATAAATCATTAAGAAATTGTAATGTTATGATAAGATAATATAAAATGCACTAGTCTTTTAAATGTAATTAATCTAAAACTATTTTTAATAATACAAATAATTTGATTGTTTGAAAACTAAAGGTTTTTTTGTTCTCTCAAATTTGTTGTTGTGATATTATGTTGTAATATTACGCAACTATCTTGTTTACTACAATTGATTATAATACTGACAACAAAGTATAAAATATGTTTTTTTGGGTGACAAAATGCTCAAGTTTTTTGAATTTAAATTTAATTGATTGAATTAAATTAAATTAATATGTTGCTTCAAAAATATAAATTTTCATATTGCGATTTTGGAAGATAAAATGTATATTTAATAATTAAATTTTGTTTATTTGATTACTGTAATTTGAAGATTACTTAAGTTGGATATTTTCCACGCTTTTGCTAATGATTTTTTTCTTATCTGTAGCAAAAGAACAAATAGTGTTATTATAATAGAAATGTTGATTGTCATTGTGACGAAGGTTTGAGCGTGTTGTTTTCGTTACGCAACTGCCCGTAACTGCTTCTACTTCTTGTGCTGATGATGATAATTTTGATGATGATTATGTAATTGGTGGTTGATGCATTTGAGTGGTAATGCGGAAACCGAGCGAATAGATATAATTTTTGACCTCGAACTAGGTAATTATCGTCCTTGCGAGCGATATGACGGATGGAGCCGGGGAAGGGATTTTACTGAGCAAAGATCCATTTTGAGCCGGTCAACATCAGTTTAGAGAACGAGCAGCGCGAGCAACTATGGGTCCACAGCCGAAAGTGTTATGCGAGGATGAGGTCAAAGAGGTGCTCCAAGATGTTGTCGAGAAGGAAAAAATATCGAAGCCGGAGTACAAGATATGCGCAGGTTCTGCCAAAGGCGACGGTTACCTAAGTTTCATGACCAAAGTCGACGTGATGAGCAAAGATAAAGACCTTCACTTGATCATAAAGTGTGCGCCAAAATCTGAGGAATTCAGAGCCTTCGTTCCAATACGATCCACCTTCCTCCGAGAGATCTCCTTCTACGAGAACATCTATCCAATCATGGACGCGTTCCAGAAGGAGAAGGGCATCGAGGATCGGTTCGAAAGCGTTCCTAAATTCTACAAATCCATTCAGAAGGATAAAGAAGAGATCATTGTGCTGGAAAATATACGAGAACGCGGTTTCCAATTGTGGGACCGCAAGAATCAGTTTGATGATGCCCATATCCAGATGCTCTTCAAAGAGTACGCAAAATTCCACGCAATTTCGTTCGCTCTGCAACATTACAAATTGGAAAAGTATTATGATCTGTCCAAAGATCTTTTGGACATGTTCACTCCGGGCATCTTCAGCTTCGAGTTTTTCTCGGCGTTCCAGATGAGCATTGATGTAATCCAAAACCTCTACCAGGACGAAAAAATCAAAGGTGACCTTTTGCAACTGAAGGACAACGTTATGAAATTCTTCGAACACATTATCAACAATAAAGGTAAACGGGTCGTAATCACTCACGGCGATTGCTGGTGCAGCAACATGATGTTCAAATACAACGTAAGTAACAAATACACAAATCGAGAAAAAAATAAAAAATCTCAACATATTTTAATATATTTCAGGATCTGAACAACCCGGGAAAACCAACAGATCTCTGCTTGCTCGACTTCCAGTTGGTCAGAAAAGGTTCTCCGGTCTTGGATCTCTCTTACTTCTTTTACGCGGGAGCCCCGAAACACCTCTTGAGCAAACTCGACCATTACCTCAAATATTACCACTCGGTTCTTTCCAAGCAGCTGAAGATGTTCGGCATCGACGTGGAAGATGTCATCACTTTCGAGGACCTCAAAAACGACTGGAAGACTTACAGCAAATTCGGTTACCTCATGGGCATTTTGATAATCAAAGGGGCCTTAACGGAAACCGACGAAATCATCGACATCGCGGATTTAAGCGCGAACAGCGATATGTCCTTATGCGAATCATTCCATCGAAAATTCAGAAATGAGGATCTTATAAATGAGAGGCTCAAGAATCTGACAGATCACATGATTGAAAACGATCTCATCCGACTTCAGTATTAATTAATTACTTACATGTCTCGAAATATTTAAATAAACTATTTTAGTCGTTTACTCATCTTCACTTTTTACTATTCACATCAGAAACATTTAAGATAATCTCGTGCACAAATAATTATTTAACATACGCACACGATAAATACGTGATACACTTATCAAAATTCAATAAATTTATCATGTTTTGCATATATCAATATTATTTAGTTATGATCATATTTAATTATGTTATAGTGAGTAATAAATACAATTATGTATTAGTTTTTTATAATGATTTTATTCGAATTTATAAATTTATGATCATTTCCACAAACGCTATAAAAATACAAATTTTTCGACTAATATTATATTACAAAAATTTGATGGCAAAGTTGCAGTTATTATAATTTTGGCTATTAGAGTATATTTCCAACAGATAATAAGCGTTTTTATTATAAATTAAAAGGTAATTATGTATGTACAACACGAAATGTAAAGACATTAAAAAATGCATGTCGTGTGCGTATATTTAAAACTTATGTAAGCGACATCCTCCCCGCTGCATAATAACAGTGCATAATTGAAGGTCACATTACACTCGTGTCCATTCATTAAAAACTAGAATTGAAAGCATGTTCGATTATCAAATTAACATTCCATACAATTTGTAAGATGTCTTAATTAGAAAATATTTAATGCGTATTTATCGCATGTTGAATAAATAATCGCCAAGTAAAAAACAAGCTGTTTATCAGAGTTTATTATAATGTATTTGTTTACAATTGGATTTTCATTGTTGAATGAAAGGCGTGTGCAATTTTACGGAGAATTAAACTTTATTTAAATAATAATTTATATTCTTATTACAAAGCAACTCAGTTTAAAGATAAAGCACGTCTTTTTTGATATATTGTTAATTTAATTTTAATGAATTAATTTATCCAATTTTCTGTATGTTTTATTTACACTGTTCTAAATATAATATGTAGAATATAAAAAAAAACTTTTTAATCTAAAAATAGAAATAAATAAATTATATCAATGTAGATAAATAGTATATTATATCGTTTATAAAAAAAATATAAACTTGTTCATCCACGTGTTTGTTACTTGTGAAACAGAGGGAAGGGATAGGCCAAAATCTATTTTAAACTAAAATCTCAAACGAGTAACAGTTATGTCATCTCTGCTAGAAAATGTGCTTTCGGAAGATGAAGTTAAAATCGTGTTAAAAGATGTTGTGCATAATGAATGCATTTCTGAGCCGATTTACGCAATCGACGTTGGTTCGAACAAAGGTGATGGTTACGTGAGTTTCGTAACGAGAGTGGACGTGCATAGCAATGAAAAGGATTTATATTTGATCATAAAATGCGCACCGAAATCGGACAAATTCAGATCCTTCCTTCCGGTGCACGCAACCTTCGTGCGAGAGATCACTTTCTATAAGGAGATCTATCCAGTCATGAAGGAGTTCCAAAAGGAAAAATGCATCAAGGATTGTTTCGGCTGCGTTCCTAAATTCTACACGTCCATCGAGAAGGATAAAGAGGAGCTCCTGGTGTTGGAGAACATCCGCGTTCGTGGTTTTAGACTGTGGAATAAAAAAAAGCATTTCGATGATGCTCATATGAAGATGCTTTTCAAGGAGTTTGCAAAATATCATGCAATTTCATTCGCTCTTCAACACTTCGAGTTAGAAAAATACTACAAGATCAGCAAAGATATAAACGATTTGTTCGCTCCAGGCATCTTCAACTTGGATTTTTTCGGGATGTTTCAGTCGTGTTTGGATCAAATCGAAAAGCTATACGAAAACGAGGAAATTAAACGCGACATCAACCATTTGAAAGACAACGTTCTGAAATACTACGAATATACTATCAATAATAAAGGGAAAAATGTGGTAATCACTCACGGCGATTGCTGGAGCAACAACATGATGTTCAGGTACAGCGTAAGTAACAAGTCCATACAAACAAAAATAATGTCCACTAATTTAAATATATTTCAGGATTCGAACAACGCGGAAAGCCCCACAGATCTCTGCTTGCTCGACTTCCAAATGGTCAGGAAAGGTTCTCCGGTTTTGGATCTCTCTAGTTTCTTCTACGCAGGAGCATCAAAACACCTCTTGAGCAAACTCGATGATTACCTTAAGTATTATTACTCGGTTCTCAAGGATCAGCTTCACAATTTCGGCATTGACGTCAAACAGATCATTACTTTCGATGACCTGAAGAGCGATTGGAAGATTTACAGTAAGATTGGTTACCTAACGGCATTGCTGATCAACAAAAACGTTTTGGCCGATGATGATGAAGAAATGCTCAATTTAGTCGATGTGAGCACTAACAACTCGACGTCTTTAACGAATACCTTCCACAAAGAATACAAGAACCAAAAGCTTATAAACGAAAGGCTCAAAAATCTAACAGATCACATGCACGAAAACGATTTCCTCCGTTTTCAGTGTAAAATTATAAGATAATTTCAAAAATATTTAAATCAATTGCATTTTAGAATTTTATTTTTTTTTATTTTGAAAAATAAAATGTATATTTTATAAATAAATTTCTTCAATTTATTTTTGGATATTATTTAAAAACTACTTACCTTTTTATGCAGACATACAAAATATTTTATCTATTATTATTAATTAAAATTGTTGGATATTTTCTTATCTGTAATAATATTCGTAGTGTTGATGATGATTATGTAATAGGTTGTTGGCGCATTTAAGATAACAATTGTGACCCCGAAATTAAATATTTATCGTCCTTGGGAGCAATGTGATGAATGGAACCGAGGGAAGGGATTAAATTGAGTCAAGATTCATTTTGAAGCGGTCAATATCAGTTTAGAGAACGAGCAGCGCGAGCAACTATGGGTTCACTTCAGCCGAATGTGTTATGCGAAGATGAAGTCAGGAAGGTGCTCCAAGATATTGTCGAGAAAGAACAAATATCGGAGCCGGAATACAAGATATGCGCAGGTTCTGCCAAAGGCGACGGTTACCTGAGTTTCATAACTAAAGTCGACGTGAAGAGCAAGGATAAAGACCTTCACTTAATCATAAAGTGTGCGCCAAAATCTAAGGAATTTAGGTCCTCAGTTCCGATACGAACCGTCTTCCTTAGGGAAATCTCCTTTTACGAGGACATGTATCCTACTATGGAGGCGTTTCAGAAGGAGAAAGGGATTGAGGATCGTTTCGAAAGCGTTCCTAAATTCTATAAATCCATTCAGACGGATAGAGAAGAGATCATCGTGCTGGAAGATGTACGAGAATGCGATTTTCAATTGTGGGATAGAAGAAATCAGTTCGATGATGCACATATCCAGATGCTCTTCAAAGAGTACGCCAAATTCCACGCCATTTCATTCGCTCTGCAACATTACAAATTGGAAAAATACTACGATCTGTCCAAAGACATTTTAGACATGTTCACTCCGGGCATCTTCGACTTCGAGTTTTTCAAGACGTTCCAAATGAGTATCGAAGTAATCAAAAACTTCTACCAGGACGACGAAATCAAACGCGACATTTCGCAGCTAAAGGAGAACGTTATGAAATATTTCGAACACATTATCAACAATAAAGGTAAACGGGTTGTCATCACTCACGGCGATTGCTGGAGCAGCAACATGATGTTCAAATATGACGTAAGTAAAGAATACAAATATCAAAAAAAATATCCACATATTTTAATGTATTTCAGGATCCGAACAATCCGGGAAAACCAACTGATCTCCGCTTGCTCGACTTCCAAATGATCAGGAAAGGTTCTCCAGTTCTGGATCTCTCTTATTTCTTTTACGCAGGAGCCCCAAAACACTTGTTGGACAAACTCGATCATTACCTCAAATATTATCACTCGATTCTTTCCAAGCAGCTGAAGATGTTCGGCATCAACGTGGATGATATCATCACTTTCCAAGAACTAAAAACCGACTGGAAGACTTACAGCAAATTCGGTTACCTGATGAGTATTCTGATAATAAAAGGGGCCTTGATGGAAACCGACGAAATCATTGACCACGCGGATTTAAGCGCGAACAGCGATATGACCATATCTGATTCATTCAATCAAAAATTTAGAAATGAACATCTTATAAACGAAAGACTCAAAGATCTGACCGACCACATGCTTGAAAACGGTCTCATCCGAGTTCAGTATTAATTATTATTTATAATATAATCATTCAAAATCGCTTGCTTTTTAAATTAGTTGCGTTTAAGATAATATCATGCAAATACAACACAATAAACAAACTATATATTTTGTTAGAAACATGAAAATCGAATCAGAAATACAGCAAATATTTTGTTATCATTAGATAAAATCATACTCAAAATAAACATTATGTTGATAACTTGTGCAATATTGTCCAACATATTTTCTTTATAATATCCCGAAATAGATTTATAATTTAAACCCATATATATTAATAATAATAAATTTTAAATCAATAATTTTTCACTCTGCATTTCTCGAAACTTTTACATCGTTTATTTTAACTGAAATATAGTAAACTAATATTTAGTCTTTAGATAATATTTTAAGATTATAATTATGAATTAATATATAAAATTAAATTATTTTTTTGAAGAAAAAAATTAATAGTTAGAAATGATATTTTTTAACTAAAACGATTTCCTCCGTTTTCAGTATTAAATTATAAGAAAATTTTACATCGTTTATTTTAACTGAAATATAGTAAACTAATATTTAGTCTTTAGATAATATTTTAAGATTATAATTATGAATTAATATATAAAATTAAATTATTTTTTTGAAGAGAAAAATTAATAGTTAGAAATGATATTTTTTAACTAAAATGTATTTAAAATAACAAATAGCGGTTATCTGTAGATATCACATTGTTAGTATCTAGCTCGTGCATTCGATGTGGAGGGAAAGGCTCGATCCGAAAACTATTTTAATATTATAAAAAAAACGCCAGTTACGCTGAGCGAGCCACAGCAATGTCACATCTACCACAAAATTTGCTTTCGGAAGATGAAGTTAAAATCGTGTTAAAAGATGTTGTCCGGAATGAATTCATTTCTGAGCCGATTTACGCAATCGACGCTGGATCGAACAAAGGTGAAGGTTATGTAAGTTTCGTAACGAGAGTGGATGTGCACAGCGATGAAAAGGATCTTCACCTGATCGTAAAGTGCGCACCGAAATCGGACGATTTCAGGTCATTCTTTCCGGTGCGCGAAACTTTCGTACGAGAAATCTATTTCTACGAGAATATTTATCCAATACTGAAAGAGTTCCAAAAGGAAAAACGCATCAAGGATTGTTTCGATAGCGTTCCTAAATTCTACAAATCCGTACTGAAGGAAAAGGAGGAACTTATAGTGTTGGAGAATATCCGCGTTCGCGGTTTCCAGCTGTGGGATAGAAGGAAACAGTTCGACGATGCGCATTTTCAGATGCTCTTTAAAGAGTACGCTAAATACCACGCAATTTCGTTCGCTCTTCAGCAATGCGATCAGGAGAAATACTACGAATTGAGCAAAGGATTGTTCGACATGTTCACACCGGGCATCTTTAGCTTCGACTTTTTCGGAATGTTTCGATCGTGCTTGGATCACATCGAAAAACTTTATAAAGACGACGAAATTAAACGAGATATCAACCATTTGAAAAACAACGTGCTGAAATGCTTCGAGTATATCGCAAATAATAAAGGGAAAAATGTGGTAATCACTCACGGCGATTGCTGGAGCAACAACATGATGTTCAAATACAGCGTAAGTAACAAATCCTTTTAAAAAAAATAATTCTACATATTTGAATATATTTCAGGACGCAAATAACCCAGGAAAACCCACAGATCTCTGCTTGCTCGACTTTCAAATGGTCAGAAAAGGTTCTCCAGTTTTGGATCTCTCCTATTTCTTCTACGCGGGAGGCCCCAAACATCTATTAAGCAAACTCGAAGATTACCTAAAACTTTACTACTCGGTTCTCAAGAATCAGCTGCATAATTTCGGCATCGACGTGGAAGATATCATTACTTTCGATGACCTGAAAAGCGATTGGAAGATTTACAGTAAGATAGGGTATCTTCTGGCATTGTTGATAAACAATAACGCTTTGAGCGAAGGCGATGAAATCCTCGATTTATCCGATTTGAGCACAAATAAGACTATGAGTTTAACGGAAGTCTACCAACAAGAATTCAAACATCAAGAACTTATAAACGAAAGGCTCAAAGATCTGACCGATCACATGCACGAAAACGATTTCCTCCGCTTTCAATATTGATATAACTATTTCACTTCAAGTATTACCAATTATTTTGTGAAGAACGTCAAATGCATTTGAATAATGACAAGCAAATATAATTATTACGCAATAAATAAATGTAATTTTGTTATTATTCATGCATTTATGAATAATAAATTATAAATTAAAGTATTTATTTATAATTGAATAGCAGGTACAAACAAACAAGTATGGAGTAATGATTATAAAAAAAAAACTAATTTGACCATGAAAGCAGTTATCGAAGGTCATTCTGGTTTTTTTCCCCATTCGTCATACCAAGAAATTAAATCGAAAAATTACTTTCATGAAAATCTTTAAAAAAAAATCCTACGTATTCCTAGTAAAACTAGTCATGAATTAATTTATATTCAAATTTCGTCAATGTTTTTTACTGAATAAATCTCGTTTATTGATTTCAACATGAAATTTTAATTATTTTCAATACTTTTACATTTTCAACAATAAATTCTCATAAATCTAATATTAATTAAACAAGTTTAATATTATTAATATTATTTTTACAAATATAATCTAGACATTCTAAATCATTAACTTTAAAACAAATTTACTTGAGTTCTGCAAACATTGAAAAACTTTGAGCTGTAACAAATGTTATCTTCCACGTTGCAACGAATTTTTCCGAAAATATAGATAATTTATGTTTGAGCTGAAGTCAAATAGTTTTTAATGATGAAATGGATCTCTCACTAATTATCTCGAAATGAAAATATTTGTACGCGTGCATCCGTGAATTAATTTTAATAACTCCAATTAATGTTTACTATTTCAAGTCATACAATCATCATTAATTTTTAGACTTTGATCTATCTTTTTAAATTAATATTTAAATTAAATACATCTGCTAATAGTGAATAAAGAGAAATTTCATTTTGATCAGTTATGGTCAATGGGAATTTTATCAAGGCTATGTACAAATCACGTGCATTTTATAAGAACGTTAATTGCATTGCGGTTTGATTCTTTTCTCAAGATCAATTTTTCAAATTGAACATTTTTATTAATTCTTTTAATATGTGCTTCAAATATAAACTGTAGTATAAATTAGTTGGTTTTATTATCACTTAACACAAAAGTGAGCGTTTTTAGCGAAAAGCTACAATTAATATTTTTCATATGTCCAATTGAGATCAATTGAGTGTAATAGGAACGGAAGCAATCATAAATTCCTGTGCGTAAACATGGAATAGTCATAATATTTTTTTAAACGCCAAGTAATCCAATCCATAAATTGCAATCGGGATTGACGATAAGAAGCCAATGTATGTGGAGCGTGGTTTCTGATTTCCTTCGGTCAGTTCTAATCGTATGTAAACGCTAATCAGTGTTGGCCTTTATAATCATTTGCTCTAAACAATGAACAGATATGCTGCTGTTCGTAAGCTGACAATAATATGACAAAATTATGTAATTTCGAGACGGGACTGAGATTGCAAGGTTGCTGTTTTTTTTAGATAATTATATATTTGTCTACTAATTATGTTTTTTTTTTTCATTTATATATTTTTGTTTGTCGAGCATATGAGATTGAAATAACCCCTCCACGTTCCAAGGACCATTGAAGGAACGGAGACTGTTGGTGGGAGAGGAAATGTTGCGTCAGTTTTGTGTTATAGTTTGAATGGTGTTTGAAGTAAGATTTTTGTATCGCGCGGACAGTTAACGAGCAATCAGTGTCATGGGAAGCATATCGAACGTGCTTAGCGAAAGAGAAGTGAAGGAGCTTCTGGGTTCCGTCCTAGAAAAGGAGCAGATCATCGATCCTCAATTGAAGATATGCGCTGGGTCGAAACAAGGAGATGGTTACCTGAGCTTCCTCACTCAGGTCGATGTGAAGGGAAAGAACAAGGATCTGCACGTGATGATCAAATGCGCCCCGAAGAGTGAAGAGTTCAGGAAAGCTACGCCTCTCGATAAGCTCTTCCAAAGGGAAATAGATTTCTACACGCAGGTGTATCCGGCGTTCCGCAACTTCCAGTTGACGAAAAACATAGATAAACCTTTCAACGGCATCGCTAAATGCTACAAAACGGGAAACGAGAATCTGCACGAGTTCCTGATTTTGGAGAACATCCGCGAGAAGGGCTACAGGATGTGGAACAGGAAGGTCCAAATGGATGATAACCATTTGACGTTGATCTTCAAGACGTACGCCAGATACCACGCTATTTCTTACAGCATGCAGCAGCAGCAACCCGAAGTCTACCAAAAGCTGAAAGAGTTGTGGAAAGACGTGTTCGCGGTCGATGAAAACAGAGAAGCGCTTGAAGGTTTCATCGGATCCGTGGACAAAGTCAAGGCTTTATTCGATCCAAAAAAAGATAAAGAGATCTACGATATCATGGACAAATTCAACATAATCGACGTGTTCGAGTTGAATGAAACGGATAAGGGCAATTTCAGCTTAATTACGCACGGAGATTGCTGGTGCAACAATGTGATGTTCAAATACGAGGTAATCTATTGCATCCTTTTTCGCAACCGACAAATAATTTAATATATTTCAGGATGCGCGCGATTTAAATCGTCCGACCGACATCTGCCTCCTCGACTTCCAAATGTCCGGCATCGGATCTCCTGTCCTCGATCTCTCCTACTTCTTCTACGTGAGCGCTTCCAAAGAAGCCCTCGACGGTTTGGACAATTACCTGAAAATTTACCACGATGATCTTATCAAGTGCTCCGTCGCTCTCGGCGCGGACGCCTCCAAACTGATATCATTCGAGGATCTGAAAGCCGAATGGAAGAAGTACTCGAGTTTCGGATTCAGCATGGCCATGGTCATCGTGAGGGCAATGCTCAGCGAGTCCGATGAGATCGTTAATCTCGAGGAAGTTTCTAAATCGGGCATCTCTGTTGTGGATGCCTTCAATAGACCGTTGAAGAACGAGGAAGTCGTCAACGGAAGACTGAAGACCTTAACCGAGCACATGTATCAACGAAAATTCATTTAAACTCAATTCAATTGATACTGTATTCGCACTATAGTGGATTTATTAATCTTATGTGATCAAAACCAAAGTAGACTAACTCGGGACAGGCAATTATTGTAATTATACGTATTATTATCAATTGAATTCAAAGTTTAAAAAAAATATATTTACTAATCTTAATATAAATTACGTTATAGTAGTATTGTAGATATTATATATTTATGTTTTAGTAATTTGTACACAAAATAAAGGATTTAACAAATAATAAAATGCATTTTGCTAATTTCAATATTATTATTTTTTAATAATAATTTCGTTTTCGTAAATATTCAACTATTCATGTTATGAAAAATAAATCATTATATATGAAATGTTATGAAAGCGAATAAAGTTTTTGTTTTGTTTTCTTCGCAATTATTTATAAATCATTACAAAACGTGTGTGATTCAAATTAAAATAAAATAAGTGGTTGCACGCGAAATATAAATTATTATTTTCATTAATTTGAGAAAACATTGGAAATTATAATTACGTTTATATAAAAATAATTATATTTAGTCACACCATAGGTCTTTTTTGAATCATATTTGGACATGTTTGGAAGTATAAATTGCTTCCGTTGCATTCCTAAATACTACAAGTCAGTGCAGAAGGTCGGAGAAGAACTTCTCGTGATGGAAATCATTCGTGAGTGCGGTTTTCAACTTTGGGACCGCAAAACTCAGTTGGATGATGCCCATTTGCAGATGCTCTTCAAGGAGTACGCCAAGTTTCACGCCATTTCATTCGCTCTTCAGCATTACCGCTTGGAAAAGTACTATGATTTATCCAAAGATATCTTCGACTTGTTTACACCTGGCATCTTCAGCTTCGACTTTTTCGAAGTGTTTAAGTCAAGCTTAAAGCAATTGCACGATACCTATGAAGATGACAAAATTAGACGCGACATCTTCCACTTGAAAGACAACATTACAAAATATTTTGAACATATCATAAACAATAAGGGTAAAAGAGTGGTCATCACTCACGGCGATTGCTGGAGCAGCAACATGATGTTTAAATATAATGTAAGTAAAAAAAAATGCATATCAAATGAATCATCTCCACATATTTGAATGTATTTCAGGAAAACGACTTCCTTCGTTTCCAGTATTAACAAACTTAACTAAGTTTCAACGCTTACAAAATTACTTTTATCGTACTTTATAAATGCATTTATTATTGTAGACAATATTAATATTAACTAATTAAATAAAACCAATAATTAAATATTGTGCTATATACGAGTCGAAAACATCAAAGCTTTAAATAGATATATTATTACATTGCATTCATGTTATTCAAATATAAACTTTGCATAATATTTAAAATTGTTTAGGCACGTACGTAAATAAATCATACAAACTTCAAAAAAACAAATTTACATATAACATTAACATAATAACAATGAATTAAATTGTTATATAATAAAGACAATTTCTAAAGGTCTTTGAATTACAATGATTTCATTTTCGAAAACTAAGTTACTCATTTTTCAATGAAGAATATATTATTGCCTTTGAATAATAAAAGATTACTTATGTAATATTTCTTAATTATAGTCACTAATAATTAATTACAAAAACAGGCAACCAATTGTACATACAATAATCAATAAATATCTATCTGATCAAATTTAATAGCTGTATAACAACGCAATTGTTCATGAAATACGTAGTTTCCGATTTGATCTAAAAAAGTTATAAAAAATACTTCAATTATCAACAAATTTTGCAATATTTTCTATTTTCATCGTTTATAGTTGGTAATTCCAAATTGTCTTTTCATCGGATTTTTCATTTTCATTGTGTCAGGGAAAATAATAATCAAGAACTTTGACATTTATTTCATATGAGTTCATATGTAAATATTATCAATAAAGGCAACGAAATTCAGTGACTAAGCTGTTGAAACAACTATTGTAAGTTGTTGTTTTTTAACTGTGATGTTTAAGTGAAGATTTATAGAATATCAAATGAACATGTCCACTCCAATGAAACCGTGGGAGATGAGCTCCTTGCAGAACAACAGACAAATTCCACAGAGTACAACATATTCTACTCGAAGTACTCCTATGTTACCACCGAGGCCCCAAAGCCTTTCATATGGTGGTATGAATTCATATTCCCCTTACTCTAGTAAGTAATTGAACTTTGTACTCTCTTTATTTCATTATAGTACAATACCATTATTACCAATTATTGAACAATGAATTGATTTCAGGTTATGGTGGTATGCCTTACAGGAGTTCTATGTATGGAGGTGGATATGGCACCGGATATGGAAGTGGATATGGCAGCGGATATGGAAGTGGATATGGCAGCTATGGTGGAGGATATGGTGGATATGGTTCATACAATAGTGGATATGGAATGTATGGTATGAATTCTGGTTATGGATCGATGGGATACAATGGAATGGGAGATGATGCAGAAAGAAGGTAAATATTTACAATATTTAAATAATTAATTTTCTTGCATTGCAACACATTAATTATTTGTATTTTAGATTTATCCAATATGCTGAGGAAAGTTCTAGAAATGCATTTAGCAATGTGGAAAATATTGTGAGAGCATTTAATAGTATGGCTATGATGCTAGACAATACATTTTTTGCAATGACTAGTTCATTCAGAGCTGTGCTTGGAGTGGCAGATAATTTTGGACGATTACGTTCAATGTTTGGACACGTTTTTCATGCGTTGAACATTTTCAGACTGATAAAGTGGTTTTACATGAAATTCCTTGGCGTGGCTGGCTATAAAGTCCTGCAGGAGAGCAAATCCACTGCCTGGAAGGAAGCAATGAATGGAGCAGCAGCAGAGGCTGGTGAATCTTCTGGCTCGAGTTGGCCAACAGTTGCATTTTTGGGAGTTCTCTTGTCTGCCCCATATCTTATCAGCAAATTCCTCCCAAAATATGAAGGTAAGCAAATCTCATTATTTTGATATAGATCGAACATTAATTTTCCGGGTAAAAATCCTTATATTTGTGAAACCGTTGTCCCTTTAATTTTATTTTAATGTTGGCAACGATAGTTAAGTATATTTTTTTATTTTGCCATTGGCAGTGCTGATTCTGACTTCGAAAGCATGTTTCTAACCTCCAAATGTTGAACCAGTTACATTGGTTTTTGAGCGCCGAGTAAATACAAAAGTATTAAAATTAGTTATGGATGCTGAAGATATATTTAAAAAGTTTAGCAGAGGTGCTAAATTTACCAAGAGAAAACTGCCAAAGGTATCTCTACCAACACTCAAAGCTGATGAAGAGGTGACAATACCAATTAAAGAAGAATATAAAGAAATTCCTAAAGAAGATTCGGAAAATGAAGACACTACACTGACTTTACTTGGGAATATGACTACAACTCAGACTAGAGGCAAGAAGAGAAAAGCTACATCTGTATTAGAAGCTGAACGTAAAAGTAAATTGCTTGTGCAAGAGAGTGAGAATCAATTTAGGAATGAACTTCAAATATCGGTTCATGGCAAAGACATACCACCAGCAGCCAAAAGTTTTGACGATTTAGAAATCAATCAAGGTTTGAAGAATAATTTTGGAAAATGTGGTTATAAAGAACCAACTCCAGTCCAGAAGCAAGCAATTCCTATTATGTTAAAGAATAGGCAGATCTTAGGTTGTGCCCCTACAGGTTCAGGAAAAACTGCAGCCTTTCTTGTGCCCATCATTGAAATGTTGAAAGGTCCTGAAAAGGTTGGTGTGCGTGCCCTGATTTTATCCCCAACCAGGGAATTAGCCAAGCAGACAGTCAATGAATGCATGAGGTTATCTGAAGGACGTGCTCTAAGAGTTCAGTTAATAACAAAAGTAACTGAGGACAAGTTTAAAAAGTGTGATATTTTAGTTACTACACCAAATCGTTTATGTTACTTGCTCAAGAGTGACCCACCAGCAATAAGTTTGAGTTTTGTAGAATGGGTGGTTGTTGATGAAGCTGATAAATTCTTTGAAGAAATTGGCAGGAGCTTCAAGGATCAACTGGATGAAATTTTAATGGCATGCACAAATTCAAACAGAAAAATTGCCATGTTTAGTGCAACTTACACTCCAGCTGTTGCCAAATGGTCACTAAAAAATATGGATGGCGTGATAAGGATGTTGGTAGGAGCCAAAAATTCTGCCACAGATTTGGTAGATCAAAAGTTGCTTTTCGTTGGTAGTGAAGCTGGCAAACTGATTGAATTTAGGAACATGATACATAAAGGCTTTACACCGCCAGTGCTGGTGTTTGTGCAAAGCAAAGAAAGAGCAAAACAACTTTTCTCTGAGTTGGTTTATGATGGAATTAACGTTGATGCTATCCACGCGGATCGGACGGAAACGCAACGACAAAATACCGTGAGGAGCTTCAGGGAAGGCAAGATTTGGGTGTTGATATGTACTGAATTGATGGCCAGAGGTATCGATTTCAAAGGGGTGAATTTAGTCATCAATTACGATTTTCCACCATCCGCTATCTCTTATGTACATCGTGTGGGCAGAGCCGGAAGGGCTGGTCGAAAAGGCGAGGCCGTCACGTACTTTACATTAGATGATACTGTTAATTTGAAAAGCATTGCACACGTTATAAAACAATCTGGATGTGAGATTCCCGATTACATGAATAAACTAAAGAATCATAAGAAGAACGAGAAGAAGATGTTGATGCGCAGAGCACCCAACAGGGATGATATCTTGACCATGCCTTACGATGATAGGCTCCGAATTGACCGAAAAATGGGCAAAGAGCGCATGAAACACACCCTGAAGCATGTCGAAGCTAAGGAGAAAAAGGAACACGAGAAAGAGGAAGCGATGAAAGCGAAGAAAAAGAACGGAGATGGCGACAAGAAGAAACACGCGAAGAAGCCCGAGAATCTTAAGAAACCTATGAAAAAGATACGCGACAGAAATGTAACCAAGAAGAAGAAGGTGACCAAAAAAGGAAAATAAGTTATTTTGAACTTAATTGATGTATTGTTAATAAATATATTTTTTATGACTATTTTTCATTTCTTTTATTTACATGTTTTTACATCTTTAAATAATAAATTAATTAAAAATGCAAATATTTACATTGTTATGGTTTAATTTATATGATTTAATATAAATAAATTTGACAAAATCTGAAGTACTGAAACAGAATTACTCTATTTTAATTTAGAAAAAACCGCCAAATTAATTTTCAGCATCATCAGTCAAAGCGTTAGTTATGGTTAGGAATAGTATAATAGCATATTCAAGTTCTGACTTAACTTGACGCTTTCAAATATTTAGATTTATTTAATTAGATGTAAAGATGACATGCAATGAAACTAATCCTTTTATAATTTTCAGATAAATTGAATCCTGAGAAATGGAAAACAACAGGGGTTCAAGCAAAGGCTGCATTCGATTTCGCTGCGAGTTCTGGCAACGAACTCTCATTGAATGTTAACGATGAAATCGTGCTTGCACCGCAGAGCGTGCAGACGGAGATGAAATTGAACAATTCTGGATGGGCTTATGCTACATGTAACGGTCGCAGCGGCGTCATTCCTTTGAATTACATTGTGATCAAGAAGAAATCGGCGGACGGGACATATGCACCGATGGTAAGGAAACCCCAAAAGCGAGTCAGTTTTGGTGAAAATCAAATCTTTGAGGATAGCCATAGAATTTTCGACGAAATTAACAAACCCGCACCAATAAAAGCTGCCGAACTTCCTCCTGCAAGCGTTGAAAGCGAATGTAACGTGAAACCTGTAGAAGAAGAGTTATCCGTTTCGACCGAGCACGAAAGCAGCAGTAAAAATTCTAGTCCAAATCTTGATGCAGACGCATCTCAAAAATAATTTTATTTACCTGGTGATTTTATGAGCTTATGAAACACATTCGTTTTGTATATTCTGGTAATAACGGTCTATTATTTGGTTCACACAGACATTGTTCCACTTAATTAATTGTTAAGAATAAATAAACAATTGTATATTGGTTGACAGACATTGTTTTTTTATATATATAAATATTTTTATACACTTTTATTATTTTATATACAATTACATGGAAATGGAACTTTAGTTTATTCGTTTTACCTAAACTAATTTCGGCACTCTCCAATAATCCAATCATTGTAGATACTCATTACTTTAAATAGAAAAAAAAAAGATTTACATATTTTAGGTCATTACAATATCTATATAGAATTGATTAATGGTTGACTAGGGGCAGGTTTCATCCTAGGGTCAAAATCTTTGTCAACTGCAAAGGAAAATCCCGATGACTGTATGAAGAAGACCAAGTAGGAAGTAACCTCGTTGGCGATCTGAAATATTTTTTGTTTGTAACAAGCTGATGAACTTGGATATTCAGAAGTACTCACTGCAGACATCAGCTCCCAATCGAGTATAAAAATGCCGGATGCGGAGAAAATGAGCTCTGTTTGTTTGATTTGAAGCGCAAATAGCTTCACCGGTCCGATTAGTTCGCGGCGATTATTGGCTTGTAAATAAAAACGCTGCACCAAATACCCAGCACGCAAGCTCTGAAATCATAAGGAATCAAACAAATCCGTAGATGATGGAATATTAATATAATTACCTCGCGCTTAACAATGTCGCAGAAGTAGAAAACAAAGTAAAATTGAGATATCGCCACTACGTAGACGTAGCAGAGGGATCTCACGATTGATAGGGCGACGTAAGAACTGCTGTAACCTTCGTCGTTGGTCAGGGTAACAAATATACCATAAGTTAACGCCAATTGCTCCACTAAACCGGTGATAATGGCCACGCATTGGAAGAGTCCGTACTTTCCAATTAAATCTCTGCAGACTGCGGACAGATCTTCGTGCAACAGCCTCACCATCGTTAATGTATTTCTCACGTGCTGGCTTTTGTACCAAGTTGTCTTATAATCCTCGACCAGAAGGAACATCGTTTTTCGGTTGTTGTTTTTACTACAGAAATTGACGATAATAAGATTGAGAAATTTGAAGCGCCAATAGCAAAAGTTTACGATCGTCACGTACTGCAGCACCACACACTTTCGCAGAAAGAAACCAATTAGGAAGCACATGTTGTAGCCCTGCACGTATCCGAAAACTTTGATGCTGTACCCAATTTCTGCCAGTAGGAAGATAATGCTTAGCAGAAGGTGCATGAAAATCACTCTGATATTTTTCGAGGATTTCCCGTTGCTGTTAGCCATTCTCCCGAAATACTTCAAGCAAGATAAATCGAAATTATGTAGATTCTGCAGATGGTCGAATATTGAAGCTCGATATTTCCTCATCGAGTTCAAAGTCACCAAAATTAAGATCGTTTCGAGGAAGAGCACAGCTCTATTCATGTTTAAGGCAATCAAGCTTCCACCCATTGGATGCAACGTTTCTACATCCATGAATGCCAGATACATAGTGTATAAGTACGCAGCAGTCAAGATCAGCAACCCGATTAGATAGAAAACTGAAGGTGCTTCCTGTTTCTTCAGCGACGGTGGACCTAGCAGAAGACACTTCGACAAGAAGTAAACAGGCTTATATTGGTGAAACACGTTTTCCGTCATCAATTGCCTAGAAATAAATCATTTTTAAATAGGCTCTTTTAAAAACATCTAAGTTATACTGGTTATTTTCTGATTTCAATTCCATCGTTGCTACTCGCACAAATTTATTTACAAAATTGAGTGAAGTATCCAATCGGATTGATATCTAAATCGTCATCTGCGCGTTTTGATTAAAAGCATTTACTTTAACATTAAATATTCAATTATTACCGTTCCACCGAATATCTTATTAGAATCAATTACATGTTTTTTTATGGAATTAACATTTAATAAAAATTGATTTAATTTACATAAAACCACATATACTATATTCGTATTTAATTTACATTATATTAAAATCAATTTTTCAAAATTACTCAACTAACATTTATTATCTTGAAATATCATATTGTATATAAACTACAGCGTACGCCGAGGCTGCCATTACCATCTGCAAAGAGATCATTTAAAGTTAATATTTAAAAAAAATGTATATATTTCACCTGGTAGATCAAATAATAATCTAAATGAAATACACCAAGTGGGGCGAATTCTACGAGTTGATGCAGCATTTCCAAGGAATGAGTGTAGATCTTAAACAAATTAATGTAAAATTGATTATGAATAATTTTGTAAACATACATTTTCATCTTCTTCCTGCGTGAAATCAAATTTCGCCCGAAGAGCGTGTATGATGATAGGTGTCTTCTCAGCCTAGAAAATTGAGAGATGAAAATAAATGCTGTTTTAAGTGTAAAATAATTACATTTCGTTTGGTTTTGGCACAAACGTTGACCAGCATGTAGATCTCGACGATTTCGGTGATAATGTAGAATATGGGAGTACCGAATTTGAAAGCGCTAGCTGTGTCTTGTTGCTTCGTTAATAAATTGTACAAGAAGTACAGTTGGAAGAGAAAGCGTATGAAGGAGCACGAAACAGAAATGAAGATCTGACAGCCAAAAGCGGTATTCAGAAGTCGAAGACAATGGCACAGGCGAAAATGTAACTTGCAAAGCTTATTCATCTCATAACCGTTGCATCCAGTATTTAATTTCCTGTTGATTACTCGGAACCTGTCCAACATGCAATTCACCGGCGCTACGTATTGGAACTTGACCAAACTCATCATGTAAACGGCAACGACCAGAGTGACCTGCTGAATCACATCCAACTTGATGGTGTTCGCGCTGAAAATCACTCTCAACATGATGGATATGGCAATCGAGCCCAAGATGATGATATTGTCTCTGTAGTTCTTTCCATAATCAATGCTTATTTCCATCTTCGTGAGGGCGTAATCTATATCTACCATTTGCCGTATTGTTCTTGTAATCATGTGCCGAAATCTGAAACCCACGCAGGGGAAGATCATAGTTTGCATGAGAGCGATCGAAGACGCGTACACCAGAACCTCTTTAGGCACAACATCCTGGGTCATCTCGTTCATGTACAGATAATACAAGGTGTAAACGGAAAAGAAGAAGTAGAGACCGGTATAACCGATTACGTAAATGTAATCATATAATTTCCAAAATTTGGCCTTATTCAGTTGCAACGTATTTTTGGGTAACAATCCGATCACTGAACTCATCTCGGTGATCGGTTTCAAAGATCCATACAATTTAGCCTCAAGTTGATCCTTCGTCGGAAACATTTTATCAAATGCAACCGAATCATCTATCAATCAATCCTCCACGCCGAACCTTTTATCCTAATCAAAAACAATTTAGATAAAGTCAATCGATTCCGATTCAAAAGCCATCACACTCAGCTACTCATTTCATAATGAAGCTTTAATTCTGTTTTTCGCATTAATCAACACCTCCGAATTGTTATTTAAAGCTTGATTTGCCCAAATGAATACCAAAATCAGCGATGACTTCACGCGATAAATACTTGAATCATCTGTACTACTCCGTAGGACCAACGTATTACATCTCTCGCGCTCTAGGCTTATTACCGGTGACAGTTACACGAACGCAGAATCAAATTAGAATTACCTCCAGATACGACTTTCTCTACTTCGGATTCTTCCTGCTCACCTATTTATGCTTATCTTCGTACACGGTTTTCGCAATCGTAGCCGACGAGCATAACTATAAAGAAATACCTAAAGGTTTCTTAATGGTGATCAGCGTCATGGTCTTGACTTCGCAAATCATCACCGTGATTATGGCTTATGTGATGAGAAAGCCTTTGCTCAATATGATTGAACGCTTCGCCGAAATAGACATGCAGTTCGGGAGGTACAAGATACAAATGGATTACAGGACTGCTCTTATGAAGAATCGATTCGCTGTTGGTTGGCTTACGTTCTCGGTGCTAATCAGATCGGCTTTCACGCTGCAGAATGTTAGTGTTGATTTCTTTCAGCAGTACGCCGTGTTCGCTGCGAGCTTCATTAAGAGTCAACTGAAGTATCTGTTCATTATCTTCGTTGAAGCGCTTTACGTGAGGCTGAGCAGGTTAAACGAGAGTATCGCTTCTGGCGGAGACTTGAATGCGCTCAGCTTGCTGCACTTCAAGCTGTGTAACTGCTGCAACATTTTGATACATATCTTCGGTCTGCAAATGGTGATGGCCGTCGGTGTTTCAGCGGCGAACATTGTCTTTCAGAACTACTTTCTTTACAGAATGTGCACGACAAGTAACTGCAAGGAGCACTTCTACATGATCGGAGCACCAATGTTTTGGATTTTGGACGAGATGTTGGAAATTGGGTTGCTTGTGAAGTTCTGCAGCAGAACTGCTAGCGTTGTTAGTTATAATTAATTCAGATGCAATATTTTAATGCAATAACATAATTTCAGGCCAATCTTACTCCGATTTTGTTGCACGAGAAGAGAAATCGCGCACCCCATGATGACGTTTTAGCCCAAGAAGTACTCGTATTCAAGTCGATATTTGTAGTTAATCAAAATTGAGAATTTCCAGGTCCACGCGCTGTCCATGCAATTCCTGCATCAAAAGATGAAGTTTACCGCGTTGGGTTTCTTTCCCTTAAATCACAACTTAATATTCAACGTAAGAAACGCTCCTACATTATAATAAACTCATCATATCTCATTCCCATTGCAGATTATTACTTCGGTCATTTCCTTGTTGACCTTCCTTATACAATATGACATGACTATAAACATACAACATTAAATTTTATTATTAAAAATAAAAACTTAATTAATGCTTTGTGCACTTTTCATTAGAACGCTTGAAGAATGTAATAAACTTGTATAAATAATAAAATGAAAAACGATTCCAAAGAAAATAAGAGAATTGGCCGTTTGGGGCTAGATTGTAATCAGCTAGAAACAGTTGTAATGCCCCCAGCGTCTCGTAATAATCATTAAGCTGAGTGATCTGTTTTACAAACCATCAATAACGCGATGGTATCGAATATTATGTTGGTTTTGAAGGAGATTTGGAAACGCGTTACGAGATGCGAAGATATTTACGACGTTCTCTTCCCTCTGCATTTGGCGACAAAACCGTTTGCAATTAGTCCACACGGCATGACCACGAATCATCTAAAGAGGAAATATTCAGTTTCCATCCTTGGTAGTTGCTACAGTTTTGTTTCCATTGTGCTCTTCACAGGTATGGATTTTGCTAGAACAAATAAACATTAATTTTATATTTATGCAGCTTATTACGTTTTTGCTGTCGAAGAACGTAACAGAATAAGTTACCAAGAGACCAACAAGGTAACTAATGCCATAGACGCTTACCAGCTTTACGGAGCGGTAGTCGTGATGACTCTGGCAGTTGTTTTTAATGGTTTAAGACAGAAGACTTTGATCGAAGCCGTTTCGAAAATAGAAGAGATCGATGCCGAATTCGCTCACAATTGCATTAGTATCGATTACAAGACTAGCCGAAACTACATTGCTGGTAAGTAATTAATTAAAGAGCGAAATTATAATTATCAAATATTGTTCGTTGCAGTTTACGTGTACTGCATTCAGTTACTCTTCATTGGGTTGGAGTACATGAACTGCAGCATGTTCCTGCGGCAAATTTTCACGCTCTCCGACATGTGTTTACTGATGTGCTATATACCATTACTGATAAACGGATTCGTGGAATGCCAATTCATAATATATCTGCTACTTCTGCAACAGCGGTTTTCGCTTATTAACAACGAACTTGAATGCTTGAGCAATGTTGTTTTGGTTGGTGAGAAAGGCGTTAACAGATTAATTACTCTGAGAAAGATGCATGAAGAGCTCTGCATATCCAGTCGCATGATCAACGAAACGTTCGCCCTGCAAATTCTCATCATCGTCGGAAACACCTTTGTCAGCTTCACAACGCACGCCTATTACTGTTTCGATGGTTTCGTAAGAATTTCTCTAGAGGAACCGGACACCGATGTTTACAATACTGCAACCACCGCAGTGTGGACTCTCGTCAAACTATTGCAGCTCTTTGCGGTGACCTTTGTCTGTACCTCTTTAACAAATGAAGTAAATAAGTTTTGCATCAACTACTGTTAACTACTATTATTACCATTACTTTCAGGCGAATCGTGCGAAAAATTTGATTTACAAAATGGATCGTTCGCGTAACCAGCACATTTCAGCAGAAGTATGTTCGATCAATCAAATATACATCATGCGGACTAAATAATCATTATTTTCTGCAGATCACGATCTTCTGCAAGCAGATTATCCATTGGGACTTCAAAATTACCGCTTTCGGTTTCTTCAATCTGGATTTAACATTATTTTATTCGGTATTCACTTTCAACAGACTCGAGTATTTTCTATTGAAATTATTGTTTTAGGCTATAGCATCTGCAACATCATATCTCTTCATCCTTTTACAATTGGATATAGCCAACAAACAACTAGAAAGTACCATTATTCAGTAGATCATATTATATTTAAGAATTGACGCCCTTCACTTACCTTGAGTATTTTGAAATAAATTCAAGATGTCAATGCAATTTAAGAATTTGCTTAATAGAAAAATAAAATTGTAGACATTATTGGTATTGGAACTTTGTAATGAATATATGGATTATAGGAAGGATTCAATATAAACAATAGTTATAGTTTAAAAATAAATAATTTATTTAAAATATTTGTAATTATATGAAAATAGTACATTCTAATTGACTAAGGAAGAAAGTTTCAACACAAATGTGCGAAGCTTTAACCCACCCACCTCCACTTCCTTTTTACTACACAAGATTTTAAAATAAAAATGAATTTAAATAAAATGCGATTATTGTGCGCTACTGAAACTGAACAAGAAACTAAAACCAAACATTATCAAACTTTTGTCAAAAGACACAGATGCTTACCAATTTATACCTTCTGTAAAAAATGCATAGAATTATTTAATATCCACAAAAGCATGAAGTAAAATAAAGTTGATAGGCAAATATCGCGAATTCTTAAAAACTAATTTACAATAAAATTTGTTGTTGTTACTAAGTTTTAGGTCACAGAATTTCCTTATCTCCAATTTCCCAAATAGAAATCACCAGAAATAAAATTCCAGATCTCATGTGAGAATCTAGACTTTTCTTCCTGCAGATTTATTGGTTCCTTATTGATTCCAGGGTGTGCGGTCCGTTTCAACGGCCAAAAAGAGGATGATTCATCACAACTAAAAATCCATGGTATGGGATTGAAATAGACTTTTAATTGTGCAGAATTGAGTGAATCATCCCAGAGCTAACCACTTTTGATGGAAAACACCTGAGATGTTCACTAGCTGTGTTTGTTTTTAATTCATCACCAATGAAAGTACTGTAACATAGGTCGAAGCAATTTCATTGATGCAGAATGTATAAATGGCCTGATTCAAATACTCGTATTAGAATCAGCAAAAAATAGATTCATCAGGGGTAAAAGCCCACTTTGATCGTTCTTCACGAATGGACTTTTACACCTGCAGAACAGAATGTGTGTTTCAACTGCATTGCAATATCAGATCAAGCCCTGCAGCTACAACAATGGAAATCAGATTTCCAAATTCAACAGAACTAAAAACCTTTTGTTATTCACAAATAAGCTTTTAATTCTGCAGAATAAGTTTCAATGTTTGCTGTCCGCACAATTTCTTGTGAGAACAACGAAAGAACATATTGGATTTAACCAAAATGTGGGCTTCGACTGCATTACCATGTTTCAGGCACTACAGCCAAAATGATGGAAATATAAAATTTCTCAATTCACCAGAACTAAAAACCTTTGCCGTTATTCACGGATAAGCTTTTAATCCTGTAGAACAGGCTTGGGTTTTGGATGTCCTCACAATTTCTGGTAAGTACACCACAAAACATTATGGAATTCACCAGAGATAGAATCCCAAAAATGGTCGATAAATTTGGGCTTCTATTTCTGCAGAACACCAATTGTTTTTCGACGCGGCGTCTCGAAGTGAAGATTCTTGAAGTTCTCGATGAATCTTGAAGATCTCGTTGATGAAGACTCGTAGACAAAGATACATATAGCTCAGAGCAGATTAAAAGTGATTAAGTTCGCTGCCCAAACAACTTCATTTGCCCTCACTATGCTATGGGTATTAAATCGATTCCATACAACTGGCATTAAACTCGCAAACAGCAGTGCCTTTATAATTTTGAATAGATACTTGTGCAGTTTCACTTACGCTTGATAACATTACGGAATAGGATCACTTTCAGCATCGCAACCAACTTGCAATTTGTTGTTCGTTTCAGAAGCGGCACAATAATGGCGTCGTTGATGCATACCCACGCCGACCACGCCGACCTAAGCGTCTCTTTTTTGTTTACGATTTCAGCGCCCGTTACTATGGTACTATATGCAGTCAAACTACAACTACGTCTGATTACATACAGATGGCGCCACAAACAATTTACGCTTTCAAATGCATGTAACTTTACATTATATACAAGTACATGGCAAGTATTATGCGCGTGTGAATTGGCACCAAGTATTAAGTTAAATTTGCTTTTAACTGTTACCGAGTTGTACGCACATCAATGTTATCTTCAATAACTATTTTTTACCAAAAACTCCAAAATATTGTTTATTAATATATAAAAATAATTAGTTCTAAACACTTATTAATAATTAAAAAATATATATTAGTTATTGCGTATTGCATGCAATTTTGTATCTCTATTATCATTTATAAATCATAACAAATAACTCTTTTTTACATAAAAAAAAGTGTATCTGATTGCCGTTTCAAAGCAAATAACACATCATTAGGACTAGAATCGTGTACATAAAGTATATATTTCTCTCTTGAGAGAACTTTGAAAATCCTGATGGGATCTATTTTGCGTGTACGTACTGAACAAGCCATTAAATAAAAAGCGATAATGAAACAAACAAATGTTTAATTATTATACGTTCGTGCAATAATTGTACATGACAATCGCTTCAGTTGCGTTTTGAACATCGTGCAGACGCGTTGCGAATGCAAAGATGCAATTTATTCAACCGTCAGGTAAATATATATATATACGCAATTTTAAAACTGTTTTTATCAAACAATTTTTTTTTAGAATTTCTCAATCGTGAAACAACGCAGATTCAGCGAAATGCGAAGAATTTGGCTTCGAATAGGAGCGTAATTAAGATTCTGCTGATGTTCTCGCAAATAGTCGGAGTCTGTACGATATCCTTGTCTTTGCAGAGGAAACGTCTGCATGTGATTCATAACATATTTCTGCTTATCGTCTTCGTAGGCCTTTCGATTTATTCCTTCAGCGTTGAAAGAACGGTGGATCACACCAAAGCGCCAAATGTATCGATTTTCCGAGAAATCGTTAATCGGTATTTGTTTTTTCTGCTCGGCGTCATCTTCATTGTTTTGGGTTATTTCAGAGCGAATAAACTGATAAACTTCTTTAAATTGATCTGCGAAGCGGACAGAGAACTGCTAAAGATCAGCCAGTTCAGCGATGAGGCATGCAAAAAGTATTTAATCGCTCTATTTATGGTTGGTTTCGGTCTTTGCCTTGCAATTTTGGGAGTAGCTGCCGTCACCGAAGAGCTGGTTCTAGCTTTGGTGCATTTTCTGTTCGTTTCTGTAGTTCTGGCCACGTTGGGGCCGTTCATAGGGGGGTTGCGACTGTTACGAAAGAGGTTTGAATGCATAAATTCAGTTTTATCGAGCAGAGGGTTTCGAAATGATAACAGCGAGAAGCTGATCATGACAGTTGGTGACAGGTATCGAATAGTCGCGACTTGCCATGACAGGCTTTGCGATGCTGCGGAGGCTTTGAATGCTTGTTATACTATTCAGTTGCTAGGTTACTTTACTTTGGTCTTCTTGGGAACACTTTTTGCGATGTTCGGAGATTTTCGAGTTTTCTTTGGCACCGAGGAAGAACAGGACGAAAGTAGTACTATCTTACTCCTGAGGAACAGTTACATGAGCGTCTACATGGTACTCTTCAGCATTTCCATCCTGACTGCATGCTCCACCACCTGCGATGAGGTGAGTTCTGATTTTTTTTTCCTGACATTTACTAATATTTAAACTATTCACTTTTCCCACAATAATATTTTGGGTACTATTTACTTTATTTTAAATATACCAACAATGATCAAAATATAATTAAATTTTTAATTATTTTTCGAAAACTCATTCAATTCATTCCATATATTTTCTCAACAATTAAGTATAAATATGTATCATTATATCACATAGTTTATTTACTTAATTTTAAAATAATTCAGTCTACATAAATCAAACATTTACAATATTACTGAATGTTTTTTAATAACGCATCTAAAAAATTTTGTATAAGCTTATAAATATTCATGAAATTTGAATTAAAGGATATGGCTAATATATTCGCCACTAAATTAACTTTATACTAAAATCAATATAAATCAATTTCTTAATCAAAATAATAACGTAATCAATTTTTATAGATATGTAATATCAATAGATTTATGAAATAATTTACTTTTTTCAATATAAATCAAATTTTAATTAAAAATGAAGACGTGATGTTTTTATAAATAAATAATTTCTTTAACAAGTATTTAATTTTAAATCTAATTAAGTTTTCTTTTTATATTGTTAATATAATACTAAAAACTGAATATTTCTTAAAGGTTTAGGATTCAGGGTAGGGGTAAATAAGTACACAGTGCAATATTGATATAAAAATTGAGTTATTTATTAATCTTAAGCAATTAAAATTAAGAAATCTTCAAAATGCAAAAAAATATATATTTATTTTACTGTCCATTGGAGCAAATTCTCTGCTTCTCAGTTTTGCCTCATTTTCCTTGAACCAAGATTGAAAACTCCTAAAATGTTTACATCTTACAATAAATTTGCTAAAAAATTAAATAAACGATTAATTTAGTTCGATCTGAAAATTAAAATGTTAATAAGAGAATGTCAAGAAAAAAGGAAGAAGTGAATGCAATTTATTATTGCATGTCACTTAACCCACCCACCTCCACTTCCTTTTTTACTTTTGCGTCTACCAATAATTGAATGATGTGCGTCGAGAATCGAACACATCATCCAATGAATGGAGATCGCGAAATTTAGAATTGAAAACCTTACCAAACAATTCCAGTGCAGCAGTGAAAGAGATACATGATATTGATTACAATGAGATACATTTTACAGTTACATATCATATTTTGAAGTTACATAGAGTTACAATAGTAGTGTGTAATTATTAATACCTAGTGTTGAGTAACCATACTATTAGTTTAATTTACATTAACATATGTAAGTAGATTGCATTGCCATTTACATTTGTGAACAATATATACGCATAAGTAACAAAACAAATACATTTAAAAACTACGCTGAAATAAAATTAGATTGGTTATTAAGCTGAAAAAAAGTATAGACTAATTTCAATTATAATCGAATCTAAGTGTCTCGATTATACTTGAAATTTCTGCCCGATTTGTTTTTAGTATATCGTCGTTATTTCGTCATTCTCAATTAAGAGTTCACTTCTCTGTAATACATGTAACATATTAAGCTCGAATAATATATTAAACGTATTGCAGAGAATCACTAGAAGGGCGGAAAAAGTGGGGCAAGGGATGGGTACAAAAAATAATAAATCAATTAAAAATATCGAAATTTGAATTGAGAAAATTTAGTATTTACTTGATATAGTGCAAAAAAAAAAACATGGCCACTTAACATTGAAATCGGTTGCATGTAATCTAAATCCAAATTATGAAACAAAAGAACTAGTTTTCAAAAATCGTCCAAAACCAAGCATTATTAATATTCATCATCAAGTCAGAACGAAATAAAATAATAATAATAACTAGTGACCTCAAGTGTTAGTTCTAAGCGTTATAAAATTAGCGAAACAAATTTAAAAAAGAAAAAATTAGTAAATATGTAATTCTGATTCTCTACTTACTGCCAGTAAATACGTGATATCTGCTTGTTTTCTTTTTTCTTTCGAATTTGCTTTGCGAACTAATCTCGTGGTAAAACTTAGGATTTAAATAAAGCAGACTTAGTTTTTGTCGTTGCTGCGGGTAAAATGCAATTCACTTCATTTCAACTTCTAAATGATTTTCAATAAGATCAAGAAAACAATTTAAAATTACATGATTTTACTTTGATTGACTTTTCAAGCATTATTCTCATTATTTAAAACGAATCTCAGAAGTTGAAGTGTTTACAGTTTGCAAATTGTAAATTCATCAATTAAAAAGCTTAGACAAAAATAATGAATTGTAGAACTATGTTTTACGTGCATTGTGTTCCGAATTTAGTAATTATAAAATAAATGTAGATCAGTATGTTAGTGAACTTGTTTAATATCTTGTGCAGTATATTTAATAATTAATTAATGAAAAGGACTTATTTCCTCATCAACTTATCTTAACAATTAGATCTAGAAATGACTGAGGCTTTTGCATTTTGAATATTAGTTATTAAAAAAATAGGTCGCTTTACCCACCCACCTCCGCTTCCTTTTTTCTTATGAAAAATAAGTTTTTCTGATAATTAAATTTTGTGATTTTAGATTCAGGTTTATTAGAAAGGTCACAGTCATAACTTTGTTTTTAATCTTACAAGAAAAAACTAGTAAATGATTATGTATGTAAAGTGCATAAATTGTTAAATATTTGTTTCAATAATAAATTGTCTCTTAGTATGTCAGTATAGTTATTTCTTAAATAATTATTCGATTTTAGTTTATCTGCTGGTATTCTGCATATCTTCATTTCAAGTTTACACATGTGAATGTAATTAATTAAAATATTTGATTGATAACTCAAAAGTATATAGATTCTTCCAAAATTAAATAATATTCAGTAAGCATTATATAATAAAATATAGTAGAACATATCTTCTTAAACTGAAAATAAAGTAATTAGATATTTAATTCACTTGATTATTCATTCACTGCTCAGACGTTTTCCATTTGATTTTTGTATATAATATTGATTATTCAATAGTTTTCCAATAAGCATCGATTTCTATAGTTATTTATAAAGTATTTCATACATATTTCTTGTTAAATTGTATCAATTCCATGTAAATTATTTTCAACAATGTTAATGTTCGTCGATTGATTAAAATTTTACATTTTTATTTCAAGTTTACATATGAGAATGTAATTAATTAAAATATTTAAATAATAACTCAAAAAACTATATAGATTTTTCCAAAATTTCTTCCACAAATTAATTAATATTTAGTAAGCATTATATAATATAATATAGTAGTACATATTTTCATAAATTGGAAATTCATTTGCGAATGTAAGTGTATGTATTTACCATTAAAATTTATTTAAATTTTAAGAATTGTTAATAATTTTCACAAATGAAGATTTTATCTTCGATATTTTTAATGTTTGTTTTTCTATATTGTTGTTGATGTTAATTAGAAATAACATTTAACTATCATATCTATATCCAATGTGCGTTTATGTATTGCCACATATTTAACCCTAGTCAAGATGGTTGTGTAATAAGTTTATCTATGAGAATTATTCATTTTACTTTCCGCAATCGCAACTCTCACGATATTCGCCTATTTATCTGTTTAATGTTGAGGAAACTTCCTTTTATGGTGAAGTTTACCAGTTTCATAACAATATTGTTCATTTTTTTAAATAATTTATTTGTTGTTTTGATGAAAGCGCTATGAACCGAAGTCTATCATGATTTCTTATATTTAGGCGGATTATTTTCTTCTCGGTCCTATTCTTCGCAGTGGTTAATTCAATTTCATCATCTTCTTCAAAGTTGTATTATCCTTCAAATCTCCTATGAAAAGACAACCTCGTCCGTGTAGATTTTCCCATTCATCGTTGCATAATTATATTTATTTACATGGTATTTACACTTCTTCAATCGATCATATCAGTTCAAATTAATTAATTTTTCACTTTTTATGTTGTTTCGAATTCCGTTATTTTATTTTTCATTTTCGGTTGTTGTTTAGTTTGTTGGAAATAGTTGTATTGTAGAGTAGCGGTCGTTGTTAATTAATTAGAGAAGAGGTCGTCTACGAGAAACAAGCTGAAGCTTTAGTGGACAATAAATACACGACAAAAAGTACAGAAAATGCAATAGATAAAGTGCGGAGCCTAAGTGTATTAATTAAATCCGAGCAAACTAACGACGATGATCGAAACGCACTTCTTTTTAACTGTTA
Source organism: Nicrophorus investigator (assembly GCA_963457615.1). NCBI lineage: Eukaryota > Metazoa > Arthropoda > Insecta > Coleoptera > Silphidae > Nicrophorus > Nicrophorus investigator. The sequence goes on from OY735141.1 coordinate 27,138,344, forward strand.
TTATACAACACTGATTGAGTAACTTCTTCACGAATAGAGAAATAAAATCAAATCCTTCATCGAAATCCATCTTCGTTCCATTCAGACATTTGCAGTGCGCTTCCTTAATCCTTCCTTCCTCTTGCTTATTTAATCTGTCGATCTCGGTAGAATAACAAACAAAACAAAAAATATATCTAAGAACGCACACACATAAACATGCAAGTTACTCTTTCCTCTTCCGATTCTCCTCCATCTCTAATTCCTTTAGCAGCAACGCGTTAAGAGAGTTAGTTAACAGCAGATCCAAGCGTCGTAGTCGGTGCATGGAGATGTTCTATCTACGACCTGTATATACTTTTGTCCGGAGCGTGAAGTGAACATTGAACATCTCGATGCACAACGTATTACATAAACATAGTCGAATAAATAAGTACGAGAAATCAATAGTAAACGGATGCAGAACATTGAAAAGTACAATATAATATAAATAAACGACAAGAAAGGGATTTATATTTAAAAAGAAAAAAAAGTAGAGAGAAAGAATGTTAAAAATCGAGTAATAAGAAAAGGTTCGAGAGTAGTAATAAAGAATGAAAAGAAATATAGAGTAGAATCGAGTAAAAATGTCAATATTAGAGGAGAAAAAGATTGTAAAGGATAGTTAATGTAAAAATAAGTAAACAACATGTAGTATACAACAGTATTAAGGTCGTGCAAATTTGGTCATATATAAATATGAATTAAATGAGTAAAAACAAAATGCTACGCAGTAATAATCGAATGATTTTTCCAACATGGTGATTTATCGAGATTCCTGCCTCTAAGTAAAAGCGCCTCTGGTAGTAGTACCGTGGGATCCAAGAACAACAACAAGAACAACAATAATGCATTTACCATTGATGGGTGTTATGAGGTAGATATAAATATGGTGGAGGATAAAGATTGAGTTAACACCAAACAAAATAAATAAAGCGCTTCTGAACATTGCAGATGGATGCGTGATGGTTGGTTGGGTGTGTAGTAGTAGTAGTCTATCATTCACATCAATTCATTATCAAATCGGCAGCCAAAAAGCAACGGACGATCCTTTTCTCTTTTTTCCTTCCTCCTGTATCCTCATCCGATATTCCTCATTAAAGTACGACCCAGAACGATCTGTGCAAGAGTACAGCCAGTGGTTGTCCGTGTTTATGGTCTATGTGGTTATAGTAAATAAACAAAAGTAGTAAGAAGCTCAAGCTCGATCAAGACTCCCAAGATAAGAAAATAAAAGGGAACAAACATAACATAACAAAGTAATTAAAAAAAAAAACCTAAAGAAACACTTCAAACCTAGTTTGCTTTGCTCTCATCCATATCCTCGCAACTAATCCTCGCACAACGGCCAAAACAAAAGCGTGATCAGTTAGTAATAGTCGAACACCTCTACGGTTACTGTTAAACTTAACATTCCGCTCAAAATTCCATCAACTATTGTCGTAAGCCAATAAACAGTCATCAATCCACCATTACCGCATACTTGGCATCCACAGAAGCGCTCACAATACTCGTCGCAGTTTACATTATTATCATTACTCCTCTTTCGCAACTACAAACCCCTTCGCAAAACCGCGATAATTCAATATCACATCCCAAAAAATCCATCTTCCAAATATTGTAATTTATATAATCGTCGGTAGTTGTGTAATGCTCGATTCTTTCGCATCATTAATTCATATTTACAAAATTGTAACCGCCGAATAGTTTACAGATAACATCAATTGCGTGTTAATCTACGGAACAGTTCATTGCGTTCAAGCGATTCAATAATGATTTTTCTTCGCAAATTTAGATCAAATATTTTACTCAAATCCAATGATCTGTGCTCAATTTGAACTGGAAGCTCAATAGCGTTTTCCAACTTTTCACGAAAATAAATTTGTATTTCATACAAAAATAAAATTGGTTGCAAAAAACTGGTCAGTAAATGTAGTTATTAAACAAAGTGGAGAAAGTGTTGGTGACATAAAATGCCTTAGAGATTCGTTGTAGAGTCGAAAAAATAGTAGTAGAATAGAGTTAAATTATGTAAGGCACTAAAGCGGTGGTGATTTTTGTTCGCCAATTTCTAGTACAAATTGTTAATCAGTATGCATTCGTTACTGAAGATTTATGACCAATTGTGTAAGTACATTGAACTTAAGCAAAGCAATTGTAGTAGAAATAGGTTTCAAATTAATTGTAAACACAATTTGATGCGCAGCAAATTGATTCTGAATAGAAATTTTGAAATTTGCTTTGCACCAAACTTTAAAATCGTACAAAAAAATAATAATCTGATGTAACTAAATTGAACAGTAAAGATTCATAGAATTGGAATACATACAGATTAAAAAAAGTGTCCATTTTCTGTTATAGTTTTTTTAGTGTTAATTATACATTGTTTGAAACATTAACTATTAAATAGTTTTCAAAGTGTATTTTTTATAGATGAAACATCAATTTAACATTATATTGCGTGATACAGAAACGCGTTTAACGAAAACATAAACATTAACTTGGATTGGATTTTCTTAACTTATTGGCATTATTTCCTCCCTTCAATTTTCAAGATCAATATTAATATTTTTGAATCTTTTAATTCTAATAGATTCTGTTTATTGTAATAATATTTTCATCAAAGTGAATATAATATTGTGCTGGATATTGCAAAGATTTTCGTATTTTAACCTCCAGTTAGTAGATAACCTGAAACCGAAAATACCGGGGCTTAGGGCTAGTACATCCGTTTTGGGGTCATGAACTAATTTGAAGGAAATACGTAAATACAATGGAACTGCAGCGCAATGAAAATACGCAATGTGTTAAGTGTGTGGCCTATACGAACATCTTTTCCTTGAAGATTTTAGCCAATATTTCTGGAAATTTGTTGTTTTTAATGCAGTGTTAAGTAAAATAAAACATATTTATTTAAATATGCTATTTTTGTTTAACAGAATTTTATTACTTAAGTATCTTGTAAGACGTTTAGTCAAAAAATAATTTAAAAAATAGACATACAGAAAAATCACAAAAAATAAATAAATTTCATTTAATTGATTATTTTATTATAAATTATTAAATCTTTATTTAAATTTAATGAATCTTAATAATTTCGATTTTTTGTGTATTCAGTTTATAATTAAGTCGTTTTGTGTGAATAACATCGGATATTGAAAGGAAGTTAAAGACTCTATTTGACAGAGTCTTTGGCCCACCCACCTCCACTTCCTTTTTTTTAGAATATTGATATTATTGGAATTTCTAAAAGAAAATTTATTGGGAAAACCATCTGAATGGAAAATGGAAAAGTGTTAAAAATGTTAGGAATGACTTACGGAATCATGTTTTGTGTATTCGATATACAATATTTATTAAATTCTTAACATTTAGATAATATTTTACGTTTCATTTTAATTATATTTTATAATGTTTCTTTAGATAATACAAAATTGCAAAATTTATACAGAAACTTGGTTTCATTTTAAAAGTTTTATAAATATTTTCAATGTTGTTAAACGTTCGTTGTTGGTGATGGTCTTGTTTGTATTTATTTAAGGAATTCGTGCTAATGCAGTACCATTTGAAACCTGTCTTCATAATGTTGGAACTTATCTTAATTGTTTGATAATCATCTGCTTCAATTTACTTATGTTTTCTTAATATCTGGCGCCTTAAAGTTAGTTAGTCCTATTTTCGACTATTAAAGTCTTAAATGCAAAATACTGTCAAAAACTGACGTTTAATAATAATTTATTTACACATCGTTTATGCAATAATTATGATACGTTTTGAACTATTTCCAGTAGCTTATAAACAATCTTATATATTTACAATTTTATCAGTTTTGTAATAATCTAAGTTTTATCCATGATTTTTAGGAAGTACCAACCCTCAGACGACGCCTGTCAAAATTTCATGTCAATTTGACGTTTAGTTCACAAGTTACAGTGGTTTTAGTGATGATACTTTTGTAATTTTCAAAACAATTTCGAGTGTTGATAAATCATTACTTTTTGATGAAAAAATACCGTTTTGGGGAACTCTTCTCCGTCGAGACAATTTGTAGAGAGTAGTTTTTGCTGGTCGCCATCAATTGCGAATATTATATTGCGTTATTGCTGCATTTGAAGGAAGAAATTGCGAAAAAACGATCACAAATGAGGAAGAAAAAAGAGTTGCACGAATTGCTCTTTGAATTGCTTCCCCATCCACCGTATTCTCCAGATCTGGCAAACCTAAAAAGAATACAAAGGGACATTTGGCTCCAATGAAGAAGTGATTTTTGATACCGAGACCAAAGATAAATCGTTCTACAAGAAATGTATCGAAATATTATAGATGCGTTGGAAAGAATGTATCACTCTTGAAAGAGACGTTGATGAATAAAAGTTGTCATCCTACAAACTTATTCAGTGCGATTTTTAAACTTATTTCATAGTTAAACATAACTTGAAGATTTCTTTTCGCTTCCTTAAATTGAACTGTTATTTTTTTTTGGCCCACCCTCCTCCACTTTCTTCATGATACATCATTTTTTAAATATAATTTTCGTTTCATTTATCACAAATTTCAGCAAAACTTAGTTTTTGGAAATTGTTTAAATTTTTGTTAACTTATTCTTGTTTCTGTAATTTGCCGACCATCCTCCACTTTATTGTTGCATTATATTAATCTAACATTAAGAGAACAATCATTAAGTAATAGTACCTTTAATAGATTTTCAATTAATTCTTCATCATGTCTCATAATATTGAGTACACTATTATAATCCACTTGTTTCTAACATGAAAAAAGTCATTGTCTAGTTATTTATTTTTATATTTTACAATTTATTATTTTTGAATATTTTCCTTCGATTTTATCAAATATTTTACCTTATTCAATTCGTATATTCTTCAATATTTAAACTTGTTATTTTGCATTAATTTTGCTTCTTCTATCTTCATATTATACTCAATGTTAATTCTAACATTTAACTCAACCTCTTTCGATAGTTTATTTTTCAGATATTTAATAATTTTATTATGTTCTTTTTCTTCATCCGAGTTACCATATTTTATATCATATTTTTTTCATATTCAGTAATTATTTACATATTTTTTTGTATTTTTCATACCTTCGTATTCATTAAGCTTTGGTTTTCCGAACACCTCCAGATTTGTCTGAATCTTCAAGACAATTTCATTTTAAGTATACTTGTTATATTCTTTAATTGAAAACACACTTCCGCATACAACATACTCTTCGTTCTCTGAAGACACCAATTAGACACAAACACATCCAATACACTCAGCAATCATCATCAAGTTTTTGGTTCAAGTACTTCGAAAATTCATCTCCACACCAATCAGAATCTTCCAAACGCATCCATTCACCTGAACCATTCCAACATCAATTATTTGACTCTGCTAATTCTGCATTTATGAAATATATATTTTTTATTTATTTTATTGTCCGTTTCCATATCGTTTACCAATATATTTTTGTTGCCACATTCTTTTTTTATAATACATCATTCCACTATTTCTGTAATTACTTTACAGATATAAACTTCCTAAACAAATTTAATCTTCATGATTCTTCATATTTCATTGATCTTTGATTTTTCATTTAATATTTAAACCTAATCTTTTCAACCGTCTTCTTCAACATTTAAGTTTTGTAAAAGTAATTTTAATCTGAATTTCTTCTAACCTGAAATGATTTAACACATTACATTTTGCTTGCAATTTTTTATTTATAATATTTGCTTCGTTTTAGATTTTTTGTATCACTTTCAAATGTCAATATTATGTATTTTATTGCTTTTACCTGTTTTCAATATTTCATAATTATTTTCTAATATCAACTCAGATTTTTAATTTCAATTACTTTTTCCATTTAGCAACAATGCTAAATCTTTAAGATTTTATTCTAAGAACATTTCATGTTTCATAGATTTCATGTTTATATTTTGTATTTACCTTTACTCAATTTATATGTGTAATAATTTTAAACTTTTATTTTTCTCAATACGTTTTTATTGAATTTTTGGTTTCTCATTTCATTTAGTTATATATTCCTTTTTCAATAACGAAACTACTAAATTTTTCAAACGACATCTTATTTAGACATTTGGTTAATTATTGTTATTTTCGAATTTCCATTTATTTTTTTATTTAGTTTTACTTTGGTTTCTTATTTTCTTCAAAATTCAGTTACTTTTCTTCATATTTATCTTTCAATCGTCTTTTCATAGTTTAAAATAATTATATCCTTTCGAACTATTTTTTATTACATATTTTGATGAAATCTTAACCTTGGTCTTCTTAATTTATAAAATATTACATCTTTAAATTTTTTATTTTTCATAAAATTTTACCCTTCATTTTAATTCTTATATGCAAAATATTCTCCATAGAAATTTAAATATTCTTCAACCGATTCATTTAATCATCTTTTTGTCTTTTATAAAATCCACATTTCTTCTTCAAATCCAAATTAGAAACGAACTCATGTTCTCAATATTTTCAACTTAAATGTAAAATAGATTTTCTAGGACTTGTTTCCTAAACTTAAGATTAAACTTTAACTTAATAAAATGTACTTTTCCAAACTTAATTCTCAAAATTTAAATCAATCAGCTGTAAAAACGCAATCAAACTTCAGTTCAATCCTTTCAGCATCTTTTGCTTCAACTTTCAGAAATTCATAAGATCATTCAATCAATCTTCCAATAACATCTACACTCCCAACACATCAAAAAAAACACACATTTTTTTAATAACCATACTTTACACATTCCACCACTAATTAATTTATTGTTTAATTAGATTTTTGTTTCTTGAAATTTGGCCCACCCTCCTCCACTTTCCTCTAAAACAAACGGCAATTTTTGAAAGTTTATTTCTAGTTTCATTTATTGTCCGTCATGATATCGTTTTACCAATATATTTTGTTGTCACAGTTCAAATAATCAATCAATTCTTTGACTCATTCCGAAAATAATATAATTTTATTAATATAATTTAAATCTGCTTTTTACATTTACATAATCCACTTCAAATATAATATTTCACTTATAATTTTACAAGTTTGGTAAAAGTCATTATCCCCTTTTTGATTGATCTAATTAGTTTTTACCTAGTTTCTAGAAACTTTCATTTTATATTTATAGAAAATTTACACTTTTGCTTAAGTTCACATAAATATTTTATTATATTCGAATACTTAAATTACTTTTTTTCTGATATTTAAATGATTTATTGTACCTTTTTATTACCCTATTTTTCTTCTTAAAGTTTTCAACTGAAATCAAAGAATTTTCTATCTTTATTTTGAAATTCTGAACACAGAAAAAAATGTTTTATTTTTTGAACTGTTATATTCCCTAATCAAAGTTATATTTAAAAAATGTCAATTTGGAAGTTTATTCATTTTCGTAAATAAAATAATCATCCTCAATATTAAAACTATTTATGTCTTCACAAATTAAGTTCATTTTCTAAATTTTGTTAATATTTTAAATTAATTAATTTTGTTACAAGATTTAGTACTGTCTTTATATATTTTTCTTAATATTACATCTTATAATGCTAACTTAAGTAGTCTTTAATATTTCAATAATTTTGATCTTTCGCAATAAATTTAATCATATAGATTTTTTCAATATTAATATTCAATACACTTGATAGATAAATAATTATTAATCAAACCTTTTAATAATTCATTATGTTGTTTGTTAAAATCTTAAGATTAAGAATTTTATAGTTTTTCAAATAAACAATGTTGTGCGTACGAGTTGAAGTATTAATAAATAAAATTCTTTTCATAATCATCATTTTTAATGTCAGTTTGTTTCAAATAAATTCAATTTTCATCTTTATCGAAATTTTTATATAACACTGTTTGTATTTAATAATTCTTCATCAATATTATAAGTTTATCAAAATTAGCGTCTATAAATCAAAATTTTAAAACGATTAAAAATAATCGAAATAGTAATATTTTCTTTGGTAGATTTTTTTTGTTGGAATTCCAAATATTCATTCAATTTATTATTAGTCTCACTTTTCTTAAATTTTAATAAAATTTCTTATTATCTTATCTATTTACACATTTTATATTATCCTTCGCCGTTGAAGCACGTTCGAAGGAAATATTTAGAAAGTTCAAATCCATAAATGAAATTAATAATATATATACATTTTAGCCTATTATTAATTGATTATTTCAAATATATATTTTTTACATTAAATCCAAGAAATTTATACCTATAGATTATTTACAAACATTTATCAAATATTTACCTAACTTTATAAGTAAATTTCAACTTTATTTATTGATTGTGCGTTATATTGATATCAATTTAATAAGTCTTACTTACAAATTGCAAAAAGTTCAGATTCTAATGATTTCTAATCAATTATATAAATATTACATCAATGTTTTTATTAATATTAATAGTAAAATCGTGTTTTTATTTACAAATTTGTATTGGCCCAAATTTCGGTCAATGGTCTTACTTTATCCTAATCGTATATGTACATATAGTTAATTTATAATACCTTACATAATTCCAATTACAAGATTCATCTCACGTGCAGATGAATCTAAAGGACTGCCCACTACTATGATTCATCTTTAATTGAATGTTGCTTATCGAAAAGCAACATTGGAACGTCTCAAATTATACAATAACTCTAATCTATGGTTTCGTGTCGAACTGTTGTACGTAGTACTCCTCTACGTCCGACACTTATATTTTATATGGAAATCGTTTGTCTCGATGCTTTTCGCAAAGATTGATAATCGTAAATTCATACTTAACAACATAAATCATTAATATTACTTTCTTATATTTATTCTACTTTTTAAGGTTTGAGTAATCTTCAAAGATCCCCAAACCTTAAGCTTATAATGTATTTTGAGTCATTGAAATTGTTAATTTATGGTTTTTAAAAACCATAAATGTGAAACTTATTTACATTTTACATAAATAATACTTATTACATCTAATTACTTCATATATTCAATCATAAAGTTTATATACTGTTTGTTTCAATGTGTTGTGTATTTTTAAAAAGCGGTTTGTAATTACATCAATAAATTTCGCGTAGTTAAACATAGACAAACATTCACAGTTCTACTGAATCGTAAGCATTCAAATGTGTATTTTTTTCTTCGTATTCCGCATCAAAAATGCAAGATGTTTCGAACGTCTATTGAAATCAATATTTTAAGGGTAAATTCATTTAATTCTGTCGTCATGGGAAGCATCTTGCATTCGGTTTAACAAACAACGACAAGATATGCAGGATGGATTCAAACGGAACAGGCACAGACGATTTGTAGCGAAAAGAAATACATAAAGATAGAAGAGTATTATTCATTTTATCGGGTGATATTGAACAGCAAGCCAGTTTATTCTGTAGTTTCTTTAATTATAATTATCCGTAATTTATTGCTGCGCGTAATTCTATACATTTGCATGCATTTAATTTGCAATTAACATCCAACATCCATATTCTGATCTGCGTTTGAAAAAAAAAATCGATGTCAAGAAAAATTAACATCTATAATCAATTATAGGGAAACAAAAAAAAATGTAGTGTCTGTAGTTTCTGTTCAAAAAGATTCTTAACATTTATTTCGCATGCACTCTAAGAAAACAAGATAGATAGAGTCAAGATGGAAAGATAAGAGAAGAGTGTGTATCGTAATGAAGGATAGAATAAAGCACCACTTCATTCTGGAAGAACTCGAAAAGGAAACACTCTAGCAAAAAAACGCGCAAATCTATGAAAAAATTACACTTTCTTAAAATAATTGATATTAATTATGTTTTCCACGCATGCATGCTGCACATAAACTTGCTCTAACATTCCTTAAACATCCATTTCGGAATCGGTAAATGTACGCACATCTAAACATTCATATTAACATTCTCCGACTTAGTATATTTAAAATTTCTTATTTTTACTCAAATATCCTTGTTTGCGCCCAATTAATTTTTAGTAATTATAATGTTTGTGTATCAGAGAAACAATTATAATTTGTTATTTTTTTTATACCTGAAAAGAAAATTGCGAATCTGAAGATTTGTTCAAATATATGTGAGGTGTGTAACTTTTAATAATTTCCAGAATTATTAGCAATAATTAATGAAAAAAAAAATACTTTTGGTTAGTGCTGAAATGTAATTAATAGAAAATAATGCCAATAACGAGGAGGTAGACAAGAAACATAAATCATGGGAGAGTGCAATGGATGGCAAAATAAACAAAAAACAAGAGAAACGTAACGCATTCATTTGTTTTTGTTTTCGGGACGAAACAAATTTAAAATAAAGAAAACGTGTGAACGATAAGGCAGAAAAACGGAGAAAGTGAAAGAGTGCAGTAAATCGAATACGGAACTGTAAACAATACACAAAACATAACATCAACAAAATAACAAATTGAATGCGATTTTATCATTAATAGTTTTAATTTAATCATAAATAAAACGTGTTTGTTCAACGAGTTTTTCTTGAAATTTTCAACGTAACTCTTGTTTAATCAAAGAAATTTAATTTAGTGATTAGAGGAACGTTGAAGATTAACCAATTCACATAATTTCATTAACAATAATACATGGTACATTTAATTAACACAAAATGTTTGTATTTCAGTTCAATGTTTGGAGCTTTGTTGTTTTTTTTTTCCATCTTAAAACAGTTATGATGTACATTTACAATTATTACATTGTCTTAAAATTTTCTTGCATCGAACGGGTCCGAGGAAAGAGATTTTTTTCAACTTAATTATAATTGGTATTTCTTACAGTAGTTTCAATAAAAAAAGAAAACTTATATATTAGATACAGCCATAATTCACACGAAATTCGTTTCCGACTTTCGAAACTTATATCTCATTAAATCAATAATTATCATTTCCTATATTTAATTGAAATGTTTCTTCCGCAGCGTTTTCATCGCAGAGAAAGGAACAAATTTTATTTATATTATTATAATTTTATACTCGAGTAATTTTTCTTTTTCAATTAAGTTATTATTACATAATATTTACACGACTATTGGAGGAATACATGGATTCTAAATATTTACTAAGAAGTTACTTTTTCTTGCATTTGGACATGGAAGTCCGTAGAATGTTTAACGCAATTTAATCAAAATAAATAGTTTCGTATTTCTAAAACATCCAGTTTTATGTAATACACGCACACGCGATTCAAAATCGTCCTTAATCTCAAACTTAATGCGACAGGTCCTTCACTCGCGCTTCTAGAGTAACAATTATAGTATTGTTGTACTTGTTTATATAATCACAACATCAATTTGTACATAGCTTAATCCTAAACCAATAATTTCTTAGTTATAAGTGTTTATAACAGTTCTAAACATTTAATATTTGCCAATTGTCCATCTTTCTAGCAAAAACTGTTGATATAACATGTAATTATTCTACAATTTATACACATTTTTTAAATCTATATTAAACATCAATAAATGTATTATAACAATTATAGTATTGTTGTACTTTTGCCTTCATAAACGACACTTAATAACACATGTGACACATTTATTACATCAATGGAAATGCGGAGAAATATAACGCTCGCAATAGATGCAAAGCAGTTAGTGTGGAATTTTCCTAATTAAAAAATTAGTCGTCAGCAACAAAATGCATACGAAAGAAGCAAGGTTTGAGTTACATTTTATGGAGTAAAATAAACGGCTAAGCAGTATAAGTTTAGTTTGCATTTCAGCAGTATTTTAAACACGATTTCCTTACATATCTATATCGATTTACTATCGAATTATTTTCACGTTTGGTACAAGCAATGCGTATCTTTCGATATTCCAAAAGTTTATAAATTATAATTAATTTATAAACGAAACTTATGTATTATATTAATTATTTTCAGTATATTCGATTTTTCTTTCAAACGATTTTATTTTAGAAATAGATTTATCTCTCATATTTCTGTAGATGTTCATTGTATATTTTCATCATTTTTTACTTCATGATATTTTCGAATTGAATCAAGCTATATTTCAAGAATATTTTATAATACTCTGGTATTATTTTTAAACATTTAGTCATATTTTCGACAGATTAGATAATTTCTGAATGATCTTTGATATTATCTCATATTTATTTCAATTTATCGTGTTTTGTATTCGAACTGGATCAATTATTTTTCGTATATTTTTATATAAAACTTCAAATATTTTTGCTTGGATTATTTTCAAATTAAATCTTTTTTTTATAATTTAATATTTCTGGTATATTTTCTAGATAATATTGAATAGAAAGACAATTTTCGTCATTTCATATTTTTATTAAACTGCTTACATCTTCATAATTTGTGGTCAATCTCAAATTATATTTTATGAATGTTTATTGTATTTTTTCATCATTTTTACTTGGATAATTTTTTAATTGAATCAATTTTTGTTTCATAATTTAATATTTTTGGTACATATTTCTAGAAAGATAATTTTTGTCGTTTCATATTATCTCTTCAAAATTACATATTTTTATTAAACTGCTTACATCTTCATAATTTGTGCTTACTCTTAAATCTCATATCATTTTTTTCATCATATTTATTTGGATTATTTTTAAGTTAAATCAATTTTTGTTTTCAAAACTTAATATTTTTGGTACATTTTTCTGAATAATATTGAATAGAAAGACAATTTTCGTTATTTCATATTATTTCTTCAAAATTACATATTTTTATATTTTAAACTGCGTACATCTTCATAATTTCTGGTTACTCTCAAATTTCATAGAATTTGTTAATGTTTATTGTATTTTCTCGTCATTTTTGCTTGGATTATTTTTAAATTAAATCATTTTTAGTTTTCAAAACTTAATATTTTTGGTACATTTTTTTAAAAAAATATTGAATAGAAAGACAATCTTCGTCATTTAATATTATTTGTTCAAAATTACTTATGTTTTTATTTAAAATTTATCCAAAACTGTATCCCTAAATTGTCATTTGTGATTGTATATTTTATATTCTTGTCTTGTAAAGTTAATTTATAATAATTTTCTCATTAAAAATTCTGTCATCTTTCAAACCTAACTATAATTTGCGTATGTTTAATTTCTATACCCGTACAAATTTACTTCGATACTTGAGTATTTTAATTTCGAAATGATTAATTTCTTACATTTTCTGAAAATAATTATTTAATATTTTCTAATTATAATTGGGTGAATTTTCACTAATTTCCCATATTTTGACATATTTTTCAACATTTTTATATAAAACTCAATTAATTTTAAAGACAAATTTTTATCTTTTCATATTTTGTATCTTCAGAATCTATGGATCATTACATTTCAATGAATATTTTGTGAATCTACAGATTATTTTATGACATCTTTCTTTTATTAGTTTCCTACATTTTTGAATATTTGTTCTTTAAGATCTTTAAACTAACTCGCAAAAGCTTCATAACATTTCTAATTATAATTAGTAAATGTTTTGTATTATTTTCTTCCATTTATTTCAATTAGTTGAGTATTTTGTGTTTCGACTTCTTGCGCATTTTTCAGATTTTTCGTCATTTCATATTGTTTTTTTTTTAATTCTTCCTTCCTTAGTAGAAAACTCTTACATTTCAGTTGTAATTTGTAAATGTTTATTTTATATTTTCTATTTCATATTTTAAAGATTTTCCCTATGCAATGTTCAACTCATTTTCTATACGTAATTTGTCAAGATTATCATTATCACAAGATTTTAGTTTCTATTTGGATCAATTATTATATTTTTTCTGTCAATAAATTTAATATATTTTTGTATTCAATTTCAAGAACATAAAAGACTGTTTTACAATTTAGCATTTTTATAAAATCCCTCTTCAATTAAACCGTAAACTGAAACTCATTTGTAAATGATCATATTTATTTCAATTACTCATAGATTTTATTTTTATCTTTATCATAATTTCATTAACTTTAACTTTCTTAATTATAACGAAAATTTTAAATTCTTATATTTGTAAACATAATTTCTGAAAGAATTAAACTACAATTTGTGGAGACTTTCTTGATCTCTTATATTTTCGGAACCTATCCTCAAACTTTACTTCTATTTCACATCATAATTTGTTCAATTTATAATTTTTCAGTATATTTTTTTTTTATTAATTTGATTACATTATTTTTTAGTCACATGTTTCTAAAATATCATCATCGTTATTTTATTTATTTTTATTGTTAATAGAAAATGCAGATTCCAATATCGTACAATTCTAAGCATAAATGGTGAATATCTTCATATTAACTTCAATTAATGGAATATTTTGTATGAAAATTAATCCGTTAATTCTTCAATTTTCTGTATTTAATTTAATATTTTAATACTTCAACATGGTAATTTTCTTAAGAGAAAATGCAGATTTCTTATAATAATTATTATTTACTTCAATTTAAAGTGTATCTCTTCTGTACATTTTTATGCATTATATTTTTAATTTTTGTTATCGCTTGTATTTAGAATATTTTATTATAAAATTACAATAATAGAAAACGCCGATTCGAAATGAATAATTTGTGAATTTTTACTTTTGAATTTTCATATTTTAACATAATTTCAAACAATTTTTATATCAAAGATTTTCCTATATTTTGATTATTTCATTACACAAACTTATTAATTTATAATTATTTCAGTTTTTAATGCGTAAACTATTTCACTTTCAAAATGATTCCATCATTTTTCTTATAAAATAAATAAATGTATGTACGTTTTTCATTTATATTTTCTGTATTGTAAAAAATAAAACTGAATATTTTGGTTTTGAAAATTTCAGTTTCTATTATTAATATTTCCTTTACGAGTATTACATTATAATTTACTGTTAAAATCTAATTATTTACATTAATTAATATTAACCAGTATAGTAATTGTACTCCTCAGCATTAGACGTTCCGAATATTAAATAAACCATAAGATTTTTTATTCCGATTTTAAAAAAAAGTTCAGTTTATTTCAATAACTATTTCTTATTTACTTATATTCTTAATTATTGTGTAAATCTTAACTTATCACTTACCATTAGTTTATAAGTAGATTTTGAAATTTCTCCAAAACTGCCATTATTAATTAAAACTACCTATTTTTCATTTGTACATAAAATTATACATAATAAAAATAATTCAACCGTTTCCTTTAAATACATTTTATATAATTTATTTACATAAAATAATTACATTCTGAAAATATTAATTTCCTTCGGTTTTCTTATAAAACTTATATCTTCAATATTTCATATTTCTTGTATGTTGATATTCAAATAATTTGTAAACCTTAATTTTTATCTTTGACATTTATTTTAACAATTTGGATATTTCGAATAAAAACTTCCTGTCAATTTTCTTGTTATTAATAATGAAGTAGATTCGAGTTGTTCATATTATAATCAAACTAAATTACTTTCAGATACATTTAAAATTGAAACACAAATTGTAATAAAATTTTCTGATTTTTCATAATATTATAAAATATAATTGAAATTATTCAATTATTAAAATTTCTTATTTTCTTTAACTTTTCGTAGAAAGATTTGATTTGAATATAAAATAACAATAAATTACTTTTAATGATATTTTAAAAATGTAATTTTAATTTTACTCAATTTTAAAAATTTTGGTTTCAATTATTTTCTTATTAAATTTCTTTATTTTTACCTAAATATTTCAAATATATTGTATGTTGTTGTGTAAAATCATTTATAAACCTTATTTTTTGTCATAATTTATATTTTGGATATTTCCAATAAATAAATTATCAATTTCCTATCAAACTCCTTGAAGTTATTAAGTAGATTATCCTTAAAATTATAATTACTTTTTTTCTTCCGTTTTCTTATAAAACTCTATGAACATTTTACATTTATTGTTCAACATATTATTTTTGTAATCAAGAATGAATTACTTTCAGTATTTTTGAATCTGTAATACATTTTCAAAATTTCAAATCCTTCTATTTTGACCGATTACTTTATGCAACTTCTTCAACATTATCTAATGAAATCATTAAGCTCGAAATACAAATTTCTACACTTTTCATCGCTTCTTAAACTAAATTCTTTAATCAACTTAATAGATTATTTCTTTCATATCATAAAAGTCGAGTAGAATTTCAAAAAAATTGTATAACTTTAAATTAAATCAGACATTAATTTTATTTTCATTTCAGAAAATAATCTAAATATAAAATTTGTTTCATTTTTCAAATTACCTTAATTTCAATCTAAATCCAAAGATTAATTTAGTATAAAAAAAGCATGTGTAATGCTTAATTTTTCATAATTTTTAAGTACATATTTATAAACATTTCAGAGAATGTATTTATCCAAATATATAGTGTGGTATATTAACTGTTGCATTAGTTAAAGTTGACTTAGTGTATTGCTCAATATTAACTGAAACTTATATTTTCTTAAAATTTAGTTTCTGGTTTTTAGTGTTCGATAAATACATGAAAAATCATTTATTAATTAACGTCTGCAGCCAACATGTTCTATTGGTTGTATTTCTTAGCATTAACATATGGTTTTTGCATTTGTATTAATAGTATTTCAGCCAAGATATCAATTTTCCTTCTTCCTTGATTAAATTTCTTAAGTTAAGTTTTTGTTCATTTTTTAATCAAATATTGTGGTTATGCCGAAATCAACCTCGAAAATTGTTACCACAGACGATAATTCATAAAAAAAAATCCATATAATCTCAGATCAGAAATAGCAGTTAATTCTCGATTTCTTAACGTTTCACCAACGATCATGTAATTTCAATTCGACCTTCCTAGTCGGTCTTTAAACATTATGTGTAATAGTAAATACATACATCATACATCGCTTTTATATACGCTCGTATCATTAATTAATCATCCAATTTTTAATTGTTGCTTAATTAAAATAAATATATTATAAACATAAAGTTAATTTTCTTTCATTTTTATATGAAATATTGTTTTCAGAATTGTTTCAACCTGAATAAAGTTTTTAAATCATTTAAAAAATGGTTTAGTAAACGAAATAATCATTGTTAAACTTATTGTAAACTTCGATAATTCACCGAGAAAATAATTTAGACCTAATCGTATTATTTAATGTTAGCCTACGATTCTAAATGCTTGGGCAAAATATTACCTTTAAAAAAAAATCGCCGTTTTATATATATTTTTTTTTAAACTTCGTTCTCACTGATAGAGAGGTATGCTTAAAAGATAATTCCGCTGTAGCTAAAAACTAAATGTCATAGGATTCTAAATATAAAAGATCATAAATACCTTAGTTCTGAATGCTAAATGAGAGGTTTGCAGTAAACCTTCATTTGAAAATCGCATTAAATGTAGTGCATCAATGCGTCCCGCTCTTAATACTAGAATGGAGGAAAAAAGAAAGTGTGGTTGCAAATATATGATTGAATATATATATAGAGCCGAGACGAATGTCAAGTGCGTCTTAATAAATTACAGAGGACCCAGATACTTCGCCTGCTTTGATCTGCAATTGGAAAATACCCCCAAAAGATGTATGGTAATACTAAGTGGGTTGTGGTTGTAGGCGCTTTGAAAATTTTCATGTTAGTAATAACAAATTAAAAAAAAAATTGTAAAAAAAAAACTAAACGAAATCTTATAGATTTCGCTGATTAATTGAACTGATTAATATAGACAAGAAATAAAAAAATAAGTGAGACTGAAAACAAAAGAGTACAAAACAAAACATATTATTAGGGCAATAGTAATAATAATTCGTGAGGTATATATATTGTTTCGTCTAGCAAAAATAAAATGATTAAACTAAAATTAAATTTGTACTTACTTGGATCTAATATCAATTTGACTTAAATTGAATCTGTTTTTGATTTGAATTTGCAAATCCTCATTGAAATTTCATGAAACAAGTTCGCTGCCTTATCGAGATGTTCATTTGTGTTTAGTTTAAGAGAAACCCAGAATAAGGGACGAGCGCGTGAGATCGTTATGCAACATAATCCACGGCATTCTCTTTGCATTAAACTTTGTTGCAGGCTAACGAAACTGGAAGGCTGATTCACAAGATCATGAACAACAACGGCGGTTCAGTGAACGGCGTTGAAAATGTAAGTGTGAAGTGGTTGTTGTCGATTTATTTTTTTTATTGAATAATTATTATCATCATCTTCGCAATGCATTTAATGCATGCACAATTGTTATGTTACAAATTTTAGTGCAATTTGCTAAGCTAGTAATAATATTGTTTAAATAGTTGTTTTCCTGCAAGTGAAATCTGTTAAAAAGTAATTAGAAGGAAAAAAATAATAAATAATAATGTATATTTATATTTTTCAATATTTGTATATATATGTATAATAATAATCATCATCATCAGGGCGCACTAAAGCTAAATTACTTAGGAGGAAAAAAAAATTCATATTATAATCACTATTGTTATATAAAGTATTTGGAAAAGAAAACAAAAAAGTGAAAACTAGTTTTTGGTAACTTAATTGCTTTAAATATAATTAATGGAATCTAGGTATTTCAATATATTTCTATAGTAATTGTCATATGGATATAAATTCAAAATAAAAATAAAAATTGAAGATCAATAATTGGCGGTGGCTGCTGCGCACCCTAGATTTTGTATTCCGGATGACCCGAGATTGTGCACGAAGGGCAACAAAATCGATTGATTCCCTCAGCATCTTCGCCACCACAAACCACCATAGATGAGCATGCGCACATCTCTTGCGTCATCGAATGATGATCACGGTTTACGCCCTTCCGACTCGTCAGCGATTTGATCGATTTTTGTGTTTTGATAATCCCCCATTTTTGCTTTTTTTTTTGTAAAACTGCATTTTATCAGTGTTTGCGTTTTTCATTCGATTCGATTCAATTTAACTTGGTATGTTTTTGTTTGTTCGGTTATCGTTCATAGATGGCGCTGTGCCTGTGACAGATTATTGATTGACTAGACCCGGGCAACGGGCCCTGGGAGGGGGTGCGGGTCGCAGTACGACACACACGATAGTAGTAATTTTATGCGATCGACGATATTTACGGCACATTCTGGAAATTGAACGAACAAATTGTTGTACAACAACAAAACAAAAAGAAATAAATTATTAGTAATAAGAGATTGAACCAAAAAAAAAAAGATATCAATAACCTATCTGATTAAATAAATTTAAAAAGAATAAGATAATTGATATATATGCTATGGTTTTGCGTGAAAAAAATGCACGTTAACGCCAAGGACGTGGCCAGCGCCCAAGCGACCGGTGCAATATATTTTTTTTAACAAAATTTGTTACGTCGCTTGAGAAGCAGAATTTTGACTTTATGAATTAGTAACGAAATCATAAAATAATTGAGATTAAATTATACAAATCCTGTTAATGAATGGTTTGTTTTTTTTTTTTTGGTAGTGTTTGGATTGGGGTTGGTCCTGGTCCTGGTCTGGATTGGGGGCTGATCATCCTCGGCGTCTCGACGTTGCTCTCACACGAAAACTCACTAAACTACAACATGGCGGTCGTCGGATAGCTCTTTTATACCCGACATCCCCCACCAACTTTAACCTCTGTCCCACCCTCGGCCGGGCACCGCTCGAATTGCTGCACGTCAGAAGATGTCATCTCACTCGCACATACCTCCAATCCTATAGCTCCTTCCTCGTCCGCCTGACTTTTCGAAAGATTTGGTACCACCTAGCAACCAACCAAGTATTGATCGTGGCAACTGCGCCGCAAATTTAATTCCTGCCTGCTCGAGTTTTTACATCTATTGCGTTCCTTTTCTTTATTTATTGTTGTTACCGTGCATTATTGATCGACAAATACGCAGTGGCGTAGTTCAATTTCTAACGCATACAGAACAACAAATAAAAGTTAATAATTATGATTAGTACATGAATAATTACATTTGTAATAATTAAAGATAATATTACAAATGTCATTGATTTTTATTTATTTCTTTATTGTATTGAATATTCAAGAAGATTACATAATTAAACACAAAAGGTTGTTGAAAACTTGTTAATATTTATTCTCTTACAATTAAATAATCGATACAAAACATGCAGATTAAGTTAATTGATTTATGAAACAAAAATTCTATAGTATTTCCTTTGCATTTAATATTAAGTCTTATTTTGATATGTTAAGGAAGTAAAAAATAAAGTTATAGAAAACTAGGATAAAAATGAATAAAACTGACAAATATGAGTTCTCATGCACGAAAAACGATGAATACATTAATTTGTATATTTTTAAAATGTGAAATTTTTGTCTAAAAAACAGAAAAGCACAAGTTTGTAATATTTTTGTGAAAAATTAGATTCCAAAAAATGATCAGATTTAGATTTTCATAATCAGAAATTTTATGATTATGAACATCAACATATCGTAAGAAATATTATAAAATATATTTTATTTAGAAAACGTTTTTATGTAATTAATTATATTATTTATAATTAATATTAATTTTTCAATACCTTTTTATGTTCGATATTTTGTGAATTTGCAAAAGTTGATTGATTTCGTAGGTTTTTTAGGTGTCATTTTGGTACGAATGAAACATAGATACCTTTAGTGTTAATATAATAAGAACTAATTTAAATGTGCAATAAATGGCCACAATTTTCTTTCTAAAATTTAAGTAACGATTTTATTATTTTAAATTAATTGTCATTATTTTTCCATGAGATGCGTCATATAGCTAAATATTGATTATTAATTGTTTCAATTAAAGTTTCAATCATTAAATAACGTGACTAACGAATTCAATGAAAATGTATATACCATAAAGGAATAACTTTCCTATAAACGTTTAAAACTTAAGAAACGTTGCGTCATATGTGAATATTGAATAAATCATGCACGAAAACATGAGTAACGCAATGATTTAACTATATGATAATATTTTATCTATGAGAAGTAAATAAAACATTATCTATTTGAATTAATATGATAAATAATAGATATTTGTATGTCAAACTAATAAAAAGATTTTATATTAATCGGTGTGAAATCATTTTTTAACGTGTTAAACATTAATTATTAATTATTTCGCAATGTTGCAACAGGCGGAAAATTGCTTGTTACGCCACTGCATCGAGTGCTCGATGCAGCTCGTAATATTTCAGCCCCGGAAAATCCGGGGGCCGTTTTCGCTTGGCAACACGCAATAAGGCTGAATTTACGGTAGGACCGGAAAAGCTGCAACAAAAAAAAAACGTATTTTCAACAGAGAAAAGTGATAGAACTTTATTTTCTAGAACGCCATATGTTATAATTAAAGCGTTTTTTAACGAAAGATTCAACAGCTTGTTAAAATTACATGTTTTATGTTAATGAAATAAAACGTGACGTTATCGTCGTGTGTGACGCAACGTTGCGTGCCTTTTCCAAACTTGGACGATGAGTGGGAAATCTTTCCATTGCTTTTCGTGGAAAGAGAATGATAGAACTATTTAGAATGAAATGCTGCGGATTTGGTATGGTTGGAATGGAAAATGATGCCAAATGCGATCGTTGAAACCTTGAATTCCTATTAGAAAACAAAGGCTGATGACCGTTTTCTACAAGGTTTTTTTTATATAAATTCCATCGCTCTGCGTAGAAAGCACGTGGGAGTTTGTTTATCAAGTGAATTTTACAAAATTATCATTCATGGAAAATTCAGCAATTTTCCATGAAAAGTATCATTTATAATTTAAAAAATAATTATTTTGTTAAAATGTAAATTGATATGTTAATTTCCAAATAGAATTTTTCGAATTTTTGTTATAAACAAAAGTATTTATATAAAAGTCATGACTAACGTATCATTTTATTTTCAGTCACTGCCTGTGAGTTGTTTCCTTAATATACTTCGTCGCTTTTAGAATGAGAGAACGTTTTTAGAACATTCTCTTCTCGTGAGGTAGAAAATCCATTTATTTACCTGATGGAAGATTTTAGTCTATTCTTAGAAAATCGTAAAACGACTTCTTTACTGCAATGTTTTTTTTTTATAAAGACCAAAGCAAATAATTTATTTTTAAACCAAAACACTTAACGCATTTTAATTGAAAATTTTTACGTTATGAAATTGAAACTATTTATAGCCCCAACTATAGTTAAGTTGCTATTAAATCCAAGGTGACATCTCCCTACATTAAGTCGTTATTTCATATTAAATAATTGGAACAGCTTTTTTCCATTCGAGCCGGCATTGTTTAAAATACTACCGTGGAAGTCACTTTGTTCGTAACAAACAAATAAAAACACGTATTTTTAGTCACAAGGCTAAATACGTCATTTGTCCAGGTAATAAACTTCTATTTATTGTTATTAGCTTCATAATAATAATAATGGTAATTGCATGTTTATTAGATCTAGAAATTGATGTATAAAAAATAAATGTCGAACTTTAATTAAAAAATTGCTTCCAGTTATTTACAGATACGTAAACAATTCTAGAAATACGTTCGAAAAAAAAATGTATAATTTAAGTTGCTGCATGTGAATTGATATAATTTTGGAATAATTCCAGTATGAAACTTAAATAAATATATTTGTGAGTGCATTTTTCAAATCGCAAATAACACGAGAGTTCCCACGCTTTCTCAAGTCTTAAACATCTGTCGACAATTGCAGATGCTCTTTATGCACGAGGGTTGTTCTTTGTATTCAGGAAATTACCAGGCAGATCAAAGGTTCTCCAGCTGCTACCTTTGAAAGCGCTCCCTCTTCCGTTTAATAAAAGGCAGGTTTCAACGTGATCACATGTCGGCTCATGGAGTTTTGTTGCGAGAAAATAAAAAGTTTATTACTTGCAGAGCGTATTTATTAAATATTACGTATTGTTCTTGAATTTTAAATAAATAACATTTTTTAATGATAACAATGAAATGTAATTCATGATAATAATGAAATATGTATTGAAATTCTGATAAAATTGTTAAATCAACGGACAGAAAGACCTTTAGTCAATTATTTTATTTTGTATATTGAAGTTTAAAAAATTTGTGATTTTTTTCATAATAGTTTAAATAAAAGCGGAAATACACAGCATTTTGTAACGGTTTATTACAAATTTAAACGGAAAAAGCGTCTCGAATGAATTTGCGTACGTGGCAAGAACTTCTGTTGCCACGCCCTAGTTGCAGCGCTGCACATTTTATATATTTTTGTTATTTCGTTTACAAATACTTACTTTTGATGTATAAACATTACAATAATATAATTATTAATTTAAATGTGACATTCGTCAATTTTTAGAAATGTTGGCGACACCTAGCTTTGATAGAAACATTTCCAAATGTTGATGGAACCTTTTAAAATTATTAATTAAAATTGATAATTCTAATTTAATCATGAGTTTAAAAATAAATTCTTTTTCTCATGTTTATAACATATATTTTAATGCCAAGATTTTTTAGTAGGGTTTGACATTTTGGTGAATGTCATACTGTATAATGTCCGCATAAATTGATAAATTATAGAATAATTTAAATTTCAAAAATATCAAATTTATTTATTTAAATGTTGGATTATATTTTGTGAATAATTGTAGACATATTTTACTTATTGACAATTTTTTTATAGACAACTCGAGATCTAATTATTTCCCTGAATTCGTTTTAACATGATCCTGAATTTGACGTGGATTTCTACTAAACTGAACGCATTTCTATATTCGTCCAATTGGAATTACTACCTCCAGCTGCGTTCCGGCAACGGATGGCTCCTGCTTCAGACAGACACTTTGTTACATTATTTTTCTCTTCGTTTTCCAACTCGACGAGCAATTTCGAACGCAATATGCTTTCCAATTAAGGATACTGTCGACGGCAGAGCTTATTTTTTCCCATTGGATGGACTCGTGCACTCGCAATCATAGTGCCGGAACATTTCTTTCGCTAATTAAAATCTACTTTTAATTGCAGCTCAGGACGTTCTCGCTCCAATTGATGCACCGGCACCTGTGCTTCCACGCATGCTACATGTTCAATCTGGATTATACATTGTTGTACACGGTATGTATTGTCCAAAAATACTTTCAGTATGCTTCTACTTTGAAATATTAAGTACTAAAGAAGAAACCGATATGGTGGCGCCATCTCCTAACTTAAATCCAAAGCATAATAACAAACTTTATTTTACTTACTAGTTAATTAATTATGTACAAAGAGTTAATCAAATCTTTAAGACATTGTGCGACACGAGCTAACTATCGAGGGTGGATGAAGAATAAATCTTTAAGATGTCCATTTGTTGTATTCTCACCGTATTATTGTCGGAATATATCAAAAAACATAAAAATGAATATAATTGCAAGATCTTAAATCCGGAGAAAATCGACTGAACACTATTGTTAATTAGAAACTGCTCCATTGATTGTAGCATTAAGTCACAATACGTTAGACTTTCAAATTTGTAATAGTTTCTATAATGACAAACATCGTCTTTTCTAACAAATTCTCAATTATCTAATAGTGTCTAATATTGATATCAATTTGCAATTTATTTTTTCACTTTTCTGCACGTGTTTTTCCATAAAATGCGCTAACTTATCGAATAACGAAATAAATTACTACGTCAGATAGAATTAGCGATTGCGGTCAGAACCGGATCTAGGCGTAGCGCACTGATTCAATTAGAAATTTTGTTTTTTTACAGTTTAAATGTTATTAACTCTTTTGTTAAGATAAAATAATTATAAAGTTTTTAATTGTATTTTTTATGTGTTTGTAGCTGATTGGAGCTTCGACGACTTATATGGTGATTTTGATTCAATTCGATTTGGCTAAACCCACGGATCCGGCGGGCTGCAACAGCACTGCGTTATAATAAGTTTTTTTTTAAGATTTTACTAATCACCAGATAAAATAACGCACGCTTCTTATGCAAAATGAATTTGTTATTACACAAACAGCGATAAAAACGTAAACACCAATAGGCGATTGCGATAAATCAAGCTACAAAACAATTTCGACACGAAAGAATTCAAAGATTTGTTTATTAACGAGCATAGCTTGATGTGAGATAGATTGTTTTTTCCACGAGTAAAATGCTGGGTGTTTTGTTATTGGCGGTAGGCGTTCTTCTTGGGAATGTGGAAGGTGTTAAGGTGATTGTGGTGGGTGCAGGACCTGCAGGAATTGCTGCTGCTACGACGCTTTTATCGCAAGGTATAGATGTGACAGTATTGGAGGCGGAGGATAGAATTGGAGGTAGAGTGCACAGCGTACCCTTTGGTGATGCTGTGGTGGATATGGGTGCGGAATGGTGCCACGGGGAAGAGAACAACGTTGTTTATGAGATGGTGAAGGGTTTGGGAGTGCTGCAATCTAGCAATTATAGCGGCTCTTTGTTCATGTCGGACAGGAAGGAGGTCGGAGATCAGTTGATCTCTGATTTGCATGAGATGTTCGAGGAGATTTACAGCACGGACGGCGATAAGAAGCAGGAGGAAGGCGTCACGGTGGGCGAGTATTTCATCAAAAGGTAGATCTTCATACATGGTGAAAGGCTTTTGTTGAATTTGATTGTATTACGATAGGTATAATGAGAGTGCGAGGCAGAGGTTCTCCGGGAAAAATCTCGACTTCTGCTTATTGAGTTTGGACCTTATGCATCACTACGTATTATCCTCAGAGGGCGCCTTCTCCTGGTTCGATACTTCGGCCAACAGTGATTACAGGGATTGCAAAGGCGATCTTGCGCTAAACTGGAACGGTTTTGGTTATAAGACCGCGCTTGAAGTGATGATGCGGAAACATCCTAAGGTTTACGATCCGTCCTTTTCGATCCTATCCAAGATTCAGCTGAACAAGGTTGTGCAAAAGATCAGCTGGGATGATGGCGTTAATGTGTCTTGCACGGACGGCACTTTTTACACTGCCAAACACCTAATCTTCACGCCATCACTTGGCGTTCTGAAGTATAAACATAGGAGGATGTTTTCTCCCCCGTTGCCTAGGCACAAGGTCCGAGCTATCCGAGATTTGGGTATCGGGGCTGTCATGAAAGTCCTGATGCATTTTGAGAAACGCTGGTGGCCCGATCAATTCAACGGATACAGCTTTGTTTGGACGCACGAACACCGAGATATGCTCATTGCGGAATTCCCCAAAGGGCCTTCCAGAGTAATCGCTTCTTTTCTTCCTCATATATCTTTATAATCCTAATTATTTCTCTTCTTCCAGTACGGTAGATCATGGCTTCTCAACTTTATGACCGTACTACCATTGGAGAGGAATCCGAACGCGCTTTCCGCTTGGATCACCGGAGATTTGGTTCCTGAAATCGAAAGAACTTCCAACGAAACTTTAATTGATGGCATCCACTTCGCACTGGATAAATTCCTCGGACATAAATTCAACATAACAAAACCGGATAAAATCCTTAGGTATATTCAATGACCACTTCAAACTCTAAATCTAACATATTTCTCTACTACAGGACCAATTGGTACGCGAATCAGAACTTCCGCGGAACATACTCGTTCCAAACTACGTCGTCTCGCAGAATGAAAGACCCATCCAGTAACGAAATCCTCGCCGAACCCTTGAAAAACGTGCACGGTGTTCCAACCGTATTATTCGCAGGAGAAGCCACCCATTCCCATTACTATTCCACGGTGCATGGAGCAATTGAAACGGGCAGAAGGGAAGCTAATCGCATTCTGCACTTTATACAAGACGCCGAGAACGAATTGAGTTGAACCTCTATACATATTATAACACATTTAGCCGCAGCTAAGATTACTTCTTCTTATTTTGTTAATTTAAGCTATAGGAAGAACAGTAGTTGATAATTGCACATTCTTTCGTATAACCTGTAGCTTGTTTTGGATAGAAACAAGAACGGATAAACGAATAATAATAGAGAACAAATAAAGTACTATATATCATCGTTTTTATTTACCTTTGTTTAAGAATTGTAAAACTTCTATTATTCAATTTTTTCTCACTCAGTGAATTCCCATATTAAGACGTGAAAGTGAGATGTTGTGAGTAGAAATTTCTTGACGAGTTTCTAAGAATCACACGTAATCCATTGTTTGAATTGCGGCTTGCTTCATTTCTGGTTAAAATGCGTGTCCTTCGAAAGATTCCATCAATCATCGTATCCGTTTACATTATTTTCAATCACATATAATTCATCTGCAAATGCAAGTGTTTATTAATAATATTAGTTTTCTTTATATGTTGAAATTATTTCAATATTAATTTTGAAACTCGTTAACTCCAATTACAAATAATATCATTAACAGTCATTTAACTTATTTTTTACTCTTTGAAAAATTGATATTATTTTCATGTTAAACGCGAAAAAAACTGTAAGAATAGTGGAGATAAATTATAAAAAATATTGAATAAAAATATATATTATTTATTTCAGTACACAGTAACAAAAAATTAAAATATAAAATCTATAATCATAATACTAAAACCACATTAAATAGTATTTTCAAAAATATATAATAAATTGAGCTAAATATACGATAATTTGTGTGTATATCTACATATATTTGTGGAAATGCAATAAGATCATTCTATCACAGAATTGATATGCGCCTAAAGATTATCTCGTCAGGATTCGCTGACGACTATTTCATTGTAAGGAACATTTGCAGGTTGCTTTCTTCTCAATGTGATTATAATGCTGCAAACAAGAGAAAGCAAGAATTAATGGGATTCTATTGAGATCGAAATATAATCTAATTACATGATAATCACGACCTCGATCAAGAAGACGCCACCTTCGACGAGGGTGAAGCAACCTGGGAAAAACGACAAAGTCTCGTTGTAGATCGAAGTGTAAAGCGGAGTTCCAACGATGGTGGTGAAGCTCTCGAGGGCAACGGCGAAGGAAAAGATCTTGCCGACTTCATCGGTGCTTACGATCTTAGAAATTAATGTTCTCAGCATTGGACTGAGCATACCTCCAGGAGTCCGCATGATGGCAGCTGCAAAGAATCGTAAATATCGCGTAGAAATATAAGTAATTTAGTTACCGATGTAGATGTGCCAATTTAGTATGGCAAAGCTGACGATGATTTGAGCCAACATCATGAATGCGAATGAAACAAAGAGGATGGACGTTTCGGAGATCTTGAGAGTTTTGTGAAATAGAAGGACTCCAAAGAGGGAGCCGAACATGAAGAAGACTGAGACCACGCTCGAGTATATCGTGTATTTCTCCATCGACCAGTGCAATTTATCTATTAAGTACATGTACATCAGACTTCCATCGCTTACAGCGAAGATGTAAAGGCAGAGAGAAACAATGCACAGCCACAGCATCGATCTCTTAAAACCTTCACGCCGCTTCAAGGTGGTCTCGATCATGTGCTTGATGTGATGCAGCGAGAATAAACTTGGGGAATCCTGAAATTTATATTCATTGATCATATCCATACAAAATAAACGTTCTTATTTACCTCGATCTCGCTTATATTCACGATCGTTTCTTTCACGAAAACGATGGTAAAAATAAAGGCGAATATGAAGGATACCATGCTTATCATGAAGACGATTGTGTAGCTTGTAGCATGAAAAACGTACGAGGAGGTGATCGATCCAATAAAAATGCCTGAAGCCATGGAAACTTCAAAAACAGCCATCCTACGTGAAAAGAAAAACAATGAAATCTATCAACTTTTGTGTCCCCATAGAATTAGCATCACCTCATGCCTCTGCTTTCGGTCGTGCTCGTGTCCGTTGCGTAACACATGCAGATCATTATGAAGGTCGGAAATCCCCCGGTGAATACAATCGGAATAGAACTGATGAGCAGGAACCAAGGATTAATCCAAGGCACTACGCTTATCGCCATTTTAATAGAGTACGCCACGGCCATTCCTAAACAATTCTTCCAATTAATCATACCGCAAAATTATCTTAATTTATTCATCTAAATTTTACACAACAAATTTGCTTGATACTTAAATGTTTACTATAGTTGTAAAATATAGTTATGAATTTGAAATGTGCATATTCATGTTAAAGCGTTATGAATACCTGCAGTAGTGACTATGATGGACGATTTCCTTCCGTGCGTATCGGACCATGGCCCTACGAACAGACATATCAAAGAAGGGATAATGGAAGAGAGCAACGAGCTGCTCATCAAAATCCTGTTCGCTTCCGGCTGGACGGCTTCAAGTAGTTCATGGGTATCATTGTCCAAATTCCACTCACCCAATTGCGAGCAGTTCGTCTCGTCTGCGCCCAATATAACGGTGCAAGTGCGATAGATAACGAAATTCGTGTTGATCGAATCTAAAAAAAATATTTTTATAATTTAAGATTTTGAACAAAATAAAAACTCACCGCTTATGTAGGCCGCAAAGAACACCAGCAGAATTGGAACCTCGATGGAATATCGGGAGAAGTTCAGAGTCGTCGGACACATTTCGTTTTCCTGCAAGTAAAGAAAAAGTCCGCAAGGAAATGATTCAGTTTTCCCGCCTCGAAAGAATGCAATATTCTGTTACCGAATCGAAATGATTGCTATTTCCGACTGATGACTTCACGTTTCATGGAATGTCGGTCTATGGAACAAAGAAAGTAGCTTTAAGTCTGTTTATAAGCAAATTTTCAAAATTCAAACAATGTCACCATCGGAACTCTATGATGATTATCTAAAAACACATTCGTCTGC
The DNA here is from genome assembly GCA_963457615.1 of Nicrophorus investigator. Taxonomy (NCBI): domain Eukaryota; kingdom Metazoa; phylum Arthropoda; class Insecta; order Coleoptera; family Silphidae; genus Nicrophorus; species Nicrophorus investigator. The sequence continues at coordinate 27,168,007 of OY735141.1, forward strand.
GGGGATATTAATAAATCAAGTGAACGCAAAGTGCACAGAGCGCAAAAAACAAGGTCTAATTTAGGAAACGTTTCGTATATCCTTCAACAAACAAGACGGAGTCTCTCACATCTGCGCCTCCAGCATTACATAAACTACTCTACTTGATTTTCTTTTTTGGTCGACCCCACCGCGTGCGTTCTGAACTTATCGCATTTCCTGTTTACATCATCATCGATGAACGATTTTTTTTGCATATCACAGCAATGTGTAGGCTCTATAAATATAATCATCAAAATTCAAGGTTTCCACTATTTCTATTTTCATTTCATAAAAATTAAATTGCAAATGCAGGAGGCGCGCACCGACGATTCGAATTTCGTCGTCCCTACATCAAACGCAGATCAAAATCAATACCCCAACTGGCTGTTACCTAGTAACCATAGGAAACAGAAAACAGCAAACAAAACTGCGTTATAGATGCAGTATTTCCATTTCACACTCGAAGTATAAAACGATTGCACATCAGAATTACATTCACGTATAATTGTTTGTTTTGAAAATATAAGGAGTAACTGGCGCAGTTTAGTAGAACAGCGCAATGTGTACTAAGTAGGATTTAGAAACTGAATGTTGTGGAGGTGATGATGATTGTTTCTCAGGGTCACGTCTAATACACCGTGAACGGTAGAAAAATATTTCGAAACACAAGTATTGGAAGCTGGCTGCAGTTAGGACGTCGGACAGATAAAATCGATTAATTACGAATCTGTATCAATGACTAATCGTAATTAAATTTAATATTATCACATGATTTTCTAAAGAATATAAGAAGGACAAAGAATTAGAAGAAAAGAAACAATAACAAAATCAATTCAATTATATATTTTACCTTCCATTTCTTGACTTCCTTATATTATAGGATATTCATTATTAAAACCATTATTACTTTAACTGTAAAATCGTAGACTTTAAATAATCAACATCTATAAAATATCAACTAAATTGAAGCTACGAAAAATTTGTTAATAATTAATTTAAAAAATATTATTTGCTCATTTCTACAAGTATACAAATATTTCTTACAAAATGTTAAATATTTACTTACTGCATATTACATAAATCCTATTTAATTATTAAAAATGTATACTTACGTAATAATAACATATCTATACAGCAAATGGAAAAGATAAATTATATATAGAAATTGAATGTAAACAAGTAGAATAACAGTGAAACTCACCTTCACCTTACCCTCGATGCTTGAGTACAGTAACTTCGAACTTGCTAGACTTTTATGTGAAATAAAGTTAAGATTAGGCGAAACACAAAAAAGGTACGCATATTCCGTTTGCCATTATCAGCAAGGTCAGAAGATTTTTTTGGGTTCTTTAAGATTTATATTATTTCCACCTGGTCACCTATAATAAAAATAATCCAATGCAGTTTTAATGTAATTTAATTAATTAATTAATCAAATTTGCCCTAGAATGATTTTTTTCTTATTATGAATTTATTAGTTATAGAAAATTTTGTATTATTAGGTAAATATTTTGAAACTAAAATATTCAGGATATATGAGTCATATTTGTTACAAGTGATTAACTGTTCTCAATGCCGTAGAATCGAAGGACGTGATAAATATTATAATTGCATCATTTAGATAACAACTCGACTCATTATAATATATTGAGTAATTATTTGTTTTTATGCAATCATTTTTGTTTGAAAATCATTCTTGAATAACACATACATATGGCGTCTACATACTAGTAGTCAAATTTATTTGCTTAACTTTGTTAATCTGTAAGATAGTTTGTTTGCACTAAATTAATTAACTGGTGACGTGTGTGTATTAATAAAAATAATAGGTTAGTGTTTCCTTTTATTTTACGAATTAAACTCATTAAATTTTGTACAGATTGTTTTTTTTTTTCCTTTAATAATACATTTATATATATATATTTATACTCCTATGTGGATTCACAGATAATTTGTTTCTTAAACATAAATAAATAGAAAAAAAAACAGAGCATCCCATAAAGTAGAAAAATTATTCGATTTTCAAAAAAAAAAAACTCCACAGTTATACAATATAGTAAAAACATCGAAGGCGGAGCGAAGAGCACGTTTGAATAATCAGAGAATATAACACACATTTATTTTTTCGAATCAACATCATGAAGTAAAACTCAACGATCCGTTATGCTAAAGTGTTGATTACATAATCGAACCAATCGTAAATAAAGTGTCTTTTAAAAGTATATAAAGCGGGAGGCCCTTGTACAGCTAATGGATCCTTGTAAGATCTTCGACCATTTTCACTAGGTCATCGACTGTGCACTCCTGTTTCATTCCACCTTCGCCGGTGATCTGAAAGCATAAAAGCGTAATTGTAAAAGAAAATTCGTTAAATGAGCTTTGCTTTTTAGTTTACCTGCAGGCCATTGGCGACCTCCTTCATCTTATCTATAGACAAATCCAAGAAGCTCTCGATTAAGTCACCATCGATGAAGCCCTCACAAGGTTCGGTTTTGATATCGGTGTGAAACGACCTCCAGTGCGAATGTTCAATTTTGCCTACGGACTTTATAACAACCGACAACTTATTTTGAAGCTCGTAGAGAAAATCGTAAAACTCAGCAGAGATTTGCGATACTAAGCCTGGAATTAAGAAGTTCACGATCGGTTAGTTAAATCATTTTTGTGATTGGTAGAAATCTAAAATTACCTATAGCTCCTCCCACCGTTCCAAAAAGCACGCAACCAGACGTGGGTGTAGATGTTTCCCCCAGATTTTGCATGACCAACGAACCATGACGAAAAACGTTAATCATATCACCGACATGTATTTGACCAACCACCTGCATCTGGGACCGTTCATCGTCGGTCGGCGCAGCACTGTCCTTCTGGCAAACAAAGAGGTTAAAATTGTTTTCGGCTCCAAGGAAGACCTCATCATCTAAGATTTCGATTGAGGTCATCCAGTTGGGATTGTAGTCGCGTGCGATTTCCTCAAAACTGCCCTCCATTGTTTTGTATTGCAAAAGTGTCATGCTGCGCATCAAATCTCCGACCAAGATGAAGTCACCCTTCGTTTTCAGGTAGAGAGAAATGATATTATTGAAGTGAGAGCACTCCAAGCGCAACTCCTTCTCTGCGGTCCACTCGAACAATCGCACTGTGCTATTTATGCTTGCCAGTAGCTTTCCGTTGAACTCGGCGAGCGAGTAACAGGATCCTTTAATCTCCTTGTCAGAGACCAAGGTAAGTTTATTATCAGCTAACTGGAACATCAACAGCCTGCCCTGTTTCGGCTCGGACTCTTCAGGATTCAGCAAAGCTGTGCCAACAACATAATAAGTTTCCTCTCCCAATCTGCAAGATATTAAGGACATAGCGTACTCCTGTTGCATCAATTGATAGGCGTGTAGAACTTCGAAAGTGTTCTGATCAATGATCAGTAGACTGTGTACTTCAACTTCCTGGCCATATTCGGCAGCAGCTATGACACCGCTAGCACCTGATTTTCCAGATGTAAGAGTTCCGACAATACTAGGCACGGTCACGGATTGTGCCATGGTGCTGGCACTTGCCCTAGACGGATTGCAACCTGTTGCATCCTGAATATCCATTCGTACCGAAAGCACTCCGAATGACTGCAAATACAAAATAATCAAATCCAAAATCCACAACACGCAAATCAATATTATTACTTGCGATTGCTCCTGATAGGCTATACGTCTAGGCGATTCCTGCAGCGGTACCGTCCTTATATGTAATTTTTGGATTTCATCAATAGTTCCAATCGTTACAGAACTATCAGTAGCTAAAGCTAAGCTGAAAAAATTCAAACAAACAATATTAATACGACACCTTGCGACTTAAACATTTTATTTACCTGTCAGGATATGCTTCCGCATTTAAACTGCACATGTGGTTTACTTCTTTCATGTTCACATTAGAGAATACGAGTTTGTGATTAGAAGAGTAAATCACAGTGGGTCTATCGGAACAAGCAAAAACGTTTGTAGAATTGAGCGAGCGGAAGGCTCTTAGGACTGTCGGCTGCGTTCCCAGCGTCACCTTTTTCTTTTCGCTCAAAGATCCGGATTCAATGTTCAATATAAAGTAAAACATCGAACCATCACCGAGTGCGCATAAAAGGTAATTGCTATTTTCGAATGTCGTCATTAGTACAGATCGGGGGATGATTTCTACGCATAAACAAATTAGCATGTTTTCAATTATTATATGTATATATAGTTACCTCCACCCAAATTATCCTTAGAAACTTCTTCCAGCTGTGGTAAGCGCAATATCCTCGCCGATATGTCAGTCCATAAGCCAACTGCCACCCAATCAGTCCTCGTTATTCCTTCACCCAAGGGGCTGATATCCAGACAAGCCACTTCAACTTCCAAAGTAGTAGTTCTACAAAATATACATATATAGTTAAGCTTGGCTTATACGCATTTTAAAGTAATTTACCCCTTTAAAATCAATTCATCTGGATGTATTTCGAGGTAATACAATTCTGATCCAGTAGACATAACTATTTGCTCCAAGTTACAAGCAACCACGCTGATATTCTTATCATTAGGAGGTTTCCATTCAGCCAATAAGTTTTTGGTTTTCGCAGAAATCAGACGGGCAGAAGACGGCGTGATCTGAACAATTTGTTCGTGAACCACGTTGCCACAGAAGAATGTTTGCTGATCGGATGTGAATCCGGCAATTTCGGTTTCTTCGACTTCTTCCCCATTCAAACTTAAAATACGGGTCTGCCCGACGAACGACAGCACAATGGTATTATCAAATTTACCACCGGAGGCAATGTTTAAGGCCCACATCCCCTTGATGCCTGGCAAATCGATGGAAGCGTGCTCTTGTATACCGATTCCATTTCGAATTATCCTTAATGATCCTTCCTTGAAAGCCCCAGAGCATGTGACTAGCTGACCCTGGCCCTGACGCTCTAAATCTACCACGCACATATCTGTAATCGGCGCCAAATTTGTGAAGGACTCCATCAGAGTCACGTAAGAACCTGTATCATCCGCTTTCGCATTCAGTTTCACAAGTTGTGAATCTCCGAGGCGCGATCCTATATATAAGACACCGTTGTCCAAATATGTAATGCACTCGGGTATAGATATTTCACCTGCAAAAGTAAAATATATTAATAACTGTTTGATCAGTGAAGAAAACTGTATTTACCTAAAAGCTCAACCTTCAAATCCCTCACGACGTCACCACCATCTCCGCGACTTTCCACATCCAAAAACAGCATATAAAGATGTCCAGCCATATCTCCCAGCAGATACCTTAGACCGCTACGGTCAACTTTCGCGTAGCAAGTAATAGTGCTTTGCTATTGATTCAAATAGAAAAAGAAATAAATTAATGATAGAAATATATTAGATAAAGATGACTTACTTTTATAACTGGGGGTGCAACGGCAATGGATGTGACTCCGTCATGATATAATATACTCTCCTGCCCGATGATGATAGCTCCACATAGCGGAGACGGCACCGGTATTATCATGCTCGCCTCCGTTTCTACATTATCCTGTTTCCAAGGCGTCTTAACAAATTCTTTATCTCTTAACGATATCTCGTGTGTCTTCACATGCCTTCCATTCACATCCTGGTGGATCAGAATTATTGTGGGATTTGTACATCCATGTAAGAATTCAACATCATGAACCAATAACTCATCCATTCTACAATAATAATAATTGCTTGTGTTAACTTACATTCATACAAAATAAATAATGAATAACAACAACCTTATACTTGAAGCTTTAAGTTCACAATTTTCTTTATCCAGAGGTATAATTTTAAACAGACCATCATAGAGCCTCAATCCAATAACTCTAGCTTTAGGATCTATCACTGCCAGAATACCAGTATCAGAAGGTTTTCCTATGCAGTCTGCAACATTCCCATGTGCCTTTGTTACAATCTCCAAGTTGTCTCCATCACTGATACATTCAAGGATCATTGCATCATATCTTAATGTAACCAAGAACAGCAAATCTTTCTTTTCATGCTGCAAAGAAAATGTTTATATAACAAAAAAATATTGAAAATTAAAGCAACATACTTCAGGTCTGAAGAGCTTCATAACTGCAATTTTTCCATAAAGTCCAATATCCTTCAGTGGCCGTAATCCTTCAGGAGTAACCAGATATATCTCTAGCCGCGAATTCTTGGCAACAATCAAGTTCAAATCAGAGGGTGATGTGAAATTCCCTGTAAATTATCATTATAGGTTAGATACATTGTGTGCTTCACCATATAATGGTAGATTATTTACCTGTAACACAAGCAGTTACCGAAGTTGGTTTGTGTGCAGTTACTACATAATGATTAGCCATCGCCTTCATCTTCACGTTTGTATAAACTGAACTATTGAGTACTATTCACAAAATTACCTGTAACTGTGACTGTTTGAATATTTATTTTTTTTTTGAGTACATCAATGTTTATAGGTTTTGACAATGAATATTACCAACTTCAGAAAATGTTTTTTTTAATATAACTCCTATTACCAATACAATAAAATATACATTATGTAAAAAATAAAGTTGATATAATAAAAAACAAGACTTCTAATTATATCGTTAAAGCCTTAATGAAAAATTTATTTTTACCTACAGTGCACTACAGTGGTGCTGCAGTCTAATCATATAATTTAAATTTGCATTAATGAAAAGTGTAAAAAAATATTTATATTTTAGTTGAGACATACACTTATGTACTCGTCTTAGCACATGGACAAGCAATTCATTATAAATAATATAAATTTTCTTTGATTGGTCATGAAGTAAATCAATGTTCCTTAAATAAAGCACATTTTAATGCCTTAAATTTATAATCTGGACATTAACAAGTATTGAATAATTAGTTCTATATATAATTATATTTAAGTAACATTTCATTTTAAGAAATAAAAGAAAGAAATGATGGTAAAAGGTTATGTTATTGTTTTGGTATAAGCTTTGAAGGTAACTCTATAGAGGCCACTTCTATTTACCAAATTATACCGCTATACCCTTGGCCCTTTGCAAGTGTTAATTGGGTTATCTACATTTTAGAGAATGTAAATATAAAGTGCATACAAATCGAGCAGGTTAAATTAAGATAAGATGAGTAATAAAGAAGAATTCGAGAAGGCTATTGTACCAATTTCCGAGCAGGACAGAGAACTGGCGAGAGTCGCTCTAGAAGAATTCAATCAGTAAGCCCTAAATAGTTAGAGGTTATTGGTTATAATCCTATACTAATATTTCAGGAAGAATTATGCAGCCTGTTTGCAAAATATTAACAAATTGGAGTTGGGTCAGGACTTCAAAGTGCTGCACAACAAATATGTGGCAGAATATCATAAGAGCGATTTGAAGAAAACTGAGCAGTTTCAAAGGAATATGAACAACCTTCTAAATCAGTTTCAATTAGTCGCTGACAAGTTGGATGATATTGATCATTGCGTGGCATACTACAATCTAGCTGTTTTGGCATACCATCAAAAGCAGTACTCCTATGCTCTTCAGATTATGGATAAAGTCTACAAATTCATTGAGCCGATGGGTATAATATGCTACATCTATTAATTAACTATCAGTACTTTATTTCAATTTATTTTTATTTAAGATGAGGCTTTGAGTAGGCAGGTTGGACTTCTCTTGGTTGAACTGCATTTATGTGTGAAACTTGTTGACAAAGCCTGCAACTTAATCACATATTTACATAATCATGCATTAAATGAAAAACCAATTGACAAAGAGAAAAAACCTGTTTCAAAGGACACAGAGACTTACTTGAAATCTTTGGACATGTATATGATCAAGTGCAATATTCTCAAGCATTCAACATCTACTGTTGGATCGGATTTGCAACACCTATATCAAAGTCAAAAGGAGGTAACATTATTAGAACATCCACAATATTCAAATATAAACTTAATTTTATAATTAAATTTTAGAATGTGGAAGTGGTTTTTTTAATGGCAAATAAAGCATATTTGGAAGGTAACTTTCAAGTGGCTATGAATTTGTTGGAGTCTATGCCCAGAGACAGCATTAAATTGTGAGTTAAAGTAGAGTGAATACAAATGTTTATATTTATATGATGATTTGTAGGTCTTCTGGCGAATCTTCAATTATAATGTATTATAATGACATGGGAATAATACACCACGCAATGGGAAAACCAAATATGGCATGTCATTTCTATCAACAGGCTATCAAAGAAGAGATTTACACTAACTCTAAATTGAAAGGTTTGCTCTTTTGCTTTCTTGTTGATGGGTTATTACGTAAAATACTTTTTAGGCGAAACAACGTTGTTTGTGAATGGTAGCTCTAGATACCACGAGTTGATGTATAATCTCGGAATATCAATGCTGCACGCAGGAAAAGCCGCTCAGGCTTTCGAATGCTTCATCATTGCTGTGAAAAGATACCACAGAAATTCGCGACTCTGGCTGCGGATAGCGGAGTGTTGCATCCAAGTCCACAAAGAGAGCAATGCCATTGATTTCGACATGTACAAGAAGCATAGGGATCTAGTGATACAAATCGTTGGTTCGAAAGAAAATCAGAAAATTGTACTTACAAGCAACATCACCATGGACAAAAAGTTCAGGTAATCTTGCCACATTATATACGACGATTATTATTAAATTACTTTCCTTGCAGTAGCGAAAGCCAGAGTTATGCCGTTCCTATAGCCACCTTGGAATTCGCCAGTTTATGCTTGAGAAACGCCAAAACACTATTACCGTCCAGCGAAAATTCCTCACCGGTTCCTTTGCTGCTAAGTCCAGGAATCTCTCCACAATTAACATCCAATCCTGGCCCTTCACCATCCAGTCCTCTAAACGCGCAATCTATTGACGAACTCAGGAATGCCATTTTAGCTGCCAGTTCATACGTTTCCATATGCCTAGGAGATTACATTGTCGCATTGGAACATTCCAAAGAATTATTATCGCAACCCAAGTTATCTGGGGCTCACAGGTAATATTTTTATTAGCATTGAGGTATACGTTACTTAAGTCATAGATACTGGGCGTAAATTGTCGAATATATACGAGTAATCACGTTAAGTTATTTGACATTTTCAGGATGTTGGCTCATTTATATGCTGCCGAGAGTCTCGTTCTTCTTGATAAACTCTCAGATGCTTTAGACCATCTGAATCCAGAAAACCTGAGGGACATCTCTCTGGAGATAGAACAAAGCGCAGAGGAGTCTCCAATTAGAAGCAGGCCTCCTGCAAGTGAGTTTCTTCATATATATGGAAAAAGGACACGAATAAATTTATTTTCCTTTAATTTTTAAGAATGGTTTCCCAACAACCTGAACAGTGCAATGGCTGTGATGCATTACAATATTGCTGTAGTTAAAACTATTCGCGGACAATTTGACCAGGCTCAAGCCCTGCTGAAGCAGATTTGGCAGAACCGCAACAATGAAAGCCGCGTTCCTGCTCACATTGTGATGCTCGTTCTTTACATAGAATTACAATTGGGTTAGTTGAAGAACTATGAAATCTGCATACAGAACTAACATTATTTTTTTTCTAGGACACGTCGATGTGGCAAGGACTATTATTAAACAGTATTCGCTTCAGCAAAAAGTTAATTAGACGATCTTTATTTGTTAAGAGGATGATATTTTGTACTAAATAAAAATACGTTTTTTTATTAGCCCATGAATTTTATTTGTAAATTAATTATAAATTGTTTAACAATTAATAGATTTTGAATTATTTTTTTCAGTTTTCGCATTTTTTTTAAATATTTATAGTTAATATTGCATTTTATGTTCATTACATGCAAGCTTTTAAGCTTTATTTTTTAACCATACAACAGAGGTTAACAAATGTGAGATTAAATTTTTGCTAAGTATTTTGTAGTGATTTACATATTAATCATGCTTTAAGGTGACATTATATATTGTTTTAATAATGTTTGATTATTCTTGTTTATTTTGAAATATATATATATTTAGATGATAGCATAAATAGGTTAAAGAGAAATCAGATTTGTGCATGACGATTATACGTGTAGAAAATACGCAATCATTTTCACATTATCATAACGTTATGACTGTTACGTAATTGTTGCTGTTTGTGGGTATATATATATATTATGATGCCGTTGCGCGTCCATTGCCGAGAGTTTGACGATTATGTGGATAGATGTCGCGATGTGTCTGTAACAAGTTAATGTAATAATCCTATAAATATATATAACAAAGTATTATGCAATGATTTGCGTTTTGATCGAAACATGGATTATTTAAAAATTTGGAGTTGAGAAGGATCGTAGAGGATGCGATAGTGGATTTTGTTTGAAAGAGAATTGTAAGCCTATGCAGTGGACCAGCCGAATGTTGGTAATGGCTCACAGTCGAAGATAAATAGAATTTTGACTGAGCAACTATGCAATGCGTGTGATTTTTCATTGGACATTTCTCGACGCGGTACGCAGCAACACAGCTCCGAAATGTCGAGTGAGGGTGAAAATGGGAAAAATCCAACGGCAGAGGTAAATTATAATTGTTTTTTCTTGAGGATTCGGTGTTTCGCGATGCGGGCCTTCTGCGGCGTCCCGAAACGCCGTTTCTCGATCTGTAAAATATCGATAATCGCCCGATAAACAACATGTTTCCAAGTGCATATTCAATATGGCCGGTATGTTGATAGTCGGAAAAAGCGGGAAAACTTTTAGCAATAAACAAAACATCTCGGTATGCTGCGGGCGATTATAATTCATGTGTGCGGATTATTCCTAAAATCGTTTACATTTGCAGCCCGCGGAGGCAGTGAAAGCTGAGGAGGCAAATGAAGCTCCTGACAAGCCTGACCAAGACCCCAAGCCAGAGGAAACAAAAACAATTGAGAAGGAGGAGGAGAAGAAGGAACCAGCCCCAAAGGAAGAGAAGGCTAATGACAAAGTAGAGGAATCCAAGAAGGATGAGAAGGACGAAAAGAAACCTGATAAAAATGAATCCAAGGAGGAGCCAGAGTCGGAGGACCCAGAGGACAGTGAAAAAGATGAAGACTCCAATGATAGAACAGAGGAGAGCAGTCCTGAAAAGAACACTTCCAAGGACAAGAAAAGCAATCAGAAAAACAATGATGAAAATAAAGATGTAAGACCCAACGCTGATCAATCATTATAGATTATAACTAATAATAACCTTTCATTGTTTTAGGGAAAAATAGATATTCCAGAAGGATCTGGTACCCAGCTGGGAGATATTCCAAGAATACATGCTTCAATATCCCGCTTTAAAAATGATGACCTTAAACTATTGCATAAGTTGCTATTCAAGGCGCCAGGCAAAACTCTGCAGCTCAAGAAAAACATTAGGAAGTTCAAAGGTTTCGATTTCAAGCGTGATTCCGACGAGTACAAAAAGAAATTGACTGCCATTGAGAAATTCGAGCTGAAACAGTTGCGAATCGTCAGCGAGATGCTGGATTTGGAGAAAAAGGGTAATAAAGATGAAGTGTCGGAACGCATTTTGGATTTTTTGATAGAACCTAAGGATTCTGGCAAAGCGGTGGGCGGTGGAAGGCCGAAAAGGACCGCAGCCGTTAAAGCCAACAACAGAGGTTACTCCTCGCACGATGAATCGTATTCCAGTGATGAGAAAACCACACCTAGGGCACGTCGCAATGCCGGTAAACGCGCTAATCTTAAGGACGAGACCTCTAGTGAAAGCGACGAAGAGTTCAAGCCTTCCGATGCAAGCGAGGAGGAGCGACCTGTGGTGAAGCGTAAGAGAGTTGGCCGCAAGAAAAAGGACGACAGCGAGGAGGATGATGCAAGCGAGGTCGACAGTCAGAACAGTTCCGACGATAGCGATGTAAGTATTTCATATTTACAATTAGATTATAAATTGGTTGACGATTGTCTTGTAGGATGGTCCTAAAAATAAGAAGAAGAAGGTAATGAATAGTAAAGTGAAACCTAAAGCTGGACCTGGTAGGGGCAGGGGACGCAAACCTGCAGCTTCTCCAGCCGCAGCGACGCCCAAGAAGAAGACTCCTGCTAAAAGGGGTCGTAAGAAGGCGCAGCAGTCCTCCGAGGAAGAAGAGGAGAGCGCTCACGAAGAAGAGGGAAGCTCCTCCGAGGATGAGCCTTTGGTTAAGAAGACGGCGAAAGCGCCACAACCGCCATCTGTAAATCAATCGCAATCAACATTACTACTAATACTAATTGATTACTTATAATTACAGGACGAGGAAATCAAGACCTATGTTAAAGAAATTTTAGAGGGCGCCAATTTGGAGGAGATCACGATGAAAACAGTGTGTAAACAAGTTTATGCGCATTATCCTGATTTCGATCTCACTCATAAAAAGGACTACATCAAGACTACTGTCAAATCAGTAAGTATCAGTTCTGTTTCTTAAAATTGTAGCCTTTCATGTAGGTTACTTGCATTTATTATATACTAACAAATCGCCATATATATTCCTTATTAGATGTATATTGATTTCGAAAGTTGGGTAATGAACATATTTTTGGTTTTTATACTACATTAAGATACACAAAAACAATATATAGATACAATTTATAAGATCAACTGTATCCTGAGACTTTACTATATAGTCTTAAGTAAAGTAAATAAAAAGTAGAAATGTGTTACCTTTCGTTAGCTTTTATCGTATAATATTAATAAAACTTTAACGCCAATATTCTCATTTTCAAGTTTACTTTAATTTAACAAACAATGGGTAATATAACAAAGTTAATTTTAATGGATCTCATTCATTACAAATTCGAATCGTGCATTGTGTTAATATGTTTCTCGAAAATGATAGTAAGTGCAATGTGTATTAATAGCCTTTTCCTTTGTTTCAGCTTATATCAACATAATTAAATATATTTTTTTATATTATTTTCCTCGGGAGATGTTTTATTTTATGTGAATGCATGAAAATATAAGAAATAAGGAAAAACGAAATGGTAAAAGAAATTACAGACACACAAATTCTCTACTGCAAGTTTCAAGTACAAAAAGCAAAATAATCTCGTTGATATTTTCCGCCTTCGGTTCCTCTCACGGATATTATAAAAGAAAGCATCTTCACCAATTATTAATTACGACTATAATTCAATATTCATTAATACTACGGTTATTATTTGTCATTCGTTTCGTGACGTTATTGTTTTTTTACTTTTCATTTCTGTTTTCGATTATATTACGACGACGCGCAGTGTAGGAGTTTGTATCACGTAAGAATATAGATTATATTTTATATTTGATAATGTAAAGAAAAAAAAAAGAAGCTAAATTTAAATTAGATAATGTTTTATTTGTTTTCTCTTCTCAAATTTTGTTTCCCGATTGAATTGTTCCGATTTCGATGATTTTGTGTTTCATTTTTTACAATTTTTACTTCAATTTACAACAACAACCCCCCGCAATGTGTAAACCGTTCTATATATAGAGTTTTGTGAATTTATGAATATATACATATACATATATCTATATTATTGAAACCCTTGTTTATTGCGTAACGTTTAATTTTTTGTTTTGTTTATTTATTTATGTACAATTGTAAATGTATATTTATATATATAGAGAGAGAGAATATATAATGCGGTTTATACATTCGTGCGCAAAGTGAATTTATTTTCGATTACGAGGATTATATATTAACTTTACACACCTTTATTTTTTGTTACATACATATATATATCTTGGTACATATATACACGAGAAAATAGGTATTTAAGTGTTTTCTTTATTAATATATATATATCATAGTATGGCATATTATTTTGGAGGCTTGTTAGTTGCTACGATTATATTTTACTTTCTTTACTTTCATCTGTGGAAATTGATGAATTCTCGTTTTCCCCTGAAAGAGGAATGATGCGCAATCAATTGGTATCCGGTAGTTCATTCGAATCGGAAGACTTTATATAAATATGTATATAATTTTGAGGAAAATGATTTTATAAATAAACTTATATTTGAACGCCAATTAACCTACTTTTCATTAGTTCCGTTCTAAATTTAAATATTGAACAGTCCTGCAATGGGCGACTTTCAGTCGAGCAAATAGGTGGCAGCACGTGTCTTTTCAGTATTTCCTTCCTAGATGGCGAATGTCTTCATTTTCCAAACTACAGGATTAATCAAAATTGGATTTTATTTTTCGAAATTCGTATGCATAATTGCAGATTTTAGAAGAATGCAAAAATGCATTGACATTAAAGTAGGAGAAAAATGTATATTTCTACATTCATCTTTCAGGTTTTAAAATTGAAAGTACATTAAATTTTGGGAAACTAAATCATTTAACTTAATGAACCTTTTTACACCTTTACACACTTCACTAATCTTGTAAAGTCTTTGTCGTGTGTGAATTAATTATAAACATGTCCCATTTGATGAATAATTTGTAATAAAAAAAATATGATACTTGATAAGTTACTTGAATGAAACAAACTTAAAAAATGAATTGCTTGTAGCTGTACAATATGATTAATGTTCCGGGAATTAAGTCTTCGTCCTTTTTCGGAATGGGTTGAGGGTGGTAGCAGTAGGGTAGAAAGCATGTGTATGCGAGGGCCTTTTCTGCGGAAGGAAATTAAATTTAAGTGAGAGAGGAAGTAGTCTCTCTTATATTCGAGTGGTTGTAATTCTTGAAATTCTCTTCACCCCAGCTGCCTTTTCATACGGCACGCTAATATCTCTCTCGGAAGGTGGCAAGTGAGAACGCAGCGGAGCCGGAGGCGGCTTCCAATTGAAAATTGTAAACCACCGCCTTCCTACCGTGCCGCCAAACCATACCACCCAACCCCCGCAACCACACATTCCTCGCATTGAACATTCGCACCGCAATTTATATATATATATTTTGAGCCACCCTCGATCCTTTCTTCGCACCATGATCGACAACCATCGAAAGAGAACCGCGCTAAATTCATTATACGAATTCAATTTTCACGTTGCGGAAATAGCGCGCTCGCATTTTTCAAATAATAAAACTAAATGGTACATCACCGAGATTAAGTTAAAAGAATGGAATTTACGCTGATTTACTTACAATATGTCACAATATTATTTCTTACACTAATGTTTGCGATAGTTTATTCACAACTAAAATGTGTTTCATCTATAAACTACAATAGTGGCCCGCGGGCCATAGTTTGCCCATCGTTGAACGGTAACCAAGGAGACAGTTTTGCGATCTAATATAAATTGAAAATTGTATTTCACAGTAACTCTTATTCTAGCATGATGACTTTAAAATGTCTGCTTGAAAGATTAAGTACATGCAATCCTCAAATAATACGGTACTTGAATTACACGGAGTTTCAAATAACATGGTAAAATCGAAACACGTTTTATGTAAAGAATCAAACATAAAAAAATTCTAGATTAATTGATTAATACTTGATTATATAATGTTTTTTTTATGTGATATTATATAAATCTAATTTTGAATAGAGGAGGAGGATTCACCCGAGCGCAAGAAATTTGTATTTAATGTGATATTGATTTATTTCGCGATCACGACGATACGTATATTTCAAAAGGGGATTTCTGGTGTTGAAATTATATAAAGCAATTGGGGTCGGTCGTGGGGGATGGTCGGAGTGTGGCGGGCGGAAATTTAAATACAAATTGCACTTCTGAGGGTATAAAAATGTCGTCGGCAAATAAAAGAAACTGCGTCTCCTCACCCTTAAGCTTCAACCCTAACCGTTCCACTCTTTTTTACCACTCTTTCATTCTATCTCTCTCTCTCTTTCTCCTTTTTAATAGGTTCCTTAATATCATCTCTGCCGCCTGCTCGGATGGGGCGAGGGTGACGCGCGGAGACACTTGATATTTCGCTCGGAAAATGGTTTAATTTTCAAGTTAATTGGCTGAAGTAACGCCCGTTTGTATACTAAATCAAATACAATGTTGTGCATATGCCACGGTTAAAGTTGACCAAAAAATAGCAAATGATTATTATTGTCATCTACAGTGGTATGCAGGACGCATCCGGCTGTTTATACTTTTAGCAAAATATAAGTTTAAGTACAGTGGTACCTCGGTATATGTGCTTAATTAAAAAATTGGACAAAGGAAATTAGATGAAATAAAGGAAAATTTAAAATTAAAAAAATTATAAATAATAATAATTATTCAATAAAATGTTTGTACAAATTTTCGTTTTTTTTTTCTTCTTCACGCAACGATGTGAATCCGTATTTCTTGATGAAACATCACAGTCGCATATCGATCTAATTACGGTAAAATACTAATTAGAACTAGTAGTGGGATTAACGTACGCTCGTTTTGTTATATTAACTGCAGTGTACTACAACTACCGGTGGCAATTATTATTTGCCTGCTTGGAGTTATTCACGAAAGGGGAGTTGATTAATTCACTATGTTATATAAACGAGTTGCCTCACCCAACGCATTATATCGATTGCCCACAATTCATTGTTGCACTTAATCGCAATAATTAATCATTTCGTTAAAAAAAATCAGTGCACTCATATCGCATTGCACCGCAATATTTCTTGTGTTATTATTTATCAGTTAAGTATTGGGACAATTGTACAATTTGCTTACTTTTGAACAAATAAAAAATGATGATTTAATTAATTAATAAAAAAATAGATCTAAATAGACTAATTTTGAAAATTAAATAATAATTTAATAATTATGTAATTTTTTGTGTAGCTTTTAAAGCTTGAAAAAAGCAGATTGAAATTTTGATTTGCTTTATTTATAATTCTGTAAATTGTATGAAATTAATTTTGCGCGTCTGAAGTGAGTTGCGTTTCTTTTCAATTAATCGTCGATGTTAACGGGTGAATTTAATAAGTGGGTGTTGTGTGAATGGGGGAGTCGTGAATCTGAAATTGGGAATGATATGAAAACGGAGAAGGAAAAACGAAATCAACTTTTCTTCCCCAATATATATATATATGTTTGTTAAGGGTTGCCGATGCTGTTGAGACTTTATATTGAATCTGTGGGGTGGCGAGGATGCGAATGGTTCGGTTGCGGTGGCATTGCTGTGTGTGTATATATATATATCTATATAAAATTGGAAGAAGTGATATCTTGGCCAGGACTGTCATCCGCAGACCGGGACACTCGAACGGGAAGTTCCGCTCGCTCCGTGTATATTCTATATCTATATAGATCTACACTTCTGCTTCTTATATTCCGCGCTCGCCCGAAAACTTAATTGAAATACTATTAGCATTCCCGACCAATAATTAAATTCTCAAATTGAAAAATTCCATTTTCAAGTTGGTCTCCGACCGGAAAGATCGGAATCATCGGCACCGGCGGGATGGAGGTGGAGGATGGGTGATGAGATGAAGGAGGCGGTGTTCGCGCCGCCTCCGACTTCCATTGTGTCCACTGTCAAACAGCGGGATCAATTATATTTCTTCACATTTCTAACCGAATGATTATTAAAATTCGCCAACCCCCCGAACGTTCATTGTGCGGAGGCGACGACGACTAAGACGGCGATTTATGAAAGCACTTTCGGAAGAAACTTCTTAGCAGTAAACGGAGAAAACTTCTCTCTTTGGTCGTCCTCTTAAATAGAGTATTATTCCTCGATATATATATATAAGAGAGACATATATATATGTATATTTATTTCCCCGGGTTTCCACCTTTCCGAGATCATTTCAATGGGGTGCAAAACTTTGTCATTATACGCCCTCTTAAACTTTTAATCCTCGCCTCGCACATCCTTCGTCCTCTCGTGTTTCCGACACAACCGTGTTATAATAACATCAGAAAGCACAATGCGTTTCAGTTACAGCTCGTGTTACTATTTGCAAATAATGGAGCCCAGCGAAGGGTCGCACAAAGCAAAAAAAAAAATAATAGAAAAGAGAAGAAGCAGAAAATATGCCCGACATATAATAATAGTAATATATAATGCGATTTGTCCTCTGTATCATAATATATATATACTCGCACATTACTTCTCTCCTTTTATTTTTTTTTGTGTGAGTGTATGTTTAGTTCCGGTATAAATCAGTAGTTAACATGGTATAAAAAGCGCTGGCGCGGACAGTTAATGTTTTCGCAGCAAGGGGTTACTTGCACAACCCCTTTGTGTGTAGCCATATAACGCTCCGTCTGCGTTTTATCACCACAGCAAATCGAGATTCTTCCAATAGGAATCTCTTGCGATGCCGTAATGCCTCCTCTTCCTCTTTCTTCTACTTCTCTTCCCTCAACCACCGTATTCGAATCCCTCTAACCGCACCACTTTTGATTCAAACTTCGCAAACTAATTTTCCGCTCGTTAACGTTTTCCCTCCTTTTCGTCAAAGTCTCCTTTCAAATTATACTAAGATTATTAAATTAACCACTCACTATTTTAGTCAACATCGCATAAGTCTTACTGATTATTAAAAATGTTTTGCAACTTTTCTCAATTTTCATTCATTTATAATAAAATGTGTTATTTACAAATAGTTTCCAGTTTCAAATATAGATTCTAAAAATTGTTCTAAAATTTGAGATTCTCCACGTTTCTGGATTACTATTAGAAGACATTAGTGCTGTGCATATTAAATTAATTTAACAATATTTTTAAATATATATAATAGCTGTTTGCAATATTTATTAATAATTGGAATTAAATTAAGTAAGGCACAACTTTAGAGTTAACTTAGTTATTTTCAACAGAAAAGAAATATAAAAAGATGGATGGATTCTTAGTACTAAAGTAATATTTATTACATATATAATCACTTTTGTAACCTATTTATGACTAGATTTGCAAACAATACATTTTAAGCAAAGTCAGCATTTCAGTTTGACAAATGACGTAAATTTGACAAATGACATTATAAATGACTTCAAATTATGATATGTTTTAAATCAATTACAGTGTTAAATTATATTATTTTGAATTACATAAAATATAAATTCAATAACTCTTAATATTAATTACTGCTGTTTAATATTACAATTCTTTTATGCTGCAACGTACACAAAAACCATGAACTTTTGGGAGTATTATGAAAAAGTTAAAAGCTTTGGTAAATTTCATTCAGTGTATAAGAAGCAGGTAATAATAATAAAAAAGAATAGTCATGAATGGTCTTTGTGTCTAGTCTTGCGTCTGCTCTGTTCGCTTATTTGTTTGTTGTTTGGTTAGATGAACCTTTGTTTTCTTTTTGTTTAATTTTTCTTTCCATCTTCTTTATACCTTTCGAGGATCTCCATGTGACGAATGTGGAGTAACCCGATACATAATGCAAATTCAACTGACGTCTTCCTGTCGTCGTTTCTTCCTCCTCACGTCACCTCCTGCATTTTTTCATTTCACTCCCAGACCAACAACCATCATCTAAACCAGTGTTTCTTCGCAGCACAACAATGGGGATTCGATTGCGCGTTCCCATTAAAGAATAAAATAATGAAAATAAAACGGTGGTGAGCGGCGCGCGGTGAATCGAGTCATTCGATATATTCTGGCCCATTGAGCGTCTTGTAAATTGTGTTTGTATTATGCGCGCAATGCGAACGCTTTCCTCCTTGGGTATAGTGTTTCATTACAATCCGTGAATAGTTTTTTTTCTTTTCTCTTTTTTGTTGTTGTTGTAATGGCCATTGTATTCGAATTACGGTCGGGTCGGCATTTAAACGCTACTTAAACCGAATAATATCGCAGCTTGATTGAGGGGCGGTGAACGCGCGGTCGGGGGCGGAAGCCCGTCGCGCCTAACCTCATCCTTCCTTACTCCTTCAGCACGATCCATACACTATAACAATACGAGCAGCATAATAGCAATAATAATAATAATAATGCGAAATGCAAGGAAGTTTCAGCGATTGTTGTAGTAGATGATGATGATGATCGTGGTTGTGGTCTTGGTATTATTGCTGTTTCTGCTGCTGCTGCTGCTATAGTCGCTGGATGCGGATGGTATTGTGCTACACACTGAGAGAGAGAGAGTAGAGCTGAGCTTTGGAGTCGATGTCGAGTGGACCGTTTTGCACAATAGGGTTTCTAAACAGCAAACCTCCCACTGGTTCTGTCATTGTTTAAACCTTATGAAAGCTGCACATGCTGCCATTGTCTACTAACTACTGTGATATTGTGCGCCCATTGTGCTCCTATTTAACTATAGATTACTCGGCCACTCGGCTAAAACAATCTAACAATGACTTAAAACTATTAACGAACAAATCGAAAATAAATTCTATTCAATTGCTCGCTGCGAGGAGGAGGAGGAGAGAAACCCCTGCATCCATCGATCTGCCCCACGCGCCCTCCACACACTTCTATTTAGCACACACTAATTGCTGCAATTTTACACAAAACCAGCATCCGTTTTTATACAAATTAATATGCTCATTCAATACCATTACTGAATATAGCAAAAGCATATTACCACCAAAAATAATTTTCTAGTCTAACTGAACTTTACAATTTTTCAAATGACACATTTGTGTACAATTTTATGACTATGAAAATTAATAATTTCCATTATAAAAAAATCATAAATTGCATAATATTAGTCAATATAGAAAATTCGTATTTATTAGCGTTTGTATCTACAAAAAACAGATTTCAGTTGATCTGATAGGACTATTTTAAAAACCAATAGTTTTTTATTCTTTCATTAAATTCTATTAAATAATTATTAGTCAATATAGAAAATGCAT
Source organism: Nicrophorus investigator (assembly GCA_963457615.1). NCBI lineage: Eukaryota > Metazoa > Arthropoda > Insecta > Coleoptera > Silphidae > Nicrophorus > Nicrophorus investigator. The sequence continues at coordinate 27,188,687 of OY735141.1, forward strand.
ATTTTATAATACGATCATTTTCTAAAATAACAAGAGTTTTATATTATTCCATTAAATTCCATTAAAAATATCAATTTCATAACTATAGAAATTTTATTAAGAAAAATATCTTAAAAAAACATTGATTAAATTCCATTATAAAAAGAAAATCAATTACACATTAAGAATTTTACCTACAAAAATATCTTTCAGTTGATTTTACGAGTCAATTGATTACATAATTATTATTGGAAATTCCTATTTCAGAAGGCGAACTTTTTATATCGTTCATAAAGTTTATTTCTCAAATTTGATTCATTTTCCCATAATAATATTATTATAAATATATTTAAGCATTTAATTTTATAATTGCGTTGATTTTCAATATTAGTTTCACAAACAGGTATAATCATAAACATATAGAAGACAATTTTAGGATAATTAATTGAAAATATATAAAAAAAAACTGATTGATAATTAGAGAAAAGTTATAATTATTATGAATTAAAGATAATGGATGTAATCGAATTGGATTGCAATTAATTTTTGTGTAACTTCTGTTCGTTCCATTCGCATTTTCATGTTTTCATGTTCCATTATAAAAAGAAAATCAATTACACATTAAGAATTTTACCTACAAAATTATCTTTCAGTTGATTTCTACGAGTCAATTGATTACATAATGATTATTGGAAATTCCTATTTATTATCAATTTTGTTTTCATCTACTTTGAATTACACTTTCTTAATTTCTATTTCTATTATGTTGGTTTTTGAAAACATTGTCTTGATTCTTTTTCTTTTCTTTGAAATTTCTAAAAAGAAATTAAGTGTTCCTCTCGATGCGCGCATTTAGATAAAAAAGCCTGTACTCTTCGCAGTGGTAAGATGTGTGTCCAGAGGAAATAACGAGCGCTATAGAAATTCTATAAATTCAATGGTTATCTCCAGCCAGTTCGAGGGCGGACGTTTCGAGTGCTCGATTATATTTGTGAAGAAAAAAAAATACAACATGCATACGCATACACAACATTTAGAAGTGTACGTATATAGAAAAATATGTTCTTCGTCTCTTTCCATTTCTGCTTTGAGTTTCCTCGGCGTTTGTATATAAATGTCCACGAGACGCTTTGTGGAATAGATATATATATTTCTATATATATAAAGTGTGGACAAGAATGGAAGGAACGAAAGAGATCGGAGATCGCTTTTCCAGTGTGGATGGATCTTTCGGTACTCGAGGTCTCTTGAAAAACCCCCGAGCTGCTTCCTATACGTACTCTCATACAATATACATACATATACACACTCGTACAATTTCGTTCTCTTTCTCACTAATAAACGTGAAGAAGACGTATGCAAGAGGAGGACGGAAGGCAACCGGCGAAACCACTCGACTCGTTTGTAAAATGTTTTCGTTTTCGCCTCCGCCACTCGAGAAACGAATCCTGCCCATCCAGAGGATCACGAGTTGAAATTGATGCTGTTTTTTTAACGATTCAAATCACGTCATTCTATAGATTCATTGGGATATTTCGACTTGAAATTATTTAACTCACAAATTTTTCAATGTAGATTCAGAAACTTATTTAAACTGTCGAAACTCTCAAAATATATGCATGTAAATTTATGATTTCACTTCTTACTAGAAACATTTTGCTTTATTTCTATAACTATAAAGTTATAGAAAACTCACATTATAAAAAAATATTATGATTTTCAATTTCTCTCATTTAAAAAATTATTGATTGTTAAAACTTTCAATATTTCACATCTTTTTAGAAACTTTTTTTTTTATTAGAAATTCTACTAATTTATAATTTTTCAATATATTTTTTGAATAAAACAATTATTTTTAAAACTGTCGAAACATCTGTAAGTTAATTATGATTTTAGTTCTTTTTAGAAAATTTTTATTTATAAATAAATGTCTCAATGTTTTGAGTGATTTTGACTCAAAAATATTTTATTTTTAAATTAAATAAATAAAAATATATATTGTTTGCTTTCGGTTTCATTCGAGATGCATCGAATATTTCAGTTTATTACTAGCTCCGGTATGTCGGAAATAACTAAAGCTCTTCGGTCGTAAAACGTATATTACTTTTCAGAAGGCGAAATTGTTTTTATATTGTTCATAAAGTTTATTTCTGAAATTTGTTTCATTTTCCTATAATATTAATACAATATTGAGATTATTTAAGCATTTCCTAATTAGGTTGATGTCTAATATTATTTTAACGAAAAAGAATAATCATGAACATAAAGAAGATAATTTCGAATTGGTTGATTGAAGATAAATATAAAATTTATAATGGATAATGGATGTAATCGAATTGGATTGCAATTAATTTTTGGGTAACTTCTGTTCGTTCCATTCGCATTTTCATGTTTGTTCTGTGTGAGTGTGTGTTTTTTTTCTTCTTCTGATGCTTTTGTTCGGTGTTTTATTTGTCGCATGAATAAGCGTGGTGCGAATGGTGGTGAGAGCGAGGGTGGATGAAGAGGGTGGCGGTTGGTGGCGGAAAGAGAAAGACGGAGAGCGGAGAAAGGAGTCTTTCTGCCGGAGGCCTTGCTTCGGCGGTGGTGGTTGTTTGGTGGTTGTTTCTGCGTGTGTATCGGAGTGAGCGAAGACAATTTCCCGTCGCTTTGAGACTGTATATTAGAGCGGAGGAGGGTTGTTCTGCTGCCTGCGAGGTCGGCCCTGGAGTCGTTCCGGGCTTCTCTTCTCTTTTCCAACGGCCCTTTCGAAGTTAAACGGCCGTGAACACGACACTAACACACACTCACTCACCGGAGCCGCACTGAGGGGGTGTGTGTCTGTGTGTGTGTGTATGAGTGTACTGTAATGAGACATGCTTCTGCTGCACATATATATACACTCACACACACACTAACAAACGGCAAAGCCGTCGCTCGCAAACAAACGGAAACAACGGCCTTCCTCGGAGCAACCTCGACTGATTAAATGAAATCATAATAAAATCTAAAAGAAAAACATGGAAAATTAGCGAGGGAGGTAATTGTTGTTTGCGTCAGATTTCCATTTCAGTTAGTTTCGAAGAATTCATTGCACCTTTCAAGTATCCTTTCCTGGATTCATTCATCCGGAAAACTGTCACCGCGTTTAAATTTCAGTTAATATAGTTGCAGGTAAACAGATAATTTTTTTGGTTCAAGTGAAGGTAGCAGAAAAAAAGAGGAGGAACGATTCAATAATATGATCATCGGTGACAAAAATATCTCATGCTTCTGTACATATATACAATTATTATTATCGATTAAATACAATTTTAATACCTGAAAAAAAATATATTTCCTGTTTATTTATGTAGAAAAAAATAATAATAATGATGGAATGATGGGAATAAATATAATTGATGGCAGGTAAATTCTTTAATTTGTATAGAATATGGATTTGGATTATAAAGAAGGATTTGTTGTTAAATATAATTGGTAAATGCGAAAATTAAAGTCAATGTTGGGTAATTGAATTAAATGGGGGAAGGCTTAAAACGGCCGACGAAACTCAAGTAGAGTTCAGTATTTGGAAATCAATTAGCCTATTACGAAGAGAGTCCAAACAGGTGTCGAGTGTGTTCCAATAAGTAAGTGTCGTTCTTTCATCTCCGCTCCATTCTTCCTTTCTCTCTTTCCACTTTCCTCGTTTTGTGTTCATCCACCTCCTCCTATTCTTTTTTTTTTGGTGTTGTCCAAACAGTGAGCGGTCTCGTCTAGCCGCCTGTATTTACCCAGCGCGCTTTAACTTTAAATACAGTGTTTGATTTGAATGGACAGGTAACTAATGGCTCGGTCAATATTAAATGAATACACTCACCTATTATTTGGTATTACGTGCACCTCTCCTCGCCTCCATCTCTCCGATCCGCTCTTTCTGCTTATTATACTTCGGCTTTGTTCCATCCTGTATCCATTTACAATGGATATATATATATATCGCACCTCGATACCTTTTTTTCCGAAGAGCCTGTCAACTCGAGTTACATTGCCAGTTTATCGCAACGATACTCACTCTCTTTCTGCCAATACACGCATTCCAATCGAATTACACTGATCTCATCTTTCAGGCCCTCCCAAATCCTAATAATATGATGAAAAGAAAACACGCAACATATTAGAAACTCCAAACAAAGTCGAGCAGCGAAGACGCTGCAAAGAGATCATGATTGAAATCGAATGCTTTGCCTACATTAGATAACAACGGATATTTTATGTGATCTTTTTCTATTGAAATTATACACCGTTTCATTTCCATTCTTTACATATCATTTACAATTTTTAAATTACATAACTTTTTCTCACCAAAATTTTTTACATAAATAATAACAAAATTTAATTAATCTTCTACGACATTTTTCATTATTCAATAATTTAATTTTATTATTTATATTATTTACAATAATTAAAATTTTTCTTAAATAATTGAAAATTTTGTATTATTTTACTTAATTATTAAATAATTATCAATTGATTTAAATTGTAGTGCATCTTAAAAAAATAAAATATTCTTTTCTAAAAATTAATTATATAAAGTTTTTTTTATTCTTATTTATCCTTTTATAATTGCGGCCATTGATTTTTTATTTAGTATTACCTACTTCTTATTGTCTTTAGTGACATTGAAATTAGTCAAATATTGAAAATTTAACAACAATAAAATTAAACAAACAGATTGGAACATTTTCTTTCAAACATTGAATTTAAATAATTATAATAAAATATTTCTATTTTATTATTTGTCCTTTAAACCGACTTTAAAACAACTCAATCGAAGATTTTACTAACGGAAAAAACGATCCTTTAATAATATGTGTACTAATTTTGGACAAGGTGATGAAAATGATGATCGTGAGATAGGTAAATTTTGATGATTGTTATGAATGGATATTTCATTTTCAGAGAGAGAGAGACATGAGTTTCAATTGATGTCCGTGCGTTGGGACATTTTTTTTGTTGGTTTTGGTGGGGGTCGTTGAGTGCACTTGAGTTGGGGGTAGATTTCAGAGGTCGGATATAATTAGTGTGATACAAAGTACAATTGGAGTGGTTCCCCGATAACGAAAACATATGTATATAAATTAATAATTATTAAGGACGAGAGGATCGCTGGGGTGGCCGTTGTTGCCAGGGGTGGTCGTCTGTGACCTCGCCAGTCACAATATAATAATACCCACTGGCGTCTGTCATCGGCAGAGGTCCGTCACAATCGCAATCACAATCACAATTGGCAACTCTCACTCCCCCTTTTTCCCTCCGTCAGACAGACAGACAGCAGACTCACAGAACGCGATCTCTCAGCCTGGGGGTGAATGAAGAGAACCCTTTCTCACTCTCTCTAACTCGCCTCTCCTGTACACCGCATTGATAGAACGTTCCGCACTATCAATCGTTAATAAGATTAAAATCATCCGGACAGCCACCCCCTGATTTCATACAAACATCGAAACACGCACAATACCGATCAGACCACACTACAGCATCACTCCCATTCATGGACCTACATTGCTTGTAATAATAATAATAACAATACCTTCAATTTACTAAATTCCGTTCATCCAACTACTGATTAATCTTCCATCAATAAATCCGATTATCAACATTTATTACAAATGATCAAATATATCAAATATAAATTATATAATTATTTAGTATCAAAATTAAATGAACAGATTCTTAAATAAATTAACTAAATATGAAGTATTTCAACTAAATATGAAGAAATTTTGATAATGATCAGAAGCATACTTATCTTCACGTAAAATTTTACATTTATAGCACGTATTAAAGCGATAACTGCAAAAAGGATATATTTTAGATTTATTACAACAAGTTAAGGAAGTTTGGCTAAATATATCTAAAAACTTAATTTGTTCCATTTTTTTCTTGAAAATTAAAATATTCCTGAAAACGTTTAGATTATTATTTTCAAAGAATTTACAAATCGTCTAATTTTTTAATTATTAATTTTGTGCATCAAATTGCGAACTTCTGAATTAAAAAAATCTTTCTGATATATAAACAGTATTCTAAAGAAATTTCAAAAAATTATGAAAGTTTTACTTTTTTTATCTTAAAGAAATAATTAAAAGATTTAAATATTTAAATTTCTGGGAAACTATTTTTTTTTAAATATATGTAGTTGCGATGAGATGGATTAAAAGAAAAGTTTCTGCTGAAAATTTATGTTCTATGATGTTTTGAATAAACGGATATAATCAATGGAAGTTTTAAAGCGGTGGAAAGGATGGCTTCGGGGATGGAATCCATTCTCCTTCGGATTTTAGTATTAAAATTGGTCTCGGCGCGGATTAGCCTGACTCTGGCAGTTCGGTGATGAGTTCTTTCTCTTTCCACTGTAAAATGCATACATTCAGGCGCGTGCCCTTTTCGGCGCGACGAAAATGCACTTTCATCGCTAATGCGATTTAAATTTCCCGTCCGCTTCATCCACAATCACACTAATAACCACAACCTCAACCGCAATTCCTCGATTGTTTCCGCCCGCGGCTGCCTGGACGGATTTTAATCCACGCCACGCGCCCTCCAATCCCATTCACGCCTTCCTCTCCTTGTCGCTCTTCAGCGGAGGGCGCCAAAACCCGGCACCTCCACCAAATCTCTCTCTCTTTATCACACGCATTCGTATAAACATATACGTTCTCTGCCACTGACATTTATAATAGTTTATATTTGCATTTTAAAGCGAGCCACACTGCGAAATCCGCACACGTGTGTACACATGTTAATTAAATCTCACTAAGCGAGATTATTATTACTTTGAACCCAGTCGGAAGCGGGGTGGTGTTGCGAGAGTGGAAGGGTGTGAGGCCATCCCCATCGGCCGGAAAGGGGTGAATTTTCCACTTCCGCGTTGATTAAATTAATTTACATTCGGAATATATTTATCGCGCAGTTTACACCGGCCTAATTAAAATGTCACAGTGCCAAAGGGGTGATCTGTAATACACTTGTTGACACTTTGTTGCCGTCAAATCTCATCGAGACTCAATTACGAAATTCATGCAATTACAAATTCGTCGCATATTAATAATTGTATCGAAATTAATGACTCAATCAAGTGGATACTTCACGTGTCACGATTCAATCATATAAAATACAGCATAATTTTAACAAAATCAATATTAGTAAATACATAATTTTAATTGGAGAACATTAATTAACAAATTAAAATAGTTTTTACTTAATTATATAATTAATTATTTATTTAGAAATTTAAATAAATACTTATGACATAACGTTAAATAATCTATTTTAATTTAGTATCATTTTTACCTAACTTGAATCAAATAATCACTAAGTGCAAGATAAAATAACTGAAATTTTATTTATGTAAAAAAAATATTTATTAATTTAATTGTACTTATGAATAATATTTCATAAATTCTGTTGATAATTTGTTTTTTTAAACTATAAGAATTGTATTTATTCTAACAGACTTCTATATTTGTTTTAGAGATGCTTAAGTGTACTAAAATGTAATACGTGACTTACTTTATTTAACTATTAAATATACTAGTTGGGCTACACCTGGTGTTTAAGAAAAAAGGACAAAGAGAAAATTAAGTAAATAAGAATATTATTAAAAGAATTGGGGCGTGTAATTATGAAGGTAATAAAATATTAAAAAAATAAAATAAATAGATATGAATCGATTCGATGATGAAGATTGATAAGTAAATTTGGGCTAATTCTCATAGAATAAATATTGTTTTGTAGAGATTTTCATGTAAATATACTAATAAACAAACAGAAGCGTATGTGCCCTTTGGTTCTGGTATAAAAGGGATGGCCCCATTGTATATCCTTTCACGTTTTATGAATATATTTGTATAAAACCCTTTACGTGATTTTTTTTTATTAAGCGCGCGGCAGAAGGAGTGAGAGAAAGGGAAACAAGAATGGAACAGAAACGAGGAGCTATGTTGAAGGGAAAGGAATAAATGTTGATGATTTTTTTTGTATATTCTTGTCGAGGCCGTTTCTGCCGCTCGAACGCTCACCTTCAACCCCCGATCGAATGATATCATCTATATCATCTGGTGGATGGACGAAGTGCATTCATTTCCACGCACTCCACTCTCCACCGTAAACAACCATTTTTGTAAGCCATTCTCCGTTTGCACACGAGTTCATTTCATACGCATACATTTTTTTATTGTTGTGTTTCGGCATTGTTTGCGTTATGATTTTTGTTCCTTTTATTCATTTTGTTCCGACGGCGGTGGTTGGTGGTGGTATCTGAATGGGCATGGGCGAGTCCGAAACGATGTACCATCGGGTCTCTCACCCCTTCTCTCTTTCAGCATCAAGTGATAGCATTTAGCATATCTTCTGGTCCGAATAATGGAATCAACGTTCCAAATATTAATTATTAATGATGAATCCACGTCGACGTAGACAGAGGGAGACAAATGAGAGAAATAATCGGACGATTGCATCTCACCCTTTTCAACGAATAACAAACATATTCAATTCATATAAAGTCCAACCCTTCAATTGCCTCAAGCCCCAAACCCATTAGCAAAAGATTAGTATGGTTTTGTTTAATTCAATGGAAAAAAAAATTATTACTTATTATAACAATTTATAAAAGGATCTCAAAGTACATTTTTTCAATAAAAAAAATAATGAAAATATAATTTTTTCTTTTTATTTTCCGGAAAATTTTGAAATTTTCATATGGATTTATAAAATATATTTCTAATTAAATTAACACAAAATTGTATAATTTATATCAATATTTTTTCTTTATATTTTCTTTGCTGTCTATTATTTAATTATTTTGATTAAATTTATTTAAATTTTTTGAATTTCTACAATAATAAACAAAATTTGTTGTACATTTACATGAAAAGTGCTATTGACCTCAGTTTTTCGTTAAAAATGTATACATCTTCAATGATTTTTGAAGTAATAGTAAAAGTTTAATAAAAATGTACAATTATAAAGGTTTCCTGCGTCGGCAAAGTTTAAAACTTGGGTATCACATGGATTTTCATATTTAATAAAACATAAATTATATCAAAACTATAAACAAAAATCTGTAATTAACGTAACATAAAATTGCACAACTTGTATAAATATTTTTGTAAGTAAAAACTTATTTCTAAAATAAGGATTTATTAATATTATTATACGTCAATGTTGTCAAGGAGATCAACTGTCAGAAATAGTCATTTAAAACTGTCAATTTTTTCAGTTTATTTGTGATTCTGACATCAACTTTGCAGTTGGAGTTATATAAATTTACTTAGTTTAGCAAATTCAGAAAGTAAACATAAATTTGTAATTGTTGTCAAAAAAGGAATTCCCATTTTCCAATTTGTCAGATTAAAAATATTATAAACAAAATAACAATATTTAAACATTAGAAAAGCCAATTTGTAAACGTTTTTCGTAAATTTTCTTATTGTCAATTAAAACTGTCATTTATAATAAAATTAGAAAAATACTTATTTTTAAAAATTACTTTAAAACAATGAAACTAAATAAACATATTTATACATAATTGGTGAAGTAACAACCATTTAAAGAATTGATAGATTTGATTAAATTTATATACTTTTTTGAGAATTAAAATTTAATAGAAAATAAATAAAATTATATTAGGATGTTTTTTGTTTTGTAAAATTTAATTAAATTATACCGGAAAGGGTTAATTAGTTAACGAATTCCTTTCACAGTGGTTAATCTTTCTTACGTTTGTTCGCTGATACTTCGTTTATTTTTTTTTTTAACTTTTCGAAATCTGCTGTCCTCTTCTGTCCTTCGTTTCTTCAATTAATTAATTTGTACGAGAGAGTTTTCGTCGAAGAGTCAAGACCAGATTTCTGGATCCGGATTCCGGTTTCTCAACCGGAGAGGCGGAGCACACAGTAGCTAGGCTCAAATTAATATATTCAGATTGGTTGAAACGCGGCAGTCGGTTGGATTGTTCCATGTTTAATATACATGTAATTTCGAACAGAGATCGCGTTTGTTGTATACGCGCGAACGTGTGTGAGAGTGCAAATATAAATTTTGCATTTGTGTGTATATTTTAATTAGAAATTACACGCGCCAAGCAATCCGCGCGCAAAACGTAAATACGTGTTCGTGCCGAACCGACGACGAACCATTTCCATTCATTTCAACACTGTTGTACAAAACACATAAAATACAAAGAGAGAAAGAGAGCGAGAGAGAAATACAGATATATGTGGTGAGAGAAACAGAAATAACACAGGACAAAAACCGTTGCACAGCCGCCTGCAAACAACACGCTTTTCAGAAACCTTAATCGATTATGAAATTATTTCTCTTATATAAATTAAACATCTTTATAAAATTCAATAAAAATACATTTTAAAAACAAATAATCAAAAGATTATTACAAAATAACCATTGTTTTTTACGAGTTCTTCATAGATTATGTAATTATTTCTATTATGTAAAAAAACCTGCATCATTTAAAAACTCCATCTTAATTTAATTTTGAATACAAATAAAAAATTGAACCATCGAACATTCATCGATTACGCATTTATTTCTGCATTGTTATAAAATTCATTTTTAAATGTATTTTGAAAACAAATAAAGCAAAAATTCTTACAAATAAGAGTGAACTTATATAACACCCTGGATAGAGATCACCGATCAAATTGCTAAATACGACGTTGCTTAACTTTTTAAAGATCAAATAGAATTTTCTGGACTTATCTTCAAGGACTATCATCTATTTCATGGAAATAATATTTTTCTTCTTTTTTGATTCACGCGATTAACTTGTTAGTATAATTTTATGTACACTTCATCTTTGTTTTCGAATGTAATTTTATTTTGTAATTCTAGAAAAATTTCTAAAACTTTGCACTATTGAATAATTATTTTCAATGAAATTAATTGAAAAATTGTGATGTATATAGATAAAATTATGAACATTATAAAATGTCCGTGTTATGTAAATATTCTGTCTTTAAAAAATAAAATATATCTAAACATGATATTTTTGCACAAAAGCAATACTTAAATAAAATGTCGTTTCTCTAAATTTATCATAAATATTTTAATATTTGTGGTTTAATTGATGATTACGTAAATTACTTAGTTTCTTTAAAAAAATGCATGTTTACCAATGATATAACTTAACAAGTATCGTAAATTATGTTACCAACAATAAATAAAGTAAATTGTTGCAAATATAAATATGAAAAAAATACTTACTTTTAATTCTAGTTTAATAAAAAGAAATCACCAAAAGTCACGGAAAATTAACTAAAATGTTTGTAAATGTTATGCTTGTAAATTTTATTATTTTTAGCACTTCTTCCGTTGTAACAGTAAAACGATCAACACGGACATTAAACTCACGAACACTACCAAATTGATCACGGACAAAGTGATCAACACTTTTTCTTTTGACGTTTGTCGCGGACATTCAGCTTCTTCCAAATTACGAATCATCGCGTTTTCTCTTAATATCAGCAGCAACAACAAACAAACCCAATTTGACGTTTCTAAATTAGTTATTATTATTTTTGTTGCTAAGGGCAACTGTCAATTAATTATTTTATTTAACATCTTGCAACTTTGATTTTTATTATATTAATTTAATAACTGAATTACTTTTTTATTGCATTATAAAAAAAATGTAATTTAGAATTTAATAATTTATTATAATTGGAAAATTAAATCGCGTTTTCATCTTTCTAATTTCTTACATTACTTCTCAAGTATTGTTTGAAATATTAACGTGTACTAAATATAAAATGACAGCTGTCAAAGACGAAAAACATTTATAGTTACACTATCTAAATAAAAGGTAAACATTTTACCTGAAAGAATTATTCTTGTATGCGATTTTTCCTGTTAAACCAAAATGCTTTAATGTTTCGATGTGAAGATAGGAATGCTAGGAAATAAAAAAAGAATCAGATATTTGTGTATTTTTCTAATGAGTGAGGGATGTAATGAGAGAGAAATTAGTTTTGGGCCAAAAACGAAATCATTTCTATATTTTTTTACACGTTTCGTATACAACACAGTTTTAAATAATTTTCAAATATATCATCTTACATGCTCGATGAGTATTTACATACTTATATATATAGATTTTGTTTTCCATCTTTCCGTTCTTCAATTGTTTCGTCCGACCACTTCTTACAACATATTACATATTCTCTCTAATAATCTACAACATCTTATCGGTCGAGTCTTTTTGAATCCTTTTTATTTTTTTTACTCCTTCACCAATCGTTCCACTAAATCACGCTATTTAATAAAGACAATAATAATAGTAATGATATCGACGATGATGCACGTTTTATTATTAATAATTAATAATAATAATGTTAATAGTATAATACATTTACTTAATATATATATAGCTATGGTACACGATTATATACAAAATAAAATGAAGATGAGACGGGAGACGGAATAAGAGACGTTAGATTAGTACAGTTTAGTAAAGCATATTTTCATTATATATGTGTATAATATATATATATATATAGGTATAGTATTATGAGGGGTGAGTTATAGACTATAAATAGGATATCACTTAATAAAAAAGGAATCGAGGGTGGTTGAGGGATGGGTGACGCAGGGGTATGTTTTGGGTTGAGTGTGAGTTGGGGTTTGCGTCTGGTGGGAAGGAAGGTTTTAATATATATGTGTGTGTGTGTGTGTATGAGGATTGGTTTCTAGTGGCACACTAGAAAGGGGCGCCTCTAACTACCGGGTATAATATAATTTATACCGCGCGATTCTCTGGTCGCTACAGGAGCACAATAGCCGCAACCCCTAAAACGCGATCCCCGAAACTCGATTCATATGTATTTCCTAATTAAATTTGGATCCGGTCGACCGGAAGCGCACGCTCTCATTCACAGTCGCATTAACAACGCGAAAAATCGGAGAGGGATGAGAGATCAACCCAGTTCATGATTCCTGATTTTCGTTCGCAGATCTACTCCGAATACGAGGTCTTATCGGATCCGGTGTTGGAGGCGGGAGAGGAGGCAGTCGTCTTGTCGCTGGTGTAGAGATCGTGATGGACGAGGGGAAGGCCGTACTCCTGCGGCGGCCTGATCACAGTAGACAGGTAGCCGGTGCCGGCGTACGGCGCCGACAGGAATCTCCTGCTGGGTGAGAATCTGTGGAAGTTCGTCGGTGGCCCTAGTGGTGAGAACGCCGATGGGGTTGGTATCTCGTCCTGCAGACCGCTCATCATCCCACCTACACCGCCGACACCCACGCTCACCATCATCTCCATCGCCTGCAGAACGTCTCCTTTGCATCTGAAAATCACAAATCAATATTAGATTACAACACAAATATTAAAACCAATTTTCAAATCATTTTATTATAGATTAATTATATCGATATTGAATTAAATTTAAAATAAAATATTAGTATAGTATAATAATAATTAAAGTAAAAATACAAATTTCTCAGCTAATTAATTACATTGCAAAATATTAGATTTATTTTTTTTTATAGTAAGTATTTTATTTTGCTTATATTTTTGTGTGAAGATTTAATGTTTGTTGCAATATATTTATTGGGTTCATGTACATCTGGCAAATTGGTGTAATTAAAGATGAATGGCAATTGTAGAAAGAAAAAAGGGCTGAAAGCAGACATACCTTTGAAGGATGGTTTCGATGTCTGAGCGGCGCCTTCCTGGGAAAACCCTGAGCAGAATGTCCACCGGCGACCTTTGATGGTTGGGGTATTGTTGATGGAAGGGCGAGAACTGAGGCGGAAACGTGGGATGGTAGGGCATGAAGGGCGGCTGCTGGTGCTGGAGCTGATGCGGCGGACTCTCGGTCTTCTTCAGCGAAAGGTTCTCCGGGGCGTCGCCGGTGTTATCATCCTCCACATCGAGATCGGGATCGGGCGTGCGGGACGTTGGTTCGGGTGATGGAGTCGGCGCCGATGTGGCTGACACCTGGGGCATCGTCATCGACGGTGAATGCCTCGCCCTCTTGATCTCCTCCTGATCGGAGGAATCTGACTCCTCCTGCTTGAAGCACTCCTCGATCCTCGTGCGCTTCGAGCATCCTCCTGCTGAAACACAAACAAGAGCACGGACGACCGTCAATCAAACTATTCATCTTTAATAATACTGATACATAAAAATGGTGCGGCGCTATGTTCTATCTATCTATCTATCTATTATACAGACATGAATGAAGCCGAGCTGTAATTATTCATGGAGTGTGTTACAACCATGCGGCCTCATAAATTCGTTGGATATAATATAATGTCTGTATTCTCTGCTCTCCCACAACCTCCCATTTTCATTTGATATATATCTGTGTGTTATTCTGCTGCGCATTGTCTTAAAGCGCCACCCCCGAAGGACATATATTACATCCTCGTTGCTCTGGCCGGGACATGATAACAGTAGTAGAAACTGGATCTGCCTCTGCGTTTCATTTTCGGCATTCCCTACTTTCGCGTCAGCCGACGACGACGTCGACCAAATTAAATTCGTGTTTCTCTTCTCCACCCTCGCATTCCATTCTTCTATTTTTCTTCATCGCTCCAAACACATTTTTTCTATCCGCTTCTACTTCAGAATAATTGCTTGTCAAACCATTCCAATATTATAATCCAATTCTCCTCAATCGATCTCAACTATTTAATTTCAATTAATCATCATTTTTAATGTTATTAATATTTAGAAATATTATGTTTTTTATTTAAAATTCTCTATGAGTTTCATATATAATTTAATTTAAAATCAATCTAATAATTACAACAATTAACAAGTAGAATAAATTAATTATTTTTTACAAAAATATTTTTCTTCAATTTTTAAAAATATCGCAGGTTTTAACAATTCTCTTAAGCCGTTTTTTTCTCAATATTCAAATATTACAATTCCAAAAGAATTTATCGAAATCCTGTTTCCCATCAAACACAAGAAATTTTTGTATAAATATGAATAGTTGAAATACAATGATATAATGAAATTTCAAAAGATTAATATTAGAAATAGGCAGAGAATATTAAAATATTTACTAAATATTCGTCAGAAAACGGTAATTTTTCAAATCTTATTAATAATACTGGTGATAATATTAATATTTTCTAATTATTCAAAATTTTATTGGTGACGTGAAAAAACAGTAATTTTTCAACTTATTTTGCACACAAATTATTCCTCTTTACAAATTTCAGTTTTAAGCAAGAAACGAGACAGTATTTATTTGCTCAATTGATTAAACAATCCGAGATTTTGTTATGTGATTTCTACAACATTTTTAAAAATAGCAGTGTCAGGATGGATAAATCAAATTAGTAATGTTCGGTTTCTCGACTTTTCTTCTCTGTAATAATTTCGTAAGCTTTGATATTTCCTGCGAATAATAATAATAAGCCAACCTCTGACGAAGTTTTCCTTTACATTCATATTTTTTATAAATATATATATAATGATTTCTTTTTCGGTTGCGCGTTCAAATGTGTATTTCCGCAAAGCCGAGTTTCCATTTCCATTTTTTTTTTTGCTGTAACAAAATCGTTCCCCGGCCGCTACGGCCCTTGAGGTCACTCCGATGAAACAAAAACGGGGTTTACAAATTAAAAATAAAATAAAAATGAACGCGAACGTTCGCTGTATGCATTATTAGTTTTGTTTTTCACTTCTGCCATTTTGTGAAAGCCCCACGCAGATTACGTAAACGAGCTGTTTCTCTCTCGCGTTTAATATTTTTTTGTTCCGTTTTGTTTTGGGAGCTCAATAATAACTGAGTCTCTTTTATATTCGGAAAGTTCGCTCCGATGACCGCTCGAATATTTTTTTTTTGCAACCATTATTTCGGCCACAATGAAATAAAACGTTGAGCTTTTTCGCTTTCTTTCATAAATCCATTTCTTTCATTTTATTTTTATTTCTGCGCTTGTTGATAATGAGGGTTGCGCGATTTTTCCTCCTCATCCACCCTCACTCACGATTCTTCAGATTCCTTGCGCGTTTTTTTTTTATTAGTATTCCGAGTGGTTTTGGGTTATTGTTAATAAAGGCGTGAGGTGCGGTTGTCGTCGCGCGTTCGAGCGTTCAACTTTCCGCCCGATTTTTCACACATTTTCCTTCTGTTCGGTTTATTAACACTTTTCCTCGCACGCAACGGCATTAACAACGGCAGCCAACGAATTTATTAGAAACCATTAAATATTCACGCTAGGCTTGCCCGCATCACGCTCACCAAATTTTCGAGTTGTACAAATATTTGACGATTTTTTTTTAAATGGAATGGAATTTCGAACAGCTCGACGCAAGCAAAATATTAAAAACCTGCATCCCTCTTTCTTTGTCTTTCACTCTGAAACTGCGTCTTTTGTTGAAAAAAAAAAACAAATATTAGACGTGGTATAATATTAAATACAGTGTAACATTTGCCGAGATAATGGCTGGGCAAACAAGGATTGCTGCCTCCAAAAACCACTCGAGCTCTTCGCCAAACACCGGTACGAATACTAATTATCCGAAGCCGCACAACCAACGTACGGAAGGAAAAAAATAATGGTGAAGGCAAACAAAACATTGGGTATACTTGCAAATGTGCTTTTCCCCCCTGGAGAAGCCATTTCTAATATGGAATTATTAAAAAAAATATATTTATTACATGCATACTTCGAGATTGAAGAAAGTTTTTTTTTTTAATTTTACCTTCCCTTCTTTTTTTTTGTATGAAAATGCAAATTACATCAACGGCTTCTAATATTTCATTTTAAAAAATACAGCAGTTTCAAATAATTTATATAAAATGTAAAGTAATTTCAGCTAACTTTATTTTATGTAAAAAAAATCCTTCTGAAAAGAATTAATGCATAATATTATATATATTTATAGATAGATTTTTTTAAATTTTGACTTCAATCCTGATATAAATAGAGTTAACAAAGAATTGAAGAATTATGAAAGAAACTAAAACTTTTAAAAGCAATTTATATAACATGTAAAGTAATTATGTAAAAAAAAATAATATTATTTCTTAATTTTCATCTAAATATATTCTTTAATGGTCATAACATTTTTTCAGTGTGGAATGGCTCATAAAACACTAATACACGTTTCATTTACTAGAGTTAAAAGAATTGAACAATTTCGAAAGAAACTAAAACTTTATATAAACAAAAATGTAGTTGTTTTTGTTATATTTTACTTAAAATTATGAATATTATGATAATTTGGTCGTAATAGAAATTTTCTAAATAATAGCTAATAATTAATTATCTTAAGTTGTGTAATTAGATTGTAATTCAATTATTATAATAATTCGTCTTGTAAATATAATCATTTTTGGAAAAATATTTTTGGAGGTGGAGGAATTATTAGTATCCCTTTTGTTGGATACATAAGTCAGTTGAGTCAATTTGTTGGATGGTTGGGAATGCAATGGGCCAGAAGGAGAAAAACGAAGCTCGGATGTGCGGGGGATTTATCAATTCATGATGATGGGGGAGTTTGGAAGAATATAAAAGAGGCCATCCTCGTCCTCGAGGAAAAAAGAGCGAGTGAGAGGAGAGAAGAGAAGGGAAAGAAAGGGACTTCATTAAGAGCGGGCAAATGATACTTGTGGAATCCGCAATAAGCCAGGAATGCGGCCAACCGCTCCATGTTCACCGCGAGTAACCATTTAATATAATGGCCAAAGCCATTACACACTCACACATGCGTGTGTGTGAGTGCGAAAGATGAGGGCGTCGCGACGCTCCAATATATTACCTTGACGTTATTTTCATTAACCGCTATCAAAAGATGTCACGTCTTGCATAGCTCACTTCTTCTTCATTGTTATAGCCCATTCACGCAGTAAAAAATGTTAAATAAGTTACTTAATCATTAATTAATCGATGAGAGATTTTTAATAAATTTAACGAATAATTTTTTGTGCGTCTTCAGATTGAGGAACGCCTCAGTCGACCATCCGCCATTAATGCCAGACAAATAAACGGATGTTATTGGTGTTCGCTCAGCTGTAACATCAAGCACGTTTCCAAGGTAAACTTCATATCGAATCCCCTTACGTATATATTTTTTTATTTCTACCATTTCACATCTTCAATAATCTATTCTCTATATAAATATTATTTCACAAACTTCCATGAATTTTTTACATAATTTTATTATTTTTACAGTAATTCACTTAATTTTGAAAATATTCAAATTTATAATTAAATGTAAGTTATCTTTTAATCTCACGAATTTACTTCATTAGTTTCTAAAACAACAAATAAGATTTATAAATTTACTCAAAAGTTGAATGAAAATTTGTTTGTAAGCAATTGTAGGAATTTCGGTCTAATTAAAATTCGATCTTGAAAAATTGCGTAAAAATCAACATTTTTTTTACGTTTTTACGAAATTCAATTAGCAAATTTTATTACTAGTTTAACATTCTTGAATATAATTATTTATGTGAATTTTGAGCGATGTTTTAGTAAAAATCGCAAATTTGCAAGTAATAACTTATAATGGTAATGGCAGTTTATAGAAAATTAACAAATTTTCTTCACATTTTTATGAAATTCTATCATAATATTTTACAAAACTTTATACATTTAACATTCCTGTATATAATTAATCATTTTTTATAATTATGAAATTTTTAGCAGTTTTTCTGTGAATTTTGAGCGTTGTTTTAGTAAAAATCTCAAGTTTGCAAGTATTAACTTAAAATTGTAACTAAAATTTAAAAAAAATATATTATTTATATATTCATAAAATTTGTATTATTTTTTGAGCGATTTTTCTAGTAAAATCACAAAAACATAATACGTTTCTGAATAAGTAACTTAAAATTGTAATTAAAATTTCTTAAAAAAAACTATTTAATTTATAAAATCTATCATTATTGAAAATTTCATTACTTTTTGAACCACCACGTTTCTCAAATAGTAACTTAAAATAGCTACTAAAATTTAATTTAAAAAATCTAGCATTATTTATTTAATTATTAAATTTGCATTACTTTTTACATTACGTTTCTCAAATAGTAACTACTAATTTAATTACAAAAGTATAGCAATATAATTTAATTATGAAATTTGCATACACATTTATCAAATATTAACTTAAAATGTTTTATTGGAAACTATTTAATTTCAAAGGTTTATCATTATTTGACTGACAGTTACAAGAACAAGAAAGATGAACATCAGTTTTAGTCGAATTTAATCTGTAGATTTAGGGGAAGGTTGTGGTTGTAGTAGTTGTTCAAATAATGGTTGGAGTCGAAAGAGATGCGGGGTTTCTGAGGTGCATCGATTGATTTCTGTTTATATTCGGTGTGCATGTGCGTGTAAGTGTGTAAATTTAAAATTTCCACATGGATGATGCAGAAGGGAACTGAAATAATGGTCTGCCCTGCGTTTACCATGATTCTTCTCTTACTTTTTTTTATATATATATTGATGTATATATATGTATGTAGAGTTTTGCGGATCGCGTCATGAATGTATTTGTGTGTGTGTGTGTGCGTTCGGTCAAGTGGGTCGGCTCAACATTAATGACTTTTAATTGATCCCTCTCCTCGTTCATTTTTTCTTTCCGCTAACGACTCTTGAAAAATGCAAACAAAACAACTGAGAGAAAAAAATATATAGTATAGAAGTACGCATACTATACACGCGCTTGCAGAAAATGCGGAAGGAGGAAAAGTTAAAGGGCAGAAACACAAAACGATACACGCGTTCAGCACACTCCCATCGATGCCCATCATCATTCTGTTTAACGAAGAGCTTAGGATCAAGATCAGTAATCTCCATTATAGTTTCCCGTCGTGCTCGAGTTTACAAATATTCAATTATCTTTATAAACGTTACAGTCTTAAAAACGAAAAATACTAATAAATCTTTTATTTTGTATTATCTATAAACGTTTACAACTATAGTTACCAATTATTTCTGGAATTCCATGGAAACCAAATTAGATTTAATTCTTCTAAATGCAAACTCAATCATTTATATTAATTGTAATAATAATATATTTATAATTATTATAATACGCTTTTATACGTTTAAAAACGTAAACTTATTAATAATTTTAAGGAAAAAAACAAGAAACAAAATCTAAAATTTGTTTTCTTTAAATATTAATAGATAAATCATCTTTTACAGAAATAATGAAATTCCTATAAAAATAATTTATTTTTTTTATTGTTATCGTCTAAAAACTTAATTAAATAGTGTGTTGAAAATGTTAAATTTAATATTAATTTCAATAGTAAATTTACGAAAATGATTGTACTTTTTTTTTATATGATAATAATCAATTTATTGGTGAAAAAGTTAGTTTGAAATTGTTTTGATTTAGTAATTGTCATTTATATTGTGACAATTGGAATTTGTGTTATATTACTATGAAGATATTTGATTTATGATGAAATTTAAAGCTTTGTTTACATACTTGGACTGTTTGGTGCACTGTTTTCGCTTGGAGTGAAGGCGTTCGGTCTCTGCAGTTGATCTGCAGGTGGTTGCTGCTGTTGGTGCTGCTGTTGTTGTTGTTGTTGCTGCTGATGCTGCTGTTGCTGTTGGGGTACGACTCCGGCGGAGTTTTCCGAATGTCCCGTGGGGAAGAGGAGCCCCAACTCTCGGGCCTCGTTCTCTTCTTGAGCTTGCTGCCTCCGGAGGGCGACCTGTGCGGCCATAACTCGTTGTCGTTCGGCGATGAGGGTGCACTTGGCGCAGGCACAATCCCTCCAGCGGCAATATCTTTTGTGGCCCTTCAGGGCGCTGACGACACCGTGGTTACGGCATCTCGCACATTTCGGTGTCCTCTGGTATCGTTCGGAGGCCCGTAGAAAGAACGACGGTGGAATAGCTCCAAGCACCGGGTGCTGCGACATCAGAGTGGACATGTCCACTCCGCTACCGGGGAGGCTCATAGCCGAATGTTCTTCGTACACGTTTAAAGGGAAATATAGAGAAACTGAGATCACTGAGGATTGTAATAAGTTGGAATCACGAAGCACTGACAATGTTTCTACTGGTTGTGGATGGAGTGCGCCCTTCGTAAAAAGTGTGGTGGAGGCGCCCGGAGCCCTGTGCACGGCGATGATCTCTGCGTGTGCGTTGTTAGTTCCGGTCGTCGGAGTATGACAGTAACTAAATGATAGCCGAGGATGGTAACTGTTGGTGGTTCGGGTTGGATACAGTTAACCAATGGGAGACAGGCTCCGCCCTCACGGATGTGACGTGGCGCGCCTTCGCTCCGCCCCGCGCCGTTCGGCCGCATCTGTATACACATCTGTAATGCCGACGCCACCGCCGCCGCCACCCCCTACCCTCAAACTCGCCCTGCCGTCGGTATTGTATTAGCGAAACAGAGACACCTCTCTGCTCTACACTCCCTTCGTCCCTTTAGCGATCCCCTCTCCTCGTCCGTTCCAACCCCCTCCCGCCATACCTCGAAATGCGACCACCCTTCACCACTCACCCTCTCCTCCGCGTACAAGTATATTATAAAGCTATTATGCAACCTCCACCCCAAAATCTAACAGGCACATATCTCATATGTTAATTCGAACCCTCCATTGTGCCACCACACAACGTCAGTATCATTATTATTATTATCGTCATCATCATAATCATCAGTAGTATTACCACATTTGTACCAACTGCAACTCGAAATGAAACTAGTAATACATTTACATAACAAAAAATACAATTGCCAACCAACAAACCATAAAAAAAACATCCTTTGTCTTAATTGCAATTTTTATACATTATTTTTAAACGAATTTAATCAAATAATAATTATATTCACACAATAATAGTAAAACAACAAAAAATAAAATTAAGAATTTAATCATTATTAATTAATTATTATCAACACCCAATAAAATACAACAATTTTATAAGAATTATATTAGATTTACTTACAATAATCAAATATATTAAAATTCTTTTAAAAAAATGTATTATTTATTATTTCGCCTAATTTTAATCAGAAAAACATTACGAGTATAATATATAAATTAATTAATAAATAATAATAAAATTCTAATATTCAATAAATGTAGCAAAACGAATGATTTAATTCATCAAATAAAGAAACGAAATGAAAAATCTACGAAAACGAAAACACTCAGCAAACCAAATATGATAGATAAACGACATTATGTAAGACTGAGAGTGTGGCTATTATAAATAAAAATCACAACAAAATTAAACAAACTAAAACTTATGTTCAAATTTGCGTATCAATATTTTTAAAACTTACTAATCTTAAGAAAATATATGATTTTAATGTATAAAGTAAAATTTATTATATAGTAAAAGTATTCTGTTTAATAAATTGCTTCTAAAATATTTTTTGGACAGCTGCAGCTGCATCTGAATCTTCGTGACGATTCGCGACGTTTCGTATTAGGCGATTTTTGAAACATTTACTTTATTTTTATTATTATTTTATCAAATGTGTGAAACGCACTAATTTTTGTGCCCAAATAAGGATTGTTTAAGCGTGTGCAGCTGCAGGTGCAGGTGATTCATCGTCGATTTTTATAAATAATCTTCTAATTTTTATTGCTTTCTTATCGAATCGAATTTGTTAAAATGAATATAAAATTTTAATTACACGAAGTAATTTCTAATTTATAATTTTCTTTACTTTATAAAGTATTTTTGTTAATGTTTGATAGACGTATAGTATTTATATAAATATTAATTGGCAAATATCATAAGAATCAAATGTAAATAATTTGTAATGCTAATAAATTCAAAGTAATTGTATTATTTTAAATAATAATTTATTTTAATTTTTCATTTTTGATAAAATATTGTATTCCTGAACAATTATTATTTATTTAAATAATAATTTAATTTAATAGCAAAAATGAAATCGTTCGTACAAATTATTATATAAAAGTATTATAGAACAAAAACTTGTAATAATTACATATTTACAAATAATTAATTTTCTTAATTAATATAAATTACATTTGCTTTTTTGTAATTTGGTATTACGCAATAATCAATTAAATTAAACGTTTCTACAATTTAATTCAATGTTTTAAAAATATTGTGTAAATAATTAATGCAAAAAATGTCTATAAATTTGTTACATATTATTTTCAGCCGCGTTTAAAACCTTGAAACCGTTGTACAAATATTATTATATAGAGAAACGGCGATAAATTTGAACAGCGGCATTCGTTCATAAAATCCGAAAACATAAACGGAAAAACGATGCGTGCGTATTATATAACGAGCGTGCGGCCATTTAAAACTGTAACCCCTAGTCCCGTGGTTACACAATAGCTTCATCAGTAATTCATTTGCTAATTACCGCGAATAAATCATAAATCGAACAATGAACTGAACGAGCAATCGACATTTTTTTTCAACATTTTTTTTATTTCCGAAATACTCGAATCCGCATTCGCCACACAATGTTCAGTTTGGAATTATTCGCAAAACGAACGCACAAAATTGCCTTCAATATAATTCACATCGAACCTGACAAAA
This sequence comes from Nicrophorus investigator, assembly GCA_963457615.1. Taxonomy (NCBI): domain Eukaryota; kingdom Metazoa; phylum Arthropoda; class Insecta; order Coleoptera; family Silphidae; genus Nicrophorus; species Nicrophorus investigator. Next base: position 27,212,177 of record OY735141.1, read on the forward strand.
AAAAAACACACACACAAATTTCCATCATTCATAAACTGAACATACCACATGAATTATGATGTTAAAACGTTTTCATGAGCTACAGTTATCATAACTAAATTAAATCTAATTATTGGTTAAATAATTAGATTAAATATTTTTATTTTCAATAATATATTACTTTTTTCAATAGAAAAATAGCTTATGAGCTTGTATTAAAATATTAACATTTTGACACATTTTTGGTGATAATTCCTGGAAAAGTTGAGTTTCTATAAGTTTTGATCCGAGTTAGAAAAATTTAACTAATTGATAACAGATGTCGTTTAGTTGTAAGGTAAATAAATTAATGGGATTTATTAAGAGTTTTTTATGAAACTGATATTTGTAGATTTTTCTTAATTATTTGATAAATTTGACTGTAAGAAAAATGAATGTATGTGTTTCTTGAAATTTGTTATTTCAAAGAGAATCAGGTGTATAAATTCGATCTGTAAATAGTACACTGCAAACAAAAAAGATGTACACTGTAGTACACTGGATAAGTGCGCTATTATTATGTCTTAAGAAGTATTACGTATATCGATTATGATAATGATAAGAATGTTTGGGAATGAAAAGATCGACAAGATGATCGCAATCTTTCACTCTGTGCGCGCAGAGTTTCTCCCACGAGTCTTCGCCAGAAGAAGTGCACATGTATAGTACGGTAGTGAAAAGAAAGCACGAGTGTTTATTCTACCGATTAACGTATCTATCTGCAATCTAAACAGAGTTTTGTCTCATCCGTAGGATGTGTTCGGCCCCGAGGGACTTGCAGATTGAATGCGAGAGAGTGAGTCCCTTTTTAGGTCTTTTCGCTGCGTGGGAGACTCCAACCGCACGCATTGTACGCAACCTGTAATTGCGAAGTGTCGTCCGCCCTTCGTGGTCTTTCCTCATCATCGAGCGCTCAACGCACCTGTTGGACCTCGATCTTATCGACGACCACTCACTCACTTTTATTCAGAAGAAGAAATATTTGCGTTTGCTGATAGAAATCCATACCCCATTCGATCCAGTTACGTGAAACCATTCCAAATTCGAAACTTTTGTAGCTACTACCCATGAAGATATAAACACAATGGTGGTGCTAACGCATTAGCTTCCACACCCGATTAATTCTCTTTTTCTCTGAGAGGGCAACGAATATCCCAATTTTCTTATGTAATTTCATCCATCGTTTCCGCCCACTGTCTCTGTGCAACAATGGGGAAAGAACGAAAATAATAAGGTTTACTAATTGCATAATCGATCCGAACATTGTATAATTGTATTGTAATGAAAGGACAAAAAAAAATAAGAAATTCGATGTTGTAAAGGGATATTTGTTAGTTGCTTTTGTGGGATTTCTATTATAATAAGAAATTACTACCTCCGTAATTCAATATAGACTTAACTGTATTAAACTCTTTAAAAACATTTAATAGATCCTAATTTTATAAGTATTTATCTGTTTCATGTAATATTATATAAATCATCTAAAAAATAAGTAAAATATTATGCTGTGACAAATCCAAAAATCGTTATTAATTAAAATTACGTAACAAAATGATTTTTACATCGCACATCCAAGATATTTGATTATCCTTGCAACTTTGACACAAGGTGACAGCTGTCATTACGCAAACCGTCATCTATAGATGACATATGTTAGGTTATATTACATGAATTAAGATTGAATAATAATATAATGACAACAAAAATCTTTCTATCGCATCATCAAATCAGTAAATATTTTCTACTAGAACAAAGTGAAGAACTTTTGAAATATGATGCCAAAAGACACTATCTGAAAGGCAAGTCAAGACTGGTGTCTGCAGCTCTTTCACTGCGGTTCTACAGACAAAGTTGCTTAGATTTTGTGCTAATTAACGAAATGTTAATCGGAGCCTGAAAACGTTTCCACCTTTCTTTTTCCTTTCCACCCACGAGGGTTTTCTTTCGCGGAATGCTCACAGAGAAAGAGAGAGGGAGAGGAGAGATAAGCTGCGGGGTTGAATGCAGAGTCGAGGTTTGAAATATAAAGAGGAAAACAGAGATTGAGAGAAAGAGAGAGAGAGAGAGAGAGAGTTTGCGGTTACAATTAGAGTCTCAGTGTTCAAAAGTAATTGTTCTGCAAAGGAAGAGAGAGGAAGAGATAAGGACCCGCCCTTCATCTTATGCACGTATATATTTGAGTGCGAGTGTGTGCGCGAGGTTCATTGTAAGAGGGAAGTCGTAAAGACGTAGCGCGTCCTTTTATGCTTTTAATTACTGTTCCTCGAATTAAATTCACCCGAAATGGGGATGAAATTCCAGAGAATTGCAGTTCCCGGTGAAACGTTTAAACCGTCGCAATTTCCTTATGACTTCATTGAACGTCCATTTAATTTCCGTACTTTTTAATTAAGTTTCACAAAAAATAAATGTAGATTTTAAACTTTTTGAAGCACTTACAAATAAAAGAAATAAACGTTACTATTCTGAAGATTTTCCCAATTAAATAAATAAGTTCTTCGTGAAAATATGCAATTTAAGGGTGTATTTCATTTTGTATATGTATTACGTAATTTTATATAAGATGTAAATAAATTTATTATAAATTGAATTATAAAAAAATACAAAAAATAATGATTAAATCAATTAAATTAATATTGCTGAATTAAAACAGGAAGTTATGTAATTGTAGAGAAATTATATTAAAAAAAATTGTGAACAAAAATATTCGAAATATAAAAGAACAGATGGATATATTGAAATTAATGATTATAGCTTAGTTATAAGTTACTGTTTTAAATATGAAGTGTTTCATGCATAAAAGTAACCGATAAGTATTATTTTTTAATTAAATTTGTTAAAGTTTTTTAACATGTGCTCTAAAGTAATAAAATTTAGGTCTATCTCGTATTCCAAGCACGAATTGACTACATTTATATATTATATATATATAAAAAAAATGAGGGGGAAAGGGCGTTCGTTCATATTGAATTTTATGGCACGACCAAGGAGACAAAGAATGTTTGGGAGAGAGAATATACATTGTTCAGACGATCAATAGAAGAGAATAATGGTAAACATTTCAGTTGTCCTACTTTAACTATTGTAAGAGTATTAAGGATATTTAGAATATTTTTTTTTAAGTATTTTTTGTAATTATTTTACCATACTTAATAATTATAAATAGTAATTCATTATCTCTTTTTAATTTTACAAAATTTATAATAAAAGTTTAAATATTTCTGATTTTGTTATTAAACTGTTATTTTTTTGTATTGACATTCTATAAATTCTTAGGTTATATACTATGAATATTACCAACTGTAAAATAAATATAAATGACACTTAAATGTTTTCATTTTTCAAAGATTTTTGTCTTAAAAGAAATATTAGTAGATATAACAAAATATGACAATTTATGCGTGTTTAAATTATTTTAATATAAAATTATAATTATCGCCTTATATGGTTATGAAAATACTTCTGCCTATCACTGCGTCACGATGAATCTTTTTTTTTTAATTCTGCCAATCATATTAACAAACGTTAAACCAGTGATCGGAAATCATCGGCAATTTTCGTTATTAACAATTTCTATTAGTTATTAAGCTCGTGTCGCTCAGCAAACCTTATTTGTATTTTTTGTGTTTTAACGTATAAAATCTTAAAAATGTCTCTTAATAAAAACAAATTTGCTAAACGTTAAACCAATCAAAAATGAGAATTAATTATTTAAAATAATACAATTTGAAATATAAAAATTTATAAATTTGCCAAGTAACACTTATGTAAACACATTTATATTGTACACAATAACATTATTATTATAATTATACTTTATAAAGTAAAGAAAATTGTAAATTATTAATTATTAATAAGAAATTATAAATTACTTCGTGTAATTTAAATTTTATATTCATTCCGTAAATTTTCATTTTAACAAATCAGATTTGATAAGAAAGTAATAAAAATTAAGAGATTATTTATTTGTATGCAAAACAACGTCGCTAATCTGCGTCACGATGAAACACCTGCACCTGCAGCTGCACAATCCTTATTTGGGCACAAAAGTTAGTGCGTTTCGTATATTTGATTCGAACAAAATAATAGAAATTAGGTGACGTCGCTCGTTTGCGACACGAAATGTTGCGAATTGTCACGAATAATTAAATGCAGGTGTGAATCTCAAACGTTAAAATAATTTTTATATGCGCATGAATATTAGTAGTGCATTTCCATTCGAACAGTTCGCGTCAAATGCAAGAGAAATACTGAACATCAAGAACCGCGTAACTCGGAGTTCGCGTAAGTCTATATATTGAAATTACCACAAAATATTTTAGAAGCAATAGAAATTTGTTAATAATATATTTTACTGTATAGATTAATATCATTTATTTAGTTTAGAGCATATATATCCGCCGCTTGTTTGTAAAGAGTTGAATTATTTTACAATGAAGTCAAATGCACGAAAAGTTAAAAAAAATAAAATTCATGTTAAAGAAAAATTTACATAAAGTAAATTAAAATTGATTGCATACATTTATATATAAAATTAAAAAAAATATTATTATTTAAAAATTAGCATTTTAGAATTTAATTTTTAGATTTAACGTGTCTAGTTCAATTAGCATTTTTCGAGCCATTGAAAACTTGTATTATATTGATAATTGATTATAATATTACGTAAAATATGAATGTTGTATGTTTGATGGATGATCGATTATATTTTTCTTTTTGCAGTATTATTTGAATGCGGTAAAAATTGGAGGTGATGAGCAAACAAAAAAAATGGGATGATCGTTGATTGCTTTCGCGTAAGTCGTTTCTTTTTATTATTTATGACGGTTGCGGAGGGCATTGTATATAATATTAATAGGGTAATTCCGGGATTTATTTTTTAAAAAATTAAACAAAACGAAAATATTATAGCGCGCGCGGGGGAAACAATGGCTTCGGAGGCCGCAGGACAATGAGAGAGAGTGTCCTGTGCCTGAGTTGCGTCACTCACACACCCACACATACATACATGCAGATCCTTTTGGGTCTCTCTCCTCCATATCTCTCGTGCTCACAAATACACAAACAGGACCAAATCGGCGTGAAAAATATATCTAACTACTGCCGCATGGGATTTCCACGAGATTTATGCAACGTGTAATGTCGTCCGGCGCGATGAGACAGCATCCCCTTGGCATCCACACATATACACGCACCTCCGACCATCCCCGCAACCCTTGCGCGACCCCCAGGTTAATAGTGTCCGCTGCATTTTTATTCCGGCCGTCCGCGACAGACCACCCCGATCCGAGGGTAGTAATTCATTTCTCTACAATATACATATATGTATGTGGCTGTGTGTGTGTGTGTGTGGTGAGAATATAATTTGTGGGGACACGGCAATGGGTGAGAGAAATAGAGAGACATCAATTGTGAGAGAGCGAGAGGAATAGAGGAGATCAACCCTCATGGATTCCCACACCAGGCGAATCATCAAAATCGGCACAAACCCCTTCTAATACACGATTGATATGCTGACGCTGACCGCACATCTCTCTATCACACATATCCATCCATATCCGCACATTACTCTCCTCTGCTGACGATCGCAATTCCAAAACCGACCACACTCTATTTTCTGCAACCCCACTCACTCCCACAACTTTTTTTGTTGTCCCTTCCTGTGTTTTGTCTTTTTTTTAAATCTATTTCATTCGACCCTTTATTACTCCTCGTTTCATCAATTTCAACGACACTCCTATCCTCCGCTTCCGAATCTACACATCAATCCCATAACTCAAGACGAAACCATTTTCAAATCTTAACTAAATACCACTTTGGTCATTCGCCTTTTCTCAATAAAAAAATTATGTTCATATATTAATAACACCTCAAAAATAAACGTCAAAAAATCAGAAAACAAGTTCAAATTCAACCAATAAACCATGGTTGGAAAATGAAATTCTTTCGAATATTTTGGAAATGATAATACTTGATTGATGTAAACAAAGACACAAAACTGATATAATTAAGACAATTTAAATTTAATTACAGTAAAAATCATATGTAACAATTTCAGTTTTTGTTAAAAGTGTTTCTTAATTAATTAATAGCATAATTTTATTAATTTTAATAAATATGTTTGTTTTCCACAAAATGTTAAAAATTTAATACAGTTTTATTCAAATTTGAGATATGATTAATAAAAATATCATTAATTTTAATAAATTTTAATTAATAATAAGAAATATATTTCGGTTGTAATTTTGAAATACAAATTATTGATTTGCAGAAATATATTTTAAAAACATTACAAATATACGGCTTTGGTTATACATACGAGAAGAAATCCGTTAGTTACATTATAAACTTATATAACTTGCAAAAATTCAATTTTGACGTGCCTGTTCAGATTCCGTTATGCCGTGCAACTTATTTTGCCTTTAATTTATCGGTCCGTTAAATGCAAATCTAAAATAACATAATATAGTTTTCAAATAATATTTGTACCAAAAATATTTTTTTTCATATGCATATTTTGTTGTAAGGAAAAAATTTAAAAAATATTTAATTTAAAAATTCTATAAACAATATCATCACATTCAAAATAAAATACAGTAAAAACTATATCAAAATCTTGATTGATATTTTTCTTATTTTACAAATTAACTATAAAAAAAAACACGATATGTAACATAAGTACATGATGTGCGATTCTTTTAGTAATATCCATAGCAACAACAATTTGTTACTTGGGAAATATGTGAATTCATACAACTTTTGTTTATTAAATAATACCTAGTTACAAAGAACAATAAACAAGAATAAATTGAAGATATTCTTGTTTATTGTGGAGATACAATGCAACAGAAATTAAATCGATTGTGGGAAAGGATTTCATTTGGTATTGTGAATTCGAATGGAACACACGGCGATGGGTTAGCACCACTTGACGGTGCAGCATCGATATCATCGAGAGCAGAAGACGAAGACTGAAGAAAAGAAAAACAAAACAAAAAATAGTCTTCAAATCCGCCCGTAGGTAATTCGAAGTCCTTCTACCTGGATGCCCTCTCTCGCATTATATAACAATCGGGACTTGAAATGGAGACTTGTCGACGACTGCCGCGCAGACTTCCAGTTTCTGAATGGGAATGCCAAATTGTTTCTTCGGAATTGCACTCACATCACTCTATCCTTCTTTATTTCATTCTCTATAACCAAGTTACATAATATATGTATATATATATAAATGTTTGTGTGCTTGAATGGTGGCATTAACAAAAGGGGGGATGTGTTTTTGTGTTTGCGGTTGTGCCCTTTTTGTGCGATCCATTAAATTCGGTATTAATAGAAATCCAATTCCATTGGGATCGCTCTCACATAAACACACACATATACAAACGCACTTACAGATTGGTAGTGAAACGGATGAAAACTATTAACAAGAGTAAAATTTTAATTGGCCCTTGGTCCTCGACTGTTGTCCAAGTCGAAGGTTTTCTCGTGCTGCCCACAATAATTGTAAGGAAATGAGGGGTTGAAAGAGTGCACGCGAGAGAGAAGTAATGAGAAGAAAACAGAAAGAGAGAGAGAGAGAAAGTCACAGATGGAGGAGGCGGAAAATCAATGAGAAGGTCGACCCGTCGCCGCCGCTAAAGTCGTCACCTAATCCGTTTTAATATAACTGGCCTCGAGTGTGTTACAGCAGTTAATAAACATCTCTGATCCTCTCCCTTTTTCTCTTCCGTAGCAGAACGTGCGAATGAGAAAGAGCGAAGGGAACTGCGGAAAAGGAAAGGGAAAGGTGCGGGTGGAATGGGAGATGTTCGAGGGTCGTAAATATTGTACCGAGTGTTTCCTTTATGAAGATTAATCTAATTTCGTCTCATGAATATGCAGCGCATCAATATATGAATTAAAATGTTACAAACTTTCATTGCGATCAACGAAAATAAATGTCAAATGTTATAACATTAATTGGTTATTTGCCTTAACTTTATTTTATTGATATTACTGTAATATTGCAAAAAAAATCCCTAAACTTTAATACTATAAATCTTCAACTTTGGACTGTGGATGTGGGTTCATGACAGGAACTCACTTCTTGGACTTTCTTCAAGAACCCACCAATTCTTGGCAGCCAAATCCTGACTTCTCCAGAACTCGCGCTATCTTCAAACGCCCAACTGTCTTCTTCCCTGGACAACTCACCCAATGTCCTCCTATCACTTCCTTTTTTATTCCATATAGGTTTGATGATTTAGGATTTTATTTTTGGTTGAGATTCCAATGTAGTTTCTTGATAATCAAACGCATTTTCTAATATGGGGTCCAATCTTTGTATTATGACTACCAATTGGTATTACATGGTATTACAAAGTTGGAGCAGCTAACTTTCTTATGTTATAGTTTATTGATCTGTAAATTAAATCTCAGTAGTTTGAAGCTTCAAATGACGAATCACCCTGTAGATGAAGGGATATCGAAAAAAAAGCGAGTTTATGAAGTAAAACATATTCAGTTGATCCTTTTATTGAAATTCAGGAGTCGACCTACGTTGGTGTCCCGGCGTCATCCTCCCCCTTCGATCCGTCGTAATTGAAAGGATCCAGGACCATGACATAATTGTATGTATATGTATGTGTGTGAGTGTGCGTGTTAATATATTGTATCGTCGCCGTTGCCGTAATACTAATTTAATTAAATTCCGGTGGAAACAGCAACCCCCGACACCGGCGCGGCACAGTTTCAAAAGATTATGCAAAAACCTTTTTCAATAGTGAAACGAACACGCACAATGGCAACCGCCCGACACGCCCGACACAAGGAATTCAATTCCAATTCCAATTTCCCGGCAATTTCGAGCCCGACCTCTGAACATCCGCGCCACCCACCCACCCGGTACAACCAACCATCCCATCGCCCATCTAGACCCCCGCGCGTCGCAGCCAACGTCTCCGCCGATAAATGTGTTTATCAAATTAAATACACTCGGAACTATTTTAATTAAAATTATTAACGCCGCCTCCACAATGCAAACCCGAACTCTTTCCGGTCCGGATATCTTCAGATCAATGGATCAATGGAGGAGATACCTTCTTATTAGTTTTTCTATAATCCAATTTCTGTACTACTAGATTATTATAAATTGATTTTCATTAATTTGACACTTTCGGAAGAGACTTTATATTGGGTGGAATTCATTCCTCAAATGCTAAAATGATCAAACAACATTTCGCAGTATAAGATTAGATTTTTTGCAATGTTAATAAGTTGTTGGTAGTGGAGGATATTAAATGAATCATAATTATATTTTGTATAAATCTTATTTTATTGAGGCCTGATATGTTGATGGTGGCCAGTGTGTTTTATGATAATAATAAATATATTACAAAGAAATAGATTACATTTAGTAACTGAGTGGTAACTATTAGCTTAGTCTAATAGTAACACAGTGTGTGTCGTAGCATTCAATTTAGTGATGGTAGTAGGCTGGAGCAGCGTGGGCGTAAGCTGGGGCGGCGGCGTAAGCCACCTTGGCGACTGGGGCGGCGATGGAGGAGTAGGAGACGGCTGGGGCGGCGGAGTAGGCAACCTTAGCTACTGGGGCAGAGGCATAGGCGAGAGCTGGGGCGGCGGAGTAAGCTACTTTAGCTACTGGGGCAGCGGCGTAGGAGAAGGATGGAGCGGCGTGAGCGTAGGTGGCGAGGGATGGAGCGGCGTGGGCGTAGGTGGCGACTGGAGCGGCGTGAGCATAGGTGGCGATTGGGGCGGCAACCTTGGCGTAGGCAGCGACTGGGGCGGCGACGGCCTTGACGGCGACGGCGGCTGGCTCCTTGTGGACGACGGCGTTGAATCCGTTGTGGGCATCGGCGGTGTACTCTACGGTCCTCTTGGAGCCATCGGCATCGATGAGGGAGTAGCTACCCTGAACGGAGTCACCACGACGAGATTCCTGTTGGCTCTTGCTGTCTCCGGTGTGTGGGTCGTTGACGGCATATCCGAAGTCGTAAGCAGCTGGGGCATCGGCGTAGATGGCCTTGGCTACTGGGGCGGCGGCGTAGGCGACTGGAGCAGCTACCTTGGCGTAGGTGGCGACTGGGGCGGCATGAGCGTAAGTGGCTACTGGAGCGGCATGGGCGTAGGTAGCGACTGGAGCGGCTTGAGCGTAGGTGAGGGCTGGGGCGGCGTGAGCGTAGGAGAGGGCTGGTGCGGCGTGGGCGTAAGAGAGGGCTGGGGCGGCGTGGGCGTAAGAGAGAGCTGGGGCGGCGGAGTAGGCAACCTTAGCTACTGGGGCGGCAGCATAGGCAACCTTAGCAACGGCCGGGGATGAGTAGGTGCTGTAGGAGACGGATGGGGCGGACGAGTAGTGGGCCACCGGGGCGGCGGCGTATGCGGCCACTGGGGCGGCATATCCCAAAGGAGCTCCGGCACGGGCTACGGCCAAAAGGGCGGCGAATGCTACGAACTGCGAAAACAAAAACAAATTAAACGATTAGTTAAAATCCACTTTGTTATCAATCAGCAGGATTCAAAATCTTTGAATCAGTATCTGCCGATGGTACTCACTTTGAATGCCATGTTGTTGTTGGTTTGGAGATGTGAGTGAGTCTGATTGTTTCAGTTTAGTCTGCTGGTATATATACTGGACTAGGCCTAAGGTGTGGTCCTGCAGCCCGGGTCCAGTTTGGGCCTTTCACCGAGCAAGATTCGCGGCGACGGCGGTGACGACGCCGAACGCACCACCGACCAACGATACGAAACGCTCTTTTCTTTCCTCTTTGCTATTGCATTTTTTTTTTCATCTTATAACATAAAAATTGCATGCATCTCACGAAACAGAGCAAACCACGAACGACACAAAAAAAATCTGTATCACATACTCGGAATTATTGCAATTTCTCAAGACCTTTTACAGCAATCAACCAGTTTACAAATTCAATATAGAAAGAAAAATAAAATTCGCGCAATTTTACAATTACCATAAAATTTTATGTAATTGATTGTGTTAGAATTTCGTACATTTAAAAATAATTATTATGAAACCACTTTTATTATATTTGTAATAAAAATATTGTATTCTATCAAAATCATAGAAGAATTTTATTTAAAATTATTTGTTAAAATCTTCTTTTCAGCATAATTCAAGACACAAAGGAATAAAATAGTATCATATAATATTAACAAGAAATATGAGAATTTTTATTCATTAATTTTACTATTAGTTTTTATTAATCTGGGATTTTCCCTATGAAATTTATTTGACTCAATTTAATTGCATTATTAATAAGTTGTTTCCGAATGATTCATTTCAGATTGCGGATCGTAACTTGATGATTTCATTAGAGCAATTGAACGAAAGAAACGGAACGTAAAAGAAATAAACCTAACCAATCGACCTCTAAGCCCTCGAGTTTTCAATCTAGATTTCCATCGATTTCCAAGATTCCGTTTCTGCACTAGTTAAATGAATTAACGCTATTTTTCTATCCAGTTTCGTGCGAGAGAAAACGGATCCAAGAGCAAGTAGCGATCGTCCTTCGAACGAACAAAATCAATGATCGACAGTTTTCGTTTCAAAATTTTTCTCTATTTCTTTCGTTCTCCTCTTCTCTTCACAATTCGCTGTTTTCTTTTTCAATATATTGTTTTTGATTAAATCAGGTTACGGAATTTACATTCGCTTATAGTGAGGTGATCTTTATATTTAAATATTTACGTTTTTTTATATAAAATATTCGTTTTAGAAACTGAGGTGAACGCGATTTTCGCAATGTTTTCGATCATTTCTAATTATGAATTAAGCATTATTGCTCATGTATATTTATTTATTTACAGTTATTATGATTTGATTAATTTTATTAAATAGAATAATTTGAATAAAAAATTATGTAAAAATGATGTAAAAAATATAAGAAAATAAAGCATCAAATTTTGAACTTAATTTATATCAGTTGCTCAAATATTAAATACTTCAGACAACTCAACTTAAGCCAATGGTCCATTTTAGGAAACTAGTTGGTCCAAATTAGGCAACATAACCCTAATATTTTAATATTTTGTGGTATAAAATATGATTTTTTTTTATTGAAATAAGTTGGAAAACTGTGAATGCTAATTTTTATATATGAGTGTCGGAAATATATAAAAACCACGATTTTATGCAATTATTTTGTGGCTCTCGTTGTAAATTGAATTGGTTCGATGTTGATGGGGCACTTGGTGTTTTTGTTTTGGAAACCTAAACTAATAAAACTATATATTAAATAATAAATATTGGATATAAAATATAATGTTTTTTTTTCGGTTGAAACGGAGATACGTGTCGCAATCGAAAACCTTTCCGCTCGCAGCGGCAAAAATCATATTCTCGTAACATTTGACCCCGTTCGTTGGACGAGTCATGTACGAACTAAGTACGGTGAACGAGTCATGTACAACTAAAGTACAAAATAAAAAGAAGTGAAAAAAAAAGAGCCATAACAATTTCATATGGCGATATGCGCCAGTTCTAGTTTTAGCTAAATGTTAGATCCTGAAAAGCGCAAAGAGCAGTCCGCGTAGTGCACGTACGTAATATGAGAGATATATTTGTATTGGGAGAGTGGGAACCTTGCTCTTTCCCCAACGTCCATATAAACATGCTCACTCATAAATTTCCACTTGGAAATGCGTCGAAATTAAGAAGGATATCGATGTGGAATCGGCACATATCACTAATTTATAGTTTAGATTCATCGCGATTCCCGATTGCGTAACGAGAAATTAAAAACAAATAAATATAATTAAAAGCGCGCGGTAAACAAATTATGTAAAGTGGATGGAAAAAATGCGAGGCGCGTTGCGTAAAGGTGAACGAAACCGGTGCAAATAGTTGGAAGAATCTGGAACTGAAGCGATTGATTGCTATAATTTTGAATGTCATTTAATTATGTAGAGAAAGCGGCGTGAGAAAGAAAAAAACAAATTTACGTTATGATCAAATGTTATATTTCAGTTTCTTCATATTTCTTTTTGATTTTATTTCTATTTTACAAAGTTATCATTTTTAATACTTAATACTTCACTAAATCTAATTTTTAAATATTATAATTAAAAAATTATTAGCAAACTTGAAGAGTATTTAAAACTTTTTATGAAAGAAGTTAAGTTATCTTAAAATTTTACTTTTTTTTGGAAATGTAAAATATTTAAATGTTTATATTAAATAAATAATTTAATTTATATTTTTGGTTTGTATTTAAGATAAAAAACAAAAATAAAATTATCTTGCTCAGAATTGTTAAATATTCAAAAGTTTGTTAACTTAATTAATTGTTAGTATTCTAATATGTTTACATTTAAAGTTATGTAAAAGTGTTGAATTTTAATGTTATTGAATTGTAAATATCAATATTTCTTGTTTTGAATCGTTAAATGCGTTATTAATATTAAATTTTATGTTCGAATGATGGATATGGCGAATTAAGATATCGCCATTATTCATCCGATAATCGCACATCGAGTTTCTCCCGATGTGATAATATGTTGGCGACCCTGATCCACAACCTGTAACCCGTTTTCATACCTGTTTCATTGAAGAATTGAACTGTGTCTTTAAGCATTAAATTTCGAAATAAATTACGCATTAAACATTCGAGATGCTCGTTTTACTTCTCTTGAATGAAAACCGAAGTTATTAGCTTAATTATTATTACCTACTTGTATATCGATTGAGTCCGAGAGGGTGGATTAGAGCGTTCGTTTGTTTTGAATTTGTGGGGGGGCGGCGGCGGCGCCCAAAACGACCGTCCCCCCCCGCGTTTCAGCAGAATCAGCATTATCAGGGGCGGTTTGGGCGTTCGGGGTTCTTCTCACTTATGTTTGTTTGGTTTGTAGTGTGTTTGTGATGTCGACAATGGGTTTCGGGACTAGTTCGTGGAGCAACAATTGATAAAGTGTTGATTCATTGCCATTGACATGTGTGTCTGCTGTGTGTATTTGTCTATTCACTCTCTCGCTCACACCCATCCCCGTTCCATATGCAAACACGTATTTATCTCTCTCTCTCTCTCTTTCACAGTATAGGTGGATAGGTGGTATTGTCGGGGGCACAAAGAGGCGATTATGTTTGCACGGACATAAAGTGCCATCATCAACGGCGATCATCGGATCGGCCCCGTTGGTGGTCACTTACCATATCATCACATCAAAACCCATCCTCGCTCCTATTAATGCCAATACCAATAGGATAACAAGGAAGTAACAGCAAAAATACACGTCACATTCTACACAAAGAATTCATTGCTTTATCGATAATAAATCATTATATTTCCTCACTACCAAATTATGGTATATATTTCAATTTCATAAAAATTTACAAATAAAATGTTTTTTATACCTCAATTTTGAAAATTCAAATTCAAAATTTCTTAAACAAAAACAAAACTTTCAAATATTCTAAAGATTTGTAAAAAATTTAAATTTATTAAATATTTTTTACACTAAGTATATGAAGTTTTGGACATTGTTGAAATAAGCCAAATAATTAAGAAATTTTTCTGATTAAAAGCAATGAAATTTGTATGTTTATTATGAATTAAAGTAATAAGAATGATTATAATATGTGTTATTAAAAACTATCGCTTTTAATATTTATTCTAATATAAAATTAGTTGTAGTGCCCATAATATTCAATGGATAAACAGAAAACAATTTTGAAAGTGATACAAGGTTCTGGCATCAATTTTTTGAGATGTAAAAAGGATTTTGGAAAAATTGATGGAAAAAATCATGAAAAAGACCTAGTTTTTATTTCTTTTTGCTTTCAAAACTTTTCAAACAATTTTTATATTTATTAATTTTCTGTCTAAAAACTGTTCTGTATTCAGAATAATAATTCCGAACAGAAAGACTTTTTAAGTTCTATTTTTATTTAAATTCAAATTAATAATTATAGCTATAATTTCATAAGGAAGTAATAAATAACAAAAATAAAAATGTATTTTTTATAAAATATATGAGCACTCTATATGAGCTATTTTTGTATATTATGTAACTATTGCATATAATATCAAGAAATAGGTGAAACTATAAATTAATAAAAACTAATCATTTCATGTTTTTGTTTTATGTTTTTAGATGTAAATTAAAGAGGAAAAATAAAATTTAAAAAAATAATATTCCAAGTTAAAACAATTAATTAACAAATTAATTTGTCATAATTTTTAATATTTTATTTATTGTTTGTATACGAAAGTGTGTTTGTTTAAAGTAAATGAAATAGTAATAAGTATTATTGTTGCTCGAAGATCTTGAATCAACGTAAAATAAATATAACGATCAGTAATAATCGGGTTTCGAAAGGTCGGAGTCGTTGCGTAAGTTGCGATCAAGTGTAAAACAGAAGAACGATGATATAATAGTGTTTATTTTGTTTTATCTGATTGTCGTTTGTTTTAGGATTGGGTGCTGCTGCTGCGATCATCCACGTATCTCGTGCATCGCAACCGCCGCCGCGCATATGAATGGATTTCGATTGGCGTGGTCCACTTATTCACTTAATCGCAATTATTACGCGATGACATAACGCGGTCATAAAAATGGAAAGTGGTCCAAGCGTGGCTCGAGCCGCTAGAGGCGGCGGAGGCGGTTGCGGATGGCGGTTGTTGGAGGTGGTGTTGGTATTAACCGCCTCCACCCTTCCACGGTGGGTCACAACCGTCGTCGAAGAGGCGTCCTTGGCGACCGCGAACGGCCGTCTTATGGGTATGTGGGACACAGGCAGAAATCCCAGCTATCCGATACCGCTATCACCTGGTGTGTCCAGGTGAAAGGACCGCGCCCGACCACAATACCATTTATTGCTGATTTTCTTGTCTCCTCATTCCAACGCACCGTTTCAATCTCATGCGATACGCTCGCCGATTCCCACCAGAACTATCAAATTTAATCACTAAATTAACCATTTAATTGCAACTGCATTTTTCTAACCAACACCAAATTCAATAAACAATCCCAATTTTTATATTAATTGTTTTTAAATAGTAAAGGGTTTTCTAAATTAGTTTTTGACTTGACCACAGATATCTAATTAAAAGTTCTTGTTCTATTTTTTCGTGTTTTTCTGTTTAAACATTTTCTGTTAATCAAAGTTAAAACATATTTTATTAATCCTCAAAAAAGCAGTGTCTTTACATTTTCTTTTTTAAGATTATTCATGTGTTGTAAACGGAATTTAATTTATGAATTGCTTTTTTTCTTCTTAACATTAATTAATTAAAACGTAATCCCATTCATGCAAACTAATAAGGTTACTAAGGCCATCCTCGGAAGGGGCGCACTCTTCCAGTCCATTTGATCTCAATGGATTCAAATCCATTCTTTCGCAGTTTCCTAGTCGACTAATCCTCTTATTAATCTTCGAATCATCCAAACTTTCCAAAATCTCAATTTGTTCTCTTTATTCATCTGTAAATTGTCAGATTATATAAATTTATTATTTGATCAAATAATTTCTTCAACACAGAATTTTAAAGCTTGATATTTTGTCATAAGTACATGGATTATTACATTTTCAAAGCTTATTGTATTCTGTTAATTTATTAATCATTTACGTACACGTGGCGGATATATCCGCCCTATGATTTAAACAGTTAGGCGACACTAATAATCTAATAATTTGTTTGAAACAATATGATTATCAGAAGAATTCATGAGATTTCTGGATTAGATATGCATTTGTGTAAATGAAAGCAGGTTTTAAATAGTGAAATAAAGAAAATAAAAAATGTAGAAAAAACTAATCTAGAAAAAGTTTAACAAAACCATGGATCAGGTGAGAGAAATTAAGGTGCGCGGAGTTTGTAGAATATTTTCGGTGAAGGAGATCTGAATCGGAGAAGATCTCTTGCACAACGAGCAAGCTGGAAAGCAATTTGAATACTTGCGTTTATCCGCAAAACAATGTCACGGTTACGCAACGTCCTGCGTCATTCCGTTTGATCTAAATCGGGATAAATATATTCGAATAATAGATGGATGGATGGATTTATGCATGATATTGCAGGACCGTAATTGATTATGTGTACCAACATTTTTACTGACCCAAAAATTCAACAAATTTGAAGACATTACTATTTCAAAATGTTATAACACTTTGCTTTTTTAATTGTATTTCATATTTAAGTATGGTTTTTTGAGAAATTCCAAAAAAATATAAATTTTGAGGAAATCAATACATTTTTTTACAATTACCGAAAATCCACCACTATCACAAATATTAATAAATACAACGTCTAAAGTTTTATTTTTTCCAAATTTGAGGCTTATTCAATGATTGATAGTAAATAATAATTAATAACTACATTTATTTGTGTTTAATATTTTATGATTTTTACTTATAATTCCTAGATCCGGCACTGATTCGTTCCTGCGGGGGAAAGTTACGTTACATGGAGTTATGGCAATGGACATTATCGGCAATAAATACACCAATGCAGAATTATCGCATTACTGAGAATTCGAGAACGAAAACGAAAATCAGTTTTATAATTGCAATTATGTGTACGCTTCCAGCGGCGACGGGAAGAGAAAGAGAAATAGAAGCAGAGCAACGGCACGAAGAATCAGAAGGAAAAGTAACACAAAAATATGAAAAAAACAACAAGAATATTGACCACAAACGTATACACACATGATTTACAATTCACGGAACGTTTCGAGCTGAGTAGAGACAATTTTGTAAGAACCGCTCCCCGACGAATCGATTGCATTATATCATCGCAGCTTTTTTTTTAATTTTTACGTTTCTTGTTACCTTTCATTGATATACAATTCTATAATAATCTAAATTTTCCTGCAGATATTCAGGATTCTTATCATATTAGACCTAGGTGTTGTGCTTTGTTGAATCCAATTTAAAATACTGAAGTTATTAATAAAAATAAAAATGCGAGTTATGAATGCACTTTGGAATTGCTGCTTTTATATTATCTCATAAAATAAATATATGTTAGAACCACTTTGAGTGGATCTCATTAAGATATTGTATGCAAATCCGCTTCGTTCTCGCAAAAGTTCAGATCGACACAATCGAACGTTTGTTTCCTACCTGTCCCATTCCGAACACGCTTCAAATTACGTTTCCTTCTTTTTTTGTTCCTACTTCCAATTCAGTTAACATAAATTAGCTATGACCCACATTGATGCTTGCTATACGCTATAAGCACTCAGTTTGCGGAACACGAAATGCTAATAACAAATTAAAAACATTTTTAAATTCCAATTAAATTATTATTTATAAAAAGTGTAATACATTTTTTAACTTTCTTACTTGTGTCTTAATTTTGAATCATAATTTGTTTTTTCTTAAACTAAACTTTCCTAGTTCTATGTTGCAATATTAATAAAATTAAATATTTATTACAAAATAAATCATTAAAAAAAATTGATGATTTATTACAATATATGAATATTATATTATTTTCTTTAGGAATTTCATAAATAAATTAATGTATTCGGTACTGTACGAATCCGATTGAATTTGAATAAATTCCAAACTATTTTATTTTATAAATTAATCTGAATTTTCTGCTAAATGAAATCGAATTTGCATAAGAAATACACATGAGAGGAGAAAGTGATAGAAAATATACATTTTAGTATTTTTTCTATTTTGTAATAAATTTATTATTAAATTTATTTAAATGAAAACATCACTTTGTGCAAATCAAATGTGTTAATTGATTTGAGTGTTAGTTTAAGTATTGTAAATATGTGTTGAGAATAAATTAAGAACAGAAAATTGTTTGAAAAAAAATTGGGACTATATGAAAGTAATAATTAGCATAAGTGAGTAAAAAAAATGCTTTTAGTAGAAATTAATTACAAAAACACAATGAAGAGAAAATAACTTTCTTAAATTAAATATTAATAAGTTTCATTGGTCAATTAATATGATGAAGTAACATTAAAAATACATTTGTGGATGACTTAACAAAAGTTGAGTATTGATAAATTTCATAATTATTAATTTATTTAAATTTTACATACTGTAAGTTATCAAAGTCGAGGAAGACATCAAATTATTTAATATTTAATTACATTTTTGCTCATTTCATAAAAAGTATAAGGGATAAATTGATTTTTATGCAACCAAATTTAAGCAAAATGATCACTATTTAAAACGTGTATTCTGGTATAGATGTATCGTTTATCATTTTCATGTAATTCTCTGTGAAATTAGTAGAAACATGTTTTTAGCTTAGAAAAGAAGTGTTTCGCACATTTTTGCTCATATCTTGAAAAGTATACCAAACAAATTAATTGTTGTGTAACCAAATTAAAGTCAAGTGCTTCATTAAAAAACTTAAAAAAACGTTATTTAAAAAAAAGCAGTGTCTTCACATTATTGCTCATATCTTGAAAAGTATATTAGTCTAATTCATAGTTAAGCAACCAAATTAAAGTTAAATGTTCATTCTATAAAACGTGTATACTGGTATAATTGTATCGTATGCCGTTTTCGCGTAATTCGCATTCAAACTTGAAGAAACGTTTTTTTAAGCATCGAAAAGTAGTGTTTTTATATTTTTGCTTATATCTCGATAAGTATGCGCGACAAAGTCACTGTTGAGCAACCAAATTAAAGTCAAATATTTACTCTTAAAAACTTGTCAAAATTTATTATCCAGTTAATGTAAATACAATTATTACAAAATAAAAAATAAATTGGACCTTATTGGGCTGAAAATATCATTTGGTTAAATAATTATATTATAGTTTTTTTTTTGGTAAAATAAATAATTTAGTTGTTCATATAATTTTTTTTTTGATTTTCTTTAACTTTGGAATGTTAATGGAGAATTAAGAGGAAAAAATAAATATAATTTGTAATATATTCAGGTTATTTTATGTCGATTGCGATCAGGAATTGCACTTATCGCATATGTGTAGCAGAGTTAGCCTACATATTACATATAAAGATAGAAATCAAACGGATTTGGAAATTGGCGACGCGAAATTTTTCTCTCGGATCGATTGGAAAAACGCAACGGGAAATCCCTAGTTGAGCATCGATAATCGAAATCAATTAAAGAACAACTCGTTATTTTTTATTTCTCTTCCGGTATTCCCAAGTTCGGATAGGTTTTCGCAGGATCTGCCGTTTTATTGGTGTCGCTTCGTGCAGGCGCCGATCCAATCAGAAGACTTGCTACAGTATTGCAACAGTTTCGGGGCGTCGCGACGCTCGATTGGCGCGACGCCGACGCGAATAGCATCTTCACAATGCACACACTTTTCGCGCGCGCTCTTCTCTTCTCTTTCGCATTTCTTCAATACCACGTTCGTATTTTCATTTTTATCAATTTCAATTCTTTTACTTCGATTTCCTTGTATGGCCGAAGGATATTTGCATATCGTGAGGCAATTGTGCTTTAAAGGCTATTAGTCAACAAATGCGAACCGCTCGTAGGTTTTGTTATAATCCGCCTTGTGATTTGTTACGAATCGCGTTACGTGGACGTGAATTACCGGCGTCTCTCTTGCGTAATCGCCGCTCGCAATGCGCCGAACAACGACCAAAGACAGATATCGCTGCAAATGAACCTATTAAAAGCAACAAAAAAAAAACTGTAACGAGCCTTGCACCGCATTAAAATCACTTCAAACTTCTAAGGTTGGACTCGAGAAATCTTAAGCGCGAACGAATTTAATACTCGATTTTCCTTTAAAATAAAAATGTAACAAAAAAAAATAGTTTGTGTGGCAATAACATATCCAAGTAACGTACAAAAGAACGAATCCGCTAGAGCAATTCCTCCTGAATACTGGAGGTTAGGTAATAAAATTTGAACAACAAGTCTATTATGATTCTACTCATTTGAAGATGAGATTCAGGATCAATTTATCAATTTGAGAACTTGCAACAAATAAAAATTTAGTACTTAATCTCAACTTTTCTACAAAACCGGTTTTAGAATATTCATTAAAAAAATGGATAATAATTATTTTAAAACTTTTCATAAATTTCTTTAAATAAAATGGTTTATATAAATTTGTTTCTAAAAACCGACAAAAAAGTTAAAGTTTAAAGAAGAATATACGATATTTAAATGGAAATAGGATGATCGATTACGTTGATATTAATCTTGAGGTGAAAACTATTGAGAAAATGCAAACAAACGGGGTGGGAAATATCAAATACTTCCGTGAAGAAATATTTTATTGATAGGAATTCTTCGAATAAAAAAGCTAAAATACTGAGAATCCGATGTTGGTTATTCCAATTTAAAATATTTATTATATTAACATTGAAACAGAATTAATCACATTTTTAAATTAATTAATTATTTAAATTAATTAAATTATTAATTAAATACGTAATAATGAACTGCTTTGTTTATGATTAATTAATTTTATTGCTATTAAATTATTATTTTGTAAGTACTATTAAAATTCACAGGAAAAATCGTGCAATCGTTTTAACATCATGCATTTTTATGTAATTGATTGCCGATTGAGACCGTGAGATTAAGATACAATGAGATTGAGACTGTGAGTGAGAGCCTTTTCGTTTGAACAAGCGACCTTCGTAACACAATTCCAGGTAATGCAGCACCAGACGAAGAAAGTGTTACACGCTAATTAAACGCCCCAAGTTCGTTTTTCTTAAAAATGACGCAGTTTTAATGATTCATCCGCAATAGCTCGTAATGAAGTCAATTTTAGCTAAATCCAAGAAATAAATGTAAACATCACAATTATTGTTAAATTTGAAAAAATAAATAAATAAATTCGGTTTCTTTTTACTTTTACTGTATTTTCAACTAAATTTTTCAGACTATTTAAATTGTAACTGAAAGAACAGCTAGCGTCATCTGTGATAGAAGTTCAGTACTAAAGCATTGCGTGATGAGAACTCTATTTCTAAAGAAATCTAGAGTTAATAAAACAGTTTACATTATATTATACAAATATTTTCTGAATTTAAAAAACCAATTATTTTGTACTAAAAGTATTTGCTTTACAAGTGGTAATTAAGTTACACTTAGAATAACGAGTAATTGAAAATGTTATTTACAGTACTCTGCAAGTGCTGAAACGACTGAAGATTAACGTCAATATGCAGGGCGTGGTTGAGTTAATTTTTTATGACATTTATACAAGCTTCAAAACTTGTCAAAAAATATATTCCAATTATATATAATTATATTTCATAAACTTCAGTCAATTTCAAGTAGTTCAAGTGATTTTGTAATATATACATTTATTTATATATGAACACAAACCTAAAAGTTAAGCATTTAGGTAAATAATTAATACAGATGAAATTATTGCTTAATTAGTTCTAAATTTAAATTTAAAAAATGGCTGTTTGCTCCATAAAGATTCTTCTTCCTTTACAACAGCCTCCACTACCCTCATTTAGCTTGTGTCTTGCACAATTTCGCCAGCTACAGTCTAGTGGTGTGAAGATGTGTAATATAACAGGGGGTAAGAAAACAAAGATGCAATCCATAAAGATTCCTGATTAAAATTGTCTTCTCAAACTGTCAAATGTGTATAGTGTGTTGCATATCATAAAGTTTTGAAAACTTTTAACCATAGCTTTTACCTCTTCATAATAAACTTTCGCTTTAAAAGTGTTTGCTGAACTGCTTGTGGAAAGACATGAAGAAGTTTGCGGAGCGGCAACGGAAGATGGAGCGATCTAACGCAAAGCGAGGTGGATGCTTCTTTCTAATTATAAAAAGATTTATGCAGGAAACGGTGCATGATTAAGCCTCATTTAAAGACGGCAGCTTCTTGCCTCCAGAGTCATGCATAATTATATCGGACAAAACTGTTGGAATTCGCTACCTGTGTTGAGAACGATTGCCGATCCGACGCCGCACGAAATGACATTTTAATTATGGATTTTCTTTGCGGACGATCCCACATTATTTCCACAATTCGCATTTTCCCGCAATCTGCGCCACGTACAGAAGAACAATGAAATGGGAAAAGTCCAATCGCATTCTAAAATCATAAAAAAATAAATAATCTTAAAGTCTTTGCTTTACTTTTATTAAATTTTTACTTTTTGTTCTGGTTACCTCAGGCAGAATCCGTTAATTGATCACTTAAATCAATCATATTAATCTTACGTGTTGGATCCGACTGAAAACGCAGGAACAGTTAGTCGGAAGCGACAAACGTCGGCCAGGAAGAAGCACGCCTTCGACCTCGATAAATAATTTAATCGAGCACGTGCCTCTTTCTTCGCTTTTCGTTTGCTACAAGGATGAGTCTTTCAATCAAATTTCGGCACTTACAGAATGCCCTTTCGGTGTGCATTCCTTATATGCAGTTCATACGCAATCCGTGACGATGCGTAGAAGCACGCACCACGATTTCGGTATTCACAATACAATTCTCACAACCTTACATCCATTTTGCATACTGAAAGACGCGGAAGACCGATATCACGAAAATTAACGTGATATTTATACGTTCGTCCATCTGAAATTACGAAATTCATATTTAAAAACAAATATTTTTGTTGTTTAAATATTAATATATTCTAATGACAGTTGCTAACGAAGGCTTATGGTTGCTATGTACAAATAAACAGTTGCTAAGGAAATCTGACAATTCACCAATAGAAAACACTTCCAATGTTGCTAAAGTTTCTACGCACAATGACAACTATTTAATAATTTTTATTAAGGACGTAGCAATTTGCTTCTGCATAAAACTGTTATAAAACCATATGTCTTAAGAGGAATCATGGAAAATTTCAGATGACTGTGCAGATGCACGGTTTAATTAACGGAAGCGGCAAAAATTGCGCATTCAAAAAAGAAAAGAAGAAAAAAAGGAGTATCTCTCAGCGAACTTAGGTGGAAGACCATTAAAATCTTTCTCCCGTCTGCAAATTTCTATCCTTTTCCTTATTCGTGTTTTTTTCTTCTTCTTAATTAATCTCGGAATTATAATATTTTATGTGCAATTTTGCTGCGCGCAAATTCCGTGCTCGCCATTAAATATACGCCGAGTTTCATACAATAAATAAATATTCTTTACCGTAATGAAAAATTAATAAATATTATAATTCGAGAATAATTAATTATGTCTAGAAGAAATGCATTTTCAGCTAATCATAATTTATTCAATTATAATCTGTATTTTATAATATATTTATTATATATATATATATAATCGCGATGAGCGGTTTTAAGCCAAGCTGCAAGGAATTTAAATTAGAAAACGTCAATCCGATTGATATCTTCGGGCTGTTTTATTTCTAAGATATTCAAAACTAGTATAATCACTTTGTTTAATTAAATTTACCTCCAGCAAAAATAACCGTTTCTTCTATATAATTATAATATCATAACATATTATCCAAACAATAAATTTTCTTTATTTAAAATTAATTTATTATCGTTTCAATTTAATGAAATATTTTCATAGAATTATTCTAGACTTCATATATAAATGAAAGAAATACTATTGTTTTATAACCCAAAATTGACAGCTGTCATTTTATGTCAAAACGAGAAACTGATGAAATTCACACCACAACACTGTACAACTACAATCAATTCATAGAATTATTATAGAATTCATATAAAATGAAAAAAAATACTATTGTATTGTATTATTAACAACCGAAAATTGAAATGACAGCTGTCATCTTATGTCAAAACTGATGAAATACACATCACTATTCTGTACAACTACAATCATGTTGGATCGCGTGGAATGCAAATTGGGAAACGCTGAAAAGTAAATTGTTTTATGCTTTAAGCTAAAAAAATCAAATCAAAAGAGAATCCAAAAAATAACTTACAAAATAGAGAAATGAAGTACAACTAAAACAAGAAGTAGGAATACATTTCTATTGAGGTATGAAAAGTATGAAACTTGGTAAAAATAGATTTTACTGTAAAAAGTTACAGTTAAATTTTCCAATTGCAAGTTAAAAATTAGATGCAACGAATATCTAACTGTACAATGTTATGATTTTGTACATGTATATATTTGTGTTCCGTCCAATGGCCTTAACAGGATTAATTAAATGTGCAGAATCAGCTTAGAAACGCACGGCAGAAAGATCGAGACCTCCGATTGTTATTGAAGAGGCAACTCCGCTGCTCTCCTCGACTGTAACTAATTAGGGAATAATAATCATGCCCGATGGTTAACAGTTTTCTCTAAAATCCGATCGTTATTTCGGTAAAATAATAAAATGAAAATATTAATAATAATAAACAGAATACAATTGTCTAGGATCGTCGCAGCTCGAATTTCGGAGATCGATTGATGATGATGATGGGTAATTGTCGAGATGACGAAATGATTGTTTTCATGAAGGAGGAGGCGTTAATGGACCGCGAAAACTTATTTCAGGTCCGTTGCATCTTTATCTTCTTTTTTTTTATTGTTTTTCTGTGTTAAGTCTTCTGAGAAACTCGATGAAAACTAAAAGGAGAACAGCTGCGGTTTCCTAGTCTCCGCAGAGCGTGTTAAAAAGGAATAGCCCAGGAGGAGATCTATTTTCGATATCCAAGTTTCTAGTTCTACTCGCACGGTTGGAGCAGGCGAGAGCAAGAAGAAAACGCGAGAAGAAGAAAAGAGAAACAGATTAGGCGAACGGGGAAGCAATAAGACGAGCGAAGTTATTGAAGCGCACGGAGAAAAACAAACAACAACAAAAAGGAGGAGGAAAAAGTTAAAACCGGAGTCGAGAGGTGCAGAGAAACGGGGTTAAAAGGTACACATAAAGCGAGGATCGCGTGAAGAATCGGGAAGAAGAAAAGGTTTTATTGTGTCTTCGGTAAAAATAGCTAAAAGTTTCGCTTTTCAACGCGAATTGTGATCAAACAGAAAAAAAAAACTAACGGATTTGCTATATTATTATTAATAGCAATAGCGAATCCATTAAGGCGAATGCATTATTAAGATTATTTAATGAGTTCAGATCCGTTCACTTAATTAAAACATCGCGAAATAAATTACCTGATTTAATGATCACGATAATTATGATAACCAAATGTTGATGATGAAAAAAAAAATAGTTCAACTTTAAAAAAACGCACAAAAAAGTTTTTTTTTCATATATTCGAATATGAAATTATATTTGTTGATGTGTTTGGTGATTTAATCAAAAATCAGAAAAAATATTCTTTAAAATCTTATATTTTCCAAAAAATGTTACAACATGTAAAATTTCAGAAAGTATATTTACGTTTATGTAATTTATTTTATTATTGGAATGCAAAATAGAACTTAAAACATCTTTGCGATTGAGAAAAATACTATAGAATCAAAAATTCAGAACTTTTCACTTGGAATTATAAAACTGAAAATTGTAGCATTCACGTGTATAATTAAGTCTGTTTCATAAATCATAAGCAAAATCAATTTGATTTTGATTATATAATCAAAAATCATATTTGGAGATGTAAGTACTGAAAAAAATATAGTTTATATATTTTATGAGGTCTTATAATTTTCAATTCACATGACGTGACATGAAAAAAAAAAACATAAAATAAAAATTAGAATTGCGATTGTAACTAATTTATCGGTATTTGCATTCGGTAATGTACACGATCATCGTTTACCTAATTACTGTCATAATGTATGGAATGCATCGATTTTCGCGTTTTGCACGGTTTATTGTACCCGGGTTTCGCTTATTGACGGTCTGCGGTTTCCTTTCCAATCCGAATGAACGCGCCGCTAATTCCATCATTTCATTTTACGGTACTTAGTTATGCGTGTATTATTTTGTACCAAGTATACATACTTTTTTTTATTTCCCTCCCATTAATCTCGGATTACTTAACTTAAATAATTGCAACTACTGCTCTTTCACAATGCGCAAACATTGTGTTGAAAAATTACATTTCATTTAGTCAATCTTCATCTCAATTTATTGCTTACGTAACGAATCATTATTGTTTCAAGAATGTTAATTATTAATCACAAACTAACGAATCATCTGCGTAATAAATTAATAAGTATATTTATAGCACATCTTAATTAATGTTAGAAAACTTATAGAAAGTTTCGTTTGGGGTCAAATGCAAAGGGTTATCTATCATGTGCATTTAAATACATCTTATTTCTCATGAAATATTTTTTTTTTTACATATTTCACAATGTTTCAGCCTCATTTCAGTTTCATCATCACATTCAGTAATTGATTTATAAACAGAGCAATAACTCGCATAGTCCGGATTTACTATTTTTTTAAACTAAATTTTATTTAAACAAAATAAAAAATTACAATCTTTTTTCGATTCAAGTTTATTTTTGTAATTCTTAAATTTATCCGGTTTTAAACTATATATTGATATTAGTTCATAGCTTAAATAACGATTAAAAAATAATAATTATTAAGCTATATTTATTTCAATCAATTACAAATAGTGTATATTAATTAATACGTGAAAACTTAATTTCTTATTTGTTCTTGTAAATCATTTATATATTCCAGGTTTATTTACATTATAACATGCTGCACGATATTAGCAATTTATATACATTTATGTAAATGGTATGTAACATTTGTCCATATTTAAAAAAACTCGTATTAAATTTGAATTTAAAATATGCGAATATTTATTGTTTAA
Source organism: Nicrophorus investigator (assembly GCA_963457615.1). Classification (NCBI taxonomy): domain Eukaryota; kingdom Metazoa; phylum Arthropoda; class Insecta; order Coleoptera; family Silphidae; genus Nicrophorus; species Nicrophorus investigator. The sequence continues at coordinate 27,239,785 of OY735141.1, forward strand.
TAATTTTTTTATTTACTTAAAAAAAATTATTATCCATGTTAATTCTCATTTTTTTTGATAATTAAAGAATATTGCGTGAACATTTTAATTTTCAAACAAAAATTAATTTGAATTGGTAAATTTTATTTTAAACATTTTCTAGGAATCAAAGATTTTCTAAACTAATATTGAAAAAATTAAACATAACGTTTGTATAAATAGAAAGTTTTAATTATTACATGTTTAAAACAATAAGATATAATTAAATTATTATATTTTTCTAAAATTTAACAAATTATGAAACGATGAAGAATATTTATGTTTGAATTTAAATTTTTTTTTTTTCAAGAAATAATTATATATTTTTAATATAATTATACAATTTTATAAAAACCATTTTTAATACAATAGTACTTCTGTATTCTTTGGTAATTAGTTCCGGAACTTGTCTATATAATTTTCTTATTTTTTATTTTACTTTAAAAATTGTACAAAACTAAATCGTGTGAATTGAAAAGCAATGAGATTTTTTTCATCATAAGAATATCGAGTTACGAATTGAAGGATTTTTAATTGTATTTATTTTCGGTGAAAATATAGACTAAATTCTATTAGACATAATTTAGACAAACTAATGAACTCAACTTGTTGAAACCCAAAAACCGATGTTTCGACTATAGTTTTTTTTAAGGAATTGGAAATCTTTTTGCAACTTTTGAAAAATATTGGGCGAAATCAATGCTGAAAAATTTTAAAATTTCTCCAGAATTTTAGAAAAAGGAAGATATAATTTATCAACCAGGAAATTCATTTTCCAATTAAAGTTTAGTCCTAACAATTTAGAAAAAAAAACAAAAACTAATCCATAAAAATAAATAATTTGAAAATTTTAATTTAAGTGAACATTTTCTATATTAAAACATTCAGGTGAAGTTAGATAAGGTTGGAAGTAATGCAAATAAGGGATAATTTTGTAGCAAGTAAAATTACTATTATCTTTTGTGGTTATTCAAATAATGTTCGAGTGTGCATTGGAAACAGACGATGCGAGACATTGACAGTGACAAAAGTGCATTGACTTTGACAGTAGAAAAGTTGTTGTATGTTTTCAGGTCAATGCGAATAAGTCGAACGCTCTTCTCGTGCATTTATGTACATAGATGATGTGTATGTGTGTGGATAAATTGGATAAATGGTGTGTGCCAGGAGGGCAATTTAAATAATTAATTGCCTCGCTCGCTTCATTTGCACCTGCATTTTAAAATATAAAAAAGGGCATTTATTGCCTCGGCCCGAGCACAATCCGCAATTACCGTCGAGAAATTGATACGCTCTGGACTCGGAGTGAAATGGAGTGGATTGCAGTGGAATGGAATGGATTGGAGAAGAGTGGACGACTACTACTACTATGACTACGACATCCTGTGAGTAGTTTGCTGATCGGGGAGGTGGAGGAGGAGGTGGCATCAGGTCGAGAAAGTCACTACGAGGACTTGGATGGAATAGTGGAAACGAAAGCGACGGCAATTAAAAACAATGGGTAAAAATAGCAGGAAATTACAAACGAGTCGAGAAATAGAGGCGAAGAAATGGAAAATGGTGGAGACGTAGGAGGAGGAGACGGAGGAACGTGCGGGAGCCGTAAAACGGATATGTTTATATGCTGGATGGATGGAGAAAATTTCGACATCCAATAAATGCGAGACCTCTGACACCGAAGCCATGGGAGAAAGAAGACCGTTTTAAAGCTTGCGTGTAACCAGAGAAACTTGGACCTTAACTACCCATATACCATCATCATCATCATCATCATCATACTACGTACGTACACATACACAATCCATTAAGACACAGGAGGATTCGTATCTCTCTTTCTCAGGGCACGACTTTTTTTCTTCCTTCCTTACTTACTCCTCCACTCCTCTTCTATTCGTCATATTTCCATTACGTTATTATCCGTCGGGATAAAGCACCGTGCATTTAAATTTCATGCAACCGAATATAATAACAGGCTTGATTTATTCAGCAGATGTTGGATGCCAGATAGAAGCGGCCGGAGCAGCAGCAACAGCAGAAAACGGGAAAAAATCGTTTGTTTAATTGCAGAGGAGTCCCGAATATAGGTTAATATCTTTTTGCGAGTGCAACACTGGTCGCAACTCGAACGTCTTAATATGCATTCGGTCGTAAATCTTCAGATCCTCCGGATAGACACAATTAATATGTTAAGTTCTCTTCCATCTATCTTTCCAGAAGGGGCGCCCGCTCCGATATCGCCTCACCCACCATCGTATTATATTCTGCATCCTCCGTTCTGTTATCATCAACATCGTCGTCGCTTTGCATACAATGGTGACGCATTCTACGCTCAACTAAATCGAATCAAATCTGATCTCGAACTGCCGCAGTTTCCTTTTACCTAAACGACATGACAGCTTAAGTCGTATTCGAATCCAGATCGTATCTGCATATCATTTTACCTAGCATCGCAAAAAAGAAATCTGAATTATTATCCTTCAGCGACGATACCATCACCTCGGTAATGTTTCTGACTTAATCTAGATGGCGCACCGTCGACTACCGGTAGCATATGCAACATTTGAGACAGGACGTAATTAACATATTTGCGTTTTCAGCTCTAGTGCACGTCTCATTCGAGTGAAAAGATCGAAACAGTAAATTGTACAAAACAAATATACTCGTAGTTGAAGTATTCCCGAGCTAAATCTCTGACAGCTTAAAAAAATCGTATGCAACCCATATTACAGATGCAACTATACGTTAAGATTACTTACTTTGAAGATTAACTGACGTGTTTAACATTTACATTTTTGTATCTAGAAATGAATCAGTTTAGAGTTTCATCATCGATATAAAGAGGTCTTCCTGAATTTGGAAAAAAGTTGTCAAAAAATAAATATTGCTTCAAAACAATGAGATTTACTTTCTATTTACTTAAATATATATTTTTTTAATATAATATAAAAATCATAATAATTTAATTAGTAACAAGATATATTTAGTACTTTATGTTATTAGATCATATTGTCCAACTGTGCAATACTTACCTAATAGTAAGGAAATATTGCTTACGTAACATTTATTTGTTAACTTAATTGTAGTCACGTGTAATTTACTAGTTTAAGTGTATATAAGTCATCCCATGCGATCATAACAAAGTCTCAATGACAAGACGCTCCCTAATAAACCTACTACATCTATATTTTTAGTATTATTAAACAATTAATTTATTGATGAATCATCAATTTTATTTATCAGATCAAATAGAATAAATTTAGGTTAGATTGAAAACTGAAATTAGGAACTTTGTTGACCGGAGGGCAAATGCACAAAGCAATTACTTACCAATGATAATTAATAGTTGCTAACACTCAATTAACACCATTCGGGCAATTATAAATTACAATCCATACGATTGAGTCGTAAATTACATAGGACGGACTCACAACCTATCTTCGAGTCTGTGTGAAAAGAAACGTTCTTTCTACGTAGGAATGTATTCAATGCTTCCATCTCGATGATTTGTTTTCTACTTTTTTTTTGTATATGTTTATTGTCCATAAAATTTCAATTTCGGTTTCGTTTCCGTTTTCGATTTCCTCTCTCTTTATTTTTTATTGCAGATAGTAATTCATTAATTAACAATGAATTATAATTGTTGAAATTCGTGTTGTATTAAAAAAAAAATTCTAAATTATTGAGCAAAGTTGCCTAATTTGGACCGGACAACATGAATGAAAAGCATATTTTTATGTTTTTTTTAGTTTTAAGAAACATTTTATAGTTGTTTCAGAATTTCCACACTTCGCTAATTCAAAGTTGGGAGCGTTCGGTATTTAATTTGGGATGGCGCAAGTGAATCTCCACTGAATAAGTTGTGGTGAATCGTAGCGTGAGAGAGAAGGTTAATGTTCTTCAATTACGAAATATCAAGATGTTACGGAACAGGCGGATCAGAGCGGTTGGATCAGAGATCGACACGCGCGGTCTGGTATTATCCCGGTTGCAATTCCTATAATCATACCGAGAGAGCTCGCTCACCATTTAATGGAAGGCCTCTACTTGAAAAGAAGTTGGAAAAGTCAGTCGCTTGAGAATTGCCTAGGCCCGAACCTATGTATTTTTTTCCCACTATTGCTTACAGTAAATTGCAAAATACAAAAAAAAAATAGATTTAAGACTCATCCACCTCTTCCGCACCGCAGGTAATTCGCTCGAAACGGAGACGGGCCAACAATCGCAACAGTAAACGTCCGTTGAGCAGCTGTAATTGTAATACATTTGTTGAGAATCCGATCCAATTAATTTCATTTTATCATTAGGCCGGACTGCAAATCTCTCCTCTCCTCTCCGTTCTTTCTTTATTTCTTCATCTTTATAATAATCTTTCTTTCTCGGTTGATGGTTGGTCGTGAAATTGTTTTTAATTGGTGCATCTGCTGTGCAAATGCGTTCGAAGACGATATGGTATATCCAGTTGACAATGGTTTTCGCTATGTGTGCGATGGCATTCTGCATGGAAATAAGTAACAGTTCGCATATGTGGGCCGAGGAAATCAACGCTCGAGAGCGCGAGAGATCCACTTTCTAGGACGAGCTGATGGTGATAATGATGATGATGATGATTATGACGACGACGGGGACGACCCCGGTGGGCCTTATCCGCTTCCTTCCAATTTTATTATTGCAATTATCAATGCCCAATGATTTCTAACTCATCGCATTCGCAATCAATCTTACTACTTCTTCTCGCAATTTCATTTATTTTTATAGGAAAATTGTTGCAACTTGTAATTTGTTCGTAAATCACCACAAAACATTTACTAAGTATTTTCTCAAGTACTTTTCAAATCAAACTAACTCAAAAATTCCACCCATCAACTAAAATGAAACCAATCTCAAATACTCCAAAATTCTAATAATTTTTACCAAAAATATAAATAAAATACAAATTTCCACTAAGAAATAAATGTATCCAAAATCTAAAAATAAACTAATCACAAATTGTATGCTTTTACACTTTAGAAATTTCTTTGCACATAAACTTGTAACTTGTTCGTAAACCACTACTTAATTTACTTGACAATAATCTCAAGTATAGCGTAATATTTACACTCTCAAGTACATTTCAAGTAACAATTCAAGTCACTTGTCTTTCGTATTATAAGTCAGTAATTAATTACTAACTAAAAAATATCATTCCTTTTTTATTTTAAAATTATTTATAGTTTTTAGCTTATTTTTGTTTCAATTGTATGCAATATATAAAATTTTTACTTTTATATTAGTTTCTCATTTGCTTAATATTAAGAAAAAAAAGAACAAAATCTTAACATCACTATTTCAGTTTTATATTTCATTATCACACTATGAGTTGTAACATTTTTCTATTAGTTTTTAAACATATTTTAATTAATTGCAAAGAGTTTAATTAATTGCAAAGACAGTGTGATATTTTTAAATGACGCCTTTTTGGGCGGATATATTCGCCATATCATTTACACACATCTGTCAAACATCATTATCATTAATCGTCATATGCTCTGGAAACAAAATAAGTTTATGAATCTTCATTTTTTTTTATAAAACTTTGTCGTTTCCTGTAGTAAACTCATGATATTAAAATTTTCGCAATTTTTTTCGGTTTATCCAAATATGGGAATTTAAGTTTTTATGTGCTTACAGGAAATTTAAACTAATTAACTTGAATAAACCAAAAACGATATATAATTAAATCGATACAGTAAATAAAATAAAAATGAAAATTATGTTACACAGTCGTATTGTTTTGTTACTACTGTACGTTTAATAGCTGATGCATATTTATTTTTATAGCGGAAATTGAAACAATTATAATAATTGCATCGTTTGCCGCGTAATTATTATTTACGATCGAATCGATATTACGAGCATTCGCAGATTTTTCTTTCCTCTTCTGCTCTCCGCAGAAACGTAGAAAGGCATTTTCTACAAAGCACGATACACGTAACACGTAACGAGGATAGATAACAAATAACAAAGCAAACACACAAAAAACACGTATACGTAACCTTGCAGAAGTGAAGGGAGAGGAACGTTTTCTGCAAATCCCATTTTATCAAGCAATTTCCATTAGCACGAAGAATACTTTTCATCCATATCAATATTGATCTTAAAAATGTTATTTTATTAAAAATGAAATACATTTTTTTGCTTTTTTTAAATATTAAATAGTCTCAAATTTCAAATTCCTACAGAAAATTGTAACTGTAATTTCGATTTGTAATCATAACTGTTTACTTTTACCAGTCATTTTTGGTGTATTTACTACGGATAAAAGGCAGGAAGGCAGGTCCCTAACCTTTTTGTATTGTATAAACGAATTCAAATTGACTAACTAAAAAAAAAATAAAAATAACCAATGATTATGAGATACGTGCACATTATGTCTTCCTGCTCTTGCCATTACTCCAAATTACGCTCGATTCGGCTATTTCTGGGAAATGACGAGATGCATTTCCTCGTTTCAATTGAATCTTCTATTAAGACACTTACTGCTCATAAGAAAGACGATTCTTGCTCCACATTGGGTTCATTGCAATTAACTTTATTGCAGTTTCGTTTAAAAATGCACAGGCAATAAATATTTTAAATGTATTTGATTCTTTATAACATCGCAAAACATTTGAACATTTGTTACGTTGTCAAGGAGATCGCAAAAAGATCAAAAATTTTACGATAAGTGAATATAATAGAGTTGTCAAGGAGATCAACTGTCAAAAAATAATTAATTAATTAAATTTCATTTTTTTTTCAGTTAGTTTGTGATTGTGACTTATAATTGATATGTTAGATTTTTTTAATTGAAAAACTAATCACGATATAAACAATTGATATGATGTAAAGTACAAAAGATTGATTAAAATTATATAATATTCATAATTTATTTCATTATTTGTTTATGTAAATAAATTCATTAATTTAAATATACAAATAAACAAGAATAAATTTAAATTATATAATTTTTATGAATTTATACACAATAGATCATGTCCAATTAGGATGAAGTAAATCATAAAAGATTTCTAAGTAAATACAATTGGATTCAAATTAGGCAAAAATAAGAATGTAGTTTTTTTTAATATGAATTTCTGTGTGAAAGACCAAGGAGGAATGTGGTGGCATTTCGTAAACAGTCGTTCCTAATTTAATTTAACACATATAGTTTTGTCCAGATGGTTCCCATTGCCAAGAACCAAGAAAAATGAACAATTCCGCACACAAAAAAAAACAATAAGAAACCAACAGCAACGACTAACTGAATCGGATTCGCTTCATTTTACCATTTACTATTATTGTTATTACTTTCGCGTGGATCTGGCACATACACAACTACCTGCTGTTATTATTATACTATATATATTTATATTTATTTATTTATTTATATTTTTTTTTTTTGTAAAAATGTCGTAATCCGTTAAGCGACGTCTCGACCCACATGGAATACCAAGCGTATCGTTGGTTACCCAAAAAAGAAACAAATGCTACTCGACAATGACACACTGCAATCGTTTCCTATCCCAATAAAAAGCAACTTTAATGGAAAATGCGTACGTGCATATTACTAAGAATTAATTATTATCAAATAAAATCTCGTAAAAGTTAAAAAAACGTAGATTTTACCTATGTTATCGATTAATGATTGTTGCTTAATTATTATTAAAAAAAATTAACCGGAAGAAACTAAACTTTAATTATACAATAAATGAAGTCATTAAGTATTGCAATAGTCTCAATGTATGTTATTTTTTTTAAATTTATTTAAGTGCTGTTAATTAAAACTAAACTATTTAATATGTCATTAACGGGACGATGACTTTATAAGAATTATTTAACATTATTTAAAAAAATACTATTCAAATATAAATCATCTTAACCGAATTCGATGAGATTTGCACAGTTTACATCTTCTAAGTTATCTTAAATAAATGTATAAATGCCCCGTTTGAAATAAGTCGCTTCTCCCACCGAAACAAAACCAATCTTCGGTTGCATAACTACAATAGTCTAACATATCCTAATAAAGAGCTTTATTTCAGTTCACAAGTATGATACACTCTATTCCAGAGATACACTTGAAGAAAATTGTTGTATTCTAAACATTATGTTACAGAAAATAATGTAAAAGTAACGTAACATGGGGAAAATGTTATAGAAGAGGGAGAGTTACATAACCTTTGATAATGAAGAGCTTTCTTTCGAGATTTACCAGCAGTTTTTTGTACCCAACCGAACCGTATTTTTATAGTTTTTGAAAATTGCGATATTTTTCAAGTTTTTGAAACCTAAGCTAACCTAATTCTTTTTTCAAAATATTTACAACTAATTGATAAAAATATAACATTATGTAAACTACATCAGATTTGAACCATAAAGATTAATGTGCTTTGCTTTGAATTATGTAGGGGATGTTTGGAGCGACGTCGTCTGAAAATATAGTGTGGTCTATGAAATGTGACCTAGAAAACTGAAGGACGCTCGAGCATCCACTTGTGCGTTCTAAATGCAGTAACTGAATTCAGCACTTCATTAAAAAGAAAACGTTTTTTATAATCCCTTTCAAAAAAATCTCATTAATTCGCGCTCAGGCTTCAGGAAATTCTGTTATATATTGCAGATTATGAAAGTCGATTTCAGTGTCTCATTAAGTTTAGTAAAGTTCTCAAGATTTATTTTTGATCCAGATAACCAATGATGAATGGTTCTATAAAAAAAATCTTTAAGTTATTTTTAATTTATTGCATAAAAATAAACTCCAAAATATAAATAAGATTTCTTTTATAATTTATTTATAGAAATTCAATATTTTTAAGCAATATGTTTAATAATGTTCTTAGTGAACATTTTAAATAAATTTTCTTGTTAAATTGTACACGTACAGATTGCAATTATATTATCACGCATCATTAGACTTAAGACTGCGAAACTAAATCGCAATTAAACTAGTTTATGAATAGTTTTCTATAAGTAGGTAAGAATTTAATTGAATATACTTATATTAAGTATTGGGTATTCCCACGATTACTTATAAAGCAACGCTTAGTTTTAGGAACTGTTAAAAGCAATGCATTACTCATTTATTAAAAAAAAAACATGTTTTGCTCGATATAATTTACTATTTTTACATTCCTTTTGAAAAATACAACAAAAACATAGAAGCAGAATTTCCGTTATTGGCGTCGGAATGTTGGGAAAAAGCCACAATAATAATTACTTTTGTTTTTCTGCGCGTTTTGCGACGACAAAAAAAATGTAAGTCTTAATAACATATTTGTATCGGTTGCTGAATAAGGTAATGCCGGATAGAAATAATAAGTTAATTAATAAATGTTAAACGTTCATTAGAAATTTCATACTAAAACGTTTCAAAGGTTTGGAAATGCAGTGAACATACAAAAATGAGAACAAAAATTACGTAACAGATTTTCATGATTTTGTTGTTGATGAACTAAATGTTAATTAAGTGATCAGAGCGAAATATTATTAAATTTCACACAAGATAAATTGAATTTTGTAATATTAAGATTTATATGTTTTCTCGTAAAACAAAGGAGTTTTATAGTAAAAAATGGAGAATAGAAATCGCGTCTGAAAATATCAATAAAATATTTACGATCGATTATAATGGAGAAAAGTAAATTGAAAACACATTTCGTTTTCACCAAACCCTAAGAATCTTCAAAGTCAATTAGTTACAACTATTAATAATTTTAAAAAAATGTACAAAATAAAGATTTTGTGTGGAATGAGCAGGATTTCCTTTTTGCAATTTAAAGATTTCATCCGGAAATGTTTTCGAATATGCATGTATGCATTGCAATTACATCTTTCTGGTTAATATCAATAATTATTATGCGAGGGAAATAAGTGGAGCGAGAGAAGATATTTTTGCGGCAGCACGAAATATAAATGTGTAGCGACGCCAGACGCGGATCCAAAACATAAATACAATTATGTATTTGTTACTCACAATTAAACGCATTGTGAAAGTCGGATGAAGATGCGCTTTTTAAAGCTGTCCTTTCATTCCTTCGTACGCGTTTTCCGAGGCGACGACGATTCCTAATCGGATCGCAAACGCACGATGCAATAATCATAAGTCCTCCACGGTCTTCCTTCTCCACTTCTTCGCCTGATGGATGGTGTTTCGAATACGAAACGCGACGCACTTTTTCAACGATCGGAATATTAATTACTTTCTGCGTTTTCTCAACTGCTCCATCGACTCATTCAAATTATTTCTATTTTGTAATATTATTGTTCTATTATATTTTTTTATATGAAAGTCAATATTACATTTATTGTATTTCTCAATAAAAAAAAATAGAACTACATTTTTCTTTATGTTAAAGAAGTGAAATTGCTTTCTGTAAAAAATTGAAAAAAATCATATTTCTCTAAAAACGCAAACTACAATTACGTCAATTTATAATTAAATGTAAGATAAATAGATATATCATATATCTAATATTCATTCATTAATTTATATAAACTGCTATCAAATTTGAACATAAACTTTACATATTATTATAGTTGTAGAAAACTACATCGGTTTTTAATTAAATTTTCTGTAAAAAGCTCTCAAATTTGAATAATGTTTTACATTTTTTTTACATAAAATAATAAGGAATTTAAAATAATATAATAAGCTTCGAAACGTGTGTAATATTGACTAAACTGTTAAAAAAAACTTATTTTACGAAACACATAAATCAATTATAAATAAATGAAATTAAAGATAAATGTATAGACTTTAAAATGTATGTAAGATCATATTTGTGATATTTTTATTTTTAATGTAAGAAGTAAAATTTAAAAAAGATGAATTTATTTTTTAATAACTCACTTTAATATATTCCATTTTCTTAAATTTTGAGCGTTAAAATGTTCAAAAATATTGATGATCATTCGTAATCTCAGGGTATGTTTTTCTGGTGACTTTTAATGTTTAAAAATTTCTTGAAGAAAAATTGTGATTTTGTGAATACATGTGTTTTTCTTTTTGTAATTCAAAGTGAATTGTGCGAAATGAAAATAACGGAATTGAAATATTTGTTGAAATTGTGTTGTTAATTAAGTCCAAGAGAATGATTTGTGTGCGGAAATGATCAGAAACAAAAGGAGTGAATGGTTTTTGCGCGAAGCAGAAATTTCCAACGAATATATTTGATGAAATTCCGTTCCGGATTTTATATAGAATGCCGATTGGAAGAGGAGAGAAGAGACTAAAAGCGGCATCATCGGCTAGGTCAGACCGTTTTCTTCCACTTAGAAGTTGTGGCCATTGTAAGAGGTATGCGTGTAGTACATAAATGTGTAACGAATGTTGGTGATAAATCTAGAAAGGTAGCGGAGAAGCGGATGGCACCTGAAGAACATTTTCGTTCGTTTTCTCTCTTTTCTCTCCGAAGCGGCGCGGATTCCAGCAGCTTTTGCACGCGCACAAAGATGAAGGAAATAACGAACTCCGAAGTTCTATTCTAATTTATTTACCATCCCATTGATGCGACATAATAAACATTGGTGGACAATCAATTCCGAATGTCCAGATAGAAATAGAGAAAGAGAGAAAAACACGAGCACGAACACATAGCAAATAAAACCACGGACCAATAAAGGAATGCAGCTGTAAAATGCGCCAAACAGTAAATTGCCCCAGACAAGAAGACATTACGTAACGTTTTCGATGACCACACCACCGCCACCACAAATTTACAAGAACACAAGCAGCAGCAGCAGCAACAACAAACAACAACAACGACAAGACAGACGGCTCTTTCATAGATCTTCCTTCCAGCCTTATCGGGCGAGCGCCTTCGCCGGATTTATCTAATCCTCCACTCCATTATCCCAATTACATCACACTCTCGTGTTTCGGGATACAGTGCCTTTGTTGTTTCACTCTGCACTAATTACATCTCAAGTTTATCATTCGATAACTGCTCTTTTTTATATAACTATATGTAATACGACACATTAACATACTTATACAAAATTTTAATAACACCATGAAATTTTGAAACACAAAATTAATTATATTTGAATGATTTTAAAGGCAGAATTTCAGAATTTAATTATTAACTATTAGCCAATACATAAATGTTCTAATTAAATAACAATTAAGGTTAATATCATACAAGATTATTATATATAATTAATATATGAATTGAAATTAAGTTTATAGACTAAAATTTCTAATTTAATTAAACAAAGTTATTTTTATCATTTTTATTTTTTTTTCCAAAATAAACTTAATAGTTTTGTAATAGTAATTTAAGTTTTTTCTCAATATCTACGAATATATAAGTATATTTTCCATGCAGATTAAGGACTAGAGGAATTTTGTAATATTTGAGGAATTTTAGTAATTTTCTGTCAAAAATATGTCATAAAAAGCATTCAAAATTAATGTCTTCATACTGTAGTGAGTATGAAAAGTAGATGCTTAGATTAAACTTAATATCACGAGTGGTATATGATAATTGTAAAAATTAACGTTATGAAATTGTAATTATATCAAAAGCAATGCTTTTACATTGCAACATATTTGTTAATAACTGCGACTACTACTTATGTAATGAACATTAAAATTAACATAACATAAAATATTTTGCAAATGAAAAATATTTTTGAAAAAAATTGATCCTATAAAATACTTTAATGATTTGTTGGTGATATTTTTATATAAAATAAAATTTCGTGTTAACCTTTTTAGAGAAATATTGAATTAGATCATATGCTGCATTTTTTTTTGTGTTGTGTTCAAAGGAATTTCAAACATTCCATAGGATGGACTGAAGCGTGAAACCCGGCTATGCGCAAGCATTTAGAGTGAACGTACACAAAGTGAGTGAAAATGCATCACATTTCAATGCGATAGGTGGATTCTTTAATTTTAATAATTGCGGTCGGTTCTGGCTGGCACGAAAGAATCGCTGCATGGAATTTTAAAAAGTTCTTTCTTTTGTTATAGTTTTCTTTATGCGCGCAGCGGAATGACCGAACTTTGTAAGTTTTTGGTGGATTAATCGCTCACGTTTCGGATGAGATGCGGATGGAAGAAGAAGAAAGGAAGACTGAAAGGATCAAAAGAAGTGCTGTTATTTTATGTGTGTATTCGTATGGATACTTTCTAGTTGTTGCTGCTGCTGCCAGTATATATATATTTTTTTTATTATTTTTTCGTGGCCCCGGTAATTTATAATTTAAGTGAATCGGATAGTGTTATTATTATTATGATACATGGAAGCATGCGTGGTTAATGATAGAGAAGCGTCGTATGGTATGGTTCTTTCTTTTTCCCTTCTCGATCCGGATTCTACACGAAATTGGAACGGACGGTAAATAACAATGTAATGTGGTTGTAGAATGGATAAGAAGCAACGGAGGAGGAACAACAACCAACAACCAACGACGAGCCTTTGCGTCTACGAATGTTCAATGTATGCTCAAGAAACTATTACTGAGAGCAGCGCCTAACCCATGCACGAGTGCCTACAGAAATTGTAAATCCAGCTGCGAATGCGAGCAGGAATTACACATTCGACAATGGTCGTCCGATGTTTTGCAGGATAAATAAATCATCACATACAGTCGCATTTCTAATTTAAGTGAAATTTTCTTCCCCGGGCACAAATCGTGTCACCTCATCAGATACCATCGCAACCACTTGGGGCGTGCGAAATTCCCAATGTTTCAGTTTAATGGACGAAGGAAATTGCCTTTTTAATAAATGCTAACCAACCTATTATCAATCACTGGAAATACACGCAATTTGTGCGCCTTTCCAGTCGATGCCTTTATTTATAGATGCTCATAGTAATGAATATAATAATCATACATTTTCAGCAATATATTATAATTTGAACGAAACTATACTCTTGATTAATTGCTTTCATATATAGTATGTATACTATTTCTATAAATGCAATTTAATTCAATAATCATTCCTACTTAAAATGTAATTGGCTTAAAGTTACTATAGATTCTATAAAAAAAAAACTATATATCTTCTATAGCAGTGTCTTGCAACCTATGAGTAAAGTAAATTTTTGAATCGGTCGCGAAATGACAGCTGTCACAATGTGTCATAACGGGAAACTAATAAAGAACTGAAAAATGACAGCTGTCATCTTGTGTCAAAGTGGGTGAAATACTCTTAGTAATTCAGTCAAATATGTTAGATATACCTAGCAAAAAGATTGTGAAAAGTGGTTCTATAGTAAATATGACATTTTATATTTCGGTAACAACATTCAAAGAGAGTTAATCTTTGAATTTCATACTTTTTCTATGATTACCATTGATTTAAATCAATTACAATTTGAAAGTTGCTATGGATACTTCAAATTTATAAGTTGATTACTTACGATATTTCTGCTAACAACCAAAGATTTAAAAAATTGACAACTTTTTTCGTGAAATTCATCCAGATTTAGGTAAAATTATAATTTTTAAATTAGACTCTCATATTTTAATGAGATAAAAAAATAAATTATTTTCATCTAACAACAAAATTTCGTTTCCTATTTAAAATATCGATTAATTGGGGTATGACTGTATAAAAAGATATTCATATGTAATATTTTAATGAGGTTACATAAATGTCTATTATCTAAAAATGAGCTGGAAAGTGGAGATTAAGCTATCCCATGAATGTAATCATCCGCTTAATTGCACAATTTTCCAGAATTATTTATGACTATCAGACGATTAGAATTGTAGGATACTGCTTTATTAATATATCGTTACTATAAACGAAATGTTATTACCAATGATTATATTAGATTACCAAAGACTTGTTGCAGCTAAGAATGATCAAGCATTGCCAGATTAAACTTTTACGCGTTGTGTAACTTCATATACTTATTTCTTAAAAGCATCATTTGGCATTACTAACTTCTATTTAATATCATATTATTTAATTGCATTTTTTTAAGCTTTATTATCAGTGTAGTAAATTTTTAACCATTTGCTGACAAACGGCGGATATATTCGCCCTATCCTTTATAGAAAAGACCACGCTTATACACAATTGCCTTCTTCAGACTGAGCATTTTTATTGATCGTCATTTGTTTCCCAAAATACGCTACTCATGTTTCATGATTACTGACAGCTGTCGCAATGTGTCAAAATAAAGCAGTACAACTATAAACGAATATATTTTTATTAATTTATTAGAATTTTAACAATTAGTTAAAGAATCTTTATTAAATAATAAAAAAAAAGGTAAAATTGAATTAAATGAAAGTAGTAGTGTTTTCGTTTCACCGATGTAATCTGAAAGGAACATTTAGAGATCCCGATTGTAAGGAAGCTGACAAATTGATCGTTGTTTTTCTTAACGGAAACACTTTTGATTTACATGCGAAATTAAATGATGAACAGCATCTCTTCTAAACTTGTACGGTAAGTACGGATTCCCTCCATTCCATACGCAATTAGATGTTATCAGATCTGCTGCATTCATTCACGTAGGACCCCATTGTCGACGGGATGATGATGATGTGCGTGTGCCGTGGGAGAAATCCTGGGATCTCGGCAGCCCCGTTTCGGAATTCCTCCTCTCCGTAAATGTGGAAACCTCTTCGCACCGGAGAAAATCTAAATTGCACCGCAATTCCATCGCATCGCATCGACATTCATTACGCATTTGCATACGATGCGCCATATAAATGTAGGAGGATATGAAAGTCCGCTGAAACTTTGTAGTTATTTTCGTTTTCGCTCATTAATGCATCACGCATCTTAGACGGATTTTAGTGGTGGTGAAAATGCGGGGAAATTCGTTATGATTTCAAGCCCATTACGTGATTATATGCAAATCGAATGCGTACGTTAATGCGAACGATTTTACGACGCAGAAGAAGAAGAAGAAGAAGGTGATTATGGAAATGGAGATTCGTCCGAGGCTTCCATATTTGTAGTGATAAAACTTAACGACTTCTCGATGCGATCCTCTTTATTTGCCTTCCTTATATGACCTTATCCTCTAAGTCTAATCAACGTTAAGCGCACTCTTCTTTCTTCTCCAAGACGTTTACGTATTCATTAAGGGGACGTGCTTAGGTGAATACATTTAAATTACAGGTCGCATAGAATTCTGGAAGATTAGTCAATTAGTTGAATGAATAGTAATGATTCTTTAAATCGTCGTTATTAACGTCTCAACAAAAATAAATTTATGGAACGGTCTAATCTCCTTTTTAGATGATAAATATTCAAATAACCTCATAAAATGGTAATATTTTATAATCATGTAAATATATTCAATAATAAGATATTTCTTATAAAATTTAATAATAATATTATTGATTAAAAAATCTGGAAATTTACGCTAATATTCCGGACTGTTTGAAACGGAACTAGATGAGTATGTCTCCAATAGGATTATACAAAAGGAAATGATTAAAGGTGTAATTATAAATTTTAATAAATATTTCTAATAAAAAAAAAATAGAAATAAATCAAACATTTTGTACGCACGACAATACGTTATTCTGTCTTTTGTTTATTAACACAATCATTGTGGGGCATATTGTGCGTTCCATCGTCAAGATTGAATTAAATAAAACCGGAGACGAAAATTTTTGTTGTTGCTTACCCAACAAATGAAACCCTCTTCAAAAAAAATTCAATCTATTCATCTGGACTCGTGCATTCTTTTCCCTCTTTGTCCAGCAAAAAAAGCATTCCACCTAAGGCAGAACAAAACAATACAAAACAAAGAAAAGCAAAAAAAATCGAAAGTACGCATTAATTTTTTGTATATAATGATTATTCAATGACAGTTCATGCTTACTTCCCAGCATCATTATTCCATTGTTTTAAACGACTTTTGTTTTAACGTTGTTAAGGTGTTGAACACAAATAATGAAGAATAGATTTAATTTATTTTTTTAAATCTTATTACTTGATGACAATGTCAAGTTGTTACAAATAAAGACTTATCTGTAATGATTTTTTCGTTTTGGAAGAATAATCTGCAATTTTTATGAATTAATACAATATAAATTACTTAAAGTAAACAGGGGATTATGTTTCCTAGAAATAGAGTGAAAACTGTCACTAATGTTTTTTACTTCGAAAATAGTGGAAATGTCATGTTTCAAAATATGTACTTAAGTCATGTTTTTTTAGCAATTCTTATATATGTTTCAATGCCATCTACCGAAAATGGACCCGAATTTCCATTTAGTTGTGTTTATTTTGCCAAATAATAATATTGTTGATTTTGTATTTTTTTAAGTGAAAATTAATGAAAAATTGATAAATAAACACATAAAAGCAAAGAATTGAGTAACTTGATGAGATTATGAAATAGAACTTTGGCGTGAATGAACCTGAATGTGTATAAGTCGAAGGAAAATTCGCGTCGACCTATATGAAGCGCAATAAAGAAAATAATTAAAACAGGTCTAATAATAAGACGTGAAACGAGGGCAGAATGATGATTCGCGTTCGACGAAGGAAATTATGTTACCATAAACATAATGCTCTTTCTCGCAGATCTCCTCTTATTTTTAAAACGCACTCGAGCGTCGATTACCCAACGTCGATCCGCATTTAGTTGTGGGCGCACAATGCGAGCCACTTTTTGCTTTTCCTAGCACCTAAAAATAAAGCATGCTCCACACATATTCACGAACTTATTATTATTTAGTAGGTCAAATGATGCAATCGAATGTCAACGTCAATGACACGGTGTCGACCGGTGCAACGGGACGATGGAAAAAAAAGTTCCGGGATTCAAGAGAACCCATCTAAAAATAGGTCAATCCATCCCATCCGCCCACGCACACGACCGGCGTGCATCAGCGAAAATGTCAAAAGATCGATAATCCAGCATATTATCCAAAGAAACAGAGAGAAATGAGAGAAGAAACAATGAACGTGGT
The DNA here is from genome assembly GCA_963457615.1 of Nicrophorus investigator. Lineage (NCBI taxonomy): Eukaryota > Metazoa > Arthropoda > Insecta > Coleoptera > Silphidae > Nicrophorus > Nicrophorus investigator. The sequence continues at coordinate 27,257,722 of OY735141.1, forward strand.
AGGTCGTTGTTTCCGTTTCCTTTCGGTTAACCGAGATGTCTTATATGGAACGACGGAAATCGGAGGAAATGTCATATAAATTGAACGGTAATTAATCATTAACGATTTACACACAAGCGGGGGAAACGAACGAAACGCAAAAATCACTAATAATATAGTTTAACCTAAATAATCGGAATCGCCAATGTAATTATACTAATTACTAAATAAATTGCAAACCGTAATTGAAAAACCTATATATTCTCATTTGATGCATCAGAAATGGATGGAAAATCCATTTCTAGCAACACAATTTCCTAATTGAAAATTTAGAGAAGGAAAGAGTGGATGTTTTGTTTTCGTTTGTTTAACTAGAAAGATTCATAATTAATATTCCGACGGTGAAATTCAATTTATATGCAGTTTCTATTTGCGTCGAGGATGGGGCCGTAATCAAAGCGAAATTATTTACCGGATTACTATTCTTGCTGGAAAAGCTACATCATCATCATCATCATCGCCTCGAGATTTCCGGAAGCTCGCGTTATAATTCATCTTCGAAGTTGCATAACTTTGGAATCCGTTCGTCCTCAATAATAATAGTTATAGTATTATTCCTCTTATACATTTGTTCGCACGAACGTACACCACTTTCATACGTTTCATTCATCAACTTAACAAAGTTATATTATTACATACAACCAAACTATTAACAACCGCCACTTCGAACGTACACCACTTTCAAATGAACGTACATTTATTTAAAATACATTAATTTACATCCAAGATGTTAAGTCAATATATATTTGGAAATCTATAAAAACTATTTATAAACTAATCTTATTTTTTGCTGTTTTTTTGCCATTAACTAAATACAATAAAGTTAATTTTTTATCGTATTTGTTCGCTCTAACGTACACTTAGTCATTGCAAAACTACTAATATACTAAAATTCTACATTATGTATGATTTACAGAGGTGACGTGAAGCAAGGTATTACTATATAGTAAAGGTTCATTCACATTGATCTTTTTTCCCCCTTAATTCGTCTATTTACCTCTAATTCATTGAATCCGACACGAACTGCGGTGGATCTCCAATCACGCAAATCCAATATAATTTCCATCAATCTCTTCGTGTTCTTTTCGCATATTCGCGCGCTCTCGCTCTCTTTTCTTTCTGTAACAATGCGCAAGAAGACAATGTTCCGCAGTACCGTTACCAATGCTAAATATACACACGAATAATAAGCACCCACGGAAAGACTAAATGGAATCGGGTGGAAGAAGAAGAAGAAGAGGGCAAAAAAAATGAAGATGACGGCGAAGAGGCAGAGAGAGAGGAGCACGTAATTATTTATTATTTTCCACTTGACTCATGCCGGAATTATACGGATCTAAACATTATTCTTAAAGTAATGACACGTTACTTTACGCTCACTGCGTTTTCAGTTTCTGGTCGGTCACTCGCTTTCGCATCGTTTTATTTATTTCATTTTTTTTGTAACTTTATTTGTATTGTTTTCATAGACTTTCAGTTTCAGGAATTCGTCGAATTCACATCTCATCCACATCGAATCTCGCCGATTCACGCGTGATTCCGTTCTTAGGAAAGAATTGCATTATTCTTTTTTATACATAAGTTTATTTCTTGAATAGAGTAAAATTTTCTTTAAGGTGAAAACGAAAAGGATAACCGAAAGTCATTCTGGTAGAACGCCGCCAAAGGTTGTTCAATGTTTTTAAAAAAAATATATCCTGTTCCTTCGCGTTACCAAGAAATAGCCTATTTACTTCTTATACTCTTACTTTTTGATGCAACAAAAATCGATTGAATTTTTTTAAAAATTTAGAAAGTTCAGTTTTTACTTGTTACTTTCGTATTTATTAAAAGGTCTTAACCTATCGACCACGATTTTTTTTCCAATGTATTTGCTTTATCAGAATTTGAAACTATGAAAATTGTAAATACATTTTTTTCGTATGTATCATTTTAGATGATTAACAGTGCAGACAGCGATTCTGCTCTGTTAATTAATATTAAACGAACAGACAATAACAACAAGTTGATTGAACTTACGACATTCATACTTAACGTGAATGATTCAATGATTTAATGTAGTGCGAATTCGGGTTAAGCTCATTTTTTTTTGGAAGATCAGATCGAACCAAACTAGTCAAGAAAGTAGGAGGAAAGTGTACAACATATGGAATACGCTTCCCTAATTAATCTTATGTCAAAAACTGTTCATACTTCGACGCTATTTTTCCCACACGCGTAACATAAACGGTGGCATTGTTCTTGTTATAGCCCAATTGTCGCACCGGATCGACCACTTTCTCACAACGTCAACGTCGTGTTTCGTAACGACCTTAATAGCTGAGGGCACTTCTTCAGCCTGCACCAGAAACTCGCTCAGTTAACGCACATAATATGTTCATAAAGTGATGTACGCTAAACGAATGTTAGACAATCATATTGACGAATATTTATTATTGTACGTTCCTACGAATATATATGTACGTATATATGTTTCGTAACGACCTTTATAGTTGAGGGCACTTCTTCAGCCTGCACCAGAAACTTTCAGTTAACGCACATAATATGTACACAAAGTTATGTACGCTAAACAAATGTTCGATAATCATATTAACGAATATATGTACGTATCAAAAGATCCTTAATTAATCTTATACCAAAATTGATTTTTAAAAAAATGTATGTTAAGTGAAAATAAACTATACTGAAGATCAATTAATGAAATTCCCATTAGAAATGATTTGTTGAGTAGATTCCGATTCGACCACCCGACATTTTGCACCGTGAAATTCGTAGAAAAAAATGTGCAGTGCACACGTAATGTTTCGCATGTAATGACCGCAGTTCCTCCACTTAAAACGCAATCGCAATCCCTTTCCCAATTACGAATTGCCAAAGCCCAAAGTAATTGTTTACTTTTAACTGGTATTTAAACTATCTTAGTCTTGCAACATACAAGTAACACTTCTAGTTGAAATGTAATTTATTCAATTGAATTCCTGATAACAATACACCAAAATATTAATTATTTAATAATTAATTTTCTACAATTTTTATTTAAATAATTTGTATATAATTTGAATAATATTTATTAAAAATAAATAAATAAAAAACTAACGTAAACTAACGTAAACCAACAAGAAATATAATGTAAGAATTAAAATCTAACATAAAGTTAAATCTAATATAATCTAGATAAAATAACTGTGAATTAGATCATGTTTAAACTTTCTATAAATATAAAAAAGTGTACTATAATTTGAAAACACTAGTCATAAATACTGACCGCATTGATTCCAATTATTCCCGACATACCTTTTCCTGGTTTTCTTTGTGGATTCATCTGGTAATCCGACCAATGTTATTATTTTTTTGTCGCGGTTTAGACGCGATTCGTTCTTATTCCCGAGAGTACGATAAAAAGTATAGTAAAGACGTGTATTATCTGTTGATAGTCGAAGAGCGCTGAAACGTAAATCTCTTTGTAAATTGTTATTACATTTTTTTTTCGGTTTCCGCTCGCCCAGTTCGATTCAAGCAAGGAATCGTTCCATCATTATTTTCCTTCCTGTCGCGCTCTTCCTTTTCTATCGATTTTCTATATTTATATGTATCTATATATATGCGTGTAAGTGAGAGAGAGAGAGATGTAAGATGATGTATTGTGCAAGTCGTCCTCTCCACCTCGTGCATCATCTGCTTATCGACCATGTCGCTTACGCGATCCAAGCCGATCAAGCGAGACCTCCAGATTATGAGAGCATACCATTTTCCATCAAAGGTCACGGCTGCCTACCTACCTATGCTATCATACCTACCGCCAAGAAACCCGCACTTCCGGTACGGCCATTTTTTTTATGTCGAATCTCGACGAAGGAAGATTCTTCCCGGAATCACACTTTCTAAGCATTTCAATAGAAATTGTACGAACATTCGAAAACATACACACGTACACACACGGAGAACGCAAAAGGCAACGAGAAGTAAAAGACAAAATAAAAGTGTAACGAACGAGAATAAAAGGCAGATAATGGAGGTATCTCGAGAGCGATTTTAATATATAATGTATTGTAAGAGCGCGCATTACCGGTAATTGCAGGTAATCTAGGAGATAGAAAGGCCCCAAAATCTGGGTGTGCCCATACTAAAAACCGAATCTGCGACTTTGATCTCAACTCCGGCAAATCCATATTAATTATGAGCGATGGACACGGATCGGGGAAAGTTCGCGCTTTTCGAGTTTCGCTCGAATTTGGGGTAAAGTAATTTGCAAAAAAAAAAAAACGTAGATGTCATCGCACAATGCAATCTGTGCAGCAAACAGATGAGAATCGACCAGAAACAAAATAGAATCAACGAAAAACAAAACTAAACCTCTAACTGTTCCAAATAGCGAAACACTCGATCAATTTGGAAAAACAATCAACGAATTAACTAATTATTGTCATTACGAAATCTCGTGTGGGACAAACCCGTTTCGGATGGACTTGGCGTGCAATTAAAAATAAAATAAAATAATCACAACAATTACATATCGAAATTAATCAGATCTCAATTATGGGATTACGATTCGGGAAACCTCTCCTCGCTTCGATCATGATTGCTGCTCCGATCGTTCAGCCTCTTCTGATTGATCCGAAACGGTCTTAATGAGCTCTCAATGATGCTAAACGCACGAAGCAGCAGATAAACATCGTTTCTAGATCGTAGGTCCGTCTTAATTTCAGTCCTCACAAATACTAATTATCGTTTATTAATTTAATTACATAACGATTAAAACGGACCACTCATGCTTCGCGACGAGGAAACGCTGTAAATTAATGGCTTATTCTAGACTGATTCTGTCCATTGTCCCGTTGCTCGTCGTGCAGATGCAGTACGTAGGACCAAGTTTTCTACTAAATATTATAAAAATTATATAATTAATGAAACCGCCTTATATTTCAACCGGAAAAAAACTATAAAAAACCGGTTAATGTAGAAATAAAAACCAATATAGTTAGTACAAAACAAATACACTTCCAGTCCCCCGATTTACACTGAAGATAGGTTTCTTAGAAAACGGTCTTAATCGAAATTTCGGATTTTGATATATAAAATTGTGTAATTCAAAAACAAACTAAAATGTATAAATGCGAAATTGTAATTTAATGTTATAAAATTACAGATCTTTACTATACAAGTTTTAAATAAAACTAAATTAAAAGCCTTATTAAAAAATATAACTACAGAAAATATTTACATTTCTTCTATCTATAAAATCTTCTCTAAATAAAATTTGGAATTGTTTGGTCAAAATAATTATCAACAGTTTAAAAAATTATGGTAATTTTTCGATTATGTTACTAATTCTTACTTTTTATATGTAAAAAAAATATGTTTATATTATAAAAATAATTAAAGATTTCTGAAATGGAATGAATTTATTTATGGACAATAGAAAATTAGCTTTCTTAAATATAATAAACATGTAAGTGGTCTTCGTTGGGTAATGCAGACACGTACGAGAACGTTATAAAAGCAGACGTACGAGTACGGCCACACACAAATAAACATACAACATAATATTGATTGTTTATGCACGGTGCGACGGGGTGGGCACACATTCCAATTCGAATCGAATCGAAACAACAACAACAACTAACTGATCGATTGATATTTGTGTTTGATTTTTCATTCATTTCTTGGTACAAAAATAAATCGTGTAGATTGCTGTCTCATGACGGACCGCGAAGAATGCCAATGAGCTACAACCATTATCTGTTTACGTCTTCATTTTTTACTCTAACAAATCGATACGGTTTACTAATAATAGACAAAACGCACTTTAAAAATTGAGAATATTTTAACTTTGTTTCAGATCTACATCTTTAGTTACTTGAAACATGCAGATTTATCTTATTACTAATTGATATACTTTCTTTATAGAAATACGATAAAACTATAACTTAAAGTATATTTTACTTATATTTAAATTCATTATTAATTATTGTGATTTTTATGGCTATTTCTAAATTTAATAATTTGTTGTAATTTCTAGAAGCTCCATACATCACGACAGACTTTTACAAACTAGCAAGAGGCAATACAATTTTTGTAACTTCCAATTTGTTTCATATATTGACATTTGACATTCAATAATAATATTGTGACAACGTATTACAAATGGCGATAAATTAAAATAATAATAAAAATTTAAAAAAAAAATGTTTTTACATCTAATTTTATTTAGAATCATATCAGTATCCAATTTTATTATTCTATTTCGTTAATCTAGAAATAAAATATTGTACATTTGATTTAATAGTTATTTGATAGTTTGTACAAAAGTTTGTAATTGCACTCTTAACCGTAAAATCATTGTGCTTAACACTATTGGGGACATGTTAGAGTACTATTGTAATTGTACGTAATGTTTGTAATTGGAATCGGAGAAGTATTTCGATGTTAGAGGCATTAAGGTAAGTAAAGATTTCCTTCCAAAGAGTTCAAACAGATATTTTATATTATCCTCCTGTGTAGAAATTTATTATTTAACCATTTTTTAAAGAAGTATTATGGTAACATGAGTGGCGCATCTACAGATTCATATCATCATTGATAGCATGATGAAATTGACTGCATTTTCTGGATAAGGCGGATATATTCGCCGATCGCTTGCAAATTGTTGAAAATGATATGAATCGATTTTATTTCGTTTAAATACGTCATTATCAGAGCTTTAGTTAGTTTTTACCTATTAATGCAGCTTTTGATTTTTTATTGAGTGTAGAAAATTAATTAAACTAAAATAATTACTATGTAAATTGTAAATGTAGGGTTTACGAAGAAGAAATACATGCTTTGGTATATTGGTGTGCTCGTTTAGAGGAGATTCTTTCTTTTGGTTTCGACGGGGCAAGTGAATTATGCCACTCGTCGGAGATTTTTTAGTCTGGAATAGAGGTGTTATTATCTGCGAAGGAGTGATTAATATTTGGCGTTTCGCAACAACAATGGTTGTGCATGTGAAAGAGTGAGGAGCAAGAGCAAGAGGCCGAAGAAGTCGCGCGCTTCGTTTTGCAATTTGCATAGTTGGAGGATGATGCATGGAGAAGGCAATGGTGCATTTACCTACACACAACACTCTTTTGCAAATGTATTATGTCTGTGTACGTGTTTATGTACTTCGAATACATGCACACACGTTCGTACGAAGAGAGGCACACGGATGGAATGGATGAAATGCACACATGGATACAGGCAGTTTGTGGAGGACGGGAGAGGCCGACGTCGAGGAGTACACGGGCCAATGCACATGAGCTCCCTATATAAGCTGGAGGAGCGGCGGCTGCGACTTCAGTCAGCTGACGCAACTCACCAACGCCAGACCTCGCCAAGAGATACTACACACCCCAACACGCAACTCCAAAATCCCCCACAAACACACACACACACGATCATTCCAAACATTCATTCAAACAGTACCGAACAAGACGTAACCGTGCGAAGTTCCTCCAGAGTGATACCTTCTTAATACTTGTACTTCGAAACTCCCTGGAACAGAGGAATCAGCAGATATGGCCACCTACGCCGCCTACAGACACATCGAACTCGACAAAGTCGGCTACAGCAAGAAGCGGTAAGTACCCCGAATTTACGCGGATCAATAATATCATCTACCATTTCGCACGCCTCTCTTCTCGTTCTACCTCAACTTTACAACATCAAATATCCACTAAATTATCAAATTTATATACATATTTACAACAACGAAACCCCAAATAATACTTTTCAATTTCCATCTTTACTTATAAAAATTATATAATCAAACACAAACATCTCTTATAGAACTCTCATATAATCTTTAATTAAATTAAATTTTATAATACTTTTTACCAAATACTATAGAAAATAGAAGAAAAATAATATTAACATTTCACAAATTATCAAAAATTTTATAATAATTGTTAAAACAAAATTTACGATAAAATTAGTTACAAAATTGTTTTTATATTGCAATTATAATGGTTGTATTAATGAACATTTCTTATAATTTATTTAAAAATATAGAAAATTAATGAAAAATAACAAATAAAAAATAATCTTTAAGATAAATTATCAAAATTATAATAATTTGATGTTTTGGGACATTATATAAATTTTTGTATTTTTGTGCATTACCATATTTTCCTAAACTTTTCATACATTTTCACAATTATTTTAGAAATTATATTGATTTAATTTAAACTTTAAAATGCGGGATATAATTATAATTGTAATTAAAAATGCTAAGATATTTGAAATCTGTATACGCATTCTGCGCTATATAGAAAAACAAAATGTAAATAAACTATTGCCATTACATTATATTTATTATACTTAAACTCAACAAAATACATAAATTATGGGAACGGGTACAAAGAGAACACATCATGTTTAAATGTACCATTCAAATGTCATATTCTATGTGTATAGAGTAAAGCGCGTTGTCTATTTTATTTCTGTCAACAAATAAATGTGCTGATTTCTATAAATGTAACTATTCTTCTTGCAAATTCACTTTACAATGAACAAGTCATATTTCAATATGTATATTTCAATATGTATATATTTTATGTGCAACTTTTTAAATTAATAATTTAATCTTTCAATACAGTTCATTTCGTAATTGTACATAAAATTATATAATGAGATTTTCATCGCTAATTAGCATAAAGATTCTTTCAGTGAAAATGTATTTGCTTTGGATACAGCTATAAAAAGATGTTGAAAGCGACTTTTGTGTGCGGAATTTCTGGAATTGGCCGCAAAAATAAAAATAGCAGGAAGCGGAAATTCGCTTTGAAAACCGCAGTTACAATTATGAGCACATTTCCATAGCGAAAATAAAATTTAACAATTCTTCTACGCAAAACTGGATCGTAGTTTATAAATGCAAATTACCATTACTATTCAGATCGATAATTAAAATGTTTTCCATCTAAATTGAACAATTAAAACACCTGTATAGGATCGATGCTGAACATAACTGGACGCAACAATGAATCAAAACTTTCAAAATATCTAATTAATTTGGGATCGGGCCGAGGTGAAGGTAGATGAACGCAAGTCGCGGTTTGTTAATTAAAACACTCCCAATTAATACTAATTAAAGCTCACAAATTGAAATGTAAATTTTCAACGTTACACTCTCTTTCTTTTATGTTCCGTTTTCTTAAATGCTCTCTCGCTCTTCCAAACACGAAATATGTGTACTTCATTACGAAGTGTGTTAGGCGTTACACACTAGTTTATTTTTTTTTTTTCGTTTAAATCATAGTATGTAATTTTCTTTTATTTCTTATTACAAGTGTATTCACCTGTTTCTTAGGACGGCAAATAACCAGAAATAACAAGGAACATCTGTTGTTCAGTTGCTAAGCAAAATTCCATAAACAACACCAGTTGAAATTGTCAAAAAAAGTTGATATCCACCTTTCATTTCTAACCTAGGTTTAAATCTAATTTATTACCATTGACATTAACATGTCATATGATCATGTCAAATTATTAACCTCAAACATAATGGTTTTGCACATTTACTGACAGAACTATTTTTTATTTAAAAATGTTATCGTTTTTGTTATTCCTGAAAATCTTTTGAAGACCTTAGGATGTTGTTAATATTAATGTTTTGATTTGGTAATCATTTTTTATGAGAATTAAACATTGTTCGGAAATGATTTATTTGGTGAATCCGATGAAGTTGATGGTCTTCCATTGTTATAAATCTGTATCCGGTTTTGAAGTATTTAAGTGGAGTAACTTTAGGACAAGGTGTGTGTTCCTCTCGGAACGCGCGACACGAGACAATGCACAACGTACGTTTATTGCAGCAGGAAACAGCAGGAAGTGCACACACAAGCCCTATTCCTGTTACGTTGCTCACGCTCACGCACGCAGATATCCGCCGGAACTTGGCCCCAATTTTATCGAGGACAGGAAGAGCGATAGTGGACGCAAGGAATCGTAACTACGATTCAAATTTAAACATTGTTATCATCAAATGATAGTAGTAATCCCAATCATTAAATCATCTATTTTTGTATCTACAAAAATTGGTACAAATTCTTCAATATTTGCACTTTCTATACATAAAATATGCTCAGCAATTAATTAATAAATACATGAATTATAACTGGATCTACACAGTTTTATTCGATAATTAGTTAATGGGTTTGGCCGTATTCGCTGCATCCGTGCATTTCTAAGGAATTATGCAAGCAAGTTTTCATCTTGCATTGTTGTATAAATCACGGAGGACGACACCTCAAGGTAGAATAAAGGATGATGAGTAAGTAAATGGATGGGCTTTAATTGCAATGCCGACGGAGAGGAAGGCTTGAAGTTTGCAATTGATTGAAATTGTGAGAAGGACAGGTGTCCTAATTAATTGCCGTGTGCTCGAAAGAGAGAAAAGTCCGCTTCCGGGTATGCCGGAAATCTGATACATACAGCATCTCATTCAAACGGTCTTCAATAAAATGAGAAATAAAAGTACAAATCAAACATATGTCTTTCAAAAGTTAATTGTCAGGTTTTATTTTTTCATAATTAATAAGAAATCTGTTTTTTGTTCTTACGATTATATACGATATTTTTACGTCGACAAGTAACAAGAAATAATAAGAAACATATGTTGTTTGGTTGCTATGCAATATACCGAATGGTTCACATACCTGAAGTGAACTTGTCAAAAAGTGGATTTCAACCTTTCGTTCCACCAACCTTGATTTACTTTAACAGAATTCATATTTACATCTTAAATCATAACAATTTAATTATCAAAATAATATCTTGTCAAAATTACAACATTTTTTTTGATAAAATTGCTTTCAAAATTATTCTGTCAAAATAACATAACTATTATAAAACTGTCAATTTTTTCAAAACTCAAAAATCAAATCTTCATTAGCAATTGTTTCCAGAGAAACCGGAAATTTAATATGATTTAGTACCAAACATCTGTAATTCAATCGAATCCAAGTCGTGGGGATGTGTGCACGCGCGTTGAAAGTGATTAATGAGATTTTTTTTATATAATTCTCGAAAGTGCATTACGTAACGACCGTAAAGCCTAAATTCTAGGCGGGAGAGCCGCAATCCACCCTCGACCACGGACTTTGGGGTTTATGACCTCTTCCACGTCGTCTGGGCGAGCGCCTCACGCGATCTGCGCCTAAACTATAACTACAAACTATCCGACTATACCAACCCTGCTCCATCGGCGAACCTCGCCCTACGTTCAGAAAATCCATACTTGCTCGCAAGCATTTACATTCGTTCCTGTCATGTCTTCTCCGCTCGCCCGGAGAAGGTGAACAACTCATTCTTTACGCCAATTCCCGCTTGCACCTGTCAAAGGTGACACCTGTCATTTTATATAGCATCTACACTTTTATTCAACATCCTTTTGTAAGTTAAAAATAGTCTCTATCTATCGATTCATTGTGAGCATAAACTATTAATAAATTACGATATTTATATTTAGCCAACTCTCATTGACTATCCATTTCTAGGCTGCAGCACTTACAATGAACTTTCATTTAAATTTTGGCAGATTGTCAAATCGTGATATCAAAAATGCTTGAAATTTACTTTCAGAATTTAAAAATAAGTTTTATGTGGGTCAATTTTTCACATAAATTTTCATAAATCGAATATTAATTTCAAATCTTAATCTATAATTTGATCAATATTAAAGTGCATTTTTAATTATCCAGTAATTGTGAGATTTTAAGTGATTGGGAAAGACGCATTGTGCGATTTCTCAAGGTACGATTCATAGTGCTCGCATTGCGTAATAACACATGGTCTTGCATAAATAATTACGTTTAATTTTCCGCGTATTTCCGTGACTTAAGTGCACTGCATTAACTCTCTTGGTTTCCATTAACTCTCAGTCTTAATATTTAGCTTTTCTTTTTTGAAAAGAAATGTATGAAAAATTGGATTTCCGCGTTTCACGATCGAACTATAAGTGTCAAGGTAGTAGGATATAATCCGCGTGCAAAAATTCGTATTTAGATTCGCGCAAAACATATTTCTCTTCATGCGACACGATGCGATCGAAACGCGTTTGCAGCTGCATCGCATTCTTACACATCAAAGAGGGAAAAAGCGGTTTCTAACTGTGAACTTTTGCTTCGCCGATTTCCCAGATTCTGTGAATGAAAGTTTTCGTGCTAACCGCGTTCCAACTTTTGCTTGTATAGATTCGATCTTTCAAGTTCTGCAGAGCATATATGTTTATTATAGGTAGGAATTTAGTGATTTCTTTTGGTCGAGAGGATATATAAATCAATGGCGCGGATCGCGTGCCGCTTATATTTAAATTCCGAAAAAAGGAAAGCCACGATAAAGAAGAAGAAGAACCTATTCAGTATTCCGCCTGATTTACATTCGTACCTGGTAACCCAGAAAATGCGAAACAAGAAGATTAACAAGCATAAATCATGAATGAACGAAGAAGGAGGATGAGGCCTGAAATTAAAGCTTTCATTGCTTACAGCTTCTTTTTTCTTTTTGGTCCACCCAAAATCCGTTATGACCTTTAACTTGATAAATAAGCGCGTCCGTGTAAATAAATGAAAAAGACGATAATAACAATGATGGTTCCTTCCTATCTGCCATCTGTTGGGATTTATTTATTCTAGAAATGCATGCAGCGGACGTGTGTGTGTGAAGAGGCTCTCTTCTTGCAGGAATTCTTGGTAGAAGTCCCTCCAGAAAACTGGAGCCGACGATAATTAAATTAATTGCGGCACTCGAGAAAGAGCAATGGCCTCGTCCGCCTTTAATTTTATTTTTGCCATTAATGCACTTTATTGTTGTTGCTGTTGTTGTTGTTGCTCTTGTCGGCTGGCAACATTTCGTCTTGTCGCTCCACTTAATTTTCTGTTAAATAAGTCAGCTCCCACGCGGCGTAAAATGATTAATTTCGAAGAAGGTCGCCCACTCCATGGTAACAAGCGCTGCACAGCACAAACAAAACAACAGAAACAAAAGAAGATGATGATGATGATGAAAAAATAAACAAACGACAACGAGAAAGCAGTACAGATCCGAATGACATTAACGTTACTGTACTTCGGTGTCAAAGCCATACGAGAAACGTGTCCATGTAGTCGTATTTCCAAAGATTAAAAACTGCTATTCATAACAGTCATTCTCTGATGCGAGACCTTTACTTTACAGATCCAAAATACGATTGTTGATCCCATAACGACTGAAAAGAAAATTCCTTTATATCCCTATTTTTACATTTAAATTTAAAAATGTGTTTCCATGACTACAATAAATTATATTAAAAATCAGTAAAATTATTTTATTTTTTGGTTTAGTAAGTGTATTGTAGAAAAGTTGTAAAGCATTTAATTTAAGATCGATATATTCAAATTTTCTTTACTATACAATTGAAGCTGAAAGTTAATATTTGAATAGCTTTATTTTACATAGCCAAACCATATTTTTAAATTTAAATGCTTCGCGCCAAATTTCTTCTATATGTCATAGCGTTTCCATGACTACAATAATTTTTGTTAAATGTTAAATTCATCTAAAATTCGCAAAAAAATATTTTATTTATTGTTTCAGCATGGAATTTATTTTTGACATTGTAGTTAAAAAATGTTAATTATTATATTTTATACCGTTGAATCTATGTTGTTATAAGTTGATCTTCAATTGGAAGTGCTAGGAAACGCACGAGAGTTGCAACAATTAATTCGGAATGCAATAATCGTGTGATTGCACGAAGGCGTAATCAATTCCACGTAATTGTCGGTTATAAACGCACGTTCTTTTCGTCCGGGCATTGCGCAATGTAATCACTAGATATGCTGCTCAACATTACATACGCATTCTTCATAAAATACTCATTTTTTTCCTTCTTCAATATCTTAACTGTACCAACGCTCATCATCATCATCAGCATCATCATTCCGAGCGCACAATAATATTTAAATTCACGCTCTGATTGAAAACGCGAGCTCGAACAGTTAATTATCAAATCTTTCATCGGGATCGTTACGGTTAGATGGCGCATACGGTGGAAAAGAAGAAGAGAAAGATGAAAGGCGAACGAACGAAACGAAAAAGAAAAATATGCGAACGATCCAACCGATTCGTCGACTCATTTTTTTAATTATCAATCAATTTATCAATTTAAAAATCAAACTTTGCATCGATCGATTTACAGTTAACAATTTTATTTAGAAATTTAAAAAAAAATATTATTTTTATTGAATTAAATATTTATTAATTGTTAAATAATTATTCCAATAACGAAAACTGTCAAAATGTGACTTTTATTGCCAACTGAATGTTTACAACTAGAATGGTGTAACGGTGCGTCGAAATGGCTTTCGAAAATGGAAGATTACGATAAAAAATATATAAATCTGTTTAAGGCCATCGATTTCGATATTAAAATCCGGAAATATATTTCATTTTAATCTGATTTTTCCATATAGGAGATGCGTCCTTATAAAGCACCTTGCACTCGGACCACATGCACATGCCATTACTTTTTTTTTTCTCCTCTTTATTTTCATTACTCTTCCTTCGAAGTCACTCTCACATTCCGCTCAACGAGGATGTCTTTCTAAGTATCCGGACACCGGAAATCATCATGCACCTCTTGCAGGAGATGATTTAGAAAATTACCATTATTCACGTCCATCACAGATAATGAAAAAACTCTGGTGAATATGAACTATTTGATGCACCGGAATTTCGGTTAATCTCGAAGGAATCGATCGGTGCGCTGCTATGAAAACGGTACAGAGTCATGACCCTAATGGATAATGGCACGTGAATCGAGACAAATCCTAACCGTCCATTATTATTGGTATTAGTAAGGTAAACGAGCTTAAGTAAAAGGAAGGCTTTAGCCAACGTCGTTAGAAAGGATTCCAGTTACTTCTTTACCTATCATTCGAGTTTAAAGCTAATAATAACCGGTGCTGCTCGCCTTCTGGGTTAATTCCAGTTTTGCTCGTACAATTCTCCTAATGGAATCGACTCACCTACGACTTGTGGGGTTTCCGGTTTGGCCTCCACTTTTACACGATGGAAATGAAGAAGGGTCATATGCAGGTCATATTACAATTCCCCATGCAAGAGGCATTAGAAGACCATCAAATGGACTCCCGTGTCCAGTAATTACCTTCACCCTTGGGAGGGTGCAATAACCCTCATCGAAATCAATATTTACCCTGGCTTGAGTTGAACTTTTCCCATCAACACACAATTCAATTCACATCATTGCACAATTACAAATATATATATACAATTAAACACTGAAAATTGTAATTAATGAAAAATTATTTTTTTCACATCAAGTCAATTTTTAATTTATAATTTGTAAAAGCCTCGTTTAAATTGAAATTGACTGTAATAAGTCATTTAATTGCACGTATTATAATTTATTTATTAAAAAAAAAACTATTTAAGCATCGCTTATTAAATGATTAATTCGAAGTCAGTTAATTTGCGTTTGGCGATTTTTTCGAGCGGACCAATTACACGGTATTAATTAGGCTCGAGGTGATCCACGAAAGACCTAATTAGTTCCAGTTTTAATTAGCGAAGAAACGGGTGTTCGGTATAATTATTATAATGATAACGCATATACGTGGCGCGTTTGGAAGCCGAGCAGAACAATACCTAGGAAGTCTTCAACGGTGATCACTCAATTTGCACAGATTAAAATTCCCAATGCGCCTTCCTTTACTTCTGCACAAATGAATTTATGTATAGTTATAATTAAACTATTATATTCAGAATCCAGCAGAAATTGAATAAAAAAATATTTGGAACAGTCGCTCGTCGTTATGTTCTTGCATAAGGTTAGCTTAAGATAATGCCTCCTTTGTCCATTATAATGGAAGTAGATTTATGCTGTTTCTAAAAAGTTTTAATCTTCTTTTAAGTGCGGCTCGTCGTAAACCGTGAGCGTTCGACACCCACACGTGCATCTCCGAAAACGAAAAAATAATCATCTTCTTCTCCGCTCGATGGAATTCGTAGTCATGCGGGTGCAGGATTTGCAAAATCCTCTTCCTCTGGAAAGATCAGAAAGCCCTACCTAGCGTCTTCATTGTTTCCGTAATGCCAGATTCCATTCCTTATTTTTTTTTTGTTTGTTTATTTTCTTTGCTTCGAAACACTAAATGCATTTTAATTGCTTTTCATAGTCGAGTTGCTGGAGAGACATAGGTGATTGCTTTCCACATAATGTTACAACAACTGCTGCAACGGTACTTCTGCTCTCCCGAAAGAGTTATTACACCGAATGTAATCCAATTAGCTGCGCAAACAAAACGAATATATTCAGTCATTCTTTATTCATAAACGCACGTCACATTTGTCAATCTATTTTTACGCACAAACCATAAATGTTTCAGTGGTTTTATAATATTAATATATCGTCATCATGCGATAATCTGTTCCACTCTTACATAATTATTTGTTAAACTTTTCAATACAACAATAATTTTATAGAACTGTTAACTCCCGTTCCAAATTCCTTATAATTTTGAATGAATAATGAAGAGACTATAATCTACGTAAACGCTCTAATAAAAAATACGTATGTTAAACTTATCAATTTATTATGCAATATATAAATTATAATGATTAATAAGATAATTAATAATAAATTATAGAAAATATTGATAAACGTTGTAATAAGAAATATGTGTATTAAACTTTCCAAAGAAAGTTGATTCCGATGAAACGAGATTTCTGAACTCTTTGGAATCTACATTGCAATAAAAGAAATGTTAAATTTTGCGATTATTATATTTCGATCTATAAATTTCAATCCATTTGAACGCTCTAATGCGAAGTATGTTTGTTAAACTTTCCAAAACTACATTATTGTATGATAGTAAAAGTTTTCTAAAATAAAATTAATATTGGCTTTAATGAGGTTTTTTTTTTAAGTAAAAATGGTTTTATAGTTTTAATGTAATGATTGTAAATTGTGGTTAATTTCTTAACGTTAAAAACTATTATAAAATTATTAAATTTTGCAAAAGAAAATTAACGTAATGTAAACGCCGTAATAAAAAACGCTTAAGTCAAACTTTTTCAAAAATTTTCTGAATATATTTTTCATATATTGTTGGCGTTTCTTGAATAAGATGTTAAGAAATCTAAATAATAATGTACTTTACTTATTGGTATGCAAGTTTTGCGAACGATGTTATGAGAAGTAGCTGTGTCGAACTTTTCAAATGAAGCTGTTAGAATTGTTGACACTTGACGTGCAATCCAAATGAAGGCGTTCAGCAATGCGTTGAAAAGTATATTGGAATTTTTACGTTCGAAAGTGAAATCTTCGCGAATAGAAACTTGAACTTGCGGAATGCCCTTTCGGGTGAGCGGTTGGAAGAAAAAAAGAAATAAAATAAAAAGCTTAATCGGAATGGGGCGTAAACGGTAAATATCTCACCTGAACACCCACACCTTTGTTCATCTGGTGCAATCATCTCGATTCTTCGGTTCTCGTTCTTATTGCTGTTTTTTTGTCGTAACGTTATCTCTCCTAAGCCAATTACACTCATCCACCTCATCATGATCACGCCCCAGAGGAGGAATGGCGCAAAAGGCATTGTTTACTCGCAAACCTAATTAAACCTAACCCACCCACGCTCACCTGAAACAATTAAATTGATATCTTGCCCTCGAGACGATCGGGCATTAATTGCGAACGAGCCTTATTTAGAAAGTCGCAGGAGGAGATGAAAAATAAATAAATAAACGGAAATATTCTTTCCTTTCGCTCATTTTATATATATATATAGTACTTAGACTGTATTTTCTTTTTCTTTTTCCTTCGACAATTCAAAGAGGTTAAGCAACCCAAATAATGGGAGGAAGCAACCAGCTCGGAAATTCTGCATACAATGGATTGGGAGACAAATGGATGAAACAAACAAAAAAAAATGGAGTGTGTGTGAGAGTGAGAAAGATGAGCAACAATAACAAAAGCTGAGGTGATTTCGTTTTTTTTTTCGCTACGCCTTGAAAACATTACTATTATTACCGCTTTTCTGGAATAATACTTTGATGCAATACCGATGATGTTGAGTTGAGTGAAGCCTTATTGCGACGAAACCACACACCAGCTGAAACAAATTCAATTATAGAAACGACTCTTTTTCTCCTTCAATTACTTTTCTGTCATTTCGCAATATACACAACTCGGGTTTAAATAAATAACAAAACTATAGAATGATCCAATGATTCCAGTTAATTCATCAAATCTTGCAAACTTTATTGAAACATTATTGCTTTAAGTTTTTCATTTCATAATATTCAACTCGTAATTTTTTTTTTTTTAATTTCACAATTCACATAAAATCAATTTCTTCGAAAAATATGTATACTTTTGTTGTTCAAGTTATTACAACTTAATTAATTACTAAATAGAATGACCACAACAGATGCAATTTCATCTTTGATATATTAATTACAAAAATGAGTAATTGCAAAAGCAATGATTATTTTTTCTTTAAACTCAAAAAAATAGCATCTGCATCTCAATGTAAAGTCTCTCAACGTTAACATAAATCTTTTCAAACGACATGACTTGTTTCATCCAATTAAATGCGCCGCATTCCAAAACGAGTATATATTTAGTCTTCGTGTTATTCCAACATTGAGTGTAATGTAGTCTTTGATAAAATATTCTTGATTAATTACTAATTACTAATATAATTATTTATGAATTGCTTGTTTTTCTTCATTTTGCAACATCCAACTTGTAACATTTTTTTTTATCAATGAAAGCTACAAATTATGTAAATTTTTAAACTTTGTAAAGGAAAAGAAAAATATTGGCAGAAACAAAACTTTGTGCTGCCGTGCCTCTCGGAGGGTTCTTAAATTCTTTGCATAAACTAAAACCCGCTCGAGATGTTTCCATAAAGAAATGATTCACCGTCTGAAAATCCCCGACCGCGCGACCACTTCTTTTCTTTATCTTTCGACCTTCGAAGAAATACTGGAACCCGACGAAAAAAGAAAAACATAGCAGAATAACAACAAGAAAAATGTACGCGAACGAAACTCGAAAGAAGTAACATAAAAGGTAAACATCGTCGTGCCTCGGAGAAGTTTTAATAATATATTCACCCATTTTCAATGATTATGAGTTTACTTCTCATGCATGAATATGCACAGCGTTCCGAGCGAACAAATCCAATTTAGTTCTTTTCTACATTTTTTTTTTCTCAAATCACCATAAATATGTCAAAATTATGGTTCATGTTTTTTTCCTTAACATAGTGTCATTGGCATTTGTCAAAATTGACATTTTATCATAAAGGTTACGTGATACATTATTTTCGACATTTATCAAACTTATCATCATTCTTGTATATTTGTAAGAACAAAATGTCATTTTTAAGGTATTTGTCAAAATTGACGTTTCATCTTAAGCAAAATTGTATGAAATGAAATAAATGATGGTTGCAAGAATGCAGATTATCGAAAGTGTCAGTGATCAATCAATCGGATCAATTGACCATCAATCATACCAACTGCTGTTTCTAATTATGTTGCTACGGGCATGAACAGAAATGTAACGACTAAATAATTGCCATGTGTGTTGGATCAAATGCGTGTAACGAATACTGGGATAGCAACAATCGCAGATAACGATTTGCGCAAATCCATCCATCCAGGCATGCTAAAGCCGATGATTGAGACGTTCCGCGCTTCGCGAAATTAGTACCAATTGACAAGTAAATCTTGCGCCATTGCTCGAAGCGATGCACCATGCATTACGCGGAAATAATACACGTCTCTAATTGACCAATTCGAAAAGTTCCAAAGCCTTTTTGCCAGATCCTGCTCCCGGTGCACCTAAGGGGGCTTCAACCGTGAAGGATTTATGTACTACTGGTTTTAGCTCTTCTCCGTAAGGAGCTGCACTCCAATCACGAACCATTTGACAACTAGATTGTCATAATTGGTATTACGAGTTCTTCGCTCCGTTTTTCAGGTATAATCACCACTTCTTGATGCACAAATTTAATGTCACTAGAAATGATGAATGACATAATACATCATTTTCTAATTTGACTGCTTATCATCACATGTACGATTAAATTTATGGTCGAAGGTTAAAGAAGTCGTGTCATTTGACATTAAAGTGACAGGTATCAAAGTTTAATAGAAATTGAATATAATATTATGGGCTATTGTTAGTCGAAGATTTGCATTTTTTTTTAATGAGGCTTAGCATTTAAGTTTAAAGCATGAGCGTTGCGAATTAATCCAATTAGACAAGAGAAACAAATAGGAGAAGAGTTGCTTCCCAGGCGTTCGAAGAGAATAAAAAACGAGGAGGTGGAAGAAGAATAAAAAGTCAGAAGCAAATGAATCTTGTTGTTGAAATTGGATTCAAATTCATACCAATTTGATGATGGGATTACATGAAATTAACTGTGGAAATGATTGCGTTGCTCTGTCGCTTGGGTAAACTCGAGGAGGAGGAGGAAGAAGAAGAAGATGGTGAAGAAGTCCGAAGCGACGGGCAATAACTTCCTCATCATTTATCCGGCTTCGAGGAGACGCGCGAAATGTAATTAAAGGGAAATCATTTTCGATCGAGCAGCCTCCCATTGTGGCGTAATAACCGCTAATTACGTTCGACGCCATTTGCGGCCCGATATTAACGTCTAATGCCGTTTACTGCTACCCGGAAACCCTACCACGAAACGCAATATCTTCAGCAATTTGCTGAAACGCTGCTGAAGAAACGATAACATCCATTCAACCATAAAACAACCATAACTTTCATGCAAATTTATGTGTAGGAGGAGGTTCGATGGAATTCGATTTTCCCAATTGTGATTCAGAGCCGTCGAAGCGATCGTGATTTCGTTATTACTACTTTCACGCACGATGCTAAATGTTTGTAAACAGTGATCCAAAAGCCGAGACCTGCCTCAAGGTGAAATTCGTTATTCAGCAATGCGATTAGCGACGCGCATTTGCGAACGAAGTCCATTCTCACTTACCTAACGTTTGTTGCTAACGCAGTTCGATAAACTCGGAACAATTATATATAAATAAATAAAGCTTTTATAATTATTCTTTATGAAATTCATATTAAGGATAAGTTTAATTTAAATAAATCAGAGTTGCTACTGTTTTGTACCAACTTGAAGGAATCTTGTACCTAATCTCATCTGCTCGCTACTAACTATCATCATCCATCCATCATGCATCTCCTCCCCTTCCTCTCTAACTATGAAATCTTGTACGTGATCAAATGCATGCATTATAAATTAATTAGCCGTATAGTTCGGTTCGGCTTAACGGTGAAAACGCGCGTCTCTTCTGCGTACCCGAACGTCCTAATCATTCCGAGATTCCGTGGCTAATTGCGACGATGATTGCCCTAACGGTGCCAATTATGTAACCTTTTTTTTTCGTGCAATTAGAACGACGCCGTCCCCGTCCGAACATTCGCATCGTCCTTTGTCCTGCAAGGTAATCTGCGGATGTGCACCTTGCTGGTCATGTCGTCATGACCGACCAACAGACAGGACAGACAGACAGGAAGGTCTCGGAAAGCCGATCCTTATGGTGGGCCGCGTTGCGTAAAGGCGGACAGTTTAATTGCCACAATTACCAATTCTAATGTCATGCTCTCTTCACATCGACTCGTCCTTCAGGTCTGCAGCCCCTACGGAATAAAATGAAAATTCCCTACCAGTTGACGTTAGCACATAATTCTCATAAAATCTAATTGAATAATAAGAATTAAATTATCTTTGATGGTAGATAACACCCATCAATATATTCAAGGACAATAAATCCACGTGAAACCTTCATTACCACTATTAAATTTCATGGCATTTGATAAAAGTAATCCTTCCTATTTTAAAATAGTTTTATGTAAATTTGAGTTATACATCAAAATCGAAATCTACATAATCTATTAAATAGATGTCACCACCTGATTTAATATATAATCTGGATTACTTATTATTCAACAAACTTTATGACTATTCTAAGAAACGAACGCACGATATTTTGTGCCCGTCCCGTGCACAGCCTGGTTCTCTTCATAACTCAAACCGAATGTAAATGTTTTGGAAGCGACACAATTATATCGGATCCAATCGATCTCCTCGTATATTCGACCAGAGACGCATTCAATTCAAATCAGTAATACAATTCATATTTGAAAATATGCATCGGAATGAATTATTCAGATAATATAACCCACATTTCTCGTTCGCATTTAAAAAAAAAACGAGATGAATATCATTAAATCATGTAATATTATCGCGATTGAAACAAAATTTCAACGTGACAAGTAAAAATAAACTGACGAATAAATTCAGACAAACTATATTTTTTTAATACGCTTGATAAACAAAGTCCAAACTTATTAAAATAATTATATAACAGTTACAAATTGGAAAAGATGAAAAATATTTGGTGCAACTTCGCTTATTTCATTAACAAACTTTTTTTTTTAATGATTTTGTTTTGTAAAAGAATTCTTGGAAATCCGCACCCAAAAAAAAAAGGAATTAAAATATATCGGCCAGAGGAAAATTTTTATGATGACTACGAAGGATGGTTATTTCAAAAAATGCGCTAATGAATTTCTCTGTAGTAAAAACGCCGTTAAGTTTCGAGCAAAAGCATAAAGTTCAGTAAGTTAGTACCGTGCAGACGTTTATGTAACTGGGCGTTCTTAAAAGGGAATCGAATACTTTCTTCATTTTGTTTTTAATGCTTTCCATAAAGTATTTAACGTCTCGTTAAAAATAAATAAGAATAAGAAGAAAAAAGAGGATCCATGAAAGTAATTTATATTGGCGCCCGAAACGGATGTATTGTAATTTGATGGGCAGAACGAAGAAGCGATTTGAATAGAATACGAAAGATGGATCGGGGGAGGCTGGAATAACAAAAGCGGGGTCGTTCAATATTTATGATATCTCCGCCATTATTTATGGGTTTCGCATTAAATCCGTGTGTGCGTCGGAGGCGGACCAGGAAGTACTACTACTCACCAAAGCCTTTATCTCGGCACGTTAATCAACCTCGTTCTCTGGCCATAATTTAAGATGCTTTCTAAATGGGAAGATGATTGCTGCACGTATGTTTACGTATACTTTCCAAGTAACTTGTCAAGTAAACCAAACAAAGACCAATGAATGATAACTCTAATTGATCCTTCAACTTTGATGATTTAAGCTAACGATTGAATTTATATATTTGCAGCGTCCGCAATCCACCCAGCGATATTGTGAATGTAATGTCCACTCCGCCCAACAACAAGAGCGTCGTGGACGGCACACCCCGCCGTAGATCCACCACCAGCAACGATTCTTTCAACCGTCTGTTCGGAGACAGCCCTGCCCAAGCCCACACCCCACGCAGAGCATCGCTCACCAAACATGGTAAGCAAAAAAAAATAAAGAGGATTTAAATGATATTGAAAATCTGGTACATAATGTTGCATTAGCATCGCGATACTTAAAGTACCAATTGATGATTAATTTATATATAATTTGTAAATCTTACAGATGTTACAAATCGCAACCCTGTGACCGGAGACGGAGTTCAATCTTGGGATAGAAGACCAGCCAGTCGCAACACACCAAAAAACCATTCAGGTAATACAAAAAATTAAAAATCTTCATAATTGTTATAACTATTTCGGCGTTACCTTTTGCAGAGAGGAATCCAGTTACTGGCGAAGTTTACACTATCGTCAGTCCGGTCAGCACGCCGACAAAGGCTTTGACCAACGGCTTTCCAAAGATCGCCGTCGTCACTAATGGTAACGCGGAACTACCAAGCGGACCCACCACCAACGGTCAAGCTTAAACCGAAGGAAGTAGCAGAAGATGGCCTACCGCATCAAGATCGTCTACCGCCGCAGCCGCAAGAATAAAATTATCTCTATCATATACACTATTTTTTTTTAATTATCTTATTTTCGTTGTATTGCTTTTTCTTTTTCCTACGTTTACATGTTATATCGGACCTAGAAAGAAGGATGAAATATAAATATATATGAAGATTCATGAAGTGCACACACACACACCACACACAGTTCAACAAATTATCTGTATCTCTATCTAAACAATTGTATAGCGAACGAAATGCCTTAACTATGAAGATGAAAATTGTAACGACAAAAAAAAACATGAAACTACATTAAAACAAAACATATTTTAGTTCGTTAGTAAATATTTATAAATATATAAATTTGTTAATTTTAGAGTTTATATAGAGACTTATTCGATTTTTAATTTGATTTTTTTATTAGTGATTAATAAATCATGTTTTATACTGCATGTCCTCTAGTTATTTACACCACACCCAAACAGTTTCCTCAATGATTACAAATGCATTGATAATAAATCCAGAAAATATCAATTACAATTTGAAATTTCTTCAATTTACCATTATATTCATAATATTTGTTAGTTATACAAATTATTATATATTAAAAAAATATAATTATTTAGTTAGAAAATGTTGGAAAAAATTATATTAGAAAGTTATTTTATCGAAAATGTTAATAATTACAGTTATTTTAGATACATAGTTTAATAACCTAGCTTTCGATGTTTTATCTTGTTATATATTAAATTTGTTCATGTAATACAAAGTAACATCAATACTACCGGATGTTACTACTTATTTTTGTGATAATAAATGCATTTCATTCATTGGTTAATAAAAGTTATGAAACGTCAAACCACTTTCCAATGTTATTTCTATTCGTCCATTGGTTTGGCAAAAGAAAACAACCAATCAGATTGTCACATGTTAATCAAATGTCATATATTCGAAATAAAAATAGTAATATCATATAATTTTATTTTTTCTAATTATTTATTTACATTTAATATTATTCAGATGAAACCATTTTCTTTTAATGTTTGCCAATGTCTGAAAACATAAAAAACATCCAATCGCGTACGTGTAAACAGTTTTCGGCCTACTGATAGCAAAAAACAACCAATCCAAGATGATCACGAGGTTTAAATCATTAGTGTTTAAAAATGGGCCAATCGATAAACGGTATAAAGAATGAATATTTAAGATTCTTTAAAAAAATAACATTAATTTAAACTGTTTAAAAACCAATGTATACTAATTAGACTATTAGCTGGATCATTTGGAATTCTAAAATAATGTTTTACAACAAAATAAATCTAATCTATAGGTAACCACCATATCAAATAAAGTAACTGGAATGCCAGTTAAACTTAAGTTATTTGTAAAGTATTGTATTTTCAGATATATGTAACCAAATAAACATATTAGTAGTTTTAGATGTACTCAAATTACACTTGTGTGTATTTTAAAGTTAATAAAGACGCAGAACGCAGAGGTAAAAACCTCATGGAAAAACAAATATTTATGTATTGAAATTGATTGTAAGGTAAAATTAATAAAAACGATGGATTGTATTTTTCATTTTTTTTGTATCTTATTTCCTTTTATATTGAAACTCTTCCAATGTGTACAAAAGAAGTTTAGTCTTAAAAAGAAACGCGTTCAAGGGTCAGCGATGGTGACCTCAACTTCTACACCAGGTTCGATGGAGATGGAGGTGATCTGCTTGACTATCTCAGATGGGGAATGCAAGTCAATGACGCGCTTATGGATCCTCATCTGGAATCTGTCCCAAGTCTTGGAACCCTCACCACAAGGTGTCTTCCTGGTGGTGATTCTCAGGGTCTTGGTTGGCATACGGACCGGACCCTTGACGCGAAGCGATTGCTTCTTGGCGCCAGAAATAAGGTCGGAGCAGACCTTCTCCAAGCTACGCACGTTACGAGAGGTCAACGTAATGCGGATGCGATGGATTGGAGCGGTCTCCTGCCCGGGTTTCTCGGGATTCTCCTTCATGGTCGACTACAAATTAAATATAAACAAACACGTGTTACTATAACCTCAATTAACGAAAAGTAGAAGTTTAATTCATATCAACGATATGAAATTAGTTAAGTTAAGGCTTCTGAAGTTGCTTACCATGATTTTATCAGTTTATTTCACTTTCTGGTAGAGATAATCGTTCGTAACACTTCACAAACGATCAGCGCTGAACCAGACACTAACCGAAGCAAAAACAAAATGGGAGAATTGTTGGCACGAAAGCAGTTACCTAAATATATTTCATGTTT
Source organism: Nicrophorus investigator (assembly GCA_963457615.1). Classification (NCBI taxonomy): domain Eukaryota; kingdom Metazoa; phylum Arthropoda; class Insecta; order Coleoptera; family Silphidae; genus Nicrophorus; species Nicrophorus investigator. The sequence goes on from OY735141.1 coordinate 27,283,950, forward strand.
GCCAACATAATATACAAATTTATTATAGATTAGACAATTCTACATACACCATAAATCTATTAATTTATATAATATATAAATAATTATGCTCGAATTTGATTAGCACCATAAATTTTTTTGAAAATTCTATTAATATTTAATAATTAATACCCATTTATATAGATTATAATTTTTATTGGTCTAGAAACGTTGTTTCATTATTAATATTTGTAATATAATTATGTAATTTTTATTACAATACAGAAAAGTACCGAACTAATTACATTTTTAAACATTTACAATAAAAATGGATGGGTTAATGGTGGTATGACTGATGAAAATACTTTGCCACTACAGAAAATTTGTGACAGCAATAAGGGGTCGGTGTTTTCGTACACGTGAATTTCATCAGTTTTTTCAGTATTCACTATACTTAAATAAGGTAAATCAAGGATAACTTAGAATCGCTATTATAACTTAGTTTTCAATCAAAAAATGCATTTCCGGTTGAATTAACTAACAACATATTTTAGGTTACAAAATGCCACTATCGTGTCGGTTTTACAAGGAGAAGTATCCAGAAGTTGAGGATGTTGTTATGGTCAATGTGCGTTCCATCGCTGAGATGGGCGCTTACGTTCATCTGCTTGAATACAATGATATTGAGGGCATGATATTGCTCTCTGAGTTGTCCAGGAGACGTATCCGTTCTATCAACAAGCTCATCAGAGTGGGCAAAACAGAACCTGTTGTGGTGATCAGGGTGGACAAGGAGAAGGGTTACATTGACTTGTCAAAACGTCGTGTGAGTGCTGAGGATGTGGAAAAGTGTACTGAGAGATTTGCAAAGGCAAAAGCAGTGAACTCAATTTTGAGGCATGTCGCTGAATTACTCAAGTATGAGTCCAATGAACAGCTTGAGGAACTTTACCAGAAGACTGCATGGCATTTTGAGGAGAAATACAAGAAGAACAAAGCCAGTGCTTATGATTACTTTAAGCAAGCTGTAATGTAAGTCTACTCAAGATAATATGTTTGTAGCTTGTTTTTATTGACAATTGAAATTCCAGTGACCCAAGCATTCTTGCTGAATGCGGTTTGGACGAGAAGACCAAGGAGGTGCTGCTGAGTCAGGTGAAGAGGAAATTGACGTCGCAAGCAGTGAAAATCCGCGCCGACATCGAGTGCGCCTGCTACGGCTATGAAGGAATTGATGCAGTCAAGACTGCCCTTAAATCTGGTTTGGAATTATCCACCGAAGAGTTACCCATCAAAATCAATCTCATCGCGCCTCCGCTGTACGTAATGACTACGTCGACGCCGGAAAAAGCCGATGGTTTGAAAATCCTGCAAGATGCCATCGAGAAAATCGAGACCACAATTAACGAATTGGGTGGTGTATTTAAAGTCCAAATGGCTGTAAGTCTACTATCATTTGCAATGTCTATTATGAAATTTATTCAATCTTTTACTGATTTTAGCCTAAAGTTGTTACTGCTACTGATGAAGCAGAGTTGATGAAACAAATGGAACGAGCTGAAATGGAGAATGCTGAAGTTGCTGGTGACGATGACGGCGAGGAAGATGAAGAAGGACAAGTGTTCAGCGAGGGTGAAGACGGTAACGAGAACGAATCTGGCGAGGATAAGGAAGAATAAGCTTAAGCAAAATCTTACATTACATACGCAAAATAAACTCAAAGCAAGGGCGAAACAAACAGCTAACTATACCCGGAGGAATACAAATAAAACGTCGATAAATATAATTAATTTTTTATTAAATATTAAAGACCGGAAAAAAATAGAAGTAAATTACGTTTTATTTCAAGTGCTTGAGAACTCGATTAACCTTCATAGAACTTCGGCAATTCGGTGCCCAATTTCACTCTGCGCTCCACGCCGTCCTTGGTAATGATTCCCAAACGTACAACACCTCCCGAAGAACCATCGCGAGCCATAGCCAAACTCAAAGCTGCAAGAACAATTCGTGAGGATAACAATTCCAATTCCTTTTAACTAAATTACGTACTGTTGGTAACAAAATCAACGCAATCCTCTTTCTTCATTCCTTCTTTGAAGTTAGCGTCGACGTAACCGTAAACGTAGCTAGAGCCGGATCCTCCAATGGAAACGGCCTGTCTCACGCACATACCGCCAATAGGAATGGAATAAACTTGACCACCTTTGCGGCTATCCCATCCTGCTACCAGGATACCGGCCATCAAAGAATCGCGATAGTTGTAGCACATTTCGCGGAAAACGGCGGCTCCGGTTTCAACCAACGGCTGAGTTCCCAATTCCATCCTACCATTAAAAGTCACATTAAAAACAGCTCACAAAAATGTATTAGTAGGAACTTACGAATGGAAATTCAAGTGGTAAGAAACAATGTCAGCAATGGCCTGTGTATCGGCGGCAGATCCCGATCTGCAGCAGTAAATGTTGTCCGTGACTTTGGTCAACTTATCGGTGACGCGATTTGCGATATAAGCTCTGAATGAAAAATACAAACAATTAATTTTATAGTAAATTATAATGAATGAGTTCCACTATAATTCCATACCCAGTTGTAGTCCTGGAATCGGCTCCAATAACCACACCTCCATCAAATTCAGCAGCCATAATTGAAGTCTGCAAAATAAGTTTATTCATATATTAACAATTGACTTAGGAAATTTTGAAATTCTATACAAATCATCTATATTATTTAATATTAACATTTTACTTGTGATTAAAAATGGAAGTCAATACATAAGCTGTCAACATAAATTGATTTTTTTTTAGTAATTTATTAATATTTGCTTTAAAATTACTTCTTCTCAATATTAATTTATATAATACAATATACCTATTTTACAACAATGAAATTGAGAAAAACAACATTATGTGTTGTCGTTTGTCATGTATGAAATAATATAAACAACAGTAATAATTAGCTAAAATAAAAACAGTAAATTATAAAGAAACCCTTAAAGAAAATTAGTTAAATTCTTCAGAAACATATTACTTTTATGAAATATATGTTGTGAGGATGATTCGACATAAATACGATTCTGCTTGTAAAACTTACTCCTGTGCTGTGTGCAGCATCCATCCAGTCCGTTGCTGACATGTTCATAGAGTTAGGGTGCATTTGCATCATTCTGAATCAATCTTTAAGGGCACAAAACTGCAACGAATCTCTAACAACAATGTACACTGAGCGATTTACTTTGCAGGTTAAGAAATAATATTTAACGCTGTCATCCTACCGGTTGCTGCATGTTAGCCAACAGTTACTAGTTATAGAAACATAAGTTACTAAGAATTTGAAATAAAATTGTAACGTCTTTAATAAGCATCAAAATAAAGTGAGGATTCTCTGAAATGCGAAGAAGTAATATTCTAATTAGAATTTACATAATTAATCCGATTTCAAACCTGAAAAAGTATTTATTTTAAAACTAACAACATCGCAGTATTCCATGTAAGTTATACAATTATTTCAATTGTTAATTATATCTGTCAAATATAATTTTGTTAAAATGTTTTAAATCTCAGATAGAAAATTAAGTGTTGTGAACTATTGAAAATGTAATTTATTTATGAAGAATGAGAAGAACTTTTCAGCAATTGAATTATTGTTGAAGCTTCTTCTATGACCTTTGTATATGTACTTTCAATATTTTACATAATGTAGCTTTGAGGAAAGCGAAGGTAAGTTTGAATTAATGTACCATAGGTTGCTCTATGAGTTGCATATTGTTATAATAGTTAAATACGAATAAGGTGATCGGTATATCTGCTTTGAACAATTTCTTATTAGACGCAGAAGATGTAGATTTATCAAATACAGTAGGAGATTGAAAGATTCTACTCAATTTTAAAAAAGATGAGAAAAAAACCCCTTATTTAAGACTATTAAATCTGTTAATTTCATATTTAATTTGTGAATGAGCTGCATTTGGTGAAGCTTGAAAGAAGTATCGGTAAGTTTAAATTATTTTTTCTAATAAGAATTCCTTATTTTATTTTCTTTTAGATTTGGATTGGAAGAGCCTTGCACCTTGTGAATGCATTTAATACTTTTACTTTGATCATGGATGTAATTGAAGAAGTATGCGAAGAATAAGTTGGACAAGGATGGGTTCGGATTATTTGAATCCGCGTGTTGGAGGATAAAGACTTTCGCGGCGGTTACATTTATGTTTACCATGAAGGTTGGAGGTGTGGAGAGGGAAACCATAGGTGCCATGGGATATGGTGGTCATGGGGCGTGACGGCATACATAAGTATGCGGAATGACGTAATGCTAATAGAATGACGACCATGTTACGTGTTCATACGCTACGCTTGCGAAAAGTAGTACCTATGGTATTTCTATGAAAAGGATGAATTAAAACTGAGGAATATTCGCGAAGCTTTCAGGAATCGTTGTCTCCTTATCAAGGACAGAGTGATAAGGTAGCTGTAGGAACGAAGGAGAGCGCGGTGCGCAGACGAGGGATAGACGACGACGGCGGCGACGCCACCGATTACGAATGGTGGTCGTGGTCAGAGCATCGAACAGAGTGTGGTTGCGTTCAGTTGCGTTAGTTGGCGAGTAGCGTTCAAGTTGAGTGTGTAGCTGGTAGTGTTTTTGTTTATGGTCTGGCCCATCCCAGTACGCTGTGAATGTGTTTGCCGTATTTCCATAAATACATCCACCAATCGGCCCTTTTCCGCAACCTACTTTTACATGAGCTGAACGCCCAATAGGTGAGTGCCAGTGCCCCCGTATTCCCTCGAAAACGAAAAGAGGAGAAAGAAAAAACACCTCCGAAATGAAAATAAACAAGAGGATAGCTGATGGATGGCGGCCGCGGTGCGCAGGGAGGTGTTTATACCAACAACCTGTGTCACTTTCAGGTGTGTTTGTGTATACGTGTCTATTCAGGTCTTCGCAACCGAGACGCGTCTTCTCTTTCAAAACCAACAAACAGAAAATCAAAACAAAAACGGTTTCAATTGGATTCGCGGATCATCGCAGCAATAACAAACCGAAAAATGATGTCATTCTTTCGATCAACCGTTTCTCGGCGAGCCGCTATCGCTATCTTCCACTGTTATTTCTTTTTCAACCAAAGCTACCAAACGACATATAAATAATCGTGATCTAATTTCACAATTGAACTTCGCGATGAGTCAAAACCGTTGCTTATAGCACAATGATTGATTCAATTCTCAGTAAATTAACCACAACTTTACTTTCTCAAGAATCCTAATTACTCATTCAAATATCTAATCATTTATAATTTTTCCTAATTCACGTTACTAATTATTTGTATTAATTACTTTAGTTAACTGAAATCAATAACAATAATAAGTATTGTAACTTTGCATATGATTAATTAATACAAATAATCTTTTATTCATACATGTACCTCATTAGAAATTATTACAAAATATCCTATGGTATGCATGAGCAAAGTGTGATATAAAATGTAAATTATTGAAAGGAAATTGAATAGAATCATTATATAAATCAAATGACAGTTTCAGATATAAAACAATCATTCCAGAAATTTAACTGCAGTTTAGCATTCAATTGACTCAATCGTCAGCTATGATTATACTAAGAATAGATACGAATCATCATCATTTTCCGGGTACAAAAGTAAATGTAAATAAAGAATTCGTAATGATTTTTTTTATATGTGCAGTCATCAGCTAATGAATTGTTTTTGTTCTTCTGCTTTGAATGTCTACCAAATCGGACACACGATATTACTCATCCAAGTATACAATCCTAAGTGCTGATACATTCAGAAATCCGATCGTATGTACATTTCTTGAAAATCCTTTGGAAGAATATGGAACACGATTTATTTTTTTTTGTATCGAAAATAGGATAAACGAAGCAAACTTTTGGATTGATTTATGTAACTCGTCCATGACTTGTGTTAATAAATATCCTGTGACTGAGTGAAGTTTAAAATTGTTTAGATGCTTTTGTTTTTAATATCCTAAATTAATTATGTGTGCACTAATTAATAGAACAACTAATTGTATTAGGAATATAACGTATTTGACATTGATGAATGCGGCTCTTGACTGTTGAATTTGGTACATGTTGCGTGGAGAACGGAGGAACTTTGTTTGGTCAGCGTGTTTCTAGTATATAATATACGGAGCAGCACATATTTACAAATTTTCTAAGTTAATCAATACCTTCCGAGTGCAGTGAACCCGGGATCTAATATTCTTCGTCCGCCCCAATAAAAAAGGACAAATATATAAAATAACGAATGTTTCACGATTGAACAATTATGACAATTAACAAATTGCTGTATATTCGAAGCAGTGATGTCATAGCAAACGAATGCAATTTGCTTTTTAAAATAAATGTTTGTTGATTGATTTAGTTTATTTATAAAAGCTTATGTCAACTGGAATTTGTTCAGGATTAAATGCCAACTAGTGAACAGATTGAAGGGTTAATATTAATGGGATGTAAATGCGTTATTACCCTGCAGGTAGATCCTTAAATTAAGTTTAAAACGAGGTTCGAGTATTCCCATGGTAAAATTATGAAAGTTAATTTCACCCGACTTCAAAGGCGAACCGAACCGGTCAATAGTCTATTTTTTGATATTTGTCACGCACGTCTGAGACTGTTATATTGTGTGCAAATAGATGGGGTTCAATCGATGATGGGATGACGACGAAGACCATTTTGCTGGAAACGAAATGGTTGTAGTAGTAGCAGCTCACCTTGAGTCTCGCTGTTAAATCAGTTCGTATTAAAATAATGCTGCAAAATGGGCAACGAATATAAAAGTTTATATTCTTTGTTTTTTTGTTCTTACTTATTTGTTATTCAATTGAAAGTTATTTTTGGATTAGATCTATGTTTATTTACCAAGGTTTATTGCCATGTTGATGGAAAATTCAAAATAGCAATTAAATTGATAAATATCTATGTGAACTTTGTTAATATATAGAATTATATGTTGTTTTTACATATATTCAATGATGGTTTATTTTTAGGATTATTTATGAAGAACGGTATGTTCTGAAAGTAAATTGCATTTTGATGAATAGCAATTGCATCGATTGTTGTAAACCAGAATAACGTAATAAACGTGGACGCGATTTGTCGGCGCGATTAATGCGTGTATTTTTTGAGTCATTGTTGTGGAAACGCGCATGCAATGTATGTATAATTGCGTGCTCTCAGCCAATGTCGGACCTTCGAGTCCATCTAAAAGCGAAATTAGAAAAATTTGTTCGCACGAAAATAGGAGCGGGGTAAAATCGTAACACGACCGAAATTCGTGTGGAATAATAATAATTAAAGCGTTTTGTCGTCGTGCGCAAAAGCGACGTGTTTGCAGCCTTTTGCATATGCACCGTAATTGCGTTTCATGAATGCCTCCCACGAAATGCACAATGTCTGCATTCAACGACCGCATTTGCACATGAAGATGTTGCAACCAGTTTCCTCCTCCACCGCCACCAACCTCGTAATTAATGCACAACATTCAAGTAGACTTATGAAAACATCGAGTCAAGATCTTTCACAAATTAGTATTAAAAAAAACTATGGTATCATGAATGATTTTTTGATACGTATAACTAAAATGTTCGTAATTTATTTCAATATAAATTTAATTATTTAATATTTTTAAAATCTTGAAAAAAGAACTTAAAAATAGGTCCATTTAATTTATTTAAATCTTCAGGCAACGATTTCACAGATTTGATCTTTCTGAAATATGATTTCATTCTCCACTGTAAAATGTTTATTCACATATCTATAATGATAAAAATATATTCAAATTGAAGTTTCTTTTTAGATATTTGTTATTATTGATTTAAGCTGAAAATATTTGTATGGATACAAATAATATCCTATTTATTACGGTTTCTATGTAAAACGTCTTATGGTTGCTATGTATTCACTTTAAATTATACGTTTGGGTTGTCAAGAAACCAGATCCTGGTTACTAATGACAACTAAACGATATTGAGTTGTTCTTAGGAACGCCCCAGTACTAAAACGTTTTTTATAACTGTATTACTTTTAAGATACTTTGAATTAAATTTTATGTTTCAGTTCCTTTCAATTTATTTTTCATTTCATATTACGTCATGGTTAAATGGTTATTTTAAATTAATGATCATTAATATTTTTGTTTATAAACATTATTATTTTATGCTGAAGATTCAATTACAAAAGCTTTTAAAACTTGAGAGACTGATGAGTGTCGAAGCAGTATGAAACTGCATTAACCTCATCGAAGACTATAGGAAACTGAATTAAATTACCAAATGTATGGAAGTGAGGAACATAATAGCGTGAATCTACGCTACAGTTTGTGAATATTTCGCCTCCGCGATGACCGAACGCGAAGAATAGAGTCAAACTAATTCTTCTAGATAATTTGTGGTATTGTTAAAGGCAATCTTCGTCCGAGCACGTCCATCAGCACGCTATTATTGTGTATATTATGAGACGGTGCAATTGAATTGTTCGTGCATAAACCAAATTCGGAGGCGTTTTCCGGCCTCGAATGGGCGCCAAAAGAGCCAAGCACGAGCATCGGGTTCTTTTTAAATTTACCGTTAGAACACGGGTCAAGCGTTTTCGCCTGACCCAATTCTTCGGACGGGCGGCGAAACGAAAACGAAACAATTTTTGTTGAAGGCCTTTACGGATGGACCTCTTCCTCCTTTATTACATTACTCCTTCATCCTGAGACAATCGGTCGCAGGATGTGCGGTGAGCAATTGCTGCGGAATGTTAAAAAGGTAATTCAATTCAATTAAACCCAATCTACATTCTAGACGATGATGTAAACCTCGACGTGCAATTTCTAAACCGATTCCAATGCTGTGAGCATAGAGAACTTGTTTACATTGACTCCTTTTCGACGAAATGGACAACAAATAAGCAACACGCGAAGAGATCGATCAAGAGGTACAGATAGTTCTATTTTTAAGCGATGATTATGATGATGTTGATGATGTCTGTTTGGCTGCGCGCAGAGCGAATGATCACACTTGACCTCAAGTCGCAGCACCGGCGACGACCTTTTCTCAACCAATAATATCATTAATTTTTATTACATTATAACGAACGATGACGACTTCTCTCTTTTTTCTACCAATAGCAAATTCAAACGTTTTACACCGCTGCAATCACGTTCCATTGCAACACACTCCCACAACTTTCGACTCATCAAGTCGTTATCTCATATATATTTTTTTATATTTTCCAACTCGATTAATTAATATTGTTTTATGTTCGACTGTAATTGGAGCATCCATTCTTTCGGTTGTCCCAATTTCTGTCCAACTACTGCACTCTGATTCCTTGAACTAATTTTTGTCGCAAGCTGAAATAACCTATTTTTCTCTCCCATCAATTGATTAAATATTTGTTTACTTATTTATTTTATGGTATGAGAGATACGTAGTGTCATTCCCATGTCTCTATGGATGACTCATTGATATTAAAAGATTTCAATGATTGCTATTGAATCGTTCGTATCAGAGAAACCATTTTATTTTCAAATATTCCAGCAGTTTCGAGAGAACCATTAAAGAGTTATTTAAAAAAAATGACAGCATGTGAATCATAACTGTTTACATTTAATTTCGAAGGTAAATGATGTAACCATATGTAATTAATACTGATAAATTTGCATAATTTAATACTGTAATTATAAAGTTGTTGAATTCTGATTAATTTGGAATAATTGTTAAAATTTTAACTTTCATTTGAATTATAAATGTTTTAATTAGCATAAGCAGTTCTTCAATCATTTCGAAATCGGTAATAGTTACAAATTTTGTATCAATTAGAATATTCTTATAAAATAATCGAAATATATCAATTTTTGCATGTTTTGGGGGAAAGTGAAACGTTTCGAAGAAATTTTCTGTAGTTCGTGAGGAAATTGAGCAAGAATGGGTCGCGCACGTTACTTCCGTACTTTCCCTTTGATAGTCGGTTAACAGCAAAGCAATGTAAAGCTTATCCCTCGGATAATATTTATACTGTACTTACATTTATAAGAGTATTTTGAATAACCAAAGCTTCAGAATTAAAATTGTAAATTTCGGCGTGACCTCCCTCTCCGCTATCGATTTTTGATAGACGTGTATTTCGGGATTCTATCATAATTTCCTGAGCAATTCCAAAAAAATAAGGAAATTGTAAATACGGATGTTCGAACTTAGAAAAATTATCAGATGTAGAGGAAAGTTGCAAGTAAAATAAATGAGGATGGAAGGAAAGAGGCGTTTCGCGTCGAAAATAAACTGTTTAAATTTATATATATTTAAAATATCAAATATCTGGCTTATGTCATGGCACGGACAACCGTGAGTCTCCACCGTCCGTTTCCGCTCTCCGGAATAAATTAAGCAAATGGAATTGAGTATGCGAGGCGCGCTTTCGAAATATCATCTCGCGTTATTAGTTTGTACAAGGTCTAATTGCGCAATTAACTTGATCAATTAGTCCCGACTTTAGGGGATCACGTCCCGCCAAGTCTTTTGTCTTCGCATCTCGTAGCCGAGATGATCAAAGAGGAGAGACACCTGTGATCTCCTATATGGCATTGTGTGTGTGCTCAACGCTATGCACAGGTGCGGGTCTCTTCTCGAACGTCGGGCCGTTGACCCAGTGCACGTTTCCTTCCCATCTATAAACAGAGGCCCCATCATCCGAAGCGCGCTTTTCATTCTGCAACATTTCCATTTTACGCACACCTCCTGACACTGTTTTTCCACCGCTCCTCGCATTCCATTCCATTCCGATTGCACATAACAACAGCAACAAATAAACAAACGAACGAAAAAAAAAAACGCGACACATTTGCGAATCGCAGCATGCAGAGGAGTTATATCACATAATTCTGTTTATTTCTGTGTTTGATGCATCGCCGTTTATTTACGATCTCCATTCATTATAATTAAACCTCAGTTTCGCTCTAATCTTATCATCAAAGTTATTTAAAGACATTACATTCCCTATTCATACATCTAAATATGTATCATTAATCGCGAATTAATATTTTTCGATTCATATTTGCAACAATAAACCCTATACGTTAAAGCATTTTACTACCTATATTTCCGAAGTACAAAAAAAAGTAGAAATTGAATGATTAACTAATGAAGTTGTGTATTTTTTTTTATAAGGAAAACAGAGAGTTTTCTTATAAAAGTTGTTCCGTTGCAGTTGTTGTTAACCCAGTTTCGGAGAGAAAACCTATGTGGAAATTAAATACCAAATGGAACGTCCGTGGAAAGGCGACGAAGATATTCTGGTTTATAGCCAAGCACGTTGCAGATCAATATCTGCATGTACGGTAGTTCTCTTGCTAAAGAGAAACTTGCACATTTATGACTAATGCTGAAGAGGCATTGATGATTTCTTAATTACCAAAAAATAACAAACAAACATATACACAGAGACTGATTACATTTGTATCCTCCGTGACAACACATGTTGTGTAAACACTCGGAAAACCGTAAATCAATCCTATTGACAGAAGACACTCCCAGTGTTACTTACATTGATTGATTCAAGTAGATTTCAGCATGGAAATGGGTCAAACGAACAGGGTAGTAAAGCGCTGTTAAACTAATTGTCCGTTTTCAATTAAATGTGTTCAATATAATAAAACAAATGTAATAATGTATTAAAAGGTGATGTAAAATTCGAAAATTCTCTACGTTCTCTGACCTTAAGACTATTGATTTCATTGGTTTGCATATTCCTAACTTAAATAGGTTCAATCAGAAACTTGTTTATGGAATTTTAGTTTAAAAATGATGTGCAAATCTTATTCAATGCTCGACAAAAATGAGTAATCGTCAACTGAGAGAGGATATAAGTCATATTAAACACATTGATAAGTTTGATGTTTTTGTTGTTTTGGGAGTGTCTTCCATGACGTTGTACTTATGTTGACTTTGGTTTTAGCGAGGAGTGTCCTGTGAGAGGAATGAATATTGGTGCGTGCAGAAAGGGCGCAAAAAATATAATTAATATAATACGTATTTTTTAACGCGCAATAGTTACGCTTTAATAAGGATGATGTCACGCAGTTCTTGTCTGTCTTCTCGATGAAATCATGAGCTCTTTGTAATATTTGACTCACATATCATATATGTCGTCATGTTTTGTTCAAAAGAAACGAAATTCACATAAAAAAGAAAGAATCAACCGCAGAAGAGTATGCGATCATTTCGCGCTTTTTAACTGCAGTATTATAACATAACGCCAACAGTCAGTCAGGTCTATTTGTGTGCTTTCGTACGTGTTGTTTTGAAAAAGGTAGGAATTGATCGTGATGATGTGGGGAATAAGGGAAAAAACGTATTTAATAATTGGCGACTGGATGTCTGAGTTAAAAGTAATAAAGCTGCTGCTCCCAGCCGTCGCCGGCGCGCAAATATAATCATAGGGTAGTGGTGATACGCCCAGAGCTCTGGTCGCGTTCCTTCCTTTCCATCACGCAATCTATATTACTACACTCGAAAAGCGTACGAACATACAAGAGAAAATACGGCAATATTTTTTATATTTATTTTATGTTGTTTTTCTCTTCGATTTTACAGAATTTAACTGCAACAAGGAATTATGCCAGAAGAAAAGAAAATGGTCGTCAACGACAACGACAACAATTCGACGTCGTCTCCGGCGAAACGCGCCAAGACGACGGCAGCCCGCGCCGGACCCAACGCCCAGGCCCAAGTCACAATGCTCGATGGTGTTGTTCTTGAAGTTTTCATCGAAGTAAGACCATAATCACCTTAATTTAAATATTAAATTATTAATTACTTCCGTTTTCGTTTATAGAGGAAATCGAAAGGACAGGAGCTGCTGAACAAAGTGTGCGAAGCCATCAATCTCATCGAGAAGGACTACTTCGGCTTGGTGTACGTCGACAGGCACGACCCGAGGAATTGGTTGGATCTGGACAAGCGAATAACCAAGTTCATGAAAAGTATGAAATGATCTTAAACATTAATTCTACTGAGATTTAACGAGTTTTTCGAATCGTAGATGAACCGTGGAAGTTCAGTTTTGAGGTGAAATTCTATCCTCCGGATCCAGCGCAACTGCAGGAGGATATCACGCGTTACCAGTTGTGCCTGCAGATCCGAAACGACATCATCAACAATCGTTTGCCGTGCTCCTTCGTCACCCACGCTCTTTTGGGCTCCTATTTAGTCCAATCGGAGTTGGGTGATTTTGACAGCGCCTCCATGGATGGCACCTATCTGAAGGATTTCAAGTTTGCGCCCAATCAGACGCAGGAACTTCAGGATAAAGTTATGGATCTGCACAAGACCCACAAGTACTATATAAAACACGATTAGTGTCGACCGATTCTAACTGCAATATTTGTTTTTTAGGGGTCAAAATCCAGCTGAGGCTGAGCTCCACTACCTGGAGAACGCGAAGAAGCTGGCCATGTACGGCGTCGATCTGCATCCGGCCAAGGATTCGGAGGGTGTTGACATCATGCTCGGTGTTTGCGCCTCCGGACTCCTGGTGTACCGTGATCGGCTACGTATAAATCGCTTCGCCTGGCCGAAGATCCTGAAGATCAGCTACAAGCGGCACAACTTCTACATCAAGATCCGACCTGGAGAATTCGAGCAGTTCGAATCGACCATAGGTTTCAAGCTGGCTAATCATAGGGCCGCGAAGAAGCTGTGGAAGACATGCGTGGAGCACCACACTTTCTTCCGTCTGATGTCGCCGGAGAACAACCAGAAGTCCTCGCTGTTCCCTCGTCTCGGATCCAAGTTCCGCTACTCGGGACGCACCCATTACGAAACGAAGAAGACACCCATCGAGAGGCCCGCTCCGCAATTCGAACGTTCCCTAACCGGACGTCGCCTTGCCTCTCGCAGTATGGATCGTAAGTGCACTATTCAAAATGAAATAATGCAATTAGAATCTCTACTAGTCTATTATTGAATTAATGCGTTGTTAGTGAAACCTATTCATTTGACTTAAAAATACTTGAAAGCGACAAAACAGGTTTTTTCACGAATTTTTCTATCCAATTGATTCAACAGACTTGTATAATCTGAATTAATTATTTTACCTTTCTCAAAATATTAATAAATATGTGAATGTTTATAGCACTTGGTGGAACCCTTCCCGAAGACGATTATAACGAAGCGAACAAGAGACACACCATGTCGCATCCTCCGGAACACATTCCGGACATCGACAGTCCTGCAAGAAGCAAGTCACCGAAGGAGAAGAAGGATAAGAGCAAGGAAAAGGTAGGTTTAGATGCAATTTTAGGAGTTAAGATTTAGGTGGAAGGAAGGTGGGATAGAGAGTCAAAAACATAGTATTAATACTTTGCATATTAGCTGGCTCGGAGAGATAGCGCAGGGACGGCGTCATTAAGCTCGTCTAGCTCGGTGGAGGGTCACTACGAGGCAGATGAAAACAGCGAAAAGGTGTTTGATTGCAATCGCAAATGCAGATCTATCTATGTGTATATTTATTAATATATATATCTATATGCATATATACTCAGAAAGCTTCGCCGTAGAACTTTTCTCTATTTAGCTTTGGTATTTTTTTAATTTTCACTTTTTCTTGTCTGGCATCTTTATTATTATCATTATCATATCGTCAAGCCGGCTTCTCGCTGCGACAAGAAGCACCATTATCACGAGTACTTGCGTCTCTCGTACTCGTAAATTATCGCTTAACGAGCACCCGGCTTTCTATATACATTCATCAATATGTACTATGCAGTTTGTCTTTGTATATTATTTAGTTTTGTTTGGATTTTTTCTCTGTCGTTGTTACCATTTTTATTATTATTATTATTTGTGTGTGCGTTTGGACGTGTATAGCTTTTCGATTCGATTTTTCGTTCGGATTCGCGTCTCGTTCGGATTCTCTAACGAATGTCCAATGTTTTCGTTTAGAAACCTGTGGGAGGAGTCGCTGTGCTGCCTTCCGGTGGTCTCTTCAAGAAGAAGGATGACAAGGACAAGGAGAATCACGACTACAACGCATCGCCGGAGCAGAACGGTACCGATACCGATCTTAATTCTAGCGGGGAGAATGAGAAGTCCCCAAAAAAGGTAAGCATTTCTCTTCAATAAGTACTACCTCCTTAGTTATTAGTATTTTTACAATAGATTTGTATTTACTATTTAGTACATATATATAATGTAAATATTCGTGCATGTTTATTATTTTTTTATTATTTTGTTTTTTTTTGTGTTGCACGTTTGCTTTGTATATAGAGTCCTGGTTTTCTATCGTTCGGTTCGAAACGAGACAAGTCTCCGAAAAAGGCGGACGCTGCGAAGGAGATGGCAGGACATACGAAGCCCTACGATTACGAAACTTCAGAGAAGCCGCAGTCGCCGAGAAGACCTTTCACGCAGGGATTCTCGTACGAGAATCAGCCTGGATACAGAGGTGACGGTACTGATGATCAACAATCGCCCACCACCAAGAGGGAAACAGGCTTGGCCTTCAACTATGCTCCAGGTGGTGATGATCAGGTGAAGGCGAAGAGCAAGGAACTATCCCCGACAAGTGCAAGAGGCCCGATGGCTCAGCAGCAGCAATACAAGCTCGCAGATCCAAAGGATGACAGTGCCGCTTTTCTTGCAGGAGAACTGTACAACAAAGAATCTGCACCTGCTGTCGTTCCTGCAGTGGCACCATATCTTGGAGATCCCAATAATACAAAACCGGTGACACTGTTTGTCCTCACCGGCAAAAAGAATCCATTGCAGAATTTGGAATCCGATATTTGCACCGGAAAACAATACCTTGACACTGGTTTGATCGAATGCAAGTACGGCATCATCGATCCCAAGAAGGGTACTGTTTTCGTCAAGGATCCTTCTTCCGGTAAAGAAGAACTAGTGCAGGGTCTCCTAGATCCACTCACCAGACAAATTGTCATCACGAATGGATCGGTGTACGATCCAATTGCCAATAAGTTGAATCCAAATATGGGCCAGGTAATCTCCATTTGCGAGCAGGTTCCTGCTGGTCAACCTAAGCGCCGTATCATCAAAATCAAAGTAATTACTGCCAAGAAAGATCCGAAAACCGGTCGCATTGAAGCGGAGAAAGGTACGAGCGAAGATCTGGACGCTCTCATCGACCCTACCACTGGCCGCATTGTCACCAAGTACGGAACCATCGATCGCACCAGCAAAATGATAATCACCAGCAAAGATACCAGACCGATAGAGATCGATGAGAAACTTTCTCAGATTATTATCAATGACGGTGTTGTTGACAAATCCGGCAAAGTAGATTCGCATTTGGGTCAATTAATTTCGTTGGCCGATGAGGATTCCATCGTGCCGATAACTTCAGTCACTGCAGAAAGAGATCGTGCTACGGGAGCTTTGAATCCAACTAAGGTACATAAGGAAACCACTAACGGAAAATGGAATCAGAAGAGTGGTGATATCGTGACGAAATACGGAACCATCGATATGAAGAACAAGAAGATTATTAACAGAACTCCTGATGGAAAAGTCTTGGAAAGACCAATCCAATTTGATGGCCAAGGTAATATTATTATATTATCCGATGTCGTCGATCCGAAGACCGGTAAAAAGGACAGCAATCTTAGCCAAATCTTGCAAATCGGTACCGAAACGGATCCTTCCGTCACGGTAACTTCAATGGCCGGAAAGGTTGATAATAAGAAAGGATTGGATCTGAAGAACTGTACGAGCGAAGATTCCATCGGATTATTCGATCCTGATACCGGTAAGGTGTATACCAAATACGGAATTTACGATCCAGTTAACGAGACGTTGACTTACCAAGATCCGAAGACTGGTAGAACCGAAACTAAAACGGGCAGCAAAGACCCGGCTACCGGAGCCACCCTTTTCAAGGGACTCTTCAATCCAAAAACTCAAAAACCCGACAACAATTACGGAAGGGTTATCAAAATTTGCTTGGTGAAACCGGAGCTGGAACCAGAAGTGAACATCCAACCGTTGCCCATGGAGACTGCTTCAAAACCCAAGAAGGTCGAGGAAACGTCTCCGATGAAAGCAGTACCGCAGAAGATACAAGAGGAACAGAAGCCGAAGGAGGGTAAATTCGTCAAACTGATGGTCGTTACATGCAAGAAAGATCCGAAGACTGGTGTACTCAATTCTGAAACTGGAGTCGTTGATCAGTCTGTGGGAGTGTTGAATGATAACGGTGACATCGATTCCAAATACGGAATTATAAATAAGGCTAAGGGAACCTTAACCATAACCGATCCATCGACAGGAAAACAGGAAGTCGTTCAAGGCAAGTTCGACAAGGCAACAGGACAGCTCGCATTCTACGGTCCAATCATCGATCCAAAAACGTTCGAAAAGGACGAAACTGCCGGACAAATCATCACGATCGTCGATAACGTTCCACCAGTAAATCAAAATCAAATTCCGAACGCACTTAGTTCGCACACAGTTCCCAAGAAAAGGATCGTCAAGATTTTGGTGATCACCGCAAAGAAAGATCCGAAGAGCGGCAAGATTGAGACCGAAAAGGGAACAGTCGAGAAATTGACGGGTGCCGTCGATCCAGTTACCGGCATCATCGAAACCAAGTACGGAAAGATCGATCCGGTCAATGGTAAAATCGTACAGACAGATGGTAAAGGTAAACCAGTCGTATCTCCGATACAAATCAACGAGAACACTGGTCAGATCTTCATAGATTCTAACGTCGTAGATCCAAAGACGGGCAAAGTCGATCCGACATTCTCGCAGGTGATGAACGTCGTCGATCCGAAGGAGCCGGTTTACACCATCAACACAGTGTCAGTAAAGAAAGATCCGGCAACCGGAAAATTGGATTTGGAAAATTACAGGTCCGAAATTACCAATGGAAAACTTGTACCGGAAACCGGAGAGATAATCACCAAGAACGGAACAATCAATTTGAAACTGATGCGCATCACCAGCAAAGACCCGAAAACAGGAGAAATCAAAGAACGTCCAATTGGAATCGACGGTGATGATAATATCGTCGTTTCAACGGGCGTCGTCGATCCGAGAACCGGAAAAATCGATCCGAACATGGTACAGCTCGTCAAGATGTTGGATGAGGTCGATCCAGAGATTCAAGTTACCACGTACGTCGGTAAATTGGATTCCAAGAAAAACGTGATCGATTCCAAACACGCTCACGCACCAGAAACTTCGATGGGTTTGTACGATCCAGAGAAGAATGTAATTTACACCAAATACGGATTATTGGATCCACTTGCTGAAACTCTCTTGGTAACAGATCCGAAAACTGGCAAATCCGATCTTAAATCAGGTCACAACGATCCCAATACCGGGGAAATTGTTTTTAAGGGAGGTTTCGTTAACCCGAAGACCGGTAAAGTTGATAACCACTTCGGAAGAGCTCTTTCCGTCCATATTACAGAGCCAATTGTTGATAACGTAACGGCACAGCAGCCCATCGGCAAAGACATTCCGCGTTCCGAAAAGAGGGATAAATCTCCTGATAAACCGAAACCAGTTGTTGCTCCAATTGTGCCACCGCCAAAGCAACCATCGCCCATCAAGAAACAACCGTCTCCTGTAAAACAACAGCTGTCTTCATCGCCGGTTAAGGCGCAAACCATCGAAGCGGATATTCCCAAACACCGTTTGGTTCGTATCATGGTAATCACCTATAAGAAGGATCCGAAAACCGGATTGGTGGACATGGAGAACGCAGTGGAGGAACAACTTACTGGAGTGCTGGATCCAAACACAGGTTTGATCGACACAAAATACGGCATAGTCGATCCCAAAACTGGATCAATCCTCACTAGAGATCCGGTTAGTGGACAGACGGAAGTTGTGAAAGGACGTGTAGATCCAACGACAGGACAAATCTATACCGCAGCAAATAAAATCCGTGACCCGTACACCGGAAAGGTGGATTCGAATGTGAGCCAGATCTTCTCTGTTGTCGGCTTAAAGCAGGCACAAGACCCCACCGTTCCGGCGGCACCGAGGAAGAGATTAATCAAAATCTTTGTGATCACCGGAAAAGTCGATCCAAAGACTGGAAAAATCGATCCTGAAAAGGGTGTGGTTGAAGAATCAACAGCTTACCTGGATCCTACCACCGGTTTGATAGAGAGCAAGTACGGTCTGATTGATCCGAAAACTAACAAAATCCTCATCAACGATCGCAAAACAGGTAAAGTTGAAGGCAAACCGGCAGAGATTGATGAAAATTCTGGAGTTTTCACAATCTCCAAGGACGTGTGCGATCCCAAAACCGGAAAGATCGATTCGTCCTTCGCACAGACCATTCAGATCACCGGACAAGCTGATCCCATCGTTGAGATTACGACCATCACTGCTAAAAAGAATCCGCAGAATCCTAACGAATTCGATTTGACAAACGGTCAGATGGATTCCAGCAAGGCGAAGGTCAACGCTGCTGCAGGAGACATCGTCACTAAGTTTGGAACAATCAACTTGAAATTGATGACTATTACAACTCTGGATAAGAGCGGTAAACCTTTGACCAGGCCCATCATTCTGGACAAAGAAGGTAACGTGATAATCACCGATGGAGTTGTTGATCCGAAGACTGACACTGTTAATCCCAATTTGGGACAGGTCATCACAATCGGAGAGGAAATCGAACCTGCGGTTCAAGTGGTTGCACTCGCCGGTAAGATCGATTCCAAAAAGAACACAATCGATACGAAGAATGTCCAACCGGATCTCTCTTCCGGCTTATACAATCCTTACAATCACACCGTTGACACGAAGTACGGCCAGATCGATCCCATCAACGGCACACTCACCTTCACCGATCCTAAAACCGGAAAGCAAGAAGTTAAACAGGGCATTATTGATACGAACTCTGGACATATTATTTTCAAGGGACTTGTGAACCCGAAAACAGGTAAATTTGATCCGCACTACGGACGCATCATTTCCATCTTAATTTCGCAACCCAAATTGGAAGAGAACGGCGAAGTGGCTAGAGGGGATCTGAAGAACATTAAAATTGATCCGAAAACCAATCAAGTGTGGACTTACGACCACGTCGATCCGATCACCAGGAAGGAGGTTTATTCCACCGGACAAGTGGATCCGATCACCGGGTATATTATTACCATATACGGTTATCTGGACCCGAAGACTGGAATTGTTTCCAAATATAATAAATTGGATCCTTCCACGTCTGTCGTTGATCCGGAGACGAAACAAGTCTTCTATAAGACAGGTCAAGTAGATGAGACCGGTGCGCCGCTGTATTCTGTGAGCGAAATCAATCCGAAGACCGGCGAGATTTATACTAAATATGGTAAAATTGATCCGAAGACAGGCAGATTGGTGATCATCAGGGTGTACCTGATCACGCAAACGGATAAACCGAAGGAGATTGATCCGAACGATTGCGAGGTTGATGAGAGAACAGGAAAGATCCTGAAGGTGACCACGTCGACTGTGTACATGTACAGCATGGTCGATCCGAAGACCGGTAAAATTGTACAGGTTGATCGTAACGATCCTCTAGTGAAAAGTGCCAACACCAAAGTAACACAGGTGTTGACTTTGACCGGAGAAATTGATCCAATTACTGGTAAAATCCACACGGAATGGGGTAACATCGACCCAGAAACAGGAAACATCGATCCGGAAACTGCTCGCACCGACCCCGTCACCGGAGAGCTGATCCTCAACTACGCCCAGATCGATCCGTCACATTTCACCGACTTGAAGAACACCCGGGTCATCATGGAATCCGGAGATGAGAGCAGCGACGATGATCTGAACGAATACGGAACGGACAATCTGCGTGATCTTGCGAGCCTCGGCACGAAGACGGGTCCCGTCGTTGTCAAGACGACCACCAAGCAGGTTGTCACGAAAGACAGGGGAGGCGTCACCCAGAACATCGAAGAGAAGGTCGAGGACGGTCGCACCGGAGAGGTGACGATATCCACGCAGGTTAACAAGGTAAGACACGAAGCTCAACATTGAAGAATCAAGCTGCTTCTTTCGTATCATTTCTACTTCTTTAGTTTGCTTTTATTTATTTTATTTTCTATCTTTTATTCGTTTTAATGAACGTTAAAAAAGGCGGATGTGTCTGGTGAAGATGGAAAATCACCTTTTGTGACGGCCAGGGCAGTCACAACGCGCACAGCCACCACTCATGAAGACACTCATGCACGCACCCAGCAATTAGAAGAGAAAACTGTGGCGCACTCGATGACCTCAAGTGCCACAAGGCAAGAGCAGAGGACGGTAACGCAAGAAGTTAAGACCACGAGTACCGTGGTAAGCGGCGATCAGGTTTGTAATTCACCAAATTTCCACACCTTCCAATCCATTTTGCACTCTCTCAATCATATTTTTTTTGATTTGTTTGATTGGTTGATTACTTTTTATTGAAACCTACCTACTACTAGAATAGTTTCGTTTTGCTAAGACTTGTTTTGCATGGCTATGTATGTGGCTGTACTTTTAGCTGGGCCGCAGAGATAGCGTAAGCTCGACGAGCTCCGGTGATTCCGGAACACCAATCGACCCACCGGAAGACCCCAGTCACCCATACTACGATAACGTTTTCCACAAGGTAGGTCTTGCAAAGTGCATGGCATGGCATTAGATTTCTTTTCTTTCCATAACGTGTAGCCGAACAAGAAATATGATAACATTGCTCTTGAGTTTGAATGGACTAAAACAGTAAATCTAAGATCGATAGATACTAAATGTGTTCTTTGGGTAAAGGCTGTTCCAGAAGGAATCGTGCAGACCGAGAGCATCGTTTACAGCGGCGATCCAAACGTGACTCGCACTTCAACGACCAACGTTCCTGTAGTGGCGACGGAAGCAAGGAAGGTTCACCTCAAATCCGATGACGGTAGTTATTCTGCTACTGGAGAGATCGTCAGCTCTCAGACGATCTCCTCCAAGACGAGGACCGTGGAAACGATCACCGTAAGTTTACTGCGAAATCACAAAGGAACGCAAGATATCACGCGTTGTTTTTTTTTCTTTAGTATAAAACCGAAAAGGATGGCGTTGTAGAGACACGCGTCGAGCAGAAAATCACCATCCAATCGGATGGTGACCCGATCGACCACGATCGTGCTCTTGCTGAAGCTATCCAAGAAGCCACCGCGATGAATCCGGACATGACAGTCGAGAAGATCGAGATCCAACAGCAAGCGGCTCAACAGCAACAGCAGCAACAACAACAACAGCAGCAGCAGCAATAAATATTATTGATCAGCAAGATAATCTAGTATATTGCTTCGTTCTGCGAACTTAATTTCCACATAAAATTGATATACTCGATATCATCTTTTCTATTCATTGTGGTATATACATATTTTCTATTCGTTTTATGGCATTTCTTGGGTTCGCACACAGTTCTTTACGCTTTACATATTACTAAGTATAGTAATAATACTAATTGTTTATTATTACTATTCTGTACATTCGGTCTCGCTAATGCGGAACGCGCTACTAACCCTTATTTTCGCGCCACTTTGTGTATAGTCGTCTCCCTTTAGCTGCTTATTACTTCTATCTAAACGTCACGTCACACTGAACACCTCACCTCCAGGTGCTTGTCTATACTAAGATGTATATTATATAACAATATTATTAAGTGTAAGACGCGAAATTCACACGGATTCAATAAAAGCGTGCTATGTGTAAGAAAAAAAAAACAAATATAATATTAAAAAAAAAGATCGCAGCTCTACCTAGGAATAATACTTTTGCTATTATTTTATTCAAAATATATTTAAAATGAAAGAATCTCTATTATATATATAAAATATACGTATATATATACATGAAAATAATAGTATATAAATATATTTAAAAAAAAAGAAGATATATTAAAGTGTTCATCAAATTTTAAGAAGAGAAAAGGAGAAGCTTATTCGTGTGTGCAACAAAACGTAATTTAAGGAAACAATGGATGATCTATAAAACTACTGTACGCTACATTTTTTTGTTCTTTCATTCACGTATTCCAAAAACAACCAGTCTATTTATTATTTCCGTTTGAAGCAAACAAATTTATTTTTTATTTTATATACATGGATTTATGAAAACTGTATTATTTTATTTTTACCTTCTAATTAAAATTAGAAAATTTACTGCTGTTTCTTATTTTACTATTATTATATTTTAATACAACACTCCTGCACGTGCGTATATTTAATGTGTAACTTTTACAAAGCATGACATTCAAAAGAACTAAAATCGTAATTTAAGCATCAAATGTACACACGTGCAGTGCTTTCTTCACTGAATGAAGAAAAAAAAAATATATATATATACTTTTAGCATTTTCTTATTTTATTTTTGTGACTATGAAATAGTTTTATGTTTTATTTTTTTATTATTTTTAGAAAAGTTGTTTTACAAAGTTTTATTTAATAATAAATATGTTTATAAAAAAAATACGCACACTTTCACTTGATATGTTTGTCGACTGAGAGATTTCCCAATTTTAATTGACCATTCCCACCTAGGGCTTCTGCAATGTTCTTCCTTTCTCCAGGAACGCCCTTCTTCCTCTTAAGGCTTTGCGGTACTGAAACAGAATTCGGTATCAAATAGACTCGACTCGTACATAAATTGACTAAAATAAAGTTATATTTTCGTATACTCGTCGTCTAGAAAGTAATGTAGTAATTGGACAAGTTACTTGATACTTACGCGCTTGCCATGGGACGTACTCGTCGTCCGCATTGCATTTTCCCAACACAGACAACCCCTTCTGGATGATGGAACAGGAGACGGCCTTCTGCAAGGGATGCGGATAGTTCTTGGGGAGGTCATGCAAATCTGCCAAATTGACGCTGGGGGATACCTTGGTGACGCGCTCCAATCTCTTTATAAAGCAGCGCGTCGTCTCGTTGATTTCCTTCTTGTCCAGCAGCTCTAAACCAAAAACAAATTAATAAACTCTTCGATTGATGTGCTATTTGTATTATACTAATACCTAAGCGCACGGTTCTCGCAATTATATTCTCCCTATACTTGTGCCTCTTAGCAACGGGATTCCCCGTGAAAGAAGCCTCGTACAAATAGTACCATTGCTGAACGGTCTTCAGGATGTCTTCTATGTCGTCCAATTTATTGTGACTGGCGTTGAACACACGCACACTCTTCAGTGGATTCAAAATCTTTATCGACTTTATGCAGTTATGAGAAATGTTCAATACTTGCAACGTCTTCTATACAATTAAAAAGCAATACAATGTTTTAATCCAAATGTTCACAAACTTACTATACTTTTTTCATTTAATTACAAAAATATTTTACTTTAGTAAAGTTACGTACCGAAATGTCCGCAATGGCTCTAGGATCGAAACACAAACATTCCCCTTTTCGGAGCTGCTGCTTCTCCAAGTGTAGTTCCTGAAGACTATCCAAACCAGACAAATTCTCGACAACGCTGATCCTGTTGTGACCCAGATGCAATTTCCTCAACTTCCGGAAGGTGCCTAAATTCTGCAAATTCTCGATCTGGTTGTTTTGTAGATAAAGGCTGGTCAGATTCACGGCAGCATCCAAATTCTCGATACTCTGGATCCTGTTGCCGTGCAAACACACCACGCAGAGATTTTCGTACGAAGACAACTTGGGCTTTCAGGACAATATTTCTGTAATTAGTTAGCTATTCACGATATGAGCGGACGCCTACCTACTATGCACTTCAACGATTTATCCTGCATGTAAAGATGCGTTTGCTTCTTGATCTTCTCAGAAGACCTTTTATCCTCGGCCCTCTCCAACATAATTTCCTCCTCCCAAACAAACGAACGAAACACAAGACAGATTTAACTACACGATTGATCAATACGAATTGATGCTATGGTTACAGCTGATTGGCGATTGTCGGACAGGGGAAAAGAAAACACGATCCACTTGTTAATCACATTTCATATATTTATTAAGATATAATTTGAATTCAAAATAATTAACATTCTGAGAATAAAATTATCATATAAATAAAAATCTTTTTTTTAATTCATACAACATATTGAGTTGTCTTGGAAAATCAGATATTTAATCCAATTCGATGACCTCGCCTGAAACAGTAAGTAAAACTTTAGAGGATCGAACGAACGAATGATTAATATTTTACCATCTGTTATTGTGTGTGATGATGAATTATGGTTTCTCGAAACTGTACTGGGGGGGCTCATGAAAGTTATGTTATTACTGCTGTAATTAAGGGGCAGCGTATTGCTGCATGAGAAATTAAAGTTATTCCTGCAAATCGAACAATCATTATAAACACTTGCAAATGTACTGAAAAAAAAAATTGTTTTGGCTTCCTAATAGCCGCAAAAATAATAATAAATTATCAATAAAGATATTTTGAAATTGATTAAAGAGAATAACTGACCCTGGTATGAACTGGTTGAACATTTTCGAACAGGAAGGATTCGACTGTAAAGCTGGAAATAAGTTAACGATAGATTGCTCGTTTCAACTTGATTTTTCGTATAATGTTACCGTTTAATTCCTTGTCCTTGTTGTACTCGTCCCAGGCTGATATCATTTCCTCCTCGTTCAACTCTTCATCCGGCCGATTCTTCAACAAGCTCTCCATTTCAAGGTAGGAGTGTATGAGCACTTTATTCTTCTGCAAAATTGCAGCAAGGATATTATCGGACGGCTTTTTGAAAATGGTGTTGGGGGTTTCCACGGGGTCCACATTACAGCGATACATGGCCAGCAAGTCTTCGCTCCTGTAGTGCCTACTGATCTGAATATCATCTACGACGCGACTCGCGATCGCCTGCTTCGTAATAGACCTCTCGTAGACGACCTCTTCCATCGTACCCTTGGGGGTAAATCAACATACTTGTAAAATATATTCTAATATACGAGAATATTCTCACTTTTGACACTAATCGATAGACAAAGCAAGGTTTTGTTTGACCG
The DNA here is from genome assembly GCA_963457615.1 of Nicrophorus investigator. Lineage (NCBI taxonomy): Eukaryota > Metazoa > Arthropoda > Insecta > Coleoptera > Silphidae > Nicrophorus > Nicrophorus investigator. The sequence goes on from OY735141.1 coordinate 27,309,881, forward strand.
AATCGGAATATCCTGAAGATACTTTGCAAATCTGTAGCCGGATTCCAGCTGACGTCCATCAAAACCACGCGATTGGCGGCGGTGAGATTCAACCCAAGGCTACCGACTTTGTACGATAATATGAATACCCTTCAGCAAAGCATTATAAGTATGATTAATTTGATAAAAGCAAGAACAAAATAATAATAAGAAATATACGTACGGTACTTTAGTGTTTTGAAACGTGCTACAAAGAGTTTCACGAACATCGGGAGACACGTTGCCATCCATACGCAGAAATTCTATATTCCATTCTTTCAAAAACAGTTCGATTGCGTTTAGTTCGACTAGAAGCGAAGAAAATACCAGCCTAAAATCATGATTATATAAGAAAAACAGTTGACCATGGACATTCAGACTACTTGCAGTTTATCTTCGACTTTCATGCATTCCCTGATGATGCTGAACAAAATCTGGAACTTGGGACTGTACATCAGTAAATTCATTTCTTGTGGAACGATGGACTGCCACCAGCCTTTAGGTAACTCCTCCGTCACAATTACTTCGCCAGAGTGGGTATCATCGTCCTCCTGCTGTTCCACGGGTCTGGCGGCTCTGACCTGATTAAACAATATATTTGCTATAAAAGTTGCAATAAAATTCAAAATGCCTCACCGTAGTTTTCTCTTGCATGCGCAGAAGGAGCGGATGCGTCCATATCATCATTAATTGATAATAATGCATGAACAGTTTTTTCCGCTCTTTGTTCAGTTGGATAATGTTAAACGCTTTCTTGTACAATTTCCTTTGAAGATCTTGCAATGGTATAATCAGAACGTAATCCTTAATTGGCGGCAAATATTGGCACAGCTCGTTCACCTCAACTCGCTGAAAGAAACAATTAATACATAACAAAGCATTTTTTGCAAGTTGAAAACTTACTTGCACTGTGTCTTTCAGGACTTTATGAAGGACGTGACTTCGTTTCTTCATCAATTGTATATCTTCCTCCGTCGAATTGTCGTACTGACCATTTGTGATGGGACTCACAAAGCGATTGGTGTATTCCCTGAAGGTGCCCAACAGGTTGGGCTTCACGATTTGAACCATATGGTAATCTAATAAATTATAAATATTATTTATAAATTCAATGATTAATATATTATTTGTAAAAAGGGTTACATTCGTTCAAGTTATTTTGCATTGGTGTTCCGGTTAGGATGATCTTTCGCTTCGTTTTCACCTTTTTTATCATTTTGGAACGGATCGCATTTCCATTCTTCAGCATATGGCCTTCATCACATACCAGCAAATCAGGACCTAAACATAATAAATATTTGAACTAATGAAACATTCAACATCTTAAAAAAAACAAGACTTTTTTTTACCTGGATTCACCAATGCCTTCTGAAGCATATCAAGTTCCTGTTTACTTAAAGCCGAGAAGCAATCGTATCCCATGATGAGAACACCCTTGGAATCGATCCATTCATTTACCACGTTGATCTTCGACGACGAATCCCTTTCACTGTCACTACAAAAAGAACATGCACTCTATGTAGATGTTATTCGCGCCATTCAAAGTTGCGATATACCTGATTTTGTGAACATTAAAGTTCTCGAAGCCGACAATGTCGAACGCGATATTAAACTCGTTCTTCCAATTCAGTATGGTGGAAATAGGACAAAGAATGAGCACATGGTTGGTTCTCGTCTCTTTCTGATACATGAACAAGGTGTGCAACAAGGTGATGACCTAATTTGTAAATTTCAATTGAAAATATTAGAAAAATGCTATGGAAACGTTCATGTACAATAATCAACTCGCACCTGGAAGGTTTTTCCCAGTCCCATGCAATGAGCTAGGATGCATCCGACGCCTTCGGATTTTTTAATAACCTTGACCGATTCGTAACACGAGTTCCACATAAACTTTACACCTTCCTTTTGGTGCCTTTTCAACCGTGCTGACAGCAGCGGATGCACAACTATCTCATCATCCAGGCGAAGACCGATTTCAGCGTTCTCATTATCTCCAGGTAATGTCTACAATCGAAAATATTATATAATAACTTTGATGTACCACCTACCTTCTAATTACATTCTTAAATAAAAGTGCATACAAAGCTCGTATTATTTATTTAACGTTCCATAAAATAAAAAAAAATGTTGTATACATAAATATATAGCAATTGATTTTATTATATTGTATTATTCTTACATTTCGATAAATAAATGTAAATTCTTGAATAATCTTAAGTATAAATCTAAATTTAAAACGCGTTTTCAATGAGATTCAACTCGTTGCAACAATTGAAAATATTAAATACACAAGGCATGCGTGTAATATTTCAATCATCGATACATTTCAGAGTGTAGAGCAGCATTACATACAAAAATTACAGGACTGAAAAGTGACTCAAATCAGGATTTCTACTAATATGAAAACGCAAATAATGGACAACTTACATGTTTCATTTTCAGCCTGCCGATGCGTTCCTTTTCTTCTGTATTTGCAATTAGCGTGCTCTGGGACAACTTTTTATCAGAAAAAACAGGACGAATGTTCTTCCGTCCTTTACCTTTATTATTGTTACTGACTGATGCCTTTGTTTCTGGAGATTCCTCCACTTGCTGATGATTACTTAATCTGAAAGAATAAAGCATTAAAGGCAATGAGAAGACGGTCGAGTGATATACTAATACATTTCTATATTGGAATCTAAATCCAAGGATTTTGTCACGTCTGCATGATTGTTTGTTCTAAAACGAAAATTCAGCAAGTAGATACAAGCAATATTGATAAAAGATAGAATATGGTCTCACTTTACTTTTTCCTTTGGCTTGTTCAAGTTGCATGTCAGCAACCGATCTTTTCTCCATTCACTAGTCTCAGTCTTGTGTTTAGGTAAATTATGAACATCACTATATTTACATTTCTTCTTAACAACTGCATCGTCACTCGATTGTGAGCTGGTGTCGCTCTCCGAATCTTTGATATGATCCAGTACTGTGTCTACCATCTGCTCATGTATGACTACCGAATCAACTTCAGGGATCATGTTATAATCGGAATTGTACTCGTTTAAATCCGAATCAGCATCGGAGGAGTTGCTAGAATTTGAGCTTGTATCGTTTAATTCACTATTTTTTTTAGCATGTTGAGACGATGTGACAACTGTCGAGTCTCTACATTTCAGCTTTCTTTTCCTTTTTAAACTTCTAAGGTCCAGCAATCTAAAATCGACATTTTAAATGCTAATCATTAATAAAATTCGCAATAATAACCTTTCAATCTCATTTTTTTGATTTTGTTCATCTATATATCTTTGACAAATATCTCTTTCGATCTTGCTTATTCGTACATTGCACGGCTTAGTCACCATATCATAAAATCTAGGCTTCACATCGACATTCATCTGCGAGTCAGTTTCAACATCGTTCAGTTCAGATTTCACTTGCTCATCAAATTCCTCACTGAAAAAAAATATATCATTATTACCGAATCATGTGTGCTTCTTACGAAATTCGTTACCAATCAGAGGAACTAATACTAAAGGAATCATCGATGACACAGTCATCCTCGCATATAGAATCCAACAAAAAATAATCATCTGTAAATAATCATCATTAGAATATATTTATAATTTTCAATTAATTTAAAATACCCGTATTGCTAAAATTTTCCGCGTCGTTACTTAAAATATCATTACACATCTGGAAAGTGTCTACATCGCCATTGAGCACTCTGCAAGACTCTGGTAAAATCTCTGAAAACTCATCGTCTTTCTTTATATCTGATATATTTGGCACAACGTCTGTCTTGTAAGAGTAAATACTCTCATTTTCGTATTCATCCTCGTCCTTTTTGATTCGAGATATATCAATTTCCATTTGTTCACCATCGCTTTTTACAGCATCAACTAGAATATATATATATATCAAATACATCTGTGACATGACGTAATCTTACCGTACATACCTTGTGGTAACCGCTCTACATTATTGGTGACTTCTACGGGAGGAGTGTCTGAAATCAAATATATTTATAAACAAATTGACTGATTTTCATCAAACATTACTTGTTATTGTTTTGGCAGTTTCCACTGGATCATTTTTATCCTGCTCATTAGTTGACGTATCTGTAAAATATAGAAATATATACAAATTGTTTCATCTGATGACTTCAACACATACTATCTGGTAAATTATGTACAATATTTGTTTCTTGAGCTACATCTGTATTATTTGTTCCTACAAAAATAATGTTTAATTTAAAGAAATTTAATTATTTATATATCATTAGGACGAAATTCCAACCTTCAGCTGATTTTGTATTATTGTTGCATGCATTAATTCCATTGTTATCCAAAATCTGAGATTCTTCTGTATTGTCTGGTTCTTCTATAATAAAAACAAAAAACATTAATATAATCTGTGGATTGCCTGAATTAAAATGATATAAGAAGTGAAAACTGAAGCTTAGCTAAACCTGTGAACATACATACCTTCAGGAAAGCTCAGTAGAGTATTGGCCATCTCAATTTGTCTTGTAAAGTCCTCATTGTCTGGAATTTCTGTAATTGCCTTTGTAAAATACTCATTTGCATCTAAAAACCACAATAAAAAATTGCTCTTGTTACAACATTAAGAACATACCTTCTTCCTTTATAGAAGTTTGTAGATCAGTAGCAGTTCCGCTAGTTAATAAAATTGAATCCACAGTGATATCATCAATGGAATGTCTTGTTGACAGGTTATATGTTTTCTTAATTTCCTTTTGAATTACTTTTGGTTCTTCTCTTATTTTCTTTTTATATTCATCGTAGGCCACCACAAGTTTATCATTCAAGAACCGGCTTAAATTATTTAGGGTCTTAATATCATTTTGTATGCCTCGCATTGCCCATTTAACAACTGTAATTTCATTGAAATTAACATCACGATGCTGTAGTTTACCACCAATATCCGCAATGATTCTTCCATTTTGCTTTGTCAATTCATGCAACTCTTTCACAAAGCTGATATACTCCTCCTCAGCCTCATCAATAATAATGTATACTAAATCTTCATTGACTATCTCTGCATCCTGTATACAATTACCCATTTCTACAGTCAAGTCACTGAGGAACCTTAAATAATAAATTTTCAGAGTAAGTAATATTATTAGTAAAACATTTACACCTTTGTAACATCATTTTAGTAGGTAAAACATTTAAAATATTTGCACTGTAAAATATCTACAACATAAAGAAATAATTTTGCAGTGATGCAAAACAATGTTGTTGTCAAAATGTTTGCAAGTGATAAAAAGAGACGTGCTAAATGTAGCAAAATACTTCCATGAGGGAAGTATTTTAAATAAAAAAAGATAAGATTGTTTAGAATTTATTCCCTTACTTTCATTAAATTGAATTTCGAAATCGAAGGATATCGCAGAAATATTTATAAAACACTATTTAATAAATTTCATAAATTGTAAAAATCAATTGTAGCTCATTCTAACGCAACAAGAAATTGTTTGGTTCCAGTGTTACCAAAGCTACAACACTCAAGAAACTGGCAAAGCTTCAAAAACTTACTACAAATTATTGACAAACACACACCTTATCCACCGTATATATTGACTCGACCCGAAAACACCAATAAAGTATAGTTCTAAATAAATCTGCACAAATTTCTTGCAAAAGGTAATTGAAATAGAGCACTGCTTGCAGCATTCCACTCATCAACAGTCAATAATTAGTCAACTCTTGACAATTGAACATTCATTTGTTTTTAAACTTTATGAACATTTTATAGTAAATCGTTTACATTTTCTGCTACAGATGACTGCAGAAGTGTCCGGTCCCTCTGTGGATACAGTTGAAAGTCTGATGAAAGAGGCTGAGACACTCAAAATCAAATTGGAGGAGGAAAGACAGAAATTGAATGATGTTACATGTAAATAGTGTATGCTCAGTTGGCTTTAAACTGATGATTTTTGCTTTGTAGTGTCGTCCGTTGCAGAGAGACTGGAGATGATAAACTACATGAATATTAAGCCCAGGAGGACACTGAAAGGCCATCAGGCAAAAGTCTTGTGTTCCGATTGGTCCCCAGATAAACGACACATTGTCTCATCATCTCAGGTTTACACTGTTTCAATGTGGCATGCCTTTCAATTTATGATTCAAATTTTATTTCGTTTGTATTTTACAATTCATTTAATTGATATTGAAGTAGTTCTTTTTGTGGTTGATGTATTTCATTTTCAATTGTGTCTTGTAGCTTTGTGATCTCAGGTTTTCCTTTAGCAGTGTTTGATTACTAACTGTGTGAGCAATATGAATGTTGTCAATTAATAACTATTTTCAATTCCTATTGAAATTATTCAAGCTGGTAATTTTACATATATTATGTACGCTCTCTCAATTCAAGTCTATTTCACTACTTAAAAATATGTGTTCGAAATACGTTAATATATCTAATTCATATTGGAAACTGACGAGATAGCGTAATTATGTGTGTTTGAAATTGTTCTTATTCTGTTCAATTTTTATCGTGTCTGTTTCTCTTTTGGCATTGATGTTAAGGAAGTTTGTAGAGTTAATTGAAGTTAATGGAGCTGTGTGTATGTGTGTGGCAGGATGGTAAAATGATAATATGGGACGCTTACACGACTAATAAGGAGCATGCGGTGACAATGCCCACGACATGGGTGATGGCGTGCGCGTACGCACCTTCTGGGAATTTGGTCGCTTGCGGGTACACAAAAAGAAGTCGCAAGGACCTCAGAGACCCCTAACTTTTCACCTCTTTCTTCTATGTTCTTGCCTTCTCGTCCATGGCGCAGCGGGTTGGACAATAAGGTCACCGTCTATCCTCTGAGTCTCGACGAGGATGTCACCCTACGCAAAAAGACCGTCGGTACTCACACAAGCTACATGAGCTGCTGCATCTTTCCCAACTCCGATCAGCAGGTAAATATTAGCCCCCATTCTTATCAGACGATATCATTTCATCTTCTTATTTTCAGATATTAACCGGAAGCGGCGACTCTACGTGCGCCCTTTGGGACGTGGAATCTGGGCAACTTTTGCAGAGTTTCCACGGTCATTCCGCCGACGTGATGACCATCGATTTGGCTCCCTCCGAAACAGGAAACACATTCGTGTCTGGAGTAAGAAACGTAGATTCGTCTCTTCCATTTCTTTTCTATTTTCTCGTAGAGTTGCGACAAGTTGGTTCTAATTTGGGACATGCGTTCGGGACATTGCGTCCAGTCCTTCGAGGGTCACGAATCCGATGTGAACAGCGTCAAATTCCATCCGAGTGGAGACGCCGTTGCAACTGGAAGTGACGATTCCACGGTAAACATTTAATTCAAACTTTTAAAAATTATTCCAATGCAATTATCATTCCAGTGTAGGCTTTTCGATCTGAGGGCCGACAAGGAAGTTGCCACCTACGGCAAGGAGAGCATAATCTTCGGCATCAATTCAGTTGACTTTTCAGTTTCAGGTAAGCCGTTATCATTATTTAATTTTTAATTAAACGTTGGACACACATAATTATTTTTAACTTTTCTCGATTTAATAGAAGAAAGATATTTTCATACAATTTGTGAAAAACAACATTGTGATGTGATTTTTACTTTACTATTGGATTTTTGTGCTTAAACATATAATTTTCAAATTGAACATGTTTTTCCAGAAACATTTTACAATTAATATAATTATAAAATAAGATAACAAACGCTCAATATTCCGTTTTTCAATCAGAGAAAATAATGATATTTAAAATAATTATAAATTTTGTGTACAAGTTACTAAAGTCGTAATTTTTTTGTGGAAGCGCCGGGTTTCTTAAAAAGTAGGATGAGTCTCGTATATTACTAACGTCTAGAATTACGACAGTTAACTCTATTAAAGGTTAATATCGCAATGGATATCACATAAATCCTTAAACCAAAAAAAAAGTTATGATGTGGAAATTAATACACTAAAAATAAGGAAGTAATAATACAAAAATACAGGTTTTTCAAATCAAGTGAAATTTTAATATTATCGTTTAAAAAGGAGCTTAAAAGATGATTTCTCTCACAACTTCGTCATAATTTTGATTTCTGGAAGGCGCCAAATGAAAAATGACGGGCGCTGGGCCTAGGTATAAATAATGGATATATTTAGTAAAGGTAATTTAGTATAATGGTAAGAATTGGAAATGTTTGTTCTTGCAGGTCGTTTGCTGTTCTCTGGATACAATGATTACACGGTGAACGTCTGGGATACTCTGAAATGCGGGAGGGTATGTCTTCTGTACGGGCATGAGAATAGAGTGTCCTGTCTTCAGGTCAGTCCAGATGGAACAGCCCTGTCGACGGGATCGTGGGATTCAACGTTGAGAGTAAATCGAACAGAATATAAACAAAGCCAAATTAACAGTATAACTCATTAACAACTTTATTATTCTTCTTTTGTTTTAGGTCTGGGCATAAAAGTTCCACGATTTTATAAAACTCAAGCAGAACCAAATTGTATCGATTAGATAGATAGTGGATGATCGTTTTATCGGATGTGTTTACAAACAGTTTATGTTCATCATATCTTCGTGAAGTAGATTTATGTTTATATATATACTATATATATCATAATGCAGTTTTGTTAAACCAAAACCAACAACAGAAAAACGAACTCATACACTCCGGTTATATTAACTTATGTTGTAACAATCAAATAATTATTTGTTAATGCAAGTCAACGTATTGTTATTATTAATATATTACATTTTACTAAACCGATAAGATGTACTAGGTTTTGCCTGCGACGCAGAACGAAAGTTATTAATACACACTAGGTGGCTACATACAAAATCAACAACTACTCGTTATATATAAGAAAAGAACATAATTGTTAATTTAAAAAGTAAATTATATAATAATAATAAAGTAATTGTCAAGTAAACACGAAATAAACTGGTATTAATAATCACTGCGTTAGAATATTAATTAATAATTATGCGCTAGTCTCTTAAATTGTAAAACTCTCGTGCTTGAATTAACAAAATTGTATTGTTTTTGTTTTGTGAGAAAAGTGGGAAAATCCCTGCGCGGTTTTCGGTGCAGCTCGACTCCAATTATAAATTATTGCAGTTCCGACACAAGTTAACATCCATATATTAATATATTATATAAATATGTATAATACATGTTCCGCGATTGAAAACTTTATGTTCGTTCTGCCTTTGACGACAACACGTAAATAATAAATGTTAAGTCTAAAAAAAAAAACATTGGCGTTCATTTCTTGCATACATTCACACACTCACTGTTTTCAAATACATTATTATTATTATTGGTACTCGTTCTTTACAGGTCGAGGCCTCTCTCTTGAACACTAAACAAAAGAAAATTAAAAAAAAACAATCCAAAAATAAACTTAATTACCCTCGTAAAAATATTTAATTTTAAATTTTATTAATAAAAAAAAAACGATAATAAACTATATAATAGGTTTTTCTCTTCTAACTCTCTTGCTAGCAAAAAAATGGGAGAAAAGAAAAACCGTTCAGGCTACTCAGCTATACACGTCTTCATTTATAATACATGCAAAGAAAATAAAAAGTGATTAAATAATAAAATACAATAACATCATCATAAACAAAAATCTGTGAATCCTATGTACATTGACAGATGTCTCAATAATTAGTAAGTACTTAAATTTCTTCCTCTCTTCTATTTCTTTTTCTCTTTTCCTTCTCTGATAAATACATAACATGATATATTGTCAAGTTATATTTACATGCCTAAACTCATTTTTGAAACCTGTCTTTCTTTAATAATTAATTTATAGCATACTTTTTTTTTGTTCTCATTTTCTTCAACATTTGCTTTTAACAGTTTATTTTATCTTTCTTTTAAATCCTAATAAAAATCTCAACTCTATATATATCTGAAATTAAAAAAGGGAAAAGCGAGTAAACCGCAAAGAGAGAAGTAGGTTGAAAACTATGCGCTTAAAATTGGTTTCTTGTTTTGTATCATTAAAAAAGTAAACGTAGAATAGAGGTAACGAGAATTAATCTTAAATAATAATTATTAATAATAGTAATAAACACGGAAGAGAAACCACACTTGAATTTTTGAAGAAATAAAAAACATAAAATATCTTTAATAGCTAACAGTGTTCCGTTTTACCAGTACGAACGGAGACAATTTTGAACACGCTCTTTACTGTCTGTGTCTCAGGTTGGAATCCTTTCCGTGGTCGGGCGTGTTCTTCCTGAAAAAATAAGTTAACTTAAATCACACATTTAAAATGTAAATGCTCGTAACATATCGATATTGGTAAATATACAATTATACACTTCACATCTAATACATAAATACCAATAAACGATGCTGAAAATAAGGTACAAAAGAAGTTTAACGGTAATGATATTATATTATTACTTTAAGATTGTGACATCAAAAACAAAGTAATTGCTTATCTGTTGTATTTGCATTAAGTGCTTAAACATTGATAACGATATCTAGTGTACTAAACTAGTATTTTCTTTTCAGACAATTAAAAAACATTTCCAGTAAAGAAAATATAATTATTGGTTTGAATTTTGAAACATTTACTGTGTACAAATACTGCATTTGTAAATTTGATAAATATCTACTCTTTATTGTTAATCACGGGGTAAAAAATACTTATTCTTACTGCAATTCTAATAGTTTGCGGGGCTATGTGATCATCATGTCTATTTATAGAAATGACCTCAGCTGAAGCTTTAAAGCAGACAAATGGATTGAACGCAATTTTTTTTTATTAGTTTAGATTTTAGCGCATTTGTGGCGTTAAACAATTGTAAGTTTGCTCCAATTTTGACCATGATTAGGTTGAGCACGAGTTTTGCAGATAAGTGTTGATAAGATAAAAAGTCCTGATGCGTAGACAAAAAAGAATGATGCATTTGTAGCGAAAAAGAAACTTACTGGTCTGGGCTTTGGTCAGTATCACTTTCATCGAGCTCGGCCTTGTTGCGTTTCTTCTCGTAAATCAGGATGATCGCGCACAGGATGAAAACTTCGGCGCAGATGCCTAAGAATGGCCAAAGGGCAGCGTATTTATCTGAAATCGAAACGAAATTCAATTAAATTTCTTGCGAAGGATGAGTTGATGGATGGTAACCTTTGATCCGAACCATGGTATCATCCGTGTCGACAAAGTCCGGCTCGGATTGCCTGATTCCGATGCAGGTGTAAACTCCTCTGTCCGAGAGATCGGCCTCTCGGATGATCAGAACAGCATTATCCACACCCTTCTCTTCATCCCGTTCCAACACTACGCGATCCTCGCTCTCCTCGTAAGTTCTATTACCTGAAAAAAAAAATATAAATAGACTTAATACAATTCAATTATATGCAACTGATAAAAGTTTTTAACGAATCTACGATAGAATATATTATGATTTCTATTTGCCCTCAATTTCCTTTATACGAAAAACTTTCTACATCATACTGCAATACATTCCGCAAATATGTAGAGCATTTACGAAGCTAATTTGAACAACAATTAGTTGATTGCTTTGTTAATTTATCCTGTTGAGAATATAGAAATAACTGACATAGCTTTAAATTTTATGTTTATATCATAATAATACAAAATTCGTATTAATTCAAAGCATTTTAAATACTTATTTAAATATTAATCTACTTTTGTTGTTTATTCAAATAGAAAAATCTATGAATTGACAGATATGTCAATAAGTTAAATAGGTTAAAATCTGATTGATTCACAAAATTTGTGCATTGAGAAAAAGTTAATTCAGTTGATTTATTGATTATATCTTACCAATTTTCCACTTGATAACTGGCTTGGGTTTTCCGTAGACAGTGCACGGGATCCTTAGGATGTCGCCCTCGACGAAGTTCATGTTATCAGGTGTCTTCACTTTAAAATTACCTAAAATATTGTTTTGTTAAAAATAATCAAGTTGCTTGTGTTTGCATGCGAAACTCACTAAACATGTGAATGGTGGCAGATTTCGGCTCGTCATCGTTTTTAACATTAACAACGCACGAGTAATTTCCGATATCTTCGTCAATGGTCTTCCCAATCCTCAAGGAATGCTTTTTTCCATCCTTGGTAACTCTGAATTTTTCACTGCTTGTATCCAAATCCTTACCATCCTTCATCCTGAAAATTGGTAATTATTATTTGACTGTTGTATTTGTTATTTTTTGTTGCATACCATTTCATTGAGTACTCCTCTCCTTCAGATGCCTCAATGGTGCACTCAATGGTAGTGGAAGTACGGATATCAAACTTCTTGGATTGGTTGGTCTTGTACACCTCATCGTAATTGAGATTGATTTCAACTGGAAGTAATAGGAAGTTCAGCAAATGGTTTTACTGGTTATCTCCTCAACCTTGGATCAGTGATGGATGGTAAGTTTGTTTGTGGGGTGGCGGAAATTAGGGCATGAAGATGTGGGGCGGGTTTTTTTTTTGGGGGGTTTTTTGGCGTGCGGCGAACGTAAATATTGCCGTTAATTGAGAGTAATTGATGTTTGCAAAACACCACGCCCAGTGCGTTTGGAGCGAAAGGGGGACCAGTGGAGAAATCATTATTAACCCTATGTGTGGTAAACTTACTCTCAGATATGACAATTGTGGAGGTTGACAGCAGGATAAATAAAGCACCCAATTGATTCCTGAAATGCACCATTTTCACTGAGCGATGGTGCCGATCTTCTCTACACTATATCTGTAATATAGCACGACTATTTTTAACTTCCTTCGCTAAATAATGGAAGCTGCTCGCACTTCGAAGGCCACACACTCCTCGCTCACGCACGCACCACACAGTTCAACGTGTGCTAGAATATCATTACTGAGACAGTGAATATTCGTCGGTCGCTTCTCGTTCTCGGGAATGGCTACCGTTATCAAAAACACAAATATCACGAGGCGCTCGCTGATAGCGTTACGTAAAGTTCGGATCGTAGTAGTATACGGTCTAGCAACCAGCTGTCACCTCTGACGGCGCCTGTCATTCCACCGCAAGAAATCTGCCTCAAGTGGGGAGAAATTCCGCCCGACGCGTGCGTACTTCGTAACGCGTGCGTCGCGACGCCTCGTCCGCGTCCCGACGTCACCACTCGATTTCCCTGCGCGAAACAAAAGATTCATTGTTACCGCTCCAGATCTGCGCTGCAGATCATGCAGATCGTCACCACCAGATATCATCCTTCTCACTCTCTCTCATTCACTCTTTCCTTATGTACATATTGGTTTATATACACACCAATATATAACGATAGATTACGACGAGGACGACTCGTTCGATTTTGCTCTATGCCTCTATTATCCTTCCTATTAGTATTAATCGAATCACCGACCTCATTCCTATCCCTCCGACGTTACCAAAACTACCCTGGACGATTCTCAAAAATACAGTCATTATTTTCCAATTATTTTTCACAATGTTTATATAACAATAATACAATATTGTTTAGCAAACATTATGTTGTTGTACATAAATTACTCTTTAATTGATCATATTTCAATTTAGTACAATACAACCCCCAGTGTAAATACATATACAATATTTATTCGTATCTAAATAGTAATACATAACTCATAACATAATTCTCATTTCATTTTCTTCATGTTTTAAAATCATTATAATATTTAGGAAGCCAAATAATTTATTAGTTATTTGTTTATTATTATACCTTGATTTACTATTTGTAAAAAGTATGCTGGATAAAAGTCAATTTCAGGATTGTTAACTAACCTTCGTAATTACATTTTTTCCAATTCTATTTTCTTAAATTATGGACGAACGTTAAAATTTTCAGTTTAGATTTTTGATTCCGTAAATCCAACGTTTCTAAAGTATTTCAAAAAAGTTTTCCAAACACTTCAATAGGGAAACTGCTGTCGAAAAATCAGTTTTTGGTTTTGTAACAGTATTTACGTTCAACAAAATATCATAGCATTATTTATTTATTCGCTTTTTATTTTATATTGTTTGTCTAATTTTTTTCTAATAGGCTTTATGGAATTTATTCTATACTTCTATAAGGATCGTTGTTTGTTTTATTATTTTGAGTTGTTGTTAATATAAGGTAGTTTGTTGAATATTTTCCATTCGTTATCAAAAGTAACAGTATTGGACATTATTATGCTCAACATCCGTTGATAATACCGCAATTAATGCATTTATCGAAATTCAAATATGTTAAGCATACAAAATGTTTGTAATGAAAGTAATAGTTGATAATTTTCCCTATTTAATAATTTATTTGTCAAGTTACATCAAAAGAAATATCAGCAGATTTTGATTGGCTAAGTTGCATACTTCCATTCATTGTTGGATGGAAGGAACAGAACAGAACAGATTTTGATTGGTGCAATTATAGCAGACATTGCATCTATCTATGACCATGACTGCAATTAATACAAATATGTAGAGCATATACAAGGTTAATGCAAGTAACAATTCATTAATTGCTTTGTTGATTTATCCAATTAATTGCCTGTTGATACTATTCAAGGATTATTATTTAATAGAAAGTTTCCCACAAAATTATCGCGTATTTCTTTACAGTTGTTACAAGTATTTCTAGTTCTGTTTAAATTTGTTTGTTACTTGATATATGATGTTGCGGATTATTCATTAAATGTTATTAGGCACATACCTAGGGGCCTCAGGCTATAGTATTTAAAAAAAATGTTTTTATTAGTGATAATTATTAATAATAATCTGTACCCTTTATTTTATCTTATTATCGGTTATTATAAAATGTATTTTTTTATAATTAATAAATTAAATAAGTAGACTACCAGACGAGCGCCTAAGGTCAGTCAATTTTCAAAAACTCAAAAGGTTATGTTTTTAATAAGTTGTTTGTGATTGTTTGTTTGCTTCCTATTAAAGTTAATAGAAAAATATGCAGGCTTCGAGTGAGAATAGTAGGAAAAGAATAAATTTCGATGTAGTCCCTATGAATGCAGTAATATGCAAGAAACGTAAGATTAGTGAATCAAGTACTGCTTCAAGCACTGGTTCTTCCACATTAAACAAAGCAACCACTTCAAAGAAAAGAAGATATAAGAAGGCAAGGATGGATTCCTCCCTTCCGAATATATTGGGCATGGACTGTCAAGCCACACCAAAATGTCGACCTAAGAGGGACTACCAAGAAATTGACAATATTTTGTCCGAGATTGAACTGGAGTTGAAACCCAAAACTAAAAAACTAAATAAGTCTCTTCCATCAAAATTGAGCAAGGCATCAAAAGCACCCAAGTTTACCATCATTGAATCCTCAGATTCTGAAGTCAGTACTGCAAGTGTAAGGACACCACAAAAGTCTAATGTTACTGAAACAGATGTGCAAACTTCAATTTCATCAACTAAAAGTAAGGCAAGCAAAAAGAAAAGTAACAAAAATAAGAAAGAAGATTTACAGAATCTTTTGAAATTAATTAAAAATGATTTATCAAAGGAAGGACAGAACTATGAATCTGATAAATCTTGTAGCAACAAAATAAAGGATTTATTACCAGAAGATATTGTTTATGATAATACTAGATTTAATAAGAAAAAAAATGCAGATGCATTACTGACTGATAGTGAAGAAGCAATAAAAGGTAAGAAAAAGAAAAGCATTGAGCAAAGAGCAACAATTACTAAAGGGAAAGATGAAAATATGATAAATATATTGGATGTGGTAACAGTGAACCAGAAAGATCATCCTGTAAAAAAATCTGTGAAAGGAAGCAAATGTCTGAGGAAGGTAAATGAGGAATTAGCAATAAATCTTAAAGAACAGGATGATGATAAATTATTAATGATTAAAGAATCTACAGGATCTGTTAAGCATAATATTAAAAAATCAGCAAAGAAAAAGGAAGAACACAAAAATGTTATTAACTTGGATATATTAACTAATGATTTCAAATTGGAGAAAGAAAAATCACCTGATGACAAAAAATCCAAGAGAAAAAAAAAGTCCAATATAATTAGAATTAAAATAAATGAATTACTGAAATTCAAGTCACCAAATACTGATCAAAAAAGACTTGGGAAGGAAGATGAGGAATTAGTCAATGCTCAAGAACTTGTTGATGGTAATGTATTGATGATTAAGGAATCTCCAGAATCCTCAATGGAAATGTTAAATTCTGTTGAGAATTTGCAAAATGTAAATTTAACAAAAGTTAATGATGGCAAAAAACAGAAAACGAAGCAAATATTGAAATGTGGCAATTTAACGGATGACGAGGAATTATATGAACTGAACAACCAGAAAAAAAGTGTTGAAGAAACAATAAAGTATCTGAATGAAAGTATGAATATTAAAATTGAGGACTCTATTAATGAGCCAGATATTCACCATGAATTGATTATCAAGCAATCTCCAGTCACATCTGCAGCAGAAATGGACAGTGAAGATGAACAATTACATTTACAGAGAAATACTATGGTATGTTTGGAGAAAGTAAATAATAATGAAAATAATTCTGAGAAGAGCACAGAAACTATAATTAATAAACAATCTGATTCTCGATTAACGATGTCTGAACAATATTCAGAAAAAGCAACAAAGCAAAATAGAGGTGCTGAATTTGAAGAAGTGCTGACGGTAAATAATATTAGCCAGAAAGATATTGAAACAACTTTATGCAGTCCAAGTGTAAGTGGAAAGAAAAATATATTATCGATACAAACCGAAAATACATTAAGAGAGGAAATACGCTCAACAGTCTTGGCAGAAACATGCAAAAGAAATGGCTCAGAGTGTAAAATAAATGAAATTGGGATTTTCAAAAAATCGCTTACTCCAGAAACAAGGGAAAATAATAACGCAGATATTGAGCAACAATTTCCTATGAATGATTTGCAAATGAGTTTATCCGATAACGAGCTAAACTGTTCTGTGGTAATAAAAAGTTTCAATAGGAAAAACTATTTGAAGACCAAAAAGCACAAAATTAAACACAATGAGCCGATTAATTCGAATAAAACAATGTCAAGTAGTATTCATTTCGATGTAATCAGCGATTGTGCGCAAACCTCTACACAACTCGATGTAATAAGTAGTATTAAAATGGACAGTGCAAAACCAGGATCGAGCAAAAATTATGATGAAAAAACAAATGACGATGACTTAAAAGAAATGTTGAAAATTGAAACAATGCCGAACGAAGTTTTATCCGCTTCTGAGCTAAATGATTTGCACGATGAACCAGTATGTGAAGGAGTTGTAAAGGATGCAAATCAATCGAAATTGGATAAAAAATACGCGGCTTTGGATAATATAGTTGAAGATTGCGTGCAATCTTTGATTAAATGCAAAGCAGAGAAAAAGGAAAGAAACAGAAGGAAACTTATGTACGTTGGTAGACAGGACTTAAATCGAGTTCTAAAAAACGACCAAAATAAACTCGTAAAGAATGTTGAGAGAGGATGCAAACCGATACATAATATAAAGAATATCAGTTTCGATACACAGAAGATGATAACGGAGGCTGTAAGAATGGCCATACTCAAGAGGGATTGGGATAGCATTCCATATTTGTTGTCGCACGCAATGGAAATGGGAAACAGTTATTTTCCAGGATATATTTCGGAGGTAATTATTTTACAATTAACCTTAAATTTTGTATTAATAACGCTCTTTACAGACGCTGATGATGTACTTAATGGTACGCAGGAATGAAGGCAACAATGAAGTATTGCTGGAGGAATGCCAGAAATTGATGTTCAGAAAAATGACTGAAAAAGATAAAATCTCCGAACTGGTGATGCATCTGGACGAAGAATGAATAATCTTATTTACAAAAAATATTTTATACAGAATGTTCAAAATTATTGTCGAAAAACCTTTATTTATTTATGTTGAGAAGAATTCGTTTTCGTTGCATATTCTATTATTTTGTTATAATAAAATATATATTATTTTCTTCTTCTTCGGAAATATGCGGCCTCCATCTATGGTGGGCCGAATTAAATTTAGCTGCGTCCTGTCGACGCCTGTTGCCAGCAGGGAGACTTCAGAGGATACGTCTGTTTTGGTATTTAATTTTTATCCAAAAACGGTTGGTACGAGGCTGAATACCAGCCGAAGAGAGACGATCGGATGAATTCGGAACCGTTCGGAATAGTTCGCGTGGTTTGCGTTTTATGGAAACAAAGGAACAGAAAAAACAAGATAAATTTTGACCGTTGTAAGAATTGTAAGAACACAAACAAGCAAGTAATAATTCTATAATTATTATATATTTGTGTGTAAGTTACTTGCACAGTTACTATCATCAACAATATTAATTAAACGACCGACTATGAGGAGGGAATTGCTGGACACTGCTTGAGAGGTAATTAAACCATTGATGTACTGTGGAACTTAAATGCTAATAATACATGTGTATTTTTTAGAGTAGATGAATCTGTTATGAGTATACGTGGATCATCTATGAGGAGTAAGCTGCTGGACATTGCTTGAGAGGTTATTAAACCATTGATGTACTGCTGAACTTAAATGCTAATAATAATAATAATATGTGTATTTTTTAGTGTAGATGAATCTGTTATGAGTATATGTGGATCATCTATGAGGAGTAGGCTGCTGTACATTGCTTGAGAGGTAATTAAACCATTGATGTACTGCTGAACTTAAATGCTAATAATAAATGTGTATTTTTTAGTGTAGATGAATCTGTTATGAGTATATGTGGATCATCTATGAGAAGTAAGCTGCTGGACATTGCTTGAGAGGTAATTAAACCATTGATGTACTGCTGAACTTAAATGCTAATAATAAATGTGTATTTTTTAGAGTGGAAGGACCATCTTGATTGGATTCATATCAGAATACACTGCAGGGATCATTGCTGTTGCTGCCTTGTGTTTGTATCACAAAGTTAATTGTTATTTGGAAAATAAAATATTTTGTTAAAAAAAAATTATTTATATACACACACACACGCACACATATATATATGTATATATTCACTCTTGACTAGTGAGCATCGTTGCCGAATAACATTTTTTTTGAGATGATTGGAATTGATGGAACTGACGACTCTTGTTCTTTTGGCCCGAGTGCAGGGAATGTCTGTTCCTTGATCTCCCTGTAGATGGAGCACCCCCTATAGTTTGAAGGGCGACTGCCCCTGCACAAAGCACATGTTGCTGGAGTGTCTGGTGATTTTTGGCACTCATTGGAAAAATGACTTTGTCCACACATCACGGTTGTTTCCCGCAGTAATTTTTTGTATGCCCATAACACTGGCAGCGGAGACATTGAGGTACTTCCTTATTCCTGTGCAGGGCCTCAAAAGATATGCGTTGATCTCCCAGTCGCAACACAGCATTAAAAATTAGCGACAACTTTTTAAGACTGTCCACATTTTACAATTTTACACATCACAGTTGTTTCTCGCAGTAATTTTTTGTATGCCCATAACACTGGCAGTGGAGACATTGAGGTACTTCCTTATTACTGTGCAAAGCCTCAAAAGATATGCGTTGATCTCCCAGTCGCAGCACAGCATTAAAAATTAGCGACAACTTTTTAAGACTGTACACATTTTACACATCACAGTTGTTTCCCGCAGTAATTTTTTGTATGTCCATAACACTGGCAGCGGAGACATTGAGGTACTTCCTTATTCTTGTGCGGAGCCTCAAAAGATATGCGTTGATCTCCCAGTCGCAACACAGCATTACAAATTAGCGACAACTTTTTAAGACTTTGTCCACATTTTACACATCACGGTTGTTTCCCGCAGTAATTTTTTATATGTCCAAACACTTGCAGCGGAGACATTGAGGTACTTCCTTATTCTTGTGCAGAGCCTCAAAAGATATGCATTGATCTCCCAGTCGCAACACAGCATTACAAATTAGCGGCAACTTTTTAAGACTTTGTCCACATTTTACACATCACGGTTGTTTCCCGCAGTAATTTTTTATATGTCCATAACACTTGCAGCGGAGACATTGAGGTACTTCCTTATTCTTGTGCGGAGCCTCAAAAGATATGCGTTGATCTCCCAGTCACAACACAGCATTACAAATTAGCGACAACTTTTTAAGACTTTGTCCACATTTTACACATCACGGTTGTTTCCCGCAGTAATTTTTTGTATGTCCATAACACTGGCAGCAGAGACATTGAGGTACTTCCTTATTCTTGTGCGGAGCCTCAAAAGATATGCGTTGATCTCCCAGTCGCAACACAGCATTACAAATTAGCGACAACTTTTTAAGACTTTGTACACATTTTACACATCACGGTTGTTTCCCGCAGTAATTTTTTATATGTCCAAACACTTGCAGCGGAGACATTGAGGTACTTCCTTATTCTTCTGCGGAGCCTCAAAAGATATGCGTTGATCTCCCAGTCGCAACACAGCATTACAAATTAGCGACAACTTTTTAAGACTTTGTCCACATTTTACACATCACGGTTGTTTCCCGCAGTAATTTTTTGTGTGTCCATAACACTGGCAGCGGAGACATTGAGGTACTTCCTTATTCTTGTGCGGAGCCTCAAAAGATATGCGTTGATCTCCCAGTCGCAACGCAGCATTACAAATTAGCGACAACTTTTTAAGACTTTGTCCACATTTTACACATCACGGTTGTTTCCCGCAGTAATTTTTTGTATGTCCATAACACTTGCAGCGGAGACATTGAGGTACTTCCTTATTCTTGTGCGGAGCCTCAAAAGATATGCGTTGATCTCCCAGTCGCAACACAGCATTACAAATTAGCGACAACTTTTTAAGACTTTGTCCACATTTTACACATCACAGTTGTTTCCCGCAGTAATTTTTTGTATATCCATAACACTGGGAGCGGAGACATTGAGGTACTTCCTTATTCTTGTGCGGAGCCTCAAAAGATATGCGTTGATCTCCCAGTCGCAACACAGCATTAAAAATCAGCAACAACTTTTAAGACTGTCCACATTTTACACATCACGGTTGTTTCCCGCAGTAATTTTTTGTATGTCCATAACACTTGCAGCGGAGACATTGAGGTACTTCCTTATTCTTCTGCGGAGCCTCAAAACATATGCGTTGATCTCCCAGTCGCAACACAGCATTACAAATTAGCGACAACTTTTTAAGACTTTGCCCACATTTTACACATCACAGTTGTTTCCCGCAGCAATTTTTTGTATGTCCATAACACTGGCAGCAGAGACATTGAGGTACTTCCTTATTCTTGTGCGGAGCCTCAAAAGATATGCGTTGATCTCCCAGTCGCAACACAGCATTACAAATTAGCGACAACTTTTTAAGACTTTGTCCACATTTTACACATCACAGTTGTTTCCCGCAGTAATTTTTTATATGTCCAAACACTTGCAGCGGAGACATTGAGGTACTTCCTTATTCTTGTGCGGAGCCTCAAAAGATATGCGTTGATCTCCCAGTCGCAACACAGCATTACAAATTAGCGACAACTTTTTAAGACTTTGGCCACATTTTACACATCACGGTTGTTTCCCGCAGTAATTTTCTGTATATCCATAACACTGGCAGCGGAGACATTGAGGTACTTCCTTATTCTTGTGCGGAACCTCAAAAGATATGCGTTGATCTCCCAGTCGCAACACAGCATTAAAAATCAGCAACAACTTTTAAGACTGTCCACATTTTACACATCACGGTTGTTTCCCGGAGTAATTTTTTGTATGTCCATAACACTTGCAGCGGAGACATTGAGGTACTTCCTTATTTTTGTGCGGAGCCTCAAAACATATGCGTTGAACTCCCAGTCGCAACACAGCATTAAAAATTAGCGACAACTTTTTAAGACTGTTCACATTTTACAATTTTACACATCACGGTTGTTTCCCACAGTAATTTTTTGTATATCCATAACACTGGCAGCGGAGACATTGAGGTACTTCCTTATTCTTGTGCGGAGCCTCAAAAGATATGCGTTGATCTCCCAGTCGCAACACAGCATTACAAATTAGCGACAACTTTTTAAGACTTTGTCCACATTTTACACATCACAGTTGTTTCCCGCAGCAATTTTTTGTATGTCCATAACACTGGCAGCAGAGACATTGAGGTACTTCCTTATTCTTGTGCGGAGCCTCAAAAGATATGCGTTGATCTCCCAGTCGCAACACAGCATTACAAATTAGCGACAACTTTTTAAGACTTTGTCCACATTTTACACATCACAGTTGTTTCCCGCAGTAATTTTTTGTATGTCCATAACACTGGCAGCGGAGACATTGAGGTACTTCCTTATTCTTGTGCGGAGCCTCAAAAGATATGCGTGATCTCCCAGTCGCAACACAGCATTAAAAATTTGCGACAACTTTTTAAGACTTTGTCTACATTTTACACATCACAGTTGTTTCCTGCAGTAATTTTTTGTATGCCCATAACACTGGCAGCGGAGACATTGAGGTACTTCCTTATTCTTCTGCGGAGCCTCAAAAGATAGACGTCACTTGCATTCTTCTTAGGTGTAGCGGACCATGCTGCTGCCTGGATGGATGGTGTTGTTTGTTCTTGTGTTTTGTCTGTACTATTTCTTATATTCGATATGTTCTTTACATGATGCCCCATATCTTCTAATTCCTTTCTTATATCTTCAGTGCTGCATGAGAAATGCATGTTGCGCAATACCACTCTAAACGCTCGATCTGCCTTAAGCTGATAAGAATGGCAGGCACGAATGGCACGGAATGTTTTTATTTTTGACGAGTTCGCCAATTTTGTGGTAGTCGCTAATGGTTGCACTTTGACTTGTTTGCTTGTTTGTGTCCTACTAGCTTAAGCGGTAAATTTAAAAAATTATGTAAATTTGGTAGCCTAAAATTCATGAAAATTTGATATTTTCAAATTATCAAAATTATTGAAATACAGGTTAATAACGATTTTGTAATTAAGAGTACATTAAAAATTATTTTGAATAATTCCTAATTTTAGATGTTTATAATTCTTATTAGTAAAATTTTATAAATATTAGATACTATTTAATAGTGAATTAAGTTATATCAATGTTGTTTTTATTAAATACTTTTATCTAGGAATATAATTAAAAAAGTAACTATTATGTAACTATAAGTGGACGGATTAATAATATTTTTGTGTGGATTTTCAAATCCCTAAGAGATCATCTGTAGAATCCATATTCATATTGGCTTCTGGTGAACATCTGCAGTAAGGGCAATAGCCCTTTTGCAACATTTGAAACTCGAAATCGTCTACGTGAAATGACTATAAATAAAAATATAGATTAGTCTGTGAATATCAAGTCCATGTAAATTTACTTACTTTAAAGCAATAATCGCACATGGTTATTTGCAAGTCGGGTAACAAATTTCTATAAAACTGGTATTTCAACGGTGGTTCGTACTTGCAGACCAAAACCGTGGAGCTATCAATATTCAATAAATCGTTGCGGCCCAATACGATAGAAGCTAACTCCTTGCCATCTAGATTGAGGCGAGTCGAAAACGGATCGTTGGTCACTGTAAAGACACTGCTTTTTCGAAGCTTAAAAAAAGTTTATTCAACTTTGACAGCGAATTACGTGAAAACAGTAACTGCTACAATTATACCAGTATATATGTTTCAAAGAATGAACATTCGGCTTTAATTTGGTAGCTCAATAATTAATTTATCTCGCGTACTTTTCGAGATATAAGCAAAAATGTAAAGACACTGCTTTTTCGAAGCTTAAAAAAAGTTTATTCAACTTTGACAGCGAATTACGTGAAAACAGTAACTGCTACAATTATACCAGTATATACGTTTCAAAGAATGAACATTCGGCTTTAATTTCGTAGCTCAATAATTAATTTATCTCGCGTACTTTTCGAGATATAAGCAAAAATGTAAAGACACTGCTTTTTTGAAGCTTAAAAAAAAGTTTATTCAACTTTGACAGCGAATTACGCGAAAACAGTAACTGCTACAATTATACCAGTATATACGTTTCAAAGAATGAACATTCGGCTTTAATTTGGTAGCTCAATAATTAATTTATCTCGCGTACTTTTCGAGATATAAGCAAAAATGTAAAGACACTGCTTTTTTGAAGCTTAAAAAAAAGTTTATTCAATTTTGACAGCGAATTACGCGAAAACAGTAACTGCTACAATTATACCAGTATATACGTTTCAAAGAATGAACATTCGGCTTTAATTTGGTAGCTCAAGAATTAATTTATCTCGCGTACTTTTCGAGATATAAGCAAAAATGTAAAGACACTGCTTTTTCGAAGCTTAAAAAAAAGTTTATTCAACTTTGACAGCGAATTACGCGAAAACAGTAACTGCTACAATTATACCAGTATATACGTTTCAAAGAATGGACATTCGGCTTTAATTTGGTAGCTCAATAATTAATTTATCTCGCGTACTTTTCGAGATATAAGCAAAAATGTAAAGACACTGCTTTTTTGAAGCTTAAAAAAAAGTTTATTCAACTTTGACAGCGAATTACGCGAAAACAGTAACTGCTACAATTATACCAGTATATACGTTTCAAAGAATGAACATTCGGCTTTAATTTGGTAGCTCAATAATTAATTTATCTCGCGTACTTTTCGAGATATAAGCAAAAATGTAAAGACACTGCTTTTTTGAAGCTTAAAAAAAAGTTTATTCAATTTTGACAGCGAATTACGCGAAAACAGTAACTGCTACAATTATACCAGTATATACGTTTCAAAGAATGAACATTCGGCTTTAATTTGGTAGCTCAAGAATTAATTTATCTCGCGTACTTTTCGAGATATAAGCAAAAATGTAAAGACACTGCTTTTTCGAAGCTTAAAAAAAAGTTTATTCAACTTTGACAGCGAATTACGTGAAAACAGTAACTGCTACAATTATACCAGTATATACGTTTCAAAGAATGAACATTCGGCTTTAATTTCGTAGCTCAATAATTAATTTATCTCGCGTACTTTTCGAGATATAAGCAAAAATGTAAAGACACTGCTTTTTTGAAGCTTAAAAAAAAGTTTATTCAACTTTGACAGCGAATTACGCGAAAACAGTAACTGCTACAATTATACCAGTATATACGTTTCAAAGAATGAACATTCGGCTTTAATTTGGTAGCTCAATAATTAATTTATCTCGCGTACTTTTCGAGATATAAGCAAAAATGTAAAGACACTGCTTTTTTGAAGCTTAAAAAAAAGTTTATTCAATTTTGACAGCGAATTACGCGAAAACAGTAACTGCTACAATTATACCAGTATATACGTTTCAAAGAATGAACATTCGGCTTTAATTTGGTAGCTCAAGAATTAATTTATCTCGCGTACTTTTCGAGATATAAGCAAAAATGTAAAGACACTGCTTTTTCGAAGCTTAAAAAAAAGTTTATTCAACTTTGACAGCGAATTACGCGAAAACAGTAACTGCTACAATTATACCAGTATATACGTTTCAAAGAATGGACATTCGGCTTTAATTTGGTAGCTCAATAATTAATTTATCTCGCGTACTTTTCGAGATATAAGCAAAAATGTAAAGACACTGCTTTTTTGAAGCTTAAAAAAAAGTTTATTCAACTTTGACAGCGAATTACGCGAAAACAGTAACTGCTACAATTATACCAGTATATACGTTTCAAAGAATGAACATTCGGCTTTAATTTGGTAGCTCAATAATTAATTTATCTCGCGTACTTTTCGAGATATAAGCAAAAATGTAAAGACACTGCTTTTTTGAAGCTTAAAAAAAAGTTTATTCAATTTTGACAGCGAATTACGCGAAAACAGTAACTGCTACAATTATACCAGTATATACGTTTCAAAGAATGAACATTCGGCTTTAATTTGGTAGCTCAAGAATTAATTTATCTCGCGTACTTTTCGAGATATAAGCAAAAATGTAAAGACACTGCTTTTTCGAAGCTTAAAAAAAAGTTTATTCAACTTTGACAGCGAATTACGCGAAAACAGTAACTGCTACAATTATACCAGTATATACGTTTCAAAGAATGGACATTCGGCTTTAATTTGGTAGCTCAATAATTAATTTATCTCGCGTACTTTTCGAGATATAAGCAAAAATGTAAAGACACTGCTTTTTCGAAGCTTAAAAAAAAGTTTATTCAACTTTGACAGCGAATTACGCGAAAACAGTAACTGCTACAATTATACCAGTATATACGTTTCAAAGAATGAACATTCGGCTTTAATTTGGTAGCTCAATAATTAATTTATCTCGCGTACTTTTCGAGATATAAGCAAAAATGTAAAGACACTGCTTTTTTGAAGCTTAAAAAAAAGTTTATTCAACTTTGACAGCGAATTACGCGAAAACAGTAACTGCTACAATTATACCAGTATATACGTTTCAAAGAATGAACATTCGGCTTTAATTTGGTAGCTCAATAATTAATTTATCTCGCGTACTTTTCGAGATATAAGCAAAAATGTAAAGACACTGCTTTTTCGAAGCTTAAAAAAAAGTTTATTCAACTTTGACAGCGAATTACGCGAAAACAGTAACTGCTACAATTATACCAGTATATACGTTTCAAAGAATGAACATTCGGCTTTAATTTGGTAGCTCAATAATTAATTTATCTCGCGTACTTTTCGAGTAATAAGCAAAAATGTAAAGACACTGCTTTTTCGAAGCTTAAAAAAAAGTTAATTCAACTTTGACAGCGAATTACGCGAAAACAGTAACTGCTACAATTATACCAGTATATACGTTTCAAAGAATGAACATTCGGCTTTAATTTGGTAGCTCAATCATTAATTTATCTCGCGTACTTTTCGAGATATAAGCAAAAATGTAAAGACACTGCTTTTTTGAAGCTTAAAAAAAAGTTTATTCAACTTTGACAGCGAATTACGCGAAAACAGTAACTGCTACAATTATACCAGTATATACGTTTCAAAGAATGAACATTCGGCTTTAATTTGGTAGCTCAATAATTAATTTATCTCGCGTACTTTTCGAGATATAAGCAAAAATGTAAAGACACTGCTTTTTCGAAGCTTAAAAAAAAGTTTATTCAACTTTGACAGCGAATTACGCGAAAACAGTAACTGCTACAATTATACCAGTATATACGTTTCAAAGAATGGACATTCGGCTTTAATTTGGTAGCTCAATAATTAATTTATCTCGCGTACTTTTCGAGATATAAGCAAAAATGTAAAGACACTGCTTTTTCGAAGCTTAAAAAAAAGTTTATTCAACTTTGACAGCGAATTACGCGAAAACAGTAACTGCTACAATTAT
This sequence comes from Nicrophorus investigator, assembly GCA_963457615.1. Lineage (NCBI taxonomy): Eukaryota > Metazoa > Arthropoda > Insecta > Coleoptera > Silphidae > Nicrophorus > Nicrophorus investigator. Next base: position 27,337,101 of record OY735141.1, read on the forward strand.
ACCAGTATATACGTTTCAAAGAATGAACATTCGGCTTTAATTTGGTAGCTCAATAATTAATTTATCTCGCGTACTTTTCGAGATATAAGCAAAAATGTAAAGACACTGCTTTTTTGAAGCTTAAATAAAGTTTATTCAACTTTGACAGCGAATTACGCGAAAACAGTAACTGCTACAATTATACCAGTATATACGTTTCAAAGAATGAACATTCGGCTTTAATTTGGTAGCTCAATAATTAATTCATCTCGCGTACTTTTCGAGATATAAGCAAAAATGTAAAGACACTGCTTTTTCGAAGCTTAAAAAAAGTTTATTCAACTTTGACAGCGAATTACGCGAAAACAGTAACTGCTACAATTATACCAGTATATACGTTTCAAAGAATGGACATTCGGCATTAATTTGGTAGCTCAATAATTAATTTATCTCGCGTACTTTTCGAGATATAAGCAAAAATGTAAAGACACTGCTTTTTTGAAGCTTAAAAAAAAGTTTATTCAATTTTGACAGCGAATTACGCGAAAACAGTAACTGCTACAATTATACCAGTATATACGTTTCAAAGAATGAACATTCGGCTTTAATTTGGTAGCTCAAGAATTAATTTATCTCGCGTACTTTTCGAGATATAAGCAAAAATGTAAAGACACTGCTTTTTCGAAGCTTAAAAAAAAGTTTATTCAACTTTGACAGCGAATTACGCGAAAACAGTAACTGCTACAATTATACCAGTATATACGTTTCAAAGAATGAACATTCGGCTTTAATTTGGTAGCTCAATAATTAATTTATCTCGCGTACTTTTCGAGATATAAGCAAAAATGTAAAGACACTGCTTTTTTGAAGCTTAAAAAAAAGTTTATTCAATTTTGACAGCGAATTACGCGAAAACAGTAACTGCTACAATTATACCAGTATATACGTTTCAAAGAATGGACATTCGGCTTTAATTTGGTAGCTCAATAATTAATTTATCTCGCGTACTTTTCGAGATATAAGCAAAAATGTAAAGACACTGCTTTTTCGAAGCTTAAAAAAAAGTTTATTCAACTTTGACAGCGAATTACGCGAAAACAGTAACTGCTACAATTATACCAGTATATACGTTTCAAAGAATGAACATTCGGCTTTAATTTGGTAGCTCAATAATTAATTTATCTCGCGTACTTTTCGAGATATAAGCAAAAATGTAAAGACACTGCTTTTTTGAAGCTTAAAAAAAAGTTTATTCAACTTTGACAGCGAATTACGCGAAAACAGTAACTGCTACAATTATACCAGTATATACGTTTCAAAGAATGAACATTCGGCTTTAATTTGGTAGCTCAATAATTAATTTATCTCGCGTACTTTTCGAGATATAAGCAAAAATGTAAAGACACTGCTTTTTCGAAGCTTAAAAAAAAGTTTATTCAACTTTGACAGCGAATTACGCGAAAACAGTAACTGCTACAATTATACCAGTATATACGTTTCAAAGAATGAACATTCGGCTTTAATTTGGTAGCTCAATAATTAATTTATCTCGCGTACTTTTCGAGATATAAGCAAAAATGTAAAGACACTGCTTTTTCGAAGCTTAAAAAAAAGTTTATTCAACTTTGACAGCGATTTATGCGAAAACAGTAACTGCTACAATTATACCAGTATATACGTTTCAAAGAATGAACATTCGGCTTTAAGTTGGTAGCTCAATAATTAATTTATCTCGCGTACTTTTCGAGATATAAGCAAAAATGTAAAGACAATGCTTTTTCGAAGTTTAAAAAAAAAAATATTCAACTTTGACAGCGAATTACGCGAAAACAGTAACTGCTACAATTATAGCAGTATATACGTTTCAAAGAATGAACATTCGGCTTTAATTTGGTAGCTCAATAATTAATTTATTTCGCGTACTTTTCGAGATATAAGCAAAAATGTAAAGACACTGCTTTTTTGAAGCTTAAAAAGTCATTCGATCCCAAATAATCCTTAAACAAAATTCTTATTAAATTTCGAATGTTAAAAAAAATAGTAGCTAACCTGCGCTTGATCGAACATTCGCAAATCTGTGTACATTGTGAGCGCTTTATGTTCTTGTCCTGCCTTCTGGTACAACCTGGCAGCTTCCTTAAATTTTCCCCTGTAAGCGTAAACATCTGCGATCATAACTTTCTTATTGTTGTCTCCTTTCTTCATGCGTTCCAACATATCCCTGATCAATTCTAAATAGTTGAAATCCTGCAGTTTTATAAATGCGAGTCGAGCTATATCGAAATTCAAGTTCTCTAATGCAGCATGTCCTAGTTCTTCCCAATCTCCATCCGTTACACCTAAATATAGTATAAGTTATCACTAATTCATTTCACATTAGATTAATAATTTTACCTAAACACGCGACTTTATGGGCTTCGCTGAACATTTTCTTCTCAATGTATTGGTACATAGGAGCACTCAAGGGTAACTCGAGAGTGATCATCGCTGATCCATTCAAACAAAATACTTTAGACCCGGTCAAACCTACCACGAAACCATTCAACTTTTGCCTATGCGCCGGAAAATCTTCAACTTTTATTAACAATAAATTAGGTCCACTGAACGCCAACATATCTTCATACTGCGTGTTCCAAGCTATACTATTAGTATTTGGTTCCTGCAAGTAAATGCATAAATTATATTCTTCACTAACGACTAAATTGTTTTATACGAAACCTGATATAATAACCGCAGCGAACTTTTGCTTCCTCTGACTTAAATCGAGGCATCTGATTGGAGCGTTCACCGTGACTTTAAGCAAAGGGAAGGAATTGTCCAAATATACTTCCCAGACTTGCCCATTCTTCAAACCCAGAATAAGCCCTTCTTGTCTTGGCGGTCCTCCGATTATTTTGATATATCTAATAGGACTTTCCAAGATCCACTCCCTTTCTTGGACGCCAGCAAATGATAAACTCTGCAATTTCCTTTCCTGGCACACGACCAAATGCTCGCTGCATATCACTAACAAGCTGCAATTTAACTCTGTAATGCATATCGTTGGCATCATTCGAATACAGCTCGTAAATCACTACACGCTCGGGCAGTTGCACAGCCAATCGGTGTTTGTAAATCGCTATTTTCTTAATAAGATCTCTGCACTTGATCCGCACCTTCTGCTCGGTTAATAAGTGTTGAATAATCACGTCAGTCATGCAATGTCCAGCAGCTTACTCCTCATAGATGATCCACGTATACTCATAACAGATTCATCTACTCTAAAAAATACACATTTATTATTAGCATTTAAGTTCAGCAGTACATCAATGGTTTAATTACCTCTCAAGCAGTGTCCAGCAGCTCCCTCCTCATAGTCGGTCGTTTAATTAATATTGTTGATGATAGTAACTGTGCAAGTAACTTACACACAAATATATAATAATTATAGAATTATTACTTACTTGCTTGTTTGTGTTCTTACAATTCTTACAACGGTCAAAATTTATCTTGTTTTTTCTGTTCCTTTGTTTCCATAAAACGCAAACCACGCGAACTATTCCGAACGGTTCCGAATTCATCCGATCGTCTCTCTTCGGCTGGTATTCAGCCTCGTACCAACCGTTTTTGGATAAAAATTAAATACCAAAACAGACGTATCCTCTGAAGTCTCCCTGGTTCGGACTCCGACTCTGATATATTATTTTATATTTACTAAATTCGTGATTCTTTTAATTTTTACTGGGGCGGCAGAAATGAGTTGCAACTATTTTTAAAATATATTAAGTAGTTCACCCTGTATGTATGTGTGTTTTTTATTACATTGGCAACACTTGTAGAAATAAACAATTGAAGAACATAGACAATAGTGATCTTAGTGAGTTTTGGGAAGATTCAACATGTACAGTGGACATGATAATTGGGATGAAGAGAATAGACAGACGTTACTTGAGGGCAAGAGGATTTTGGAAAGGACTGGCGAAAGTTTAGCTAGATCCAATCAAATAGCTATCGAAACTGAAACAATTGGCACTGAAGTTGTAACCGAGCTGAGTAGCCAAAGGGAAACATTACTCAGAGCAAAAGACAGACTGACCAATGCTGATGATCAACTTGACAACACAAGGAGGATTCTGAGAAAGATGGGGAGGAATGTGCTCTACAATAAATTGGTTTTAATAATGATCATACTATTGGAACTTGGGATTCTCATAGCAGTGTCTTACATGAAGTTCATTAAAAAATAATGTTATGTCCTTAAACTAAAATATATTTTATTACATTTACTTTTAAATAAAAAAATATCTATTATCTAAATCTATAGGTTATAATCTGTCAGAAACTCTACCAGCAACATTCCTAAGTTGTCCATAAACCTTTGATGGAGGAGATCCCATAATCAAGTTGCAGACAGCTCTCCTTGCTAAAGCAATGTTCTGGAAACTGCCTAGAATATGAATTTTGCTGTCAGCCAAGACTATCCTGGTCTTGGTCACATTCTCGATGGTGAATTTGGTCCTGCCACCTTTGCCAGCCAAACGGCCAATGGCGCGAGAATTGTGATCACCCTGCAGCGTTTTCACATCTTTGATTTCAAATGACTCAATAAACAAATCATCCAAACGCAATAGCGCCATGGCATCTTCAACTTCAAAACCAAGGATGAAAGCCTACAACATACACAATTAATACAAATTGTAAAACAAGGTGTTTTTTTTAAAATCAAATGGTACCTTAACAAAATCTGCAGCCTTTTGCAGATGTGCAATGTCTGTGGTTTCTGGACTCTCACGGATTTCAACAGATCTAGTTTTTAGGTTGAAACGCACTTGCAGTTGCAAATGTTCCACAATTGGTGTGAAGATCTTCAACCAATTTTCTTTCAATGGTGTGTATCTGTGTTTTGGGACAGGAATCTTCCTCATCTCCTTATTTTTTACGCGCTTAGCATTTGGAGCAGTATCCACATCCATCTCAAAGTTGTCCGATTTTCTTTTGGAGCTCTTAGCTTTGATCGGCTCAAAGCTATCAACATCTATATCCACATTCGGTGCTGCTACCTCCATTTTGCTAAGATTTTGTAACTTCTTTACACAAAATTAATCGCAATGTGTATGCTTTACTAAATATTGGACACTATTTAAACTGCTGCACGTGTTCTATGCTATGACACTAAACGTCAAACTATTTGAGGTTAGGATTTTGACTGAAGTAAACTTTCTAGTGACAATAGAGTTTGTTATGCAACTATGTAAACCATTATGATGCTAACTTCATTACATTAAAAATATTTAAAATTTCCTGAAGTTTTAACTCATCTTAGACTAGAATATAGTTTATATGAACAATAAGTAAAAGAAATCTTGCAGTTTAAAATTTAAATAAGTAATACCTACTGTATTTTTGCTACATAATAACTTGAACGGACGCACCTCACCATTCATGAAATTTTCAATTTTGTGCATTATTTATGAATGAAATTGAATTAAAAATTACATGTAGAGAAAATGCTTGGAGTCAAAATGAATATTTATTCTGTTTATAGTAAAGACTGAATGATATATAAACGAAATATAAAAATATATATGGGGATTAGATAATAACGTAGAAAAAAATAAATGAAAATATTGTTGCCATATATATTTTTTGTTTGTTATTTGCTTGTTAAATAATGTACACAGTACAATACGGGTGCTAGCTAACTAATTCATCATTAAATGACACTGCCAGTCGTCCGATCTATATAAGCCTGACATTTAATTTATTTAATTGTTGTTTCAATTATTATTTCTCTTATTCTTAAGACTTACTGTTAAAAACTTAAGTTTAGAATTAGTATTAATAGAAAAAGGACATTATTTTACAGTTAATTTGATATACATAGTCATATCAGTCGTAATAGTCCAGAAGAATTCCCGTTTTGCAGTCTTCAAAACGACGAAACGAAAACCAAAAAGTACACAAACGAAAATATAATGATATAACGTACAGAACAATCATATACACACACGCACACATATATATGGGAAACATCGAAGTGCATTCAGGATCGAGAAAATCCAACGAAAGAAAACCGGGGAGAATAACGAAACTAACAAAAAAAAAAATGATTACACTTACGACGTTATTCAATCAAATAATAATTAATTAAGCTAGAATAATAACTATTATTTTATTACTATCTACGAAATCCTATAAATGTTAGCTAGATTATCATCTTCTTCACGATTTCTCATCACGAAATGTGTTTTGTTTATTATAATAGAGTATATGGCACCTGTTATTTTTTTTTTAAATTAATTATCCCTTCTTGTTTCCTTATTTTCTTTCCTTCATCCTCACTTCCTCTTCGCATTTCCACTTCATTCATTAAACACGTTCATCAATATACAATATAAACAGAGCAAAAATATGCCTTTGTATTTGTAAATATCATAATTTTTTGTTTCCTTTTGTTCGCACCCTCCTACTATCATTATATAATTTGTGTTTTACTTCTTCTTCTTCTCGAGCATGCCTTTCAATATTATTATTATTATTAAACATGTTTAACTCGCATTTATCATTTATATTTTTTTTTTGTTCTCTCTAATATATATATGTACAAAGTATATATACCACACATTTACATAATTCATTTTTTTTTCTTCAAATTGATAACCATTACAATTGAAATTCCTATATATAAGTATATATAATGTTCATATTAAAAAGCAGGAACTCTTGGATTCCTGCCCTCTCCAAACCACAAGTAATTAATGATAATTAAACAATAAAATAACACAAAAAAATCGTTTGAAATACAAATTAATATTAAAAAAAAAATACTGATATTTTCTCAAATTTTCTCTTTCTTTTCCATGACAAAATTTCACCAAAGAACTAGTTAACTTAATCGATTAAGAACATAAAATACAATCTCAACTATCACACGCTAGTATATTCAACCACTAAATATATTTACAAACTACCTCGTTCCTTCTCACGGAAAAGAAGGAACGAAAGAAAAGAAAACAAACAAAAAACTTATTCATTTAATCGATGAGCCACGCGAAAACGTAAATAATTTTTGTTGAATTGGGAACAAAAATAATAATTTTGTTTGTTTCTTTTTCTTTTACACGCGCACGAAATTAACCTCCTCCTCCTTCTCTACAACTCTTTAATGCGTAATCGGTTCGTGTCGTGGATTCGGATCCCTAATAATAATTAGATAAACTAAAAATAAATAAAATTATAAAAAATACAATTCACTTAATTTTTTAACAAATATAGTTATTGATAAAAGATAATCAATTAGCGCCGAATCTGGCTCGTTGCAAACTTAAATAATTATAATAATGATGATGATGATAATAATAAAGGGGGAAAAATCTATACAAATTATGTAATAATCGTTAGTAAAAAAAAATTGTACATTGGCGTATTGTATAATATAATATTTATATATATATATATAATGTTTTACAATTGCAACGATCGTTTCTTGTGCAATCGGATGATTGAGCGAAGCCCAACGAATTATCGCGTTGCAATAAAATGCAAGTGTAGAAATGGGCGAAAATCTTCGAAACGAAACAGAACTTATATTCAATATTGAAATACACAATTTTAAACTGAATTCGATGAACTTCGCGGCACTCCGATGCATTCATTCATCGCATTTACTCCAACAGCAGAAGAATGCACAATAAGTTCACATCTTCAAGACGGAAATACTCAACATACACACAGTGAGATTCAATAATAATAATTTTAACCGCTTCTGAAAAATATACATTTTTTTTCTATTCAGAAGTAGCTGTGCAATGAGAATCCCGTACTTCTATTGTATCGAAATGAAATGAACGCAATTGGAGTTTTTCTTTTCGTGTTGCCAATTGGAAATAACAAATTTTATACCTTTCGTCTGATCTGTCTGTCTCTGGTTTGTTAGATCATCATTTACTATTAATTTGATTCTGGAAGCCTGCATTTGATTGTCCAAATATACATCATTGATCACATGCAAATATAGTATGCCCAAAACGTAAAAAAAAATATATAAAATAAACAGAAAAGAAAATCAGTCGTGTAATGTATCGTTAATTATATTATTATTAATATTATTATTATATTGCATACTACGATCTTCTGCAAAGCAAACCGCGAATCTCCCTAAACACTTCGCATGCCTACTTAAAATATTAAGAGAGATAAAGAGAAAGAAAGACAGACACGTACACTACGATCACAACGTAAGTAAAGTGTTTCCTTCGTGTAAAAAATAGTCCCTTCTCTTCGCGCACCGCGTGTTTGTTTCAACGCATCCGAAGAAAAAAAAAACGTGAAGCACTGATCAAAACCCATTTTAAAACAAAATCACACTCACAATTTCTTATATAAACCTGTTTTTTTTTCTCTTTTTTTTTGGATATATATATATAGATATAAATAACTTTATGCAAAAGACGTCAACTTTTAAACACTTGGTTACCAGCTGCATTCCGTAAAAGTTGGTGTAACTTGAAATATAATGTATATTATATATATTTACTATATAAATAGCTTTGTGTTGGTTTTGGTGTTTCTTAATACTAATTCACCATGAGCGTGTGCGATTCCATCGGGGCTGCAGAATCGTAAAGTGTGTCGGTATCTTGCGTTGGTTCACCTTGTAACTGACATTGGTTTGTTAATGTCCCAGCGCCGCAATCACAGAAAAATCTTAAACAAAACAAATAAAATAATTATTATTGATTTATAGTCTATAAGTTTGATTAAAAATAAATATCTCGAGTATGATTTTACTTTCAGTGGGTCAAACCAATTGAAATTGCATACTGACCTAGTCGATATATCGGTATTTTAAATAATTATAAAAGTAGTGTTATATTACCTGTCGTGTCTAATAAACTCGACGTCATGTCCGGCATGGCAAGTCTTAATGCAGTTGACGCAGATTGCGTTACGATCAGTCGTATTACATGTCTGACATCGGTAAAAATCGTGCATGGGAAATGATGTATAGCTAGATATCTTATACAGACATTGTCCGTTTGCCACAGCCTTTTCTACGGCGTCCTGGTTATTGAAGATCTTGTTGCCTCGGACGATGGGTTGCACTCCGCTGGCCAAGCACAAACCGCCGAAACGATTATTGAAGATCTGATTGAACTCGAGGGTAGCCGTAGCATTATTGGTGATCTCCACTCCAGCGGCGAGACCATCGAAGATCCTGTTTCGCTTCAGGATGGGATGGCTCTGCGTGGAGATGAGCACCCCCGCCTGCGCGTTCCTGAAGATGTCGTTCTCCTCGAGGATGCCCTTGCCGCCATTAAAAATGCAGATACCACCGTCTCTTCCATCGAAAATCTTGTTACGCTTCAGGGTCGGATTGGAATCTGTTTTGATCCAAACGCCGGCCATAGCGTTGTCGAAGATCTCGTTCTGCTCGAGCAGACCCAGGCCGCCGTTGTAGACGAGAACACCTCCATTCTGGCCTCCCCAGATCTTGTTACCGCGGATGACGGGATTGCTGCCTGTCCGAATCTGTACGCCCGAGTATAGATGGTTGAAAATATCGTTGTCCTCTAGCTTTCCGTGCCCGTTATCGTAGAAGTAGACGCCCACCTGCTTTCCGGAATGAATCCTGTTACGTCGCAGGACCGGAGTACTACCCGTCGTAATCCACACTCCTGCAAGAGTATTTGCGTACACTTCGTTCTCCTCAATAAGGCCTTGCCCTTTCTCGTGTACGTAAATCCCACCGTGCTGACCATGGTGGATCTTGTTGTGCCGCACAATTGGATCACTGTTAGTGCGTATCTGGATACCAGCTAACGCGTTTCCATAAATGTTATTGTGCTCGATCAGACCCCGACCTTCGCCGAAGATGTAGACACCACCCTGGTGACCATTGTAGATCTCGTTGCGTCTGATCGTCGGATTACTGTTCGAGGTGATCCATACTCCGGCGAAGTTGTTCGAATGAATCTTGTTATCGATGAATTGTCCAAGTCCATTTTCATGCACGTAAATACCGCCCGTCTGTCCATGATGGATCTCGCAGTGCGCCACCGTCGGATTCGCCCCCGCTTTCACCTCAAATCCAGCAATTCGATTATTGTGAATATCGTTCGCCTCAAAATAGCCCTGATTGCAAAAATAAAAACGAATTAGTAAAATCATGAAGTTGCAGTTGATGATCTTGAATTACCAGGCCGTTATCGAAGGTAAATATACCAACATCCCGCCCGTGGTGGATATGGTTCCGCCGCATTATAGGATTCGCATAGTTCTTCACCCAAATCCCAGCTAAAGCGTTGCGGCTGATTTCGTTATCCTCGTAGGTGCCTTGCGCGTAATCGGTCACGTAAAGCCCTACGTTCTCGCAGTCCGATATACCACAGTGTCGGATGACGGGATTCGCACCAACACCGCTAACGCAAACCGCTGCGCCCACTAAATAACATAATACAATTTAATATATGTATCATACTCATCAATTGCCACCATTGTATCCACTTACCTACTGACGTGCTTCTGATGATGCAGTGATCGATGGTGGGACTGCAATTTTCGAACACTTCCAAGCAATAATATTTATGATGTGGCACCGTTGATGTAACATCCGGTGAGAACTTCAAAGTTAGATGTCCTGCATATGCCTGTTTCGCCCCTTGGACGAACATCAGCGTCGATTCGGATTCGCGTTCCAAAATTACGGACTCCGCGACGTTTCCAGGGGCTGCGCCTTTTTACCAGAACAATCGAGACTTTAGTACAAATTGTCTGACTCCGAGATACGACCTACCGATCAGTGAAATGTCCGAGTCGATTACCAGTACTTCGCCGCGATACGTTCCGGCATGCAAGAATATAAGAGCCCCTTGGTTGGTGGGTTCGGTAGAATGGGCATTGGTGCATGTACCTGAATAATTGCTACCGCTTGTGGCGGCACTTCGCTCATCTGCATAATCTAAAGCTCCCTGCAAATTGACAATTACATAAATATGTACAGTGGTATAGTATACGAAACTGCAAGAACTTACTTGAACCGAATTAAAATAACATAAATTGCGTCCTTTAAAAGTCAAATCCTGGTAACCGGGTCTGACGTGGATACCACGATACAGTTGCCGGAAGGACTCCTTCCACGGGTTGGCCAGTTCCGATTCCTCGGGGCTGACAAACTCGAAACGGCACGGAGCCGAATTGAACAATGGCAAGTCATACTCGTATACGCTCTGATACAAACGTTTCCTGAAAACGCAAATTAAAAATATTAAATCAGATTTTGCCAGATGTTATTTTGTTATAAATTACAAAATAATTACTTTTTTTTAATTTTCGCCATTTCTTTATTTTTTTTTATTTTACAGAATAACTCGAAAACTTACATAGTTTATGATTGCATCAGGATGGATCTTCTGTTACGCATTTTATGATATAACTACTGTTAAGTAATGTTAATTAGTGACCGAGAAATTGAAATATTTTTTAACGCCTTAACTAATATGAAAATTTAAAAAAAAACTATAATCTTTCAAAATACCTTTACAATTTTGAATAATGGTCATGAAATATATTGACTCATTTTATATATTTTTTTTGCTGCAGGTTATCCATTTAGGACTTATGGATCTTATTTATTTGGCGATTGCAAGATTTTTTAAGTGACTCACCAAATTTCAGTGTCATTTGCAATCGCCTGGAATCGCTTGCACACTTGACTGACCCTGCATAAATCCAATTCGAGGAGGTAATTGAATATCGTGAGCAACACTTCGTTGGGAAGTTCGTACTGCAAGTAGTGTGCAGCTGTGGCGGTGCAATCTGCAAATATTTGATGTAGAGTTTAATCAAAATCATCGATGATGATGGTGATTTGCATACTTTCGTAAGAGGTGGAGAAGGTCCGACGGGGCCTCTTCCTTGCTGGTAACATCGTGGAGACGTAGCACACCTGAGCGGGGGCGGTGGGCGTGGCTGGAGAAGTCGGCGAACCAGCGGTCGCAGCGCTGGTACTGGGTCCGCCCTCGTGATGGGACGGCGACTTGCGGCGAAGATCGTAGGGCGAATGGTGGGCGGGCACTGTGCTGCTGCTGTTGCTCGGCGCCATCGCCGACGAGGAGCCACTGGCCGGCGCCAATGGCGCTGGAATGTTCTGGTTCGGGATCGGACACGACGGCTCACATGGTTCTGCTGGCAACAAACCAAAAACTGCTTTAGACAACATCTTCGATTCTCTACAAATAATCGTCACAATCATTTTCATCACAAGACCATTATGAGATAATTGAATTAACAATCGGCAATTCCTAATAATCTGTACTCGTACTCATCAATAACGACAGTATAAAACGTTTCAAATAAATAAAATACTGAAAGACTCCTACAGTTATACTAGCACACAGACTGTAAAATGAACAGTTACTTAACGATATTAGGCAAAATTTGTACGAGCCTTAACGAAAATACGGATCTTGGCCGTCTATCAAATGAGTATGCCGTACGATTTTAAATCCCCGCCGATTCACAAAGAAGCAGCGTAACATGTTCTTCTGGAATGCTTCAACGACACGAGATTCTAACTGTAAAGCACCCAAAGCATATTAAGTAAACGCGAAACTTTTGGAATTGAGCACATGACACTAATTAGAAACAAGTTTACCTGAAGTGACAACACAGTGAACATAATGTACAATTACGAGATCTGAATAATTCTGAAAGTTTTCTAATACTTACACAAAAGTAGTCAAAAAACAGCTATTAATTGTAAATAAATGTTCACTAAAAATATGCAAATTTTTCGCAAATCAAAACATTATTTGTTTTTGTAAATCAAGTTTTTCTCGAATTAATTTAATTCACTTCTTTCTACTAGTACGCAGAATTAAAACATGGAATATTTAAGGCAAATTCAACAAACAAACGGAAGTCATGTTTAGTTACAATAAACATTTAAGTTCATGTAATTCTAATACAGACTATCGGATAACAATTGTTTCGTAAATCAATACATCCGTTTGAATATCGGAAATGTTGATAACATAGTATGACTTTTCACCTGAACAAGGTTTAATTGAAATATTAAAAAAACAGAATGAAAACTGTTGAACGGAGCAATCAATACATGGCAACTCCTGCGCCTGAGACTTTCTGTGACTAACTCACTTTTTTTTGTGTTTACACTCTCTTTCAGAAATATATATGCACTTGCCAAATACATATTACACAATGAATCTACTGATAATATCGTTTTATCAATAATTACATTTACATTACAAAATAATAAATATAATTTCAAGCAATGAAGGAATTCATATATAATATACATAGTAGTTACAGTAAATAAATAAATATATACGTTATCTGAAGGGTGAATGACCTGAACGAGATATGAGATGATATCGGAGGAGAAATAGTTACTTAGGGTTTTGCTAAAGAACTTGGAGATTCCAATTGAACGCATTGAATGTTTTGGTTACTAAATAAGAGATAAGCTACAATGAAAAAGTTAAATGTCAATAATAAGTTTTTTGCTTATCGTTTTCTTGTTTTCCTATTCGTTATGTAAGTAAAGAAAACTGAAAAAAAGCAGTAGCGAAACCTTCTATTTAAAAAAAATAACAAACATAAACAATCTCTTTTCAAATTGTGATCATATATAAACACATTAATAGTGAATTAATAAACATCATTCATTAGTGTGCACAATATTCTTTATGAATCTTATATAAATATTTATATAATTATTACAATTGTGAATCTGTATATTTTTTAACAAACGTCGTTAACTAAATAGTGGCAATAATGGTGGGTAGTAAGTGGTAAAAACAAGCAGAATCTGTATAATGAGTTTAAACAGAAAGTCAAAGTAATTAGAGTTAAGTTTTATTTGCAAATTCCGAAACATAATCGACGTGTTTCAATGCCAACAGTATCAAAATCTGTTTACTTTTTTTTTTCAAAGTGATAAATTTCAACAGTAAACAAGCAAGGAGAGAAAAACTTGTTCTAGATCGAATGTTTACAATGCCCAAAATAGACACGAAGGAAAAAATGTGCTTGAACCTGTCTGAGGGGAAATTGCTAAGAAATCACTAATTATTATTCCATGATGGCTTGACACTGTTTAGTCATCATTGTTTTGTTTGCTTGTTATTGTGTGTATTGTTTATATAGTATGATAGATGGAATAATTGGAATTTAGTGTGTTTTAAATATTTTCAAGGTATATGCTAACAAATGGAGTATTGAAAATTAGTTGGATGTAAGACAAGAATCATTTGTGTTGATTTTGTTTATTTATGTCTGAGGAAAGGTATATGATAGATTTAGGCAAGGGAGGTAGATAATATGGTATAATTAGAACGAGTTTAGTCATTTAAATATGCATGGGAATGGTTGCAGCTTGTATGGATTGGCGTGGTAGATTTGTTTATATGGTTTGCTCCATCTGTCAATAGATAACATCCGTCAAAAACTGAAGCAGATGAGAGGAATTAAAGGGGGGAAATAAGGAGGAGGAAGGAAGGATTACTACTACAAAAAAAAGAAATGGTTAGGAACACCGGGAACGGAGGTCAGAATTATCGATGTTTTGTAGTGGAAAAGTTTGGGGATGGATGGTTGTATATGAGTAATATGATGGGAGTGTATGGATATGTGGAATCCATCCAACCGACAATCCATCCGTTTGGGTCGAGAGGGCATAATTAAATTGATATGTGTTGGATGAATGCGAGACGGAGAGAAGAGAGAGGACGTTACGTGAAATACGTCCTGTACGAGTGGGCCGTTGATGATGATGTCCTCGAAGGGTGCTATGTATCCGTTCGTTTCGTTTGTTTCTTTTTTCTTGTTGGGGGGATGCGATGGATTCCGTACGGAATACAATGTTCCATCGGTGGTACGGTGGTGTTCTACTTACCAGAGGTTGTTCTCGAAGGTGTGGGTATCCTGTTGGCACCTTTCCTTCGGGACCTCCTCACGCACGACCTGGAGGCGGTGAAGGAAGCGCTCGGCATCTTTGGGGACCGCTCGCAACCCGGGGTGCAGAGGGGGGTGCCACAATCCGAAACAATGGGGGCAGCAGAGTGGAGTATATACTATGCAGCACTGGCGACGGCCATTTTCACTCAACACCGCACGAACAATTGAATGTGTCCAGAGAGACGAAACCTCCCGGGCCAATAACAGTACCACATCGGCGGTCACGTGACCGTTATAATGTCAGAAACACAGAGAATCAGTCGGAATCGGAATGGAGCGGCCGGACGGATTGAATGAGATTTCGGGCTGCACCCTGGCCATCGGCTCCTGCCTCCTTCATTCGCTCGTCTACATAGCCAGCTTCTACGTATGGAACTATCAACACGGCAGGTACGGATACCGACCCTTTTTTCTTTACCCACTAAACTTTACTATTCAATCTTTCTCCTCTACCCGATACCCAAATCAAACTCGATCCATTCACACCACCGTCGCGACAAATGGCCAACAGAATATTCTCCCCCAAATCTCTATCCGTCCTTTTCCAGCTCGATCGTTCTTTCTCACTCGCACCTCTGCATGAATTTGATCCTCGTCTTCTGCTCACGAACACTCCGGCAACGTCGCCTTCTGCAACTGTCACGATTCGCTGCCAACCGCCGAGCCACCCAATAACCAGTTTTTCAACAATTGTTATTGTACATCATCCTCACGTTGCTCCATCCATAATTTACATACACCCATGAGCCTCATCTCTAATTAATGCAATCACCTGCGATACCTTCTAACGATCTTCACAACTATCGATTCCTTTACCATTACCAACGTTAACCATCATCATTTGACAACAAGCATCACACTATAAATTTAAACATTGATCCCTTTAAATTAACATCAATTCACTAAATATCTCTTAAAAAATACAAAATTATTAGTACTTTACTACTTCAAAATTATATATTAACAATACTTTCAATTACTCAATTCATTACATTTATTATTTCATTAGAAATTCAAAATCCATCAGTTACTGTTTTCCATTTCAATTGTTAACATCTGTAAAATTAATTATTAATTCCTAAGAGCTAAAAGAACGGTTTTAATTAAAATAATAGACTGGTTGAATCTTCCCACCTATTTTGTTGTATTCAATTTTATATCTATACATTAGCGTAATTTGATGGTGCAACTATTGAAACTTTAATTAGACTAGTAAAACATTATTCCAGACGAATAAAATAAAAACAATGCAATTGGATGGACTGCAATGACATAATTATGCGTTGTTTTTTAACTAGATGTGCGCCTCATCGGATGGCAAAAGGCTTGCAAAATGTAATATTACATAAAACGCTCACGTACAATCATTGATTTGTAATTGTCTTTTGCAGAAACCATGCGGACAGCATCCGGAAGCGTTTTTTCAGCGTATTCGTGATGCTCTTTATATCGCCGATATTTTTATATTTATCATTAAATAAAGATATCTTAGAGAAGGTAAGATCTCTGCAAATATTTCGCATTTTGTTTTAAGTTATGTGTTTGCTTAATTTTCAGAAATCGTTTTGGACCGTGCTAGGATTTCGATCCGAGGGTCTTCTGCAGGCCTTCGTCATGCCGCTTTTCCTCACGATAATCTTGCACTTGGGTCCTTTGGCATTGCTCGTGAACAATGGACTGTTGAAACTGTACACTGGTAACACCGATAATAATGTTTGGCAGAATTGCTGAAATTAATCGAAATTTCAGAGCCGATGTATTGGGTGAACAACGTCAAGGATTTGATCTGGCTGAGGAGTCAAATCGTCGCGCCTATCTCCGAAGAGTTCAGCTTTAGGTCGTGCATGCTTCCAGTCCTTCTGCAGTGTTTCTCACCGATTAAAGCTGTTTTTATATGTCCTATATTCTTTGGCGCAGGTACTTATATTCTAGGCGTTTCTAAAACATCTCTTAATCTTGCTCCTTTCAGCGCACTTCCACCATCTTTTGGAGAAACTTAAGAATAATGTTCCAGTAAAATTTGCCGTCATAGAGTCTTGTAAAAAGCTACTAGATATTATCTGTAACTATAAATAACTTGTATATTTTTAGGTGTGCAATTTATTTACACCACCATTTTTGGAGTATATTCAGCCTATCTGTTCTACCGAACCGGCCATTTCATCTCCATCTTCATAGCACACTCCTTCTGTAACCACATGGGAGTGCCCGATTTCGAGGAGTTCATGCGGTATAAAGGCACCGAGAAGTACGTTATCGGCTCTCTGTTCGTCATTGGCTTGGTGAGCTGGTGTTTCCTTTTAAACCCATTGACTGAACCTAAATGGTATTACAATGATTGAAATTAAAATCACTCATTTCTAGTCCCATCTTCCTATCATTTCAATTGAATTAACGTATTCCATTCTATCAGAAGGAAAAGCTCATTATCATTTTCTAGTTCAAATTATCAATTGAAAGTACAAACACGTATTTATTTAATAATAGTGTTTATCATATAACCTATTTGTCATCCCGTCTTCCTCGTAGAATGTAAATGTTTGTTGTTGTACACTACATATTTCCTTTATTTGGGAAATTTGTTGTTAGTTTATCAGTCTGCAAGTCTCGCGGAATGTTGATCTCATAGGAAACAACTATGTCTGTCTTGCAATAACACTTTCGTCCATGTTAACTTTAAAAGCGTTTTATAACTGTTACCCCCTTTTATCAATCGGCCATTTTCGTTGATTGCCAATATACACAAGTGTTCATTAAATAAAGTAATTCGTGAATAAACCACTTGTTTCGTTGTTTCTACTTCCTGTTAAACTTTTCAAAAAGGTAGCAGAAATATAATTCACCTAATTGGTATGTAACAAAAATATTTAATTAAGTTAAATAATGCAGTATAAAACGAAATAGAACAATTCATTAAAATAACCAAGAAAAACATAGGTAACATTATTTTTCGTTAACATACAGTAACTTGATACGCATGCATTTCATTTCCGTTTTGTATATGTTATATGCATGTAAAGGTATTGAAATAAGTTAAACTTAAATGTAATTCGATTGGGTTCATCTAACTGTTTCAAATATATAAATATAGAAAGCTGGTATTTCGATGTACCTCAATGGTCTTGTAATATTATAATTACGTTCTGAGTCAGTATGAATTAATGCGTATAAACGTTGATTTGCTATGATTCATATAAATATCTTACTTATGAATTATACAGGTTATATATATAATAATAAAAAATTAAGATGGCTACTTACTTTTCGCCATTATAACAAGGTAAATATACTAATCCATTAATTATACCAAACAACGGAACCAATCGGCAATATGTTTTTGCCTTTGACTTCAGTTCGAACTGGATGACCTATCGCTATCCTGCATTTGATTGAGAAAGGCGATGTTGCTCGACTTCAGACGAGCGGCAGCAGCTAACGATGGTGACGGCGACATGCACGGGGTAGAACACAGGCTGTTGCTCAGATCGCATTGGTCCAGTAGCCTCAGCAGCTCTTCGGGGGTGGGACCACCGCTTGTCATATCTGAATAACGATGGTGAGTTGCGCGTATCAAGAATGGAGCTAAATGTCGACACGCACCTGCATCAGTCTTATAAGCTGGATCTAGGGCCGTTGTTAGGTCCCACATCTGGATGGATCCGTTCATGTGTCCTGTGAAGATGAATCTCCGTGGCCGTGATCCCATGCGGCTCGAGGCTTCGCATTCGTGTACACAAAAGGCGGTCACGCTACTTCCATCCACAGCCTTTATTACGCAAACCCTGAAGAAATAGAGAGGATTAGAATATAGGAATTAGGAATATAAATAAGGGTACCTTTTGCCGTTGCTGGCCAGCCTGACGTACAGCTGATCATTATCCGGTACTACCTTCTGCACAAAGACTTGCTCGTCGTCCTGTTCTCCGAATGGGCCGCAGTCGTTGACAGTCGCATGACTGATGCACGGCTCAACCGCCTCCAAGGAAACGATCTTGAAGGAAGCCTCCGGAGTGGAACCGGGCTGCGTCGAAATCATCCCTCGAAACCGGGTAACCCTCCAACTCCTCACGTGGTTGTATTCACAGCAGACAGAGACCAAATACTTCTCTGATAGCGTTACCTGAATAATAAACAAAATTTTCTTTAATTGTTACAAAACAAACAGCAATTCCTATTTTTCAGTTATGATATTATTACCTTAGTTACGGGACTTTGGTGTACAGTGAACGTCTGGAAGAGCTGAGGTCCATGACCCACGGTTTCCGGATGCTGGACAATGACTCGGACGGACCCAGAGCGCGTTCCGTATGCTATTTCGATCCAATTCCCACACAAACCTGCTTCACATACACACAAAACAGATATTGAATCAATACACATTATTTTGAATCATTACAATTAGCAATATTACAAGTATTCGAATTGATCTAAAGTCTGCTGTAACTAGATCTAGGATGATGGTGGGATGATGTGTGTGTTTATAGTGTTTGTATTTGCAAGAAGCGAATATGAAGCAAAATCAAGAGTGAAATGGGAGGGAGGATTTTAAAGTTAATTTAGACTGCAACTTAAATTATAGCCAAAGCAATTTCTATTGGCTCCCATGATGAAGGACCGCCTTGTTGCTGCAGCATATTATGCAATGGTCTCCATACACTGGTGTACCAGCGAAACCACAAAGGAAAATAGAAAGTCTAACTTATACATATACAGTGCCATTCAGAAGTGAAGAAATATGTAAGGCTACAAAAAACTAATACACATATTCTCCGATTTACACGACTTTTTAAATACACCTATTCCTGATTTACACGGTATTTTATTTATCACAATTCAAATAAATGACTGATTTTGCACATTTTAGTTTGTTTTCGATTTACACGGTTTAATATATCAAAATCCACGATTTCAGTTTACAATGTAAATTAGTGTAAATCAGGTTTATAACACGACAATATAAATAATAGCACGTTGCAATAATTCGTTTGGTTCTTCAACATTTTTATGTATGCAATTATTTGTGTTATTATCCAATTATTATTATTATTGGTTTTATCACATTTATTCAAAGCATGGATAAAGTTATATGTCTACCAGTATTTGTAGTAAACAAAATAACTATGATGAAGATCTAATTTGATTCACCATTCGTTATTTCCATGCACTTGTACTCGTACTATATAATTACATGCACTTTAAATATAATTTTTTGTGCGCTTTTGAATGGAACTGTATAATTTCGGATTTAAATATCCTTCAAATTGAAACAAAAAGTTATTGTGGCAAACAATAAGTAAAATAAACAAAAATAACAGATATTTCCTTTTTAAATTCGTCGTTTTAAGTACGTCAGTTTAGATTTGTGTGTAACATGGTAATTAGTTTATTTGGTTCAATGTTATTAATAATATATTTTTTTATGTTGGTTTTCAATGTACAGAAAGAAAATACGGTAAAATAATAAAATTTGTGGTTTATAAAAGCGTCAAACGGTGTCATACCTTCGCGGCCCCTCTCCGAAGCTGGCATGAAACACAAGGCCGCAGTTTTTTTTTACAGAGAAATAGAGAAACATAAAAGTAAAGGGAGGAACAATTCGAAATTAACGTGACTGTAACAGTAAAGATGACATGTTTGATCACTCGCTCACTAAAGTTTACAGTTCAAGAAACATCGAGTAAATAAAAGAAATAAAACAACACCTAGAAGCAACAGTATTGACGAACGCAGAATTGCCGGTATCTTTCCAAACTTTTGAGTTAAAAATTATAGCTGCTAATTTCGCGATGAATTTATTAACGC
This sequence comes from Nicrophorus investigator, assembly GCA_963457615.1. Taxonomy (NCBI): domain Eukaryota; kingdom Metazoa; phylum Arthropoda; class Insecta; order Coleoptera; family Silphidae; genus Nicrophorus; species Nicrophorus investigator. The sequence goes on from OY735141.1 coordinate 27,357,840, forward strand.
TGCACAATAATTAATCTAAAAACAATTCTGCGCTCGATTGATTAAGTATCTACAATATATAATGATGATGTATCCACTTAGATAATGGTGTGCTTTACGTTGATCAATATATAAATGAAATACTACCAGTTTTAATATAAATGGACAGTAAATAAGATCGCTACGGACTTTCAGTGATTCAGATAATACATGATACCTATGATACGTTCTTTGGTGAATATGAAAAAACTTACTGGTTTTTGGAGTCAGGTAGACGGATATCGCTGTGACGGGATCGCAGTTGGGGTCTCTGTACAGTTCCGTGACCAGCAGATCGTTGTCCTTCATCCTTAAAGGGAATTTCTGCATATCTGGAAGTTGTGAGCATAATGAACTGATGATTCTTCCGGTTAGATAGTAACATCCGCGTAATGCGCGTATTATTTACCGATGTAGTAGATACAACCGTTGTTGCAACCTAACAGCAGGAAGGAACCGGCGGTGTCGAAAGACGAAATCGGGACAACATCCTGCGTCTGCCAATGCTGCGTCATCGCATGCCAAACACCAAATTTACCCGACGGTGATAAGGCCACGAGTTGGCTACCAATGAAGAACAGATATTCCACCCTAACGTGCAGATTGAAAGTGCCTGAAAAGATGATAACTATTTAGCATCTTTTACTCTTGAAACAAAATCGATAATCTTACCGACGTTAGTTCTTGAACCATCTTCCGACACACCCCACAGTCTAATTTGACTCCCATAAGAAATGGCAACCATTTTCGTAGCTTCTCCGCCTGTGCCCATTTTAGCATTAATCGCGATTCTCTCGATGCAGCTATCAATGTGGGGACTGGTGAACACTTGCTGCCATCCACTTGAATCCTTCAATCTAATCCAAACAAATTACACTAAAGAATAATTAAACTGCAATATACATACCTGTAACAAACGACGAAATGTGCGTATGCAACGACAATCCAGTTGTGGTGGGCTTTAATAATTTGCACTCTCAATGGGTCCGTCCATGCTGTTGCTGTAAACAAAATAATCAGTTATTGCTTCACCACAACAAAAGACATTACCGCTAGTCCCAAAGACCAGTCCCAAATCGTTCCGGATGAGTTTATTCAAATCCGCAGAAGAGTTCCTCGCATGACGTAGATCCAAGGATGCAGCTCGCGAGTGTCCTGCAGCCGATGGCACTCTACCTGATAGACCCCTCAAATCTTGAGAACTTCTACTGCAACTCCCCGAAATCCCCATACGCATTTCCAGAGATGAGTTCCTGGAATGACCTGGTTGACGACTTTGAATAAAATTTCCGTTCAAAACTTGTGGAGCAACTAAAGGCGCCGAAATCGGAGGACATTGCGAAGAGCTCGTTGATTGCGTCGTCTCAACACCAGCCTCCAAATTAGCATTACTCGCTTGCATTGCTGATACCTCAGAAGTTCTAACATGTCTATTATGGACTCCAGTTGTCTCTATGTTTGATCTGTTTTCAGTTGTAGAAGAATCTTGCAATGGTATATCTGCAATAAGTAATCAATATTAACATATTTATGTAATATATAAAAATAAAATAATCTTACTAGGTGGAGGAAGGCACCCATAAAACAATACATCACCACAAGTGGAATGTGTCATTTCCTCACAAAGCATCAGTCTCTTGACAAGTGGAGCAATACCATAATATTCAGCCTCATGTCGCAATGTCCTCAAGTCAATATTCTTTAATGATATCTCTCTGGTGCGCAGATAATTCAATATAACTGAAAAAATCTTTGGATCCCTATCAATGAAGATTGCTCCCTTATCATCCCGCAGGCTCGATATTCGGCCACTTAACAGTGCAGTGAAAAATGTATCTGGAATCCATGTCAGGGTCTGTTTGGATGTTGTGAAGCTGCAGAATCAGAGCATATTGACAATTAGTGCAAGATGTCAGAAGTGAAAGTTGATTCTATATGTATATACAGATACTATATCTTACACAATAAATGCAATACTTTGTGAAATTATTGATTAAGACAAATAATGCATTACCTTTTTCCTCCAACGTTTAAATGCAATATATCGCCGCTAAAGCTCTGATGAAACGCCATATCTGAACAATCGGTGGATTCAATCTTGAAGGGATTCTTAATGCCTTCAAAACACTTAATTAAGCATTAAGCTGTTTGTTTTCTTTCATTTGTTTACAGATATTGTAACTGTGACATTTTCTTTATGATGTTTATGATGCACCGCACTGTTTATTGTTCTACCTATGAAAAGCGACGTTGCCATGTATAGTTTCCATAAATACCACGTCTTTTCCTATTAATAATATTATTGTTCTATAAACCATCAGCATTTCATTAAGTATTATTTATACTTTAAACGATTATTTTAAAATAAAGCAGCAATTTACTTTCATAACATTTGAAATTATGATGGCAACATTTGCAACTGTCAGAACTATTGGATTTATGTTAACCAAGCAGCAAATTCGAGGCAAAAAATATATTTAAATATTTGTATTTATTTCTTATAATAAAAAGCCAGTGTTGCTGTGTTTCATACTATGTCCACACTGAAAAATCACAATTAAGTTAGTTTCTGAAACTATTGATTTATGGAATAGATTGAGTTAAAATGGGTAAATCAAGTGATAGTGAAGACAGTACAGATTTGGAGGAAGAACTTGATACTGTTGAAAATAATGATAGTTCAGATGATCCTGATGTGGTGTTAAGAAGTGTAGATTCTAGGAGATCAAGTGAAAAAAGAGTGACAAGACATTCTGCACCTGCAAAAATCAGAATCAGATCTGGTAGCAGCTCTAGCGAGAGTGATATTGAAAATTACCTAACTAAACCTGGGGAATTAAATTTGAATTCCACCTTTTTCAAGTCTACTGCTAATGATGATGTGCCCAAGTCTTTTGGGGATATTGAGAATGCTATATTTACTGGGGTCAATAGACTTAGTGATTCTGAGTCCGATGAAGAGGAAATGCAGGATGAAGGGTCCAAAAGTGAATCTGAAGTAGCTAAAACAGATGTGGTTATGAATTTCCAACAGTTAAATGAGTACACAAAAAAAATTGAGGAAGCCAAGAAATATTTAGAGCTGTACCATGCACAGAAGAGGCAGAAGAAAGAGTTGAAAGTTGATATTGGTGATTTATTGGCAATTGGCGAAAAAACGGTCAATCCGATTTCAAGTAATGGTATAATAATGATGTCATAAATAATATTTTATGCAGTTTACATAATTGTTATTATAATTTCAGCACAAATCAGCATGCATTCAAGTGATTTTGAATCACTCTCAGAGTCTGAGAAAGAAGATTGGGAAGAGGTGGCTGAAGAGAGAGAGGCTCAAAAGTCTCTTATACCCAAAGAGGGAGTACAAATCACAGTTCAAATGCCAGAACTGATGAAAAAGAAGAAAGGCGTTGATCTGTTAGCATCCATGAAAAGGAGATTGAATCAGATCAAAAAGGAGAATCAAATTTACATCCACAAAGTTCACTTGTTGACTTGGCTTGCACATGGCAATTTTATTAATGAGGTGTTAAACAAGGAATCCCTGCTGGCCATGTCTTTATCCTTGTTACCATCTCAGCAATGTTATCCATCAGAAAGAACGGATCTGAAATATCTAGAGCAGATTTTAGGGTGGTATAGAAAAAACGTTAAATTAGTCGAGAAAGATACCACAAAGACAATGTCTTTGGACAAGAGTTTGCAAGTGCAAATAGATCGGCGTGAGGCCCATAATAAGAAAATGTTTGTCTATCTGTTTATATGCATATTGCGGTCTTTGGGAATTCACTGTAGATTAGTCTTATCCCTACAAGTCGAGCCATTAAGACCACCGGCCAGTGAATTATGTTCTCTAAGCACTAAAGAAGATCAAAAGGTGTCTCCAAATATTAGCGAAGCAGACAAAGTTCAAAAGCAAAATAAATCTAGCGGTTTGGAAAAAACGGAAAACGTTGCTAATAAGAAAGATAATGCCACAAAAAATAAAAGGAAATCAGTCAATGATGACGATGCTAGCACTTCAACTCTTAAAAAGAAGAGCAAGAACCAAAACCAATTGGATGATACTGAAAACCCCAAGAACGTTGTTAAAAAGAAAGAAGCGATTGTTAAGAATAAGTCTGTTACAGATGAAGAAAATAACAAGTCGACTGTTTCTACCTTACAAAAGAAAGGTAAAAGTGTAAAAAAGATGGAAATTATGGAAGAAACGTCATCTAAGAAGGTTACTGATAAGAAATCTACTTCTGATATTATTACTAAGAATCAAAGAAAATCAGGCAAGATAAATATTGTAAATGCATCAGAAGTTGAAATGAAAGAGCTTGAAGTCGATAATAAATCTAAGAAAAAAGTTACAAAGAAAAGTTTAGATACTGGTAAAAAGTCTAAAACTGATGTCCAGAAACCTGAACAGAATGAATCTACAAGTATTAAGAGTGATAAAGTAAAGGAAGCAAAATCAAGTAAAGTTAATTTAAAGAAACCCAAAGTGAGCGAAGATAAACAGAAGGTCACCGATAAATCTTCGACTACTCGTAAGACACGCAGTGCTAAAAGTAAAACCATGAAAATTGATGTCAACAATCTATTCAAATCCACCAAGAAGAAAACTGTGAAATCTGAAGAAAAGAATGAAATAGAGCAGGACATAGATAAGCTTATTTCAAACATGGAAAATCTTGAAAAAGTTGATGTTTGTAGCGATAAATCGGATAAGGAATGTTCGAAGATACCGCAGTTGGATGGAGGCACCGACGAACCAACAAACAAACCCAATTTGAAAAAACTTAAAAACTTTAAGAACATACCTTGTCCGATGATGGATCGTTGCCAGAGAAGGTTGGCATTAGGGAAAGCAAAAGATGTAGACCAACAGGAAGCAGGGACCTCAAGGAATCCCTTCAGCCCGAAAAATGTAACGGCAGCATTCGATTTTAATACTGCAAAGGAGGTCAAGCTAAAACCTATAAATAAGAGACGTAATTGCGTGGACGCAGAGAAGAAGACGAGCACCGAATCAAAATCTTATTCCGAATGCACGCAGTATTTTAAAAACAACGAGATCAAGGATGATATTATCAAGTTGGTGAAGAAGAGTGTTCGCGAGGAGAAAATGGCCGAGCGGCTGAGGAAGGTTAAGAAGAGTTACGTCGAGGAAAGTGATAGCGATTTCGCTAGCGAACCGGTGACGAAGAAAAGGAAAAACTCTGATGTTAAAGTCAAAAGGAGAGTCCTTCCCAAGCAACAGTTGAAGGAGCAGGAGGAAAAAGCGAAGACAGTAAAAGATACGAAAAAACAAAAAATAGGGTTGGATATTTGGATTGAGGTGTTTCTGGAGGCCGAAGAGAAGTGGATCTCGGCGGATGTTGTCAACGGGAAAATCCATTGCGTCAAGGATCTGTATGTAGGTATCAATTGGTGTGGGAAAAATAAGTGGAAGTCTAATTGTTTTTTTTTTAACTAACGCAGAATCAAGCATCGCATCCTGTTTCGTATATTCTTTCGTGGGATAATTCGAATCGCATCAAGGATGTGACTAAAAGGTATTGCGCCAATTGGAATACGGTTACTAGGAAACTGAGGGCGGAGCCAAAGTGGTGGGAGGAGTCGCTGCGGCCTTTTATGGGCAAGAAAAATTACAGAGATAAGGAGGAGGATGAGGATTTGGCGAGGCAACAATTGGATCAACCACTACCGAAAACGATTTCCGAGTATGCTAAAATCGTAGTTTTTGTTTCAGCAATAATTAATGACTATTTTTCTTAAAGATATAAAGATCATCCTTTGTACGTTCTGAAACGTCACCTGTTGAAGTTCCAAGCAATCTATCCTCCGGATGCTCTAACCCTAGGTTTTGTTAGAGGTGAACCAGTATATTCCAGAGATTGCGTCTACGTTCTTCATTCCAGAGATATTTGGCTCAAATCCGCGAAAGTGGTTAAGCTGGGAGAGACGCCTTACAAGATTGTTAAAGCCAGGCCCAAATACGATAAAGTAACTTCCGTTAAATTTATTTAAAATCACTGCTAACTCTTCTATCTGTACATAGTTATCGAACAGCATGATAACTGATCAACCTCTGGAAATCTTTGGACATTGGCAAACTGAGGATTACGTGCCGCCAACTGCAGAAAACGGAGTGGTCCCGAGAAACGCCTATGGAAATGTGGAATTGTTCAAACCTTGCATGCTGCCAAAGAAAACTGTACATCTTCAACGTAAGCTAGCAATTTTCAATTTTTATATGAAATTAAACATAATGTTTTTACGAAAATTACAGTGCCTGGTCTGAATAAAGTAGCCCGAAAGCTGAACATTGATTGTGCACCAGCTGTTGTGGGATTTGATTTTCATAGTGGTGGAACCCATCCAATGTTTGACGGTTTCATCGTCTGTGAAGAGGAGCAGGATCGTCTGATTGCTGCATGGTATGTGGTAAGTATTGCAAATCACCTTTCTAGAGAACATCCTCCTACAATTATTTATCGTAATCCAGGAACAAGAGGAAGCGGAAAAGCGGGAGAAAGAGAGATACGAGAAGAGGGTCTTCGGGAATTGGAAGAAACTCATTCGGGGTTTACTAATTAGAGAACGTTTGAAAAAACGTTACGATTTCGGAGATCCAAACACAAAGAAGGTCGAGAAGAAACCGCCAAAACCGAAAGGCCCAAGGTTCCTCACTAAGCACAAATGAGAGAATTGCATGTCCAGATATCAGTTATGTAATATAATGTTGTGATAATATTTATACATTGTTTTAGAAAACAATTTTTTTTTTCAATAATAATATTTCGTATACTTCTGTTTTATTTGCCAATCCTCCTTTTAAAGTATAATTTTAAAAATCTTTGCTTTCAAATTTTTGTTTCGATCATAAAATATGATTTTTACTTACCAGACGTGTTTTGAATGTCTGGAAAGCAATGTAGGAAAATAAGAGTCGCACATTTAAACTTTACATATATACTTATTTTTATATACAAATATGGTTCAAAAAAATAAAACATAGTAAAAAGAAATATAGCGAATAAAAAATACATAAAAATTTGGTTAAAAACGATTTCAGTTACGAAACGTATTATAATAATATAATATAGGAAGAAACGCTTATATGAAGAAGTGGAAGTAAATAGAACTTTGTGCGTAACATCCTTAATTTCCATATCTTCATAAGAACCATGAGATCCACATTTTTTTTCAATATTCATATTAGGTTTATAATAATAATAATAGGGCAATAAAGATAAAATAAGCGATCAATAAATTATTGTAAGGCGACAAATGTGGATATCATTCTCATCGAACATGCATAACTCTTATAATCCTATATACATAGTAACTGACTAGTAAGTGTAATATATATATACGTATATGATATATATACATACATATATCATGTATACGATAAAAATAATATTGCGTAACTTTCACACAACAGGCGTGGTAATGTAAATCAAACGGTTTTACTAATATAATAAATCATATCAAAAATGAACGAAGGCGAGATTCGAAAGAGCAAACGGATTATTATTGTACTGTATATTACGTAACTCGCTTCATTATTTATATATATTTTTTCTTTGACACTACATAAAATTGCTATTAGTATAGTTATTATTATTATGATGTATTTGATTCAGTCTTTGTACAATTAATACTTTCATATCTATATTTTTTTTATATATATATATTTGATTTAATTATATAATCTGTGCATTTGTTGCGATTTTATTTTACAGTGGCCGTCTTGGAATATACTATTTATTTGAAAAATTGTTTAGCTATTGGCTAATATATTAAAGTGTCTAAACCAATTACCGAGGAGCTGAAGTTCCGATCAGATCTGTTCTTTACGTGTGAACTTCAGCTAATGAAAGCTACTGTTATTGAATAATTTAAATTTAACTATTATTTAAGATATATTTGTTTAATGGATTGAGATTGTGGGTCGACAACTGGAGTGATGCAGGTGTTTCGCTGATGATGCAACTGCCGTCAAATACAACAAATAATATTCCTTACTATAAGTCCTAGCCTCGCTTAGTCCTACCGTGTGTTGATCGCTCCGCAAAATACGCCTTTATTGTTCCTCATTTATAATAACGCGAATATTATTTGAGTGGATTTGCCTTAATTGGGAATTGTGAAGGCCTTAGTATACGGCAGCAGTCACTTGATCAGCGAAATGGACCCTTTTCTAGCTGGGCTGAGGCGGTACAAGCATGTTGTTCTGATGGAGGACGCTGACCGGTCGACTCCTCGGCTGCTGCTGCGCTCGTTTCGCATCGTTTGCATCGCCCTGCAGCACCTCCATGTATTCCCGTATTAGGGTGGCTATCTGGAAGGCCTGAGCGGTGGTCAGGATCACTTTGCTTTGTTTGCAGGCGCTCCCGGTGATGATCATCAGGCAATTAAGAGCAGGAGAGTAACTCAGAATACTGCTGTACTCGTAAGTGCAGAGAGCGTTCCTAGATCGATGCTCCAATAGGTGCAACCCCTTCTGATCGACCGCCAACCAGAGGACTCGTGGCCAATTCGAGGTGAATGATTGCTAAATAAACGAACAGAAATAATCAATCAAACGTCTCGTGAATTATTTTTCGAGCGAACATACCATAACGTCGAAAATGGTGGCCTTGTGAAGAGGCCAACTTTGGATCAAGTTGAGGAAGGCCTGTTTAGCCTCCGAGGCTGTCATTCCTCGTAGCGATTGGTGGTGCATGGCTACGCCCTCCTGAGGTAAACCAGGCACAAGACGAGCCGGAAGACAATGACACGCGATGGTTCTGTAGTCGTGCAGTATCTCGGAGCAGTCGCCCAGCTCCAATTGACCTTGTAGGGCGGTCAACATCATCTGTAAATTTAACATTTAATATTATACAATCACATTATATCATCTCCAACCACTTCTTAAGCGAAAGAGTGCTAACTCGTAAAGGAGGTTTTTCAATTCTAAATAAACGTGGCACAATAGCTACTGACTTGCACCTCTATCTCTCCCTCTTTCATACTTCGCAAATCAATTTATATACATTAAAAAATATATTATACAACAGGCTTTGGGGGTGGAATAATCGCATCTATTATCATTCATGTTCCTCGGCAGAACTAATCCATTAAACTCTTATATCAATTATTGATATAAGTGTTAAATAAGCTATTTTATGCATTCCCAAAAAATCCACAATAAATTTCCGAGCATTCGCCAATCTAGCATACAAAGAAATCATGAAAATAAAATTATGTAGCGAAAATGAAAAATAATATTCAAATTGGAGCAACTTTGATTCATTAATGTTAATAATTTTATTTAATATAATTAAATTTATGAATTAATAAACTAGGTTTCTCCAATTGCTTTATATGGGTAATGCTATCTAAGAATTTCAAAAAAAAAGTATAAAATGTTTCGATGTGAATGGTTATTGTAATGCGATGAATGACACATTTTAAATGCAAATATTATAATAAAACGTTTTATATTTTTTTTCATCTTAAATGTTTTACTACGTTTACGTAATTTCGGAAACAGGCATTGTCCAATGGATTTTGTCATAATATTCGTGCTGATTATAGGAATAAAATTTTGACAAACGAAGATGTATTGAGTAAGCGGGCAAAGCAACCTTTTGTATCCATTGTTTGTATATAGTAGGTTCAGGCATGCATATGGTTGTGGCTTGAAAAATGTACATGTATATATTGTAAGTGGAGATGGTTGTTAAAAGTGTTGAGTAAGTTATTTGGTCTGGGACAGTAGTAAAAATTACTTCGAATTCGCCAGAAGAAAGCGCCAAGTTTTCGAGTTTTCCGTGAAGCAGTGAGGCCATTTCGCGTCTCACCGCTCCGTCCCAATGCAAGGACTGCTCACACAACAAAGAAAGAACAAAAATATGTTTATGAATCACGGAATCCGAGCTGTGAAGATGAGGAAGCGGAGTGTAACTTACCGCTTCTTTATCGGTGATTGGGAATCGGTCGGCCCTCAAGTCATGCAGCACTTGGTGGTATAGTAATTCCTTTTCCACGTTGTCGGTTAGGTTGATAAAGTTGTCCATGAAGAGGTGTTTCTTGAAGAGGAAAAAGTGATGCTGGGGGCGGGCGCGCTTCGACGCCGTGTTCGTGTTGTTTGCTGCTACGGAGGCGGCGCGATACCGTTCCCATTTGGCCATCACGTCGGCTACCTTTTCCTCTGCAGCAAGACTCCTTTCGGAGTTGCCGAGTACCTCGTATATTGCATATCCCTTTGCGTTCGAGTTCAGGCCGATCTTGTCGCGCACACTCTCGAGGACGTCCCGGGCTGTCGCTGAAGGATGGAACTCAACAGAGTGATATTGGCCATCCATAAAGTGGAATCTGGCGTAAACTGGTCTTCGGTTTATGGTGCAGAGGATTTCTTCGCGAGATGGTGGCCACTGTCGCCTTCTGGTGCCTTGCGTCTTTGACAGACACTTCTCTGCAAAACGAGCGAATTTTCCCTCCTCGGTAACGTAATCCGAGCTGCATCTCTTCAGATGAGCGATTAAATATCTTCGAACAGCTTTGTGGGGAGGTAGCACAACGGAGCAGGCGAGGGACAACAAAGCCCAATGGCGCAAATTCACGCGCGAATTTGGGTCTGGATGATCAGTGGTTTGTTTGATCAACTGAAGATACAACTCGCAAAGTAAAGATTCTTTGCGCATGCAACGTTCAAGAATCGATTGCAATAGTGTTACATGCTCGTCTTCAGCTCGTCGAATTGCTTCACCATTTTGTCCCAATCCAGCGTACGTGAGGACTATTTGAAATACTTGAATCATGATCTGCTCTTCGCTCTCTGGTATTCTACTTATACTCTGCGGCAAGGGCTGTCGACTGAACGCCCAGAACGAGTAGTGGAAACCTTTGTAGGTCTCTCCACTATCGCCATGCTCTTGTCTTAGCTTATCCAGTTTGTGCTTGCTGAGACGTCTGAGAGTGTTACGAAGGAAGCTTCCAGATGCATCTGTTGGTTTGCGAAGAATATCATTATCGACTAACGCCCTTCGACAATTTACTAGATTGTGGTACAATCGAATGCGATCTTCGTTGGTCATAGCTTTAACTTTCTTCTGAGGCTGTTCACATTCGGTGATCCAGCCGGCTAAAGTTGGACAGTAACTGGCTATCAAAGAGCCGATTTCGTTCTTTTGCGCCGTCTCGAAGACGAAACACTTGTGGTTGGAGTCATTCATGTGACGTTGCAGAGTAATAGTGATGAAGCTATCGCTTGGATCGAGCATGATACTCTCGATCTCGTGATAAGGATACTCGTTCAGCACGAACTTGTCGTCGGGTTTGATGAGCATTATACCGTTATTGTTTATACCTAGTACCAGGGAATTCCCATACGACCAGTAACCACGATACGTGACTGAATACATGGTTGTACCGTATAAGGGATACTGCATTACGCAGGAAAGGTAAAGAGCTTTGGCTGTGAGCTCCGTGCGTCCGGCGCCGTATTGTCTGTGCGCTTGAGCAATTATAGGAACCCAGACGTCGTCTCCTCTCGTCTTGCTTATTCTGTAAGGCAGATACGTGTCTATGTCGGTGTAATACTCAAACTTGTTATTTTCCTTAGGATCGCCCAAGGCAACCTGAGCTTGTAGACCAGCCAACTGTAGAGCTACTTTCTCGGTAACCGGGAAATCATCGTTCTGCAAAAAAAATTCTTTAATAAAGAAAACCTGTAAGGCAACGAATCACAACCAACCTTAACAACACTATGAACGGCTTGAGCGTACAGCAGATTGACCTCGACAGGATCTTGACTTAATTCTCGACTAGACCTAAACAATCTCCTCTTGAAGATGAACCTGTTTTCACCACCACTGACCGTGGTTGTGCTTCTCCTGCCCAGGGTGGCTAATCCACTTGGAGGATTCAATTTATTTTGGCTTCTGCAGATATACAAATAATTTAATAATTAAAGGTGTTTCAATTATTCGCAAAAAAAACTTACGTTTCCCATGCGGCTATGACATCGTATAGATAATGATGCGCTCTTACGTGCTCCTCGCCGTCACTTCTGCTTTGGTAAATAGCCCAACCCTCAAGGGTGCGTAATCCTAATCGTTCTGCCAGTTTCCTGGCAGCGTCACCAGCCGTATCAGTAGGATGCACATCGATTGCTTTCGTCCGTCCGTCCAGGAAAAAGAATCTGCACACTATTGTACCTAGCCGTTTCATAGCCTAAAATCATAGATTTCATTTAATATTTATAGTTTAATAGAGTTATTGCTATGGTCATACCGCTACTTCGACGGACGATGGCGGATGTTCCCTGACGGTTACTTTATTGTTATTACAATTGTCCAAACACCATTGAACGTATTGAGCAATCTTTCCTCCCTGCGATAGATTCTTCCTCAAGAACGAAACAAAATAACGGTAGAGGTTCTTAGATGGTTGAAAGGCGACGACACAAAGGCAAAGTAGAAGCCACACCCTTTCTGCTGAATCAGATTGGGGATTGTTCGTAGATTGTCGCACGCATTGTACAAAAATCTCATCGCGAAGCTCCTCCCTTTCAAGGGCATGACCAATTACGCTCTGTATTACCGTCAACTCCCTATCGTTATTCAACTCCCCACGTATATACTTGCAGATATCTCTGAAGACGGTACATGCGATATTCACGTTATCCGGGTCGTACATATGGATATGCGAATTCGGGATGCTGTTCCCTTTGTAGTACGTAAGCATCTCGTATATAGGGATCATCTCAGAGCTGGGCCGCTTCCTCGTCAGAGTGGCGATTAGAGTACCCTCGGGACTCCTCTCGTGCGCATTATAGAAGTTCTCTGCAAACTCGAGCATATCGTGGTAAACGTCCTCAACGACCGCTTCCTTCTCCTGGTCCGTCAATTCCTGCAGTTTCTTCTCAACACGGAATTTTCTGCGCTGTTCGCGCTCCGTGTTTGCCAATTCCTGCTCCTGGTTGTATCTCCATGATTGAGGCTGCAAAAAGATACACAATTATTATAATAAACGAAGTATTAAATGTTAATTATTTACCCCTGTGCTGCTGCATCTCGAGACAGGTGGGCTGTGCAGTGGTGATTCGGTTGGAATTCTAGGTGGTGCTGGAAGCGGCGGAGGCGATACACAAATAGAATCATCACGTGGTAAAACGGCTTCGTATATGGGCTCGTTGGAGGATTTGTCTTGAATCACGTCTTCTGGTATGATAACGGGTGGAGGTGGAAGAGGTTCGTTTGTTGTTGGAGGAGGTGGTGGTGGAGGTTCCGTCGGCTCGGGAAGCGACGGCAGACCCATTTTTGGAGGAGTCGGCTGCTGCTGCTCTTGCGCTAATCCTTCCAACTCCTGTTGAATGACCGTCTCCAGTTCAACATCGAGGTCTTCCACGAGCTCGTTCATTTTCTCGCCGATTTCATCTATGATCTTATTACTCTTCAACGGTTGCGGTTGTACATCTGATAAAAATGCGAATAAATTGTCTAAATCCACGGCTTCCGTTGCCGTTTCCGTCAGGCGCGGTTTCAGCTGTTCCGCCATATGCGATAATGCTGCAATTTCCTTCTCCGCCGCCTGCTCGCTCTGCTCCAACTCCAGCTTATCCTTTTCCTCCCTTTCCAATTCCAACTCTTTGCTCCTCTTCTCCTCTTCCATCATTTCACGCTTTCGCATTTCCTCCTCCACCCTCTTCATCTCCCTTAAAGCAGCCGCTACCTCCCTGGCGAACACACCACGAAGATGGCTCTGAATGACGATTGCGGCTCTTCGCTTCTTCAGGAATACTATTCTGCTCTTCCAGCCTTTGTAGGCGTGCTGTATCTTCAGCACGGCTTTGCGTATCTGCAGATACTCCTTTTGTGCGATGTATCGTCTGAACGTTTTCTGGATTAGGATCGCTTTGGAAGCTTGCATCCTGTTTCGCGTGTCCTCTAGCGGCTCGTGTACGTGCGACCTTAGGAACACTTTGCTTTTACCGATTTGCCATTCGTTCTTAGGGACGTTGTGGCTCTCAATTAAAGCTTGACAAGCGGCTCGTACGTCCGGAGGTAGTCTGTTTTTAGATAGGCAGTGAAATCTGGCAATGAAATCGTTAAAGTCCATGTGAATGGGGTAACCCTCCTTGCGGATGCGAATGATGTCCAGCATACCAAGGTATTTCAACTGATCGAGAACCAGCGTATTATCGTAATTGTTGGGGTCTTTGTTGGCATTGGGTTTTATGCATCGCACGTACCATGGGGTTGTCGATTGCAAAACATCTACAAGAGCTTGCAGCTGATGACGGAAAGTATCCGAAACGGTTAACTTTCCTTTGCTCGTTCCTCTCGACACCGTTGACGAACCATTAGCTATAAAAAATGATTAATAAACATACAAAATGTTAAATATTATAAGCATTTCACTCACCAACTCCTTTACCAGCTCCGCAAGAATTTAGGTCCTGATAGCTGGCCAAATCCTGAATGTATTCGCAACTGCTTCTGGAAAGAATGTCAAAGAACACGTCCTGTTGTACATCCTTATTCTTATCTACAAATCCTTTGACGTTGTAGAGTACGCCTCCTGCGTAATGCTTCACTCCGAATTCCAGTTCCCATCTCCTCTTATCGTCGCCTATACATAATACAAACATAAATCTTGGAATTCGTTCAGCATATATCAACCAAATTTACCTTTGAAATATCGCTCGTGGCTCTCAAATTCCCCGTGCAGATTCGATATATACGAAGCATCGCAACCTCTGGGCATATGGCATTGTTCAGATAGCAGACGCAGGATGCACCTTGGCGGCTTTTCCAACAATTCCAAGCAAAGTGTGTTATCGGTGAATGCAATGTGCTTGTAATCAATTTCCTCTTGTTTGTACTGAAAATCAGAAACATTAATTGCAATATTCATATCCGCGTGAATTTCACTCACAATTTCCTGCTCCAGAGCAAACACGTAATGGTTAAAGAATTTATGGAGTTTCTCGTTGGTGTAATTGATGCAGAGCTGTTCAAATGAGTTGACCGCGAAATTCTCGAATCCGAAGATGTCGAGCACGCCCAGAAAACGCGTTCCATCTTGTCCTGGATTCGTGCACGTGTTGATGTGATTGATGAGCCAAGCGAAGGTGCGCGAGTACAATGCCTTCGCCATGGCGTGCCGATTCTCTCGAGCCTCCTGCAGCTTCAATGGAATCTCGGTGATGTTTCCGCGCACATTTATCTGCCTGATGAGCACCACTTGCTTCAAACTCTCTTTCTCCAAACCCAGCAATTCGGAGACAATCCCCAAGATTTCATCGTCCTCCTCGGTAATATCACATTTCTCTCCGTCCACATCCTGCAAACGAGAAACGATTAACACATGGAAACTCGAATAACGGTATTTATGCTTACTTGAAATGAGAGATTTCCAAGCCAAAGGATGGCGGAGAGTGTCTGGAAAATGCCGTTGCACATGTTATGCGGTACCTGGAGCACGTTGAATGCCAGCATCAGGTTGTCCAGGCACATGGCATCGTCTTTGATGCTTCCAGTTTGGTTGAGATACTTGTAAAACTCGACCGGCTTAAGATGCAGATGGGCAGATAGCTCGGTATTGTTCTGTGATGAGAAGGAGATAAAGTTTCGTGACACACATTATTAAATTCGTACCTTTGCTCCTTCAATTAGGTGATAGAAAACGTGGTAGTTTCGTTCTCCGGATCCTTGGGATGTTAATCTGGATTGCTCGAGCAGATAATCCTGGATGATACAACCTGCGATCATCCATCGGGAATCGAAACATACCTGCATGAACTTTCCAAATCTGCTCGAGTTATTATTGCGAACGGTTTTCGCATTTCCTGTAAAACAGATTACGCATTTATCAGTATTTTCACAAGAAACGAATTATAATAACAACAAAAAATTCCAATCATCGAAGCGCAATTATTTCCGGTGCAGTTGATTGCTTTTCTGCGAAGCTTCCAATTCCATAAAGAGGAAATAACGATCGATGATGTGTTATGAATTACACCTACTTTACATTTCGCAAATATAGTAATTTAATGGGTTTTCTTACCGAAAGCTTCCAAAATGGTGTTCGCCTCCAGGATCTGCTGTTCGACCCAAGTGGAGACGCCGCTGGTCACGGAGCATAGGTACTGCAGTATGAATCTGGTTGTTTCCGTTTTTCCGGCTCCGCTCTCACCGCTTATCACTAAACTTTGGTTCATGTGTCCTTTGCTTTGGTGTATGGTTTGCAGGGAAACGTAGGCCGCTTCGGCGAGTGCAAACACGTGGGGTTCCTCCATTCCCATCTTCTTTCCCTGATATTTTTCCACATATTTCTAAAAAAATAACAATTCAATCAAATTCATACTAAAAATACAACAACTACGAGTATTTTAAGTTTTATTCGATTTGAAATAGTACTGAATTTGCTTGATTCTTTGTTTTTTTTCCCCTAAGTTATTTATACATTAAATTGTACAAGGGTAATGTAATTTTCTTAATGTTAATAATAGGTGTTTAGTGAGTCTCTTCTCCGGTTAATTCCAGACGAAATTCACGATGCAGAACGGGCGGCGTCGGCAGATTTTTTCCCACGACGCCGAACGACCATTATTTAACGAGCGCTGCTCTGTGAATATAATAAGAGATGTATCCTGCCTCAAGCAAAGCTTAAAACAATTTAAGCCACTTGGAACAATGGACCCTAATGCGGGACAATATAAATATTGTTGCACATTTAGCGTTGAAGCGCAAGTGCACTCTCGGCCTGTGCAAACCAGTACATTCCATCATCTCATCTCTATCATTAATTTTTCCCTCGAAATGCTGCTGCGTCTGGCGGAGAGCGATAACAGAAGAGACAGATATGGGTTAAAATGATAAAAGTGATCTCTGATAATATGCTCAAATGTTGAACGCGAAACAAGAGTGGAATGCGCGCACGAAGACCATCGCTCTTCGTGCACATTCATCCCCATTGTTGTGATTCACAAGAAAATAACAACATTCAACGCAATTCCTTTGTTCCCTCCTTATCTCGCAACATAATAAAAGCATTTCGTGCTTCCACATTGAATCATCTAAAAGCATTTCACGTACTAATCAGCAATTAGAAAAGACATTGATAAAAATAAAACGTAATACAGTAAATGAGTAATTAGTGAACTATAATAGCAGTAAATTCGTAATACATATCACAATTACTCGAATAATTCGTTTTGTAATTTCTTGTAATAAATATTACTGAATTTAATAGAAATTAAATTGTTATCAAACTGAAGTATTAACGAAAATGTAGTCTTAATTACTCGAGAAGTATTAAGTTTCATGATAGTTCTTTGTTCGTTTTTTTTTTCGGTGATATAAAAATGTTGAAATTGTAATTGCTTCGCCCGCATAATCCGTTTCCTCTGCATCGAGACGCGCCGCATCAGCAGAGATCAAGCGATGGTATAGGAAGGAAGAAGTAAATATGTTTTGGGAATTCGTTAAAATTAAACTACACATGCTCGCATCCGCCGCATTCGGAATGCGCGCAGAGATCACGTCCTAAAGAAAAACAAAAAGGGAACAATATAATATTAATACGCATCGCTCTTTTTGCCGATCATCCTTTACTGCGGAAGAGGCCCAACCTGGACAATAATAATGGTTGACAATACGAGGAAGCGCCGCCCGTCGCCCGATGCATATTAATATCCGCACTCCATATTAGCTGTTGACTAAACGACTTACCTGTGAGTACATGTCAATGGCCTTGTAAGGGTTTACTGCAACTAGAATGGATCCAGTATATGTCTAAGAATATAATTAAGGAATAACAATAAGAAAAAGAAATTTTTGATTTGATTCAGTGAAAATTGAATTGAATTGTTATAATTTTAAATTTAAGAACAAATTATGTTAAATAATTATGTTCAAAAATAAACGATTCGTAAACTGCAACACGGTGGGATGACCTATATTTTCGTGCAATCTATAAAAGGTTGTCATGGACACCAAACTGTTTCCTTGGATACAGTTACTTTGACCCTATGCTTGTAGCATCAAATGCATTATATTATTTTTAGCATCACTTTAAAAATTAATCTCAATTTACATTTTAAAACAATTTACTTTTAACTTGCACACTAAAAATAGTTTATAAATTTTAACTATTTTATATGTAATTACAGTAATTTTGAAAGCGACAACAGATAATCTATTAACAAAAAACTGATGTTGCTTTCAAAACTTTTCAAAGTAGTTTTGTAGAATTTAACTAAAACAAAACCAATATTTTTATGGTTGGAAAGTATAGAAAAACCAGTCAATATTGCAAAATAAATATTGAATAGAATGTATTTGTTAAACAAATGTAAATGTTAAATTTATTAAGAGATTCATGGTCATTCTTGTATTATGTCATATTGAAATTGTTGCTTTAAAAATTGGTCGATTTTAAATTTATGTCTGTTAGAGATAAAAATTATCTTGTTCTGGAAAGGTTTAGTTGAAATTCTGTTAATTAACAAGATTATCACTTGAATTTATAATTCGTGTAATCTTTAGATGAGAGGCAGGAATAGGATTACGGCTGTTGTTAAATGTGTTCGACAGATTGAAATTGTCGTAAACGGGGTTCCGCTCTCTCAATGGAGATCGAGATGACTTTGAGGAAAGGTATGCGTCGGCCTTTAAAACCGAAATGGTGAGTGGTTAGTTATTCGCCGTTCTTCCGCGATGGAATTTTTGGATGACTAATACCTGCTGGAGGAACTCCCATATGCAATCACCAAGCAAAAACTGTAACAGTTCTTCTAACAAAAGACATACTCATAACCATGTGATGTTCATTTAAAGCACCACACGCTCGAACCGTGTCAAATGCACATAATTTATGCCACGAATGGATGAAAGTGCATTTACCAATAAATGCATATATGCTAATACTCCTTTTTTGTACTGCGAGTTCATCGAACCTGATTGTAAAAATAAATAAAACAGGGAAAAAAAATGAAGCTGTGGGTAATTAAATTGCTTTGATCATTTGCTCGAAGAAGTCTCGGGTTTCAATTTTCTCGGAACAAATCCCAAACGGCTTCTTCCTATCCGCAGCGCAAATGCAATTTTGGTATTATACCTGCGCGCACAATTATCCGGAGAGGTTTGTGGAAGAAAAGTTACTTATTTAGAAAACGCATTTTTGTTGTCATCTTTCTGTTTGAGGGAGATACGAAAATCGGAGTTTATCATAAGCCGTAGACTAAGTAAACAATGTATTTGCAAGGACCAGAGGATGATTAGGGTAGGTAAACGAACGAGCTTATCCGAAAAGTGACGGGCAAACAATCCGAAGCGATTGAATAATAAACCCGGACGAACATACAATATGATGTTTACTGAATGCAAATGGGGAAAGCGAACGTCCTTCTCACTTTTCCATAATACACATTTTCTTTTTGCTTTCGTTTCTATGTCGCCAGGGGTTTCTACTCAACCCCTCAAAAAACGCGATTGATTCGAACCGACTAAAAGAGCAAGCATTGTCTTCCAGTTCCACAAAGCATAAAAAAGGATACGTAAATGCGGTCCTTTTCGTACCGAACCCGCAGGTTCTTGTTGATGACTTCTTCGTCCAAGGCGGAGAGCCTGGTCATATCCTCGACGCCATCGTCGGGCACGTTCCCTGCAAACAAAACCAAAAATAAATCACGGTTTATTTATTTACATTATACATCTATTTCCTATGTTTAGAACGCCCCAAAAAAAACGAAACGGATTTAACAGAACCCAAACGAACCACCGTGCACGAATCGAGTTTACATAATGCGCTTCTACTTTCCACGAAATCCCGCATGATTCACACTACACACTAATCTCGGAGCGTTTATGAATGGTCATAGTATTAAAATCAGTTTCTAATATCTCAATTTTAGAATAATCCTTACTCAGTTTTTTGTTTGTAAGCCTTCATTTAGTCACAACTTAACAATTATTTATTGATTTCATTGTATACACAAAATAATTGTTCAAAGCTTTAATTAAAATTTACAAATTAATTACAAACACAGAAATTATACAATAATTAACATAAATTTTGTACGTTACTGAATTACTTATTAACAAATATACCCGCATTGATTTTCATATATTAATACAACATTGAAAATAGCGCAGTTACATTTCGTTAACTATATTGATTTACTCAAATTGTACCAATACTAATAATTATTATAATATAATAGTTATAATAGATAATTCTTTTCAGAAAAATTTCGTAATTTAATAATAATAATTATATTTATTGCGACAATAATAATTAAAATAATTTCAATATCAACAATAAGGAAAGACTAAAAAATTAATTAAAAAAATAGTATTATTAAAAAAATTTCTATTAAAATTTTAATTATATTTAATATAAATAACAACTAAAGATAAAGCTTTCAAATTTTAGGCTAGTATCAACAAAAATATAACTGAATTCGGTATGACCTACTTTATGCAAACAAGACATAAAATATATATAATAACATTTTCGATGGATTTAATTACTTACAGAACATTTCTTAAAAAGCGAAAATAATAATTTAATAAATAAACTAATAATGGTTGAATAGTGGAATAAAACAGAAAAAATATAATAAAATTTAAAAAAATAGGATTGATAAATGAAATATTCCGCAAAACCGCAGTAAATCCTGTACACACGTATAGTTTTCAGCTATGGTTACAATGATGATTGCCAGTCGGTTTACTCTATTTCCGTGCGTGCATTTCATTATCGTTTTGCAAGAGAGGAAGTCCGATTTTACTTATTCAAGATATGTTACGTGATAATCGTGGTAATCATTCGAAATTCACAGCGGCGACGAACGACCGAGGGAGGACGGACGGAATCTTAATGGTCACGAATATTCGTACTCATCTGCATTTAATGGTAAAAGGAAATCTGTATGTTTGTGCATGATGAAAAGGAGAATCGAGAGGAATGTTATCTGGTCGTTTCCTGATATCCCATACCTCGACGAAGAGTACAGGTACAATGATTCATCGAGTCCTTCTTTCATTGTGTATCTTACTGTGTGTAACACTGATTTACATATTCTATATATTATTATTATGCAATAAATGTTTTTTTTTGTTAATAAATAAATCGATTGTTCAATTTCATTTGTATTTGGAATGTGCAATATCAAATAAAAGCAGGCAATATTCGTTTCATCGTAACATTTCAACTGGTAAATTTCTCTTCTAGATTCACAAACTAACAGCGAATTGAATAAACTCTAAACTACAAATATAATTGAATTTTCAATTCTAATAATAATACAGCTTCAAAATACTTTAGTTATTGTCATTTTGGGTTTCAATACGAATCAAAGGAGATTAAAAAAAAGAGAGAAATATTGCAAATACCAGAGGCAGGTATTAATTTAAACCCATTCGGCCGTTGCAGCGGCAGGTGGTGTACGTTCAGGAGTAACGAAAAAAAAAGTTCTGCCCCTGCGGCACGAAATATCAATTGCCCGGTGTAAGGTAACTCAAAGAAGAAGAAAAAATGAGCGCACTGGAATCGAGGTATTGAATTTCTTACACGTTTTTTTAATATAATTAAATAAACATTATCAACAATAATTACCGAATAATTAATAAAAGTAAATCATTACCAATAAATATAAAATGTAATGCCTCCCGTGAACCAGGAAACCTGGCGATTTTACTTGAGATTGTTGCAATTAATTAGTGAGGAGAAAATGCAAGAACAAGTAACGAACCTTGATTGCTTCGTGGGATAAAAATACGCAATTAGCTTCATCTCTTTGTTTTCGAAATCTTTTACTTTCCGGTCATTCTTTCGTAGTTTTTTTTTTCTAAATAATTCAATAAAATGTGTAAAACTGCAATTTAAAATAGATTAAATTATGACTCTTTCTTTAAACTCGAAATTGCGTCACAAAATATAATATAGAAAAATTGTTGTTGTAAACTTGTAAATATTTTATTTAGATTTACTTGTTTTCAGATATAAGTAAGCAAAAGTAAAGAAAATACGCAATGTTTAATAAATAAAGATGATTCAATGCAGAGAATTTCGGTTCTAAACTAAATAAATAACATTATTCGTTATGATCTAAAACTGGTGACTCATCTAATCGCAAATCCAATCGTCTTCCGAAATCCGGCTTACGCATTTTACGTTGTTTTTTTTTTCAACAAGTCGTTACATCGCCATAAACACATCCAACTTGTAAAATAAACACACTTAAGCTGAGCTACCATATACATATATTCTCTTCAGGAATAAATAAACAAATTCTAGCATCAATTGCTCGTTTGTAACGTACAATAAACTTCTGTTTATCTTGTGAATATAAGGAGATTCCAACAATCTTAAAGTTAAATAAATAAATCTTTTTTTTTTAAATTATAAAATAAACAAATAATTACAATTTAATTTTTGCATAGAATTTTTCAATAAACAATATTACGTATTTAATTTTTATATTTAATTTATTGAATAAATGCGCGGCTTGAGAATTAAATAAAAGCAATTTGAGTTTTGAAGTGCTCGCAGTTTTCAGTTAATTCGAATGAAGCAGATGTGTTTCAAATAACGTCTCTTTCAAATAATATATAATAATTATTAACAGAAGATTACGAAACAGAGAAAATGTTATTGGCATCCGAAAGGAATAGACATTAAGACAAAACCGCACCCAAAGACTTTAAAAAAGATTACAACTGAAAACAATTTAAAGTTTCAAATAAGCATGAGATTATGATAAGTTTTCTTCACTTATTTTTATTACGGATTTCATTTGGGTTCGCTGGAAGATTTGGACAAAACTATCACAGTATTTGTGCAAACCGCGCCCATAAGTTTAAAAAACTATTAGTTAAAGTTAACAAAATATTATTTATGAAGTTAGCTAATTTAAAAAAATATATGCATATAAATAGGTTATTTAGTTTTAAATTTAGTTTGCGCTTTTATAATATGAAAAATGTAGACATCTGCAGGAAATTGAGGAGATTATTTTTTAGTTGTGTTTTCCGGATGATTGTTATTTCAGTTTCGGTGAGCAGATTTTCGGAAGGCTGATGTCATTATTTAAAGGGAACAGCTGCGAGTATGAACAGGTAAGCGATTTTTGAGAGGATAATAAATGTGGGTTCCTGAAACGCAGGCACGTTCAAATCACCTGTTCACACAATAAAATAAGATAAATTTTCAGTTTTCTACCTAGGTTGAAAGTATTCGCGAAGTTATGAAGAAGCAAATGAGCGAGCTGGAGGAGAATGCACAAATGTTGATTAATAAGTAGATAAGATCCTGATAATTTCGGAGTCCTTAGAAAGGGTGTACGGACGTGCTAAATGTCAAACCCCTCTCGTGAGTGGTAAACAATCGATATGTTCGCAAAAAAAAGATATAATAGCGTAGAGTTGTGGAGGAGCTTACCAACGGAAGAGAAATCCAACTGAACCATGATTGTGAGGAGGGTTTATTTTATGTTTTTGTTTTTGATAATTCGTGTCTCGATTTTGGGAACTGCACACTCCCGTCACATTACAGAAGTACGCGCTGCACGGGGCCCGTTTTCATCCGGAGTCAGTTTTTATTCGGCCATGGCAGAAGCCTTGCGAATAGGGGCTGGGGCTGAAATTCCGCACGCGCGCACACTCGTAAGGGAGCGACGCGCAAGCACTAGCACCAAGCACGACGCGCCAAGTAACAAGCACCAAGCGCACACCTCTACTGCACCAGCCAGACTGATCGACTCGCTCGCTCGCATCTGCCGCTCGCCGTCTTCGAAATGCTTATCCATATACCAAACTACCTCTACCATTTACAACACCCCGCCATGCAAATCGTAGCAGGAGCGCCTCCAATTCAATCGTAATCAACTTCTTCCTTCCTAAAACAATTCAATAACATTAACAGCAAATCAAAGATTAAGTTAAAAAATACCAATTTCTTGCATAATAAATGCAATATAATCATTTGTCATGTAAAATACTTATTGACGATATCCACCACAAACCTAGATTAAAATTAATAAATAAGAAAACCGAACAGGAAACCGATCTAAAAAATACAAAACCTATTTCCACTTAGATTAAAAAAAAATATTCTATTATTCTATATATTGAAACAATATAACTTAAAAAAAGACATACTTTTCTTAAGGAAACGTGATTATGTTTAATAAAATACGAATTTGTACAAATTCTTAAGTTCTATAAATACTTGATAGTTCTTACTTTTGATTTTGTGCGAATTCTTCAAAAGGAGTTATTTCATTTAGCCAAGATAGACATGTTGATCAATTTACATCAAATAATATTACATCAACTTGGGGTAAAGATTTAGTTGAAATAGTTACCTTCAACACACTGTCGTTAGATGTGTTGCAAACATGTTTCATTTTGAAATTTTGTGCCAAAATCTTTGTCTTCGTAATGCGATTTTTCCATTATAAATGGCTTATGCTGTAGGAACGTTATAAATTGTCTAAAAGATCTGCAAGAATTGCTATATCACCTTTGATAGATTGTATTAAGATGTCATGAAATGTCATGACAGACAGCTGTTGGCATGTAATTGAAGTCTTTTATTTCATTTGTCAGGGATTAGCAAGCAGGTCAACAAATACATTTCTTAATTAAAACCTTCGTTAAAACACCTAAAATCAGGATGAAGTTGCGATTTAACACATACGATATCATATGTAGCATCGCCGAGCTTCAAAAGTAAGTAGACTTAAGAACTTTAAGGTTATAATGCTCATTGATGATCATTTGTTTTTCTTTCTAAAAGGCTGATTGGCATGAGAGTCAACAATGTCTATGACATTGACAACAAGACTTATCTTATAAGACTGCAGAAGACGGAGGCAAAGTTTGTGCTTCTTTTGGAATCTGGAAACCGATTCCATACAACCAACTATGAGTGGCCCAAAAATATGGCCCCATCCGGCTTCAGCATGAAGGTATTGGTTACAGCTATTGAAGTGGGTTTTTATCAATTTAGAGATTTATTTTTTAGTTAAGAAAACATTTGAAAAACAAAAGGTTGGAATCTTTGAAACAACTTGGATGTGATCGTATTGTAGATCTGCAGTTCGGTAGCGGCGAGGCAGCTTACCACGTTATTTTAGAGCTTTTCGATAAGGGAAATATAGTTTTGACTGATTTCGAGTGGACCATTTTAAATGTACTTAGACCTCACACGGAAGGGGATAAAGTGAGGTTTGCCGTTAGGGAGAAGTATCCGCAGGATCGGGCACGTGAATTGAGCGCGCCGACGGTTGAGGAAATTCAGCAAATTTTAGCTGGAGCAAAACCTGGGGATTCCTTGAAGAAATGGTTAATGCCCAATTTTGGTTTGTACAGCTTTTGCACGGGTTGCTTTCAATATAATTTTCGTTTATTTGTTGTTTTTAGAATTTGGACCAGCGTTGATTGAGCATGTTTTATTGAAATACGGGTTTGCGAACTCCACGAAAATCGGAAAGGATTTCAATTTGGAGAGCGATGTTGTTAAATTGCACAAAGCGTTGAGTGAAGCGCATCACCTCATGACCAATGTTGATACCTCAAAGGTATGTAGTTTATTGAAAGAGAAGTGTAGTTATATATTTACGTATGATGTAGGGATATATCATTCAGAAGAAAGAGGAACGACCGAATACTGCCAAAGGTGCGGAGAAGGAATATTTTTATGCAAACCAGGAGTTTCATCCGCTGCTTTACGCTCAGCACACCGAGCACACCTTCCAAGAGTACGAGACTTTCAATGAGGCAGTCGATGAGTTCTTCTCTACGTTGCAGGGTCAGAAAATTGATATGAAATCATTGCAGCAAGAGAGGGAAGCTATAAAGAAGCTAGAGAACGTAAAACGCGATCATGACCAGCGATTAGTGGCGTTGGAGAAGACGCAAGAGTCGGATAAGGTCAAAGCAGAGTTAATTACTAAGAATCAACAATTGGTTGAATCGGCTATCGTTGCCATTCAGAGCGCGCTTGCAAATCAGATGGCTTGGTCGGATATTGAAACATTGGTTAAAGAGGCAGCGGCTCAGGGAGATGTCGTCGCTAAGCAGATTAAACAATTAAAATTGAATACCAACCACATCAGTTTACTTTTAGCTGATCCGTATCCGGAAGAAAACATGAAACCCACCACTCAGGTGATCGACATTGATTTGGCGTTGAGCGCTTTCGCCAACGCGCGAAGGTAGA
This sequence comes from Nicrophorus investigator, assembly GCA_963457615.1. NCBI lineage: Eukaryota > Metazoa > Arthropoda > Insecta > Coleoptera > Silphidae > Nicrophorus > Nicrophorus investigator. Next base: position 27,384,078 of record OY735141.1, read on the forward strand.
TTTGGTTATAGCTCTTGTTACGTAACTGAATGATAATCTAGCACACATGTTCTGTCCTTAGATACTACGACCAGAAACGATCGGCAGCCAAAAAACAGCAAAAGACTATAGAATCGCAGAGCAAGGCTTTGAAGTCGGCGGAGAAGAAAACCAAGCAAGTTTTGAAGGAGGTGGGGGACGTTAGAAAATCAATTAATAAGTTGGTAATTTGAGGTGTCGTTTGTAATTTCAGATGCAAACCACGACGAACATCAACAAGGCACGGAAGGTCTACTGGTTCGAAAAGTTCTTCTGGTTCATCAGCTCGGAGAACTACTTAATTATCGCCGGTCGCGATCAAGGCCAGAACGAGCTCATCGTAAAGAGGTATATGAGACCTACTGATATTTACGTGCATGCCGATATCCATGGCGCTTCGAGTGTGGTTATAAAGAATCCAAGCGGAAAGCCGGTTCCACCGAAGACATTGAATGAGGCTGGAACAATGGCCATCTGCTACAGGTATTATTAAAATATATAATATTATTTTACAACTATACAATCGAAACAATTATTTCAGTGTTGCCTGGGAAGCTAAAGTATTAACGAATGCTTATTGGGTATTCGGTGAGCAAGTGAGCAAAACTGCTCCGACTGGAGAATACTTGACCACAGGTAGTTTCATGGTTCGCGGCAAGAAAAACTTCTTACCACCATCGCATTTGATTCTTGGATTGGGATTTCTGTTCCGACTTGAGGATGGAAGTATCGAGAGGCATAAAGATGAGAGGAAAGTGATTGGGAACGAGGAAGAACATGAAGAAATCAAAGAAGATAGCAAAGAAGAGGAAATCGTAATATCCGAAGATAGCGACGATAGTAGTGAGGATAAAACTGAACAGGAGGCAAAATTGGATGATATCAAGGAGGAGGGCAACGAGGAAGAAAGCGATTCCGAAGAATCAGCCTTTCCAGACACAAAGATTAAAATTACGCATGCAGAGGGAACAAAGTACGTCCATTGCTTGTATTGACAATTCTTATTTAATAGTAATTTTATAGGATTAACATAGTGACTGAAACATCTTCAGCGTTCCAAACGTCCAAAGATAAATTGGATATTGAGGAGAGGATGGAAAAGAGCAAGCAGAGAAGTCGAACTGCAAGCGAGACCAGCACCAAAAGTAAAAGCAACGTTCAGGACCAGAGTCAGCAAAGTAATTTTAACATAATTAACTTATTTCCGTGATGTCAATTTATTGATTTATAGAAGAGAAGAAGGAACAAAATCAACAAGCAAAACGTGGTCAGCGTAGTAAACTGAAGAAGATAAAAGAAAAGTATGGTGATCAAGACGAGGAGGAACGACAGTTGAGGATGACCATTCTTCAGGTACTTTTTTGTTGCGAAACAATGCTTAAATAATGTTTCTAATATAACGTTATTTGTTTCATGTGCAGTCGGCTGGTCCGATTAGCAAGAAAAGCAAGAAGAATTCCAAGGATTCGCATACAAATAAAAATAATAAAAACGAGAAAGGTCCGAGGCAGCCGAGACCAAATGTCGAGCAACACTTCGACGTGGAAGATGAACCCGTGGTACAGGCGGACGTCGATATGATCGATGCCCTAACTGGAATGCCAACTACCGAAGACGAATTGTTATTTGCCGTTCCGGTCGTAGCTCCTTACAATACTCTCTCACAATACAAGTAAGTATTATTATAAATAACAAATGGATGAAATGTGTTGCTATTTCACCATTTAAATGTTTATTTTATACTAAATATTTATATAACAACTCAATGTGTTTATAACAGGTTCAAGGTAAAATTAACACCGGGTACATCGAAACGAGGTAAGGCTTCAAAAACGGCTGTCAACATGTTTCTGCATGAGAAGACGATCACGCAAAGGGAAAGGGACTTGCTGAAGGCCGTCAAGGACGATGTGATGGCAAAAAATTTGCCGGGAAAAGTTAAATTGTCGGCGCCGAGGCTTCAAACGCTTCGAAAGTAAATGTTTGTTACATCAAATAAATATATTTAATTGTTACCTCATTATGATTAAGGAGTACCCTGAAAACTAAGCAGTTTAAAATCCCGGATCCCACGCGGTCTCCTGCCGCTTCGATTTGTTCTCGTAACAGACGATCGTGTCGCCCGGTTTGAACTCCAAATCCTTATCCTGCAACTGCAAACCGCAATCCAAATCTTTCTTAATTGTGTCCACCTCGTTCTTCAAATGCCTCATGGAAGAAAGCGGGCCTAAATATAATATTACTTTACAAATGGTTCAGATTTTTGGTGATGCTAAAGATTACCGTCGAAGAGGGTTTCCTCATTTCTAACCAATTTAAATTTGGCAGATCTTTTCAGCACTCCCTTAATGCAGCGCGATCCAGCTACTGGAATTTTCTTCCTTCCTTCATTGATATCAAACTGCTGCAGGACTGTTGCCTCTCCGATCACCTCTTCGTAGCTTACAGGAGGTAGCCTATCGTTGATTTCCTCTTTGACGTCATCGACCAACTTGTAAATAACATTGTGATGTTTAATAGGTACGGAATTCTGGTCTGCCAGGTCTTTGCATTTGGGTGGGCACTCGGAATTGAATGCATAGATGATGCCGTTAAAGGACTTTGCCATTTCGATGTCGCTTTCCGTCACAGCACCAACTCCATAATGTACCAAATCCATGACGCAGTCGGCTTCCTGGTAACTGTCAAGAGTGTTCAAGAGCGCTTCCAACGTTCCATCCACATCTGCTTTAATTATCAAATTTATCCTAGGCGTACCATCGTCATCTGAAATTAATATTAACAAAGTTACATAAAAAGATTATTTTCAATTGACAATATTACCATCTATAATTTCCTTTCCTCGAGGTCCTTGGTTTCTAATCCTGAATCTACCCATGCGCCGTTTGAGCATGAGCTTCTCTTTGTACTCTCTATCATGTTGCTCCTCCTTTGATGAGATAGCAATAGCATCCTCTTCCTGCTTAGCCAACTGCTTTTTGCTTTCTCTCACTTTGATCACGTTCCTCGCCGTCTTCTCACTGTCCACCTGCAATACAACCTCCCCGGCAGACGGAAGATCTTTCCAGCCCTCTACTTCAGCAGGATAGCCGGGCTTCACCTCTGTCAATTGTTTACCGTCGTGATCCTTGATGGACCGAACCCTGCACAACGAGGTATCAGCAATAATGATATCACCTTTCTTCAGCGTGCCCCGTTGCACTACAATCGTGCACAATTTTCCCCTCTGCGGATGCAATTTGCTTTCCACCACCACAGCTTCCACTGGACCGCTGGGATCTGCACCGACTTCCAGCAGTTCGGCTTGCAAAACCAAAGCCTCCGTTAATTGGTCAAGGTTCTTACGTTTAAGCGCCGAAATTGGAACGGCCTGTACATCCCCTCCAAGACTTTCAACTTGTATACCATTGTTCACGAGCATTCGCTCCGTCTCCTCCACGTTTGCCTTTGGGGCGTCGATTTTATTTATTGCAACCAATATAGGCACTGCAAATGATTTATTTAAAGTAATCTGACTGCATGAAAGTATGCATTAAAATTACCTCTTGCTTGTCTGGCCATTCTAATTGACTCAACTGTCTGTTCCATGACTCCATCATCTGCAGCAACTACCAATACGACAATATCAGTTATATTTGCACCTCTTTCTCGCATGGCGGTGAATGCAGCGTGACCTGGCGTATCCAAAAACGTAATTTTGGCGCCCGACTTCAGTTCTACTGAAAAAGCACCAATGTGTTGTGTTATACCACCAAATTCGCTAGCTACTACTTTAGTATTCCTGAGTGCGTCCAGTAATGTTGTCTTGCCATGATCAACATGCCCCATAACAGTGACAACAGGAGGCCTAGGTTTCAGTTGACTCTTAGTAGGAGGTGGCCTAGGGTAAATATCCTTATCCTCCTCCTCTACCTGCACATCATTAGGATTAGCAATCACTCTCATCCTGTGACCACTCCTCTTCACTGCATCATGCAGCATTGCTTGGTCACTAATTACTGTTCTCCCACTTGACACTTGATTAAGAAATAAATCACACACATAGTTTACATCACGGTTGAGGACATGTGCCAATTCTGCAACTGTTATATTCCTCCATACATCAATCACCTTAGCTTTAGCTTTGGGAGTGTATTCTATTATCCTGGAAGATTTCTAAATATCTTAATGAATAACGAAATTTAAATGAATTGCAATAAATTTACCCTTTCTTCCACTGTTTTCCTCCTTTTCCAAAATGTTTGGCTTGTATGGTACTGCGATTTTCCATAAAATGAAGCAATGCATTTTGCACTATTTTTACTAAAACCATTTAATAAATACAATTAAATTTGCGCAAATTCAATTTTGAAAATCATACCTGTGATTCAAACAGGAGGACAACTGCGGAATTATCTTTGGTGTATGATAACACACTCGATAAAAGGCCATAATTCTTATAAGACCCAATGTTAAATAACAATATTTCTTACTTAAATTCCACTAATTAGAGGTTACAAAATAATATAGGTTATGAACAATGTGTAAATATCGACATTCTAAATTATTACATTTTAATCTTAGTTTAAATAATAATATTGCTTGTTGATTTTTGAATGATTATTTTTCGTACTTTAAATTAACTGTTAATATACACTTTTAATAATAAATATGTATTTTGTTTAGATTATTTGAACTACTATTTTTATTTATACTTTAGTAAACGTTTAAATATAATTTATGAATTAAGGATAATTAACAAAATGCCATTTGGTAACATGAGGAAATAATTATATGATTCATGCCGTAATTAAAGAATCAGTATATAAGTAGTTGACGGTAGTTCTGATAGGAAACTAGTTGAACTAACAAGCAAATAATATGTACTTGTATTGACGTTTCTGTAAAAAACTGACTAGTCAAAATTTGTTTTTGTTACCGGTTTGTTGAAAATCTTGTGCAACAGTTCATAATAATGGGTAATGATGAGAAAATCGAGCATTTTCGATCAATCACTGGGGTAGACGAGGAACGTGCAAGGTTTTACCTTGAAGCAGCTTCCTGGACATTGGAGGTTATAATGAAAATAAATCAATTCCCTGTTTGTATGTAATATCATAATTTTTTGTTTTCAGATGGCCTTAGCAAGTTTCTATGATGCAGATGCTGACAGCCAATCAGATGTTGAGCCTATTGATCAACCGTCAGACACTGAGCCAACAACTCCAATTGCAAAGTCTAAACCAGAGAAAAAAAAGATAAACTCGAAATTTGCTACAATCCACACACTTAACAATTCCAGTGATGAGGAGGAGGATGGTCAGGCATTCTATGCTGGAGGATCAGAGCACAGCGGGCAGCAGGTGTTGGGGCCTAAAAAGAAAGACATAGTTGCTGACATGTTCAAGTCTGTCAAAGAGTAAGTCGAGTTATGGACCTATTGTTTATAGTGAATTACATTATATTTAATTTTTGCAGACATGGAGTTGAAGTATTGGATAACCAAGCAAGTGGTTCTTCAGCTTTCAGGGGCACTGGTTATAAATTGGGACAGACTAGTGATGACACAGAAACAGTCCCAGGTGCACCAGTTGCTTCAAAGCCTGTGCAGGTCACTTTGAAGTTATGGAAAGAAGGATTCAGCATTGATGATGGTACTTTAAGGATGTACACTGATCCGGCAAATCAGGAATTTCTGACCAGCGTCAGAAGGGGAGAAATACCGCAGGAACTGAGAAGGGATGTTAGCGAGGTAATGTATATTAATATATCAACAATTCAATCTTAAATAACGTGATTTGATGCAGGTGCATGTGAGCATGGAGGACCATCGCATGGAGACGTTTGTGAAGAAATCCGATAGGTTTTCGAGGAAGGCTTTTTCAGGGCAGGGACATACTTTGGGAAGCCCAACTCCGCCGACAATTGGAGCTCCTCTCGATGAGGATCGCAACATCAACGAATCTCATGCCAGAGAGAATCTTCAACTGGATTCCAATCAGCCAACTACAAAGTAAATAACGAAATATTAAATATCGGATAAACAGTTTAAAATATATCGATTTTATAGTTTGCAGATTCGTTTGGCCGATGGGACTAGGTTGGTGGGTCAATTCAATCATCAGCACACCATCGAGCAAATCAGATCGTTCATTGTGACAGCAAGACCGCAATACGAGATGCGTCCATTCGCCCTGCTCACATCCTTTCCACCCAAGGAGCTGCAGGACAAGCAGACTATTGTCGATGCAGGAATTTTGAATTCCGCCATCATACAAAAATTAACTTAATTATTTATTTAATATTCTTTTAAGGATCTATAAGGGCTAACATTTCCTCCATAATTTCATTTTCTAATGTGTAAAATGTTTAGAATAAATTGTTTAATGGAATAAATTCATATGATATATATATGAAACTAAAATAAAGCGAATTCGTTTGTTTGATTTTTAATTTGAACATTTTGTGTTTGTTAACCTAAAAAGTAATCAGTTGTCAAATATAGTGAGTCAACTTTTGGGGCGTTGAAAAACAAAAGTAAAATGCCAGTAACACAGCCGCCCAAGGAGCAAATCATTGAAGCTGAAGAAGTTGGTGAATATCAACCAGCTCAGGCGCAAAGGGAAATCACCTTAACAGATCATTTGAACAAGAAATTGTTGACTTCGTTTCTGCAGCGCATCAACCAAGTCGATGCGACAAAGCCTTCTGTTAAGGACGATTCCAAGACGGGCGAAGAAGAGGATAGTAACTTTGATTAATATACTTTAAGCGAAAAAGAAAAACATTCCTTGAACTATAAACATAAGCAATAGACATAACCTAGAATATAATACGCGCGTAACATGGACACCTACCAGTCTGATGCAGAGGATAATAGTTTGGAAGTTATAGAAGAGGCGGAGGAGGATGGAGAAGTTGTCACAGTTGAACGAGTGGATGAAGATGCAGACGATGAAGCCGCAGCCAAGAAAGTTATAAAACCGAAACGCGCGATAAGGAATCCTCAGCCCAAGTTGAATGCACAAACACTGCAAGGTCCCAGAGGATTGCTGGCAATGCCCGAACTATTCAATAAACAAAAGTTCAAAGGTAAAGGACATGAAGAGCAGGACCTGAAAACGCTGTTGAAGACCTACGAGTATTGGTGTCACAGATTATTTCCAAAGTATCCATTTGAGGAGTGCATCTCCAAATTAGAGAAACTAGGAAGCAAGAAGCCAGTCATCGTAAGTTAAATATAACTGTAATCAATGCTCGTGTACTAATTGAATTATTTTATCTTCAGACACAGATCAAAAAGATACGGATGGGTCTTATAGAGCCGGAAACGTTGAATCCAATTAGCGAGGAAAGGGAGGTGGATGTTCCTGTTACGCAGCCAAGCAGAGCGGAAAGTCAATTCGATGCGTTGGTAAGCCAATCAAGGAAACCAGCAGCCGATATCATTCAACTGACTGAAGAGCAACTGGAGACAGTCCGTATTAATAAGGAGAGAGCCATGAGGTTGAGGCAAGAAAGATTAAGGAGGCTGGAGGAAATAGCTGAGGCTAAGATAAATCATCCAACAGAAAGTCAAAAACAATTTGTAACCGAAATTAGTAACAACGACCACTCTACAAAATCTGATGAAGAACCTGCACCAAGTCAATCAACTAAACAGACGGATTCAATGGATTGTGATTAATTTAGTTTACTTAATATATTTCAAGGAAAAGTTTTTATGTATTTCATTTTTTTTTTTATATAATCTTATTATTAAAATCACATATTTATCTAAAAACCTAGCATTGTATATATATTTACAATTATATGTAAGCTAAGTCGTATTTCAATAAATACGAAATTTAATTTTCCTACAACAAAACATGTTTTAAGGTTGACCATTTTCTTCTTGGATATTGTAATACCCTGTCAATGCCATTTTCCCATCATCCTTACAGTGCTTTCCTCCCCTCGGCCTAATCAATGTAAGTTTCAATAATTAACACTATATGATCACAAATGTTTATATGTTCCCAACAAAACTTAGCTCGATATAATAATATACACGGGTTATTGCAATATTTTCGTCTCGTCGATTTTGAAAATAATATTTGTTTCATAAGCAACGAAACGAGTGGTGAAAATCATTTAGTCTTTTTGGACACCGTGATATGTTATTATCAGCGCATTGTAAATAATTCAAAATAAAGCGTTTTCTGTGTAAAATAATAACGTATGTATATATAGAATTGTTTGCTTTTGTTTTCTATTAATATATAAATAACAAAATAACAATAAAGAATTTTATTTACAGAATCGTGTTGCAAGTGTCTCACTAATTTGAAACTATATGTATGTTGTATACTCTATTCGCATTAATTATCGAAATTGCCGCGATGCAGAGAAGTTTGAATTAGACGACATTCGGTATTTCCGGTATGAGAGAAGCAAAGAACGTGGTGAAGAACGTCCAGAGTACCATGAGTCGGGTGGGCGCCTGAACTTCGGCTGCATCGCCCTGTGCTATGTTATTATTGTTGATATTGACGTTCCTGAAGAAACCTATCTGATAAAGGTAAAGGGCTAAGCCTAAAGCTACCACGAATATGCATCGTATGGGGCTCGAGTAAAAGTACACGACGCTTATGAAGATCATCATTCGGCTCATCATGTAGAAGACATCCAGCCAATCGCGATTGCCCTCGCGATCCTGGTCACGCCCGATATGTGCTTCGGGAATGTTCGGTACTTGCGGTTGCTGCGCTTGTGGTTGGTACGCAGGAGGCTGGGCAGGGTCTTGTTGCTGATCTTGCTGCTGCATATCGGGGATGGGCTGCGCCTGTTGCTGAAGTGTGTCGGGAACGGGTTGTCCATAATTCACATTTTGCATATTATTTGCACTGCAACCAAACACATTCCCAACTAAGTAAAAACGATCTTAATTCCAAACAAAAACATTTTTATAGAATATTTTTTTAAATTATTAAACCAACTTTATGGTCACCACTACTATATAGTACTGCATCCAGAAAGAGCCTAATGATTCAGTAATATAAGTTAAGGAACAAAAAAAGTTCCTAAATAATATAATAAGAAAAAATGACAAAACTTTATACGAAAGACCTTACAAAAAAATATTTGATATAACCTTTTAGAAAAATGTAGAAATCAACAAGAATATACCATAATAAACAAGACTAATTGAAACCAAAGTATCAAAACGATTATCCAGATTTAATATTGCCATTTGCAATAATTTGTTTTTAATTTAAATTCGCTAGTAATTATTAAATCAAAGTATTAATATTATTATTTCGTAAACTGCAATGAAGGAAGAAAAAATTAAAGAATGTCTCTCCCGATTCTATCTCTATATCCTTTTACTAACGATCGTTTGATGTGAATAGAAACAAACAATGAAGAATTCTGCATAACGGAATTGATTTAGTATACATAAAACAGTAAATAATATTTTCCTTCCTTCCTGTTCTGGAAGCGGTTGTGCAACTCGCTCCGCTCGAACTCTCACTTTCACTCATTACAAATCAAACAAGTGTTATTGCCGATTTATTCTGATGCAAATTCATCATCGGCGGAGAAATTTCCACTCCAAATTAAAAACAAACAAGCGCATTTTGTTCTTTCAGATTATCAATGATGTTTCATACTTACAGACTAATGTAATGGTTCATATATTGCATGTACGCCTGCTGCATAACCAACTGCATAGTCTGTGCATCCATCACATTGAACTGATGGTTATACCAGTCAGGGAATCTTTGGTTGTTGAAGGGTACGTTGGAATGGGGCGGTGGTGGATCGACGGTTGCTGCTGAAGCCGCGGATGGTTCTGTCGGTGGAGCAGCGGGGGTTTGAGGGGAAGATTCAGTCTGTGGAGTGTATTTTGGTGTGCAGACCAGATGGACGGTGTGAGTATCCTGACCATCGTATTGCCGTAAGACATCCTTCAGCACGACCGAATCGTTCAGTAGTTTCCCTGAATAAATCAACTTCTGTTCATTCCTCGGCTGAAAATCAAATACGAAACAAACATAAGTACGTGCGACATAGCAATACTAATAATTACAACACACGTGTCAACGTGCAAGACCGCAGTTCAAGGATTCGAAATATTGTTGACAGAAAAACATTTCTCATATGCTTTATAAATTAGTTACTAAATAATAATTTAGATAATTAAAAACTACAAAGAAACAAACAAAATTTGTTACATTTAACGATTCGAAATTATTCAGACGTTACGTGGTCATTTCTGATTAGATAATTGTTCATACAAGTCGCAAGCGTCTTTATCTTTAACTGCAGGTCATACAAAATAATTTAATGCAGAATGCAGTTCACATGTAAGCCTGATTTACATTGCTATTATTTTTTAAATATATAGTATTTTTGATAACGAATGATTAGATAATTCAATATTTACATATATGTTAAATACATTTTTAACAAAATAACTGAATACAATTAAAACAAAACTGATTATCAAAATTGTTTCTGAATTTTATAATAATTTAAAATTGTACAGATTAATTTCTGAATATTTTATTTAACAATAAATATAAGTATTAGACAAAATGTGAAATAATTGATTTATATAATAATTGCTGTGATTGAATTTAATTGACAATTGAAGATCTGGTTGCTAGGTAAATGTTTGGGTAAATGATAAAATATTATTTGTTTTGAAAACATAATCTGCATTTGTTTCTCAGGCTATTTGATACACATAGTAATAATGCAGACTTCCTGCAGAAAGAGAGGAAATGAGAGCAGATAATATTTTTAAACTGAAATCAGGCTCAATCAGTGGGTGGAAACAATTGGAGGTCAGATATGGGATTATTTATCAAAGAATCTGAATTATTGATAATAGCAAAAATTGAAATGTATTTTTGGTCTGTGTCACAGTGGCAGTAGTATCAAATATGGAACCAAAAAAATTGTTGATTCAAGAAATTGGTCTAACCTACTTATGATATGTTTGTTTATTTGTTTTTGTCATTTTATTTTCTCGCGGTCGAGCATAAAGCGGATTATTACATCAGCAGCAATAGCATTGGATTCTATGCATGTTTGATGGCCCGTGCGAAGGTTACTCGCGATGATTCCTTTTATTTTGTTCTGTTCATTTGTTTATAACAAATGGTGCACTTACTGGTTTGCTGGGATAGACTTCCGACAAATGTTGCTTCAGCTTCTTTATAGTCCATGACAGTTCGCAGCGAATGGTCTGATCCTCGATTTGCTGATTCGGGGCTTTCACTATCAACGTTACCGGTAGCGTTTCCATCTTCTCTAGCTGCTGCAGCTCGCCTCCTAATCCTTTTTCCGTGTCCTTTCCTCCTCACTGTTCTACTTGAAATTCGATCGACCCAACAGGAATCCTCACACTCTACGCCTCTGACAATACTCTCATATTATTTACAATCAACAATCGTCCGCACAAATACTATCTGTCCCACTACCATTGGTCCCCGTAACCATTACGCACCGCAAACGTCATTGTCACGTGATGACCGACCTCGACACACCAACAATTGCTTGCAATCTGTTCCAATAACTACCTACAACATATCAGACGCCCTAGCAATGCCAAGGAAATGATATTACAAATTTAAATTGCAAAATACGAGCAGATTATTATTATGAAATGTACATGCAATTGCCTACTTAACAACATTGACTGACATTTTAATGACAGAGAATAGTCCATCCAACGAACTGCAGATGTCTCTACCAATCTTTAAATATTATTTAAATTTTATTGCAAGATCTGACTTATTTATTTAAACTGTATATTTATTTCTATATATAATCTAACTAAGCTTATGCTGGTTATAGTACCGCAGGAAGTGAGCCAAGTTACATAAAGTCGAAAGAAAAAGAAGAATGGTTGATAAGCACCTATAAGGGCCTTACTTAATAGTCTAAATTCCCTAATGCATAATATGCAGTTTTCCAACATCAAATAGAAAACAATAAGAACAAATTTTTAATCCTAAAAGTTTAAGTTTAATTGGAATTTGTTAAATAACATAATTGAATACTCAAATATCTTAATTTGTTGGTTTCCCTTAAAATACAAGTATTTTCACTAAATTCAGTTGTATTTATTTTGACACAATTATGACTAGATAGTAAAGTTTCTATAATGAGAAAATAGTAACTTTTCTTTTATGTCAAAGTAATTACTTGTTTTAATGTCATAATAATAACACCTTATTTATGTCAAAATGTTTATATTTCTTTTATGTTAGAAACTGCTAAAAATACGATCTTCATTCAAATCAACTTAAGTATTAAATATAATGAAGAGTAAAATCTTAATTTGTTGGTTTTTCTTAAAATACAATTATTTTAACTAAATTCAGTTGATTTTATTTTGAGACAATTATGACAAGATATGATGATTTTATGTTAAAGTACTTACTTGTTATAATATTAAAATAATAAATCATTATTTATGTCAAAATGTTAATATTTATTTTATGTCAAAAACACGATCTTCATTCAAATCAACTTTACGTAAGCGTAAAATTTTGTGATTGGAACGATAAAAGTCTTAAAGCTTGTAGATATTTTATAGAATTTATAAGTCATAATTTGTATATAAACAAATATAATAAATATAACCTAGATTGTTTTTATTGAATTTTTATTGTTTTTAATTTACAATTAGATTATTTTTTTAATTTTTCAGATTTATCTATGATTCAAATGGAAAATATAAACACCATCAATCTTGGAAAAAATATTATAACTGTTCTTAAAAGTCTCAGATATTATCTTTCAGAATTTTAGATATGCGCACAGAAAGGAAGCATGCTAATAGGATTACAGCTGTTTCCAAAGCCATGGTAGGTAGCACTCTTTATTGATTTTTTATTAAAGACTTCTCCTTTATTTTCAGTGTTTTGTATGATGAAAACTTGCCATCACTCGAATTATTCTAAATATTTTTATTTTAATCTTTTTACTTCTTGTAACTAATGAAGAAATATTAAATAATTGTGGAAATATGAAATGAAAAGATCTTCAAATAAAATAATAATATCATGTAAATAAAAATACATACTTATAACTAAATGATACAAAAATTGAATTAATTAAAAATTTTGTGAATGAAAAGTGTTTATAATCTTTTATACTTACTTTTTATTAGGAAAATTAAGTGTTAAGATTTCGATGTTTATTAATGAGAAAATTGTCAATTTAAGGAATATTTCAATAAGTGTAAAATGTGGAAGGGATGAGAGGAAGGATGAAAAGTAAAACAACACGTTTCGTAGTATTAAATCTTTACTAGTAAAAAGTAAATCTATTATAAAAAGAGCATTTTATTTATATATTTTTTTTTGTTAGATTTGTCTTTATAAATTATTGTCAAAGCACTACTACTTCTTCGAACATATACATATTCCTTGGAATTGAACATCACACAATTGTTGCCATAGGCTATGCTATGGTCAAAACATATTTTAGATACTTTATTTCAATATAATATAATATATTTATTTATCTCTCTTTCTCTTTGATTTGTTATTGTCATTTACAAATATAAAACGTATTTTAGTTACTCGCAACTTTTCATGATTTTACTAGAAAATCATCCACCAAAAACGCAACATATTTGCAATTGATAATGAATAAGAAATATAAAGTTTGGTGAATGATCATCAGATTGCAACGAATATCCATTTGATAGAATTGAAAGCGCATTTGCGCTCACGTCGTTTTGGACCCGCATAAATTTCAAAACACATCCTCAAGAGTAGTAGAAAGATGGTGCAGTTCACCAAATTTCTCGAAAAGCAATTACAAATAGAAATTTAGTCTGTTTCGCGAAAGATTGGAAAGCATACGGTCAAATGGATGTTCGTTCATAAAGTTGCAAATTAAAATCTACAAATATTCTTACGTTTTCTTACTTCGTCATCTTCATCTTCACACTTGAGCGTCTGTTTAAAAAGTTACAGTTAATTGGACTTGGCTTGACTAGTTGCTAATAAATAATAGTAATATTGACTTCTTAATATACGTGTATAGATTGATTATCTCGACTAAAGCTTCTAAAGTTTTATAGCATCTAAAAAACATGCTCATCACCCGCACCTCTAAACTATCCAAAAATATTTCTAAAAAACATCATTATTTTTTGTTTGTTTGTTATTGTCTTTTCGATTATTATTGTCTCGCAATCACTATTATCTTTTCTTTATAATAGCGTTTAATTGATTGAACGTGATTTCGTACTTTTTTCGTTAGGAACAACTAGAGTTATTTCACAAAATCTTTTAAAAATTACGAGTACTCTGCTTTCTTCAATAATTATGTATATATGTTTGTGTGTGTATATATATATAGGATATGATTGTGCTAAACATTGAGAAGACCGATTCATTCATTTCATCACATGGTTGTCTTTGTTTGTTGTTATTGTTTAAATAGTGGTCTTTCGAAATCCTTAAACTAGCTTTGTACCGATAAACATTTCAGAGCTTTCGTTATATGAGTTTGATGCGCCTAATAACAAAAAATCAAAATTTCTTGGATATGATTTTCAATTTCACGATATGTTTGTTTTCCATAAAAAAAAATCAACATTATATTTGTAAGTTTTTAGCATATTTGTAAACTGGATGTTTTGATTTCAAATTGATATTAGATTAGTGTGAGAGGGTTTTTGTTGAGTATTTTTTTGTTATGGATTTGCGGGATTTTGATATTAGACGCTTCAAATATGACTAGTCGCGGAAATAAAATCCTCTGAATTGGTTGCGAGACGTGAGGGGATTTACGCCTCGACGGAAATCTATGAAAGCGTTGTACAAATATCATTTCCATCTTGCAATTGGATTCGTTAGCTCTGATAATAATTGATCACCTGGCGGTTTTAATCTCCTGGAGGTCCTGGCCCTTGGTCTCAGGTACGCAGCTGATGACGAAGGCGAGGCCGCAGATGGAGATGGCCGCGTAGAGCCAGAAGGCGCCGTAGAGACCGAGAAGTTCTTGGAAGTCGATGAACGTTTTAACACCTATGAAAGCGCAGAGGTAGCTGAAGGCCGTTGCGAGGGCTGTGCCGAAGCCTCGATGCTCCAAGGAGAAGAGCTCGCTGACGAGGAGCCAGGATATTGGGCTTATACCTAAAGAGAAGGCCACGGTAAATACTAGCACGCACAGCAGCGGAATCCAGTCCAGCTGAGGCTGAGCTTTGGGGTTGGCGTCTTCGTAGTAGGCAAATGATCCGAAGGAAGCTAAAGCCAGAATCATGAGAACGCTGGAGGCTACCAGCAGGGGAAGTCTTCCTGCACGATCGACGAGGAGGCCGGATAGCAAAGATGAGAGCAGCTGCACGAGAGCGACGGCCACTGCAGCGCTGTGCGGATTTGTTCCTCCGAAGGTTTGCCTGAAGACGCTCACCACGTAGAAGTTGAAGGCATTCGCACCGGAGAATCTTTGAAAGAACATTAGACCGCAAGCTATTAAAGCGGGGTTTCGCAGGGTTTGAAAAAGGAGACGCGGGTTGACGGGCATCGTCCTCGAAAGAACGTGAGCGTGTAGGGCTCCCAACTCGAGACGCAGGTCTGCTGTTCCTCCTCGGAGCCATCGAAGAGCTTGTTCAGCTTCTTCGTTTCTACCTCGCAGCACTAACCAGCCTGGGCTTTCGGGCACCTTCAGCATGGCCACGCACATTGCCGTCGGCGCCAGCGAGATGAGCCCTGCCAACTGTCTCCAATCGAGGAATGCACCAGCTGCAAACGCTATCAGGACTCCTGCATGTCCTGCAACCTTGGTGAGAGCGCTCAATCCTCCGCGGATATTTGGAGCGGCGATTTCGCTTACGTAGACCTGTGCAGCAAGCTGCACGACGGCCACCAGGAAACCGCTCATGAATGCTGAGAAGCACATCACCTCTACGTTTGCCGCGAAGACGGTGATCAGCCAGCAAATTGAGAGCGGGATTCCTGCCAAGATGAGCGTGCGACGGCGTCCCCAGCGCATCGCTGCACCCCCGATGGGCGCTCCGAAGAGGGCACCCAGAAGCGAGAGACTCGCCAACCACGAAGCCTGCTGTCCATTGAGCGGGAAAGCTTCAGCGTCTCGTTGCTGGAGAGAGGCTATCGCAGGTGAGCTGTAGCCCTTTCCTAATCCTGCGGCGAACGGCCCCAAAGACACGGCCAGAGCCGCCAGTACCTGCCCAAAATATTCCGGTCTCTTCGCGATCATTAGACGACCTCCAGGTCCTGCCACCTGCAAAGCAACAACATCAACCACTACAGCAACAACAAAAACAATAAGATGGGACTTGACGAGAGGATAAATTATATAAGTGTTAACTCACTGTATGCGTATAGAATTCACGCGACATGTTTCTCTGTCCACCGCATTCCGGCGTGGTTACGGCTACCACTGCTGCTTATGTCGCCTGGACGACACCTTCCGAAGACACCCCATGTCTTCTGTGCTTTGAGCCACACTGCGGACCGCTTCTGCTGGAGGCCGACCCTCGGCATCGCAGCAGAATACGGCTTTTTGGGGGAAAATGCGCGCGCTCCCTTACATACTCCGTCCATACATCCACACCAACATCCAGAGAACCAACCCCGTATCGACCAGGCTCCAAACCCACCCTCCGACCAAAATGGGGTGGCTTTCGAATGCGGTCCGGACCGTGCCAACAAATTCGTTATTGTGTTCTGTGTGCCTCTGCGTATCAGAACACCAAACCTACCAACCCCATCACTCCCACCCCTCTCAAACATCAAATTTGTATCCAGTCACGTCTTTTGTTATCTCTCTATGCACCCGGATTATTATTACAGCACACCCTGCAATTTCCCAATTCGCCATACGCTCGAACACCATGTTTTTCACCAGATAAAAACAACAACTACAAAAATTCTGGCTGCACGGAGGAGCTCCTCTTTTCCTTGCGCGATTAACGCCGCTGCGACCCAAGAAGGATCTAGGTCAAACAACTTTCCAGCGCAAAATTAATCCCATAATATTACACTTCCTTATCCAGCCACAAATTTCATAATATTTACTCACCAATCCGAATCCAAGACTCGGAGAAGGATATGTGAACAAAATAATTACTATAAACAAAACCTTCATCATAATAAAAATTCCTGTAAAGTACAATTTAATGAATAAATATTGTTTTTTTTTTTAATAAGTAACGAGAATAAAATATAAATAGCATAGTTTGATCAAAATTACAATAAAGATATTTGAATTCAATTGAGGCGAGGTAATCGAGGGTAAAGAGGGTAGATTAATTAGAAGAAAGTTTTCAATTTGCTGTAAGAGTTTCCCTTTGCTTGCGTCTATAAATAATTCGTCAGGAGTCGGCGAACCGAAATTAATTGGAATTCATTAAATAATCCTCGGATCGGCGCTCCGAGTTTAAAGATCATCATCTTCATCATTCCACGCATATTTCAGTTTAATACAAGAACCCTTTCAAAAGCAAAATTATTGAATTTTAATTGTAGTTTGTTTTGCTATGACAATAATTTTCGTATCAATAGGAAGGATTGAATTATTTTATAAAATAACCAAAAATGTGTAGGATTATTAGGTTAAGCTATTTAAATTACAAATTTCTATGTATTAAATGTATTTTAAAGTGAGAAAGAAAACGATGGATTATAAAATATTCGTTTTGTTTTATTAAGAGAGACACTCTCTTGCTTATGAGTATATATAATAATAATAGTAGTTTATTTTTGTTTCGTTCACTAACTATTAAGTAGAAATGAAAAAAATAAAATACAAGTAAATGCATCGCTCGTGATATACTTACTGTGTACAGAAAGAAAGAAGACAAACAAACTAATATAGTAATAATTAAATAACATATGGTACAGGTTGTGTCAAGAAAATCGACACCATAAATACTAAATAAATAACTAAATTATCACACTGGTCGCATCTTTGTTCTTAATGTCGAGCAACGTCGTCGTCGATTGCGATGGTCTCGTTGACTTCATGTTGGTTTTTCCTATATTTTTGAAGCTCGAGCACAGAACCACTATAGAATACATAGCTCCGACGATACCGAAGATCGTGCCGAAGAGAACGTCCCACCAGTGATGTCTTCGGTCCGTTATCCTCGTCAATGCGCACAAAGGACCCCAGATGAAGACTACGGCGATAAGGAATGGCTTCGATAAGGATCCGATCGCGTGGGTCGGAAGCCGGACTTGGATGTACGCCTGCAAAAGAAAACCGGAATTAAGGACATTGTTGCATTGCTGAGCAAATACTTGACAACTTCATACAACAAACAAATGTATTATTTCACATTTCACTTCACTTTTGTTATATTCATGAACCTCAATGTATTTAATATAATTACAAACTTAACATTTGTATGCACATTTCCAAGCAAAATATGATTATAAAAGAAAATAATTAATAATAATATTAATTATTTTTTTATTAATAACAAATTTAATTGCATTAAAATATATTAAAGTTTCTAATAAAAATCTACATATATTATTTTTTGTAATTTTTATTATAACACCTTATTCTAGCGTTATAAAATTACATAATTTAGCACGAATCTAAATATTTTTTCGAGACTTTTACAGGGTAACCTTCTACAGATTATTAGATTATAAACAATAAATTAAATATAAAAAATATAACAAAATTGAGTTTTTGGAGCAGTTTTAATTAAAAAAAAGAAAGATAAATGAGATAGATTTGCGTGGTTCGATTGAATCGTGTACACTACAGTGGAAACGAAACGTTTTATGGTATTGATTTTAATTGGGGAGGTAGCGGCAATTATACGTGCGATAAATTTGATTCGCCCATTGAAATGCCGGGATTACAAACGAGAACCTGCCCGATGGGCGCACCGACAAATAAGTTCATTAGTGTTTAATTAAATTCGCTATTTGATAATTTGCGAGCGTATTGATTTTAGCATAAAACGTCTGCATCATCGGTCGCTTCGTCATGCCAGAAAAAGTAAAATAAAACTCTCCCCCTCGTGTTCCTTGACAGTAATAACAATTCAATTTACTTTCTCCATTTCTCTGTTTATCTCCAACATAAACAAGAATTAGATGCTGTAATAAACGCAGTAAGAAATGTACTTTTTTCATGTTAGGAGTTACGTGAATATTATTAAAATTTAGGATTTTAATTAATTTTTTCATGGACTTTTTCATAATACTGATGATATCTTTAAAGACTGCTAATTCAGTTGGAATAAAACAAGATTCAAAATTCTATTTATACGTAACTTTTTTATCAAACATGAAATTTAAAAAAAAAATAATATTATCGTTTAAAGATCAACTTTCTTTTAGGAAGTAGTTTGCGGTCACAATTATTAACAATCTGTGTTACGTCGATGAGTCACGCAATTTGTGATTCCGAAATACCACGCCTTCGATTATAATTACTAACACTCATCGTTCCACAATTTCTCTTCAATTGGAACATTCGAATCTTCTGAACGTTAAATCAATAATCATAGTTTATAGTTTGATTTAATCCTGATTCTCGTGTTAATATTTTTATTTTATTATCAGTTATTTATAGAATTATTTTGGATTAAATTGAAAAGCCCATTGTTTTCGATGATAATTTTTTTTTTCACACTATTATTAAAAAAGGATTAGTATTTATGAAAATCAATAAAGTAAGCTATTGTTAAGTATTTTTACTGTCATTAGTTGCCATGATTACCCGAGTTTGTTGATTGATAATTAGAATAACGCGTAGTGTTTCTGAAATTAACTCAAATACTTGGGTAAGTTTTCAAATAGATGTATTAATATAGTGTGCAGACGCGGTTTTACGCGTTAGTAGTTTTCTATTTTTATGTCATCTGTGACATTTTGATGCTGCATGTTGCAGTACGTTGCACGTCAAAAATGAATTGATTGTGTGTGTTCGTTTGTTTTCTCTTTTACCTTTGTTCTTGCGATGTGCATGTGCATATTATGCGGGCGAAATAGGATGAAGGTGGAGAGAAGGATAATGAGTGAGGAGGGTGGCGGTTGTTCGGTGTGCAGCTTTTTCATTACTGGTAATGCGGAAACGGAGCAACGAGCTGGGTATGAGAGAAAAGGACAAAGGAACAATGGTTCGACGAAGTTTGCAATACATCAGAGCGAAAGGGATCGAAGTGTACTCACCGCCAGGAAGACTGAGACGAACATGCCCAGGGCGGAATGGCCCGAGGGAAAAGATCTTGAGGAGTCGACGATGAGGGTGCGCGAGTAGACGGTGCTGGTGCAAACGTACTCGGTGATGAAGGTGCCTGGTGTGCAGGAAGCTGCGACGTCCGGAGCGCAGGTATCCAAGAAGTGCGGTCTCATCTCACCGGCTATCACTTTGCACACCTCGATCACGAGCAGAGTGAGCACCAGGCCTACCAGCATGTCTCGGTACCATCTCCAGGACACCTCCAGCACCAGCTTAGCCTTCGAGCCGAGGCGCAGATATTCCACCAACGCGAGGAGAAGGCACGATCCAGCGAAGCTCACTGTCAACAGGAGGGTGTTGGAGATGGTGTCCCCTTGGTATGGGAACGATAGCGATGGGTCCTTGCAGTAGAAACCTCTCTTCGTCTGCGGCAGGAAACCGAACTCCGTTAATCCCACGATCAAAGACACTGCAAAAAAACAAGCAGAACAAGAGATTGAAAACACGGAATCTCGTACAAACATCACTAAACATCAGTCGCTTACGCAATAAGCAAAACTTTCCGCGACTCATGCTAGTCGTGAACCAGAATAACAGAAATCATTTCAACGCTTCCATCAACTTCATTTCCAAACCGCAGGGCAAGGTTTCCGTTCTCTTTGATAAATACCCGACTAAATTCGGACTAACCCTGAATATCACTATCAACGCCAGGCGCCGCAACAAGAAAATAACTCTATCTTTATCATAAACAAATAGTAGTAATTAAACGCTCGTTATTATTAAGGTGAAATTATATTTACAATACTTTCGTTTTACTTTCAGTGAAAGTTTCACTTCTCTCACCAGTATATAAATAGACTCAGATTATTATGCTTTTGAAGATAGTCTTTCGGTCCTATATACTTTAATTAAGTTATAAATATGACTTTAAAGATGTAAATAATATTTGTGAATATTAATTTAAAAATTGATTAATTTAAAAACTGAAATCGGTTCAATGTGATTTTCAACATGTAAATATTTTACGCTTGGCAAATTGCAACTAAGTATTGATTAAATTCATACAATTCATACATAATTAAACTGCATTCGTTGAAATTTGCAAATCATGTTTATTTTTAGCGAAATACAATTATATATTAATTAAATTGGAGAAGTGTACAATTTTTAATTAAATAATATTTATGTGTTGTTACATTGTCACCATAAAAAGTTTGTTTTATAATTACTATAATATATAATTGCGTCACTGACCTATGCAACTGAAATATACGGTATGAAATGCGTCTATACAAAGATGATTCGCAATCATGCGAGTTGTTAAACATGTTTTATCGAAAGCGCAGTGTGTAAGAATTGTATTCGGACTCTCTGCGTCCACGTTTTTCACCATTTCAATTCAATTTTCAGCTTTCAGTTTTCAGTCCTTTTAACGGACGGTTTTACTTTCGGGGGAGCTTGGTGAAATGTGCAACCAGTCAGTCGAAGGAATCCGCTTCATTTCCTCCAATCGTTCAATTTTCTGATAAAGTACTCCGCAGCGCCGCCTCCGAGGCCCCACGAGATGCGATTGCGGCTGTCGCAGCCGTTACGTAATTCATATTTTTCTATTATCTGCACGGATCCGCGCGGAAAGTAACTTGAGGATGAACGTATGCAGTTCGTTTATCTGTTAGTTAGTTACGTGCAACAAAAGGACGAGCATTTCCGCACGGATTTATTTATTTTTTAATCTGCACCAACCGCTCCAGTTAGATATTTACATATATATATCACTCATATAGCATAATCCAAGTTTAAAACATTGATGGATACAAAACTTTTTATGCAATCAGCGTTCAGTTAACGTACATAAAGAGGTACGTTAAGCGAATGTACGTTTATAGACAGTCGACATTATATGAATTTTCATTTCTGTGCAAAAACTAATATTTCAATAAAGAAAATCCATCAAAATGCTAATTTTTCATGTATACATTATTCATCAATATTTTTCAGTTCTCAACTTCCTTGATTTTTATACCAGCAAAAATAAACAAATGCATTTAAATAGAATCATGCACACTACCTCACGTTTCCATAGAAACATAGTATATCACATACAAATTTAGTAAAAGATGCTTTCAATTTTAGCATGTATTATAGTTTGAAATTTTATGATTTCTATATAAAAGAATTACGAAGTTCTTTGAAATTCATATATATTGATCAGAAATAACGGTAAATTTTATAGATTTTGATCATTTACTTCATATATTGGATTGACAAATATTTTTTAAAATATTTGCAATTGTGATCGAATTAAAAAAATAAAAATAATTAGGTAGAGCATAGAAAATTAGTTGGATTATGTGTACACATTTGCATTTGATATGCGAATAACGGCATGAATTATGGGTGGACTGGACACGCCAGGAATATTTAGTAGGTGATTTTGATGGAAATTGAGTGAGCGAGCGTGTGTACTTTATGAGGGTAAAATCGATGATTTTCAGCGCCCAGAAATATATTGTTGTTGATTGGAGGCCGTATCAATTGAAAGGACTCTCTCCCCCACCCGTAAATCATGTGCTGCTTCCTCATTACGGCAATGAGATAGGACCTAGGTAGGAGGTACTCACCGATGATGATGATGATTCCGTTAACGAAATAAGCCGGTCGGATGTGAATCTTCTTTCGCTTCAAGTTCTCAGGTGCTTTGTTCCGATCGTGCTCGGCCACGTTAAGACACACCGAATCGCTGGGCCTTCGAATTGGCGGTGTAGTCGTGGCCATCATCTTGTTTTCCTGCAATAATCAAAAATATGACAAGGATTAAAAACCCGTATCTTAGAGTGAAGGTGAATAAGTTCTGAATGAAGGTAGTGGCATCACGTAGAAGATGATGATCTTGAATTTAAAAGTCCGCTATCTGCAATCGCAGACAGCGAAGCAGGTATTCTTTCCGGTATCCCGGTTGAGCAAATGGAGAGGACACAATGGAAGGAAAGCAAATACGATAATAATATTATCTAATCTAAGGTTGAGAAGAACCGTGGGGTTCATTGTCGCATTGCTAGTTTTTACTTCGGTTTGTCGTCATACCATTTCGATGATGGGTTCGGAGTTTTGGAAGAACATGGTGCACTGTGCGATATTGCCGTTGAACTGTACACTTTCCGAATCGACGAATCGGTATTTATATGTTCACAATTATAATTGCAAGCAATTTTTTTCCCATCGAATCAAGGAAAACCTGTGCGTACGTTCGGAGTCCTACCTTAGGTTTTGGATCCATATCAACATCACATCATTGCATCACTTCAAAATAATTTCTTTCTTTTTCCGTGTGGGCTAACCACGAGATGATGGAAACAAAGGATTTAAGAAGAGAAAACGGTCGCAAGCACTGGTAAAATGTGGGGTATTGTCGTGTATTCAGTGGACTGCTGGTGTGCTTCGTTTATTACGCTCGTCCACAGTCATAGGGGGACAGGAAGAATAAATTAGGAGCATTCGAATAGGGGTTCCATTAAAACAAAAACACGTCTCCCCTCCGTTCCCCCCGTTCGGCGGCGGCAACGACGTCCCCCATTGTCCGTTTACATAACAAATCAACTGCACTTCTTCGACGACCACAGCTAACGCTTCCAATATTTCATGGGGTGTCCAAGAGCGCGCGAAAATCAATAACTCACCAATTCGTGCAGAAACCTTAGTCTCTCCTCGCACAGCTTCGACTTAGCCATGGTCTCTCCAATGGAAGACACACCTCGTCTATATTCAATAATTCTTTTAGATTTTGTCGAATATATCATGCCGCAAACTTCGTCATTTTTCGCATACTTTTTTATTTACCATTCAAACGAAACGATCAACTCTTCGAAAACTGTTTTTGATTACTTTCAGTCGCGCACACTAACTCAAACTGGTCTCAAACTAATGCAGTGATTCTTTCCGGACCTCATTCTCATTGTTTGCGGTAAAAAGGCAGGAAGTTTAGTCACGTTCCGTGTCGCAACAGGGATTTTATAAGCAAGACTCTTTCTTAATCATTTTATAGACCATTGCATTATATCTTCAAAACGATTTTCATTAATTGTGAAATTGAAAAAATAATCAAAAATATAATTTGAATGTAAAATATTTTTAAATTACAGTTTTGATATTTTTTATTTATAAATTTTCTTCAAAAATACAATACAATTGCATACTAATTTATTTAATTTTCTTTAATTTCAAAATATTTTTTTAAATAAATTGAACACTGGGTAAAACGCAATTGTAAATATATGATTTACATTTTATAAAAAATTTCCTAACTATATGCAAATTGATTAACTCATACTAAAACTTAGTTATCTCAATGTATAATAATCCAAATATAAATTATTTTTGTTTAGTTTTCATTTTTTTAACGATATTTAAATTGTAACGATATGTAAATTATTGTAATTAAATTTATAAATATTGATGAAATTAATGTATACTTCATATCATGTTGCATAAATAATTATTATTTTTGGAAATTATTGCTTTACTCAAGGAAATAAAAATGTATTTATGTACTGATAAACGAAATTAAAAATATTACTTTTTCCCAACTTCAGTGAAATTTCCTATTTGCGGTTTACTTTTCCTGAATGTTTGTCTACGTGCTCAATCCAACGGCATTTTCAGAAATGGCATTTTACGCACTTACTATGTTGCATTACTAATCGTTCATTCATAAATAACACTTTGTTACATTGGCTTATCAATTCTATAATTATTTTGAATCAACAACAAGTGCAGCTAATTTTTTTTCAATATTATTTTACAAATTGCGAATATTTTTTAAAAATATATATATATATATATATAAATAAATGTATTTATTAAAATTATATGTATGACATTCAAGATTTGCACTTTTGCGTCAATAATTCCTGATGTTTGATTTATTCATTTGCATTATAAAACGCTACTGCACGATAATTAATTGCATGTTTTATTTATACTCATTTTTAATTTTAATTATTATAATCGTTGTACAAGACTATATGTTGCTAATTTTCGAGGATATATTTAATTATACCAATTTGAATATTCATGTTTTTCAAAGAATACTTAAAATGTTTCAACATTGATTAGTAGTAGAAAAAAATGCTGCAATTGATATACAAAGTCCATGTAAATATTTTAAGTATTTACTATTATATAAATAAAAATCTTCGAACCGCAGTAGTTTCAAAATTGTAGTTTCAACATTGTATACATATTTTAGGAAATGTCATGAAAGATAATAGCGATGTTTACTTTGAAAAATTGTAAATTTTCTTGTTTTTAGATCCAAACCATTTTTGATATATTTGAAAATTATGAATATTTAGTAGAAGATATGCATATTCGTTAAAAGAAAGAAAAATAATTTAGTTTATTTTATATTTCACTGTTTTTTTT
Organism: Nicrophorus investigator; assembly: GCA_963457615.1. NCBI lineage: Eukaryota > Metazoa > Arthropoda > Insecta > Coleoptera > Silphidae > Nicrophorus > Nicrophorus investigator. Next base: position 27,409,680 of record OY735141.1, read on the forward strand.
TTAATTCTTAAATTTAAACTTTAATAATTTAAAATTTTGCTGTTGATGATTTTTTTTTTGCGACATTGTATCTGAATTTGTAATTAATTGCAGCAACATAAAATAATGTTTGATGTAATTACAAATAATAAAAATGCTGGTTAAAACAGATAATTAAGAAAATTATGTAAATATTTATAGTGATTATAATTAATTAGTAAAATGTGTAAGTTTAACACAGTTTATGTAAAATGATTTCGTTTTGTTCTGCGAAAGGTTGTTTTTAAAGGAATTTCAGCAGAAACTCTGCCAAATTTTGGTTTTCAGCGTTAATCGATATCCGCACTTGACACAGTTCAACAACGATTATCTGCCAAGAAACGTGGATATTTTAATTATTACAAATATATCCGAACAGTTAAATGATAATAAACAAATTAAGCTTTAACACGTTTTAATGGTTTATCTCGGTTTCCTGACCTAATCTATCCATTAATGATAAATCATTTGACCATTTTCATCTATCATTATCTTTTTTTTTTTCACTTTCGTCCACGAACGGTATCATTAATTATTGTTAACTGATGGCCCTTGTCTGCGGGACGCAATAAAACCAATTTTAATCTATAAATCCATCAGACTGAATTATGATGGTCTCTGCTTGAAGGGTTGTTAACCTTTCCCTTCCTATCGTTTTACTCTCACTGATAACTTCTTCATATCCAGACTACAAAGGTGTTAGAAGTCGGAAATAGCTCATTGTTTAACGATAACACACGTTTAAACAGCAAACAATGATATTTGTTATTTTTATTCGCGAAGCACAAAATTCACAGCAAGAATTATTATAATGGGATAGGAAAATTCTACTTACAAAAACTAATCTTTATACTAACTGTTTAATTTGTTGACAAGCGTAGACAACAGATCTAATTTACGTTGCAAAAACCTATATCTTATCTACAAAGATAACTCAAGCAGGAATATACGCAAATTACTAAAATATCACTGCAGGAAGTGATTGATAATAATATTTAATTAATGATTCAAAATTCATATATTTTCAAATAAACAATTTTAAGTTTATTTTTAATTATATTAGGGTAAGTAATTTTATTTTTATTGCCTTATTCCATTAAGTTTTTTTTTAATTATTGCTGTAATAAATATTATTAAAATTAATTTATTTTCTATTTTCTAATGTTCCAAACGTTTACAAAATTTTTATGATTTTTTAATTAAAAATAAATAGAAAATGATGAAATGTCTTTAATTCTTTTTGCAACTAGAAATCAATATCGGCTGTTTTGCTTTCAAATGGTTTTTGAATCCAAGACCGGAGAACTAAATTTTCCAAATATTTGTAAAAATAACTTCTTTAAATTTGAATTTAAAGCAGATATAAACAAATCAAATTTAGAGGAAAATCTCATCGAATTTGAATAAGATTCATTTTTTCTGGTAATTTTCTTAATATATTATTAAACACAGAAAATATAAGTCTTTTTAGTTTCAATCAATTTTGTTGCTATAAGTTTATCAATTTCCAAAATTATAATTACAAAATTCAACATTTTAATGAAACGCTGCAAACGAACGAACTTCAATATGGAGAAGCAAATTTTTATAAATTTCAGCATTATTAATTATTACATGAAAATTAAAACAATTATTATAATTAATAAAAAATGTAGAAAATAGACCCTTTGAATTCTATAGACGTTTTTAAAAATTCCATAGACCATCAGTGGCCCACATGGAAACGGCTGGGAAACCCTCATTTCAATAAATAAATAAAATTTGCATTTCATGTGTCATTGATTAATAAATTTAACTAATTTTATGATTAATTAATTATTCAAATTTGAATAGCATTAAATAAATTATTTTAACATTAAATTAAATTTGAATAAACTAGTTACATAATAATATAAATTTAGATAAAAATATAATTCGTTTTGTCTACTGTGAATTTTAGTTTTATAAACGTAAATAAAATATCATCATTCTATTTCTTATCAATTGTACTGATTTTGATTTAATTTATTTGATTATAGTTTCAAACTCGCAACGTTCGTGTTGAAATTTATAATTTTACAACTAATGGTTAGAAAATTTACTGTATGCAACCAAATACGCATAAAACTGTTTTAATAAGTAAATAATATACACTATATTAATAATGAATGTATTAATTATAATTATGATAATTAAATTGCATAATTATTGATTTTTGTAATTATTAAATATTGTTAATTAAAATAATAATTGAAAAAAAATCTATTCTAAATATTGTTTAAATTTACAAATATTATTTAAACTGTAAAGAAAACAGTTTATTTTAGAACAATTTGTTTAATTTAATATTGAAGAATATAGTTGAATTTTAAGTTAATTTATTTAATAGATGTTGTAAATAATAAATGGAGAAAATTAATAATTAAACTATTTTTTTTTATATATTTAAATGTTATTTTAGCAGTGAAGAAAACGTAAGACGAGTCTGTCTTCCAGACAGAAAAACAATTGAGAGTTTTCGGTTACGGCCAATTTGGCGGTAATTAAACATGAATCATGATTATAGTGTGTGAGTACATCCTGGATTGGTCATGTTTTCAAGACGTGATGTTACGTTTGCTAAATTGACGTTAATTATGACGTACAGCGCAATTACTTGCACGTAATTAAATTAAACAAATACTAATTTCGTGCAAAACAGGATTTGTTATTATTTATGGTTTTGTTTGTTTGTTTTTTTTTGCTTTACGAAAAGAATCGTTTTTTTTTCGAATGAAATATCTTTTTCCATTCTGATGGTCGACATTGGGTTGAGTTAATGGACATCTATGGAGCGTCGCAAAGTGCCCCACATAGCGATATTATTTAATGGACACAATAACGACATTTGCTGCGTTCCACATTTACATTTCACGCAACTCGACCCACGGTTATTAATGCACCCGAATGAAAAGAGAGAAAAAATAAATGAAAGAATTGTATACACGATCTTTCACTCCCAGAGTGAATAAAATTCACTTTTTTTCGTGGCTTTCGGGACGTGAATTATGGGCATGTGTTACATATATTTTAATGGATTTTCACATAAAGTCTGAAATTACTCATGGATACAGTTACATGCATTTCCTAAATATATATATTCTTTAAGTCAACTAAAACATTCAAATGAAATTGTTTTGAAATCTTATTCACAAAAGATTAGAATATTTTGAAACCTGTTTCATATAAGTTAATCTTAGCATGTTTCTTACTATAGAAATTCTTTATACTAAATCTTTCTTTATAACGAACATAATGACAGAAGACAAACTAAAAGAATTATAAAATTGGTCGAGCGGCGTATATATTCGCCATATCCAAAATTGTGTGCATTGTCATCGAATCTTAGTTTACGGTAACTTTTAGTGAGGCGCCACTAGACATTTTCAGATGGAGCTGTCAAAAGTCATTGTTATTATACCAATTGTTTATATTTTTTTTTGATGCAAGGTGTCAGTGAATTATTGGCTTGCGTTACATATATTTTAATGGATTTTCACATAAAGTCTGAAATTACTCATGGATACAGTTACATGCATTTCCTAAATATATATATTCTTTAAGTCAACCAAAACATTCAAATTAAATTGTTTTGAAATCTTATTCATGAAAGATTAGAATATTTTGAAACCTGTTTCATACAAGTTAATCTTAGCATGTTTCTTACTATAGGAATTCTTTATACTAAATCTTTCTTTATAACGAACAAACTTATATAATGACAGAAAATAATCTATAAGAATAATAAATTTGGATGAGCGGCGTATATATTCGCCATAACCAAAATTGTATGCATTGTCATCGAATGTCAGTACAACAGTAGCTTTTTCAGATGGAGCTGTCAAAAGTCATTGTAATTATACTAATTGTTTATAAATTTTTTTTGACGCAAGAATTATTTGATATAAAAAGTTAATAAATAGATTTAATATTTTTTTGTATATAATTCAAGCAAAATTTAAAACTTAAAGTTTTAAAATAGAAGCGTGTAAAATTTATAATTTGTGTATTTGTTTTGTAGCAGTATTTTTAAGATGTTCCAGTTTCGGCTCATCGCATTTTTTTTTTAGTAAATTAGTGTACGTTATAATTAGAAAATCAAAATTTCGTGCGTGTATAGTGAAGGTGTTGAGTGACGATATCCAGTAGAACTTAATTGTGTAATAATCGATCACCGATTGGAGCCTAATACAGAGCAATAAAGATAATTAGTTTTTCGCCGGAAGCGAAAGTTCGTTTACCTTGCCACATTTAATATCTGTAATCTATACAACATATCTACTGCGCGATAAGTGATAATAGGTTTACCATAACATTGATTATATAATTGCAATTATCATAAAAAATGCATTAATGTGATAATTGATTTAAATTGAAGGCAATTACGGACACCTATTAAGTATAGACTGCATACACCTACAGATTACTAAAATATCTAATAAAATATGTTATTTTTAGCCGAACGTTGTTGAATGAAAACTGTTGTTATTTTCAATTGAGGTTGAGTAGTGATGTAATTGTGAGTGTGTATTTTGAGCGTAATAAGCAATAAGTGAGAATACACAAAACTCGAGCAGAAACGTGATTATGTTGGAAAATATGAAATTGGATGGGTCGAGCGTTTCAGAACCAATTTGCTGTCCTTCTCAGAAGAAAAAAAAAGTGCACGAATGAGATGTGTCTCCAGGTTATTCACCCGTTGCAAGAGGCAAAAATTTGTCTTAATTACCGCATCGTCATTAAAACGCGAAGGTCCTATTTTCGGTATAAAACTAGAATCAAGTGCTAGTTTTTCGTCGAGTTTGATCAGAGAAACAAAAACAAAATCGTACCCCCATGCTGACACGCAGCATCTGCTGCTAATTAATGGAACCATTGGTGCGTTGTCCAAAACTCTCTCCCCTCCTCGTCCCACCGAAAAGCGCTACAAATGTGAATTTAATTAATATCGATGGGGGACATCCGTCTTGTTCCTCCTTCGTTTCATGTTTTGCTTCGCTTTTATTCCACTCCTACCCCGAACCAAATTGGAAATGATGATTTAAGCAGCGAATTATGTAATGAACGTTATTGCTCAATTAGTCGGGCCGTTGCATTTAACTATTTTTTTTAATTCTCGTTTGATTCCAGCAGCCTTTAAGCATATTGCGAAAGTTGTATTTCAGAAGTCAGTTTTCCAGGTGCTGCTGCTGCTGCCGCCGAGAGTTCCGCTGAATTCCGAAAAGTTATGCGACCGGAATAATTATTAGGGAATGAAAAAGGAAAGTAATGGCATTGAATTGAAAACGAAAATAAACACTTCCATTCCAAATATTTCAATGCAATTACTTTATTTAAGTTATCTTAAATTGCACTTTTGGCAATGAAAAATAAATATTACGTAAACAAAACGAAATATCAGTTTTTTCATGATATAAAATATGTAACTGAAACAACAAATAATTGCGTTTTGTCACAAATCACGGGGCGGGAATGAAACGATTTATTCGGAACGGACGTTGAAAGAACAAAGAGAGGTCAACTGGTATCAACCGCCCTGAGAGTCGAAAGACATTGTTCATGATGTACAATTCATGCTGATTGATGGTAGGAGTGGTCGCATTTACAGCTCAGATATTCAAGACTTTCCTCATGATTGATAATCATTTTATAATCTATAAAATTAAGTATAACTTGTTGTATTTTCATATAACACATTTAATTTATATTCGAGTTTATAACTTGAAGTTATTTACATTTACATACAAATTTCTTGTCTTGCAGATTTAATGATAAGATTTTTTAATTTTAAATAAAATTAAAAAAAATAAATAATATTGGATTGTCTTGTAAATATCTATTACATAAAATAGTAATAATAAAATATTCGAAATGAAATCATTGTATAATGATTTCTTTGTAATAAGTTTAAAAAAAATCATGAATGTTTAAACAAAACTATGATGTGAGTAATGCGAAATTCCGCGAAAACGTTTCGCATAATTCCGATTAAATAAAATACACGATACACGCGAATCCTGGTAGTGTAATAGCAACAACTTACGTTCGATCGGCAGCCACTCTGCACTCGGGTTTCACTGTTTTTTTTGTTGTTGTATTATTTAGCATCCGTTCACAGGTATTTCTTTGTTTGTTTTAGCATGAAGTACATATCGAACTGATCTACTTCATCGCTGCATGATCGAGATTACTCCCACTCCTTTGATGATATATTTGTAGTATTGATAAGATGGGATTGCTAATCGATAGATTATTGTAAATATATGGTTGGAAGACTAGTTGGGATTACCGCGAGAATTGTGTTCGATTCTCTTTAAAGCTTCAAGGCTGCCGGATGAAATTGTTTAAAGGAATTCGTAAGAGTGAATTAAGGAGATGGGCAATGCTCGAACGAGTGTAAGAGCGAAAGAGAGATGAAAGCCGGTTTGAATCTGTCGAATTCCCTTTTGGTATTTTTGTCTTGCAGTTTGGAGATGGTGCAACAAGTACTTACGTAGCACATGTCTCCGCCGATGGAGTAGATTCCTGGATTGTTGCTGTACATGGTGATGAGGAGGTCTTCGGTGATGGTGATTTCACATGGGAGGCTTCCGAAGGGATACACCAGCAGCAGCAGCAGTAAACCGGTAGCTTCACTAAACAAATATTAACAAAGAGGTTGGAACGATACGCGCCGTTGGTTTTTGAGTGCGAGTCGGACAGGTAGAACCAGGTGGTATGAGTCGGTTTCGACCTCGGAACAACACTGACGCATACTTTCGAAAGCGAATGATATGCGTTCGGAACGGTGGTATGGAAGGAAGGTATTATTCTTCTTCTTTTCAGGGGGGACCGACGGACGAGGAGGGATCGTATTGTCCGATGCGCTCAAGTTCAAGATGTCAACTGACTTCGAAGCCTTCTGGAGCGAAGCTCCTATGCGTTAATTAAGACAACACTCGTACTACGAACGCACACCCAAACGCACTACTGCACTCACTACTATTTACCTCTTTCCTAGATAACGCGATCTTATTTATTAAATTCCAATCCAATTTTTGCACAAACGTCTTCATTTTTTTCACGATAAACTCCTCATATCAATCTGCAAACACAGACAACATTTATCTATCAAAAAATTGTAATCAAACATCTCCCATCAATATATGTTCAAAATAACAAACTTTTTGGGAAAAACCAATATAATCCTAACATTTTAAATATTATATTTAACTTTTTTGGATATTTATTTTTATTCCCAGATTTTTTATTCATTAAAAACAAAAAAAAAGTTTACTGAAATTGTCGATTCGCTAATATAAATAAAAATATAAAAATAGTGTTATTAGAATAATCAAAATTATAAAAATTATTAAAACAATTTTTGGTTTCTAAAGTGTTTGGAAAATAGTATGCAGTTAAAAGTGTATTTAACTGAAAAAGTCTGTTAATAATTAATTTATTAGGAAATGTGAAAAAAAATGTTTCTTGTTTACAAACAAACTTCTAAGTGCAAACAAAATGTAGATAAATCCGTTCGAAAATGTAAACATTGATAATCAAAATCAAAACGAAAATAAACCAAATTAATTAAAAGTTTGAATATTCTACGCACGAAATTATATTTTAATGTGTGAAGAAGTGATTTGAATTGATTCTATTGTGTTTGCTTAAAGTTAGTAAATTTACTGATCATCTGACGTTTCTTAGTAAAAACTTGTCGTACAAAAAAGGTAAATGGCGTTGTAATTATGTTTCCTGCACTTACGTTGTCGTCCGATGTTGCAAAGGTGCCGATTTTTGTTGGAATTTTTTCTCCTCAGACATCCACTATTACTAAATAATAAATAACTTTACTACCTGGTCGAAAACCGTAAGTTTCAACCTTGCAACCGCACCACTTGACAATTGTCAAGTGCAGTGTCAGATTTATTTTGTTTCCAAGGAACACTAGATTATTTTAGAAATGCACAAATCTTCAAGGTTTTCATATAAAATATTATTTCAATATATTGAGTTTCATGATTACGAAAGTGTTTAATGTTTCAGGAAATGAAAACCGTAAAATCCTGTTTTCGCGGTAGATTATATAGTTCTAATACAATAGTAATTTTTTAACAAAAATTACATTAGATTTGTTAAATCATAATATTTTATTTTAAAATGTCAATTGTCAAACTTTATTTTGTTTCCAAGGAGTACCTGATTTTTTCCTAAGAAAATATTTTTTTCTGCGAATATTTACAAAATCATCATTTATTTCAAATTCTCAACACTCAAGATCAACACTTACAATATTGTCGATTATCTTCCTTAGACTTTAATTATTTTTCCATTTGGTTAGCAAAAAGAAATTTTTATTCCATGACTTACAAATATTCACCTGAGGTCGTGCTATAAATACCCGTGTTTAATATTCTTATTGCGTAAACATGGAGGAAGCTTTTCAATATTTATTATTTTCTATGGCAAAAGAGCGCAAATGTAAAATTTTCAATCAATGCACAGTTTTCAAACAGTTATGTTTTTATTAATGTAAAATTAATATATTTACAATTTATAAATGTCCTTAATTTAAAGATATTTTTTTAAATCTGTATGTATCTTTTAATCGTTATTTTTTTGAGTTTGTATAGACTGGAGGGTTTTTCCAAGAAGGTTTTGTATGTTTTGTTGCGGAGAGCACCTCCGGTGTTAAATTCCAAAGGTTTCTGCATTTGCGAATTTCCAAGAGGAATGAATGGAATTACCGGTGTTGGAGCAAGGAGAGTCTTGTCCTCCAGGTATAAAGAATGATTTTTTGAGGAACCCGTTTGGCGATGGCGCGTAACACCGAAGGATAACGCCACCGGTTTTGGAGAAGAATGCGCCTCGTCTGAAATGCGAGAATTCGCCATTCACGCAGTGCATGCACGGTCCGCGGAATCTCAGGAATCCCGATGCACCGACGAAGAAACTCTGTTTCTTTTCAATTTTGCGCTAACATTCAGATTGTATGAGTCATCAGACGCGAAGTCTGAATCTTAATGATTTAAAGAGAACTTACGTGGAAACGCACAATTTTGATGATCGTTTTTAAAGACATTCTTCAATCGCAGCGGATTGGAACTGACTAATTGTTGATTATTTACTTACGCTGTCGGCTTTTTATGCAACTATAACAATAATCTGCGCTCGAGCAAAACAAGCAAATCCGAAAATTGATTTTACTTTTAATTAATTAACAAAATTCGGTTCAATTCGGAGAAGGCGCAACGTGTCGTAATCTTTGAAGATTATGTTATGTAAACACGAACGTTGCGAGTTGAACGGATTGGTGTAAAAAGCGAGTTGCACTTTGAAGTGTCTATGGATGTGAGGAAAACACTTTGTTTTCAATCATATAATAAGATAACCTTTTTAAGTTCACAAAGTAAACATTCTACTTTACCTGAATCATCATCCAAAATATTCATAATATTATTAATTCGTATTATAACAAATTTAGAAATTTAAAAAAATTTAACTTTGAATTGATAATTTTTCAAACTGTTTTTGTTTACTTACGCTGTTAAAAAGTTTGTACGAATAATAAGTTTTGCTTCATAATCCTTGATTTTGAAATGTTTTTCTATTAATAATTATTGGAAAAGATATTATAAAAAATATAATTGTTGGTTTATGGAATAAATTTATAATGTTATATAATTTAATGAAAATTATTTGATGTGTTAAATATGTTAACAGAATGGGCGAAAAGCATCTGTTCAAATCAGAGAAAACATGTTGAATGTTTGGTTGAATGAAATCATACACTCACTGTGTAAACACTTCGGAAGGGACTGAGGTTTCTGGATTGAAATCCGATACGCCAACATCTTGTGTGTCTACAACCATCGCGTTTAATAACGTGGAATGCCATAAAATTGAGGGAACTCAAAAACAAATATATGAAATAACAGATCTCAAACATTTATTCGTTATTATTAAAAGGTTGAAAAAAAAAAACTAGGAAAAATATAAAGATGAATCGAATACATCTGTTTTCGTTTTTAACTTAATTAGTAATAATTCTTTTTTTGATTAATATTTCTTGAGAATCGAAATTACAAAATAATATTATTTAAAAGTGAAAAAATGCGGTTCGGGTATTTCCAAATGGTGAAATAATCTAAACTCGGACTTTGTGGTGATTAGAAGTTATACGGTCGTAAAATCTAATCCGTTTTTGGTGATTCCCAATTGTCGTCGTTGGCGCAGAATAAGCTTCAGCCGACAACTTTATAACAGACTTAGTGCCGCATTTTGAAAGCGTTAAGTCGATTATGCAAACGCATTGGAATCGTTCCTGTCTCTCCTCTAATCTCACGAAAATTACAGAGGATTCGATGAACATTTTCAGGATATTTGGAATTGTTTAAACCACAATTTTAGTAATACATAAAATTTTTTAACCGATTTAAATGATTCAATTTCAATAAATTTCAGGTTTTTTTATTCTAAATATAAACAAAATTAAGGAATAATCATAATATTATGTAAATTGTTAAAAAAAACTATGTTTAAATATTAAAGTAATTTGTAACTATTTAAAATCTGGTTTTCGAAATACCAGATTAAACTTATTTATAATTTTAGTAGTAAATAGTTTTAATTACGTAAATTGTAAATGAAATTATTAAAACAAGAATAGAATTTAAAAAAAAAATCGATACCTTTCAACATGCAATCAAGGAAATTAAAAAAGAAGAGAGAAATTGCCTTAAAGTCTACTGATTCGAAATTAATGCGTTTTTAAAGACTCCACTTTTTTTCGAAGGATAGAAAATCTGTTACATTATTTTACAAAAAGAAAACGTAATGTGTTCGAATAGTTTCGTTTTTTTTTGTTGTTGTTTTTACATTTACAAAAAAAATCCGTAATATTAATTGAAAAATTGTTATATTCTTTTTTATATGAAAGTATTATTTATTTGAAAGTTTTAAATGTAATTCACAATATTGTCAATTCGTTTGTATAAATTATATACAATTTAAATTTTAAAACAGTTTTAAAAGTTTCATTTTCACAAATAATAATTGGAGTTAAGAATTTTCAAGAAATAACTTTGTGAAGACAAATATTTCTATCGAAGCGTTACTTCTTTTATAAATGTTTTATACATGATTCTTCAAAATGCTTCAGCAATGAATCAGATTCAAAAGACCAAATTTCTAACTGGTTTCTTTCAAATTTAATCTTACTTTGAAAGTCGTTTTTAGTATCCAAATAATACAGTTATTGTTCGTAGATTTTACTAAATACTATAAAATCCTCACAAAGTTAGTAATTAGTTACATTTATTTTCATCCTGATTAAATTTCTTGAAATTTATATAGTTTTTCAGTTTTTAATTATTTTTTTTATAATACATCTAGCAGGTAAAACACAAATTAAAAAGTCCGAGAAGAAATTTTATTTATGAATAGTTTAAAAATATTTAACAATATAAAAAAAATAATTTTAAAATAATTTAATTCAATAATTCATAAAGCAATAATATAATTCTATAACAGAAATGATTTTTGAATCAGTTTAAATTTAAATTAATTAAGAAAAATAAGATTTTGTGAAATTAATGTTTTTTTTAGTTTTTAATTAATTTAATTTTAAAAAATTATCAGTTTTTTTTATGTAAATGACTGAAACACAAAAGTTCTAGAATTTTTTTTAATTTAATTATTTTAGTTTTCGATTTATGAATAGTTGAATTTAAACAAATAAAATAATTTTATAAATAACTTAATTCAATAATTCATATAGCAATAATGAATAAATAATAATTTGAAATTAATTTTAGGTAAATCAATAATATTTGAGAAAATTTAATTAAAATAATTTAAATTAAATAAAATAGATGAAATCATGTTATGTTACAAATAACAGAGATTTTCGTAGAAAAGAAAAACAGTTTAAATTAATTACGCAAAAAAAGTGTTTGTGGCAATAATAATGAATTGATTTAATAATAAACGTTAATCGCTTTTGAAAATTATTGAACTGCGACGACATCAACACTTTAACATTACAATCTAGCATTGAATTGAATTAAAAACAAGAGAAAAATTGTTATTTTCGTCACTTGTTATTTTATCGGCGCCAAAGGCGGCAATTCGATGTTTACGCTTTAACAATTGTATAGCATTGGGGCGTGTTCATCCTCTTGATGGTAAAGAAGTCCAAACCTAAGAAATTTGAGCCGTGGACGGATTTACGTCTGGAGATTAACGAGGAAACGTGTAATCCGAGGTCAAAAACCACTCCAAGAGAATTTATGGTTCAAACCACTTAAGATTACACATGAAAAAAATAAATAACATTAAGGATCGGGCGTAAGAGAAGAATAGATGAGCGTGAACGAGTGAAATAAATTTTTCTTATCAGTTTTCAGTTCGCATCTCTTATTAATTATTATAATTATTTTATTCTCATTATTCTTTTTTTTTTTTTTTTGTTCACACTTTCTTTTCATCATTCATTAACATGATTTTTACAACAGCTTGACATAAATAAATTAGATATTAGGTAACGTAAAAAATCAACATGATCTACGATACTAAACTCTATAAAATTATATATATATATGTTCATAAATAGATTTATATATATATTTATATGTTCAATTACGAGATTCCTGCGCTCGGATGATGTGTACGAAGCTGCAGGAAGTCGTCCTGCAGACATATAATAGATACATATATAGATTTGTTCGGGAAACAAAAGAACGCCGAGGACGATGCGCCCCGGTCGTGTCCAACAAGAAACATTGATTACGTTTTAATTAATTATCCTTTTTCTTCTTCTTCATATTCAATTAATCATTAAACACTAACAAGATTTATTTAATTTTTATTTATTTATTTATTTTTTTTGTTAAATATTTATTTATTTACTTCCTTTAATGCTTCGTCTCTCTGAATCCTCCCTACGTTCCGGTTCCGTTATTATATAAAAAGCAACTTGTTCAATATATAATACACACATATATATATATATTTATTTTGGAAAAATTTTCAATGAGATATGTTAGGTGATGTTCGAGTGAGGTGTGAAGTTGCGTTTTGTAAGATAAATAGATTTATGTGGAGTTGTATCGGAGATGGGTTGATCCAGCGATGGACAGAGGAAGGAAAAGTGGATGGTCTTCTTCGAAAGCTTTTTATTTTATTTTTTAGACTCGCTGGACGAAAGAACGGGAGGAATCTACGTTTCGATAATCCGATCTAATTTTACCTAATATTTACGACACCGGTAATTAATTATTAGTTTATTCTTGTGCACATCTTCATATTTGCGAGTAATATTTAATATTTAAGAACAACTGGGTTAAATTCGCGTTTTTGCAGGCTGCGTCGGGGGACGGTTTTACAACGAAAATTATTAATAATATGAAATAACTAAAAGGGAAACACGCAACTCGTCCAACCAGCCAATGCTAAACGACTACGAAGCGACACGGAAGAAGACAAAGAAGTTTATATAAATGCATTTTTTTTTTCCATTTAATTATTACGATTAGTATTATTAGTTTAGATAATTACTGGTGTGCATGTGCGCACTTGGTCTCGGCTAATTTTTTATTTAATTTTTTTAAATCCTTGTTTTCTCTCTTAATTTTTTTTTTGTTTGGTACAGACACCGATAGATTTTCTTTTAATCCGCTGGCTGGACGCGAATTCTGGTGTTCAGTGCACTTCTCCTCTCGTCAAGTTTTCAATTAATTATCTTATTAATTATTATATAATTATTTTTTTTTGGTATTTTCTTTTTCAATTATTTTATATAATATAATAAACCTCGAAACGCGCGTCTTCGAGTATGGCACGAGCAGTGGCAGTGTTTCTCGGCCGTTCATTTTTATTTTCTCTTCATTAAATTAGTTATGATATGAACATATGAATGTACAATCTATATATTATACAAGGCAATTTACGTAAAGAATCTTTTCCCATGTGCGATGTTCTTTCCTGTACTCCGAGCAAAACCATCTTGGAAAATTTAATTTAACCTGGAGTACCGACCGCTGCACATATCCACCCTCAAATTATTTGCAAAACTAAATAATCCAATTCGTCCACTTATTGTCGTCTCCAACTTTTGAACGAAAATCCAAATACCAAAAGAAAAAGAGAAAACGTTCCTTTCCATCAATTCATGTCCATCATTTTTAAATCGATTAACTAATTTAATTAATATTGATAGGCAGTGCTTCTTTTCACGACGTATATAAATTATATACGTATACATGTATATATATATAAATCTGTTTCAATACGTTTCTTCCTCTCTTCATTTCTTAATGTTTATTATTTGTTTCCTTCATTCTCTTCTTTCGTATTCCTTTATAAACACATTGCTTTATTGCTAAACGATGAATACCGAAATTCAACAGAATCCGCCGAAAAAAAGCTCAACACGTCTCCTCCGTCTCTTCTTCGTCCATTTCGAAATCGGCCAGATAGAATTCCTCGTCGTCAGGATCCTCCGTCAATGACACGCTAAGCTCATTCTGCAACAAAAAAATTACATAACATCAGTTTCATTATTTCAATAAATAAATCTTTTCGTCCAGCAATAATTTTTTGTTCACGATGAAATAAATTTGAAAATCATATGCAAATATGAAATGGTTGTATTTTAAAAACAATTTGCAGAAATTCATATAAATTTCGATTGTTACATCACTGTCAATATCAATAAATAATTTAAAAAATTAAATTTGATTTTGATTAACACTACTATACTATTATTATGTAATAAAGGGAAATCCTTTTAGTAAATTTCTTACCAATGTTGATGGCACCGATAAAAATGCATTTGTTTTGGCTTCCATGCATAGAAAACGTTATGTACAGGCTTTTACGAGAGGCTAGCCATAAAAATAAATGAAGCGCTCTTAGGTACGATTGAGGACTTCCTCCAACTACTTTACCTAGTTTACCCTAGTTTCAGCATGTTTATTAACTCTAAACAACACGCTCCAATTTGCTGAGTCGTACAATAAGAATTCATGCAAGATGAACAAATTTCATTTTTTACTTTTATTATAATTGTAATATTTAAATTTTTAGCTTTGATTAATCGATTTCTAATTATTAAAATAGATTGACCTATTCAAGCATTGAAACTTAGGTATATTGTAAATTACATTAACTGAAGTAATCTGAAATTCGTGTTAGGTCATTCGTGTTCGTTTCATCCTTGATTTTCTTGTAAAATATAAATGTAGTTGACGTTCCTCTTGGAAGTAACTTAAATATTCCTCGCAATTTCAAGGAATCTATCGATTTCTGTGCTTCAAAAATTTAAAGGAACTACATTTATAAAAATCAATAACTGTTCAAAAAAATAAAAAAATAAAATAAACTGAAGCAATATTTAATTGAAAGACATGTTGTTTCATGTACATTTGTGTTTGTTTATTATCGTGATGATTGATGAGATCAAATAATGTATTTTTTATTGTTCGAAATTAATGGGTTTTCGATTTGATCCCGACGATAAATCACGGAGATTCATGGAAAGTTTGCGGCAATTAATTACGTATTTTGGAAGTACTCGTTTGATCGTCGATAAAAGTGATATTGTAATATTTGAGATCTCATTCGCAATCGGAGACTGCTGACATTCATGTATCATCTATCGTTTGGAGTATCTATATTTATCCAACATATTCGAAGTGTTATTTTTTTGATATTGACTGTCGTTAGACTTAAAATGATAATTTATATTGGAATAAAGTAATATGAAATTATCGGAAATAGTAGGAAATTCCAGTATTAGTTTATAATTAGTTCGTTTGCGTAAATGCGGGGGGAAATTGAACCGCAAATTGTGATTCACGGGAAATAATTGAGTAAATACCTCGAGTTGCAGCCGCTCAACAAGTCTCCGTCTATCAGTTTTGAGCTGATCCACCTCTTCCGCCCTTTTGGCACTTCGAATTCCCGACATCTCCAGCAAAGCCAGATGCGCATCCTTCTCGCTGATCGCAGCCTCCAGCGCTTCTCTCCTGCAAATCGAAATAATCAAAGTAATTTATTATCCCTAACAATCATCTCACTCACTTCATGTCGGCCAATTCGTGCAGCTGGTGTTTCCTCTCCTTCACCAATTGACCGAAACGCGATTGAAGAGAGTGCATCTTGAGAAGCGTAGGTCTGCAGGAATGGCATCGTAACGCCTGTGCCGTTTGAATCGAAACCAAACGCTGCTCCAATTTGGCAACCTGAAATTTTGTACATTATTGAAGGAGACATGTTTATCAGTGATCAATTTGCAAAATACCTTCTCGACGACGCGCTGTCTCTTCCTATCCTCCTCAGCTATATCCATGTCTCTCTGCTCTGCAATCTTCATGCTCTCCCTCAAAGCTTCCTCCAATTCCAAGACGCGATTCCTCTTCTCATCCAAAGCACCAAAAAGTTCCTCCAGCTTCTTATTATTATCGATTGCAGTTATCTCCAGATCTTTTACAGCATCCTCTTTCCTTTCCAATTTGGTGGTCAGTATTGTAATTTCGTTTCGATTCTCTTTCAGCGCGTCCTCGTACGATTCCACCGTGTCCTCCAATTTAGAAATGTACGAGTCCTTGGTCTCTTCGTCTCTTTCCTCGATCGTTTGTATTTCGGAATGCTGTTGTTTTATGAAGGTGTGATGTACATACATTTATATATATATTTAGATAACAAAGCGGAAAATGTACAACATGTCAAAAATTATAAAGAAACGCTCAACCAAAAGAAGTAATTGTATGAGTTCCATTTTAGTGAGTGAGTGTAGTGTTTTAGGTATGTATGTGTCGAGTGTGAGTGTATATGTGTATGTTTGTGTGTGTGTGTAAAGATTGATGGAAGGCTAAAGGGCTTTAGAAGAAGCTTTTCAGGAAACCGGCTGGACCAGCCTGAGATTATACAATACATACGGATCCAATGTTAACGAGTTGTTAGAGGGATGTAAAAAGAGAAAGAATTTGTATTAGTACATATTTCAAGCTGAAGATGAGTTTAGTTCATTAACAGTTTTATGATAATTTACCTCCTCCTTTTTTCTTTGCTCCTCCAGTTGCGCGTTGACTTGCTGCTGCGATTTCAGTTTCGATTGCGCTGCTTTAAGTGCCCTGCAAAGAAATAAAATAATTAATAAACCTTAAAAACAATGTATTTTTAAATATCTTACTGTTGCAATTCCATGATGGTCTTCTCTTTGGTGTTTTGCTCTTCCTGACTCATCTGTACCAATTGAAGAAGCCTCTCCATTTCACCTTCCTTCTGCTTGGCTTCGTCCAGTGCTTTCTTGTAATTCTGCTCGGCCTGCGTTAACTTCTTGTTCAGTTCACCGGCAGCAGCTGCTCCTCCTCCAGCCTACAAAAAAAACATAAATTACTCAGGATTCGAATCAAGCTAAATTAATTGATTAAAAGCACCTTCTTCAGCTGCGCTTCCAATTTATCCATTTGGTCTTTCCTCCTTCTTAGATCTTGATCCATCTCGTTAATGTGCTTTTCCTTCTCCATCATCTGCTTGTGTTTGGTATCCACTGCTTTCCTTTGTTCTTCGAACTGACGTCGCTGCTCATCGAGCTGCTTCTTTTGTGCGATAATTTCTTCGTTCTGCTTCTGCGGCGCAACGTTGTTATGCATCTTCTTCGAAACTTCCATAAGTTCCATCTATAATTAGCAATATCATTAAGTATATTGATAGGATGTTAATAATTATCATTTAATAAAATGTAATAAAATTGAAAGAAGGTCTGTTAGTGTGATATAAATAATGTGTTAAAATAAAACGCAAATAATAAAATAATAATATGTTTCTTTTGATATCATCGATTTGTTTATTATTATAACTAAAATGAAGAAATAAAAGTATCTTGTGTTGTAGTGAGTTGTAGTGTTTCTAACCTGATTCCGTTCCAGCTCTTGCACCAGCATTTCCAGCTGTGCCTGAAGACGATCCTTCTCCGTGTGGCTGTTCTTCAGCTCGGTCTGCGCCTTTTCCAGTTCCTTCTTCAACCTAACAGTTTCCTTATCATCCTGCTGCGGATGTATACCGCCTTTCTGATATTGAGCCATCTGTTGAAGCTGTTGTTGCAATTGCTTCTCCATGACTTGGATGCGTTTCTGCAGATCCTGAGCAGCCTTTTCAGCTTGATCCGCTCTAGTTGTTTCTGTTTCGACCACTTTGCGCCATTGATCCAACTCGTTGTCTCCTCTGGCTCCAGTTTCTTGCAGACGTTTTTCGGCTTTGTCAGCCCTCTGCCTGTGGTTGTCGCGTTCCTTCTGGATGGTAGAAAGCTGCTGTTGGAGTTTTTGGATTTCTCTATCCCTATTCTCGAGCATCTCTTTGGTGCCCCTCTCGACGTCCTGAGACATTCTTTTCTGTTCGTTCTTGAGTCTCGTGACTTCGGCCTTTTGTCTCTCTAAATCGGTTTCGCTCTGGTTAAGCTCCTGTTGGAACTTCATCAGCATATCTTGAGACTTCTCCAATTGCATCACCAATTGATCACGCTCCATGGTCAGCTGCTTGATGTCCGCTTCATATTTAACGATCTGCTTTTCAACAGAATCTCCTTGTCTTCCTTGCTTGTCTAACATCGAAGCGATCTTCTCACGTTCTCTGGAAGCTTGAGCTAATTCCTGCTGCAGCTTGACGATGGTATCTTGGGCCCTGTGATCCATGCTTCTACGTTGAGTGTCCATTCCGCTGCGAACCTGCTGCACTTCAGCCCTGAGCACGTCCCTCTCCTGTTCCATTGTTTTCCATTCGATCTTCTCCCTTTCGATCCTCTCGTGCATTCGCGTCAACTCATTAGCCATATGTTCGAACTCGATTTTCGTGGCTTCGTTCGTCTCTAAAGCCTTTGCAAGATGAATCTGCGATTTTTCGAGCTCTTGGGCTAATCTACCTGCCTCCAGTTCTGTGGCATCTCGAGCTTGTATTGCCTTTTCCAATTTTTCCTTCAAACGTTCCACCTCTAGCCTTTCGTCCGATCTGACCTTATCTGCAGCCAAGGTTTGTCTTCTCTCCGTTTGCGCCAATTCCACGCGCAACTTTTCATTTTCCTTCTCCAGTTTTTCCATTTGCACTTTGAGCTTCTCGTGTCGATCTCTAAGCTTCTCACACTCAATGATAGCCCTTTCCAACTCATGACGCTGCTTGTCTTGTCCCCCTGAGACTTTCGACACTTCGGCTCTGGCCAAATCTAGTTGCATGGTTAACTCATGCAGTTTGGTTTCGAGCTGCTGAATCGTGTTAACGCTTCTCTGCAATTCATCCCTCAGTCTATCAGTTTCAGCCGATTTTTCCTTCTCTTCATACTGGTATTTACCACGACTGGTCTCGGCCAAAGCCAGATCCTTCCTAGATCTATCCAATTCCGTTAAGGTCTTATCCAATCGTTCTCGCAATCTATCCACTTCGGCTCTGAGCCTCTCATTATCCTCCTTGGTTCTCTCTTCTCTATCGTACTTTGAATATCTGGTCGCGGCGGTCGTCGTGCTTTCGCGCAGAGAATCGTACTCCCCGACGACTTTCCTGAACTCGTTCTGCAGAGTATCGTGCTTATCTCTGATCTTCTCCACTTCGATCGAAAGACGCGTCGCCTCTTCCTGCGCCTTCTCGTAACTGGCTTGAGCCTTGTTACCTTGAACGTGCGATCTTTCCAATTCGTACTGCAATCTCTCGTTCTCCGATTGCAATTTGTCCTTTTCCGTTTGCAATCTGCGACACTCCAATTGAGCCTTCTCGTATCTCTCTCTCACCATCTCCATATCCATGCCAAGTCTGCCCAATTCTTCCTTCGACTTTTCTTCCATCTCCTTTGTACGGGCCAATTGCATTTGTGCCCTGTCGTGCATCTCCTGCAATCGCTGATACTCTTCCTGCAGTTTCCTTTGATCCTCGCGCGATTTAGTCTGCAACATTTGCTGCTTCTCCACTTCAATCTCGAACCGATCCTTGTCCGCCTGAATAGTGTCCAATTTGTTTTGTAGTCTGTACAGATCGCTCTGCGATCTACGATAAAACAGAAATAAACAAACATCAAATATCGACGTTCAAACGCAAATATATGTATCCCAATTACATACCTATCGTATTTTTCCAACAACTTATTGAATTCCTTGTTAAGATTCTCGCGTTCGTCCATGATCTTTTGCGTAGAATACATGGACTTGTCGAGTTTCTCTTTCAATAATTCAATTTCGTTAATAGCATCGTCTCTCTCTATCTGTATCTTCTGCTGGAGCATATGTGCCTTATCCCATCTATCCTTCAGTAGATCGAGCTCAGTCTCGATATCCGCTTTTTCTCTTTGCGCTTTAGCAACTTGGTTCAGCTGTATTTCAAGACGTTCTTTAATCTTATCGCACTCTTCCTGAAAACTCTCCTTTTCCTTCTGGAGCCTAGTCACCGCAATCTACAACGCCCAATTTTAGACCACGTGAACAAGTGCGAGATACACAACCAGAGGATTTGTCATTAGTATTATTGATTATGATTATTTGTTATGATGATCATTATTTTTATTAATTTTATTATTACCATTATTAATATTATTATTATTATTATTAGTTATTATGAGAGTGTATATATATAAATGAGTAGTATATATTATTATTATTATTGTTATTATTATTACCTGTGACTTTTCGTACTTATCTCTAAGACGATCTGCTTCTAGATGTGCGGTATCTTTGTCCTTCTGTAAGCGAGCAGATTGCCCTAGAGCCTTGTCCAATTGCGATTGGACATTCTCTAAAGCGTACTCTTGTTTTTCTTTTTCTAGCTGTATCTGCGGTTCGGAAAAGGAATTGTGAATTATATTGTGATGCGTGTGAATGACTACTGAATATTGCGTATTGCTTTACCCTGCGTGCTTCCGCCAATGCTTTGTCGAGCCTCTCTTGCATTTTGTCGACATCGGTCTGAGCTTTGTCCAAGGCATTTTGCAGCTTGTCCTGCTGCGACTGAGCCTTTGCCAAGGTCGCCTGTGAGCGCTCCAGCTCTTCCCTGGCCTTCTCGAGGTCCGCCGTAGAACGATCTTTGTCGGCGTGAAGACGAGCCATAGTAGACTGTGCCCGTTCCATCTCCTCTCGTAGACTTCCCTGCTCTTGGTGTGAATTCTCCAGGCGCGCCTTGAGGCGGTATACTTCCCCCTGGGACTTTTCCAGTTTCTCCTGCAAAGCCATTGCTTCCGTCTTTGCGCGTTCGTTGTCGGCTTGGGTCACCCTCAGCTCAGCCTGGCATCGTCTCAGCTCGGCCGAGATCTTGTCCGAACGCTCGTAACTGCTCGTATCGAACTCCTGCGACCTGCTGAGAGCGCTTCTGCTGAACGACGATGAGAGCTGTGCCCTTTCCAGATCGGACTTGAGTCTTTCGTTCTCCAATTCTAAACGTGCCAATCTCTGCCTAGCTTGTTCCCAATCGGCACCGCTTCTTCCAACCTCAACACTGAACTTATCAAGTTCAGCCTTCGACTTGCCCAGCTCCGATTGGGAACTCTCCAGCTTCGTCTCCAATCTATCCCGATCACCCTGTGCACGCTCCAACCTTACGCTGAGCTTCTCCACTTCGCTGTTCAGAGCGTGCAGTTTCATCTTGTATTCGGCAATCTCTCTTTCGTGCAATTCCCTTTCTTCGGCCTTCTCCTGCTCGGCCCGATCTCTCTGCTCTCTCAACTGATTCATCTGCTTCTCTTTATCACCGATTGCTTCCTCAAGAGATGAAAGAGCACCCTCCGATGAGCAGTGGTGCGCCTGCATTGCGTTCAATCGGGCTCGCGCCATATCCACTTGGTTGTCTTTCTCTTTCAACAAATCCTCCAAATTCTCTACCTGTGTTATTAATAACCATTATCATATTCCGCATTCTCGAACACTTTAGAACACTCACAAATTATATAACAAAAAACAAAAAAAAACATAATGTGCGAGATAATTCGGGAATATTAAACGTGAATCATAATTTCGTGCGTTTTCATATTTTGTTTCAAAATTACCGTATTTTTCGTTTTTGAGTCGAAAGTTACGGAACTTTGTTTTCTATTTAATTAATGTATTCCTATTGAAGATCTTCAAAACCTACATTTTATAATAATCAAAAAATAATAATCAAGTTAAATTGATTAATTTACTTAATTCTATTTTGGAACCTTTGATTTTAAATAAATAAATCAGAAAAAGTAAAATCAAATAAAGGCAATAATATCCTTTTTAAGTTCTTCAAAACGCACATCTTAGATTATCACAAATAAAAAAAGAAAACAAGATAAAACAATTACGTAGAGTAAAATAGTTCGAAAATCGATCAAATTAAGGAACAAACAAATATTGGAATTGTCGCGATTTCGGTACAACAAAAACTTTGTTAGCCACGTTTTTCCTATTACACACAACTAGACATAAATCAATTAATATAATAACAATGCTACAATATTATTTATATAGAATATTGCGAGAGTGAAGAGAAAGATGGTTGCAAGCGTTGCGTTGCTTTCTAAGGGGTGGATTTAACATTTAGAAGCATGTGGTGAGATGCAGGGTAACACATATTATTTAATTAGTATTAGTTATTAGTAACACTTAAGAGTGAATAACAAAGCTTCAGTTGTTTGCGAATTTGTTCGAATTGTACATGAAGTGCACGATGCATCGATGTTGATGCCTAATGAGAATGTAAAAAAACTAAATAAATAAAATAGTAGAACTAGTAATAAGAGTGGAATCGTTGTATGATAGAAATATACGTATAAAAAGTTTCATTTTAGCTTTAACATTCTTTTCGAAATCATAC
This sequence comes from Nicrophorus investigator, assembly GCA_963457615.1. Lineage (NCBI taxonomy): Eukaryota > Metazoa > Arthropoda > Insecta > Coleoptera > Silphidae > Nicrophorus > Nicrophorus investigator. The sequence goes on from OY735141.1 coordinate 27,432,507, forward strand.
CTTGTATATTTGTATCATGGATTCTTTGAAGGAGGAAGTGAAGGAGTTGCTGTTGCGTTTGTTGAAGGTGAATTTACCTTGCGCTGAAGGACATTAATTTTTCTGTCCTTGATGTCCATGTGTTCCCTCATTTCTGCAATTTCGGAGGAGGCACGTTGCCGTTCCTGCGTGAACTGCTGCGTCTTCTTCTCGATGTGCCTGTTCTTCTCGTCCAGTCTGGATCGCAGCTCATCGACATCAGCCTGCAACATGTTGTAGTGTTCCTCCTTGGCGCATAGGGACTCCTTGAGAACGGCGATGTGACGCTGGTAGTCCTGGTGCTGCTCTTCGAGGGTCTTCATCTTGGCACTCATTGCGAGGATCTCCTGGTCCCGACGTTGAATCTCCACCCGGAACTCGTCGAGCTGCACACAGGAGCGAATGCATGCACTACCCATGCAGGACACATGCGTGCCGAGAGACAGTGAGGTGGTAAAACGGTCAGCACTAAGCGGCCGGAGAGTCTTTACAATTAGTTACAGTATGCCAAGTACTGAACCATCCTTCCCGAACTGAACATCGTTCAACAGAAAACTTACTTGTCGCTTATAGGGAGTGGAGGAGTCCTGAGGTGCGTTTGAACCACCAAGACGTTCCACTTCGTTTTCCAACAAGTGCACTTCCCGTTCTAGAGTCGCTATTCTAGCGTCCTTTGTGTCCAGCAGCACTCGGACCGTGCTGCTGGAGGGCGAAGGAACCATTTCCAGCTGTGACTGCAGCGTGCGCAACGTCTCGTTGGCCGCCCGCAGTTCCTGCACAAGGTTTCACAAAAATTTTCAACTTACACACCCCCTACCTACCTACCTTCGGCCGGCGCTTTACCACCACCCTCACCCTCATCCTCATCCAACACACGACATACACGCAGATTCATTCAATCAACTACATCATCCATTTACACAACATACACGCACCACCATAATTCTTTCTCGATCATATAATAATACCTGCTTCTGAGCCATCGCCTGCATCTGTTGGAACATTTGACGTTCCTCCTCTTTCCCTGGAACACACCGATTTCAACAAACGCATTAGATGGCATCACCCCAATAAACCCAATGTCAATGACATTTTTGGCCGGGAACGAAACTAGCACCACTGTAACCATGTAAGACTCTGTTTTCCAAGACACGCTTTTCACAACTCATAAATAAACATGTGTACGTATATCGCAAAATGGAAACACCAAAAATTATATCTACAAAACATTTAGCAATAAATGCACAGTCAGGAGGATAGAAGTGGAAAGTACATTTAGAAAATCTGGTGCAAGATATCAAGCAAATACTAAATATAAGTAAAGCGATTCTCGAACTTACCCATTCCTTTATTTTGCAGCATTTCTAATAGCTTCTTGATGCTCTCGTCGCGCGCCTGCAACGTCTGCTTCTGGGTCTCGATCCTCAGCTCCAATTCCTACAAATCATCTTCCAATTCCAATCTGATTCCATTCAATTATTAACATTCCTTCACCTTTATGGTATCCCTTAAAATAGCAATTTCTCTGGTCAGATGCTCGTTCTCCTGATATATCACCTCCATCTGCTGCTGCATCTCTATGCTCGGTCCTCTCATCCGCATCCTCAACTCCTCTTCCAACTGTCTAACCAACATCGCTTGTTTCTGCAAATAACACCAAACAGTTTAGTCCACAGTTTCATAATTCAAGATTTTAATGAAATTATTTAATTTGAATATTTCAATATATATTATTTTGAATCATTAAAGAAAATGTATGTATATGGATGAAAATGTGATTTGACTTGCAAACGTGACTTGCAAATGTTACCCTATCTCACGTGTTATGTCCCGTATTAGTTTTTATTTCCACGTCATATCCAGTTTAATGCTACAATATGTCACATGTTTTGTACATTCCCTTGCGCTCTCTAACCTAGTCATGTAATATTATAAAACGATAAAATCAACAAAAAAAAAACTAATATTTACTAGACTTTGTAACATAATTCTCAAATCATTAATTGATATTCAAGATTTTCAAGGAACGAAGAATAATAATGAAATAAAAAATGATCAACTTAATACTTTTCATAATGTATAACGTTTTATTAGTAAATTACGTTTGGGTAGAGAGATTATGTTTCTATTTATACGAAATATGTATATAAATATATTTTTTTTAATAAAATGAAATGTGTATTTCGCCTTTATGCGAGCAAACATGAATTTCGTGCTCGGTTTTACGATTTCATTACATGCGAATCGCAGTGCATAAAAAATACGATTAAACGGCCGATTAACGAGTTCCCACTCGACATTGCGGATTCATTAATTTCGCTTCCGATAATAACAGCAATTATTGATCGTATCGCGATCACCGTACGACTCAATCGGATTGATTGCAACGCAATTATGTAATGATACCTCCTCTCCGAAGATAAACAATTTGAGTAATCACCACATTGTAAAACATTTTCAATTATCGATAGAAAGTGCAGCGCAATGACATTCGTGCGCTACGATCTAATCTCCGCGTGTCAAAAGATTCTATTTGAGTTATGATTATTGACCTATTTTACCCCATGACCTGTCTCAAGCGCTTAAATTCTTTATAATATTTGATGTTATTGTGTCATTTTCATATTATGGTTTGTCTTGTCCAGGCAAGTTTTCACATTTCTACTAGTACCACATTTTTGTACTGATCATATTCAGTCTCACGTGAAGTCACTATGTCACATGTCATGATTAAATGTATTGTCCCAGTAAATTGTATGTAAAGAAAATAAAGAAAAGCAAAATTTAATGAAGAATCTGAGTTATGTCAAGATTTTTGATTCACCCTAAGGCTTATGTAATATACTCACATTCTTCCTCATGAGAAACACGGTGTTCTTATATCATGTTTTTTTTTTTAATTTTGACACCTGTCATCTGTAGCTTTATGATTTGTTACGTTAGCTTTTATTAAGATGGATGATCTCGAATGTGTTTTGTTACATAATAATATTGTATAAAGGTGGTGGGGTAATCACGTGTTCAGTTGGAGGTATATTCACCACATTTTATGTAACATTTTGTATTTATATCAAGTCATATCCTTCTTCATGCGCTATGTTACGTCCTCATAGTATAACTGACATTATGTTATCTCGTATGAAAGTTTTGTTTATTATCCAATCTGATTATTTAATGACATAAAACTTACTAATGTCATGTCTCACGTCACGTCATGCCTGTCACACGTTTACATATCCTGTCTCATGTCAACTCATGATCAAATTAATTTAAAAAATCAAATAAAATTGATGATTGCTACTTTATAATTTATTTATTTGAAAAAAGAAAAAGTTAATAAACGGTTGTATATAAGCTAATAATATTTATGTGTTTCGATTGGCAATGTTTGCATATGCAATGTAATTTATAAACATCGATTTTAATAAAAGCGGAAGCACCAGGATAAATATAATATAATGTAGAATAATAAACGAGAAACGCACCGATTTCGAGTTCGGTATTACAATTAAAAATTAATTATATTCATTTGCAAACAATTACATTTACATTTTAATTATGAAATGTTTCTTTGAAATAATATTAATCATAATTTATGAGTATAATTACAGAAAATTCGCATCTAATTATATAACATATAAAAAAAATCATTTATAAACCAATTACATTTAATAAATTAAATTATATCAATAGACTAAAAAAAAAATTAATAACTTCAACTAATTTTTATGTATTTAGGGTTTGATGGCTCCGTCTGAAAAAGACTAGTGGCGCCCCACTAAGAGATACCGTTGAACCAAGATTCGGTGCTGCATAAAATTTTGTTTAAGCGTAGCCAAGGATGGGGCGGATATATCCGCCGCTCTTATGTAAAGTGCTTTATGAAAAATTAAAATGTTATTTGATAAATACTAAATGTTATTTGATCATAATCATAGGTGCAATATTTCCTTTGTTTAAACAAATACCTATTGACCGTTGCCCAGATTAAACTGGACAAAGCCCCCCAGATGATTGAATTTCGGTAGAAATGGGTCAACATGGTCGACGATCGCCAATCAGGTTGTAATTTTCTTTGCGAATCTAAATACTGTACGTGCACGTAGTTAACTAGTCATTGAAATTGCGTTGACTGTTGCAAAAGTTTAATGGCGTTACGTAAAACGCGCTGAGAATATTTTAATGATAAGATTTTAATTAGGAAGCGTGCGAATCGGTGGAGGCGCCGGTAACAATACGTGGTTTCGAGGAAGGGAATTTAAAACATTCCGCATGGCCACAAACCATTGTTCGCCGACCACAATTGTGTCAAAGAATTAAACATTTCAGACGGATGCGAACGCAACAATAAAGCAGGAGCCGTAATGAAGGAAGGAAATATATGAGAAGAAAGAGTGACTGTTTTTTTTCGCCAAGTCTGTCTTCGCATTAATATAATGCCAATGGTATGGGATCAATAGGAAAGATGGGATATTATTCCAGTACGCAACTCGGCTTCGGGGTCGAAACTTTAAGTTTGATGAACAATTCTGCTTTTTCGGGAGGTGGAGGGTCAAATGTGCTTCCATTCGATTGGAATCTGTGTGTTATATTCATCATTTTCCAATTAATCAAATTAATGATTATTATATCCTACCTATATGGAATTTATGGAATTTTCAATATTACATCGATCGAAACCATCATGCATATGGGACATTATTAAACATTATTTTTTTAATGGCATAAATTAACGGCAATACTATTTTATATATTCAAACGATATTAATTAATTTTAAAGAAAATTCGTTTTTCTAGAACGCATTTTCATTAAAATGAGAAATGTTGAGTAGTGTTTTGGTAACATGAGATCCATGACCTCTACGAATCTACTACGGTTGTGTCGTTTGACAGCTTCGTTTGAATGAGTTACTACTTAAAACTTGCATAAAAGTTTGCATAAGTCTGCGTAAAGGGTAGGGCGGATATATCCGCCGCATTCTCTAAAGATATTTAATTGCGTGACACGACTATACGAACATTTAATTTTTTATAGCGCAAGTTGAAAATAATTACTCAATCTCTTGTCGAACATGGCATATCAAAATCATGTCATGTTTTCTAAACACAAAACTTGACCTGACTTTAATTTTAAAGTTTAATTACTAGCAACAAAATTTAATTTAGTTTTTATTTTACATGTTTTAGATTAGCGTATCTCAACCAATGAAATGACAGGTGTCACCTTAGGTCAAAGCAGAGTTAAATTTTATATAGTAAACAATTGGGTGATAAACAGCTTGAGAAACTCTGTTTTACTAAAGACAACTTGTATATTAAAAATATATTGTTGAATCAATTAAAATTAATTCGACAATGATTTTATAAATGTAGTTTCATAATATTTAGTAAAGAAAAACATTGGTTGAAAAAAATAAGTATAATTATATAAATGTAAGCAAATATCGTCTGGAAAAATAATTTTAAATAGTGCTTGAAGCAAAACCACTTAGAATCTGATGATTATGGTATCATAAAATTAAATCGCGCCCGAGAAGAATGTGTGCTTGCACATTTTTTGTATCTCGTTTTCTTCGTTATCGATTCATGAATGAGCTGCTGCGCAAGCTCGCGCTTCTTCAATTTCACTCATCCTTTTCTCCTTTATTTTCGTTTCTTTTTGTTCTTTTACTTCTCCATCCGCTTGCTGGATGCGCGGCTCGTACGTGTCGGTAATCAAATGCGCGACGAGCCAAAAAGGTTCTTTGACGAAGAAGAGCAAAGTTTTGATCCAGTTTTTATTTTATAATTTTTTTTTATCATCACGAAATAAATCCGCGCATTTCACATACTTATGTTCATACATCCGTGCAGAAATTGTCGTTGCGGAGGTGGAGATGTGGGAGGAAAATAGATTAGTAAGAAGGGCACAGAGAGAAAAAAAAAATGGGGAGTTGGAAATGTTGTGCGGAGGTCGTCGACCCTTCACTTTATGCATCGATCGATGAATGTTACCCTCTCTCCCACGCCAGAGGCACTACGCTACACACATTTCGGAGCGGCCCTGGAATCCTACACCCCTTCTAAAACTCAATACCTCATTCAACAAGATGAGAGCGCGCAATCCGAGGCAACTATCAAAACTATGTCCCAGAAGAACATGAGGAAGTAATAAGGACGTGGCTATGAAAGATTAGTTTTTTTTTTGGCTAAATGAAGAAACACCAATAAGACTGTGCACTTATAACAATCCACCTGGCGAATTTCAGTTTCTCATTTTGCTGCATTATCCTCCTTAAAAAAATGTTGAAATATTAAAAAGGAACAAAGGCGCTAAAACACAAGTTTTATTATACCCATGTATTATTTAAAAAAAATCTTGATACAATGTTGAAAATTCAAATTTATATTTTTTCAGAAAAACGTAGCTTTATTACGAGAATTTTAGTATAAAAAAATAATGTTTTCTGGAAGGAAAGTATTCGCTATGGGCCAAATGAGGCTCGCGGGCTTCGACTGTTACGTACATCATATTTAATTTAAACTTTTTCGCTTATTTTTTAACAAATTTACAAACTTGTGGAATTTCCTGTAGTATATTTTATGTTATTATAAATATTTAATATAATCTTGCATATAGCAAATGATGGAAATTGTAAATCCTATTAGGATTTTCGCTACGACATCAATTGTCCTCAGACAACCGGGAAATATCAAATAAATTTTAGGCAGGAATTTGATTAAGGCGAAGGGCGTGAATTGCGGCTCCAGGGTTGAACAAACGTTTACTGTTACTACAAACCCACGCATTTCATGGAACTAAATCCAGTGTAATTATACAAATTTACCGACACGCAATCATCATTTAGATTTGTCATGTACACATATGGCGATTATTTCACATATTTATTCGTGATAAGAACCAACAAAAAAACAACAACAAATCAAGGATTCAAAAACATATAGTTTATATTTATAAAAATCGTTGATTTTTGATTGAAAATTTCCATTAAAAGTAATAATTATTATAAAACTGATTTGTGACTTTCTTGCAGTTTTCTCAAAATTATGTTTTTAATATACATTTTATAATAACCATGGCAATACATCAGTATTTTTCAACGACTATACTTAATATTATATGTTATTTATTTTAGTTCAGGCGATTCATATATTTATAAACTGAGATGATTTTCTAAAATATTTAATAGATTTGTAAAATGAAATTATTTTTTTGTATTAAACTCAGGCAATTTTCATTTTACATTTTAAAATAATTTTTAAGTTAAAGTTTTTGATAATTTTAAACCCAAACAATTTTTTAAAATTTATAAACTGAGATGATTTTCTAAAATATTTAATAGATTTATAAACTGAGATAATTTTCTTTAATTTATAACTTAATTTATAACTTAATTTAAAACATTAAACATTTTTTTTACATCTACAAAAATGATGCAAATTTGTAAATCAAAGAATCATAATTTCTGATAAACCGAAAATGAGACCATTTTCAAAACTTAACAATTAAGTTGTATTTTTTCTTTGAATAGAAACATAGATGGAATTAGCTTATGAGATCCAGTTGACAGTAGTTATATGACCATCAATACAAAAAGTCATAAATGTTCTAAAAGTTATACAACTTTTGTCATTTGAAATGCAACCAATTTTGCATATGTGAATACGAAAAAGAATAAATTTGATAAAAAAATTGTTAAAAATTAATAAGAAAAATATTTTTAATTTAATTATGATTTTATAAATACGTTTTATTTATTTATTAATAAATTATTAAGTTAAAAAATAGCAATGCGGGAATGTAACGATTTCGATCAGTTTGTATCGAATTGTGGCTTAGTCGCTTTTGATTAGAGCTAATCTGTTCTATTAGCTGGATGCAAATTTAATTCCGCAAGGTACATTGCTTCCAAATGTTGCGTGGTCCACCCTTTGTGATGTCAGCACGAAACGGCGGCGGTTTTACGTGAAATATTCCAGCACCCGTGTATGCAGACATCACCTACAAATCACGCAAAATAATTTCATGATTCATAGGGAAATCCGATTAAATTTACAAAGGGAATTATCGATAAATCTTGAATTATACGTTCACCCCCTCACCCCATTATTGCATGAAACCGATACATAATATTTTATATAGGATCACAAATTTTAATCAATTTTTGCAGCACCCAAATCCGATTTTGCATCAAATTACATAATATTATTATTATCATCACAAATTATTATTTCCCATTTCGTTTCGTTTCCTTAATTATTTGCACCTAATCAATCTGAACATCCATTTCCACAAATTATATTTTCCTTCTTGCTGAAATTCGCGTTGGCAGACAACATCAGGTAATTGAATCAGGAAAACTTAAATCGAAGTCCTTCGAATTAAAAAAAAAAATAGAATATGATATAAATATTATTTTCATTTATAAACTGTGAACTGGGTGGTTCGTAGAACCGCATCGATTTTAGCGGATTTATTATTTACGTGACGATGCACATAATGTGAGCTGAGCGTAATATGAATTATGAAGTAATTTTAGAACCATGCAGTATTCATCCTGCATAATTAAGCGGAATCACCTTCGGTTTGAGGTTACAATTAACATTCCCGATCTTCGAGACAGCAATTACCACTTATCATTATTTCAGCATGCAATTATAAGATGTTACTTTTTCATAAGTTTCAGTTTCGTAAATTATTATAACTGCAAATGCTGAAATTATTAGAGTTTCAAACTCTACACTGTAAATATAAAAAAAAAAGTTAAATTTTAGTCTTATTGATTTTAATATTAATATGTCATTTTCAGAACATGGCAGTAATATTATTGACAAGATAACATCTACATTTTTATCTATTAAATGATGAATCTTTAATAAGAATATATTAAAAAATGATTAGGAAAAATGTTTAAATATTTAAAAAAATACTAGAAATTTTAACTATAAATTTGATAGTGGATTTCATGATTTTTGTAAAACTTATATTATTCTGTATATTTTTAGCTTTAATCTGAATAATCAATAATTGTTAGTACATAATTTCTATAAATAATGTTAGAGTATTTCTAGGAGTAAAAAATAATGATGAAGTCACATGCAAAAAAAATATTATGAATGTAATCTAATAAATATTCGTGTGAACATAAATGGGTCAAGGCAGGTTATTTTTTTGTATAAAGCGAGTTTTAAATAGAATTTCATTCATAAAATACTTACACTTACTACAAATATAATTAACGTTTTAATTCTAATGTAATTTATAACCATTATAATTTACTTCACTAAATCTAAATAAGATTTTTATTCAGATTATTTAATTGAATGCAATTATCTCGGATTTTCTTAATTAAATAAATGTTTAATAATTGTCAGTTTATTTGATATTTAATAAAATATAAATATATCTTTAGGATTATAAAATGGGTTGTGTAACTGAAGCAGTAAAGAAGCGAATTTGGCTTACATCCAAGTTCGGTCGCACTCGATGCCAATAACAAGTAATAACATAGGAAATCAATTAATGTAAGAAAAGTTTACGAAACAAAGCATTGATAATTACAACTTTTCCAATTTTCTTTTTAATCGATTTTCCAATTTTCATTTTAAACGAAAATTAATATAAACTTATTCAATTTTACCTAAAATAGAAACTAAACTAATATTTTAACAATGAATTCTGGGAATTTCTCCGTTTTTGCAACAACTTTCCTCTTCATTCGAATGCACGAACATTAAAGTTCCTCTAATGCATTTACATGGCGTTTGCTACGCTATAATTTCTAGAATGGCTCCATTTACAAGGCGCAATATTTAATGCGGCTCCAAGAAAACGCTCTTTGCAAATTGCGCTGTGTTCTCCTTCGCCTTTTATCAAATTTGTACTCGAACGAAAAGCCCCATTAAAAAGGTCACTTCGTTACTAACTAACATTGTTTCGCAGTCTCCAATGCATATACAGCGTAATTCGTTTAAGAAATAAATTGAAAACTTACTAAACTTAAGCAATAATTTGAGACAAATAAAAATGTTAATATTATACTTAAATAAATTGATTGATAGATTATCAACATTTGAAATAAAACTGAATAGTTCGAGATTTATATGATCGTAAATCATCCTTATCCCATTTTCTCTGCATTCTGAAGACATATTTCATAATAGCCCACATAAATCATTCCGACTATATAAACTTCAAGATATTTTATTCGTTCTACCATCTCTATTTTATTAATAGCTCAATTTTAAAACAATTTGTTCATTTAATAATATTTTTTAAAATATAAAAAAAACTAATCAATATAAATAAATAAACATCCCGAATTTGCAAATTTATTTTCACTTTGAAATTAGTTTTTATAGTTTTGTTCAGTATCTGTCATTTATAATAAGTCATTTGACATATGACCAGAAATTAAGGTTAGCTAGACGATTTGAAAATATTGACACATGTCAGTGTCTGTAGTTTCAAAACCATGAACATATTAATGAATATTTTCACATACTCTGCTGGAAGTATAATTAAAATGTCATTTTCAGATGGGAGGAGAATATATTCGCCCCAATGATTAAAATGAATAGATTAGGAAATAAATAATTGTAACGGATATTAAAAATAATAATTTATGTCGGTTATAAATGAATCATCAAAGTTTGCTTTAATGAATTATATATTTTCACTTTGAGAATAACATAGTTTATATTAATGATTAATTTCACATTAGCTGTTAGCAAAATACTTTTAGAATAAAATATTGATTTTATTTTTAATGTACATTTGGACTATATTTCTAAAACAAAGTAAAACTATCGGCGGATATATCCGCCTTATCCTGGCGCAATAATCTAATCTTAATTCAACGGTAGTGAGGCGCCACTAGTCTTTTTCAAGCGGAACTGTCAAACTTCATTAATTGTCATTTGCTTCTCTGGAAGGAAAATAAATTCCTCACAACAAACAATAATTTCGCTTTTTACAGTTGTAAATGAATCAATCCGTAAAGTAATTTATAAATTGATAGAAAAATATATAAAAAAAATGGGAGAAAAGATGTTTAAAATAAATTTGAACTATTTAAATTTTTGCGGATGCGCCGGGATTTAATTATTTATTTTTATATTCTGTTACAAAAATTTAAATTTTTTAATGTAAATGTAATTTTGATTATTTTAAATTAAATATATTTGTGAAATAACTATGTGATAAACTGTACTCATGTTCAGGAAGTTTTCATAATGTAATTTATGTTTCGTGAACGAATTTTTTTGTTCAGTTTTTCAGCAACAAATTGCTTTCGCTATATTTACTAGAGTGTAATTTTACACTCTTTCTGATTACAGCGTTTCGTATTTTTTCCCCATGCAACTGTGAAAATGACAGCTCGAAAAGAGTGATTAAACCGAAAATAATAACGTTTTTTTATGTGTGTGTGTGCTTTGGGGTGGATCGGAGGGTGTTCGTAATTTATTGCGGCATGTTGACCCCCTTGTGTTGCTGCTGCTCTTGCTGTTGCTCACTTTGCAGACATTGATTATAGGGTTAAATATGCTTTCCTGCATCCCACTTTATGCATAAACGCGAAACACGAAAATTTTCCATTCTAACCGAAGTGTAGGATATTATCATCGGCGAATGCTCACACAAAGAATGAAACACAAACGAACCATTGTTGCGCCAACAACGAAAAACAAACAAGAGAGAGAAAACTGGACGAGCGACAATCGAGAAGTGCACACAAATAACGCACGCAACAAATAATTCGTTAGTTGTAATCGTAGGAACATGACAAAACCTCATTAGTAACAATTGTATGGGCAGCTATAAAAACGCCGCGATTTTACAATTAATTATGCTTCTGTGCACAAACAAACTCGATAATTCCATGTGCAAACATTTCCAGCTCTAATTAAATACTTCAAAATTCAGTATTTTCAAATTTCATTATTTTCGATTGCGATTGCAAATAAACAATTTAACATAAATGCACATATTTTGTGACAATAATAAGCAAAAATAAAATAACAATTAAATTAAACTTTCATGAAAATTTTTGTCTAAGACACTTTCAATCATCAGTGCCATCTATACATTTAATGTTTGAAAATTGTTAACCTTAAAAAGAAATGGAATTGTAAATTGTTATTATTTTTGGGCAAGAAACGTGTGGTAACAGTGACAAAATGTCAAGAAAAATGTATGTCACACCCAACAGTTTTAGAATAATTCACTTCAAATATTTAATCGAAATCGTTGCGATGGAAAGCAACAAGCATTAAATTATATTACAATTATTGAAAATTAATTGGCAATTAAAAGCAACAATTTGCATAACACTTTTATATCTCCCTGTTTAAATTAATTGGCTCTATGCCAATCCAGAATTCTTTATGGCTGATTTCCTACATTTTAAAAAAATTAAATTACCTGATTCCGATTGGTTATATAACAATTTTATTAATCGAGTGTTAAAATAAATTATTTATAATATTTATTATTTGGAAAAGATTTACTTAAATTAATCAAATCTAAAATTAGTAAATAAAATAATTGGTGATTTGACGCCATCTTTGAGAAGGTGATAAAAACTAATAATTGTCAAAATAAATCAGTGAACATTTTTAGACGTTTGAGTAAATCATTTATTATGAGGTTGAAATTCAATTATATAAAGAAAGTCTTTTAATTTTTTATTTAGTGCCATAGTTTCTGGTTCAGTTGAAGCAATTCGATCGGATTTGATTACGTAAATAAATGGCTATCGCCCTGAAACGAAACAGAAGACTGCGAAATGGATCGAACGGCCATCTGGGATCTGGGAAAGTTTACGTGCGTCGGTACGTATGCAAATGACGTTTTGCAAGAGAATTGGATTTAGTTCCGTGACTATTAAATATGAAAATCCCAGTTTTGCATAATAATAATCCCCGCGCTGATTAAAACCGAGGACTCTATTTACACTGGAAGACCGAGGGTTTTGCGTTCGTCCAGGTGAAATCAAACAATTACGTACACACCTAGCCGTGTTTCATCAGCAAAACAAATACATTCAAGCACTCGCATAGTAATATTTCTTACTGTTACACAATTTTAAAGTTTACTTTAAAGTAATGAAATTACAAAAAAATTATAGTTTACATTCTAATTAAAAATTTCGTAACTAATAGAGATATAATAGATATTAAATTTGTATATTAAAGGTAAAACTACATAGAATATAATAAGTCAATAGTATTTTTTTTTGACATTTAACATTTTCCTGTAATTAAATATCGAATGTAGGTAATACATGACAAGCATCGAAAAATGGTGTTTTTACGGTTTAGTTAATTTCTCAAAAATTAATATAGATAGAAAGTATATTAAATATGGATATACAGGATAAAACTATAGAGAATTAATAAGTTCTCAGAGATTTATTTAGCAATTGCGGTTTTCCTAGTAAATACTTTTTAAAATTTTGATTTATGAAAAAATGAGTGTTTTTACATTTTATTTAATTACTCAACAACTAGTAAAGATATAATGAATATTAAATGTGTATATTAAAGGTAAAACTACGTAGAATCTAATAAATCTATAATCATTTTTTTGACATTTGTCTTTTTCCTGTAATTAAATATTAAATATAGGTAATAAATGTTAATTCTCGAAAAATGGATGTTTTTTCGTTTTAATTAATTACTCAAAAATTAATAAAGATAGAAAGTATATTAAATATGGATATAAAGGATAAAACTATAGAGATTAATAAGTTCTCAGAGATTTATTTAACAATTGCGGTTTTCCTAGTAAATACTTTTTAAAATTTTGACTTATGAAAGATGAGTGTTTTTACATTTTATTTAATAACTCAACAACTAGTAAAGATATAATGAATATAAAATGTGTATATTAAAGGTAAAACAACGTAGAATCTAATAAGTCTATAGTGATTTTTTTGGTATTTCACATTTTCCTGTAATTAAATATCAAATGTAGGTAATACATGATAAGACTGGAAAAATGGGTCTCTTCACGTTTTAATTAATTACTCGAAAATTAATAAAGATAGAAAGTATATTAAATATGGATATAAAGGATAAAACTATAGAAAATTAATAAGTTTACAGAAATTTATTTGGCATTGGTGCAATAAATTGCAAAATTTTGACCTATGAAAAAGTGAGTGTTTTTACATTTAATTTAATTACACAACAACTAGAAAAGATATAAAGGATATTAAATGTGTTTATTAAAGGAAAAACTACTTAGAATCTAATAAATCCATATTGATTTTGTTGGTATTTGACACTTTCATGTTATTAAATATAAATTGTAGCTAATACACATTAAGTCTCAAAAAATGAGTGTTTTTACGTTTTAGTTAATTACTCGAAAATTAATAATGATAGAAAGGATATTAAAAATGGATATTATAAGTAAAACTATAGAGAATAAATAAATTTCGAAATTTCGTTTTTTTTTTCCTGAAATATGTTGTAAAAGTTTAAACTTCAAAAAAATAAGTGTCTTTATATTTCAGTTAATTTTGATAAGAGAATATTGAAAAAGATAAAACTACAGACAATCAATAAGTTTATTGAGATGTATTTAGAATTTCCAGTAATTAATTATTATATTATTATTTCATTTAATTACTCTAAAATTAATAGAAATAAATTGGATATTAGATTGCAAAAAGATAAAGCTATACAGTAATGTTTGTGTTATTCATTATTGTGTGTCAAAATTGTAGTAACAAATTTGGAGCCTCAAAAAAATATTGTCACTGTTACATCATTTGATAAACGAACTTATTGCAGCAAACATGAATCGGAATTATTAGATTTGAAAAGCGTGACGTTAATATTGAATTAGAAACGGAAATTCCCGGATAACCGGGAATATGCTTTTTTTTTGGTGGATGATAATTGTAACATGCATTGTCGCTTTGGAAGTTCGTAATGCAATTGCGATATGTCGGTTCGGTAATGAACATTGAATTGTCCACGAAGAATGCAAATGAGCTTGGAAATGGGAATCGATAGTAGTCGGCCTCTGCGACGGTGCAGCAAGCAAATAATATTTATATCCAATAAATATTAAAGAAATTGCCTCAACGTTAATCCGGGAACGAGCGTAGACCCCTGTTATGTTTAATTATTACTGGATGCAATTACAGGTCGTTCAGTATTCTACGTTGACTGCTTGACACAGATCAATAGTAAATATACACTGTAAAATCATATGTAAATAAATTATAATTTTACTTCGAGTAACTTATATTTAGAATTTGAAAATACTTGTATTAGAGTCATTTGAAAGTTTAAAAAGTGCCGGATGTTTGCTTTTCAAACTTGAAAAGCTTTTTGGAGAATTGTAAACTGATGATAAGCCAATAATTGGTTAAATAAATTCATGATGCAATCAGGTATTACGGAAATGCTTCTAACAACAGGTACTGGGAATCGTTCCAAGCGAAGATATCAATCAAACCGTTAAATTTACCAAGAAATGCGACCACAGAGTTTCTATTCGAAAACGCCTCTGCACGAGAACCGCTCGTTGCGAATCGCGTGAGATATCGAACACCGAATTTCGCTGAAACCGCAAGATTAATTGAAACTTTATCGAATCTCTCGCATAGCTGGATGCGAAACAGCGCAAGCTTCTTTCCTTGATTTTTATCTTCCGCTTATTGGATTAAGATCGTCGGTATCGACGTCTTTAATTGAGAGTTCAAATTAGTTTACGTTGTTGTAATTTATATCTTGAGGTTGGATTTTAAAAGAATCATATTCCAATATTAAATTTATATAAATTATCATTATTATTTTGTTTCAATTAATATTAAGAAGAATTTGATTATCCTTTAGTTAAAAAGATGGTGATTTTTCAAGAACGCATTTTCAACTATCCTCTACAGGAATAATGTCAAAGCTTTATGAAAAAATAAAGATTCATAACCTTATATCCATAACTTATATTATGACATATGACATTTGACAGCTACGTTTGAAAAAAACTAGTGGCGCCTCACTAGGAGTTACCTTTGAATTAAAATTCGACGATTGCGCCACAATAATGGTTCTGCATACAATTTTGTATAAGCATAGTGAAGGATGTGATTATTTTTGTTCGAGTTTTAAAACTGCATGGAGTTTCAAGTTGTTCGAAGTTGTTATTTAGTTTTAAAGTGATGTAATAAAACTTTCTTTACCGTGAAACATTTTTATTGGTTTATTTCAATTTGTCGATTGATGTAAATGGATGAAATTGAGTTTATGAAATCAGATTTTGATTTCGTAGGTTGAAGATATATTATTTGGATTAAATTTTGTGTTATGTGATTTGATATCGGTATGATTATGAATAGGCTGTAAATAGATTGGTTCATAACGAAGTACGGTAAATGAAGTTTGTCGAGGGTGAAGAATTCATGGGGTGTTTTGCGTTTGCGGGGGTGTCGCGCGATCCATGCGTGGTCTGAAAATCAATACAGGAGAGGAAAACGCCGAAGGAGCACATGCAAAAGCAAAGCACGCACGCATCGAACGAACGAACCACCGCCGAGCGATCGGTAAAACCGTTCCACTTTGCCGCAATTTCGTTAAGCGTCTGGAAAATATGATTATTTGAGCAGAACGGGTGCATTTTTAATCCTATTTCGTTTCGCTCCGCAAAGATTATTAAATTTTCCACCGTAAAAGAAAAGAGCAAAAAATAAAATAATAAAGACACTCAGAGAAAATTATTGAATAAATGTTTGAAACATTCCACGGATCGTTTTTTTTTTTTCAATCCTCCATGTATTTTCATTTCGGTACAGGAATTTTCCCACCTGACTCGAATTCCAAAGTTGATAAGTCTACTTTTGGCATTCCCATTGTTTTACGTAACAAATTTTGCAGGCCCCAACATAAATCCACTTTAATGGCAGCATGAACTTCATATTTAGCGTCCCGCACTTTCCACAATGTATTCAACTTTAAGTACATCGTAATGCATTCGGCAATTCTGCATTTTTTTTTTAACCAGATGATGTAATATCCAATTCTTCGGAGACCATCATCATTTTACTTTATTGATCACAATTCGATAAGGAATTACGCGCATCTTTATCGCGTCGGATGATTCTTCGGCCATCTTAATACGTTTTATTCTTTGGTGTCTGCAAGGACCTAGAATCGCGCCTTGCGGAACGCCAGCGTGGCCCAATGAAATTTGGTTTGAATGAAGTTACGAGTAATACTGGTGTAGCAGGTAAGTTATTCCGGGGAGTATACAAATTACCGTTGGGCCTGAGCCAAAGGGAGTTTATCGTAAACATTGAATATCAGATCGTAGATACACCTAAAACCTACCCTGATTTCCTTCCTTTATTGAAATTGTTCAAGCAAAATTTACGTAATCTGAATAGTTTGAAAATGACAGCTATTTTGATGTAACATAGTTTCTTTCAAGATAAAATGATAATAGATAAGACGAAAAGTATTCACTATATGACTTGAATGGAAAACTACATAACCTCAAAATGTTTGAAATCAAATGGATGAAACTTCTTTTATGACCAAATTGAATGGCTTCTTTTAAAGGCAAGTATACTGTTTAATGGAAAGCCAATAAAATTGGAAAATCTACAGTGTTAGAAATGATGGCACATCAAAATGAAAAATTGTAACGTTTATGATAAAATGATAATAACACTTCTTTGAGGTTAAAATTGGAAAGTCCACATTACTTGACAGTTCAATGAAAAACGACATAACCTCAATACGAGAGCAAATCAAAAGAATAACGTTTCTTTTATGACAAAATGTTTTTTTTTTCACGAAAATCTAAATAAAGTTTTGAATTGTTTTAAATAGGAAGCTTGCAACGTATCCAGTGTTAATTTATAAAGTGCATAATGAAAGCAACTTTTTTAAAGGTGTCGATAAAAAAATATTATAGAGTTAATGAATGAACTCGGAAGCCAATTAAAAAGTTACTAGTTGCAAAAGTTTTATCGCTGTGCGGGTAAATATTAAATGACTTAAAGTCAGGTGAAATAATGAACGGTCTTTTAATTGGGAAATCCTCGATTCCTTGGCTTGGAAATTAAATTGCAAACGGCAACAATCGAATGAAATTCGAATTTCACGCAGTCTGCACAAGCGGTAGCAGTAGTGAAGTTAGCTGCATGTTGTTACGACAGTTTTCGAATGAGATTTTTGTCTATTTAAAATTAATCCGTTTGAATTTGGAGCATTCACAAAAATTTAAAAATTTTAATGGAACAGGATTTTTTTTTCATAGTGTTTAAGGGCTTCAGCGCCAATTATAGCGATAGATTAGTCGCAACAAGTGAAACGTTTAATCTGATTAAATGAAGAAAATTACTGCGGACTTCTTTGCAGTAACTCCTATTCTATCCTTTTTCGTTCTTTTCCCACTTTCTTCGAGGATCAAAGTTAGACGTTGGCATTCAACAGATCCCATATTCTTTTTCTGGATGCCTTCCAAATATATTGGAGCCGCTGTTTTTACGTCACCTTAACCTTAAACTAATCAGGCGAAAGTTTAATTAAGCTCTGCGAAAGACGTTTCTGATTTAATGAGAATTCATTGATTTTCCTTCTTACCTTTTTTCTGATTTATTGGAAACGTCTTAACGTAACTGCTTGAAATTACTAACGTTTCATTAATTTCAGAATTTTATTTATTTGTTAGTGTTGTTTTTATTTTAAGATTCTGAGAATATTTACTTATTTCTTTGAAGGTAAAAATAAAACCAGAATGTTTAATTTTGTTAGTTATTAAATTATAATTAATATAAGTTTTCCTCTACAGAAACAACTAGAGAAATATCATGTGTATAGGATATGGCGGATATATCCGCCGCTTAAATGAAATGATCAACATTATAATTTTATTATATTTGTGCCCTTTGGTTGCATTTAGTGTGTGATCAATAAATATTGTTATTATTATTATTATTATATTTGTCCTTTTTTTAAGATAAAATCTATTTGAAAGAATATGAAATTCACGTCGAATCAATCTGCTTTATCGTATTATTTTTCTGCACGCATTTCTTTCAAATATTGAATTCATTACGTAATAAAATAACTTGTGTCTCTGTTTTATATAATTACTTGACGACAATTGCAGATTTATAAAAATCTAATCATATTTTTTTCTTAAGAATAATTTCGTACTGCTTTAAATCTTTTTTAATTAGATGAATTAACAATATAAAAATTCTTTTTCATTTAAGAATTATGTAAGAAAGTTAAAATGTAATGTTTTCGCCAGAATTTATGATTGCTAAGTCAGCTGCAAATTAAATTCGTAATTATTTTAACAGATTTTTTGCATATTCTGTGATATTAATTAAGATTTAATTCAGTTGTTTCAAACGTTTCTATCAAAGTAGACTCTTGAAATTTCAATTTAAAGCAGATTTTAAAGCAAAATCGAACTTGAATGAGATTCACAAAATATACTCTTTTTTAATTAAATTTTATAAGAAGTAATATTTGATAGAGTCCAGTATCGCAACTTTACTATTTTTCCTTAGAGACGGTACTAATTAAAAAATTGATGATGAGGGTTGGAGCAGTAAGTAATGCGGAAGGACCCACGAGTGTGGGGCCCTTGTTTTGGAAATTTGCACCCTCTCTTAATAATTATTTATCAACGAATTTTATTCTACAGGTCCTTAATTACTTATTCAAGAAAAAATATTTGAATTTGAACTACAAGGAGTCAAATTATTAGCATTTTCAAAATTCTATACTTGTGAATACCTGAATTAAATTAGTTTTTTTTTATTAATTTCAAGTTTCTGAAAGGATTAAACTAATGCTGAAATGCTGCTTTCCAAGTCGATTTTGTCGTACATTCAGTGAGTACGGAGACAGTGACTCAGGGTTAATAATTTAGCGTCGTGAGTCAGAGCATCGATCGTAGTACGACAATGCACGAATTCCGACAATGAGAGGGACCTTCTCATTTTTTCCTTTTTCGTACATTAGACAACAATGAGTGACGCTAATTAAATTGTCTGCAGTCTTTCGTACGCATCCAGCGGCTGCTTTTAATTATAAATACAAATCGGAACTGAATGAAAAGCTCCAATATAAAAAAAAATATATTGAAAATCAGCCTTCGAGAATTCTGAATGGAAGTTCTCCGCTGAATTCTCGCCGCCGTGTGTTTTTCCATGTCTATTTGCGTCGAATACATACATACACACATACTACTAATACTACTACAATCTCGAATGATGAAATTAGAACGTGGAGGATGAGGAAAAGCGTTTACTACTACGGAACATGTGTAGTGCTGAACTGGTGGTAGTGCAACCTCAAGCATTTCTGATTCAAAAAGCCCATTCACCGTATCGATCATCCATCCACTCCATATACCCTACCCTCGTCAAATATCCAGTTTTTCGCTTCGCATTTGCGATTATTCGCATTCACAAAAGGATTACAGGATTAACCCTATAAATTGTGCATCTGGACTATCCGAACGATGGCGATTCGAAACATTTCGGTTACGTGCAGTAAGAACGATTGCGATTCAGTCGTGGAATTATGCTGACAATTATTGTGATATGATGCGCTTTTAATCAGCACAAAAATTGTATGCAGATTTACAGTCATTATAAATACATTTTTTATTTTAAATATTTTTTAACAAAAATACTCCAATTAAAAAATTAAATTAAATTATTTATTTAAAAAAAAATTACATCAATCAGTTGAATCATACATTAGTTTACGCATTTTATATTTATTAGACAAATTGCTTATGATTTATATAATAATTTTTAAATAAAAAAAATAATATTTTTAATTATTATTTTGTAAATCATTTTTAGATAAAAACTATTTTTTGTAATTACTAGTATGAAAAAGTAATTTCATTTGTATAAAATTTAATTCAATATAATCGTGTTTATATTTATTATAAATTAAGATATTTTTTGAAATTGAAAGAAAATCAATCATTTCTAAATATATACTAAATATTATGTGATTGTAGCATTAGAATTTATTTAATACTAGTACACACTATTAACTCGATTGATCTTTTTGCATTTATAAATATGAAGTGTTTGTCGGTTTGAAGGGCTTTAAAAAACCGTTTTTTTATTAATTTTATATAATTCAAAAACCGTATTTTTCAACTAAAAAATTATTTTTTTTAGACTTTACTCTAAACATAAACATATTATTATAATTAGATTTTTTTTCTATTTCCGACAATTTTTTTAATTGTGTTAATATTATTAGTATTGCTTTTATGAAAGAAATCATAAAAATTTCATTCGAAAGCCATAAAAATATATTTTACAATTTTTCTAATTAAATGTAAAATTAATGATAAAATTCTATATTGTAAAAAACTTGCGTAATCCGATTAGTACGCATTATATTAAAATGGAAATCAATTCGAACATAATTTAAACAGAATAATACAAAACTGTAACACAAAAATATTCCGTATAAATAAATCAATTTGCAAAAAACCGGTTATTATCGGTTTTTCTCTGCTCAATGACCAAAAACGATCTATGTTTCATTTTCAGTTGTATTTTTTCAGCGACAATTTTACAATTTTCAGACAATTAGTTTAAGACATTTAGATCTTCTGTTTCGCGCTTATC
The DNA here is from genome assembly GCA_963457615.1 of Nicrophorus investigator. Taxonomy (NCBI): domain Eukaryota; kingdom Metazoa; phylum Arthropoda; class Insecta; order Coleoptera; family Silphidae; genus Nicrophorus; species Nicrophorus investigator. The sequence continues at coordinate 27,454,163 of OY735141.1, forward strand.
AAATCTTATCATTAATAATTTAGATTTTTATTTTTATAATTTTATTTATGTCAATCTCTTTCTCATTATCTCTCATCATCTTTCTTTATTAAAAAAATATCAAAATTATCGGTATTATTTTCATCGGTAATTTCGGTAATCTTTTTGGACTATAAAACCGCTTAATCGTTTACCGGTAACGGTACAATATTTCAATCAAATAGACTTTTTTGTTGATACTATTAAAAAGACAGAAATTACCGGTATTTTAATCAAAATTTACTGGTAATTTCGGTTTTGATTCTTCAATGAAACGTAAAATTTTAATGTAACAACTAAAAGAAGTGAAGCTTGTTGATTTACTGAGATTACTTAATTGAAAGGTTCACTTAAAAATTTTCTTTTTATTTTCTTAAATTCCTTAACTTTTTTTTTTCGATGAGGGTATTCTCAACGCTAAACCAGATTTTGTTTGTGCATGAAACGAGACGTATAATATTGCTTCATGAAAAATTCTAATTATAGACTGCTCACTCGTTGCCACGGTTAATTCCCTGTAAGACAACCCAAGGACGTGCACCAAACTACATCTTGATCTTAATTTAAAATAAACACACGCAATGAGGTAATAGACATGAATTCTCTGGTCATTGTCTGCTCTTAACCAAGTTTGAGATAATTCAAATTTTGATTTGAACACTTATTGTTTTTGTAAAAAAAAATAATCAGCTTAAGACATTCTCACGTGATGATGGTTGTAGATATGAAATAAATTGGTATTTCATTATTCACGGTGGGTGAAACCAATTTCACTTCGATAATAAAACTTTGTCTTCGAGATCGAAGTTTTCGGTATGTTAAAAGAATGATTTTATTAGCAGATGGTTGACCCCTCCACTTATGACCACTTATTGAACACGTGCTTGACCCATTTCTCACATCCAGAACAAAAACTAAATCATCTCAGGAGCATCAATATTATTGCTGTACTTCAAACAACATGAAAATCAATACTACATCTCTTGAAAATTATTTTTCAGTTAATAGTATTTTTTTCCAGAAACTGTATGCAAAAACGGCATTATTTAGTTCATTTGCGGCCAAGGACGTGAATAGATTGGAGTCTGCAAGTGCTCTAAAATTAGACTACGGATTTGCGAAAATATGCATCTTTCTTTCGCACGAGTTTCAGACTTTCTTCTTTGTTTAAGCTCTGGTTTTACGGTGCTGCTCGAGATGCGGAGAGTCGTAAAGTGGTCGAAGGATTCTAAAGGTCGTCGACAAGGGATTTAAGAATCTCGTGTAACCGAAGAGTGTAATAATTACAATTTATGATTGTTTCCGATGGGAATTCTCTCTGGGCGAGAAGTTAAGTGTTTCTTCGTACGAAGTGCTTAATACAGGAAACATGGGCGTCCTATTTTCTTCAAAATTACAACTACTTCAATTTTTATTTTATTTTTTTGCAAATAATAATTATTTAGTAAAAAAATCTATTGCAATAAAAAAATCGTTACTTCCAACAACAAATTTTAACATGAATTTCTTTCATACATTATCAAATTTAAATTATTTATTTATAAAATCAACGATGAAATAGAAGTCAGTATTTCTGAGCGAAAATCGTTACATCCAACGGCGGGTAGATCGATATCCGGAAATGATTTGGACAATGGTTGAATACTGCAAACATGCGCTCAACTAACGGTCGCTTCTGTGAAAGTTAGTTTTTTAACAAGAGTTTATTTCTTGTTAAAGTTAATTTTATTGCATTTATCACATTGATTTTAATGGAAAATGATAATATTAACTTTTATTTTATTATGTTATTTATCGTTATAAAATACTAATACTAATTTCATTCACAGTCAATATTTTTAAATATTTAATATAAAAATATATTAATAATTTTATGTCTAATATTAAATGAATATATTGAAAAATAATATAAATGTTCATATTTATATATAGAGATTTTGAGGATAAAATCTTTATTTTTTTTACCAATCAATGCAATCATGCGCGATCGAATTTAATGTTCAAATAAGATAGTTTTAGTAAACATGCGCAAGAAAATGATAATACTTGAATTATTATTGATTGACGTGGAAAATTGATATTTTTGTATCTGTAAAATTAAAATTGAGAATTTAAATTGTAAAAGTGAAGAATGGTTAGCCCCTCCCTGAGGAAAATTGGAGGGACGCCGCTGGTCGCGCAAGGAAGTGAACTTAATCAATGAAAGAAGTGGTTGTAATTCGGTGCGTGCGTGGGTGGAAAGGTTCGATACTGAAATATTGAGCAGACAATGTTTGTAAGCTCGAATTGGTAGAAGAGAATGCATGAATTAAGCAGAGAAGGGTGGAATTGAAAATCGATGGGGATTGAATGAATATTACAAAAAAATAATAGGATGATGAATTATATTGACCTGGTTTTCGCTGCTCAGAAGTTTCAGTTGGTCATTGATGAGGCTGTACTTGGCGGATTCTTCTTTGCGAAGGGCTCTCTCTTTCTTGAGCTCGGGACTCCAGAAGGTCTTGATGGAATGCATGGAGGAGCCGAGCTTCTGGTTGGTCAGTTCGAGTTCTTTTTTGAGGTTGCCGAGTTCACGCTGAAGATCGGAGTTCTGGTGCTGCAGCTCGCCGAGGAAGGGTTGGTGGGACGTGGGGGACTGTCGAGCGGAGCGACTTCCGTAGGTGTCCTCGTCGAAGTAGAGGGACCGTTCGAGGGAACGATCCCTGCGGTCGCGGATCGGAAGAAACTCTCGTTCATGATCAACGGTCGCGCCTCGATCCAAAGATTGGTATCGTACGGTCATGGGGTTGGTGGGTCTCGTCGCGCTACGGGAACGATGATGACCCGGGCCGACGGCCAACGGACGTCCTCTTTCCTCCAGCATCGTCGGACTGGCGAGCTCCTCGTCTCTATAGTAGTTGTGGTGAAAGCCGTAACCGTGGTCCGGTGAATTGTTGCCGGATCTCGTCGGACGGCAGGTCTTTCTACTTATCGGACTTCCACCAGGATAAGCCCGGCTGGGGGACCGGTCCACGGTGGGCAATCTCACGCCCCGCGGGGACCGGCTGCCCCCCACGTACGCGTCTCGGGACATCTCATGTCATGTCACATACGGTACTGAAGATGTCGCCCGCACCACTTTGCCCGCCGCCTCTGATCAATGAAACGGGTGTGTGTAGCAGTGAGTACGATGCGCGCGCCACCACCAACTTCCTGCCACCCCCGCAGCCGCCGCCTCCACAACCGCCTCAACCTCCTACTCCTTCGTAAGGACCAACACGATAACACAGACCTCCTCCTCCTCACGCCTCCAACGACGCTCCTGATGAGCGTGCGTCGCTACGAACAAAGTGAGAGCGCGCGCGCCACGCAGGTCCGGACCTTCCGTCCATCCCAAATTACGAATGTCCCGAAAACCTCTTCTTCAGCGAGTTACTACTTCTGCAACGCCTCCACCATCACTGCCATCACCTCACCGTAATCATCATCATCATCGAAACCACCACCACCCCCTCTCTCTCACCCTTTATCGCCCTTCACTCTGTCTGACTGCTGCCTGCCTGCTGCCAGCGAGGGCTAGTGTGTATATATGTGAGAGTCTACTCGAAAAGCGTACGCTAAAAATACATCGGAGGCGGCGCAAGAGAGCTTCTTCCATCGCATGAATTGGGGTCAACCGAGTGGGGAAGGCCTAGATATTTAAATAACATTCGATATACCCTGGCGGACGTCTCGACAACTACACTCCTGAAATACGGCTGAAATGCAGCGAACTCTCATCGTATTTCACAAAGCTGCCGTCCGTGAGCGGCGCCCATCATTTCCACCCTCCTTTTCACGCTATTATAACTTCAACAACACATGCATCTTCCACAATTTCCTTTAATTGAACACAAATTCGAATCCTGTATCAAAAAAAATATGTTCATTAATTAATTTACAGCTAATACATTTACGCGCAAATTAAAAATATCTATCTATATTTCATTTATAAATATTCTGGCAATTTCAATTTTTTTTAAATTTTAAGAATTAGTTATCCACTTTACAATAATTCTTATGTGGAAAATGGTTTAAGTTATTTTATTAGAGAAATAATAATTAATGTTGCAACCAAAATGTAAATAACAAAAAATATCTTGAAATCATTCATTGATGTAAAATAAATTTGACAAAAAAAATACTATGCTGCAAAGGAATGCAGCACAAAAGCCGAAATCGTTTATTGAATGAACATATGAATGAAATGTAGTAAAAAGTTCTAAAAAAATCTGTAGTAAATTCCATCTCGTGTCTAGACGATAATAAAAAATATATACTCGAAATACACATCGATAAGGAACAACAAAAAACTGCACACATTAATAGCGTATTTCTCGGAAATACGCACAAACAATGAATGAAGCGTAGTAAAAAATCATAAAAAAGAGTTGTAGAAAATTCCAGTCTCGAGTCTAGACGATAAAAAATCATTTATACTAAAAAATAACAAAAAACAACAATATTAATTTTTAAATTTCATTGACACAAATTATGTATTGCACAAGTAACTTGTCAAGTAATGCTTAATGAATAATGATCATATTTGAGAAACGGGTGATGATTTCCATTTTTTTTTTTTGAAGATACTTAAATATTATAATTTCTCGTAAATTTCCCGAGTTTGGAAACTGGTGCGTTATTTCAATTTTTTTTTTTGGAAAATAATATTTATTGTTTCAAAAAATATATAATATAAATATTTACATAAAGAAATAACTAAAATAAAACATATTTATATAATTATTAACTGTTACGAATTTGATAAAAATCTATGTGATTAATATATAATTTTTTTAATTAATTAATCATGTATAAATTATTAACATAATTTGAAGAAATTATTAATTGATTTAAATTGATTTATTAAAAGCTATCGTTAATTGATTTATATAATAATTATTATTATTAGACTTATCAAATATATAAAAAATAATTAACGATTCGTTATTGGAGATGTGTGTGTAAATAGTGGTAGTGAAACATTAATTGAGTTACTTCAGCTTCACCAGTTAAAGCTTTGATTAACTTAGCAGTTGAATTGATTGATTTATCGCAGGAAATTAGCATCGCATCGTGCAGATTAAGCGAAGATTCAATTAGATGTTAAGAATGTATAGGATTCGATTGAAAGTCCGAAACGAAATCCCCTTTATATATATATAGATTTTAAATAGTTTGACCTAGGTTGATGTGGTGTGTATATAGCGAGAGAGTCAGACGGAGCCTCGCATCTCGCATCGATGTCGGCGCCTTGCTTCCTGCAAATAATCAATCCCTTCGACCAACTACCAAAGTTGGAGTATTCTTGCCAAGTCCGTTCCACATTACACGCTTCGCCTATTAAATTTTGTATATGATGCAAACATGGATTTGCCAGACCAGTAACGATGTCTTCTATATACCACTTTTATTTGGTCTTCGCTACTAGAAGAACTGCGAATATAAGAAAAATACTTTAATAATCGTAATATTACAATGTTTTTTTCTTATTTTTTCAACCTCAAATATATTTTATATTTAGTATAAAACCTAGATTTTCTTTTTATAAATTTCAGATAATACAATAATAAATGAAATAAATAAATAAATGAACTGAAAAATTCTATAAAAATATATATTTCAACCCTTATTGATTTTACTTAAAAAATTTGCAAACTGCACTTGAAAATTAGCAAATTATTTTGAATATGTTATAAACTATATAAATATGTATACATTTTCATAAATTTTACTGCTTAATTAAATTGTAAGAAGAAAATAGCAAAGTTGTATTCACGTGCGCGTAAATCGACTCGTGTTTATGTTTCTAATCTTCCTTTTGTTCCCATAAAACGTTGAAAATCGGCAAACTTAAATTGAGAATTATAGAAACCAATTGTAAACGATTATACAGCTTATGAGTAAAAATTTTACATTAAAACAAATTTTTATTTTTATTTATTAGTATTGAATAAAAATCATATTTTTTTTTAAATAATTCTACATTTTAATTATGTGTAAATATATATATTTATAAAAAAAATAAAACAAATTGTTTATAAAAATTAAAATATTTATTTATTTTCAAGAAAATTACATCAAGAGAGACGAATAACATTTATAAATAGATCAATTTACAATAGATTTTTTTTTTCTTATTAATTGGACAACTGGGAAATATATGTGAGCCCTATACGCCCTTCCATATAATGATGTAATCAGAGGAAGCTAGTGGATCGTTAAGTCCAAACGTGATTCATTAATTTGTTTTTTTTGTTAATTTTATTGTGTTTTAATATTTTTTAATAAATTAATTGTTGAAAATGCACAATCGATTTTTAACAGAGACGTTAAATTATAAATAAAGATAAATAGTTAAAAAAAAACTGCTTAAGCTGTAGGCAACCATATTTACTCTTTGATAAGTTTACGTTTGTTTCTATTGAAATATTGTTAGTAATTTAGATTAGGTTTTATTCCTTTTTGTAAAGAGAATGATTGGATGTATTTTTGTACTAATTAATTGATTGGTGTACATGTGGTTGCATATGATGGATTAGTATTTTTTGCATGGATTATAAGCGTTTTGATCGGTGGAAGCTTGAAAATGGGAGTTTTTTTTTAAATTAAGCTTAGATAAATATATAATTATAATCATAATTATTATTAGCGTTCTTCATTATATACACTTAGGAAATATATTACGTACTATTTACAGATCACTATTATACAGTACATGATTGTTAGTTGTTGTTATGCTATTGCTCTGTTATTTGTTTTTTTTTTAAGTATCACGAATATTTTAAGTCTTTACACTTGGATCAAATCATTGAATTGGTGTAATGTTGTTGTCGTTTGGGGAATCGTGCGTATTTTGAGTATTATGCAAGTATAGCAGGCAGGAGTGCTGTTGCTCAGAGATTCATTTGCAGGTGTATTCTTCAGTTCTTTCGCTGCATGTATCACAATTGACGGAACAACACCAAACGAATTGACATCGGCACTGCGTGGTTTTGGTATATTGGTGTGTGTTGTAGCCTCTTCCACAGCACATCAGATCACATCCGTCAATACCTGAAAAAAAATCAAATAAGTCATGATAAAAACCTAAGTTGTAGCTTTGCACTTACCTCTTGACGTTCGGTTGCAAGCTCTTCCTATGGTGCCTAAGGAACCGGCGGAAAGATCACGCTCGCAGTAGTTAGGGGAGGTTTGCAGGAATACCAGATCTGACTTCTTGGGCGTCCTCTTGATGGGTATTTTACCTTTTTTCAGTACCAGATGCTTTTTGGGCTTCGTCGATCTTGTACCGTGAGGAGCAATTTGACTTAGAGACACGGGCCTCGCTCTGTAATACTTTTTCATCAGTTTATCCCCGATCTCTCGGAACGGCGGAAGCGCTTTCCAGCAAGTCTTCATGGTGCAACTTCCTGACACTCCGTGGCATTTGCATTCGGTGGACAGGTTCAGTTTAATGGCCTGCAAAGATAACCAATAGTAATAATCGTAACGGAAAAGGACCACACACGCTCGTTACATAAATCAAATACAGCCGCCGCCGCCGCCGCCGTTCGATTTCTGTGCGATTTATTCAAGATTTGCAATTTGCAAATTAAGGAACGGTACCGGGGGGATATACATATATATTCATTATATAAATGTGGGTTCTGAACTACCGTCCACTTCATAAATAATTCGAGTGTCCGTATCGAGGATATAGAAATAGTTAAGCACTTTTGTCAGAAACCTTTTCTCTTGGTGCGCGCACTTTCGAAGGCAATAAATTAATTTTAATTGAATATATTATTTATCGCACCTCGTGAATTTATTTCATTGCTAGCTGCAAACGCGAAAAATTACAATAACTATTTTGCAACGACCATAAATCCGAAGGTTCGATTAAATCGCTTGATTATCGGAATTCATAATTGCAAAACGCGCGCGGATTTATTGCGATCGCGTCTAAAGATTGTGACTGTGTGTGTCTTGTTGTTTAATAATGTTTGTTGGTAAAGTAAAGACAAAACAGATTCATTGAAAACCGAATTGAACCAACCTTTCTTCCAGCCTTGTTGTTGTGCAGATTCATGAGGCTCCTCTCATCTCCCTCCAACTCTCTGGCATCCAGAAATTTTCTTGCGAAGCGCATGGCGAAGCCGACGTCAACGCTGCATCCTGCCCACTTCCATCCGGACGGTGCAGGTTCTTTAACTTTAGGACCAGGAGCACAGCCGCACGAAGAGATGTTTCCTTTAGCGCAGGCCGCTGCCAAGGCGTACGCCACTCCTGCGCTTGATATTGCATACGTAAAAGCCGCTTCTCTTGATCCTGCAACAACACAATTCAAACACCTCAATTATTACTACTATCTAATATTATCATTAAATGTTAAACTATTTAAATCCAATTGAAAATCAGTCAAAACTTTTCTGAAAAAAACGTAGGAATTGAAAAGACATCAAGAAATAAAAATAAAATTAAATGAAATAAAATTATAAATCTATCAATTAGCAGTTGAACTAAATAATTTGTTTTAGATACTGGAAAATATTTTTTCTTTTGATAAAAACATGTGATTTAAAATATAATTATAGTTATAATACTTCCTTAGCAAATAATATGTTCTTCATCATTAAAATGTATAAACTTTAAAATTTTGTAATTACTTAAAATATTACAAATGTCAATTTTACAAAAAACTTTCTGAAATGAATATCAAATTTGTAGTAAACTCCTTAGGCTTAAAAGAATCTTTAGAAACTTATGAAAATTTGTTGATTTTATCTGTAGAAACCAAAATTAAAGTATTTGAACATGTACCAATCGCTTCGAGATAAATAAAAGTTGCAAATGTTGAACAAGTCCGAAATCATTTTGAGCAAAATTTTAATGAAAAACCAGAATTTTACGAAAGAGGTAAAAATTGTCTTTTCTGTGGAGTTATATTATAGATAATACAAAAAATATTGAATACATTAATATTGTACAGTTTTAGTTTAAATTATTTTTTTTTGTATATAATTATTAATTGTTTTGCTTGGATTTCCACCTACGTTGTTTAAGTTTTAAACAATAAAGTGCGCACGGACAATGGGTTTAATAAATCAGCACTTATCCGCAATTAATAACGATTAAAAGCCATTTGGAGAAGACGGTGAAGACAATGCGGCGAATCGCGTTGAAACGTTGTTTAATTATTTTGATTAACTCGAGGAGAGCGTGGAAAGAGCATCGGCACGTCCCACGCAACATTTAATAGCCTACATCTACCTCAAATTTAAATAAAAAGAGAAGAAAACGAGTCTCAAACGCACAAACACGAATTATGGATTACATCTTATTCCACGTTGTACACTCTCATATGAGATGATGAAGGGATGCTGCGATTCATATTTATTAGGAAGCAACGTTCCTATATTCGAGCAACATGCATAATATGTTTTAATGAAATTGTCGGATATAAATCAAACTTTGCCGTTGTTTGCTGAGAGATGCCGATATTCTTTGTGATTCCGTGGGCGGAAGAGGGATGTTAATATGCACTTTATTATTATTATTAATTCGGTTTTCTCAAGTCCGAAGTGGCGAAGGGACTGCCTCTTCCTCCTCTGCCCTTGCTTTATATTTTCTTATATATAAATATACACACACCCGCAGTTCACACCCTGCAAATTATACGTTGCTCATTCATAATAATATGTACATACTTAATAAATATCTGTGATCGTCACGTAACGATGCGTGAGCGGATCTCGGTTCTCTCTTTGGGCCAAACATAAAAAAATAATAACTAAAGTTCAATAAATCACGACAATCGTCATATGCAGATCGTCGCACGCTGAATGAGATCGATCCTACCCACGTGACAGATCTCTTTTCTTTTTGGCAATTAATAGACGATAGTGTCCATTCTTCGATCACAAAGATTATGCATTCAAATTAGCCCCTATGTTAATAATCATCATCCTCAATGTTAAGGTTGAGGTTACATTTACATTGTACTTATACATATTATTATTACCATTCCACTATTACCATTATCAAATCATATTTCAATATTTGCTCATTACAAATATGATTATGTATTTTCTAAATTAATATTTATGAATTTTAAATAAAATATACTTAATTTGTTAAATAAAATTGAAGTGTATTAATGTTTTGGAGTATTTTGGTAATAGGAATAACGTCTGTGGTGCCTCTCTAAGAACTACAGTCTTCTGCGTTAAGGCGGATATATACGCCTCTCGACCGCAAATGAACCTATTTGAAGAATTTCTACACTTTTAAGAATTAATAACAATAAAAATTAAAATATTCTTCATCATATAAATTCATTATTTCTACGAAAATGTTATTCAAATCTTACTTAAAACTTGGAGCATTAATTTAGTAAAACTTTCAGATTATTAATTAATATTTAGCTGCACAAATATTTCCACACATTTTGAGAAGAAAATATTATTAGCAATTTTAATTTTAAAATAAATTTGAATTCGTATTCGTACGATTTTTCTCATTATAATTTAAAAATTTAAATTTATATTTTGATCGTATACAATAAATATTTTATTTTTTGATTTTGCATAATCAAAATTTATGTAATTATATTTCATTTATGTTTTTTATGGCAATAAATTGATAGAAAACAATAATATGAATAATGCAATTGAATTTATTAAATAAAATATAAAAAAAATAATGAAATTATGATTTATTTATATGTTGTAATTTTTTTTAAAATTAATTAATATAACTTTTTTTTAAATAATATTAATGTAACTTTCACTAAAATAATTTAAAATAAAATGTTGCAATACAATGTAAATTCTTATTTAATCGTAAATTATGGGATAAGAATAAAATCTATTCAAAATAAACTTTTGGTATTAAAAGATGATTTATGATTCATTGCATTGTCATTTTTGGAATCCTTTAAAATGATATTAATTGTGAATCATTCTTTGCGATAAAATATAATGTAAAATAAGCTAATAGAATTATGTAATTATGTTTAGATCAGTAATAAATTTTGATAAAATGAATAATTCAATATATTTTTTTTAATATGTAATTAATCCATCACATTCTATTATAGTAAGAAATATATTTTTTTGTTGTGGAATAAAGATTAAGAGAGGAAAAGAAGAGGAAGATTGAAGTGCGTTGCTTTTTGTTGTTGTTGTTGTCTTCCTTTTCGTTTCTTCTATAATACAATGCGAAAGAATAGTAAATTTAAACGGACTGGAATATAAGTTAGCCTGCTGGTGTCTTTATTTGGCTGCACCGAAGATTTTCGAATGTAAAGTTTAAATACTATGAAAATATATAATCCGTACATCCATATATTAAAAATGTACATATTCAGTTTTATGAATGGACCTGGATACTTGAGTTAGCATCATGCTGCTCGAAGACTTGTTTATGTGCATTAATACCGTAGTTTATGGCTTGTCAGGATTAAGCGGGATAACATGATAATCCTCCGGCTGACACAAACCGATATTATTCACTCCATCTGCGTATTAATCGCGGTTTAATTCAACGGCGTTTCCTCGTCCTTTCCATCCTGAAGCGGAGAAAAGCCTTATAGAAACGGAAATCCATGTTAACTCTTAACAAGAAAACGTGAAAATATAAGATAATAATGGCGTGTTAATAAATATACAATTCGAGATGGAGACGGCGCCTGCGGGTCCTTCGAATCCTTTCACATAATTCATATTAGGCCCACACGTCCTGCGCCTTTAATCGACCGTTCATTTCAATCCGAAAAGCGATTATCGATGGACAGCTTAAACACGCCTCGTTATCTGAAGTGATCATCCACGAATCCTACATGTGAGATTATTGAGTCGTCGGACAAATCGTTCGTTAAATCAATGAATTAATTAGAAAAAGGAATGTTTGGATGGAAAGTTACATCGTGGCTCGTGGAAAATGGCAATTTGTTTTGATTACCGAAGTCAAATTTGCAATTACGTCCATTTCAATTGATTTATGAGAGCCATTCGCGCTCATTAACTGCACTTACTGCGTACCTGGAATATTAATCAAACGCACATCGGCGCAGACCAATAATTACACAGCGGACAGCATACGCCGTTCATTATTAAAATTAAGTCATTATTTTTGCATTCGCATTTATGCAATCAAATTCTCTACGTCAATGTAAGTGTTCAATAATTCTATCAATTATCAATAAGAAATATATAATTATCTATCCTTTCTTCTTTAAATCTCAATAAGAATGAGCAACAAAGTCATTATTGAGAAACCACGTTAAATCAAATGATTATTCTTTGAAACGTGAATATTGGTATAATTGTATCATTTGCCATTTTCGCGTAATTCGCTGTCAAACTTGAGAAAACGTTTTCTTAAGCTTCGAAAAAGCGATGTCTTTACATTTTTGCTTATATCTCGAAAAGTATATGCGATATAATAATTATTGATTAACCAAATTAAAGTTAAATGTTCATTCTTTAAAACGGGTATACTGGCATAATTGTATCGTGTTCTATTTTCGCGTAATTCGCTGTCAAACTTGAAAAAATGTTTTTTAAGCTTCGAAAAAGCAGTGTCTTTACATTTTTGCTTATATCTCGAAAAGTAAAAGCGATATAATAATTATTGATAAACGAAATTAAAGTTAAATGTTCATTATTTAAAACGTATATACTGGTATAATTGTAACGTGTTCTATTTTCGCGTAATTCGCTGTCGAACTTGAGAAAACGTTTTCTTAAGCTTCGAAAAAGCGGTGTCTTTACATTTTTGCTTATATCTCGAAAAGTATATGCGATATAATAATTATTGATTAACCAAATTAAAGTTAAATGTTCATTCTTTAAAACGTAAATACTGGTATAATTGTATCGTGTTCTATTTTCACGTAATTCGCTGTCAAACTTGAGAAAAAGTTTTTTTAAGCTTCGAAAAAGCAGTGTCTTTACATTTTTGCTTATATCTCGAAAAGTATATGCGATATAATTATTATTGATGAAGCAAATTAAAGTTAAATATTTATTCTTTAAAACGGGTATACTGGCATAATTGTATCGTGTTCGATTTTCGCGTAATTCGCTGTCAAACTTGAAAAAATGTTTTTTAAGCTTCGAAAAAGCAGTGTCTTTACATTTTTGCTTATATCTCGAAAAGTAAAAGCGATATAATTATTATTGATGAAGCAAATTAAAGTTAAATATTTATTCTTTAAAACGGGTATACTGGTATAATTGTATCGAGTTCCATTTTCGTGTAATTCGCTGTGAAACTTGAGAAAACGTTTTTTTTTAAGCTTCAAAAAAGCAGTGTCTTTACATTTTTGCTTATATCTCGAAAAGTATGTGCAACATAATAATTATTGATGAACCAAATTATAGCTAAATGTTCATTCTTTAAAACGTATATACTGGTATAATTGTAACGTGTTCTATTTTCGCGTAATTCGCTGTCGAACTTGAGAAAACGTTTTCTTAAGCTTCGAAAAAGCAGTGTCTTTACATTTTTGCTTATAGCTCGAAAAATAGGTGCGACATAATAATTATTGATGAACTAAATTAAAGCTAAATATTCATTCTTTGAAACGTATATACTGGTATAGTTGAATCGTTTGTCATAATTCACTGTAAAACTTGAACAAATGTTTTTTTAAGCTTCGAGAAAGTAGTGTCTTTACATTTTTCCTTATATCTCGAAAAGTATGCGCGACAAAGTTATTATTGAGCAACCACATTAAAGTTAAATGTTCATTCTTCAAAACGTATTTACTAGTATAATTGTATCGTTTGTTATTTTCGCGTAATTCCCTGTTAAACTTAAAGAAACGTATTTTTAAGTTAAGTGTTATATAAATATGTAAATTTGCAAAGCTACCGAAGGATGTAGGTAGAATAAGCTATGCGAATATTTTCATTAGGTCGTATAATAATGATAAAGAAGTGGTTGTAATATGATCACGAGTTGTGGTAGTAGCTCTGTCAGATGGCGGGAGGAACCGTAATCAAATACTACTAACATGTTGTCCGGGCGATGATAAACGGCCATAAATATCTATAGACAAGTTTCCAGTAATTCTAGAATCGCGCAGAATGAAGTAATCCTTAAATTCATATAAAAAAAGAAGCCCGGATATTTATGGTTCGGCGCGTTGCCAGTATTTTAACGTCCAGCCGTAATAAATACGTTGGTAATGAGACTAATTTATGGAAGAGAGGAGCATTTGCATAGTAAGGCTCTGACCATAGACTGTAATTGGTTGAAAGGAAGGCTAGTTATGACCACTGGAAGATAATGCTCGGTCCACATTATATCTGCACTCGCGCAATCCCCACCCACAATCCCACATGCAACTGAACGAAAATATATACAAAAAAAAAAACTAAGTATAAATAAATACAAATAATTGTATATTTTATTTAACAAGCAATATTTAAACAAGATTTCCAAATATACCGGATTCTGAACACGAAAATAAGCATGGAGAGGAAGAGAGTTGCATTATTGATTTGCCGAAGAGAGATGAAGAATTTACAATAACCAGAAAAAAAAAAGCGAACGACTGGAATTGTGGGTGTCAGTTTCCAAAGAGCCTAATCCTTATTCATCTCATATTTATTTTTATTTTTTTTTGGTTTACAAAAATCGCCCACAATCTCGACCCGCATTCCGAAATGTCCTTAATTACCTCCATTAATTGACAATTAATTCTGAGCTCCATCTCGATCCACCACTTTTTTATATACGCAACAATAATACTCTCTCTTTTTTGCTTCTCTTTGCATTTATTCATTTATTTATTCTTTCGGATTTCGTGGTGGGTCAGTTTGATGGAATTATTGCGTTAATTAGCGTCCGGATTTATGGATATGCCCTTTGCATTCGCAAACAATGGCTGCGGCGGCTGTGGAAACAAAACGAAACCACGAGAAACAAACAAAAAAAAACAAAAAGAAGGATTCGATATGAGACGCGAATACGGAATTAGATCGGTGCCCCTTTTCGAAAAATCCTAGTCGGTCATTTAATGAGGACGAAATGAGATGAAAAGGAAGGACAAAAAAAAACACAATGGGGGAATGCATCTCAATAGGACTGCTACTCCTTTTCCGATTCCAATTTGCGACTCTGCGTTGCGGGAATTTCATTACCAGTTCGAAGAACGGCCCAACGAGGCGCCCGCCCTTTTTTTACTCGATCTACAACAGTCTTCAGCTTTTCTTCCCACCGTTTCCACCAAAGGACTTTCTTCTTTAGAATATACTAAATGTGTTTCCATGGCAACTAAAGTTTCGAACTTCAAGTTATTCGAAACTTTAGTTGCCATGGAAACACATTTAGTATATTTAGAACTTTGCTTACCTTTTTCATAATAGATCAAAACATTATTTAATTTTGTTTATTTGCAGATTTATTAAATATTCTACATTAATTATATTAGTCGTTCAATTTTATGTTATGTGAAATGTGTATTATATTGAATAATTCTTAAATCTTAAACAATTTTCTCAAAAATAAATATTAGATTTTTTTGCTTCAAAATAAAATTGTTTCACTTTTAATAGCATGAATTTATATTTTAACAAAGACTTAATTTGTCCATTTTAATATAATACTTGCCAAGTATCACTTAGAACTTAAGAGAAGCAAAAAATAACTTATGCTTATATAATAACTTAAAAGCAACTCTGGCTGTTCTATTTAACGATCTCACTGTATAATAATGTGTATGGAAATTGGTCATGCAGATAGTGTTTGTTTTGTATGTGCGCGCATGGCGAGATAGGAGCCGGAGATGCGGCATTAAAGGGAAAACGGAGATGCTACATCTTGAGGCAGATTTTGCGAATGCATTCGAGGCGCAGATGATGCTAATCTTATGAATTTGTAGAAGACGTTTGGAAGTCGCTCCGCATGAATCAGTGCCCCAATTACATATTCAAAATGTTTTTAATTTGCAAAGAAAATACGTCCGTAACACAAGTGTAGTCTAGATAACAAGCGCCCTTCATTTGCATGCAAACTTTTCACCTTGTTTCTTAAAACTAACTATTTTTTATATTTAAAACCTTATCCATAACTTTAATTCAGTTACTTTGCATTCATCGTACATTTATGTCATGTTTTCATAATTTAATAATAAATTAATGATAAAAAAATTATTTGAAAATTAATTAAAAAAAAAATAAAAAGTATATAAAAAATTATTTTGAGATTTTTAATAGAAATTTCATAATTTTGTAGTATTTATTTTTAATTAATTGTTAGACATAATGAAGGTTTAATGTTGATTTTTCCTTAAAGATTAAATAAATTTCGATTGTAATAAAGTGAGTAATAAATGAAGAGAAAAATTGCAGCGATTGGTTTGAGAGGTAATAATAAAAATGCAGTTACAACAGAGCTCGAACCGATTATTCTAAAAGGTTAAGGAATAAGGAAGAAAAAAAAAGTTGTAATTGTGATTTCCGTAGTGCAATAAAGCCGGAGAGAGGATGGTAATGTGGTAAATAAATATGGAATCGGTGATAGAATGGAAATGGGTAGACGATAAAATGAAATCGGAACGTTGCAATGGTATTGTTTAATTGGGATGGATTTGTGGAAACGACGTGGAAAGACAGCTGGATTGATATGCCTCGCGAATAATGGTGTAAAATATCCGCATGATCCCACCTGAACACATTGTCCGGATTTATAATTGACAGATCCTCATTTGCATTCGATATTGAGCCGAACGAACGTCGACTTCGTCGAGCTGCTGCAAGGGTTTTGTTGCTGCACGGCATTGGTGAACGGTGCATTGGTAATTGGTAATGGTAATATTTTGTTATAAACAAAACGGCCGTTTACGATTCAGCGCGCATTTGCGATTGCCATTTATGGCGAGATTAACGAAGTGTACTCGCATTCATATGTGAGCACGGTAGCAGCAGCAAACCTCCATTCCTCCACTTTTATCTGCCATCAGTAATCATGTTGTTAGTTAGGAGGATCCCACGCGCTGGATGCGAGCATAAATATCCGAACCTCTGGGTTTTTATGTAATGATGCATGCACGTGGAGTTCGCGACGAAAATAACAATAATATTGCATCGGTGAAGACACGAAGAAGGACTACGGTTACTCATCGTATTTTCGTGCCGACACCTACATCATCCGTGATTTCGATGTTGATGCGCACCGTTTCGTGTTTGCTTTATTTACTTTGTTTTTATTTTCTTTTGTGGTACGGAGACCATTATTAATTTTTATTGGACCAGAAACATCGGGCGCCAGAGTTTCGGTTCGTGGGCTGTGATTTACGTGTCAAACTGTTGGGATCCATCCAAGAAACGAGGTGTCATGGGAACGACCCATCGGTTCTCGAAACCGTGGAAAATAATACCTCATACCTCTCTTATCAATCCATCGATAAATCAACCACGGTTGGGTTACGCCTACAACTCAATCATCCGACCTCCTCCACCAATTAATGCTTAACTTGAAGCGGACTGCGACGATTTTCTGTGGGAATGAATACCCAACAACCCATCATCTCCCATCTCGCAATTAACCAACGAAATTATTTGTTGAACGAGATCCGAGAATATCTTTCGTAATGCCAATATTTGCACGCAACCTAATTACGTCCCGTGTTACCATCCTCCGAAGAGAATTAGCATCTCCAAGTGGTATGCATGTACTTGGAAGCACACAGTTCTTGTAACTGCTACGGTCATTTGCTTCAACCCTCCAGGCTTTTTACTTTCAATTAGTTTGAAGATCACATGCACATTCCTTTCTTGCTCATTATTATCCTGCTACTTAATGCAAAATAATTTACAATCTTAACATTAAACACATATCCATTACATTTTAGTGATGAACATTTCAAATATCAGATATTAAAGTATCTTGAAAACATTTTGATGAATTCTAATAGCGTATAACGTATTTTGTGAATATTCAGGACCTAGGTTGTTTTAGTAAATTTAGTAGTAAAGTTTTATAAATAAATATTTGCTAATTATAATAAAATCTAATATTTATATATTTTGATTTATAAAAGTGACTCAGGAGGCATGAAATTTTTTTCAAGAAATTAGATAAAAATATATTTTCAATTAGTTCAGATTTTCTAATAAAAAAAATAAGTTATTGTAACTTAAAGCAAAATAATTGTTTGATATGTTTAAGAGAAAGTTATCGAAATGGTTAAAATTAATCAATTTTTAGAATAAAAATTTTTTTTTATTTGTAATTTAATGTTCTTAAATTACTCTAGCCTTGCGCCTAAATAAATCAAGTGGAACCGACAAGTCATATTTACATGTTGAATGATACGTACACTAAAATCACCGCAATTAATCAATTGCGGCAAACGGCAATTAATCATCTAAAGCAATGCAATTCACTTTAGTTATTAAATAAAATAATATAAACTTTTACAGTACTTATTATTAATAATTATTATTATTACATAATGATTGCATATGAAATATTTATAAAACATTTCTTATTATTGATAAAAAATAATTTATTATATAATTTTTTATCGAAAAAAAACGAATTTATCGTTTACAATGTGAAAAATAGGCTATTTCATAAAAAAATCTTCAAAATTTTGCAAAAAAACACTACCTAGTTCTGAGATTCTGAAATTATATTGTACAGTGGAATGTTGCACAAATTATATTAATACCTATACTGGGCAAACCTGCCAAAGAAATCAAATACCTTCTACTGATAATATCAAAAGTACTTGAAAAAATTCTTGCTAACTAATTGCAACCTGTAATAGCGTTAAATATTTTAATGTCAGATCATCAGTTTGAACCGTTACAAATCAAGAAACTGAGGAAAGAAATTCTGCTCTTTTGGACATATCGCGCATTCCACAAAGTCAAGAAAATTACCATTTGATTACTATAAATTAATAAAAATCTCATCTAAAGAATATAATGTTTCAGGTAAAAATTGAATCCGATTTACATCCAATAGAATCAGAGGTACCACATAGATGTGTTTTATGATCTCTGCATTACTTTTAATACACGACAAACATTCCTGAAACTGTCAAAACTATTTTTGCAACATTCGCTGATGATACAAAAATCTTGGCATCCAAAAATTAGATAACAATAAGACCAACAATAAGACTTAATGTCCAAGATTTGTCCAAATCAACGAAAGTCAAATATTTAGACATGTATCTCAAAAAAGGAAAAATTGGATATAAGTTTAGAAACTTCTTGGCAAAAGTCCAACATACAAATTATTCAAACTTTTTAATTGATGCTCATGAAATATTTCATCAAAAATAGTTAAATATATGAAGACCTCGATATCAATTTCGCTGAAGAATTACACAATAAGGTAATCAAATTTACGTAATATTCAGATTGAAAAAAGAAAATTAATTGAAACAAACTTTCTTAGCCTACCGTTCTCAAACCTACGTACTTCTTTTGCATAATGGTAGTTGTTCTTGAATAATGTGCTGCAACTGCAGCCGATTTACATGTGTAAAATGGAGGTGTTTACAAATATGACATTGGTTGTCAAAACTGAACACGAAATACTCATTAAGTTGCGCGACTTTCGCGAAGAAAGCAATCACCGATAACTGGTTTCAAGATACGTGAACTCTCCTCCTCGTTCGTTCGTAATTTGTATCTAAACCAACACAGGAATCGTAATCGCTGCACGTTTTATTAATGCTATTACAATTGTAATGCAATTATTCAATCATTTAAAGTTAATCGATGAATATCCTATAGAAACATCAATAAAATTTATTACGCAAAAAACCTATGCGATTGTCACAGAAGATACATTACAAAAAAAAACTTTATGCAAACGAGGTAAGATTGTATGCAGAAACAATAATTTAAATTACAGAATGATGCAATCTTCGTGCGTTTCTACAGAGTGTATTCGTGGAAAATCCTACCGATACATATTAATTGTAGCTACGCCTTTAGGCCTCGTTCATTAAATTTAACTTTATAATATTTGAAAATTTCTAACAAGAATTGCGAAAATGATGAAATTTTCGAGTACATAATAGTACAAAAAAAATATGGAAAATTGATGCAACGTGCCTTTTTTTTTGAATTGCTTACCCAAACAGTTATCAAGTTAAAAGTGTTAGCATCTTATAAATTGCTAGAGCAAACAGTCATATAACACTATAATTACTTGTAGCGATATTTCTAAATTTACAAATTTGATTTATTAAAACTGCAATGCTTTAGAAATGTCATTATTATTTATTCAATTTATTTTTTAATGCACTTTATGTTAGTGATGATCAGTATCGATTTAATATGTGCTTTCACTTCGTTAATCGAAGCCTTATTGAGAGGATTCATTAAAATTATCGCGTGTAGCATCAAATTGCTTTAAGGACATCCAACTATTTTTCTACGTTGCATTCTACATTGTAACATATTTGAATAATGAGATGAAATCAAGGTTATTACTAAACGAAGATTTATGTAATTGGGACTAAGTTTACTTAAAATTGGAATTATTTTACTAAATTAAATAATTTCGATTACTAATTTTTAATTATTACAAATGATAAAACGTGTATTTATTTAAATTTATATTATAATAAAGTATTAGTATTAAATTTCAAATTAAATTAACATTGATGGAGATTTAGTAGTAAATTATGTAAGAGACATTCAAATTTGTAAATTTTGATGGTAATTTTGCTAAAAAATTATATTATTCTACTATTACTATAAATTAATAAAATCTTTTCTAAAGAATATAATGTTTCAGGTAAAAATAAAAATAATTAGTACAAAAAATAAAGTTTAAATTTAGTAAGATTAATTGTGATTCTTATTCTTATATGTAAATAATTGTAAAATATTGTAATTTTGGTTTTTTATTGTTAAGAATATGATCGTTTGAAATTGAATTAACATTGATGTAGATTTAGTAGTTAATTATGTAAGAGACATTCCAATGGGCTGTAAATTTGTAAATTTTGATGGTGGGGCAATTTATGTTGTGATAAATATCCTCATTGAATCGGACTAAGAAAGATAAATCGGAGCGGAGTTGAAATCTTCATAGTAGCCGTCGTTACCTAAGTCTCCGGTAGAAAGTTATGCGACAAGGGGAAGAACCATGGCATGAAAAGGAGGTAAAAGTCAAATTGAAATGAAAAGGGTACTTTATCGGCGACGCTGGTGCCGTTTAACGCGATATTTATGGAAAGAATGAGACGCCGCTCTCCGTATCCCATCTCTGTGTTGTTGCCCCGTTGTTGTCACAGCCTCGAACAGGTGTAGTTCTGGTCGCCATAATTCATGAGATCTTTTGTGAAAGCAGGGTACAGAGTCGTACATGTGTACAGTTTATAAGGAATGCGAGAAGAATGAGAAGAAAGAACGAGGAGCAGGATGAACAGTTGGAGGAGGAGGAGAAGGAGGAGGAAGACGTCTGATATTTGAATAATGGACGGACGCGGAAACGCGGGATAATCCGTGCCGGGTCTACCTGGATCCTCATGTTTGCTTTGAGGATTACTGTCGTTCGACAGAAGTATCACTTAGCGCATTGACCATCATCGACGGACGTTTCCATCCATCTCGAGTCAATCGGATTATATCTTTATACGCGTTCCAAATCGGGAAGGATAATAGTCCTCGAACGACACCGTAAACAATCCGATTATTATCGAAGCATCAAATTACCAACAATTTGCTTATAATCATGGCAACCATTATAGTCGCCTAGAAACCAATAAACAAACAAAAGGACCATTCCGATGGATGATCTACGGACTATGGAAGCTGTATCCAAAGTGTGATTAGGCCATTAATCAGCTAGGTGGAAAGTCGAGCACGTTTTCTCAGTTCGGATAATTTACGTCTCTCGCAAACGAAAGGATTAATCCCACGTGTCTGGCGGCCGGCACCACCCGCCACCTTCACGATATTTATTATCCTTTCGATGACCAATGCCGCACGCAAACGAATCAATAATAATCACAATGGATAACGGATAACCATTATTAATCCATTGTCACGCACTGAAATCTTGCTCTCTCGATCCTTCGATCATTAACATATGATCATTGCACGCACATGTTAACATACACTCAACTCCCACTTAACCCATCCTTATTAAGACAAACATTAAGAAAAACATCCTAAGTCAAATATCATAATTCTTAATTTAACTAAAATTTAAACATAATCATATTTTTTCTACAATTTTTTTTTTCAAACTTGAATATCTTAAAAAATATGTTTAACAAGAAATTTTGGAATATAATCGTATTTTTTTACTAATTATTTTCGCAGTACATTTTCTTTTAATTTTAGAAAAATTCTAACAATTACGATTAAATTATACTGGAAAAAGTTTATATTTAAAAAAAAATTGAAAATACAATTTTTATGTTAAAACTCCTTAAATTTGAAGATCGTTAAAATATCAAATATAAAAATTTATAAAATTATAAGAAAATACTTTAAATGATTAATATTAAAATAAATATGATTATAGAAAAATTATCGTATATTTTCTGTCAAATTTTGTTAAAATTGATTTAAAGTTTCAATAAATTCACTAAATGATTTTTAATTTATTATTGCATAATTATTCTAAATTTATTTTTGATGTCATTACGATTTTCATTATTTTTATGTACATTGAATTGCGCAAATTACAACTTAAAATAAATATAAGTTTACCTCGAAATAAACAAACAAGGTAATTACACATAAAAATTAAACGATTTAAATTTAAGTTTAAGTAGGTGGACTATAAATGAACAAAACAAGTAAACAAAATAAAACTTGTAGTTTTACATTAAAAATAATTATAATTTTAAATGTAAAAATTACTAAAAAAAAATAACAAACAGTAGCATTGTATTAAATTACCTAAAACATTGGGATTAAATATTAAGATTTTAATATAATAATATAATTAGTGATTAAATTCCAAACTGTTTATCGTAATTAAATATGTAGAGATTATTCAAATTTAGATGATATGTCATGTAGATTATATAAAAAAAGAAAGGTATAGGATGGATTAGTATTTGAATAACGAATAAGTTAATCGTATTACGCAATAAATTAAAACAAAAATTTCCAATGATTTAATTTAATTATTTAATAAAATCTAGATTTTACGAGAATATCATTCAATTTTCTTGTAATATTGTTGAATGAATATTGCTTTGCTTCGTTTACGTAATTTATGGTGATTTCGTCAAGATTTTATTGCGATTTATGAATATTAAATTGGTATTGTCAATAATATGTCGGATATTAATAATAAACAAAAGATATGGTTCGAAGAGTGGGTGATTTCGAATCGTTTCATTAACAATTGAATGAAACAACGAAACGAGAGATCAATTGTTCCGATTGTTATGAAATTGCGGCAACAACGAAAAAATTATATTGTAATAATGTGGTGCGGGCAGGAAGTACTCGGTCATTAGCCTTTGTTATATTACAATATTTTGTGCATATAATGAAAACGCACTAAAATCGATTACATAATTTCGACTTACTACATAAATAAAATATATAATAAAAATAAGTTAATAAAAATGGAGATTGTATTTTGTCGTGGCTAATTTGCATGATTAACGTTTCGCTAAATAATTCAAATCCCATGTGAATACATTATGAATGGATTGAGTAGGAAACGTCGATTTAATGGCATTTAGGATATCGTTATCGTTAAGGAGAAAGAAGAAATGTGTAAATATCTATCATCGTTGATTTCATGTAGGTTTTCTGGTGTGGGTTAATCCTATTATAATAAAACAATATAATCTTCCTTGTAAAATTTATCGTGCATCGAAATTTCACAAAAAAAAAGAAGGTGAGGTCCTTTCGTTGGATTCTCTGAAAACGATTGGAATTTTGTATTGTAAATCTTTTCTGAAAGTTTATTTTTCTGTTTTGCGGTTACGAAATTTGTATGAAAAATATGTTAGTTAGATTGCTCTAAAAAATATTCTTATGAAATACTTGAATAAATATTAATATTTTTAGAAAATATACAATTAAACGTTTTAAGTAAGTAAAATTACATTGCGAAAATATAATATTCTAAATAAATGTATGAATTTTTTAGAGTGCAATAATTATTTAATTAAATATGAATGTCAGAAATGAAGATTGAAATTTAGTTAAAATATTATATAATTAATTATAATTTTATTTTGAATGTAATATTGATAAAATTGTTAATTAATTAATAACAATTATATTTTTATTAGGATAAAAACTTGATTTTCTATGAAGATTTTGACGATTTATTGTGGCTAAAAACATTATTTTTTTATTGATTAATTATTAATACTTTGCGTTTTGTGTTGATAGTAAAAGATGTTTTTCTTCTGAAAATTGTGAAGATATTTCGTGTTTTCAGATACGTGTTTCGGATGCGAAATGAGTTGTTCGTGTTTATGGTCGGCGTTAGAAAGAGTATCCAGGTCGGAATGTTAAATGGCGTTACATGCGTGCGTGGTGCGGTGGTAGTTGCAGAGCCGGTAATGAAGCTGTTATGGATGTAATTAACAGAATGTCCGTCTTTTTAATTGTTGCGATGCTGCCCACATCTCTCCTTATCTCGACGCTCTCTCTAATTGATGCGATATGTAAATACGGCATTATCTTTCTTTCTCTTTCTCCTGCAGCCTCCACATCATCTCTCATCTGCTGCATCCCGAGAGAACCGTACCTAATGGTAATAATGAGAAGAGGAGCACCTCATTTTTTTAGCGCCGAGCCGTGCATTTACTTTATATACAGATAACGCTAAAACCTACAAGATAACCGAAAGATTATCGAAACCACTATCTGGGCGCAGAGGAACAAAAAAAAATATATATATAAATAATGAGAAGAAACGTCGAAGGGAGATGCAAATACACTTTAAAATCCTCTCCCACCTGAATACCAAATTAACCTTCCTTCTCGTTTGCAAGTATAATATATATAATCTTATATTATATAGATATATACTTAAGTAATTATTTAAAATAGTTTGTTTTTCGAAGAAAGATTTTTTATCCTCATATAACATACTCGCGTGCAATATACAACAGCTGTTAAATCTAAAATTTATCTTACGAACGTACATCTTGTTAATACAAATTCGATAATACGTACAATATTATTAACGAATTATTTATTCATAGAAATATAATTCAAGAACTATTGAAAAAAAAAGTTTAATTTTCAATTTAAAATATTTTTATTGGATTCTAACATGTTTGGTGAGATGGATAACGGTATAACAAAAAATACTGTGCATATACTAGGAATTTTAAGGTTCTGGCGTCAGTAGGATAAATTTAATATAATTTTATTGAATGGCGAATATATCCGCCATATACTTTACTTGCAAGATTAGTTTTAGAATTTTAGTTCGACGGTAGATCTTAGTATGGCGCTACTAGTATTTTTCTCGCAAAGGGTTAGCTGTGTTATTCTATAATTATGTCATAGAAATAAAATTTAATTAAAAATAAGTTTTAAATTGCAGTATATTTATATTCCGATTTACACGGTACTTTATATACACGATATTGATTTTACACGGTTTTATATAATATATGTTACTTATAACATTATTGAAGACAATCGTTATAAGTAAATTAAAGAAAATATAATTCCATTTATTAAAAACTATTTCGATCATAGGTTTTTGTTTGTGTATAAAACTTTTTAAAAACTTTAAAGTAGAAAAAATAATGAAGAAAATATGAAAAAAAAATCGAAAAGTTGATTTTTTTTATGAATTTCCATATTTAACCAGTTTAAAGTAGAAACAAGCACGTAAAGTTGTTTGTTACTCTAGATTACTAATTCGTTTCAAAATCAGATTCCTGTTGTTAATAATACATCAAGATAATGTATTTTGTGAGACGTACGCTTCGTGGGATAATTTAAATACTAATTGCGTCTTTGGATCTTGTGGTGGATGCATGAAGGATAATAAAAACCTACAGGAATATTGAATATGCAATGGACGGAGTGATTCGGTTGACGGTGATGAGGAGGAATCCGGACGGATGACGGAGACCCGAACGGTCGGACAGGTCGGAAACCCGAGGGGCGCCCTCTAATAATGATCCTTAAATATATACAGGGCGATAATTTATACAAATATTTATATAGAGAGAGGAAAAGCAGAGTGCGAGAGGAAAGCAGAGGGAAAGAGTGAAAAGCATCCTATTAAATATGAAATATGCATGATAAATTCGAATGGTATGTAGATGAAGTGCGTTCGGGTCTTTCGGACTCCCCCAGGACATGATTATAAGCGTATTTATTAGCGATAATGTAAGAGATACAGATCAAACTAATAAGAAACCAAAAAGGAGAAGGAGAAAACGAAACGAAACGAAAAGTATGAGAATACGTGAATGCATATGGATGTGGTGGCAGACCTGGAGAGCGGCGGCGTCCCGCTGCGGTACTACCAAATGGTACTACTTGTTATACACGTGTTAGAAGAGCCTGTATCGAATTCTATGTGTAATTTACATTTTAACGTACGCTTTTGAGTTAAAGCCTTGTTTCGGTTTACTCCTTCGTATTTCGCTATTTCCTTTGAATTGGCTTTTTCTAAAACAAAGAGCATAAATCCGCGACTTTATCGTCGCTCAATGATGTAGGCCTTATATAATGGTTATAACGTGCATAGTTAATTCGTTTATGTACCCGTAGCAAATAATTAACGTTCTTCTGGATGTGATAAATCCGGGACCTTTGCCTGATAGATACTGCACGGACGCTTATAAATAATACTACAAACTTAGAGAGGTGATTGCGATCGAGGGCCTCGGTATGAGATGTTATTTATCGATGGAAATGCGCCGGAGAAATTAATTACTGCATTAAAGATAGCGTTTATATTGCGTGTAAACAAAACGTTTACATTATACTCCGAGACTCCGGGATTTATAATAATAATCATAATTAGCAATAATCATATATCATTAAGGCGCCGATGCAAATCCAATAATACCTGTGCATCTGCAATTGCCTGCACTTTATTAGACGCTCGTGCTGCTTATATTCAGATCAATTCAATGAAGTGTGCAATTCAATCCAACCACGACTTACATAACAAAGCTACTATGTACACTTTAAATAGCACTTAGTATCATTCTACTCTATGAGGTAACAGGTAACAGAATTTAAATCTATTTACAATGCATAATTTATTTAAACACACATGTTTGGTGGAGAACGGTATAAAAAAAATATTATTATTTTTTATTAATTTTATCGAGCGGCGAATATATCCGCCATATCCTTTACACGCAAAATTGTACTGTGGTGGAGCAGTCATCAAATTTTAATTCAAATGTAGATCTTAGTGAGGAGCTATTAATATTTTTCAGACTGAGCTGTCAAAAGTCATTGTCATATGACAATTTCATTTATTAAAAACTATTTCAAAGGATTTTTCTTTAACTATAAAACATTTTAAAAACTTTAAAGAAGAAAAAAAATGAAGAAAGTATGAAAAAAAAAATAGTAAGTCCAAAAGTAAGTAAAGTAAATATACAAATTTTATATATACATTGAAAAAGCATCTAATAGTTATTATAAAATCAATTTAACTAAAGTTTTTTTTTTTATACACTAAAACTATAAAATTTGCATTTGCATAATTGAAAATCTGTAATTTATTTTTACATTTTAAAATAGTTGTCGAAATTGAATTATTTAATAAAAATAATAATTAATACAGTTTTATTAGTTTTACAGTATTTACTGTAATTAATAATTGTATAACGAAGAAAGTATCTTTCTCTAGAATTACAAATAACAATTAAAACATCGACAGTTACTAACAATAAATTATAAATTTTTAATTCACTGTAGACCGAATTATATTTTGCCCAATTTTATACTAATAAAGTATATAATTGAATTGATGGGCAAAATACGACCCGCGGGCCAGAAGTGGCTCGTATTCGGTCCGCCACAAATTTTAAAACAGTAATTTATACATTTTCCATTTTAATCTTTAAAAAGTTATTTTTAACATTAAAAAAGCCCTTAGTGTTCCATTTTTTGCATATGCAGAACATGTAAAAAAAAGTTTGCCTATCGCTGGACTAAATTATAAATTTATATCTCATATTATATAAAAGTGTATTATAATATAGATTTATTTAAATTAGATAAAAAATTCAAAAGTTGTATTATTTTTTACCAAAATTTGGAGAAAAATAATTCTAATTTAATCGTAAATTATATTACTTCACATTTTGATTAATTGATTATCTTGAGGTAGTCCTGATTGTAATTTATATGATAAAGATTATAATACACTTACCGACTATAACTACGTGTCCGAAGGATGTTGGGTTGCTTATTGCCGTGCAGTTCCATCGATGGAACTTGAACTGATGTCTGCACTCCGAGGTGGCCAATCTAACACCATCTCCAACTGCGACCATCGCATCCGGCGAAGAGCGGCACATCTCCCTTTGTTTCGCTGTTAGACCTGGCACACGGGCACAAATTACTTCGGCACCAAGAGTCAACACACCACTGACCACCCTAAAACAAACAACAACCAAAAAAAAAAACATTACCATCAATACTTTACTATATTTGCTAATTGCATTAAGATAAAAGCGTTAATTTAATTCGGAATAATTGAGATTGTTCTCGAGATGCGAGATTTACATTTACATTGAAATTCCTGACCCATCTTGTTTATCTTGACCCGACCATTTGGCACTTGCCTTAATTCATTTTCGAAGTACCTCCTCGATACAACTTATCGCATATACACTTTCCACTTGCTTTTTCTTAATTTTAAATTGATTACCTCAACACTCCAATCAATTACACCTTATCTCACCTATTGGAAACACGCATTGTTAATTAAATTTCTTCGAGTGTTTTCTTCACTCCTCGATACCACTAACTTATTTATAGTCTTACTTAATACTCAAATTATTTAATTATCACGCTTTGATACATTTACGTTTCTATTGAAAATTACGTAATGCAATTATTTTCTTTATTATATAAATCTTGAATAAATAATACTTGAATTTTCATCATCCAATAATAATTGCTATAATTTATTAGGAAAATTACTTAGGTGAACTTTAAAAACCGCAATATACGAGATTCTATAAAACCAACCTCGTGGTTAGCCTTTGGAGAATTCCAATTCTAAATAAGCAATTTGTAGTAACATTTTCTAATAAAAGAAGAAATACTAGCAAATTAGAAAATATTCACGCAATTTCTTGTATAAATAATAAAAGGACGCACCTACAGATTTAGTAAATAATTGTTACTTTTCCATGACAATTGCACAATTCTGTAATTGCCATCATCATTAGATTTAATTGTTTTATAACTATACAATTTATTTGTTTGCACATTTTGTATGCACTCGTAAAGACTTAAATATGGTTTTCCTTAATTATAATTAGTTTTAATTGTGTGTTCGAATTAAATTTCAAAAATAATAATTTTTTAAACTATATTTAAAAATAAAGCGGAACAGAATAATAATTGTTCTATGAAATATCTTTGTGCACTTTTGTTACAATGTTTAATTTAATCTTAATCTTTGTCACATTTAGAATCTTACGCAAATATAAATATGATAACTCAGTTTTCTTTGACACGTTTATTGTGAAATGTTATAACACATACCTTAACTAGATTTAAATTTAGAATTAAATTACTTTTATAATTGAAATTATTAATTTGTTTAAGATATTAATGTTTAAAAAAAATAATTATAAAATACACATTTGTATGATTATAGAGTTTTGTATATAAGTAATTTATATGAAGTTATATAATAAATTTAATTGAAAAAATAGGATAAATTTGCATGGTAATATATAATTAAATGATGGATTTATTATTTATTTAATGGTAAATAAATTGCAGCGGAGTGATGTCAGCGATGATATTCAATTAATATGATCTATGGCTGGATTGTTTTTCGTCTCTTCGTTTGCAGCAAATTCCAAAGGAAATTATTCAAATCTTATAATTACATAGATACGATGCAGATGCGTATCTCGGAATCAATTAATTAATTGGCGAAGAGTGGCGCATCATAGGCGATCCTCGCTGAAAGACTGGTGCCAAGTAAACTGATGATATGGGTTATTTAAATAAATGCAAATCATCGGCATTAATAATAAATATAGAGATGGTATCGATGGCGATTATGGATGTACACACATGCAGATGGGATGACGTTGGGCATGTGGAGAAGATAGAAGAGATCAGTGGCGGTACGTTGTAATTAATTGCGAAAATCTTGGGCTGCAATGCGACCAGCCCAAATCATGCATTAGATTGTGTAGATTTTAATGTTAAATGTTAAAATGGAAGTGTAGATAGAATAATTAATATTGTAGAGGAAGGGCCGCTTAAAATGCAGCCCCAAATTGATGATCCGCCACTGATGTGGAGAGGATCGCATGCGATGGTGCATTTCGCCAAAGTTGAGTTGTTGTAGTATAAGTGGCCCCGAACCGATGGATGATGTAGTTTATACCTGAGTACAACTGACAGCTCAATTACTGAGTCAACTGTTGATTTATTTGCGCGCTAATAATTACACGACGCTCGGGGGGATCCGGGGGGCCCGGCAGTGCTGAAAGTACTGATAGGACCACCCAGGACATCTGTCACCATCGCAAATATTTTTGTTGTCGTTGATATTTTTGTTGTTGTCGTTGTTGCAGCAGACAACTAATATCTCGATGGTTCAATGCGTACGCCCACGCATGTCCCATATGCGACTCACCCACAAATGGGAACCCAGGAAATCGAACAGCAAGAAATGCATTTATTTAGAAAGTCCCATTATTTCCCAATTCGAAAGAGTGGTCAAAGGTAATTAGCGCGAATTAGGACGTTCGTTCGTTCGTACGTACACTCAATGCGCGCACCAATCAATTTCGCTGACTGCGAGAAAATTTCAAAAATTTACCATTTGATTTACATGGGCGATTGCGCAACCGACAACTAACACCCATTTCCCATTGTTACGTGTCGAAAACGGTCAATTTATGGTGTCGCGAGACGTTGCGAAATCACCATTAGGTGAGGTGAACGTTAATGCCAATAATTATTAATACGTTGAAAATCGCCTGATTTACGACCAACTTCAAATGCTAAACGCAATTAAACATTTTTTTACTTCCTTCCTTCTGGGATTTATTGCATTCATTAATATTTAATTCTATATCTTTATATTCACTTAGTTTCCAGATACTTATTTCAACCACACACAAACGAAGATTCTCATTATATAACTAAAAATCTATAATTTTCATAATTTCATATTATCAAAACCAAAATATTACTTAGACTTACTTGAATTCCTGATTATAACTTAAAAATGTTGAATTCATTTCATATTTTCAAAATAGCATAAAAATAGCGTGTTATAATACTAATATTACGTAAAAGTAATTTAATTTACTGCCGGATTTAATTAACAATTTTTAATTTGTTTCTACTGGGATTTACTGCTTAATTCAGAATTGTTAAAACGAAAACAAATTTGAAAAGTAAATGAATATATAAAAAGGAATAAAAAAACCTGAAGCAAAAGAAACCTAATTAAATTAGCTTAGCTTTGCCTATATTTGAAACGAGGCAATTTAAATTCCCCGCTAAAGCAATTGCAATATTTTTTTAACTATCCTTTTAATAAGTCTACTCTATCTATAATCTTCTTTTTCATTTGTTTAGGTTCGCATCCAGCGGTTTATTAAAGTTACATTTCCAATTTGCAAAGGGGTAATTAAATTAAATTAACCCATCTTCTCTCCCTTTTTCTCTACTTAAATTTTCGTTTTCTTTTTGTCGAAACGAAATCGATTTGCAAATAATGCGGCGCAGATGGAACTGCGAGAATGAGAGAGAGAGAGAGAAAGATGTAATGGTTGAAGAGGAGGAGGAGGTGTATTTCGTGTAGGAGTCCAAGAGCAAATTTAAATGTTAAACATAAATAAGATAATCAGTGGAAGCCTCTGTTTGTATACGTTTGTGTATATATATATATAAGAAGTCTTATTAGTTTAAAGGTATCTCATGTCAATTAATGCATACTTGTGCTACCAAACAAACAGCATTTCCCAACTGAATAAAATCGTAACTTTCAAAAAGAATACGAACGGCAGTCGCATTTTTCTGTCTGCTTCGCATATTTATATGCACACCGAGGCAGTAAATATTTCCACATTGTTCGGTCTCGGGAGACAAAAATCTTTTACTTACTAGAAAGTGCTTATAATTATAATAAGTCGCTTTATCTGACCTGCTCTTTCTTCGCTCCTCCGATTCCCATTCTCATGTCTTTTTAACATAAACTTCAATTCGTTTTTTTTACATTCCATTATTCGATTATTCTCTCCTAACAACATTTAAAGTTAAACTAATATTACATAAGTTTACATTTTATTACTCGAAAAACTTAATTTCTATTCACCTGTAAGATTTGCAACTTATAATTAATATCAGCGTTACTAAAACTTTACTAATATTACCAAAATTTATATTTCACTTCTCAACAAATTTTTTTATTTCTATTAAACTCTTAATATTTCATTCTTAAATTCTTTTCAGCTCTTACGATTTAAAAAATTCATTTAACCGTAATTAATTCGAAAAAGTTTAATATGAAAATGCTTTAAAAATTAACTAAACTATTTTCATTTGCATTTCTGGAAGTTTACTAATATTACATAATTTACAATTTACTACTGGATAAGTTACATTTCTAATTAACAGATTATTTATTTTCATGATGCAAGACAATTCTTATATAACATATTTCAATAATATGTAACTTAAAAGTGTTATTTAAGTATAATTAATAAAAAAAAGTCTAATTTCAAAGTATTATTTAATAAAAATATATAATTTATAATCAAAAATATGATTCTTAGATTATTTCACCATAGAAGTATCATTTAAGTATAATTAATCCAAAAAAAAGAGTCTAATTTGAAAGTACTATTTTTTTATCAACATTGTTGGAAGTTTATTAAAATTATGTAAATTTACATTTCACTACTCGATAAACTTAATTTTTAAAAACATAAGATTTTTATTAAAAAATATGATTCTTAGTTTATTTCCCCCAGAGAAAATTTGTAACTTAGAAGTGTCATTTAAGTACAACTAATCCAAAAAAAAGAAGTACTATTTTTTGTTTATGAGCATTATTGGAAGTTTATAAAAATTATGTAAATTTACATTTTACTACTTCATAAAATTATAAAAACATAAGATTTATATTCAAATATATGATTCTTAGAAGATTTGAAACTTATGAGTAACATTTAAGTTTAATTAATTTAAAAAAATTTAATTGAAAATATTTTAATTTTTATCTAAGAAATATGAAAAAATTATTTTGAAAGAATTACATTTTTACCTCTAAAATTTACTTGAAATTTTCTTAATTTTTGCGGATTATTAAAAAAAATATAAATGTTAAATATTGATATTACGAGTACAATATTTAATCGATCTTACAATAATTTAAATGTTTTCGTTGCAATTTAGTACATTCTTAGTGCAACGAACAAATTTAAAGTACTAATGTATTTAGGTAACAAAATAAATTTAAAAAGTTTGAAATTTCAAACCCCATTACATTACAAAAATATAATATTTAATGCGACAAAATATGTAAGAAAGAAGAAAATAATATCAAAAAAATGACTGATTATTTACTGAAGATCAAACATGATGGATTTTCAGTAGAAGATTGAAAAAACTTTGTTAGTAACAAAAATAAAGATAATGAAGACAAAAGTAAAGAAGTTTCAATCGAATATATTTTAACAACCAAATATATCAATGATATTGAAAACGTTTTATTTTTCAGTGAAAATGATCTTGATTTTGTAAGATCAATAATAATTTATAAGCAATCATTGTTAAATGTAATAATTCCGTTAAACCAAATAGAAAAAAGCATAAAAAAATAATTTTAGACTCATATTATAAAGTATGATTTCACTTTGTATGTAATTGTTTATTTAATAAAGCTTTTCTTTGTTCGAATTTTGTTTTACCTCTGAAAACGAAGTAATTTCGAATTCTATTCTTTAATCGAGATATAATTGTAATTTAATAATAATTTGATAACTAATCTTCTTTTCATGATTTTTCTTGTTTCCAAATTATGATTATCGTAAAGATTACCTGTAACTTCTGAATATAACAATATTATTATTCCAGTAATGCAATTGATAAAGCAATTATATGTAATAAATGTTGAAAATGATCACAATCCGGTTAGCTAATATTTGCATTTCTAGCAAAACAGCCACAAAAAAAAACCAACGGTATTTATATGGTAAATTCAGGTAAGAATTGCCGTTTTCACCTACACCTGGAGCCTGAAGTCCGGGGCTATGAAAGCGCAATGTTAGATCATTACGTTTACCCCGTGGTGCGGAATTCATTGGCGTAATAACATATAATAACTCTTGGTGCTGGTGCCGATCCAAGAAGTCCGATTATAAATTTATCGATCGGTATCACGAGTCGCATTGGTGCATATCATTTTCCGCATAACTGTTTATATCCAACTATTCGAATAAATTCATCACAAAAAACAATATTTCTTCAGATCTTAGTACAATGTAGGAGTTACTAATGAACCGCACACTGATTACTATTTATTGAGTCGATTTTTCTTTCATAAAGTTGATTTATTGACATACTTTAATGGACGACTCACAGTTTGGACATAACGGATATTTATATTCTAACATTAATAATTGAAGGTCTTTTACACTGAAATTAGTCATTCGTTGGAAATAGCAAATAATGACATTAATTGATATTTATTACTCGATAAAACAAATTCTTGGACTATTACTGTTAATCATCAACAATACAACACAATTTCTTTAAAGACAATTAAATAAATTAAATGATAATTTCTTTAAAAAAAAATTGTCATCCTCATTGTCCCATACACTAATCACTTGCTTAACTTTTAGAATCATCATTTTTCACATAAATCAAGATTATTTAATTAATATTATATATTTTTTGTATTCTGCATTTTATTTCAGCATTGTTGCAAGTTTATTAAAATTATGTAAGAAAATTTGAAACTTCTAAGTTTTACAATTAATCGTTGGAAAAAAAATCGTTGGTTGAAAAAAAAAATAATTTGAAAGTACTATTTTTTATATCAGCATTAATGGAAGTTTATTAAAATTATGTAAATTTAGATTTTACTACTCAACAAACTTAATTTATAAAAAATCTAATTTGAAAGTATTATTCAAAGTTTATGAAAATTATGTAAGTTTACATTTTACTACACGACAAACTTAATTTATAAAAACATATAAAATATGATTCTTACATATTTTACCCTGAAGAAGATTTGAAACTTAGAAGTGTCATTTAAGTACCATTAATCCAAAAAAAGAGTCTAATTTGAAAATACTATTTTTTTTTTAACATTGTTGGAAGTTTATTAAAATTATATAAATTTACATTTTACTACCCGATAACATATAAAATTTGTTTGCTAAACGTTTTGATTATTTATTATAAAAATTAATGACTAATTTTAAGAATATTTTTTCAATACTCTCGCATTAATATAAAATAAATTATTAATATATTTAATACAGATAATTGTATAATATCCATCAATAAATTTACACAACGTTCTGATAAATTATAAACATCATCGATGTAATAAAATAAAGTGTTGAATAAATTTATATATAAAGCATTGATTTAATCTCATTTATCTCTCGTTAAACTGTTGAGATTGTATATAAATATCTAAGGATAGAAATAAAAAAAAAGGAGACTAAAAGGACAACGATCACTTCCTATACATGGTTACGTAATTAATTACAATGTATGTGCGGCTAATGTTGAATCGTTTCACGGTTGATAGAGGTACAAGTTCAAACTTAATGTTCGATTAAACTCGAAAGAATTCCGACCGTTGCGGCTCGAAGTTATTTAATAATCAAATTACATTACTCGACGTTCGCATTTACGTTCTTCGGAATTTAACTGCCACAATTTGTTATCCTCGATGCAGCAAACTAATATAAGAAGAAAAAAAAACTATTTTCTTTACATAAAATTAATTTAAAGTGCCGTTTTTGTAACTGCTTGAACCATAAAATTAATGTTTAATTAAAATTTTAAATTGTTTTTTTTTTAAGTAAAATAAAATTAATTTTACATCTATTTTTTTAAGTAAAATGAATATTTATTCAAATATATATTTGATAATGTAATTAAAAATAAATACTAGAAATATCAATTATCCAGTAATAAAATAAATCGTACAGCAATTAAAAATATGCAAAGATTTTTCCACTAAAATTGAAAAATGGAAATTATCATAAATCTAGCAATTTGTTTATGAGAAAGGTCATAGTTTTAGCTTTAGTATCGATAATTTATAATCTAATTTGTATGCGTAATTATCGAGTAATTAAATAAAATGTGAAAATGAGAATTCATTAATTTATGTTATGTAACAGATGTGCATGATTAAAAGACTATAACTTATGTTAAATTTAAAAAAAAATTGTTTTGAAGTTAATTTATCTTGAAGACAAGTCGTAAAATGTTGTTTGTTCACTAGGAAGTGGAATGCTGATCATGTTTAATGCAAGTCTTGTATAAAACGAGCAGTAAATGCACGTTATGGGACATAATTAGAGCACTTTCGAAATAGATATATAAATATTTGGATAAAAATGTCAGAGAAATCAGTCGATTCGTAATTTATTTCAATGTAATTACCGTTTTAAAAGCTACCACCTCTCGTGCTAATTGCCTCCGAGGTGATCAATTAAAATTATGATAATCGTTTCATAAATTATTGACTTTTTCGTGCATTTCTGTTTTCCCAGCGAAATCTATAAATCTCGACTAGGCATAAATAATAATTACTTCCATTAAGTTTACACGAACATTCAGAATATGTTTTTGCAATTTGTAACAACCATTAGTTATGTACGCCAATAAGCGAAGAAATTAAGTGAAAATAAATAATAACGTAATGAACATATTTATTGTCTAATTCAGCCTTGACATGATAAATCGAAATAAACTTATCGAGATGCAAATTTTCTTTATGTATAAAACGAATGTTTAAGTTCTGAAATATTTAATTACTTTGGACCAAGTTAGATTTAATTGAAGTTAGAAATAACTCATGTTAATCATAATTAGACGATCAAAAGTTTAACAAAGGTCTTTTCACGTCTGTCCGTCTATTAAGTACATACATAAGTACGATTAAATAACCCAATTATCCACATAATTTAATTATATAATTGATTTACAGTTAAGTACAAGTTGCGCAATGAGCCATGCGCATTGTACGAATTGCGTAAAGGGTGTCTCCTGGTACAGATTTTAACGCTCTTTGGCGCTAATTGAATGGAACGCAATCTCGGTGGACCGATCTGTCCACGTCCACATCATTTCCTTGCTCTTTCGTTCGAAGTCTACCCGATCGTAAAATCGATCTAACATTAATCATGTACATTTTCAATCGTCCCATCAACCTTATCTTAATTAAATCATGACGTATACCTCGACCTCAGATAATCCAATATCTGCTCTCCATTGGCTGCGGCTGAGGTGGAAATTTTAAAATAACGAACTTTAATTATAATACAGTAAATATTAAAAATATCAAGTTCGTAACAACAACAACAAAATAAAAGAAAATAATTTAAAAAATCTTACTTCGATATACCTATCAGTTCTGGATCATTATATAAATATTTGCATCATCGTACTTAAGTACTCTAATAACTACACTCAAAAACACGAATAATGTGCACTTACTACTTCTTGATTTGAAATCTTATCAGAGAACAATCTCATAACCGCAATCAAATTATTTACAATTTGACGTTTCAATCGTCATGGTTATTACATCATAGTTGCAAAAGATCATATTGTGATGGCGCCACCAAAGTTACGCAACATTCTGACATTCATCGTGTGCAAATGGTTGCTGTTTATTAATAAGTTCATATCAATGTATCAAAAATTAATTTTCATAAAATCAATATTATTTTATAAGCTTAGACATTTAAACGTTCATTAAATTAATATAACTGATTTTTTTCAAATTATTATGTAATAATATCATTATGTAATTATGTAGTATTCATGGGAAAAAAACATTAAATCCATGAAAAATAGTTCATTATTACAATTGTATAGAAAAGTAGCAAATGTTGTTCAATATCAATTGAAAACTTTCACAATAAATAATATTTTTTGACATTTGAATGTCATTTTTATAAATGATTTTTAATAATAAAAAATAGTTCAGTTCAGAAAAATGATGCTATAATTTAATCAAATCATTTTTAAAATAAAAATATATTTTTTGACATTTGAATGTCATTCTATAGATCATTTTTAATTTTGACTTTCGATTCGATACATACAAAAATATATCATTAAAATTGAATATAAAAATTGATATTTTTGTTGGAAAGTTGTAACTGTAATCATTCTATTATGAATGTAATTAAATTGTTTGTAAATTTTATTTTTTTTTTTTATTTATAGATATATACAAATATTTACAATTTCAATGTTTTTAAAATTTTATTATTATAATTAGCCCTCCTCATCTTCAGTTCTCCAGGCAGTCCTTGTAACTGGTAATTGTGAGAGAGGTTATTGTATGTTGTGATGGTCTGTTTGTCCATTACTATTTTTTGTTTTTTTCTTTGTAGTAATTCCTGAGTTTCTTTTTAAATATTATAATTTCTCTTTCTTTCCTTATGCCGTATGGTATTCCATTGTATTCCACAACACCAGACACCAATAAACTTCTGTTTAAAATATTAGTTTCATTTTTTTCAGTTCTTAAATCTTCCTTTTTTCTGGTATTGTAGTTGTGTGTGTCTTTGTTAGATACCAGATCCTGCCGCGTCTTTATTTTTTTGTGGACTATTTTGTGTATGAATATGTTTTTTTGTATCTCCATTAAGGTCCTTACGTCAGGCACGGACCCGGCATTCTTCCCACCGAACATAATTCTCTCCAATTTTGTTTGTTGCCTTTGTAACGAGTCGATGTTTGATTTAGTTGTATCACCCCACACCTCAATACCATAGCACACCCTAGAGGTCCATATACTATGGTATACCGACCTCCTACACCCTACCGGGATGTATTTACAAGCTCGCCACATAGTTCCGATGGTTGATGAGTTTTTTTTCTTTATTATGTTCAAGTGAGAATCCCAGTTCAGCTTGTCATTCAGAGTGACTCCCAAGTACTTCTCCATCTCCACCTGCTCTA
Source organism: Nicrophorus investigator (assembly GCA_963457615.1). NCBI lineage: Eukaryota > Metazoa > Arthropoda > Insecta > Coleoptera > Silphidae > Nicrophorus > Nicrophorus investigator. Next base: position 27,493,525 of record OY735141.1, read on the forward strand.
TGTCCCTGTTGTTAATCTTTATGTTGAGATTAATTGTTTTTGAATTTTTCTGCTTAATAATCATGTAGTGGGTTTTTGTTTCATTGATTGTTAGAAAATTCACATCACACCACCTCTGAAACCTATCCATATCGTTGTTAATGCTCTCCTGCAGCAACACTTGATCCCCATGCCCGTAGACTATACATGTGTCATCCGCGTACATATACACACTCCCCCGCAGTCCAATGTCCAGCACATCATCAGTGTATAAGTTGTACAGGACAGGCGCCAGAACGCCACCCTGAGGGACACCAAATCTGTTGTACATCTCGGAACTCTGCACACCCATGACTCTCACACGCTGAGGCCTGTCCGCGAGGTACGACTCGAACAGCGCCGCCTGCAAACCACACACCCCTAATCTATTCATTTTTTTTAATAATCTTCCTCTATGTACCGTGTCGAATGCTTTTTTTAAATCTATAAATACCGCCACAGCATATTTGTGGTTGTCCAAGATTCTTCTTATTTCGGTAGTCACATCCACCAAATGAGCTATTAATTAACGTCTTTTTACATTGAAAATATGTTGCATGATTTATCCTGAGTTATATGTAAAATAATTATTTTAAATATGTATAATTATAGAACTAATTAAGGAATACATAATTATTTATAATTATAATAGTTGAAACTTTACAATAAGAAAAGTTTTGTAATTATTGAAGATTGAATGGTATAGTAAAGCTATGTAAGGATACTAAATTAATATATGGCAATTAAAATTAGTTTATCTTTTACAAATAATAAATATAATCAAATGTAGTATTTAAAAAAGTGAGCTTTCCCGAATTTCTTTATTCCCGGGAAATTTATAATTAATTTTGACTAGTCGGAAATTTGATAAAAAGAAATAAATGTAAAAACAAATCTTGGAAATAAGCTAACATTAGCTCAATTTTCATCTTTTAGCGTGGAAGATAATTTTTATATAATTACAAAAATTTAAGTTTTATTTAGTATTTCATAACATTTGGAAATATTTTGCTTGACGTTTAATCGTACGATTTTGACGTGTTGTTAAGAGAAATATAGGTTAATATTTCTGTCTTGAAAATTATTTTTTTCAATTGCAACCTAAAAATATATACAAAACACAATTATTTTAAAATTGAATGTGGAGATTAAAAATAGCAAGAATTAAAGTATTGTTTGCTGTTGTAATTGTAATATGATCTTGATAAGTATAATAAAGATGTCGTTGTTGAATGGTAGAGAAAAGTGTTGTGAAATTGCAGTAAAATAAAGCAAATATAGGTAGGTATGGTTATAACAATATAATGGATATCAGATAATGAATGGATTGCGCATAATAATCCCGTGCGGTGGTTTATATAATATACATCGAAGAAACATTGTCGATGTTTACGAGACGGGCGGAACATTGCAATGATTGCATTTAGCGATCGTTATTCACAGAAATGGTTCAATTTCACCTTGGTTTCGTTTCCAGGGCTCCTCGTTATGCACACACACACACAAACACACGCATATCACTTACATATATGCACACACACACACCAACACACGCGAACGGTGTGCAGACAAAACACTCATACTCTCAAACACCAGATTACACGGGCTTTATTTATAAATACATAATAATATATCATTATGAATAATATATTTGCAATAAATCCGCGAACGTCAAACACTTTTATTTCGATCATTAGTTATTATTATCTGAATGTGCGCGGTGCCTTTAAACTGTTACGATTTATCACGGGGAAGGCCCCCACGGGTAATTCGCATTTGATTGTATAAAGAGATGCTGCGAGTGGCTTCAAGAAAAGTCATCTTTCTGGAAGGACGTTTTGGGATTATGCGAAATACCACCGACTTGGGATTGATGTATTCACGAAGATTTTTTTCGGTTCTCCGAAAGATCGCGTTAATTAATCGATGATTTATGCATTCTATTGGCTTTGAAACTCTTCATTTCCCAATGCTCAAAACCTCATTAAGAGATCGCTAATATCCGAAGATAACTTTTTCTTCTGATAGCTGAATTAATTTACTTGATGACAGTTTTGCTTTCGATATCCATGCACATTTGCATACGTTTATTTGCGGAAGGCGAGTAATTATCGAAGATCGCTATTAAAGAGGTTTGACATTTCGAGTTTTACTCATTTTTTGATACTTAATCTTTCTCATATAACCTCAAATAAAAAGAAAAGACATTGAAGAAATTAATTACCTTTAAAAGCAACAAGAAAAGAACTGCACTTACTACAACGAAGTAACCTTAATACAAGAAACGAAAAATTAAATTTAATCGTTTCTGGACGAATGGTGGATATAACCGACATATCCTTTACACATGAGGTTACGCTTATGCAAAATTGTCATTGATTAAAAATTAATAAATTAAGATAATTTTATGTTAGATTAAAATTTCTGAGTGTATTGATTGTTTTTAATTGTTACCAGGATGCAGTTTTGAAAATGATCTAATGTAAGCATTATGATAATGAAGTCACCGATTGTGTTTGCACATTGGAATGATTTCGAAGTGATTTATCGACCATTACGTAAATTGTAATCCATTTTCATGTGGGGCATAAATTAATAAAAGGTTATTAAGGAGACGAACTATATCATAATCAAGGCTAGAGTGCGAATAAGAAAAAAAAAGCAATAGAACTTAATAGGTCGAAACCAGGTGTCACAAGCTCAAGAAGTGAGAAATAATGAAATCAAAGAAAGAAAGAACGAAGAGGAAAAGTGTGAGAAGGTGTGGTTGTAGGCAGAGTCACAGAAAATGATGACGGAATGCGTCGACGGAAAAATCGACAAAATGGCGTCAAGAATTGTTTTATTCCACCTAGCAACGATTTGTTTCCATGGAAACGCTGTTAATTATGTGAACACCTGCACGAGAGGAGGCGACTCATTGTCTTTTTTATTATTGTTATTAATTGAGATTTGCATGTTGAGCGCATTCTCTCATGGCTTCGGCATCGAATTACACGTTTCGCGGAAGGAGAAAAAATTGTATTCAGCGAAGACACATCCTTTTGTTATCCTTCAAATGTCTCAATAACAGATTGCGGAATTTCGCGTGATTAATTTATTTGTCATTTCGCTCTCAGCTAAATTTCCACTACTCGGAATATCATTTCTTTCGATTCAAATAACAACATAAAACCGAATATTTCAATTTAATTAATATTAGAAATTAATTAATTTAATCACTTTCTACAACTTAAAAATTTCAGAAAAAAAACGTAAGTGAAGGAAATAACTACAATTTTCTTCTATATTTTTTATTTATATTAATATTTACTAAACAATTATAAATTTTATATTTTAACCATGAACTATGTATAATATATGATTTATTGATGTTTAAAATTACGAAATTGTAATTATATAACCAAAAACATGTATAAAACACAGGTCTAAAGGACAAATGCATGTATAAAATCCATTTAAAAATCTGAATATGAAATATAGTTATTAATTCAGTACATCTTCATTCCCATGTAAATGCTAATTTATTGAACGCTCGTGTCGTATTTTTTTCTCTTCACCGATGATTTGAATTGACTTTTTTATGCAACTGGTTAAGAAACCAATATTAAAAAAAATATATAACTTTTCTCATTAACATTCAACCATAAAACTGGTATTTTGAAATAATTATCTCGTTGTTCATTATTTAATTATCTAATGTTAATCTTTCCATTTTTCATATTTAAAATAATTTTGATAATTTTATATAACCGGGTTGATTGAGATAAAAGTACAAAAAGATATATAGTGAAGTGTAAAACTGAATACAAAAATTATGTAGAAAAAAATAAGGAGTGATGAATGCTGCTCAATCGATTAAGACAATTCAATATTTAAGTATTTCACATGAACTAAAAACTTTGTATCAAATATTAACTATTTGTAGACTTTTGGTAACAGAGTCAAAACTTTATCAGAAACATTGATTCCCAAAGATTTGATGTTTGCGATGCATACAATTTTATATTAAACCACGGCGGATATATCCGCCGCTAGTCCAAAAAAGATTTTGACGTGCTCCACATAGGATTAAATACTTATCAGAAATTAACGGTATTGAATGATAAAATTGATGTAATTTCTTGGAAATGGAATTTTGTTTTTCATTAAGCTTTGACGTAAGTTCAATAGAGGCGCTATTGAGTTACCAAAACCAAAATATAGCACAGTTTACAAAAGAGTTAAATATTAATTAGAAATTAACGATATTTAGTGATAATTGATTGAATCGAGTCAAGTATACAAGAAAAAAATCTTAGAAATTAATAAAAAAAAAATATTAAAAATGAACGATTGATTGATTAATTAAGGCCTTTAAATGCGCATAAGCATTTAGGTAATCAAAATCTGACTAATTAGTATTGAATATGAATTAGAAATTAACAAATTGATTAAAAGTGAATAAAGCTGCAAAATAAATAATTACAGTTTAATTCGATTAAGGTAAATTGGAAATTAGTTTTGTTGTATGTTTATGGAAGGAAGATATCTAATGGAATACTGCGCAATTCGTGACCGATATTATACAATTGCATTCATTATTTATACTAACCACATAATTGCTAGGTAATTGTAATTTATGCGTGTCGGAGAAGTAGGTTTGGATTGGTAGCGTTCTGTGCGATTGATTGATCGATCAAATTTACAAATAGGAACGCGTTTTCCTTCATAATTCTCAGAACGAAGTAGAAAAAAAAAAACTAAGAAATGTGCAATAAATGAAAAGCGAAAGATGCTGGAACAAACGAACGAAAGGGGAATTTGCCATTATTCAAATCGCCACGCGATTAATTACAAATTGTAATTTATGCAATTAAATGAATTACTCGCATGGTTTGCAAAACGTCTTAATCCCTCCGGTATTTTCCGCTGCGACGCAGGGATTAAAACGTCGATTATCAATAGGAATGCGCGCCTTTTTCTCGAAATCCTTATATTGCTTGCGGTCAGTTTCACCATTGTCGTGTTAATCCTTGAAGGGCACTAAGCCATTCCGCTATTCGTCACGGAAGCCGAAGTATCATTAAACCGCACATTTTATTGTTATCCTTTTCAAAATCCGCACCTTTTCATTCGGTGTCGCCTTCTTTTAGTGTTACCAGAGAAGAAGTATAGATTGAAACACATAAAATACCTGCTCTCTTTCGTCATGGGTTTTTTTCTTCTTTCTTCGACACCTCGGACACAAATTATAACGTCAAAATGGTAATTATTTCTGTTGAGATATATGAAACACCTTTTTCTTGCTGTCCCTTCAAGAAATATTGCAGATAAAGTACAATGTCTTCGAGTGTTCCCTTTTCTCTCAGTCGAGTGGAGATAACTTTCTCGTATATATCAACGCATAGATTTGGAACGATAGTCACTGAAATATCACACTCGAGGAAATGTTAAGCATTGGTGAAAGAAGCTGTTTTGTTGTGTCAATAAAGGTTACATGTTTTGTGAAAGAAGTAGCGACGTACAATAAACTACTGCACCTTAACGAAAATCAATGCGAAACACAAATCTTTCAAATACCAATGAAAAATATAAGCCTTCATGAACTAAATCATTTCTTACAATATTTTCATTCATTCATAAAAAATATTTTTGATTTTCTGAATATTGGTGTTAAAAAATCTAAATTTCTAAAACAATATTTAATAAAAAAAAGTCCCTATTAACTTTATTTACAGCAAAAATAAACACATTTGTCATATTTTTATGTTAGTGTAAAATAAATTAAGTTTTATAAAATGTAAATTATGGCGAAACCGATTTAAATTTGGCGCCACATTTTTATTTAAGATATAAAAATTTCATGATGGCACCTATTAATTATGAGATTACTAAATATTTAATGATGAACGCAGTTTTAAAATGAGTGTAGTTTTGTAATTTTGAGTTTTTATTGAGAGTTTGAAAAAGATAATTATTAAATCTTTCTTCGTGCTCGTAAAAACTTCAAATTACGTAAAAATCTCGTAAACAGTTTTTCTAAAATTATTTTCGTTGTCATAAATGTTACGTTAAAATATGTAATTTCTTATGCATTATTTATGGAATGTTTTCATATTAGATGTATAATAAAGATTTGGTTTTTGCTCCAGTTACATATTTAAGAACTAATTATAATAATTAAAGATAATATAAATAAAAAAATAATTTATGTACAGTAATATATCAATTAGCGACAATTGGTATTACATATTGTTATTTATTTTAATTACTTAATTAGTAAAGCAATAGAAAAAGTTTAACTTTGAAGTTTTTTAAGAAGAAAATTTTAAAGATTTTGACTCTTGAAATTGTTTATTTCGTAATGAAAAAACACTCAACAATAATCTTTTGTTATAAAGTAAATTGAATTTTATAAATGATAAACTTAAATATTTAATAAAAAAAAATGTGTGATTTATATTGAAATAGGAATAATTTTGTAAGTTTTTAATAATGTTTGTTGCAGTTTTACGATAACAATGGAGAACACAGTGAGGCACTGAAGTCGAGGATCTATTATGAGCCTATTATACCACATACATAATCCTACTTAAGAGAGCGTTTGCAAAAGGGAGAAAAGAGAAACCTTTTCTGAATGGACGGTTTTACATTGTCATAATTCTCTTTCACTGCGTAAAACGATGCCTATTCATCATGATGCAAAAGTAAGAAAAAAAGAAAAGAAAACGTATTTCCACTTCTCCTCTTCCTCTGTTTATCGCTTCTTCTCGTCCGGACGGGGGAGGCTTAAGATATAATAGATGTTCTTGTGTGGTTTGCGGAATCCGATGAGGTTTCTCGAGGAGTCACCGATCCCGTTTATAGTTTGGGTTTGTAACAGATCGTTAACGATGCGAACTAATGCGCACAAGAATGAGCAACAAATATTTTACAGCCTCTGGTAAAAGTGGTGGTAAAAATAAACAAAATGTGGTTTTACGATGGCAAAAAAATAAAGCGACCAATAAAGTCGAGGGATATTTACGATTCGCGATGTTTGCATTTCGGTCTAAGTTCTCAGGTGCAACTCGATACATTTTGTTTTTTTTTTTCCTGTTTTACTCTTGTTTCGTTTTTATGTTTGTTTGTTTGTTTGTTCTTTGTTTCCTAAGAAGACGTGATCAGAATTAAGCGGTGAACGCAACGAGGCTGCGGCAATTTGTTGTCAAATAAATTTCTTTAATTGGGAAGAGAAAGGTCCTCACGTCTGCCTTTGCCACCCAGTAAACTCGTCATCATCATCCACCTCCTCCACCCTACAGGCATTTTGCTACCTTTCCATCCATGAAGATGCGTGAAGCAGATAGCCGGATCCGCTATTAATTTACAGGCGAGGTGAGCTGCAACAGCAACAACAACAGCAACAACACGCACGGAAAAAAGGAGCACCTATCTCCAGCTTCGGAGAAGATTAATTTATTTCGGGATGCTCGAATCAGGTTATGCACTTACACCGAACTCCGTATTCTTATCATCCTACCCTGCTGATAAGCAACGACCCGCAATAAAGAAGACAATCCTATTTGACAGTTCTACCATGGGACCTTTTTACACTTCGCCTTCCACAAATTAAAAACACCCTTAACCGTTTACCGATTATAAGGAAATAGTTAGAGATTTCACACAAACAATTTTAACTACACTTTCAATTTCTATTAGTAAATTTCACATACTTATATAAATCCCTATTTTTACAAAATAATGGTGATTAGACCACAACATCAAACAATTTGGATTGTTCTTTCTTAGTTTTCAAATCGGTTTTGTAATACTTTGAATAATTAAATGTCACATTTATAATAGTAACTAAAACTTCATTAAAACCAACATCATAAAAAAATATTTTACTATATTTTCCATGACATTTATAACAGTAACTAAAACTTCATTAAAACCAACATCATAAAAACAATATTACTATATTTTCCATATAACTTTTATAACATACCTAAAACATCATTAATACAAACATCATAAAAAATATTTTACTATATTTTCTATATGACTTTAGTAACTGACTTCATTAACACCAACATCATAAAAATATATTACTATAATTTCCATATGATGTTATTCCTATTACGAAGCTTTCTAATTTATCTTAATATTTATGTACCAACATTTACAAAAAAGAAACAATTATTAAATTTCCAAATTTACGAGAAATAAAAAAATTCTGAAATACTGAAAATCGTTAAAACTAAAAAAATCTCTCACGATGAGTTCTAGAACAAAAAGGACTAAAAGATCCTTTTTCTTATCATTTCTTCATCCAAACGAACATTAATTTCGATTTCTCTCCATATACAATTAACTACCATTCACATTTTAGAATCTATTATTTCTTTCACTCTTCAATTTCCAAGTAATGTCTTTCAATCCGATCTCGTCTTTATATTTAATTGCATAACACAGAAGCGCAATAATAATTACCAATAATCCTTTTAAACATAGTTAAACCTGTCAATACTTCTCTCGGTTTAATCGCCGCAATTACCTTTCTTAGCTCAAATTGGAGATTGTTTGTTTACTGTTCATTACTTATTTATTAACATTCTTTTTCCTCTTCGATCTAACGCCTATTTTCGCATCGTAAACCACGCTCCGACGATAAATCCTGTCTTCAGAACGAAAGATTTATGCACTTCGAATTCAGGTAGAAGCTTCAATATAATTATTTACATCCTCCATCCATAACCACTTCATCGAAAACACTCGTTTGCATTTAATAGAAAGTAAAGTAAACAGAAAAACGGTTTTTGATTTATCATTTAATTAATTTACACTTTATTACTACTACTACATCCAATGAGAAAACAGCATTAATTGCCAATTTTATTATCAAATACATCTAATAACTTTTACTAATAAATCAAAATAAATAATTTTAATTTATTTACCTACTACATTCGATTTATTTAAAACTTCTATAAAAAAATAAATTATTAGCTTAAATTGTAAAATAATTTCCAGATTTTTACATATAAAATTCGACTTGTAATTGAATTTCACATAATTTTCAAACTGTATTTTTGACAATTTTTGTTGATTAAAAAGACAGAAAAACACAGAAGATACAATAATGGCTTTATATTTATATAATTTAATTTTTACTTATTTAAGTTGAAAAGAAGTTGATTATATAATATTAATATAGTTTTACTAGAAACGGCTATTATATAAAATTATATCAATTAAAAACACATGTAAACGCACTGAGATAAAATAATTTCTTTGGTCAGAAGTGTTTTTTTTTTCTTATTTAATAGTTGTAAACACGAAGGTATTTGATTTACACGAAACGTAATTTGATGAATGCTTCGATATTTGATTTAAAAAAAAAATGTGTGTGTATGTATATAAAAGCTGTAGGAACGTAGCGACGTAATAAATTCCAAGAAAATTATTGCTGCCGTTAAAAATGTAAAGTAGAACATGATAAATTACCCGAAGAGAAAAAGGCGAGCGAACGAGAAGGAAAGGACGAAATGCAAGGAGATATGTGAATCCACGCAGCTGAAGCAACGGGGAGAGGAAAAAAATAAAAATAAGAAAAAATCTTAATTAATTACAAGGAATTGAAACAGTGAAGCAAAAAAAAAACATATTTATATAATATATAATCATAATGAAAAATAAGTTAACTAGAAAGTCGGAATGCGACGTGTATATAAATAATAAATTAAGGACGCAATAAATTCAGCGATTTGTCATCAATGGGAATGGCTTAATTAAAGTTGGTTGGACCGTGGCGAAGAGTTATTCTGTACATTCACGTTCCTAAAATTTTTTTAAAAATTCATTATTTTTTAATGAGATTATTTTCAATATCACTAATACTTAAAAATAATAATAATTACTCTTTTTTTCTAAAAATTAAGAAAAAAATGTAAATCAAATTTTTAATTACAATTTTTCATTGAAAATGTTATTAATAAACATTAAATATTATAAATAATGTAAAGTATTTTGATTTTCCAATTTTTATAGTTTGTTCAACAACTAAATTATTTAGTTAATATTTGCATTGAGCACTTTTTTTTATCTAATTTTCCTTTTCACAACATTTAAATTTTAAACTCAAATGTAGAATATAAATCTTAAAATCATTCTTGTAATTTTTATTTTATAAAGAAAAGCGGAAAGAAATGACAATTTTACGATGGATACGATGTTTGAAAAGTTTCATAAATTTTTCCATCAAATTGATCCACCAAATTGATGATTGATAATCTAAAAAAATACTCGAATTTGAAATTTTGTACAAATATTGTTGTTGATAAATCGAGTTTCTGCAGAGCAGTTATTAAAGTTTTATTCGTCGTGTCTATAAATTGGATAAATGTTATAAATATGCATGCTCCAATTTCACGACGATTATCTTTCATTGGTCTCCTTCCACTAAATCATACACCTAAATCAATTATTAAATCGAAACAGGAAAAAAATAAGCACAAAAATACGATCATCTCCTCTCTTATTATATAATTTTTTTAATCCTTTTTCGGTTATCGTCAGGTATCGAACGCATTATCTCCGTTGTTCCCATTTATATTTATTTATTTATTTTTGTTCCTCCTCCTTTATAATCCTTTTTTTTTTTTAATTTTCTTCACCGAAAGAAATTTAAAAAAAAAGCAGCTAATTTGAATATAAAGTGGATGAATTACGGACGTTATTTATTATAATCATAATGAATATGATAGGTAGTGATTACGTTGTGAATTATTTGTTTGCTTTTCAATTTGCAAATGCCAGGTTTTCGCTGGAGTTCGAGTCTCCTAATGCGTTCGAAAGGTATATAATTAGCATCTAACGCTGACAGGTTAAGCAATTAATGCCAAATAAAGTTCGATTCGATGACGGAAATCCAATTGGTTTTGCATTGATTTGTATAAGTTTAACAGTTGGGTTTGAAGATGCGGGTTTGCTAAGAGTTAAAGAAGGAGAGAGGGAGAGAGAGGAGCGTTATGGATTTCAAAGACGTACGAAATAGAGCTGTCGGTGTCTCTGCAGGTGGCAAAATGCACGGCTCGTGAGCACGCGATTATTTTAGCAGCTCATTTACCGTGATTTATAATTTTTAGTTACGGTTTTCATGAAGGCATCGCATCTCTTCGTCTCACAGCGAGAAGCCTCCTTCCTCTCGATCCACTTCAATCCTATTTTCATCCTAATTAACACGAGTAAATTCCAATAACACAAAGTATCCAACATTTAAGAAAGTATTCAATAAATTTTACTGTTTTTACCAACTTAAAATTAAAAAATTTATAATTCGAAAATTCAATATTTTATCATTTTTTATCCAATTCTCCTTAAATCTCAAACTCAAACGCAAGATTGAAACACACATGTTATAACTAGACTACTTTAACTAATTAAGTTGTATTATATATAAAAAAAACTTATTATAAAAGTAGAGCTTTATATAGAAACTATTGAATTATTTTTTTTTTCTGGGTTAAGAAAATATTCAATAAATTACTTTTACCAAACAAACTTTTACACTATTTAATTTATTCAATTTATTAATTTTTAATTCAATATTTTTCTTATACTGGTTGAAAAGTTGATTTTTATTATTTTTCATATCAGATGATTTTAATTTTTTTTTCTATATTGAAAATTTACCATTTGAGATCATTTGCTCAGTGAGAGTTAAGATTTCGTTTGAAATGTTGTAATTTCAAATAAAATAATTGTAGTCATTACAAAAATACCGTTGAAAATGAATGTAGAGAAAGTAAATATAATCTTTGATTTCTTTTACTTAATAATTTATTTTTTTTTACTTTAAAATGTTCCAATTTTTATTAAAAAATAATAATAGTAAATGGTGAAAATAAAAAAAATTGTAAATCGGTCCAATCAAAGCAACTTTTTAAGCTTTCTCCGGTAGTTTTCTTGTTCTAAAATATATCATAATAGATTATGTATTTTATTCTATTTATAAAAGAAAAAAATAATTTGATGATTTTATTGTGAAATATTATTGGACTTTTCTTTTAATTTAAACAAGTTTTTGGATTTATTATTGCTCAAAAATGATAAATAATTTAATAATTGAAATATTTTTATAACTATTTTAATAAATTTTAGGTGAATAAGTGTACATAATTCATATTTTATATAATTTACAATTGAACAGTAAATTATAATATTATTTTTTTGTTAAAACTTTTTTCAAACACAAATATAAAATATTAATTCACTATAGTTTTAATTACAATATGTATATTGATTGTTCAAATAAAAATTTCCCGAATATAAATTTATAATTCAAATTATTTTTGTTTGAAAAATATTAAATATTAAATTATTTTTTAATACAACTTCATTTTGTGTACAGAAATTTAATATAAATACAGAATTAATCAAAATATTCTAATTTTAACATTTTATATTGCATTCTTCGGAATGTACCTTGTTTTGAGGAAAATTCCATAACTTTTCTCTTAAAGATTTTATTGTCTAAAAATATTTCGTTTTTCGAAATAAAAAAAACTTTTGTATGTGTTTTTTTTTACTACAAAATTAAAGTTAGGAACATTTTGCGAACTCAGTTATTAATTCTAGTTTTTCCTGAAACGCTTTTTTTAATTGGTTCGAGTAATACTCATATAAGATTCCTAACCAATCCAAACAGTTACATAAAATAACTTTCTTGGCCTGAAAACTATTTATTATTGCCACTTTTTCTTGGAGATGTTAAATTTTCGTTGAATTTTTACAGCCAGTTGGAGATGAAAACCATACCTTTAACATTTATTAATTTATTTAGGTTCGGCATGTGTGGCTCTTTAAATCAGAAGTTGCGGCTCCCTCTTAACACTAGCTGTAGAATATAAAAAGTTTTTTCGTTAGACTAATATTGCTGTTTGCTCCAATATCGTTGCCTTTTTTAAACGTTATTTCTATCAATTTATCATTGAGGATTTGCAAGATTAATGATAGTTGCGAAATTGTATTTAAAAAAATGAGGAATCAATTAAGATTGTACAAATTATGTGATAACTGACTGGTAAGGTAAATTGAATGGCGATGTGCGGTGATTAAATGGTAGCTTATTAAAGTGAGCAGCCTGGAAACAGTTATTGCCTAATGGAAAATTAATAGACGTATTGAAGCGTAGTTGAATGGGCATCCAATTTAGAAAGATGAAGAGGATGTAATTTGCTGTCCGTGGAGATGAACGCACAAATGACAAATAGCAATGCCCATAAATTCGAGACGCGAAAGGTCTTGGAGTTCACTATAAACAACCGTCTTATTTCTCTTAAATCTCGAATTAGTGAAGCCGGACGATGTCTTACGGTACTCCTCTCTAAAACATTCGGATGGACGGATTCATTTGCATCTGAATATAATTTAATAACGAGAAATGAGAATTCGAAGAGCGAAAGAGAAAGAGAGGATGATGATGATGGTGGCGGCGGCGGCACTTATTCATCGACGGTCGATAAAACCGGAATCGATTGATACTCTTCCTCCTGAATGAAACGGGCACCAAATGAAAATTTATACGTCTTCAGTTTTTAATTGAAAGTCGTAACAGCAACAACCAGGAAGCAGAATGGAAAAATTTTAAACTGCAAACGTGTCGCTTTCGTCGTCTCGCTAATTGTTAGCTTTCCAGACGCAAAATAAAAGATTCGATTCAGCAAATTCACCCACAAGATCTGCAGAATCTTACAAAATGAGCGCAGAAAATCGAGCTCTATAATTTCGTATGCTAATCCACTTAGAGAGGATTCAGCTGTGATTTAACATATTTTTCGGTAAATAAATGATCCGCACGAACCAAATGCAAACCAGTTCCTCACTCTTACTAAAGTATAAATTATTAATTTATTCGCGTTTTGCTCATAGATTAAAAATATTAAAAGAAAGAAAGGCATAAATTATCGTCCGTTTATTTTATTATTTTTTAAACGAATTCCTTAAAGCAATTTAAATCCCTGGAAATCACACAATATTTACTGTAATAAGTCCGAACGAAAATGACAGATAAACGGTGTTTCCATTATGAATTCAAATTAGCCACTTGATACAACACCGCCCCAAACAAAACAAACGTTTGAATAGAACCTATTTTCTATTCTTTACGTTCTCACCGATGATTCCGGATGATTTACGGTTCTGCCCAGGACGCATTCAATTACCTTTTTTTTTACCTGAAATATTCATTCAGTTAAATCTAATGACGTTACCTGCAATATCGTTATTTCAATTTATGACAGCTTACTACAGAAAAATGAACACTATGTGTCCAGTCTTTAATTTTCAATTTTTGTTATCCAATTAACATTTTGAGTTAATCCAAAATTATGAAAAATTTAGAAAATCATTCGAAATATGTGGACAATAATTAGAAAAATGTAAAATTATTAATTAATAATACTTGTGAAATTCGAAAATTCTATAAAATTTGACGTCTTAAAATGTTATCAATTCAAATTTGATAGTAAATTACGTGAAAGCCATATGTTTCAATGGAATCATATAATTGGTTATTTCCAGAAAGTTTTTAAAAACTTTGACGTTTCCCAAAATGTCACCAAGTCAAATTTGACAGAAAATTACATGAAAACTAATTATTTTTATTGAAATTATACCATTTGTTATTTAATTAGTTTTTAACTTGTGTGATTTTTTTTAAAAATCTATAAAATATTTTAATTTCATAATTTGACATTTCTCATGTCATCAACTCAAATTTGACAGAAAACTAATTATTTTTATTGAAATTATACCATTTGTTATTTCCTTAGTTTTTAACTTGTGTGATTTTTAAAAAATTTATAGAAAATTTTAATTTCAAAATTTGACATTTCTCAAAATGTCTCAACTCAAATTTGACAGAAAATTATATGAAAACTAATTATTTTTATTGAAATTATACCATTTGTTATTTCCTTAGTTTTTAACTTGTGATTTTTTAAAAAATCTATAAAATATTTTAATTTCAAAATTTGACATTTCTTAAAATGTCAAAATTTTAAATTTGATATTAAATAAGTTAAAACCTGTATATTTTAATGGAATTATTACCTTATTTGTGGTATTCCCTATTTTTCATAAAATTTGACATATATCGAAATGTTATTTTAAATTTGACAAATAGTTGTCATAATTTTATTTGCATTAAAAATCTATCTTTACAAATACACTAAATTATTATTATTGAATAGATTATATAAAATTAATTGAAGAAAAAGAAAACAGAACTCATTTTCTCATTTCATCTCGTTCCTTCTCCAAATTCGTTGACTCCGCATGATTTATGGGTCTGTTCGGGGCGCATTCAATTACCTTTTTTTACCTGAAATATTCATTAAAATGCCTCACTAATTATCCTTCTTCGAAAAAAAAAAAGAAAACACAACAGTTTTCCAATCGAACGGATCGCTAATCATTTTCATTAAATATACGTTAATCACGATCGGATGCAATAAATCCATGCCCAGATCATCGGACCCGATGTTGTGTCAATTTTAATAATTTTATAATTAAGATAAATCCTCCGAGAATCGAATCTCGTGAGAGGTTCATTAAAGAAAATTACCATTTTCTTTCTTTCTTTCTCTAATTTCTCGGAAAGAGAACGAATTCGAAGTTACAAAAAAAAAATGTTAAAAGGGTTTCCTTGTTTCACGTTTCATAACAAATCGAAGATTTCACTTCGTAGCGTCAGCCTGAATTTCTTACAGCATTCGTGGAATTTACAAAAAAGATTATTTAATAGAATTTATGTAAATTTTCGAATAATTATTTTTATACATACATTTTTCATGTTAAAAATTTAATTTCAACTGTAAATATTGATGAAAATTTAGTATTAATATAAATATATTTAAAGAGCGGTTTATACAAAAAAAAATACTTTAGTATTCATGAAAATTTAAGTGCAGTTGAAACAGAGGATGAAGGAAATAATAGCAATAAAAAAAGGATTCGAGCATTTCAGAAACCGGAATTGCATAATAGTTGTGAATTCGTATACGTGTTGTGTATATATAATTGAAACTTTATTTAGCCCGAATTGGCTGTAAAAAAAGCTCTGTCGTGCGTATTTATGCATACGAACGCCTCTTTATGATATACAAATTTCAATTTTATGGGACTGCCTTCGACTCTTTTATCGTTTCATTGCGCATCGCTGTAAATAAATTAAAACCCATTATCAAATCGACTTTTTTATGCAGTCCTCATCCGAAAGACTAAGACTTAATTCACTGTTTTTAATGATCGATAGAGTTTTACGTAACTTTAAACGTGGAAAATAGTTAATTAATTGTTATCTGTTTTCAAAGAAATTTAAATGTTATTTTAGAAGATTTTAATTAACTAAAGGATTGATGCAACTCAAAGTTTATGCACGAGCTGTGTTTAAAAATATCCAGAAAATTGTTTTATCACTAATTAAAACAGCACGAAATTATGTAATATAAATTATTTTTTATTATTTAAAATTGTGGTAATTGATTCATAAATTAAATATAAACTGAAAACTAAATAATTTAAATTAATTTTTAGCACATAATTTCTCAACAAACACCAAATATATACTAGATTAATAAAATTACTTTGATACACGTTCTAATTTCCTTTATAAGGATAATATTAAACTTTCTATATTACTATTAGATTTGTAACGATTTATAAACTTTATTTTTCTAATTTTATTGATTTTTATTAAACGAAAGATTTAAATGTTTTCAAATATGATTTAAATCTTTGTAATAAATCGAATATACTTAACATAAATTTAATAATATTTTAATAAAAATCAATAAATTTCAAATTTTTACTTTCTATCCATACATTTATTTTTTGTGTCATTTTATTATTATTTACAGTCTAATAAGCCAATATTAAAATTTAGTAGATTTTGGTTAAAACTGAAAAAAATCAACAGAAAATTTAAATCTTTGGCACAAATTGTGGCCAAATAATTTGTTTAAATAAAATAATCTAAATCTATTATAATTATCTAATTTTTTGAAGTTATTTCTTAGAAAAAAAAACGAATATTTATTGACCGTGAGCGTTAAAGGTCATTGACCAAAGTTATTTAAGAATTATGTTTTTTTTTTTAAATTAAATTTTATAAGTTTATATAAATATATTTTGAAATATAAAGTAGATACAACACAAAAAGCATTTAAATGAAAATAAGTTATTGCTGAACTAAATGGCTTTATAATTGATTAGGCGGATATATCCGCCAATCGTTAATCAATATGAGTATTTCAATTAACAGATTTTCAAAATTGAAACATTGATATTTTTTATGATTATTGTTACTAATTAACATTAGATAAGCTTTAATAAATAGAAGATATTATTATGCAGTGTATTTTGCATGAGAAGATGAATAAATTGACTTGAGTGGAATAATGCGATAAGGATAAAATTGGAGTAAAATGAGATACGACGGTTAAGTTAAACCAATTCCAAGTGAATGCATAAACAGGGGAATCCCCCTGGGGTGGAGTCCACCGTTCGGACATTACGCGCCGCAGGTAATAAAGGCCAATAAAATATAGCTTCGAGCAACATTTAAATAAAGTAAAAGTTCTCGCATCAGATTTTCCGTCCTCCTCATTTTATTTTTCCCATTTCGCGAACGCAAATATAAATACACGTCTCTTCCTCCGTTTTTTTTTCCGCTTCTTTTTCTCATCCTTTCTGCATCCTTCCTTCCATTCGCATCGCAATTGCAACTATCCGAGAGCCTCGCGTCCAGTATTTCTCAGCGTCCAATCATAATTGCACCAATTTATCGTGCATTCATGCCGATTTAATAACGCAATTATTATAAAATCGCGTACACATCCAATAAATATTTCGGTAGCAGAGGAATCTGCACGCGTGGGAAAAACCTCGCCTGCTAACATGCAATTACACATCTAGAAATACAACCGTCAACTGTTTCCATGCAGATCCTAACCTAACTTTCATGTTTTATCTACGCAAATTTTGGTATTCAACTAGTCATTATTTGTTTCCATGACAACGCTAACATCAATACCGTAATCAAACAACAACAATGTGACACGTATACAGATGTCATCACTGTCAATATTCAACATTATGTTGTGCCACATTTGATTATGATAATACAATCTGTCAATCTACACAATTATCAAACTAAATTCAAGTTAGAAACAAACATTAGCTGTCAATTGTCAATTTAATCAAATATCATAACAACTGAGCAAAATAAATGTATTTGGGAATTCATTAAAAATTCTCTAAAATTTCAATTGATAATACTTATTTAATGTAAACATGACACTTTGTCTCGAAATGTGAATTCTGAAGCAGACACGTTGGTAATTTATTTACATTAAAACTTTTCGCGTATGATATTCAAATTAAATTTCGTTTAATATTCATACGGAAAAATAAACCTAAACTGTTTCCTATCTTTAGAGAACAATTACCATTATATGCAACAGCTTTTTTACATAAATATCATGGATATCATGCGCATCGCGTCCGTTTTAAATGCATTTACATTTATTATGATGAATCTTAATTATTTCTTATTTCATGGAATTTGAATATGACATAAAATTTGTTTACATCAATAATTTTTTAATTGAATTTCATAAAAACTTACAAGATCTTAAAAACGAATTTGTACAAGAAATATTAAGAGCTAAAAACTAAGATGTTAACCAGATTGACAAAGCTGAAGAAAATACTCCTATTATAAAACGTTTTGTAAGAGTTAATTGAATCCAGTTAAGATCTAGCCTAAAACATTTCAGATATGATTGATTGGTAGATTAATATCGTCTCGTCTCTGTGTCGACAAGGATAATGAGGCTGCATTCCAAAAAGGTAGTAAAACGTTAAATAATCTTAAACTCAATGTCGAACCACTCGATGTCAAGGTTTCTTCACCAATGTTATACATTCCACAAACACTAAACTCAAGTTATATAATCTTAGATTTGTTAATGTCAATTAATGAAAAACTAGTTGCAAACAAATCATATTTCTATTACAAGATACAAAAATATCCCTAGATTATAACAATTAAATATTTTGGTTATATTGAAAGCAATCGGATTAATTTGAGTCGATGCCAAGGTTATTACCAATGTTATACAATCCAAGTTCACTTAATACGCAAACAATTTAATTTATACACTAATCTACACAATTATTTTTTTATATATAAATATATTTTTTTATTAATTAAAAACATGTTAATATTAAACATAAACTTTTTCTCAATATACAAATTGGATTTTAATAGTACTGGATTGTCTCAACTGTACAGCCTTTTCTTGACAACTTGTATTAATTTCACGGTTGATAGATCACATAATGGTTTTAGAAATTTTAGAAATTATTTTACTCATAACAACAATTTACTCATTACGCAACGTTAAATAGGATTTGTGGTTAACCTATATTCTATTAAATATTGAATCGTTTGTAAAGTATTTAAAAAAACACATAATAACTTGTTTAAATATATTTTTTAATTTTTAAATACGTATTTGTGGCCGATGGGCGAATATATCCGCCATATCTGTCATTGATTCAATATCTTAAAGGCGCTGTCAACCGTTATTAATTACAAAATAAGTTGAGGTTATGATTGTTCGTTTTTGATAAAGCTTTGACGTTATTTATTTATTACTACTGATGTTTCCATGGATACCGCATTTTTCATCTATAACTTTATTTTTGAAACGGAAAATTTGAGAAAATTAAATATTTTGAATTCGATTTCTGAATGAACAAAATTCAGATTTTGACAATCTCCTTAATTAATTTCAAACTTTTTCTTAATTAATCCGTTTACTTATAAGAATACTTGTTTATTTCTATGATTGTAAATTCAACTATTAACAGAAAGAAATTTATGTTTCAATTCATTGTCAGGAGAGTCGTGAGACGGTTTTATCTAATCAAGACCAAACACGAGGATGTTAATTAGCTTTGTGTCAACAATGCGTTTATTGAATGAAGTGAGCAAGACGAAAACAGAGCTGCAGCTGGTAAAGGGAGCGGAAATAATAATTATTTATATATTTTTTAGTTTCCTTCGTTTTTTTTTTGCGTATCGGACATTTGTACATGGTTTTAATTACGTTTGCATTCGCTTTACGATTTGTCATTAAAGTTACTCAAGCTTGAAACTCTTTCTTGTGCTCATGTGCAAGGCGCGAAGAGTTTATTTATTGGCTCTTAGCGCCGTGCGATTCGCCCTTAAACGCAACCATTAATAAAGGAAAGTTAATTGTCGAGCATACATTTTATCAATGTGTAATGAATCTCATCTCGGTATAAGTAATTACAAACAAAATTTGCAGATTAGATTAAGTTTATTGCACCGCTTTTAAATACTCTTCAAATAAAATTATTATATTTGGATATTCACGAAATGTTCACTTAACGTACATCATCGATAATTTTACGTACCATATTTATATAAGACTTACTACTACTATCACTAATCTCATTTCGTATTACCTAAACTAAACTTACTCCAATATTAAGTCGACTTTATGATTGAAAAGTGTACGTTCGTGTGAATATCGACAATGTTATTGTTAAAAAAACTTGGATTATCACGAAATATTTAATCTAACAGAAATAGAATTTTTTTTATATACCCAAGAGCCCGATGTCTGACAGTAAAGTGTACGTTCGTATGAACATTTACAATATTAGTGCAAACTTAAATACATTTGAGTTCGTTAATTCAGATAAAATAAATAATAAGTAATAAATTATTAATTTATGTATTTAAGTGACGATGATGTACGTTAAACGAAATTTGATTATTAAGTGGAATTAAAAAGGAATTTCAATCGAAGTGACTAAAGTGGGTTTTATTTAATTGAAATATTTATACGTATAATAAAATGAAATTCGTCAGAAAAGTGTAATTTTGTTTGAAATTTTAGTGTTAATATTACTTTTAATTGTGTAAAAATTCACTATAAAATTAACTAAAAAGCATTGTGTACGTTAACCGAACTTTCATTATATGAAGCTTCAAAGATGAGACCGCTACTAAAAAATATGGAAAAAGTGTTCCAATCGGAGAGATTAAAGTGCGTTTCATTTAATTAAAATATACGAGATTGTACGTTAGTTTGAACGATAAGCAAGTTAGTACGAATGAAGAGTTAAACGTGTTTATAATAGTTATATTTATATAGAAATTCACTATAAAATTAAAGTGAATTGAGTTAACGTAAAATAATTTATGTACGTTAACCGAACTTCTATTAAATGCAGCTTGAAAGATGGTGCCGCTACTAAAAAAATAATTAAAAAGTGTTCCAATCAGAGAAATCAAAGTGCATTTCATTTAATTAAAATATGAAAGATTGTACGTTAGTTTGAACAATAAGCAAAGTTAGTACGGAGTGATAATTGTGTAAATAATAATGACATTTATATTGAAATTCACTATAAAATTAAAGAGCATTGACTTAATGTAAAATAACTTAAATAGGCATTATGTACGTTATCCGAACTTCTATTAAAGATGGTGGCGCTACTAAAAAATAATTAAATTAAAAGTGTTCCAATCGGAGAGGTTAAAGTGCGTTTCATTTAATTAAATTGTGAGAATTTGATAGCAAAGTGTACGTTCGTTTGAACGAAAAGTACGTTAGTGCGAATGGAGTTATATTTGTTAATAATAATTATAAATTATGTAGAATTGTGTTGAATTAACGAAAAATAATTTGGAATTAATGTACGTTAAGTGAACATTGATTAAATGTATGCTTCAAAGATGATGCCGCTATCAAATAGGATTGAAAAAGAGAGTTTAAAGTGCGTTTCATTCAATCATCTGGGAATGATTAAACGCTTCCGTAAATAAGATCAAGACGATCTGAATTTTTGCTTGGCGAACCTGCGAAACGGGATTTCATCGAGTCGCGAACGGCGATTGAAAATTCCTCCGCACATTCAACACACTTAAATATATACACACGCACTCGAGGATTCTTTTGCTTCGCATTTCATTTTCAGTTGTAGTCCGATATTCAAAAGACTTCTCGAAAATCCCCTCACACAATTTCCTTTAAATATTAAAAATAAAATTGAAAAGGTTACAAGACACAAAAAAAATATAAATATTTGAATACGGTATGCATGACGGCAATGCTCGGATCACATTTCGTCGGGCAAGAAGAGGAAAAAGATGATATTTATTAAGTGTAATGAAATTTATTCGCCTACGATGGATGAATGCTAATGCTCTCTCTGTTTGGCACTTTATCCACGACTGACCAACTTCTTCAACTTCAGACGTTTTCTTCTTAATCATCTTCCTATTTGCATCAGAAGATGCAACAGCATCCACGTTATTTTCGCCGATCTAATAAATGCACGGGTTTTATTGATGTTTGCTGCAAGTGTTTGAAATAACTTTACAACCTGCCGCCTTTAAACAGATCTAAATAGAGGTGCACACGTACATACGCACTAACAGCCGTGTTGGATTATTTCCTCGTTTTTAATTGGAGAGCAAGAAAATGTGCGATTCCTGTTTTACCTTCGCATTATGCTAATCCTTCCGTTAAAACTGCATGTTAACATTTTCTTTACTCCTCTCTTTTCCACCATTTTCGCTCCGCGCTATTTCAAAACTTAAATTTAATTAACACTCAACGCTTATTAACCACGATTACGGTCCGCTTATTAAATCTTAATCACAACGCAATACCATAATTTTCCTTTTATCCAACAACTATTCCGGACGTTAACTACATCTCCTTTTCACTCATTCAAAACTTTAATTAACATAGATTATCGCAGCTTATCTACAATAATAATAATTTTAAAAAAAACTATGCTTCATAAATTACGAATTATTTTTAAAGCAAATATTTTTATTAATTTATCGATAATTCAATAACTATTTGTTAAATCAATCTTCAATTAACAGAAACTTTAAGTACAATTATTTTTATTTATTAAAGTACAAATGCGTTCAAAATAAACGTAAAAACCTAAAACGGATTATAAACATAATTTGTCTCTAATCTTATAACCACAAAAAAATACTTTAATTATTAATTAAATCTTTACTTAATAAATTAATTTTAACAAAAATTATTAAAGTCATAAAGATTTTCATTAATTTGATAATTCTTAAAGTAATTAATTTTCAATTACCATTTAGTTAATGAAACTTTCATTTTTTAATAAAATACAATTATAAATTTGCAAATCTCTTTATTCAGACAATATTAGCATTAAAAAAGACAATTTAATGTAACATGTGTTTTCGATATAAAATTAATTATTTAATTGTTTTTTTTTAAGGCAATTATTTACCATTTGGTGAAGCACAATTTCATTAAGACTTATGGCTTTCATTAAATTAAGATAGGCTTTAAGTTGAAATGATGGACACTGACGTTGGAATCGAGGACATTTGAACAGTCTCTAACGAACGCAATTTATGATATTCTCCGATAACAAGAAGCATTAATGATTCAGCCTTTAGTAAAACCTTTGAAACTTTGCGCGAAACTATTTTCTATTCAATCTGAATAATATCTTCACTTAAGCTATAAACCATTAGCTAATCATAAATGTTAATTGTATTACAAATATTTAAAATTTATGATAATTAAATGCATGTGGAAGTTACATATGTTTCGAAAATGATATCTGATCAGATATTGTAGAATCATAACAAGTCCAGTTGTTTGACACACATCGAATTCCAAATTAAGTTTTTAAAAATTAAATTAATTAATATTTCAATAATCTTAACAAAAACAAATTAAATATTTTATTTACAATAAATTAATGATGATTTTTTTTTGTAAATCGTTGTGTAAATTTCATAAATATCTAAATATTTGCGTTTTTCAATTAACCTAAAACAGTGACACTACAAAAATGTTAATTTGCAATTGCGTTGAATGAAATTTTTAATTAGTTTTTATTTTTCATCAAGATTTATAGCGACAACAAAAATATTTAATAAGCATTAACCATTAATAAAAAATTTTACATTTTTTTTCTATTAAATTTGAAATTATATTTTGTAAAGATTAGAGTAAAAACGTTTTAAGTGAAATAATTTTGATAGAAAATGAATTAATTTTCAAAAAAAAACTATTGTTTCTTTTTCTTGAAAAGTGTAAGTAATTTTATATTTACTTGAAATCTACACGCGTTTAAATAAGAATCTATATGATGTTAATGGATTTGGTAAATAGGTGGTATCGAAAATGTTTATTTTTTGTGTGCTTGTTAATTATGTGAAAATGAGGAAATAGAAAACTTTCGTTTGATTAATATTGTTGCGTTGATTGATGGTTAATTGATAATTAGTGAGGAATGCGAAACGTGTAGTCACCTGAATGAATGCGATACGATCAGGAGCACACACAGCGCGATGATGGTAATCTTGAAAGAACTAAACAAGCTGAAACGCATGCTGAAGTTTCAGCTGATGATCAGCAATCATCGTCGGCCGCTCGCACAAGGTATCATCACATCACTTTTATTTTCAGTTGTATGTTGGGGATCCACCAGGTCCTCGACGACAAAATTTAAAAAAAAAACACTTTTAATGGAAGAAAATTAGGAAGGAATCACACGCGCGCGACACACTTGTAGATTGGATGCAGCAGGACACTTTGAGGATGTTAGCAAGGTGTTAACTATCGGCGTGTTTGCGTGAATCTGTTCGTCGATACGTCCGAGCGCGATATTTCGATACACCGGATTCTGATGTGGATGGACGGATCTTGGTCAGTGAAATGTTGTATAGTTTGTATCTTACCTTACCCGCCTTATACCTACCTGTACATTCTAACCAATCATTGCTTATGATCTCGCTCCCCACCACCAGGCGCTTATGAATTACTCACGTACTCGCAGGACGACACATGCATCATCATCATCATCATCATCATCACCCACCAACATAATCATTCTCATCTCCCCCTTCGATGCGCATATGATATGCTCTTACTTCCGTCCTACAATTGTGTTAATTGCACCTACATTCACCTGTCGATTCGCGTAAATTCTAATGCGTTCTCTCCACTGCGATCATGAAATTCCCCTAATCCTTACATTACTAATACTAATATTGACGTAACAATAGTTACCGTTAATTAAATATCCATGGTAACAACTTGTTTAAAGTAAAATACAAACTTTTTTAAGCGTATATCTTTTTTACTTGAATTTTTTAAACATTAATAATTTTGTTAGTAAAATAAATTGTAAATTTTATATAAATTTTTAAATTTTGTTTATTTCCAATTTTTTTACGTAATTTGTACCAAAGCTTTTGTAGCCTAAATATAGTATTAACTTTATTAATTAATTTTATTTTTACTTTAGAAAAATTAAGTAAAATGTAAATAATAAATTAAATATTTACATTATGTGCGAATTATATATAGATTTTAAATATTGATTAAATTTTTCTATATTTGAAATATTTACAGGATGAATTAAAATTTACATTAAATATTAGTGAAATTAAATATTTATATAAAAAAAAGTAAGGATAAAAAAAATATTATTTCAAATTTGAGTGTAAAACTCCATGATTTACTTTATACTATTATTACCTTTTTTTTTAAATGTATAAGCATTTTTAATAATTACTTATTAGAATGTTAGAATTTTGAAGTTATTTATAAGAAAAATCAATGAAATAAAGGGAAAATGATCACAAATTTGCTAGAAAATTATTTTGAAACCAAATTAAGATTTAGGATTTATTAAATTCTGCTTAAATTCTAAAATTTTTAATTATTTATATTAAATTTTAGAATCAACATCAAGAAAAATATATTTCTTTAATTACGTCTTATATCTTCATTTTATTAACAAAAGTTTTATAAATCTTCCACTTCACATTCTTTAATCAATAAATTTCTAACATCCTCTTAATCGAAATTTCTGGATCTTAGTCAATAGTCTTAAGTTAGAATATTGTAAATTATAAACTTTCTTATACTGAAGATTATTTGTGACTTAACTTTGTTAATTTGTAGATTAAACTTTTTGAAAATTCTAGAAAACTATTTTAATTTTTTTTCATAATCGCTTATAGTTTTCGAAAAACTTAAGACAGTGTAAGTTTAACAGTAAATTATAAGAAAACTAATATTTTTTATTAAAAAAGTTTGAATAAATTCTTTAGTTTTTAGATAGATATTTTATAATGGCAAATTTATATTAAAAAAAATTAACAATGAATAAAATAATTTTATTTATTTATTTTTCTTCTTAAGTATAAGTTTCAATATCTCGTTAATATGCATGATGCAATGTAGTGTGAAGACGTGCAATTAAAAGATTGGAATAATTTTGCTCGACAAAAAAAACTAAATACAAAAAAAAATGACCCGCATTCGCAGAAAGGGAAAATATACGAAATTACACGTCTCTTCAGAACATTAAACGTAGATTAAGCAAGAGAAGAAATGGGACACCTGATATCTGTGGGATAATCGCGATTTAATTAGATCGGAGATGGGAATTAGCAATTTAAAAGAAACTAAAAAAAAAAATGATACCGAAAGACCGGTCGACTATAAACGTGCATCGATCCCGTTTTCTTACGATCATTTCACACCATCATCTCCTATGGCTTTCTACATTACATTGCGTACACACGCAGATATCGAAGATCGATTGGTCAATTGAATAGTATTAGTCTCATTAAATTTGGAACTTTTATAATGTTGATACAAAAATGTGTCATTAAGTGTCGGGGGGAATTAATTTTCAATTTATACCTACACATAGTTTTTTTTTTTCTATTTCACTCAGTTGATTTAGTTTAGAAAATTTAAATTACTTAATTTTAGATTGGAATCTGTTGAAATAGTAAGTAGACTCCTAAAGTTTATGTGTTTTTTTAAGGAAAATAAATTATCATACTTTTAGTTAAATTTATTTCAAAATTAAACATTTTTTTCCCATTTTGCATAATAATTTTAAAAGTTTAAAACTTTTAGCATATTTCATAATTATACAGGAAATAGAAAAGAAATAATTACGTAAAATGTATTAAATTCTAGTTTTAATTTTAGATTTTTTTTTCCAAAGTTATCAACATTATTTTAATTTTGCAAAATATTTCAAAAAGTCTAAAACATTTAATATATTTCATAATTATACAAGAGATGGGATAACTACTGTTACATATTGTAGATAAAACTATAATTTAGGTATTTTGTTAAAAAAAATAATCTAGGTATTGTTTAAAATAGAAAATTATACATTTTGCTGTTAACATATATAAATTGTGTTCAACAAAATGTTTCGTATAATTTATGGTGAGAACAAATAAAGTAGATAACGAATTGACGAGATTGAAATGAATGAATATTATATAAATTTTCGTAAGCGTGTGAATTTTCCACGATCTTCCGGTTATTAATGCGCGTCATCCATTTCGCGTGTTATCGAATTTGTTGGATGCGGTGTAATTAGGAACGGTGGGACGTGGCCCGAAGATCCGCTGTTTTGTGCTACCATCGGATGTTATGGGTTGTTCGAAACCGAAGCTCCCATTCATTCCCATCCAAATTACGCGCGTATCCGTGATTATCTTCCATCCATCGTTGGTTTTCCTCTCTCTTTTTTTGTTGTTGTTGTTGTTCATTCCATGGACTAATCATACGTCTCTTTCACTCTGCATGTGACATCCTTTCCAGTTGCAGTTCCACTTTTGTAATACCTTTTTTGTTGAATCCACCCATTCGTATTCATCCAGATCACATAGAATTTAATCAATTATATTTCGTGATTTATTTATAGAGAAAATATTAAAAAAAACAGTTTTACATTGAATACATATTATTTCAAAACAATATGTTGACATATTAATTCCGAGAAAAAAAATATAAAAAAATCCCGTGAAAAAATAGAAAAATTGGTATTAGATTTACCTCTATAATCAATAAAATAGTTTAAACTTTATATTTTTAGATAATCATTTAGAGCTAATTCATATTTCCCGGGAAAAAAAAAATAGAAAAATATCGAAAAATTTAAATTAAAACAAAATCCATTTTTGTTTGTGTTTCATTGTTTTTTTTTTTAAGAAAAGATGCTTGTTGGATGGTTACTCCGTCTCGACTGAAGATTGTTTGACCGCATTTTATGTGGCTATTAAAATTTCCGAACCCGATGATGGACTTTTAAATAAGCCGGGGGGGTTAGTCGCTGTATCGCCCATCGAAATCTATAAAATCAATCCAAGCGACGGACTCCAAACGAAACAAAAAAAAAACAAGAAAGAAAGAAAAAAAAACAAACGCAATCGAATGAAAATGAAATGCGGGATGGAACTTGAAAAACAATTTATTACGCACATTTTACGAGCGCTCCTCGTATAATTGGAATTCCAAATAAATTAAAATTGTACAGGTAATTCTAAGCAAAAAGGACTAATCGAAACGAAACGATAAAACAACGAATGAAGAACTATAAGAAGAGACTAATTTTATTGAAGCAACTACTAGTAGCATTAAACGAATTTATATTATTTTTCTTTAATTAATGATACATGTTTAATTATCCATTAATTAAACAATACGACTTTATTTAATTAAATTTATTATAAATAAATTATTTTATTATTAATAAATTTTTAAATTTATTACTTTTTTCCTGTTATTGAATTTCATGTCTATTAAACTTTTTAATTATTTTAATATTTTAAATTTTACATTAAAATTTATATAAACAATTATTATACTATTTACATTATTTAACAATATTTATCAATTTTTGCTTTGTTTCATTAAAATTAGAGTAAATTTTAATATAATTTCTACATTTCTTATAGATTTAATTTTTTTTTCATTTTTAAGACAACAAATTTTGACTTTTCTTGTTAATATTAAGCATTATTTATTATTTTTAATTTTCTACAAATTATATCAAAAAATTTAGATTATTTTTTGTAAAAATTTCTATATTATTTATACAATTGTTATACTGTTTACATTATATAACAATATTTTTCAATTTTGGTTTATTTCTGTTAAATTAGGTTCAATTTTTTGCTTATTTTTCCATTGTTATATAATTCATTACATTCCAGAACAACATTTTTTGACTTTTCTTGTTAATATCAATTTACTATTAATTATTTTGATAATTTTACATTTATTTTTATTACATTTTCTATACAAAAAAAAAATAAAATTAGCATCAATTTTGATTGTTTTTTTCTTTGTCGTATTATAAACTTTTTATTTTAATATATTGTATACCACCAGTATTACAATTGTTACCAATTTCTACTTTTCTTATAGATTTAACTTCTTTTTCATTATTTTTTCAGAACTATTTTTTATTTTGAGAATTATATAATATTTTCTATCATTAGAATTTTACTATTTTCATATATTGAATTAATAATTTACTTATGAACATTATTATGTGATTTCAGTGAATCTTCATATCTGCTACTAAAAATTGGTATTGTATTATCAACGAGATTGATATGGATATTTATTCTTGATGAACCATTTAAATCTTATAAAATTTCACCCTACATTGTAGATCAAATTTGGTCTTTCTAGGTAAGCTTCCTGACGAGATGTATTTGACTTTCATTGATTTCGACAGATCTTGACTATTAAGTCTTACTTTTTAACAAGTACTTGAGTACTTTCTTTAGAGATGTTATATAATAAATTTCTTATAGATTTCATATCTTTTTACTTGATTTTTGAAGACAATTTAGAATATTAAGATGTTATCAATTGATTGAAATATGTTTAAATCAATTATTTTTTAAATTATGAATTTTATCCTTTATTGCAAATGAGAGTCGTGTATTAGATAACGTGTATATGTTGGGGGATGGTCGAGATTTTTTGTTGTTGTTTTTTTCATGAAATATAACAGGTTTCGTAATCGCGCCAACGGTAATTTGTATCTTGCCTCCGCTTTTTATTGTGATTGGCGGTGGCGATAAGGACGGGTGACTGTAATAATGATAAATATCAGATTTAAGACAACACTTAGGAATGAATCTTGCGCACAATAAAATAAATTATCCTTTTTTGAATTATGCCCAGGTCTCGGGTTTCAGTACCAACGGCCACCTTAATTGTACCGTACCGTACCGTATGTGTATGCACGCATCCGAAGAGAGTCGACCGAAAGAAGGTGAATGGTGGTGTGTTTCGCAAGCGAAACGTAACCAACAATCGCGAGGAAAAGAATGGGAAGAGACGGATGAAAGAGATAGTAAAAACTAAGGCAGGCATCCTTTCCCACAGGATCAGAATCTGACATCTCTTTGTAATCACATCATCGCACCAATAAAGAATCCCTCATGGACTCGAGCATACGGAAGATGGGTATCTTCTTCTCCGCTTTTCGAGCGGACCGAGTCTACCTTTCGCCTCATCTTCGGCGCACGCTGACGACCACAACTCAGCAGCTCAACTCCCTGAAGACAATGAATTGTAACATGCGTTATTTATCGTTGTTTAATTACTTTTAACGCTCCTTCACACTCACTCCTTCATTTCTATCCATCTCTCCCACTCTCGCTCTCCACAGGTAGATAATCATGCGTTACACACATGCCATCAACAGCTCACCGTTGCGCTTATGAAACTGGTAATAATAAGTTATAAAGTGCACGAAGTGCGGAATGGTAATTTACGTCCTCAGCATCCGACCATTTATCTCCTCTCCCCATTGGAACCACCACGTTCGCATATAACTCACGCAAACCAAAACACATACTTAACAAGAAGAAAAAAAACACACCAACAACACAAAAAAACAGTTTGAATTAATAATTACAATATATATTTAATATATAAAAATTAAATTAAATTCAAATTGATTTTTTTCTACTTTAATTAGTGGAGACGTGAAAACGCAAATGTTTGCGTCTATTAAAACGCATCACACATTTCGTGTGAAAACTTCGAAGCTTTAAATCAACTAAAAACTTATTATTTTCAAATATTTGTTTAGCATCACTGAAAGATTTACAAATATTTGATGAAACACCTTTTTATTAAATCTACAAAAATGTCCATAAATAAAATAACGATAATAAACTTACTTACCAACAAAGAATCAACGGATTCATCTGATTAAATTGTCAATGGGATTCCGTATTTGATGTAGAAGATATGCGGGTTGATCAACCACTGCTTGCCTTCACACAAGATAATCTTATCAAGAATCCGCCCATATTGTCTCTGGCTCATTTTATTACCACAATAAGAGTATAAAATATTAGTTACATTTTACTTAATCAACGCGAAGCATGAAAATGTGATGAAAATGAATAAAAATGTAATAATTTTAACGAATTTTCTTATTTACAAACATCAATCAAATGTGATTAAGTAATTTAGGAACAACGCCTAGAGCTCACGAAAATTTTGGGGCTCACAAAAAAATTAGATTAAGATTTTGATGTTAATTAAGAATAAATCCAGGTGTATTGCCTAAAGCTCACGATAATATTAATGCGTTCTTGATTGTTACATAATTATAGAAATATGTGCAGGGCCGGGGCGAGTTATAATTATAAGATTTTGCAAGGGGCCAGAAATATTATTTTATATTTAATAATGAATGATTTTTTTTTTGGCTTCACGTCACGTAATGCTTGAAACCTTGTAAAATGTTTATTTATATTAAGAGGACCGAGAACTGAAACATGTGGAACTGCGTATCAAGTGTTGCCTACATAAATAAAACTCGTCTTTATAACAATATTTCGATCAAATCACGAAAGTTCGAAACTCAAATAACATATTTTTTATATCAATAAATTAAGCAGTTAAAGTGCTGCAATCAGTAATAAAAATATATTTAGGTTTACGATTTTCTATATATTGAGATATCTTATCTGAGTGAAATAAACGTATGCAGGTTTCGAATGGAAATGTAATTCCTGAAATACCATATAATGCGAAGAGTTTCCGATTATTTTATTTCGTTAGAAATGCATAAACCAACGTTTGTTCGTTTGCCGCAGTTTAATTAACTTTATAATTAGAAACCACGAAAGGCAGTTTAACGTTTGCCGAGATGCCATTTTTAGCGAATGCGAAAATTATCCAGACTTTTTATTGCCACGAGCTTTTCGCATTACCTTAATTAGCGAAACGCCATTATACGTATTTCACGTTGCATTTTTACAAATGGAATCCGAGAAGTGCGTTGACATCCAGGAGAAAAAGAAGGAGGAGGATTTCTTTCCTACTTCTTCTTTTTTTCTGTTTGGATGAATGAGAGAGCGTTTTGAATGGGGAAAGCAACGAAGCAGCAAGGAATATGGGTCACGAATTGAGAAACCGCAAACGGTCATCTCGCATTTCAAGGAGGAAGGAAAATACATCATTATTTGCCAGTGTTTCGTGTCTTTTGTATCGACGAAGGTTTTCAAGTCTCGGAAATTCAATACCTTGGGTACATAATAATTGCCACTATAACTATTCAACAGAAACTGTTGCATCATGAGCAAAATCTCAATAGAAGTAAACACAAGTTATTTTATTTTGCACACATTTATTTCTTATTACAATTAAGTTAAGTAAGGTATAATATTTAAAATTCCTACTCAACTAGAAATTGAATATAATTACAATAAAGCTAAATTGATTTAAATCTCAGTAACAACACTTAATTTTCGATCATAAAGCTTTTATAGAAGAATTTATACAAATCTTTTTAAGACATTCATAATTACATCACTAGAATCAATTTAAGCAACAACAATTTTGATTTCCTTCTTAAAGTTATCCGATTAAATACACGTCTTGACTTGAAATGTTGCAAATTACTACCAGATGACACTACCAGTCTAAAAAGCAAAACTAAGTTTTGTTTTTAAAGCTAAAGAATATGAAATATTCACTAAATTACTATTATCCATTTATTGAACAGCTACATACTATTTACATCAATTACACACGTATATTTTGAAACTCTCTTAAATATTATTAAAACATCAAAAGCTGCCTAGAGTTAAACTAACTAGGTTGAATTACAACTACGCGGCGAAATGCTTGTTTAAACTTTCATAGACACGTAGTAATAGTTATAATAATAATAATAATACAGATCTAAGCTTAACGGACAGGTACATTTACGAACACTCATCTAACAAACTACTCTTAAATTCTACATTAAACTTTTAGATTTCTTCATAAAGAAAATTCTAGAACTCTTTTTAATCTTTGTACTACCATGTATATTTGGTGCTCTGGTATTTTCCTCCTTTCCCCTCTTTAAACCTTAAACTTACTTACGATAATTACTTATATGTATAAATACGCGCAATTACTATTTACAAATAATACTCAGTCTAATTCAACCTTTAGTTGTAAGCTACTTGAAGAGGCTAAACTAGTCTGCGAACTAAACATATATGTACAACATCAATTTATATTTACCTTCCTTGCATCAATCTGGAAGCAAGGAATCGATTTAAGCAATCGTAACTTGGCTACTTGCAATCTTTAAGATTGGTGAATTAGAAACTACGACATGTTTTTAAACTGAAAACCGTTTTCACGCAGGGACTCTTCTTTTTTTAATAGTTAAATTTAGTTAAAAATTCGAAAGTTAAATAATATATCACATTTAATAAATTCTTAAAATGATTGGCCCACGGAAATTAAAGTGTAGCTAAAGAAAGTTGCGTGCGATTATAGTTTTTTGTTTTCTTTTTTAATAGAGCTGATTTAAATTATGTTAAATGGGGCGATTCTCATCGGATTTCTTCCATTGTCCAAGGTGATGCCAAGTTGATTTAAGGTAGCCGCGTCCACGGTACCTTTCTTGCTCATCGCGTTGATCAAGGCTTGATTCAACTCGTTCTTCTCGCACAGATTCTTTATGGCGAAAATGACCATTTGAAGAATGACTGGGTAAAAAAAGTTAAGGTTAATTTAAGTATTCAAAATCAAATTAAAATAAAATGCGTGAATTAAGGATACAGGGATTGCGCTCGTCGATGCTGCAGCAGTCCAGAAGTATCGGAATGCACTCCAATTCTCGCACCTGCAAAAGTAAAAGAGTTAATGATGTTTATATTATCTATAAATTGACTTCAAACAAACATCATCCTGGTTGCTCCTAGATTTCCAAGCCATATTGCCGAGTAGTCTGACGACTGAAGCTTTAAATCCAAACGCCGGATGATCGTTTTCCGCTTTGCCTTCATCCGATAATTTTGAAATCTGAGTGAAATAATTTTCACCGCTCTTTCCAGCCATATGCATGCTCTTCAGAAGAAAAGCGCAATTGATCAGTAAACTCCTATCGTTCTGAATGTAGCTCAAGTACTTTTCAATGCAGCTAACCGAAACCAGAACGTCTAGCAAATGCGCCACTTCGGCTGGCTCAATCTTGTTTACATAATCGGTGACCGTCTTCAAAATGCAATCAGACTTCATCTTGAAGTCATCCACCAAAAGCAGTATATACTCTTTAGGTATATCAAAATCCTCTTTTGGAATCAAATACTTCAACACAAGCAGCACGGTGTGCCTGTACTCAGTTCTCAAACCCCTGTGATACTTGTGCATATAAGTCATAAATTGCTCCAAGAGGAATAAAATATATTCCGAATCAAAGCCAGTATCCAACAATCTGAGAACCTCATTGATCAACTCAAGTGATGGTTCAATCTGCTTGTTCCTGGCCAGCACATTATAAATCAATGCCAAAGTGAATGACACGCAGAGATCTTTAGCTAGAAGATCCATTAAATCATCCTTGAACACAAGCCAAATTTTCTGTCCAGAATATCCATTATCGACAGTCAAATTCAGCATAAATATAACCAAAGCCTTAAGGCAATCTGTTTGGAGCTTCTCTTGGGCCTGCAACAGCTGTTGCATGTTTCCCAACATAGTCTCATTATCGACAACAGCATTTTGAATGTGTTTATTTAAAATGGATCCATTCCTCAAGCACTTCAATAGCAATTGGATTGACGTCCAATCCAGATTCTCCTCCTGGCATAACTCTTGCAGCAGCTTCCCAATGTTATTCACTTCTTCCACAGTAATATCCAATCTAAATTAAGTAATAAAACAATTTATAATGGATTTAAATTAATTCAATTAGGGCATAGTTTAATACTTACGGCAGCACATCCCTGGTTATATTTTTGAGGCAGTATGACTCTGTTAAATCTAACACCAGCTTGGATCTATCCTTGGTGTTGTTGTATTCATCAATCACCACACTCAAAGCCATGTTGTTGTTTTTTAGGTTGATTTTGTCTGAATCTCGTTAGCGTTAAAAACACCTTAACAATAATCAACTACCATTTTCTCTTGACAATCACTGTTGCAAACATATAAAATTAAAAGTACAGAAATTAAGCGCCCATCTATAATTTGTCTATTCATGCTCAAGAACAGTTGGTAATACTGGTACTATTTACAACAGCCACAGAAGTTGCTGTTCATTGCCGGCCAATCAATTTTATATAAATTAATACTGTCCTTTCAATTTATCTGCTTTAAAGTAAGGTATTGTTAATCTATTCGTTATTTCCATGAGTATAACTCGTCAGTTGCCCCCAATTCTCTCATTAACGAAACTGTTTTTGCTTTGTCATAAACTAACCTCTGATTTCAGATGTTTTTAACAAGAAGCGAATACGACAGAGGTGTAAACACCTTCTCCCCGGAAGGACGACTCTTCCAAGTCGAATATGCCATTGAAGCCATCAAGTTAGGTTCTACTGCAATCGGCATCTGCACCAACGAAGGTGTGGTGCTTGCTGTGGAGAAGCGTATCACTTCTACACTCATGGAACCAACCACCATTGAGAAGATTGTTGAAATTGATAAACACATTGGCTGTGCTGTATCAGGACTTATGGCAGATTCCCGTACAATGATTGATAGGTAAAATTGGGAAATGTTAATCTATTATTGTATTTGATAAAGAAAATAATATTTTCAAGGGCTCGCATTGAATGCCAAAACCATTGGTTTACATATAACGAGCGCATGACGGTCGAGTCTTGCGCGCAGGCCGTTTCTAACTTGGCTATCCAGTTTGGTGATTCTGATGATGATGGCTCGGCTATGTCCAGGCCCTTTGGAGTAGCCATCTTGTTTGCTGGTATCGATGAGAAGGGACCTCAGCTGTATCACATGGACCCATCTGGTATTTAGTTATCAATATTAAATTTATTCAATAATAATAAATGTTTTTGTTAAAGGCACTTTTGTGCAGTTTGATGCTAAGGCTATTGGGTCAGGTTCTGAGGGAGCTCAGCAGAGTCTGCAGGAAATGTATCATCGCAGTATGACACTCAAAGAAGCTACTACAGCCTCTTTGACAATCCTCAAGCAGGTCATGGAGGAGAAATTGAACTCTTCGAACGTTGAAGTTATGACCATGACACCTGGTGATTTCTTCCACATGTTCACAAAAGAGCAGGTCGAGGAGGTATTTAATTAATTTCCGATTTGTTACTCCATTTTACACGCTTATCATTTTCAGTCATTAAATCTTATCGTGCCTATGGAAAAATCGCAGGGAGATTTACCGGCAGCCGGATCTAAGGCAACTGCTAAGGCTTAATTCATCATTTCACGGATTTCTGCTGAGATAATTTTAGAATGGGCATCCATTGACTCGGTGGATCTTTCGCGTATTTGTTACTAAAGATACACACTCGTTTGTCTTTTCTTTCATACAATTAAGCTGTATTTATATTATAGGTTTCTTAATATGGTAACATTTTTTTTCTGAAATATCTTGAAATATATTTAATACAAAAATGTGTACAATGCGTTTATCTAATTATATTTTCTCTAACAGTTATGACTTTAAATTAACATTATATTTTCAATGAAACAAACAATTTAGTATTTTCTTACAATTTAAAACTTGTGCTTACGCAGTACAGATTCAAAGTTAATGTTTACGCAACTATTAATTGATTTATGGTCTGATTCAAAAAATCGAATATGATCGTCAAGATTTAATTGATTTCTATATAGTAGCGCCATCTAATAGTATATCACAATAACTAAACAAGCACTTATTTAATACAATGTTAATTATTAATTAATAACAATCAACTTAAATCCTAAATGAATTAAGCGATGTTTACATTATCAAATAAATAATTTTAATAGAAAATGCATATTATTTTCAAATGCAGATGGCGCGCAGTAGCGAATTTCATAAGAAATACATATGCAAATTCGAATGTATAATGAATGTGTAAATTGTACGCGCCTAGAGTCTCTTAAAATCGTCCACTTGATTTTACATAATGTGACCCTTAAGACAGTTCTCATGCCATCAGTTTCTTGACTTATTCATAGGGCTCACAAGATAAAATAATTTTACTATTCAAGAATATATGGGCTTCAACTTTGAATTGCGCCTAAGCCTATGAAGTATTGAATCCACTGCATATAGCGGAATTGACAATAAATGTATAGGCTTTCAAAAAATAAGCAGTTTAGATATCAAAATATAAGTATGGGAAATTTAAAATTTCAAGAAAACTGCAACTTGAAAATTATTCAATTTATACTAAAATTAAAGATATATGTATAGGTTTTATAACGGGTGCATTTTTATACTTATAGTTATAGCAAATTGCCTGAAAAGCTCAGGTAAGCTAAAATAAGCATAGAATCTGATTACCATTTCAATTATAATTCAGAAATACATATTTTCAACCCTCCTCCCTTGTCGTAAACTACTTAACAGGTGACTAGGTCATAAGACAACTTAAATGCAGCCTTAGTAATCTATCAAAATTGATAAAAATAATTAAAGTTTGAGATTGAATCCTATAGCTAAGAAACAAAAATCTGCAAATACGTAAATTTTCATTTAAAACTATAAGTTATTGATTTGTATCATTCATAGTTATAGTTATAATATCTATATATTTTTTTTATTTATTACAAACAATTCAATTTAAAAAAAACAAATAAAGTATACAGATTGGAATGACTACAATGTAATATTTGTTTCATTAGTTATTTACTCTTAAGATATCAAAGTTTAAAAATTGATTTATTTAGGTACATCTTTAAATTGTATCGTATTTCTATAACTAACACTTACATCGATTTAAAATTTATTAAATTTGATAAAATTTGTAAAGTTTTGTTAGTTCTCAATTTAATTGTGTTTTTATTATTGAATTAATGCGGTGGTGTTACGAGGGAAATTGAAAAGAAGTGTTTAAGGATGAGAGTGAAAAAGTAATTGGATAATGGGGGAGTGAGCGATGAAAGTTTGGAGTCGTGGGGGTGGCGCTTGGCGAGGCGATCGAAGAGGGAAGCGTTTAAAACGTTCATCCCCCGGTTTGGGTCGGGGCGGGCCGCCGTCTGTAATCGCGGTTTCGTTCCGAAATGGAGGGTGGAGTTTTAATGAGTGATTTGGCGGCACAAAGCGTCTCCCCCGAGACCTCTATCGTGCGAAGCCAGGCGTCGCGGCGCAGAACGGGGGCGTCGTTCCACTTCGACAGTTCCGCGACTGCGAGCTAATCTCTGCCACCATCCATCCATCCATTCATCCACCCATCCTCCTTCATCCATCCCAAACTGCCTTCGCCTAATAACGATCCGTCCTCATCATCATCCAACATGATCCAACCCCAAACCAAATTAACTTCCGGCCGCGCCTCGTCGCGCCGCTCTTCGCCTTCTTCTTCTTATTCTTATTCTTTATAATCCTCTGGAAACTTTATTTTAATTACAGACACTGCGAAATCGCGCTCCGCCTTAATTAGCACTCAGATTGAGATTAAGTAGACGGTCAGCATCTGCATGCTATAAATGCTCATACTCAAACACATGCACTTTTGCATATATGTATACGTGTATAGTTGTGTGTGGGTATTTGAAATTGCGTTGAAATGGTTGAGTAATTTGGTAGGTAGACGTAATATAGACATAAAGGGGTTCTGGGTTTGACGGATATCGCGTATAGCGCAGACACTCCTCGCTCGTCCTTATCGCGTAAATTGGAATTCATTCAGAGCAAACGACGAGCTCGGTATTGTTGGTGCATCTGAATGATGTCTGCATGAAGCTGCTCTGGTCGATTGCCTTTTGTGACAGTTCGAAGCTGGTGTCGGTGAAATAGTGCATGGTTTAGCGAAGGATTTTCCATTTGGAGTATTAATTGAAAAGCGTCCTGCTTTTATTTTTCCAATTTCCACTCACTTCCCATTACAATTTTATTTTTCAACCCCAATATTTGTTTAATTTTAGCATTTCCGTTACATATTTTTCATATTTATCATACATCAACAAATAAAAAATATTGAAATTAATTTCCAAATCAGAACTATATTTAAGTCGTAAATAATTTTCAAATATTTCTTAATTGAGCAAGTAAAATTACAATTCTTGCACAAAATAACTTACTTGGTAGCACTGTAGCCAATAAATTTGTTCAAATAATAAAATTGACATTAGTTTGCAAATATTTTCACTAATTTTTAATTAATATTTACGACAAATTATATACATTTTGAAAGATATAAGAAAAGATAATAATATTATTATAAATGAAAAATTCAATATCTTGGAAATATTTTCTCGAATTTCTAGAAAACTTTATAAAATTGATAATACTTTGAGTATAATTGATGTGATCATTAGATTTTTATCCAAACATAATTGTATTTTCAAAACTTGATTAGATGTAGATATTACCACGAGTTTAGGTATTTAAAAAATAATAATACCTTACATTACCGATTATTTGTACTTCCGACTGTTTTAAAGTGGATTAATCGAAGACTTTAAAAACACAAAAAAAATGAAAATAATTTTAAATTTTCAGTTAATTTTAAAATTTGTGAACTCAAGTTAATCCGCAAAATAAGAAGCATTTATGTATTTGGAAGATTTATTATTTTTCAACAGAACTAATGAAAATCATTTTATAATACTGATTTTCTTTGTCGATTTATAACTATGGGTGAAACTTGCATTTATCACTTGTGTTTCAAGTGCACCAAAGAAGAAAAGATTGTTTTATTAGCAGGAAAGATTTTTTGGGAATTTTCTTAATAAAAGAATAAAATCGTGAAAAAAAAACTTTTCTCGTAATAATAATAATTAATGATTGACAGGGTTTTTAACACATTTGATGATGTAATTGTAAATTTATGTATTTTATCAATTAAGTATTTACAATTTGCATGCAAATCACTCGTTTCACTTTGTATATTCAAATGAATTTCATGTAAGAGGCGTCCAATTTTTGGTTTAAAGTATATTATAATTGCAGCTCGAAAACGCGATGTTTAAAAGGAAAAGGGGAATTGCAGGTAATTCGAGGAAGGGCTGTAATTTTTGGCGTATTACGGGAGGTAGTTAAACGAATAAATAAATTGAAAGGCAATAAACGATGTTATGAAATTATCAGATGCGAATTAGCACTCATCCGTTTGCTGTTGTTCGCCTAATATCACCGATTATCGCTCTTTCGAAACGAGATCGATTCCCTCACGTAATTGATGACGTCCTTGGCGATTTCCTCGCACGATGGAATTAATGCGCCCCTATTATTATTATTAATAATAATAAGGTGCTCGGGCGTAATTTGATTTAAACGAAACGCGAATTAAATACCGGCCGCAATCGCACACTGAAATCTGAAACCTCCACCATCTGAGTGTGTACGTGTATGTATAGGAATCATTAAAATTTAATTTGCATGCGAATAAGTATACCAAATTAACGCAGACTGCAACCATCCCACTTGTCTCCTCGACCACTTTTATCGATGATCTTTGTCAGGTGATTCACAATTCACCTAGCAACAAGACTAATTTGATATCTAATTATTGTCATTATTTCAGAATTGCCATTGTCCATTCTCAGATTTCCTCCTTTTCCTGCTCGTATGTATACATTTTTTTTTTGTATCCTCCATACGCATTTGTCCCTTATAAATATGTATGTATAAGCAGGGATTACGTTTCTTCGGGATGCATGTGACCCACATGCCCATTACCGTAATTATATCCAGGTTCGCTGTTTGAATTGAAAATTAGATACAGTTAGTCCGATCCAAAGGAAATCGATCCTTGCGGAAAGTGGAATTATTTCTTTGTCTCTACCTACGCCCTTAATTCCAATACAACATTATAATTATAATCAATCAAAGTCGAAATGAAGAATTATTATACACATTTTGATTTAATTACATTATTTTATAGTAAGATCTTCAATAATATTTATATTATTATGTAATGCGAATTAGCAGTACCATAATTATTTATTTATGAAATTTTTTATATATTTTTCGATAAATTAATTTAAGTTATGTACTAAAAAGTTTAATAAAATAAATATTAATAATTAATATTAATTCAAGAATTAGTTCTTTCCACACAGATTTCAAAAAAAATTACCTAAATTAATTTAATGTTGAAATTGAATATTCTATGTATTTCTAGTAGAAATTTGTTAATAAAAGAATATTAAAAAATAATTTTCATGAAATTACTAATTTAACGTAAGGAATTCAAGAATTTAAAATAATTTTTGCAACTTAAAAATTTTGTACCCTGAATTTACTTCAATTAATTTAATATTGAAAATACCCGTACAAAATATATATAAACTAAGTTTAATTAATTGAATTAATATTAAATAAATAATGAGTAGAATTTTCTTCGTTTATTTGCATTGAAAATAGAATCATAGCGATATTAATTATGCACAAAGATAGTTATTTACATTTTAATGAAGTCATTAATTATATTGTGGTAAGTGCAATTTAAATATTCAACGAGCTAAAATTAGATGCAAAAACTTTAATTACATAATTCTTTATAGTATTATATAAAAAATTCAATTAATTTAATTCAAATATAGTTAATATTAATAAGTTTAATAAATCAAATGTATATTTTTGTTTTGTTTATTTAATTTGAATTGTTTCAATAAACAATTTAATTGTAAATAGTTTATGGATGATTTGGTGTGATTTGATGTGGTATATAAAGAAGAGAACGGGAGGATTTAAGTGTGTCAAATGGGATGATATAAAAAGGATATTAAAGGAGGATGAATCGTCGTTGAGGCGTTCAACAGTCTCGTTTTTGATTAGCGAACTCCGGTCCCAATGGACCGACACTGTGCGGTAAAGATAGCGATTCCCATCATCCCTCCCGACTTAATGTCCTCCGGTCAAAAGGGCGCTGTCGAAGGGCGGCGACACGCGACGGTACCTTCGCAACAAAACAGCTGTGTGTATGTTAATTTTTTTGTAAGGGAAAAATTAATTGATAATTGATTTACAAAAATTACGACAACAAAACGCAGACTACCTCCAATTACGGAGGAAAGGACGCACATGCACAATTCCTCAAGCGTTTCTTTCTTTCATTTTTTTTTTTGGTTTGCATCGATTCCGGCGCGACCTATATTTATAGTAATTGGGACAGTAGGGCCTTCGAGATGAGTAAAAAAAGCATGATATTCAAGAAGCAACTGCCATCATCTCTCTCTCCACGTGCCGTCACATCTGAAGCAGCAAATTAATTACGACAAGATCCCATTTATGGAGACTGCATAAATTTGCGAATGCCAATAGCCTCTTAGCAATTCGAACCTAAATTCGATGACCTTTTTTTATATACGTTTAGCGACGTTAACGAAGATCCGTCGATACGATCCACCTCGTAAGAGTGAATTAATATCTCGGCTCATTACAAAGAGGTCGTAAAATTATTTACTTTACGCACTGATTAAGCGATAAATTATAACCAGCATCAGTGTTGTCTTTTCACTACATATTCATTTAACTCGAAACATTAAAAAGAAATAAATTCACTTAAATAATGAAAAAAATATAAATATCCTAAATATTTACATAAAGTTATTTTCAATATAAATAAAAAGAAAATCATAATTTTAATAAAACATTTTTATTAATTAAAAATTATCATTTATTTCAAAAGAAATTAACTTACCTCAAATATATTATAGAAGACTTAAAACATTTATGCGAAAAAAAATAATTTGCTATATTTATTTGCAAATATTGTTTCTTTTTTCTATGAGGCTGAAATTCGAAAAAGGGAATGGAAATAAAATATTAGAAACAGAAATTTTATGATTAATATTAATTTATTTTTGGAAAGCGATATGTGAATATACAAATTAATTTACAATAAAAGGGGACATTTTACATTTACTCGATTCACGTTGTTTGCATTGCGTAATGAAACGTATATCTACGAGAGCGACTCGTATTCAATCGTCTGATAAATTGATCAAACATTATTCTCTCCAGTTGCAATCACAGCTCTTCTGAAATCGCTATCATTTTCACAATGATATTTGTTAATTTTATTGTTTACAAATACATAGAGCAGGACAGAACCGAATCCCACTTTATTTTTTCATTGACATCTAAATTGATAACAATTTCAGCAACTTCGTAGTTGGTAGGTGGAGTGATTATACTCGTGTCTTTCGATGTATTATTACTTATTAATTCTTGTAAAACCATTGGTTTTGGTACTGGTAACTGGTTGGGCACTGGTACTGGTTTTTGAACTGTATTTGGTGCTGGCGAATAACTACAAGCATTTGGCGCTTGCAATTGACTAAATTTTATAGGTGCAAGCGAATTACCATATGACATTGGTGCTGGCGAATAATTGTATAAATTTGGCGCAGGATAATGCCCATATGGCTTTGGTATCATTGGATAACCATAAGGCATTGGTGCTGGCGAATAACTATACGAATTTTCCATAGGATAATGCCCATATGGCTTTGGTGCCTGTGGATAACCATAAGACATTGGTGCTGGCGAATAACTATACGAATTTTCCACAGGATAATGCCCATATGGCTTTGGTGCCTGTGGATAACCATAAGGCATTGGTGCTGGCGCATAACTATACGAATTTTCTACAGGATAATGCCTATATGGCGTTGGTGCCTGTGAATACCTACACGAATATCCACTAGGAGCTGGTGAATATCGCATTGGTCTAGTGACATTACCATTTGTT
The DNA here is from genome assembly GCA_963457615.1 of Nicrophorus investigator. Taxonomy (NCBI): domain Eukaryota; kingdom Metazoa; phylum Arthropoda; class Insecta; order Coleoptera; family Silphidae; genus Nicrophorus; species Nicrophorus investigator. The sequence goes on from OY735141.1 coordinate 27,537,596, forward strand.
GGTGCAAGCAAATAACCACCAGCCTTTGGAACTGGAGCATTGTATTCTTCTTTTTCCATGGACTTCTGAGGAGCAGCTTCTTCTTTTTCATTACTCCACTCCAAGCAAAGCATCCGCCTGGTATTTTTAAGTAAAATTCCTTTCCTGAGGGTACCACCTTTAAGGTTTTTGTACTGCTTTTTTGTATTTATATTTATTATGTAATACCTCATTCTCCTATAGCAAATATGTTGACACCACCACTTTTTGCCATAGCAGCATTTCTTGTCCACAGGTTTTATAACAGTTAGTTTCATGTTGTTCTATGTAGTTGATCTGTTAGTTAAGACTGTAAGAATCGGAATGGTTATGTTGTCGTTTTGTTGCGAATTATATATCAACTTTATTGATATTCTTAAACTACCCTTTCCCATCGAAAGGGTAAATTAAGCTACCTGCTTTATTGCTACTGCAAAAATTGGAAAAAGTCTTTCGAGCAGGTATAATTTTATTACGACCTAATTATTCACATTTATACCCAATTTTCAGGAATTTCCTGGAAATACAATTCTATTCCAAGTTTTATTACTGAACCGGTATCAAAAAGTAAGCAAGTATATAAATCTTGGAATTTTGTTGATTTGGGAAATTTGATTCGGGAAATCTCAGGCTTTGCTAAATGGAGAATCGACGTCAATCCGACAAAGAGCACAGCCGTGTTCTTCACCAGAAGACTCAACATCGCAACCCGTCCAGCTGTCCCCCAAGAGGAACTCACCATCTTCGAGGAAGATATACAATGGAAGCCATCAGCCAAGTATCTGGGTGTGATTTTAGACCTGGGACTTTATTTTGTCGCATCATCCAAGGACAGGAGGAGACTGCAAGGTATTAGGGGCATATTCCCAGCATTTAACCCAGGATTTCAAAAGAAGGTTTGATCAAAAGAAGCAAATTAATCAATGACGCATTGATGCATTTGCACAAGAAATATGTAGTAGTACAATACATTTATTTCAGGAACTTGACAACTTTCAGCGATAATAATATTTTATGAGTACGCCAGAGAACAATTTTTGTAGATGCTTTTGAAGAGAGATTCTTATCAAAATGTGATCCATACAAGGATAATCATAATTACGTTTTTTTTTACCAATTCGAGTCCTCGAAGTTGGGGTTCGATTTCGCTTTGATTATGCAATTTTAGATTTCTCTTTTTGCTGAAAAAAAGCATTCCACATCAAACACCTTAATAGCAAGTACTCAAAGTAATCAATGTTAAAGAGGAAAAACCGTATATCAAATTTAATTTTGTAACAAATGTAAAGTTACATTTTCTGAACAAATAATCTGTTTGTTTTGTGAATATGAATAGAGCAGAGCGAAAAAAAAAGAGCGGAAATAGTAGTATAAATATTTTTTATTAGGTGTAATAAAATTGTACCTGCTAGAAAGACGTTTACCAATTTTTGCAGTAGCAATAAAGCAGGTAGTTTAATTTACCCTTTCGATGGGAAAGGGTAGTTTAAGAATATCAATAAAGTTGATATATAATTCGCAACAAAACTAGAAGATAACCATTCCGATTCTTACAGTCTTAACTAACAGATCAACTCAACATAGAACATCATGAAACTAACTGTTACAAAACCTGTGGACAAGAAATGCTGCTATGGCAAAAAGTGGTGGTGTCAACATATTTGCTATAGGAGAATGAGGTATTACATAATAAATATAAATACAAAAAAACAGTACAAAAACCTTAAAGGTGGTACCCTCAGGAAAGGAATTTTACTTAAAAATACCAGGCGGATGCTTTGCTTGGAGTGGAGTAATGAAAAAGAAGAAGCTGCTCCTCAGAAGTCCATGGAAAAAGAAGAATACAATGCTCCAGTTCCAAAGGCTGGTGGTTATTTGCTTGCACCAACAAATGGTAATGTCACTAGACCAATGCGATATTCACCAGCTCCTAGTAGATATTCGTGTAGGTATTCACAGGCACCAAAGCCATATAGGCATTATCCTGTAGAAAATTCGTATAGTTATGCGCCAGCACCAATGCCTTATGGTTATCCACAGGCACCAAAGCCATATGGGCATTATCCTGTGGAAAATTCGTATAGTTATTCGCCAGCACCAATGCCTTACGGTTATCCACAGGCACCAAAGCCGTATGGACATTATCCTGTGCAAAATTCCTATACTTATTCGCCAGCACCAATATCTTACGGTTATCCACAGGCACCAAAGCCATATGGGCATTATTCTGTGGAAAATTCGTATAGTTATTCGCCAGCACCAATGCCTTATGGCTATCCAATGACACCAAAGCCATATGGGCATTATCCTGCGCCAAATTTATACAATTATTCGCCAGCACCAATGTCATATGGTAATTCGCTTGCACCTAAAAATGTTTGTCAATTGCAAGCGCCAAATGCTTGTGGTTATTCGTCAGCACCAAATACAGTTCAAAAACCAGTACCAGTGCCCAACCAGTTACCAGTACCAAAACCAATGGCTTTACAAGAACCAACATATATTACATCAAAAGACACGAGTATAAACACTCCACCTACTAACTACGAAGTTGCTGAAATTGTTATAAATTTAGATGTCAATGAAAAAATAAAGTGGGATTCGGTTCTGTCCTGCTCTATGTATTTGTAAACAATAAAATTAATAAATATTATTGTGAAAATGATAGCGATTTCAGAAGAGCGAGCGACGAGAGGAACATTGCAATATTCAGAAAAAAGCTGTGATTGCAACTGAAGAGATTAATGTTTGATCAATTTATCAGACGATTGAATTCTAGTCGCTCACGTAGATATACGTTTCATTACGTAACGCAAACATCGTGAATCGAGTGAATGCAAAATGTCCCCTTTTATTGTAAATTAATTTGTATATTCACGTATCGCTTTCCAAAAATAAATTAATATTAATCATAACATTTCTGTTTCTAATATTTTATTTCCATTCCCTTTTTCGAATTTCAGCTTCATAGAAAAAAAAACTATATTTGCAAATAAATATAGCAATTTTTTTTTTGATAAAATAAATAATAATTATTAAACAATAAAAATGATTATATTTTTTGTTTATGTAAATATCATTGTGGAAATGATAGCGATTTCAGAAGTACGAGCGACATAATTCAGAAAAAAGCTGTGATTGCAACTGGTGAGAATATTTTGTTAATTTATCGGACGATTGAATACGAGCTCCGTCGCTCTCGTAGATATACGTGTTTCATTATGTAACGCAAACCCCGCGAATCGAGTTAATTAATCTAGTGAATGTGTACGCAACATGATCCATTGAACCCGACAGGAAAATGTCCCTGTTTATTGTAAATTAATTTGAATATTCACATATGTGTTTCACCAAATGCGAGTCGCTTTCTACAAATAAATAATTCGTAATTTTTTCTTCTCATTTCCCATTTTCAGCTTCAATTAAAAATTTGCAAATTAAAGTTTTTTTCTTTTAACGTAAATATTTGTGTAATCTATTGATTATATGCAAAAATATATGGAATAAATGAATTACATTGTATATAATTTAATTGGTTTTAAATCGTACAAAAACGGATGAAATCTTTTTTAGAATCGTAATATCAGCAGTAACCTCTTTCCTTTCGACTTTAAACGTTGCGTGCGGCGAATCGCAAATAAATTGCACTGCATATACGTTTTTATTTTAGTTTTTACTTCGTACTAAATTCGATTATGCAAAATTGTTATACTCATTTCGCTCCTTAAGTATGCTAAATAGTTATAAATTTATGTATTATCTTGTTATTAAAGGGTGGAGAAGGAAGAACGAGAGTAAGAGAAGACGAAGAGAAAATAAAAGGATGTAAAAGGATAAATGAGCAGCCCAAAAGCAGCACAGGCGGCGTCGGTTAACAAGTGACGTTAATTTGTAATGCCCAGGTACGACTTACCGCAAAAAAGTTAAATGGATGCCCGAAAAGTGAGACGTTAAATTGCAACAATTTATTTGAAGGTTTCGTAATTTGCTATTTTCTTTCAGCAGTTTCATTTTTTTTTTATTGCATCTAATCTTAAAATTTACATTATTCTTTTTCGTTGTACAATTTAGTTTCATGCAGAACCCAATTCTCAAAATTTCCCGCCCGGGAATTTGAGAAAATGTATATTTCTTATTTTTCCGAAAATTGCATTTATGTATTGTACTATTTTTTCCCCGAAATTATGGGTAAATATAGTTTTCAATATTTAATTGCTTTAAAATTTTAATAATGTCAAATTGTCAAAAACGTCAAAACTATACTGGGTAGCATACATTTATGTTTATTACCTTGATTTTTTAATTTAGGCTATCGACCTAAATATTACTTACTAAGTTTATTATTTTTGCGTATTGTTAAAAAAATATAGATTTGCAAATACAATTTTCAACATTGCGTTAAATTGTTAATGGTTAGCGAAATTACAGATGTCATTTTACTTCAAACTGTCAAAAACGTCAAAAGTAAGCACAATAAGATTATTTTAATGATTTTGATCGTTTATATCAAATTACGGCATGCGTTTATGTAATCAAATTTTAGTTGAATACTGATATTGGGATAGGCTTAATGGCATTTATAGATCTATATATATGTATATACAAAGTGTAGATTATGAGAGGGGTTCGGGATGTGTGAAAACAGTGATTCATTTTGTGTAACACGCCCAAACATAAGTTGCACGATCGCCCCCGACAATAGGGCTAATATGATATCAATTACGGTCGAGCGGTTGAAGGGATGAGCCGTTGCGCCCTTTTGCCTCCCGAACCCGAAACCCGTATCTGCGTGTGTGTGTGTGTATATACTTGCTGCAATTGTCCTGCAACACAATTTAATAGGATCGTCCTTGTTGTCACAACAGGATCGCTTCAGTAATCCGATTACGACCACACACACACACACTCTCAAACATATTCGTACGTACGGACGAACGCACGCATGCACACGTCAACTCTTGACGTCCGTCACCCTACTTTCAGTTTGCTGAACAACGTGCGAAGAAACTTTTGAATACATTGCTTGTAATTGCTCAAAACACAACGACACTTTCACTCTTAAGTATTCATACATACTCTCATTTTAATGGAACACAAAATTCATGTAATCTCACATTTACATTCTTAATAACATAATGCATTATGTAATTATATAAAACAAATAATAATTTCAAGTGAGTTATTTGAAATTACAAGAAATAACTTTGCAATAATTAAATAACGTTTTTAATATAAATGTTTGATATTTTTATAAATTTAATATTAGTGTTTCAGTAATGAAAATTTATAAAATTTTCAATTTATCTTAGTTGAACATTGTTTTTCTTACTTGGAAATATAGATGAAATTAATGTTTTAAGAAAAACAATTAAAAACTTAATATTTTACAAAGTAATTGTAAATTATATTAATTTTAGTAAAATAATGCAAAAACAAAAGTAAATTTTGCACAACTTAATCGTTTTTGTTTTAAGTTTCCATGGTTACTTACATGTCATTGAGTATTAAATATAAATCTTGTATAATTAGATTTAGATTAAGTATTAATCTAATTACGATTTTCAATTATGATTATTTATTATCATTATGTGTAATAATGCATTTGCACGCTCGATTATATAACTGGGATAATGCGCATGCAGTTATTTGTTATTAGATTGTAGCGCACAATTCCGTCAGTTGAATGTGTTTAAGAAATTGCTCACTCGCTTTCCCCTGATGCAAATCTCTAGTTACATTCAGTTTCCTGGATGTTTACCGGTCGTTCTTTTTTTTTTTTTTTCAATTTCTTCGTCGTCTTCCATAATTTTTGTTTTATCGGAGCGTGCAAAGTAAGCAAGCAAATGACCGACAATGTGGGCAAATCACCAGGAAGCGATTGCGCAACCCGTCATATGGTCGGCGCGCCGTAAACATCTTCAAAATGCTTTCACTTTGACTCTCTTTGATTTCCTGTCTCAAGAGATGGTACGAATAGGTAACTATAACGCAACTGCGCTTTAGCTTAATTTAGAATTGTTGCAATTGATGCTCAAGGTCTTGATTTCCGTCTTGAAGAAATGCCGTGATTTTTATTTTATGGGTAGTTTTAATGAAACGTAAGGATGTTCACATAGAGATGTATGATTTTTTTTTTAATAATAATAATTTTCATTTCTCTTTGACATTTTTCTTTTTTTTTTTAATCTTTAACAGGATATTATTAATAATACTGCACACTGGCTTTCGGGTGATTTTGATGGATCGATGATGTGCGCGTCATTATTGCAATAAGATAACAAACAAACACAGCTAACAAATGGTACTAGTTAAGTTTAATGGTGTCCTCCGCCGAAGGAGTGGCCGCCCTCGAAGGAACCGCCGCCAAAGGAATGACCTCCTCCGAAGGATCCGCCGCCGAAGGAGTGACCTCCGCCGCCGCCTCCGAAGTGACCTTGACCGCCTCCGCCTCCGAAGTGAATTTCACCGCCTCCACCTCCGAAATGACCGCCGCCGCCTCCGCCTCCGAAGTGACCTCCTCCGAAGGATCCGCCGCCGCCGCCTCCTCCTCCGTAAGATTCATGGTGAGATACTTTGATGGGAATGTGGACTGGTACTTTTACCGGATATGGTATTTCTTTCTCGACGGGATATGGAATCTCCTTGATCACCGGGTATGGTTTATCTACTGGTACCTTGACTGGAACTGGGACGGGTTTCTCGACTTCGACTGGGACCTTCTTCTCGACGGTGAAGGGCTGTGGTACCGGTACCTTGACGTGGTACGGGACTGGTCTTGGTACTTCGACGGGGTACGGCTTGTCGACTGGGATTTTGACCTCGTATGGTACTGGTTTTTCGACCGGAACAGGGATGTGCCTCTCAACGGTGACTGGGTACGGTTTTGGTACGTGCACGGTGTATGGACGATCGACTGGTACCTTTACCTCATATGGTACCTTCTTTTCGACGGTGTAGGGTTGAGGAACTGGGATCTCTACTTTCACCGGGTAGGGTACTCTCTTCTCGACGGTGTAGGGTTGCGGAACGTGGACCTTGACTGGGTATGGTACCTTCTTTTCGACGGTGTAGGGTTGTGGTACTGGTACCTTGACTTCGTAAGGCCTTGGCACAGGTACCTTGACTTCGTACGGTACCTTCTTGATGACCTCGTACGGTTGAGGCACGTAATATGGGACCTTGATGATCTCCTTCACCGGGTACGGCACCTTCTTTTCGACGGTGTAGGGCTGCGGCACAGGTATTTTAACCTCGTAAGGTACCTTCTTTTCAACAGTGTATGGAACGTGCTTTTCTACTGTGTAAGGAACCGGGATCTTTTTCTCAACCACGACGGTCTTTACGTGCTCGTGGTGATGATCATCGCCACCTCCGTAACCTCCACCACCTCCTCCTCCTCCACCACCGCCGAATCCATGACCTCCCAATTCGATGCCACCTCCGAAATTGTGTCCTCCGAAATCATGTCCTCCACCTCCTCCTCCCCCAATTTCTCCTCCGCCAAAGTGGATGATGCCACGTTTATCCTGCTTCTTGTTCTCCTGCGACACTTCCTTTTTGGTGGACTCCGCAGCTAGAGCCGAGCACAAACAAACGGCACCCAGAAATACCTGCAAAGAAGAAACAGACAATCTTCAATTAAAACAAACCGCACCGTAATCCTCGAAAATCCAAAATTGAAGCACTTCACTCTTGGTATACTTACAATTGCCCTCATGTTTCTGACGATGTGGAAGGCTCTGACGCTCTACAAACCCGCAAACTCTTTTATACTCGGACCGCTGCACTTTCTCACCGCTGCGCTCGCACCTCCAGAGGGTTTCACTTCCACATCCGCCACACATCTTATGCAACGGTTCACCTCTTCGCAAATAACCTTGAAATCTCTTACAAAGCCACCAACACCGACAACGACCCTCACAATTACCTACATCTCAATTTTATATTGCAATATCACAAAAAAAAATACCCAGATTCATTAATACACATTACTCTGATTTCTAATTGGAAAATAATACAAATTGATACGAAGCAGTTTCCAATATCTGCAGCAGATATTCGAAAGTGTTTATTTTTCTGAGAATGCAATAAACTGCACTAGGAAATCCACCTCATTTCGTATATCATAAATATTTATGATAACGTTTTCCACAAAACGCCATTTCCGTCAGTAGAATTATAACACGAAAATATTGCAAATATTTCCACAAAGAACAGATGTCCTTTACTTTATTTTTAATTTTAAGAGAATCTTAATGCGTTCGCAATTTATTTGATTGTTTTAGGAATGCAATAAACTATGTTTGCTGGGCTAATGCAATCTTGCAGCTTTAACAAAACGCGTACAAGTGGTTTATAAACGGGAGCGAAGATAAACAAGAGTTTTGCATATTAATGAACGTGTGTAGAGAGGAGCAACAAAATTGGATGGATTCTAATGAATAATTCGGGGCCTTCGAATATGGCCCGTGTATCTAATTACGGCCCCGAGGGTCAGCAATTAGCGTTTCGGTGCATCTCTATTTCCAAAAAGTAAGACCAACCGACAGGTAGGCATGGCGAAAATGGTTCACCTGTCTCTATATATATATATACACACACTAAAAACGTTATCACGATAATGCCTTTCGTGCGCGCAATTCTCTCTCGCATCTCGCACATCCTTTTACATTCTTTTGTATTTTTTTTATGTTTGTTTTTGCTTTCGTTTTTCTTCTTTTTCTCGAGCTCCCCGCTGACGACTACCTGATCCTAATGAAGTCGATGCTCCTCCGATTAGGGGAAGAAGCACGTCTGCATTTCGTCCAGCGTTTTGTAAATTGGCCGTAAAACTGCGAATCGTCAAATTAAAACTCTATAAATCATCCAATGCTTAATGATCAGATTGCCGCAAAGATGCCACCTAATTACTTGATGCGTGTGCCAAGTCTTTTCCAAATAGAAAGCTTCAACGACAGATGTCCAATAGCTCAAAATGGACGACGTTTCAATCTCGCAGCATCAAGAATAAAGTTCCTGGTAAACCTCGTAACCACATTACATTAATCACAATAATCTACCTTCAAAATCTAAAAAATAACACATAATTTAGACAAGTAATTTGTAATTTTACTAAACTGTATTAATAAGTAATAAATAATTGATTTGCATAACTATTTGAGATTGGAAAATTTTTCTTGAATATTGACGATATTAACACAAGTCCTTGGATTTTGCGCTATAATAATGGAAATGCACTTCCGGTGCGAATGAAAAATGCTCGTTAATTTCCCGCATTGCCTCTTAATAACAATTAAGCGAGGGGAAATATAATAAACGCGCTTCATTAAATTCCCGCATTACATCTTAATATACAACAAACAATTATCGACGAATAATAATTGATTGCAATATCTCACTAATCTGACATAGAAAAATAGAATTTTTTAATTATTTTTTTAATTCACAATTATTATTATTTCATTTTTTGAACAATTTTTCTATTTAAATTTGCTCCCCTTTCTCATTTAAATTCACAGCAATAACAACTGCTTTAAAAAATGTCTTAATTTCCATGCTCTGGTTTTTCTTTAATTTTAAAAGAAAATTCTTAATTATTTTGAATATTGGAAAAACATTTATTAAATTTTATAATCTTCATCAGATCAATCAATTTTTTTTGGGACATCTAATTGACAGTCGGAACTTTTAAATTATAAGACGCCATCTATTAAAAAATCTATGTCATCATATACGTTTAGGTTAAATGACATATAAGGAGGTAATTTCGGTGGACCGATAATGATTATGTAATGATTAGTTTAGATTATGCGAGTGTTGCGCGATGGGCGGATGACGGTGCGGAATTAATTGCCGTTTATCGGGAGCGCAAATAGAGCGTTCCTTTTAATGGTGTGGGCAGTGCACACGTCGGGGCGTAATGATAAGATGATGATGATGATGATGGCAAAAAGCGAATGGATGAAAATCGTAAAGCCGTTTTATGGCTCAATCAAACCCGACCCGAATGATTGCAGGTGTAAATTCGACTTAATCAACTGGAATATCAACAATTAGCTACTATCCCCCTTGCGCCTCGCCGCCGCCCCCCACGAACCCAACTAATTCGTACGATTCCGACAGTTCTCATTACAGAGAAAAACTTATTAATTTCCATCTCGAGAGATATCGAGGGGTTCACTTAGTTACTTACTTACTTGCTTACATAAGCGATGAGCGTGTGCGAGAGCTTCCTCCCTTTCTGCAGGTGGGCGATTTTTTAACTTGTCAAAAAACCTCGCTCCATTCCCTCATGGATTATTTTAATTGGCTATCTGCCTAACTCATTGCTTCTACCTAATTTGAACCGCAGGGCGTTATACATATTAAAGAAAATACCATTGCTCAAAAACAGAACAAAACATATCAAATTTCCCAAATTCTCTTTGAAAAAACTTACAATAAAAATAATTAAATCTACAGAAAATTAATAATTATCTTATATTTTCTAATATAATTAACGTGTGAAGCCTTGTAAAACAGCCTCTAATTGATTGTAATGTTTGCGTTCATATAAACGTCAAGTACGTTAGAACGAACGATCAAAATGTATTCCAAAAATAATATAGAAAAACAAATATAACCTGAGATTTATAACAAGATTTTTTAAATAAAATTAAAAAAAAAACATAAAATTTATGGAAAATAAAGTTAGTTTAGAGGATAAAACACTTTGAACCAATATATTTTTAAGAAATAGATGAAATATACAAAATTATTTTCGGATTGATCTCAAAGTGTACGTTTGTGCGAATTCGACGTTAAAGCGAACAACAAAATAATGTAATTTTTTTTTTATTACCTCTGCAGCAGTTCTCCGGCATCCCAGAAACTGGTGTTCAAACGTCAGCTATTTATTGTTTCTTATTAAATCAACTAAAGTTGAGTTAGGATACATTTTCTAAATATTTTTTGTTTTAAATGAATATTATAGTATGAAAATATTCAAATTTTAGATATATAACAAAAAAAATAGGATTTTTTAAATAAAATTAAAGACAAAATTATTCAATAGTTTACAAAAAAGCGTAGAAAATATTTTGATAATTTCTGAAAAATAATAAAATTTACTAATTATTTACGGATCGCAAAGTCTATGTTCGTACAAACGTCAAGGACAAACGTCAAGGTTTTCTTAACACTAAAGTTGCAAATATTTGATTATAAAATATTCAAAATCATTTACGGATTGATCGCAAAAGTGTACGTCCATATAAACATCGAGTACGTTAAAGCGAACGACGAAAAAATGTAAATATATTTATTAAAATTAGACTAATTTGAGATAGATTAAGTATTATTAATATAAATATTATATTTTTTTCAAAAGAAAAAGTACATTTTTTACAAAAAGTATAAAATAATTATAGAAATTTTCTATTAAAAAATATTTTAATTTTACAGCGAGAATATAGGGATTTAAAAAAAAATAAAATTTACATTTTTCCCATAAATCTGTAACAATACTAAACATGAACTTAATATAATTTAAGACAAAAAAAGTAGTCAAATCTGTATGACAATTTTTTTAAAAGAAAATACTAACAATTACTATGTACATATTAAATTCAAAAGAATTTTCTTTTGAAATTTAGAAGAAGAAAAAATAGTCGTTTATTAAAAAAAATCAGAGCGTGGAAATAAATACATTATTTAGAGTTGTTGTGAACTTATGTATGAATGGGGTAACGAGTAAAAAGCATATAACAATTACGATTTTGCAAATGCGACGGTCGAAACCTAATTGAGCGGAGTGGAGAGGTAGGTTTATTCGAAACTAGGCCTGCATCTTGAAATGCAAATCGATGAAAGCAAATCGAAGCCACCAGCCAGCCAGCTTTCGTGCAATTCTTAATTCAATTTCATCCGGAGAAGTGGAGAAAATGTTACCATATGCTCTTCGCAGTTGCCGCATAAGAAGCGAACATCATAAGAAAAAATAGAGAAACAAGAAGGAAAGAAACATACTGTGTATATGCTGAGGAGCATCGACTTTTACTTTGCACAAAGTTACAATCATATCCATTTACTATTATTTTATTGCGTAAGAATAATTCGGAGCCAATTGCAATTTATTAAATTTCGCATTTATCAAATCTATATTACATAAGTATTTAATCCAATTATTGCTGTTACAAAAAAAAAAAACGTTTTGAGAAGATTTTGTAAATTTCTTATTTTTAAAATAATTTCTGCTTGTATTTGTTCCGTGATTTCCAAGTGAGAAAGAATTGAATTTATTTGAATTTTGCTCATTATCTAACGCGAGACGGTTTACAGCTATTTCCGTTAAGTTCAATGTTCCATTATAATATGCGTACAAATAACGAGGTTTCCGCTTACAATATTTACAAATAATTACATTTAATAATTAACTCTTAATAACAATATTATAAATTATAGTTAAAATATAGAATAGTGCGGATTTATTATTGAATGGTTTAAAAATTAAGTAAAATTTAAATAATTTATGCAAATAATTAAATTTAATAATTAAGTCTTAATAACTATATTAAAATAAATATTATAAATTATATTAAGTAAATTTTTTTCCTTTATACATTTTTTAAGTCCTCGATTAGTCCGGTTTCAAATAATGCATTGAATTAGTGAGATATTCAAGTAATTTCTTCATAATTGCAGTTTCTAAATTTCTGAATTATAAGGCTAATAAATTAATTATTTTCTTTAATATTCGATTGTTACTTTCTAGCTGAGAATTGAATATCTCTCAATTCAAATTACGTCTTTTCACCAATTATTTACGTACAATCCATTAAAGTGTGGAAAGGCTTTACACTTTAAAAGTTTATACGCAAATAATTGTCCTTTCTTCACCTTGATTTTGGTAGAAAGTTAATTGCATTACGACAAACCATATTAGCCAATTCACTTTTACAGTTATTAAACACAAAATAAGCAAAACTAACAAAAAAAAATTTAAATCCTTGCAAGATTTTCATTATTAAACCATGATATAACAACATATCTATTTTTTTTTGTATTCGTTTCCGTTTAATTAAATCTCTATTGCGTTTTCTAATAACTGCAGTTCTTAACGTATTGATCAATCCGTTTGCTTTCCAACAAACGTAATTAACACGAGGATTAATTAACATAACTGAACTGTATTTGATTATTGCGGAAAAAATGCTTTCACATTATATTATTGCTATTTTTAACGAAATTCGCACATGTTCGAAAAAAAAAATCTTCAGCTCGCATCGACGATGAACGCAGTTAATTGTTTTTCGCTAATTAATGAGCGAACACAATAGTACCAACATGCGGGATGATTAGATTATCTTCCGTCCGTCTCGGCGCAAAATGTTAATTGCAGTTTGTTTTCTTGTGCGTAAGGAAAAGGTAGAACAACCAACATTACAAATTACTTGTTGGTCTTCCTGTCCGTCTTCCTGTCCATCCGAGAAGCGCAAACATTCATCTTCGTTCTATATTCCCTCACGTCTGCTGAACATAAATAATGGAATTGTATAATATTTAATTGCATTTTGCACTTATTAACAATTATATATATAAAAAATTATATAATCTTTATAGATTTACTTATTTTACATAATCTTTTTTTTAAATAACATCAATTTTTATCACAAAAAGGACATTAAGTAAATTTGAGTTACTAATGCTGTATCATCTGAATGTAGCAAAAGTTATTAGATAGGAGAGATTTTTATGTAAAAATAAGATAAAGAATAAGTTTGAGTACACTTCTTTGTAACTTTTTCCTGAACAATCTGTTTGATCAGATTATATAATTTGGAAGAAGATGAATTATTAAATTGCGCATTATTTTAATTAACTTTAAATTTTTCTATTTTGTAGTATTAATTGAAAAAAAATAATTTATAATTGTGTTAAATTTCAATTGAATGGGGAAATCCGCGATGAATGAATTTCAACGTCGATTATAAACTGATCATTTCGTGACTAATAATAGTAGGTTTTCCGTCGTTTCCACTCGAATTTCGAAACGTTAAATGAACCGTCAAAACGGAAATTCGCATGTCGCAAGTCCCCTTTTATTATGCGTCGATTCGAATCGGTGCAGTCCTCCGGGTAAATAAGCATGTAAGCCCAATTTAATGCTAATATTATAGATCTCGGAAGAAAATGAACGATTGATACGTTTTGCAAACGGATGCATTGGCAAATGGAGTTTTCTTGCTCGTTACGTAAACTTGTAAACTCGATTAAGACGAATTGACCTGAAGCGTACACACAATGCAGTAATTAAGTTGCTAATGTCCTACTCCTTGCCGAATGCTAAAAAGGAAAACCAAAACTTTGTATGCGATTAGGGACTAATTTAAATACTCGTAAATTTCAGCTACAATCCATAACTCATAGAAAAATCCGACAAAAATGAAAGGTTATTTGGATGATCGACAAGCTCAAACGCATTTATGTTCTACAATATTACCTCTAACAACGAAGCTTCGATTTAATGAAATTGTCCCAAAACATTGATAGTATTTGAAAATAAAATAATATCGAAAAAATTAGAAATTAATTATTTTAATGGCTTAATCAAGTAAATTTCAATAAAGAGGATGTTATAAATGAAGATGATTTAAAGTAGAAAAAAAATAAGAAACAAAGATTTGAAAATAACATTGAAAACTTATTTATTTTTAATAGCAATGATCCTATTTTAGGAAGTAGTAACATTAAAAATTGTTATATTACAGAAAAAATAATATGTTCCATTTTTTAAAATAATTTTCTGAAAGAATTAATTATTGCATCCTATTCGTTAATCGAGGTATAACTGTACAAATATCTACCGGTATTTTATTTACATGATTTTGGTTCTGCATTATTTCATGAATTAAAATCTACGACTTCGATTTACACTGTTTTCTAATGAAACTATTTTTAGTATTAAAAAGTGTACTTATATCTTTATATATTTGTCATTTTATGAATGGACAATTTTTCAAGATATAATTACATAATTTTATTTTACGTTGAAATAAAAAACAAAATTATGCATATTTTATTTATTTACACGGTTTTACGTATCGAAATTCAATTTCGATTTACACGATTTTATTTCAAGTGTAAATATAACTGTACTTAGTAATTATTTGCTATTTTTTTATAGCATTTTTTTTATATAATAGTACAAAAGTTGCAAATTATTATTATTAATTATTCAAATTTAATGCATGTTTTGTTATATTAAAATGAAATTTATTTTTTGAATATATAAGAATGAATAAAAAAAAATGTTAGAATTGTTATTAGAAATGTGTCCAAATCCGTCCAATTATTTCAATTAAATTCATATGTTAGTTTGTTTTCGATTTACACGGTGGTTTTACGTTTCAAAATTCACGAATTCGATTTACACGATTCTATATCTAGTGTAAATCAAAAAATAGCTAATAATAATTATTATTTGCTATTTTTTATAGCATTTTTTTTATAAAAGTACAAAATTGGTTATTATTTAAATTAATTATTTATAAAAATTACTGTAAATTTTAAGGTATGTTTTGTTATATTGAAATGATTTTTTTTTGTTGAATATATAAGAATGAATAAAAAAAAGTTAGAATTGTTATTAGAAATGTGGGACAAAAAGCGTGGAAACCGCAAAAAATTACAAATCCGTCCAATTATTTCAATTAAATTCATATGTTAGTTTGTTTTTGATTTACACGATGGTTTTACGTTTCAAAATTCACGAATTCGATTTACACGATTCTATAACCAGTGTAAATCGAAAAATAGCTAATAATAATTATTATTTGCTATTTTTTATAGCATTTTTTTTTATAAAAGTACAAAATTGGTTATTATTTAAATTAATTATTTATAAAAATTACTCCAAATTTTTAAGGCATGTTTTGTTATATTTAAATGTTTTTTTTTTTGAAGAATGAAAGAATGAATAAAGAAAAAGTTAGAATTGTTATTAGAAATATGGGACAAAAGCGTGGAAACCGCAAAAAATTACAAATCCGTCCAATTATTTCAATTAAATTAGATGGATTGAGCAGAGAAAGAATAGTAAGAAAGAAAGAAAAAGAACGTCGTCACGGTTTGTTTTTGCTTCGCAATAAATAAATCTGGCGTATATAGCTTTAATGATAAGTAATTAGTATTAGAAAGTGCCGGGCAGTATGTGCCCAGTCGAGTGCGAGTATATATGTGTGTTATGTATCTATATATATTCATGCTGTGTGAATGTGCGTGTTAATATATAGATATATATATAAGAGGGAAATCATTTTTAGGATCAATAGAGGCGAGGAAGTCGTTACGAGCCGACGTTGCGTAACGGACCTCGTCGGACCTGCGCTCCTTTCGGACGGAGGTCCTGGTAACAAACATGTCGTTAGGATAATCTACTTCTATCTCTCCGTCCTTGCGCAACACGACTATTGACTATTCGGTTATATTGCGAATGCAAAACAGCACGACTTGTCGGAACTGTCCGAGTTTAAATAATTTGTTGTACTTCGAGTCGCACGCGGCAAATGAAAGGCGCGATTGCAGTCGAACAACATCGACATAAAGTGAACGTATTTCAAGAATTCCATTTTAGGCCTCATCCTTCCTCTTCTCATCCTTTTTTTTCATTTATTAAAAAGATAAAGCATAAAAAAGCAATAAAATAACTGAAGTGGACACATTTATATAATTTCAATAATTCCTGTTTTTCGAATCATTTTTAATCAAAGTAATTAGAAAAGTAATAACACAGGCTAAAATTTGATGAATAAGTAGATAAATATGAAACGAAAAAGAAATTATTTTAAATAATGTTAGAATAGAAGATTTTTATTGAGTTCCAACTGATTTGGTAGATCAGAAAAATTGAAACTGTTTAGTCACATTCGTATGAAATAGGTTTCAAACCCAAGAAAATTGATAAAATCGTAATATTTTTGGGAAGTATCAAATTCTGAAAAAGAATTTGTTAACACATCAACAAAAATTATTTCAGATTCAAATATATGAAAATAAATTCCAATAAAATAATGTATAATATGTTCATAATATTTAATTTTCCGCGGTTCCTAATTTTATGTGCAATTTTAATTATTCTAAAATTTTAGTTTAATTTTGTATACATTTCTTATTTGTATATAATTTAATTCATGCATTGTTGTTAAAAATTTATAAAATAAGCAATAATTTGGACTTTAATTAATTCTTATGTGGAAAATGAGTACCTTTTCTTTATTAATAAATATTAATAAAAAATTGCACACTTTAGTTCAGCTGCATTTCTCGAAAATACGCACAAACAATGAATGAAACGTAGTAAAAGAAGTGTAGAAAATGTCAGTCTCGAAAAAATCATTAATTCTGAATAACTTAATAAGGAATAATAATAAAAACTGTAAACATCAATTCAAAGTCTATTATTTAAATAGTTTAATTGAATTTTTCTTTTTGTAAATTCATAATTTTTCGACATAAATTTTGTATTGCGTAATTACAAAATAAATTCTAAACGTTAAAAAATACTTAAAATTTTATTCGTTACGTTTTTTTTATAAAATTTGTCATTTTATAACGATAGATTTTTTTTCCTTAAGTCCTAAAATCAAAAATGAAAACAGCGGAAGATTAATATAAAATAGAATTAAATAGAAATGTTGAGATTTAGTTTATAAACGATTAAGTAATTAAGCTTTAAATAGACTATAAATAAATAAAGATACAAGATTTCTAATTAGACTGCATCGTGCATAGTTACAGTTATCTGAGTCCATTAAATCTAACTGACCAGACACAATTACGCTCATTACATAATGTGCAGAAAAAAATATTATACTCGTAACGCCCAATGGAAAATTACAGTTCTTGGAATAATCTTCAGTAATAGCGCATATTTTAAATAATTCCTAATGGCATTTCATGTAATTAATGATGTTAGTAGGTGAAGTATGCATGCAGAGAAAGTCTATATTAATATCATTTATTTCTTAATTATCCAACGTTCATCAACATCCGAGAAAAGAACAAAGATATTTAAAAAAATAGTTATTTCTGACTTGCGGATTTACTTGAATCTGAATTGGAAATTTCAAAAGAAAATAAATTTTAATTAATTAGTACACAAAATTATTTTCTTATAGAAAAATGGTCGTTTTTTTTACTGTGCGAAGTTTTTTTTATAATTATCATTGTATAATTTCGTATCTTATTTTATTGGTTTTTGACAGTATTTTTTTTCACTCTACAATTTAATAAACTTAATGTTAAAAAATTTGGAAATAATATATTTTTCAGGCGGAAAGACTTAGGTCGATAGCCCTTTGGTTACATTTAATGTGTGATCAATAAATATTGTTATTATTATTATTATTATATTTTTCATAATAGCAAAATATTATGTAATTTGCAAATAAAGACTTTGTTTTGAATGAAAACAAAATAATTAAACTTAGATGCATTAACTTTTAAAAACAATTATTCTTTTGGTTAAAAGAATTTCGCAAAAGGGAAATGAATAATTTGCATAATTTTTTTCTTTTTTCTCAAAAATTAAAAATGTATGAAGTATGATTGTACTTGCATGCACGTATTTTAAATCTATTCAACTTTCAAATTGCTAATTGGAGTTGAATAGCGGAGCGGTAATAATAATAATTTAACATTTAGGATTTACATAGAAAGTGATCATCTGCGCTTTTATATTATATATATTTATGTTTATGTTCGTGTGTATTTGGAGCGGGAATTCATGTGGATAATCGGGTGGAAAATTTGCTCTTATTTTGGGCATAAATTTAACGCAATATGTGGGGTAACATGAGATACACGCAGGGGTTAACTCCTGGCAGGAATAGAGGATGTGTGTGTGCGCGCTTTTGCACCCTCGAGTGTGATTATTATATAATGGCAAAAGTGGACAGGTTGGATGGATAATGCGGCCGGTGTTGCGAGACCGCGGCTGTTAGCGCCGTCATACACCGACGGACACCCCACCCTCTCCAACCATAGACCCAACATTCTGCATAGACTGTTGTATAATCGATTGGCTACATCATCATCAACCCTAACAGCGTTTTACTAAATAACTACTGCTGACAGTTTTCATATTGACCATGCAAATTCATGTTAACATTTTAAGGTACAAAACGAGTACAAATATTTAGGTATTGAAATGTATCCCAAACCTATATTTAAAAAAAAACAATAATCCAAGTTTAAACTTAGAAAAACTATAAAAAATAACTTTATAAAAAACCGGTTTTCGAATATCATTTTATTCTTTGAAACCGGTTTAAATAAATAAACAAATTTTGAACAAATATTTCAAATATACTAAAAGAAAATTGTGCAATTATGTAAAAAGTGGTACAAGCAAAAATGATTTTTCAGTAATTCACCATCAAAACTTAACTTGATTTTTTTTCATCAAAATTATTAATAAACTAACAATTGACAAAATGAATTAGTAAATCGAATAGTTCGACTAAAAAATCTATATTTTCTTTAAAAAAATCTTAGTTTATAAATAAATCATGTTTTTGTATATTTTTCATATTATGGCATAAAAAAATAATAATTTAAGCCGTGATTGGTGAAATTTGGCCCGCGGGCCAGATAATGCCTATGTATGGGTTTAATTTGGCCCGCTGTAGATTTTAAAATAGTAGTATTGAAATATTCAATTTCAATGTTTAAAAACAGTCATTTAAGGGTTTGTTATTTTTTTTTATATTCAAAATTTATTCCAAATATATTTTCTTAAAAGTTTAAAGATAATTTGTTTATTTAATGATGATGTAATTGCTACAACAACTAAATTATAAAATGAGTTAACAAGTGTTGTATTTTTTTTTGGTGCTGTGATTTATGTGCGACATGTGTAGCTGTGTTCCATTAAGTTTCGAACGTCAATGGTCGAAACCCCAATGGAGAGACATCAATAAATCGTGTTCAATAATGCACTTGCGGTTTGGGATATTCGACACCCTTAATATAACAAGTTCACAAGTGCGTGACCACAACATGTTTACATGTATGCCAATGATCTTTCGGAAAATGCACACATGCCACACATCCACATCAATCCATTCTCCTCATCTCCGATCCGCTCTGATTGCCATCAAAGAGTATAAAGATCAAAACCTAATTGCATTTCGCAGGGTGAAAGTCGCGAACAAAATGAAACGAAGTAAAAAGTGTAGAACGGACTAGAGTATTAAATTCTGCAAATGGCTTTTTAATTCATTAGGTATTCCGATGGTAGAATTATCTCTTCATCAGCGTACGCAGGTATATTTAGAGCGGTTAGATAAAATACCTGTTTCGGGATTCACTGTGAAAGAGAAGCGCGTGTCTGAGAGGGTTCAGCCGTTCACGAGGATTGGATGGAATAATGTCCTGTAATGAGAGCCTCCCGTATTTTTTAATCGTCAAATTTGCCGAGAAATGCACCCGGCGATCCTTCGTCCGGCGACTTGTCACAACCCCAGACGAATTATAATTTAAACATCCTTTCAAAGGACCCTCTCATTTTCGCATCTCCGCAAAATCCTCATCTATGCTGTCATCTTCGCGTCCGGAGGATATGCAAAGCGAACCATTAAAACGTCATTTTCCGTCCTATAAATACTATTCTCCAACACCCAAAAACACTCCAACGTTCCCAGCCAATTATAATCATACCTACTTCTTAAAAACATAAATAACTATCGGAGACAACAATTACTTTTAAAAGTCACCAATTTGATAGCATAATCAACAAAGATATTTACATCAAAGTTAAAATCGTACATTATTTATGTTTTGTAACATTATTTCTTTGTTTTGTAATATATTATTTAAAATTTTAATGTGGCGGATATATCCGCCTTATGTAATTTCAGTTCAAATTGTGATATGTAACATTTAATCTAATAATATTTAATGCTAACTCCCCTAAGCAGTGTTTTGCGAGGATTGAAGGTTATTTAGTAATCGCAATGTGTAAATGTAAATAGTAAACAAGAAGGGATACCTGTATATTAAGTTGTCATTGTTTTAATAAAAACAACTGCCGGTCAAAAACGAGAAGTAAGCAGTCGTCGTCGGTACAAGATGATGACAATTTCAAGGATCAAGAGAGTGAGAATCGATGGATGCAGCTGGTGCGATGTTTTTTGTGCGTTAGAGCAAATTGTTATACAGCAATGTTTCGGAATAAATTATTCATGCGGCGTCCATGTGGTCTTACGTGCTTCGTAGTACGAAAGAAGCATTGTTCTTCTTCGTTGTCCATCCACTCAAACCTAATGTAATTGACGTACATTTCCGTCGCATTCTCGCCGTTCGATACTTATCGATTTTTATCGGATATCATTTACATTGCACAACGCGCGACACAAATAACAATTACATTTAATTACCCATAAAATGAGAAAAAAATCGACTAGTATATTATCGATACAGAAAACACTATTTACGACTATCATTTCTACAACATGTGTTTTATACTTATCTATTTATATATATATATTATTACATAATATAAATATACAAATTAAAAGATTATGTAAATAAAATGAAATGAATAAATTATACAGTATTTTATATAAACCTTTATAGACTTGTTAATATTAATATGATTGCCGAAATTACCGGTAAAATTTTAAGAACAAATACCGGTAATTCGAATAAAAATTAATAAAAAACAAATTATATTTTTACTTTCACGAATGTAGAAAGGACATTTTCTAATGCTAATATTCGAACAAGTCTCAGTAAACAAATTTTAATTTTCAGAAATAATTGGATATTAATATTTAAGTATTAATAAGTATTTTCGAGAGTTTGGTCAGTTACATTAAGAATTGATTTTGTTAATTATTAAATATTAATTATTATAGCCTTAATAGCTTATATAATTATAAAACATGATATAATAGAATGGTTTGAAAAAAATCCTAATTTTTATTACAATATTATTAAATATAATAAAGTTACGTAAACATTCGCGGTTTTCAATTAATAAACTTTCATGTTTTAATTAAATATTTATTGATTAACGTCTTTATAATAATTTAGAAATTATTTTCTTAATTACATAAAAAAAGGTTTTCTGAATTTATTTAGTTTATAATTATTTTTTTAGAATTTATTTTCATTTTGCTTAATTAAAATTTAGTTTGTTTTGTAATTTTCATATTTTATTTACCCGGACTGATTGAAGGCGCAAAATAAAAGAAAATCAAATAATTCCTTTACATGTATTGACTTAAACTATTGATGAAAGTGTAATAAATTTATTTAGAATTTTAAACGTTTATAGTTGTTTTATTTAAAGAAATATAACAAATTATTCTTCAACTCTAAAATAAGTATATTATATAATTGCAATATTTGTGAGTTATTTATAGCAAAGAATGATTTTTTTAAAATAAACTTATTAGCAATTAGTATTTGAGTAAACTCAATGGGTATCATAAGAAATAACGTAATTATCTTAAGAAAGTTTGATAATATGTATTAATTACATAAGATATTTTTATTGTTGTTGTTGGTTTATACCTACCTACGAGACTTTGTAGCATGATGTATCTTTGCAAGGATCTCCGGAGATTCAGGAAACTATAAGGATGATAGTATTATATATATTTTTTGTTGTAGATTGGTGATCAGATGGGTAGATGATGATAAGACGCGGGTGCGTTTATTTGATTGGGGCACGTGCCGAAAAACGCAACAAATTTATGGATCTGCACGGCATTTTTAAATGGCCACATGCTGGGAGAACAAGTGCTATAGTTTTTCACGTGAATTAGTGGCTGAAGGATGATGGGTCATCGGTCTGCCCGAAATCGATTTGCATGGAGTTATTAACTTTTTCGGGGCGAACGTTTTAATCCCGAGCGAGGATAGCGATCTGCTTAATTAAGGCTCTTCATTCTCATTCCTTCCTACCATACTATCGTCCGTCCTTCTTCCATCCTTCGATCCTTCCATCCATCGGCTTTAGTGTTAGGTTACAGATAGATCATCCTTCCTTTCAACCGTCCTGCGGCGTCTGCGCATGACGGCCCGTGCCGCAGGACACATGCACGCGCCGTCAGCTCGGAGGTGCTATTATGTCGCTATTGGCCCATCTGCCGCTCATCCTGTCCGCCCATTGGACGCTCGTGCCCTTCGCCTCACCACATTGGTCGCACTTCCTTTCAACGCTACCGCATCATCCTGACTCACGGTCATGCACAGTCTGCAGTTGGGCGATTTTCGTAAATACTTTACGTAACAGAAAATATGCTAAACTCTGTAACAATTTCAATAAATTAAATTCCACAATTATTAAACCAATATTTCAACAAATTATAGACCTAATAATAATTAATAATTAACAATTTACTTACATAATTAATACTTATAAACTATTATTTCTATTAATATATACAACATAAATTACAATATAATTCTCATATAAATTATTTATTACAAAAATATATTTAAATCATTTTACTGAAAGCATGCAAGAAAGATAATCACAAATTAAAATTGAAAATTTAGTAATAAGGATTTTCAGTAATGAGGATTTTCTCAACTTCAATTTCACTTCTAATTTATATTATTTCCTTAGTTGGTTATTGAATAATTTTAACTTATTTAAAAATATAAATAACTGTAAACTTTGCATTTTTTCACCATTTTTGCCTAAAAACCATATAAACAATTCAACTACAATTAATTATATTTTTGCACTACAAACAGAATTTAACTACTGAAAAACAAATAAATTTAATTCAAAATTAATCAAAATTTGAAAATAATATATTTTTGTTTCTTATTTTTTTAATTTTCAGTAATTTAAATAATCCAATTTGATTTTAATTAAAAATTATTATGTAATTTATATTATTTATTATTAATTTTGAAAAATTATCATTGATAAAATTGCAATCGAATTATTATATTGTTATTATGTAAGATAAACCAATTAAATGTTGCGTTTATAGCGAGAAAATGTCTACGAATTTGATTGGTTATAGCGTCGATACTATATAGATATAGTCAGGACTGTGGGACGAAGGTATGGGTGCGCGACTGCAGACTACAGTTGGCCGACTGCGGGGCGGGTTTTCGACCCTTCGGCATGAAGAAGTCTCGCTGTTAACGCCAGTAGCACCGTGTGATCCTTGAGCGCTGTGTCCTCCGCAAGGAACTAGTGGTGCCCGTCACGCTGCCAGGACTATAACGAAACGCTTACAGCACACAACAAAACACGCGCATACCGAAACCGCACGCACCACCCACAACCCCTAAGGTTAGTCACATTATTCTCTAAACATTTATTACATAATTATTCACATTTTATGACTCTTTTCTATTTGTACTTGAATATTATACAACTTATATTAACAAAACAACAATCAATAATATCGTGCTCCAAATTTTAGATTAATAAATATTCTATAAATTTATATAATCATAAACTTTATAGTTTATCTTTAAAATAAATTAATTGCTGATTAAAAGTACAATTAAGAAACTTATGAAAACTAAAAGTAACTAAATATTTTATACTGAAAGGCGAATTCAAAGTAAATTATTTTAATACTTAAATAATACTTTTTCAACATTCCACAACTTGAAACAAATATTTATAATAAAATTTAAGGGTTAGAATTTTAAGTATCATAAAATGTATTAAAGAGCAGCAAAGCAAATCTGTCAAATAAAATTAATTATAATCTAGATATTTTACAAAATTTGAATAAAATTAATAAAAGGTAAATTGTACTTTTTCTATACATGAATATTAGTTATTCCATAACATTAAACAATTTTTAAAAAAAAATATAATAAACAAACAATTAATTTGTTTAAAAAAAAATAAAGATTTGATGCGTTTAGAGTTATTAGTGAATCATTGTTTTGATGTAGATCGCGTTTTTGCAACGGATGAAGCTGTAAAACGAGCATAAACATAACAATTATTTCAATTAATGTAAATTAGTATGTGTTTAATTAGTAACGAGGAGATAATTCCAATAATTACCTGTTATATTCTAATAGGCGCTATTTGAGTACTGCGACACGTAATTAAACGATGCTTTATCTTCAGTTAATAAAAACATTTTCTTTTTAATTAATTTTCAACTTAATTAATAAAAATATAAATTTAATTTATATTTAATTTAATTTATTATAATATATAATATATAATATATAATTCGACAAACTTTGTTTAGTTAGAAAGTTTCTTAATTGCACTTTTTCTATTTTCAATAATTGTTTTAATTAATAAATTACAGAAAACAATTTATAAATTGTAGCAAATTGAAAAATGTATATGAATTTAACACTTTTTTTTAAAGGTTAATTTATAAAAAAATTCTTATTAATTATGTAACAATTAAATAATAAAGTCTGTATTATTATTTTTCGAGATAAAATTTTGAAACAATTGAAGCGTCCAGTGATGGGCAGATGTTTGTTAGGAAAGCACACGCAAAAACAAAACCAAAAAAAAACATATATATAGGAGGAATAATGAGAGGAATAAGGATAGTAGGTTGCAGCACGAATTTGATAATTTGTACCAATTAAGCCGAGCCATTTTTGCCTACATTTTTCCCATGCACTTATTATTGAACAAATACGGAATTACTATTATTACGAAAATAATGACATGATCCTCGATGTTTCTGTATTTTTTTTATTGTTGTTTTTGTTATTTTCTTCTCTTAAAAACAATTAGTTTAATTACGAATATTATAGTAACATTTTTGAGAATACCACATAGTTAATACAAAAATGGTTCTTTTATTTACGTTTTTACGCAATAAAATTAATTAATTAATTATTTATTTATAATTTATTATTATTTTATTAAAAATATGAGCAATTAATCTAAATATGAAGATTATAAATGTCCGATTTGTTTGAATAATGCATTTTTGCATTTGCTTTATCAAACTGTTTAAAGTGTACAAATTAATGATTTATATTGATGCGGGCGGTCAGTAGCCGATTGCTAATGATTACAATTATATATTTATATTTACCTTTGTATACTTTTTACTTTTGTATAAATATTAGAATAACCGTTATTATGATTGAATACGTTATTATTGAGACTTTTCATTTTGTAAAAGTTTAAATTTGAATTTGGAATTGTTTAATTTTTTACAATTCTTCCTATAATTTCTCGGGAATTTCACGTTTGTCGTAAACAAAAATAAAATCGTTAAATTTAAATAATTGTATTGGATGTAATAATATCATTTACGCTTAAATCTTCCGTTATTTTATTTAAGTGATTACGTAATATATTATTTGTAATTTCCGGTGAAAGAGATCCGTTTATTATTTAAAATCTGTTAATATATGTAAGCATTATACGGTTTGTGTCTGATTATGTGTGTTAAAAATTGCGTAATTAAATGTAAGTTGTTGGTAGTTGTGGTGTGATTGATTGCGGACAATTAATTTGAAATAACAAATGAGCAAAGGTTGCATTGATTCTGTCCGTCACGTAAGGTTAAGTCTGGGATTGAGTACAAAAACAAAGAATGTTGCGAATAAATAACGATGATTTGTCCACGTAATCGACTTCACCATTTGTTGGACCTAATTATGCAAATATGAGAAACAACAATAAATGGAGAGTTATTAAGAACCGTCAGCGAAGGTGGATATCAGGTTAACCACGATTACAAACATCAGAGGAACGCAAAGGAAAGAAGTGAGCAGTTAAGGGTGGTTTTCGCGTGCGCGCGCTTTGGTTTAAATTAGGTTTAAAATGAAGGGTGTTTTAGGGGCACGACATTAGTCACAGGATACACACGTTCGTTCGTATGTAATAATAAGCAATGCTCATTCTCTCCCGATTTGCAAATTATCCGGCGCTCTTGCAGCGAGCTTATCCATCGCATACATCTTAAAATATGCGTGGCATTTGCATAAACATCCATTTAATTAATTCTGTTATGCTTTTTCCACCGGGATTGCATATATGGGTCTCAGGAACGGCACAAGTAATTGCCTTTGAACGTTGCGTAAAACGCGCAAAAATTCCGCGTTGTTTCCGATAAGAAACCTTTCACTGATTCCCTTCCGACCATCCACAATATCCCAACTATTCGCAGACCTCAAATAACCAACAGTTTTCCAATATCCAGTTAAGTACCTGCAAAAATGATCAGAATTTCTGACGGCCTCTTTCATCTTACCATTTAAATCATTGTCTGTTATTAGTTATTAAATTAATTAATTAATTAAATTTATTATTATTTTTTTCGCAATAGTTATTATTTGTTAACAATAATTTATGTTATGTTTTTACTTGATTATGTTCCCTTTTTACTGAAATTCAAAAAATTGTATAAAACCAAATCATAGATTTTGTTACGTAAAATCGTGTAAAAAAGTAAATCGATAGATTTATATTAAAGATCTATTAAAGATTTTAAGAAAACGAACATTTTTTCAAAATTTGTACAAATATATTCGCAATAATTAATAATAATTTTAAGAAAACTATCATAGTTTAGCATTTTTTAAAATTTCAACAAAAAATAAAAAAACATTTGCAATAGTTATTAACAATAATTTAAAATAAGTTTTTTGAGATTATGTTCCCTTTTTTACTGAAAATTTTCCTCAGAAAATAGTGTAAATAGAAATCGTGGATTTTGTTAAATAAAATTTTAAAAAATATATTTGTAATAGTTATTAATAATAATTTAAAATTAAAAACAGATTTATGTATTTTATACTGAAAATAATTTCCTCAGAAAATCATTTAAATCATGAATTTTGTTACGTAAAAAAGTACCATGTAAATCTGTAGATTTCCATTAAAGATCCATTACAAATTTTCATTTTAAAAATATATTTTTTAAGAAAACAAACATATTTTAGCGTTTTTTCAAAATTTATGCAATAAACTGAAAAAATATTTGTATATTCTATCTAACTATAACATATCTAATATATCCTTTACACATGAGTCACTAGTTGTTTCAGACAGAGCTATCCAACTTCATTGGCAGAGGTTATGAATATAATGCTATCAAAATACGTCGCAACATTGAAAATATATCCTTGAAAAATCTCTATCTGGATTTTAGTTATAACCCAGATTTTCTCATTTTTTGAAATTAGTCTAAATATATTTTGGTAATTTTTTGATGAATTTGAAAAACTATAATTTTTTTTTTGGTCACAAGTTACATACGTTTTTTAATTTAATTAATCAATACAACTAACGCTAATTACATGATTAAATATGTAAATGAAAGATAAAAGTAATTGTTTGTCAATGAGATAAATTTCTGATATTTAATCCAAGTTGTTAAAGTTAATAAAATGAAGTGTGTATTTTAATTGAAAAAATCATCTTGGAAAAGTTAAGAATGAAAAAAATCTGCAATTTGGAAGATGATTATTGTGGAAAGGAAGTGGAAGCGGTTTCACTTTCGGTCGCAACGTGCGATCAGCAAAATCGTAAATATTAAAACGTTAAAAGAAAGCGACGTTTATGCCCGACATTAAATATTGCCGCAAAAATTAATTCTGGCCCTGTATCAATAATACCGAACTCCCCAATACGAATTCCCTACAGGTGCAAGTCAATACCGATCGTAAATCAACGATGTGTGCCGTACGCAACACACAATTCCCTGCTTGCATCTTACCTTTATTGATTGATATTTATTACCGCAATATCATTCAATTACATCCATTCGAACCTGTTATCGAGCTTCAAGATTTTACTCATTTAAATTAATTTTCATTTACAAATTAATTACATTTACACAACAACCAATTCTTATCGCACAATAAATTATTACTTTATTTATTCTTGTTTTTTTACATCCAATAATTCAATACTTAATTAATTATTTAAAATAATATAATTATGATCCATTGATTTATTACTTCTCTTTACAAAAACATGTATTAACGAATTATATAAAAGAGCAGTCAATAAAATTATTTATAATTTAGTGGAAACTTTCCATTTCTAAATCTTAATCATTACATTAAAGTATGGAATAAAATAGAAATATAATTACTATTTAAATTATAAGTTATTATTGTTTACATGTGCAATTTATTTTTTTAATGTCTGTTTTTAGATGTAGAATATTATGTAAATGAAAGTAGTGATATTGTTAATTTAATTGCACGTTTTTCGGACTCGATGTTGGTATGGGTTTCGTGAAATGATGGGGAGGCAAGGTAATAATTCATAAATTATAGTGATGTATACCGTTGGGTTCCGATGATTATCGAAGGTTAAGTAAATATCAATCATAACAGAAAATCGGTGAGCGGCCTTTCGATACACGTCCGTCTCTCTGTCATCGAGGGGAAGCACATAAATAATTCAGTTATTGAAATGTCCACTACTAAAACGGCTACTGGGTGGCTTCATTACCTAACCAACAGTTCCGAATCCTTTCTTTCTCTATCCCACGTATGAATTACCCAAATTATAACCAATTAAAACAATGCTAAATTAAATGCTTAAATCAACGCTAATTAATCAATCTGAGAAGGTAAAAAATAATTCACCTTTTTTTGTCTTTATATTTATTCTTTTCACGAATTTACTGGACAACGATAGACATTTGAAAATATGCATATAGTTATTTTACAAATTATGGCGGATATATTCGCCACTCGTTCGCAAAGATTTAATATACTTTTTTTTGCATACATACGTACAAACATCTTTAAAATCATGTTAATGGATCCAAACTTACGTAATATAATATTTTATGGAAGGTTTATATTTACCTACATTTCGATTCATGTTGAATAGATTTGAAAATAATTTCCAAAAAACATTCATTTTCTCTTCTCTACTGAAGTTATCTCATTGTTGGCAAAAGTCCTTCAAGTTTTGAAAAGTTTTTGTTAAATATTATTTATTAGAATTTAGTCTGAGTTTCGAACTTACCACTGACTTTCTTCTTTTGTAATAGAGCAACAAATGTTAAGAATCCTTAATCCTTTTACTTACTGCATTTTTGTTATAAAAATTTATATTATTGCAGTAAAAATTTATAAATGTCATTTTGTTTGTAAACAAAATGTTGCCAACCAATATAATAAAATTATTATAAACGTACATTTGTATGAAATTACCAACCGGTGAATAATTATTGTTAATGTAAATAGAATTGCATAAGCGAATTACTTTTTATCGTTACAAAATTTAATTGATTGAAACTATTATTTTTTAACACTTTCTGATATATTTTATTTTTAATTTGATTTGTATGTAATATGTAATTAAGAGATGTTAATTTATTTGACGATAAAGGTAATGAGTGCGTCGTGACGAATAAATAACTCAAAAAAAAAATATGAATAGAAAATCAAGAGAAAAATAAACGCAAAATAGGTAAGGAAGGGTGTGTAATTAGGTTTCGATGCGTGATGTTGGGTGGACGGAAATCGTGTGCGAGCGTACGAATAAATTAATACGGTTATTTGCGTTAAAAATATCAAAATGTTCATTAAAAATGAGCCGAGGGTGAATTTATAATCGCGTAATGTCACATTGCGAGTGCGCGCCTTTTTCCAATCCCTCCACCCTCACCGCCTCCTTCGTACCCGCCGCCGCCACAGCCGCCTCTCGATGCGTGATCAAAGATGCAAATGTGTTTTAACTACCAGAATAATTTGGCCTGAACACGTCGCGCTCATGATTTTGATTTACATTAATTCCATATTTTTCAACGTATAACATGATCGATATTAAAATATGTTACGCTCACAACGCTTTTATACATACCCATATGACAAGTTTACTGTTACTTAGTTTCTATTGTACCATATCTTTTCTGACCATTATCATAGTATCTTCTACTTTTTTTTAGTTTAGTTAAATATTTTAATTTAGTTGATTTTGTAAATGTTAAGGCGGATATATTCGCCGTTTGTTCGCAAAAACTTATATCAGTAATTTTTAAAATTTATACTTAAATAAAATATTAAACTTCTTCCATTCGAACCAAATTTCAAAACGGAATTGATTCCAAATTATATCCAAGAAGGTCTAATCTGTAGAATAATTATTTTTAATTGAGAGATACTAAATAATTAACTCAGAAAATTTATTTTAATTACCAGTTAGGTTTAAATAAATTAATGCGAAACATAATTGAATGGTATATTTTTTTAAACAATCTTGTTTTTTTTCATAAAAAATGTTATACTTGCAATTAAAAACGTTTATAAATATCCTTCAAAAGTTGTTGATATATGGTTTACGGTTCTATTTAGAAAGGGTTATAATTAGTAAATTTAGGTACGGTTTCAGGGTTCGGACAGGCGATTACAATGGGTCTGATTTTTTTTTGTCGTTGCGTTGCTGTGATAAGGGTGGTAGTTACGTGGCGTGGAGGGTGGAAAAATCATAATTGCTAATATTGAATGTTTTTTGCGTGCGTGGCGTGTAAAATAAAGCAGTGCACATGTGAACAGCGCTTAATTCGCTTAATCGAGCCCACCTAGGCGACATTTACATCTCGAAAAGTCCGCTAACGACCGCACGTCACGCTTCCCGCCATAATTTAAACATCGTATATCCACCGTAGTACGCACAAAGAACTTCACATAACATAATCGTAAGCTCTTCTCTAAGTGGTCAAAAGGTGATCATCCGAAGTGGTTTTCGAGGTTGAGACCCTTGGGTTACTATACCTTTTTAATTGGTCTATCGGTCTGCGTAGCTGCTGCGGCCGTCCAAAGAAATTGCAACTGCAATGCCGTTCGCATACAAATTAGTTGCTACGGCAACGATATCACCTGGTGTAATAAAATCCCTCTCATCATCTCCCCCTACCGCAAAAATTACGTACTAATGCAATTTATTTATGCATTTCTCTAGTGTTTTTCTTTTTCTTGCGTTTTGGTTTTAGGTTTGGGTTTTTCGGA
The DNA here is from genome assembly GCA_963457615.1 of Nicrophorus investigator. Classification (NCBI taxonomy): domain Eukaryota; kingdom Metazoa; phylum Arthropoda; class Insecta; order Coleoptera; family Silphidae; genus Nicrophorus; species Nicrophorus investigator. The sequence goes on from OY735141.1 coordinate 27,569,549, forward strand.
TCCGGGCGAATCTGGCTCGTTACTTAATTTATTGGCCAATTATCCTGCGAGCATTATTTATGTTAACATGAATCCTTTTCTGGTTACAGATTGCCGGCGATTAATCCCTCAAAATGCCACATACTGGTGAGTAATTCGTAATTTATTACATCGCAAATTGCATGGAATTACGTGTAAATACGATACATCATTTTTTGCGCTCAATTATGCATTTACGGAATGCACAAGTACACGTGTTCGGAGGACGATTACCACTCGCATTATCCTCAAGCCCGAAACAACCAACTGCCATCCAATAATAATGCAAAACACCGGACCTCGAATATGTGTACGTACGTGTCCATACGCTTGTACGTATGAATGTATGCAAAACAGCCCAAAATTATTCAATAAAACTTTAATTTATGATCGGATCCTTTTTCAACGTGATAAATTGTTTCCTACAGGAGGTTCCAGCCACCGGCCAAAAAAATCTCCACCAGAAAAAAAATCAAAAACATTACTTATTTAAAAAAAAAACTGACACATTATTTGTGGCGCCATCTACTAATAATTTAGTAACTATAAATTATTTGCATTTGTTAAAATTAATAATGATTGTATTGCGTAATTAGTTAATGTGGATGTGTAATTGTGCATAATAATGCAGAGAAATTGTAGGACAAAAACAAGGTGAAATTTATGAGATCCGAGGAGGGCGATGATAATGCAGTATTAATGATACCGAATTAGGTGCAGAAATTGCATATCCTTCGGGTATAATGCATTCAATTCGAGCGAAAATGTGTTATTAATTATTTCCCTTTTCGCGAAAGCAAACGATTTTCGGAATAAAAGAAAATAATTGAAAGAAGATAAAAACAAAAATGTAAAGAAAGAGATGCCGATCGTGCAGATGTCCTGATCGAAGTTGAAGATCGAATGGTTGGTAGTCGGATTCAAATTCCGCATAAATATTTATTTGGTGTAGGCATTACACGAGATCATATACATATTACGATTCCGCTCATTTTCGTTTTCCCTTGGACTCACTTAATGCAGCAGCAGGATGATTCCGGTAATTGGATGAATGATGCTCGTCCATACATATGTATGATGAATGTTTGAATGATGGGTACGACTGTACCCAAGGTAGATGGATGCGATGGATGGATGGATGGAAAGGCCTAAGAAGAGTACACGAAAAAAGAAAAACTAGTTTACCTTGCCTCTCTACCAACGGTCACGGTCGAACCTGAAACAATTGGTAGAAAGAGGAGAGGAGTGGAGTTCAGGATTATCCGAATGACGAGAGTGCGTGCAAATTGCTAAAGCAACAAAAAAATAATAAAGGATGAACAGACCGAATTGCCAATGCGTTCTCTTCTCTTTCTGACTCATTTGAAGAACGGACAGACCAAGAAGTTATTTAGAGGAGGTGAAAGATCAAGCATATAAACTGGCTTTAAATGAAGTCACTTATTATGGACTTCTTGTAGTGAGAAAACCGTATCGCTGTAAATTATACCACACTTATAATGGCCACTTATTTATATAGACTCGCCTTCGATCATAAACAACGGATTTCAAACGCATCCAGAGCTCAAGATTGGTTTGGCGCTAATGAAAACGCCAACATTAATTGAAGTTCCGACGCTTCCAATGCGCACTCATTTATTTATACATTCCTACCATTAATGCAGCAGCCAAAGACTTTAAACATTTTACGCCACCTATGAACAATAGTTTTAAATATTTGTATTATGAAATATTAATTGAAATTGGTAAATAAATCTAAATATATTTCTGTTTTACATACAATTACTAACGAACAACAAAACTTTATCAAAAACAAAGATTTTTATAAACTCTCCTAGAGACGCATTTGACAATGACATTTGACAGTTCCATTTCGTATGCATCAAAAATAATAAATAAATTTGGTTGAATTAGAATTGTTTGTTTCCTAGCAACGAACTAACTAAATTATTTTTTTGATCTGTCAAGTGTCAAAACTGTCATATAACAATCGAAGATTTAACATTTTTTTTATTATTAAATTTCAATAATATAATAAGGTTTTATTATTTTTAATATTGCAATTGGATATTAAATATTAGGAATTGTTTGAGGAAATAGAGCAATAAATATGAATGCAGAACGATCTCTCAACCCCGTGGAAAACGTTTATTCCAGTAAGGGTAAATACTGCGAGCATGCGAAACGTCCATTATATAAGGTAGATGTACTTTCTTGGATAACGAAAAGCTAAAAAAAAATTAAGAATACATTCTATATTTAAGCAAAAAAAAAATCCAACGATAACAAACAATTCGCATTCAAGATTACACAATATTTTCAATTCATTTTTTTTTTATTAATTTCTATTATTTTTTGGTATTTTATTAATTTAAATTTTTGTTATTCAAACATAAAGATTTTAATTATTGAAATTAATAAGATTTGTTTTTATAAGTTTTCATAGAAAAGTAAGTTTGAATTGAATTTAGCAGTTATTTCAAGGTTATTAAATATTAATTAATGTTGGCTTTGGGCGAAACAAAAAAAAATGCACGTTGTTTGTATTTTTTTGTTTTCTACTTCAAATTACTGCAAAGGTGATGTATAAAAAATGACAATACACAGTCGGTTGAAGATGGTTATCGGAGATGGTCGTAATTTTGTGTCTTTTTGGGAAATTCGTATCGCGTGTTTAGTTCTTGAAGCGGCGTTCTACTATTTCATGGTTGAAGAGGGTCAGGTAATTTCGCTAATGCGGCAGTAAAACGTCCGTGCTTCCAGCTGGTCCGAAGAAGAGAAGAGGTAACTACTAACAGTCAAAAAAGTGACACTCCGACGAAAACACTGCACAGGTGTAACTTGATTTGTAAATAATTGACGTTCACATTCCGAAATTCATCAAAAGTTTAAACCAACATAGAAAATATTTTTATGAATGAACGAGATCATCAGTGGGAGTCATACAGCACCTGTGCATGGTAAATTAACTACCATCGACAGTTTACCTTTGGTAAAAGCACGTAACTCTTCGTCTTCGCGTCCCCTCGTCGCCCATTGTTCCCTTCCGTCGAAGACTTCCTGCAATTATTTGCATGCCTTTAATCATCCTTTATTTATTTTCTCCTCACTTTTTTTCATTTAATTAAAACGCATGTGGGTTCTTTATTAAAAGAAAATAAAAAGAAAACCAACGACAATATGAACGTTATATTTATAAAATATAAATAAATTTCGTCCGTTTGTAAACGTATTCTTTTTTGAACGAAACATACGATTTCCTGTCCGGACATATCCTGCCTTGATATTGGAAATCAATTAGCTCCATCTTCTGATTGCATCGAAATTCCCATGCCCAAAATGTAAACCAGACCAGATAAGTTCACCACTTCCTTTACTCTTTTATATTTATTTATATTCACTTTGACTCATCCAATTTACCCAATAAAACCTGTATCCTTAAAAACTACACCACAAAAATACATCACCTTTCGATTCATTCATTTGCTAAAATGAAAACTTTTTTTTATAAAAACCGGTTTTTCAAAACTGACAAACCTAACTTTAATAAACTACATAAATTAGTTTATAATAGTTCTATTTTCATAATATAATTTTTTATTTTAAAATTGATTTCTCAGCTACACTATTATATGCAAATTTTATATCAGCATGTAGAAAAAATGAACTGAAACTTAAAGGATTAATTAATCATTGCGGTAATTGCATTTTGCACATTCATCAAGACATCCATGATCATGCAAAGTAATTTCAATTTAGACGGGAGCAATTAATTATACAAATTGTCTTAGAAGTTTGAAAATTTTACTTGAAAAATTAATTTAGTTTTAATTAATTTCAGTTAGACTGTAAGTGGTATTTCTTGCTATTAACGCATGTCGATGAATATAATACTTGTTGTTAAACAAAATTTAATAACTAATGATGGAAATGTTATTATTGTTGGCGACGAATGGCATTTATGTAACCAAAAGTTACCAAATATTTATTTATAAAATTATATGTAATAAATAGCCTAACGATTATGAAAAAATAATAAACAAATTTTATAACAAAAATGATTCAATAAAATTAAATATTATTAGATTTATTTCGGAAACAGCCGTGAATAATTGTAATATTAGTTATTTTTGTTTTAATTAAATTTAAGTTGGCACTATTGCTGTTTAAAATATTAGATAGTCTTTTGTCAATGATGTTTGACGTTAATAAAGTTTTTTGTGTGTAATTAATAAATATTTATTATATTTTTGTTAAGCAAGAACGAAAAATGTTTTCATTAAAAGGAGTAATGATGGTTTAGGTGAGATCATTTAATGTAATATTTCTAATTGTACTTGTTATTATAGAAATTTCAGTGATTGAAAATATGGGTTGGAGCAATGTTGCTGGATAAGGTAAATAGTTTGAATTAGTGGTAATTGTATTGATGATTATGGGATATGCGTGCAAGGTAAAGAATCTTCACCTGTCGAAGGAGAAATGATTTGAGTATCCCCAAAAAAAGAGGACGTCCCTCCTGCTGCATTATTACCCACATTATCCTGTGCGAATGTCCGTATGTTCACGTGCGGATGCAGGACGATGTCTTTTTGTTTGGGCTGTCGCTTTGCATATCCGATCGATGCTCGAAATTTATTCAAATTAATTGGCCGGAATTCGCGTCTGGTTTTGTCTTGGCATGTTGTGCTGTCGGTGGTGTGGTGGTGTGTCGTTAAAGGAGAACCTAACCAGACGAACCAGTTTGAGCACCTTTTAATTACGGAATCGCGATGCGACGCGAACGGCAGAAGTCGGCGTCGGTAAGAAGGCATGAATGGAGGTAATTACACGTAAGCACATACGCGCGAAACTGATTTGTAACCTGGACAGGAGGAATTATATATATTAATAACACAACACAGGAAACGTGTGTAGTATTATAATTTTTAATGCGCATAAAGTATGGTGATTAGGGACAATCGGGCGGTAATATCCTGGCACTTTGTTGAAATGCAAATTCTGTTAGCCCCTATGAATATGATTTCTTGGCCTCGTTTTTCTCTCGGTACTCCTTAAAGTCCTTGGTCCTTAGTCTTCGCTGTTGCTTGTTGCAGGTCAAGCTGGGGTCAATCAGTTGGGCGGCGTCTTCGTCAACGGACGTCCTTTACCAGATTGCGTGCGTAGGCGGATCGTCGAATTAGCCCTTCTAGGAGTCCGGCCCTGCGACATCTCCAGGCAGCTGCTCGTCTCACATGGATGCGTCTCCAAGATCCTCACCAGGTTCTATGAAACAGGCTCCATTCGACCCGGATCCATCGGAGGTTCCAAAACAAAGGTATCTTGCACAATACAATTCTATAATACATACATAATTATTTACAACAATTTCACCCAACTTACGTACAAATTTCCATACGAACGTACAATTATATCAATTATTACTTTTACAGTAAAAATCATATTTAACAATTTCAGTATACGTTCTTTCATGGTAAACCTTAATCTTCTATAACATCGTATAAATTCAGTTGTTATGGTTTCTAAGAGAAATACCAGAAAATAAACTAAACTTCTAAACATTTCTACTAAATTTAATAAGGTGATAGAATTATTGCATTCAAATATAAAAAGGATATAAAATTTTAGAACATTTAAATTTGTATACTAAAATTACTTAAAAAATGAATGAAATATTTTATTGAATTTGTAGTTTACATTACAACAATATTATCTGTCCTATAGAGGTTTAAATTTTATGTTGTTTTCTTTTTGCGACAATTGTATCTAGGATCAAATATGATCGTGACAGGTGATGATAGATGACAGGTGACAGCGTTCGCTCGTCCTGATTGCGTTTAATAGCGGAGCACACTTGCCGACACTGTTTACATAACACTGATTGCGCGCCCGTTAAATTATTAATAACGGAGGATTTGATCCTGCGGAATGGGCGCACCAGGCGTTAAAATTCACACGGCTCTCTCTCGCTACACGAAGCCTTGGATGTCTGCTTTTTTATTACGCTACCCTCTGTGTTTATGCCCGATGCTGCTCATTTATAGCATTATAGCAATAGCGATGATGATAATGATGAACCGAATGAAAGCACCGCATTTATCGCTAATGGCCACGTCCACAGCTCTCATTACATGCACATAAAACACAAAGCAAACCAAATACGCGCGTTCCCCTCTGATTGAAATCACCGACAACTATATACAGGGTGTACCAAAATTATTTACATATTAAAATTACATAACATATTAATATGTCGTAAAGCGAAAAGATAAAAATTTCTTCAAATTCTTATTTAAAGAAAAATAATAATTAGTTATTTTTATAAAATATGCTTAAAAAGTAATGGGAGATGTTTAATTGATGATATTAGATTTTTATATAAGAAATAATTTAATCAAAAAACATTAAACAAAAAAAATGCCATTAATTTATTAAAAAATATAAATATTATTAGTATTTAGAGGAAAAAAACTACGGTCTTTAAATTATTTTTATTATTAGTTCTATCATTATTATATAGAAAGTAAGAAATTTAAATAAATTAAATGTATAAGAAATTTGAATACTTAATTAAGAATTTATGTTAAAATTCTGTAGAAATCTGTAAAAAAATAATAGATTAAAATTACTTTTGTTGTTGGAGGGTAAAAGCAAGAAGTGTTGTTGTTTGCATTGTCTTTTTGAGTATAAATAATTCTCGTAATCGCACCGAAATGGTGTATCCAAACACCATTATGATCCGCGTTCTCGATAGAAATGTTTATCCAATTAGTGGACAGGCAATATATCATGGAACGTTGGAAAGTAATTTGGGCTTCGATCGCAATCATTAAAGACACATATATGAAAAATTTACGGTGAGCACGATTACGATCTGGCCATTGTCATTTGTTGGCTTCTTCTTTCGCCTCTTCCTCCCGATGCTTAGTTTGTACATGGTATAAATAAAGTAAAATGGCGGAAAGCGGCTTCCGATGATACCGGACTAAAGATAGCGTAGTGAGCATGGTGTAATTACTGCTGTAATAATATCATGTCCGAGGCATGTCAAGTGTTCTAAGCCGGCGGTTGGCGGAAGCATCCTCTGATGAAGCACCCCGATATTTATTATATCCGAGGGTTGTGTCACTACAAACACCGGGCTAATGTGCCAACGACACGCGCCTTCCCTTCCCACCAACCCCTCTTTACAACCACCAAAGCCCCGCCACTTCACCTTCAAAGACCGGTCGTAAAGATCAACCCATCAACTAACCGCTTTTCTGCATTTAATTAATCCAATTCCTTCCGCCTCCTCATCATCTCCATTCCATCATCTTAATAACTCCTTATTTTATTCTTTTATCCATATCTCAAATTATTATTTATCTCCATAACTCCTTGTTTCTTTTCAATCAATTATCCAAAATACTCTTTTCTTCTGTCATCTGGATAATCAGTCTGGCATTGTACGTTTCATTTTTTCTTGTTTTTTTTTTTACTAACTACAACATCGTGTACTGTCCGCGTCACGCAATGTTCCTCCTAATAAGCTAGGTGACATTTATTTACTTGAACAAACAGAAAGGTTTCTAGTTTTACACGAAACGCAATTATCCGCTATCCCGCGGGAAGCGACGGTCGGAATTGGCCTGTCCCCAACGTCCTACGAAACACCACCAATTATATACCCATGCGGATGATTGCGAGGAAATATGGATTTACACTGTTTTATTTATACGCAATCGTTTCAATGCTAACAAACAACCACAAGACCTTCAACTTTTCAAATAAAATTTGATTACTTTGATAATTAATGATAATTTTTTCAATTTCCTTCTAATATTTATTTCCTATTTCAAGTGATATTAAAGCAGCAATAGTTTGATTCAAATATTGAGAAATTTAAGATCAAAATACTGTTTTTTTTCTGGTTCCTAAGAAGGTGCAAAGCAAAATTGACGACAGGAAAAGTTGTAATGGGCAAAACAAAATTTTGGCACGTTTCGTGTTAAAATTGGTGCGATTAGTTTAATTTTGGGTTTCAGTTGTCAGGCAGGTTTTGGAAATCGGAACTAAAATAGCAGATCTCATTGAAGAGAAGAAGCGTGTGCAAAGCTATTATCCAAGGTGGCGTGCCAACTTAAGTTGTTAATGAAATCGCGAAAAGAAACGTTTATTTAAAGTGCTTATTTTTACCAGGTGTCCTGTCCTAATTTCGATCTATTAAGGTCTACTGATTAGGTTTGATACCCGGAGTATGTCGAAGGCAGTCGGTCGGATCGAATCTCATATCTGCAATTAATTCAGGCGATGCCCATTATCTTGCAGCAAGTTGCGACGCCGACGGTAGTCAAGAAGATCTTGAGGTTCAAGCAGGAAAATCCTGGGATGTTCGCATGGGAGATACGGGAGCAGCTCGTCTCGCAGAGAGTCTGCGAACCTCATAACATCCCTTCCGTCAGTTCGGTCAACAGGATCTTGAGGAACAGCGGAGCTTGGCCTGATCCACCTGAACTCTTACATCATCATAGGCACACTCAACATACAGGTAAGATCCTAAATAAAATCCTAACATATCAATTTTATGATTACAAAATTGAAATTTTGAATTTAATAATTACAACATTTGAATAATTAAATGAAATATGATTGAGAATTAATTAATGATAGTCACGATTTGTATTAATTTTTAGTTAGTTAAAATGTAATAAAATTGACCTGATTCGTTAATTACGTTTTGTGTTGTGCGGAAATAATTATTCGTTGTAATTACGGTAGTCGTGTACACGAAGCGCATTGTCCCAATCCTCACATAAAAATTGTAACTTTCTCCGTTGGAATTACCCTGTTTCGAAGTGGTCCGGGAACGAGGATTGCCCAAAACGTTTGACTCATTACTTTTATGTAAGTATCCACATACAAGTGATAATTGTCGCAATAAAGTTTCTATCCGAATCGTAAAAAATGTTTTAATTAAAATAACACCGGAGAAACATGCAATAAATAACAGGAGCTAATTGACACGTTTATTAAATAAGATGAAATAATGAAGTCCCGTCGTTCCGCAATTAAATCGTTCATATAATAAATATATCGAAATTGAAATCGACGAATGCGTGTGGAATGCGTATTAATTAGATTCTGCTCCTCTTACTCCTCCACCCCGTGGTTTCTTCAAAATCGTGAGAATTGGGGAACCTAATGAAGACGTCGAAAGGTGCTCGAGTATGATATACGTGTGGGTCATAAATTTTGTTTTTGTTTTTCATGATAATTTTCAGTTTCATTTATTAATTAGCCGCACGAGGAATGGACATCATAACGGTAGCCCCATAAATTACGGAGCATCGGGCCCTAATAGAATCAACTCTACCTGCGAACACTATTTTACCTGTCATCTAACAGCTTGAAACATAAAAGTATACATGCCAGATAGGAATCGGAAGAGCTGCACAGCATACAGCTATAATTCAATTTCGGCGCTTTATCTTCCTTTTATCCGACTTAATGGGATCTTGATAGCGATGTATATTTTCACCAATCACAAATTAACTTGTTTACTTAAAGAAGCCGGAAGTCTTTTGCCCAACAATTAGATCATCATACTTAGATTTCAGTTAAATTTACCAATGAATTCACTAAATCGAATTAATTTTGTCTTCTTTGCAAAATATTATTCTTTTATATGAAATCATTTATATTCTTCAAGTATAGCTTTTGTTGTATTTTAAAAAAAATTCAATCTATTGCCTTAGGTGATTGGAGTTCGGTATTTATTGTAAAGTTATGCAATGAAATATGCTGATATGAATGCTTATTTCGTTTTGATTTTTGTAGCGTCGTGTTTGACGGTTGTATATTAATTGGAAAAAAAAGTAATTGAATCCGATGAAAGTAGATCTTGAAGCATCGGTGGTAAGTAGTTAGTTGAGAATGGTTCAATTAGTAAAGAGGCGCAAAGTTTAGAAGGCAATAAAGAAGCCGGTGCGTTTTCGTCCAGATCTTTTCTTCGTTTTAAATAAATTAAGCGGTCATTTGTATGTGCCGACGAAGGCTCAACTCGCCTTACCTCGCTTCACCTCACCACACCTCGGATCATCGATTCCAGTCGTCGGAAAGGATCTAATGGAAATGTAAATTTTAATGCGTATCTGCTATGGAATAGTTCCAGGTCATATATACTTTTTCAGTCGATAAAAATTACCATTTTAATTCGAAATCAATGTCCGAGCGATAATATCCTTTTGGAGAAGCCCACGCGATCGCATACAGATTATTTACTATACAGCTCTGATCGTCATCCCCTTTTTTGTATGTTGTTTCAGATCCGATCGTCAGAGGCGCCGATTCTTATGGTACAAAGGGCGTCTCGCCGCTTCAGAACATGGCTTATTTCCCTCTACCGGAATCCCCTTACACCAGCAGCAGATTGGCAGCCCTGCAGCATCAACTGCACATTGCCACGTCGACGCCTAGTAACCTGGATCAGATCAGCAACACCTGGTCCAACCTGATAATACCTTATCAACCGATTGCAAAGCACGCGCAGCCAGAGAAAGAAATTGAGGTTGATGAGGATGAAGAGATCACGATAACCGTGGAAGAGAAGCCCATCGAGGGACCGAAAAAGAGAAACCCTTATTCGATAGAAGAACTCCTGAAGAAACCCACTAAAAGGGTTAAGGCGCTTGAATTCAACCACGCGGATATCCAACAACCGATCGGAGCTCTCATCAACAACAGTAATGATAGTCTGGATGCTCTTCAGGAAGCCGCCTGAAGATCAACCCTTGAAGGTATTGCACACGGCCTTTCATAATCATGCATCATCATCATCATCCTCCCCATCTTAATTCGCCTTCCAACCTCACCTTTTTTAAGAAAGCAGCAAAGAGATACAAAGGGCATAATTAAACGATTACCTTGCGCCTCACTTTATCGGACGGACAGGTGCTTCACAATCTCTACAAAGATTAACTATCCTTTCGGACAATAACGTCCGCTCGTATTCAAATCGTCAGCCCTCATCTCAACCATTCACACTTCATCTTATCAGATTCAATTTTTTATACTACCCGAATTTAATGAAACACTATATTTATTTCCACAATTATTTTTTCATCTTTGAAAGCAAATAGTATACGAAATTTCAATTTGGTTTTCAAATTATTTATTTATTGGTTAATTATCTTTTTTTATGCCTAATAACTTAATAATCTAACAAATTAAAAATTACCTGAATAAAAGTGATAAAAATGTGTATTAATTTAAAGAAATTAATTTGCAAGGACGAAAGTGAAGAAGTCTGTTCGAAAGTATCTGAATCTGAATTAGTCGGAAACGGAGACGACGACTTCATCGGTCTTTGACGTTTCTTATCGAATCGTCTGCGGGAATTACCATAAAGAACTGAATTCACGAGCGAACTTCGAGTTCGAGCATCTGTTTAACGTTAAGACCAAACTCGACCACTATTGTACACTTTATGCAAATCGATTACGTTCCATGGGCGTCTCTTAATTAATTTTATCAATTAATACTGATTGCAATTAACGCCCGACGGAATAGACTTTTGCTCGCAACCCAAAGACACAAAAAAGCGTATATATTTGCGTGTACATTTATATTTCATACTGGTACTAAGCCTGAGAGAAGTGCGCATTTCATGAAATTTTTATTTTGTTTAATTCACGTTAATCCTTAAAACACGGAATTCGTTCGTGCGTAATGACAATTTAAACTGGATTTTAAAGCTACAAAAATAAAAGCGAGAAAAAAAGCTTCCAACAAATGATATTTTATATGTAGCCGTTTACGTTTATACAGCCGTTTGCGCAATCAATGCAAAAAGGAAGTCTCTAGTTTTCCCATGAAGACCGCATCATAAACTTCGTTAGAGGCTAAATCTTCATTAGAGTCACCACCAATAAAATATAGTAAAAACAAAACCACCGCCTTTAGAGATGGCGTAGATACAGATACGTTCGGTCCCAATTATGCATTTCACAGTTATCCTGAAAGCAACGATTTCATTAAATCGCCTTAAATTTAAGCACCGTGTCGCTGGATGCGAAGAGATTTTTATCGGAAGGATAAAGTACGTCCTGTTATGTTAACGGAGAATAATAATGAGAAAGAGAAAATATGAACTAAATGGTGGCGGAGAGCAAGATTTTTTTAATTTGTTAATTGGGTCTTCGAATCAATTGTATAATTTACTTCACACTGTGACTCCAAATTGTAGCCATATTTTATTAAATTATTCGTATCTTTAACTATGATCTAAGTTATAACTTTTTAAAAAAACTGAGGATTTAATAAATTTCATGACAGATCAGATCAAAAAACATAAAGATTATCTTAGCTACTTATTTTTATAATATTTGCGTTAATCATGAAACATAAAATTTAGATGTTCAGGTTTAGAAAATATTTTGTTTAGAGAAAAAATATATTGGTTCTTATATATTTTTTCTCTAAACAAAATATTTACCTAAATATTTTCTAAACCTAAACATCTAAATTTTATGTGATGTAAAAGTATTGTATCTTAACTGTCAAAACTGTTTGATTTAACTATCAAAAGCTAAACTGCGCCTCTACAAAAATAATATGTCAGCTGTATAAAAAACATAGATTCATAACTTATTGGGAGAACCTTATTGCCATCAATGACAATGACATTTGACAGTTCCGCCTGAGAAAGATCAATAGCGTCTAACCTTTGAACCAAGATTCTATTACAGCGCCTAAATGATCTTGAACAAGCATAAAAGATAGTGCGAATATATACGCCATTTGATCATAAAAGGCATAGAAAAGAAAATTTCAGTTCATGATTTGCTTTTTGACCAATTATAAAACATTATTATGCATCAACAATTCCATGATAAAAATATCCTTAACAGAAAAATTATAAAATTAAAATAGTAAAAGTGATTTTTTCCAAGAAAATAATTCCAAGAAAATAAATAATTGTTGGGCATCTGTACTAAAAAAATTGTATAAATTATCTATTATTTATTATTGGGTCTATAAGTTAGTGGATACATTGTATGCATAAATATTATTAAAAGTCCTGAGGGTTTTTCTGCACATGTCTGGAAAATGAGAGCAAAGCTGAAAAATAATGAATATACTGATAAATGGTTGTTTTATGCAAACAATTGTGTTAATTAATTGTATGTATGGATAATTGAATCTGTGAGAAGGTGAAGTGAAGGTGTGTTTCCCAAATGAATTATATTCGATGATAAATAGGGGCATCAAGATGCGAGAAGGCGACTCTATAAAATTTAATGTTATTCTTTTTTTATTTTTGTCGTCATCCTCCTTCTTTTCTTTGTGCTGCATTTTGTTTTCATGTCGCAGCAACAATGATAAAATGGATGGACTCGAAGATCGTGTTATATGATATTGAATACGGGCGGACATTTGGTAATGCACATTTCTTTTCCATGCCAAACAGAACAAACGGATCGTAAATTAACGTAGGATTATTACCGACAGTGTCTTGTTAGTTCACAGGTTTGAGAAGCGCGCACGTGGTGCAAGAACTTCTTGCACGTTAGTCCTGTTTCCTTGCTTGCTTGCTTGCTTACTCTCACCCATCCTGCAATAATTATATGCGGGTTAGGTGGATTTTAATGCGTAGCAGCAAAAGTTTTACGTTTTCCGAACTACCCTTACCCCATCATTTCGCCTCATCGTCCTTCGCATTTCATTTCATTTCTGTTTGCCGCGTCACCTGGACGACGAAAATAAACCAAATATCATCGTACCGACATGCGAGAATTTTTGCAGGGGCCATAAGTTACGGCGGCGCGCACGTGTCTGCCACCTTTTGCAGTCATCTGCAGACTTCGAAGGACGTGCCATCATTAGCATTACCTTTTCGTCCTTCTGTAATACGCAGATAATGTCGAATATATTAACACCTATTTATTTATTTATTTATTAATTAATTATTCGTTTGTATCTAATCATACTTTAGTGTTAAATGTACAAAATTACAAGTAGATCGTGTAAATATATCTCTTCGTCAAATAACCTAACGATAAGAAGAGAAATCTTTATTTATTTTAAATTAAATGTCCTTAGGTTAAGTATTATTATACATTGATAAACGTAGTAACTGTACAAAATAGTTCTCTGTAGATATAGGACATACAATGTTAATTAATTATTGTTAATTGTAGATTGATTTGTAAATAAAACGTACATAAATTATGCATTATTAAATACAAATCTTATTGCTGAAACAAAATTAAATCAGGTAAGTTGTCTTTATATACTTTTTATGTAATAACATTATTTATTTAAAAAATATCAATCATATAAATATATAATAATAATAATAATATTGAAACAAACATCAAATTACATAAAAAAAATATTATTTTTAATTTTTTTGATATTGATGTAGTTATTTTTGTTGTTATGTAATTTTAAAAAATAAACGCTTTGCTTCACTTAAACCATTCACATTTAAAAAAAATATAAGAATTTAAGAAAAACTACAATAGTGATGTCTTATCAATTATTTTTTGATTACTGAAAATTAATTAGAAAAATTCAAATACTATTTTTTTATTTTTTCAAGACTTTTACTTTAATTTTCATTGACTGAATTATCCACATTTTTTTGAAACAATATTCTTAGGATTCTATTTTCAGTGTAAATCCTTCAGTTAAATCATTCATAAAAAAATAATTATCAGAATTAACTGAAAACTTAAGTAATAGTTTAATTCTACCATTAATTATATTAATATTATAACAATTCCATTTTTTGTTAAATGTCATTTTTAATCACTTTTAATAAAAAAAATATACGATAAAATTTGAACTGTTTACAAAAAAAAAATATTATATAATCTGTTTTATTTTACTTATTTAAGAATTTATTTAATTAACAAAAAAAACAAATTATTCTGAAAATTAATCATATTATATAATTTAACAACAATACTTTTATACAGTAGTTTTTAAAAATAAATTATTATAAGAAATTTTTATATCAAAAATATAAATAATTCAATTCTACAAAAAGCGATGAAATTTATTTTGAACTTCAATTAATAATATTGAATCAAACCATAAAATATTTAGTGAGTTAATATTGTATTATTAAATTTAGAAATAATTTTTTTTTTCAACATTATCGATAATTTGAAAATTGAAAAAGTAAATATTTAATAAAAGTTTTAATTGAATAATTTCCTCTCGGAGTCTAAAATGATACAGTAGGAAACGAAAATCTTAATAGCATGTAATTTTGTACTTAAATTTCGGACCAATTATTACAGCCGCATCCGTTATACTTCTCTTTTCTTCATTTCGAACGAGGTTTTTTTTAATTGGTTTTTATATGTTATTGTTGTTTTTCTTGTTTGCAATAGTAGAATTCGGGGTTCTGTTCTGTTTTATTGTTCTAATTAGTGAATTTGCGTGCAGCCCGAGGCGATATAATCGACTAATAACAACCCTAAATGGTACACAATATTATCAGATCTATGAACAACCCCACCTGCTGTTTTGACCCTTATAATTTTTCACACAGGCTCACACAAAACAAAACAGTTATACGTTTGTCTGTAATGTGGCAAGTGGAGGAAACAGAAGAGAAAAAAATAGAAAACGATGAGCGCTGCGCTTGCACACAAAGCACCATTGAGGGGAAAATAAAAATGGAAAAGAAAATAATGGAGAGAATGGGTTGAGGCGCGCATATTATATACCATCATGCGTAAATGTGCATTGCGTATGCAGATATATGAAAATCATAAACAGTTGGGTATATCATTTCAGTTCTTCGTATTTTTGCGAAAGGTTTTCAAGGTTCTCTTTAATTGATGCTCCGCCGCTATTAATTAGCTTGATGGACGCCGGTCGAGGAGACAATGTTTCCTGTGCGTACACATTTTCAAATTACCCTTTTTTCTCACTCGTCTGCAAATAATTGCACCTCGAGATATTATATTATATTTTACGTCAATCCAACCCTTCTGGTTCACTAATTTAATCCAATTTTATTTTCACAAATAATTGCAGAAATTGCATAAAAATAAAATATATCAATCAATTATGAGTAATCTAATAAAATTAAATCGGGGGTCAAAAAGACACATAAAATAATACTGAATTAATAAGTTGAACAAATTTCGCGAAATTAATTTATAAACATAAAAAGTAAATGAAAAATTAATAATAATTATATAATTTCTTGCATTTTTGTCAAAATAAACACACATAAAAATAATAATCTTATTTTGTTGACTACATTTTGTACAAATTAAATATAGCACACATATTATTTACATTTGGAACAAATTTTTGTAGTTTTGTTTTATTTATAATTATTTACAATTTATTACTTCTCAAAAATATTAAATAATTAAGAAAATATTATAATTTTTTTTATAATTTAGTACTATCATCAGCACTTATAAGACTCTACTCTATAACCAAACTAAATGTTGTAATAATATTAAAAATATCTGTTAAAACTCAAACTGCTTTTTTTATATGGATTTTTTAATTTTAAGACAAGTTTTAAACTTATTTTTCTCAGAAAATATAGAATTAAATACTGAACAAAATATTGTTTACAAATTTTGGGAAATGTTATGAAATATAATAGCATTTTCTTTGATAAATTTTAAATCAATTTAATTTGAACATTAATGTTACGTATTTTGTTGATAAACTATTTTAAATAAGATTACATAAATAATTATTTAAAAAAAAAATATATGTAATAAAAAACAACTAATTTATGGATTTGAACATGAAAATAAAATATGCATAAACGTAATTTTTTATTATAACTTTTACCGAATATCAATTCTTTGCAAAGTATAAACAGATAATTAATTAAATTAAAAAATATTGTATTTGTTATATCAGTGTTAAAGTATAATTATTACAAAAAAAATGGTGATATTATTAATTAAAAATTGCACTATTTTATAAAATTATTTTTTTAAAGCAAAATTGAAAAAAATATCGTGAAAGATCATGAATTTACATGAATTGTATTTTAAATATTCTAACAATTAATAGAATTATTACATAAAGAATTGTCAATAAAAGAATTTGTAAATATTAATTATTTTAAGAGTATATTTGGTTGCATACTTAAATTATTTCAGTTTAGAACAGCGCTAATAAAGTCGAACTAAAACAATTTAAAGCAATTCGTAAGATGGCGTAATAAGCACAGCTATTTGAAAAATAGGCAGTATTTGTCCTAAGCAAAGAATCCGTTAGATGGGGTAAAGTTTATATAATCAGTCAGTACTTGAATAACACGGTTAATTGATCCGCGCTATACAAAAACAAATATTATATAGATACTCCGTATTTAGATATAAATGGATATTTAATTAAACATTTATTTAAAATTCACATTATTTTATTTACACGATTTCACTTTTACACGGTTTTTCAAATACACGATTTTACGTATAAAAATCCACAATTTCGAGTTAAATATTTTGTGTAGCGGTCGCAATGTTTTAATCTTTTTATTAATTATTAATAACCTTATCTAGACTAGATATAAAATATGTAATAATAATTTTCTCAATTTAGATTATTATAAAAAAAATGATATTTCTATTATTAGTGTTGGTCAGCAAGTGTAAAACGGTGAAGGTTTTTCAAAAATAAAACGAGTAAATCGAATTCGTGAATTTTGATACTTAAAACTGAAATAAAATAAACTAAAATCTTAAAAATAAACAGAAATGTTTAAAATTCAGTCATATATACGTATTGTATCTTGAAAATATAAAAATAACACAAATAAACTGAAAAATACTGCCTCTAAAAAACGTGTAAATCGAAATTGTGGATTCTGATTCGTAAAATTTTGATATGTAAAAGCGTAATAGTTTTTAGCGTTTTGCATTGAGTAATTGTTAAATCTTGAATAAAAATTCTGCTTTCTAGTAGCAGATCGGTGTCGATCGTCTTCTGGGAATTAGAAAAGCACTATCATTTTGTTATTGGATCTCTTTATTTCCTTCATGCATTCATTAATTCTAAGAGTTGCGGTAGATAAAAAAAAATAAACGTAAAATAATAATAATAATATACACTAAGAAGAGAAACAACATTTGAACTATGAAAGTTAGGAGCGTCGCTCATCATCAGTCACACAATAAATACGAATTGATGGAATGTACAAAGTCAGTAGTGTTGGTGGATCGAATGCGGATGGGAGTAATGTCCGGAATGCGTTGACCTAGGAACCGTCCTTTGGGAGAACTGCGAATAAGTATCGTCCTGTCCAGGATGCATCATCATCACTGGATGCAGATTGAGCGATTTCCTCGAGCCTGCAACGCTTCCCGCATCGTTCACAAAAGCTCCGTTCATCTCGCCTAAAACACAACGAAAATCAAATTATTAATTTCATCATTTCAAAGACTTCCTCGCTTACCTTTGAAGAGGCTGGCCGGTGCATATTGCGGGTCAGGTTGAAGCCGGATGTGTCTCGTGGCCAGGATGAAGGCCAAAATTGAGAGGATCACAGCATCCAGACATCCTATTGCTGCAAGAAGATATGCCCATCTGATGCCGCAATTGCCCAGAACGTATTGATCCGATGGTCCGCATATTCTCACCACGTTGTCCTCGGACCAACCCAATGGATATACCGAGCATCCCGTGATCATGCAAATAGCTGCAACAAGAGTAAAATGATAAATTAATCCAAAAACAATTTCACTTCTTCTTGCATCAAAACCAGCGGTTCTCAACCGTTCAATTTTTAATAGGTCTCAAAATGACAGCTGTCATTTAAAACAATTGAGTCCCAATACTATTACAAACTAATATGATCTTAACCGGTAAGAAAACTTTGTTGGCTGCGGCGGGCCAGATAAAACCTCTAAGCGGGCCTTATCTGGCCCCTGGGCCATAGTTTGTGCACGATAAAAAAACGATAAATTAATCGCAAAAACATTAAAATTTCATTATTCATCATCAAATTTTTAACATAACAAAATTTGCAATTTCATTAATTAACAAAAGTTCTCTATTTTTTAATTAAAACAAAATACTTAAAAAAAATTAATTGAAAATATTATTAAATAATTACATTGAATAGTCCAAATCTTATTTATTCTAAAACATCATGAATATCATAAAAATAATAAAATATGACGATAAAACATGGACAAAAAATAAAATAAATGGCAATAACGAAGAAATGTCTTGAATGCAAACGGTAAATCGCAATAAACAGATTAATGAAACAAGTTTAGATACGATTTAGTTTAAAAAATATCAAAAAGAAGCAATTCCCATTATTCGTTAATTTCAACAGTTTTGTCTTAGTATATGCAGACAGGTCCAACGTGAAAGTCGTAAATATGTTTCGAAGAATCAGGTTAATTCATTGGAGTTTTCACGTTAAAATAAGAACACGAATAAAGTGAAAGAGCAAACAGTTACGGAGCGAGCGGCAAATCGAATTTATTATTAAATAACATTATTATATTTGCACGAATCGAGAAACAGAAATAGAAAACAGAAGGAGTAACAGGATGCTTTTATGCAATTGATTACGTAAGAATTTCGCATTTTCTAACACGTTAAAAAAATTATATCAAATTAATTAATTTAAAAAAATAAGTGAGTGTATTTGAAGCTTACGTAACTCTGCACATCCACGTTTGGTTTTGTAAAAGTTATTGAACTACGAATAAAAAAATTGTATTTTCGCAGATTATTACTAAGAGAAAGTATTTTAATTAATTAAAATTATTTACGAATATTTTGTACTAAAAACATTTTTTTTGTGATTTTGTTAATTAACTTTTTGTGGACACGCGGCGAATATATCCGCCATATCCTTTACACGTAAAAATACGCTTGTGCAGTTATTAAATCTTAGTTTAACCGTAGCTTTTAGTGAAGATCTAGTAGTCTTTTTTTAGATGGAACTATCAAAACCTCTGTGTTTTTTGATATTTCTTATAAAATATAAAATAATAAAATTATTTTTGTATAATTGTGAATCTTTGTCTATTGTTAAATTTTCTTTCTGTAACTTTCATAGATGATGGAAGGCACGAAATGAAAACGCGTTTCACATTTGACCTGCAACTTTTCATGCACTTTCCAAGTGTTCTTATTATTGCGAAACGCAATTTCTATCATTTTGAAAGCGATCGAAAAGATTTATTCGAACGCGGAAACTGCGGATAAACAAAGAAGTTCACGCTTTGTTTACCTTTTAGGTGATGTGCCTCGAAATGACAATTATCCCGCTGCGAAAATCATCGATAAAAATTGGAAAGTGTAACTGAATTGCGCAACGATTTCAAGTGAAATTAATCCGCTCGTAATCACCCTAATGATGCGTGAAATCATAACATTATTAAATGGATGGCAATTACCACCGATCTTAGGATATGAAAATTTATATGAAAGTCCTCAATTACCGATGAAGAAAATAATATGAAAAGAAGGTATCAATAGATCATCGACGTAAGCCACTTTCGTTGCTGCTGGCTGCTGCTGAGTTCATTTCCTAAGTTGCATTTCTTTGGGCGTGTTTGAAAGTAATTGTTATTGGTTTCTGGCATATGGCATATGCCATACACGATTGCTGCGACTTCCCGTCTTAACGTACGTTTGTTTCTGATGGACGTTCGCATTGTTTTACAGTTTGTTTCCTAACTGTAGATGCAAATCTTTTTTTCTTCTTGTTTTGTTTATTTCTTTGCTTTAATTCTAGCCGAGGAAACAATGAGCGACAGATTCGTAAAGTTAAACAAGACTTTGTGTAAATCTCGAATCCAAAATCCCTAATTAATCAAGCTCGGTTTGCGTTAATTCTAATTCGCATGTTTCATCATCTTAATGTGCAATGCAAATCGCGTATTTGTGAATGTTGTTAACCTTTTTCCCATTCCACAATAAATTTACATTGTACTTTAGTAATATTGTGTAATAATTGTATGCGATTACAACAAATAAAAAATAAACTGATAATCTAGATAAACAGATTAAAAGCAATTGAATTAAATTGTTAAAAATTTTAATTGAAAGTTTATCAATTGTATTTTTGTACCTTTTTTGTATCTATTTAAACCGTAGTTTAAAAATTGATTGTAGATAATATTTAGCAGTTAAATTTCTAAATTTATCGATTAATTTTATTAATATTATCTTTCATGACTTTCCCTAAAAAATGCATAAAATAATTTTATTTCCCAAAATATTGTTTATTTTCCGGAAAAAATGTGCCAAATCGGTTGAAAAATTGTCAATATTTAATCTCTTAAAATTAAGTCATAGTTTCCTTATGATTTATGAAATTATATAACAACATGTTTGAAAATAAAGATGCTTAGCAGCATTTACACTGTTGCGGCAATCTGTTCAAAATGTCAAAAATATGTGTGCGATAAATGTACATTTAATAATTTGTAAGAATTGTAGTAAAAAAAAATATTATATTTTGTTTAGAAGTAAATGCAAGAATTTTTTAAATTCCATTTATTTTTCATTTCGTTTTTATGTTTATAATAGATATAAATATTTTGTCAATTTGTGAAAGTTATTTAAATTATTAATCATTAATTCAGTACCTATTTTTAGGTGTTTTGGTATGATGCATGAAACGTCGGTAAAGTTATGTGTATTTTTATCTAATAAATTATTATTAATATTATTTGTTTACAGTTTAGTCTACTATTCATAATTTTACTTTCACTCGAAGAATATGCAAAATTAAAGCAAACAAAATCTGTTTATTTTAATTTAGGATTTGAAAATAATCGAAATTTAGTAGAAATTAACTTTGAAATAGAAATAGAAATCATGATTATACAATTCTGAATTTTGTGTAGAAAATATTGAGAAACTCAGATGCAGACTGTGGGTTAGAAGTAAAATGCGAATGTAATGATTTTAGTTAAAGCATTGTTCGAAGGCGTGCGAAATTACGGAGAATGAATGGTCCTGTAAACCTGGTTTCGGAGAACCGGATTCCAGGTGTATTGGGTAACGCACGTGTACGTAACTTGCAAAAGAAGTAACTGCACATAAAATCTACCTGATCCGAATATGCGAAGGTCGTTGCTGGCTAAATAATAATAATAATAATATTTCCGTTTGGTGAATGTATCGATTAGTTTCAAGTTTCTCTCGATTAAAAAGTAAATTGACATTTACCGTTGCCCGCAATTAGCATGTAATGAATAGTGTGCAGCAGCAGATTATTAAATCGTTGAAAAGTAAAACCAGTTTTTAATGGTGTTTCTGCATTCCTGCAGGAGGATCGGTTTTCCGTTCCGATCCGGCGTTGAACTCACCGGAGATTAGCTGCAGCCATGCACAGATGTGGTAGACGGTGGTGGAATGGCAGAAGATGAAGAGAAGCATGGCGCAGATGCTGAGGAGGGCCGTGCAGACTGCTGCACCCACGGCGACCGTTGCACCTTGGAAGGCGTAGCTGATATTCAGATAGAACTCATCCAGACGACCCTTGCAGGATTCCCCATTTTCCTCGGCGTAGCACTCAGCCCAGAGACCGAATTTCCCTGGTCTTTCGCCGTCCACGTTCCCAATCCACTCTGGAGTCACGAAGGATACCACTCCGATGATGGCATAGCAGATGGTGAATATCGCCCAGAGGACACCGATCGCCTTCGAATTGCGCACGTAACTCGTCGCGTAGATTTGGGTCGAATCGACGTACTCTATTTTCGAACCCATCTTCGCTTGATTTTTTTCCCGTTTCTCGAAACGTTTTAAGACATTACGTGCTCTCTAAGATGGCCGTGGTAACACTGCTGAAAGCGGCATACTTAGTCTCTCTAGTCAACAACTTACCTTCCCACCTCTCCTTTGTGACGCGACGAAGAGACGATACTCGTTACACAGTATGGAACACCTTTTCCATCTCGCATCCAAAACAGTTTCATTAATTGTTCAGTGGACATTTCCACATTCCGACGCAATTAACCCGATTACATGTTTATCGCTTCAAAGGTTCCTTGAAGAGAAAACACACAAAAAATAGACCAAACAGGGATCATATGCCACAGAATTTGAAAACCAAATTCAGAAAATTGCATAAATAAACATAATTATCGAGAGGAAAAAAGTTTCTCCAACAACAAACAACATTAATCCATATTTTCTTTAATTTGTTTTGAAGTCATCATAAATGTTTATTTTTTTGGAAATCCTCCTCCAGTCATATGAATATTTTTAGAAATCATCCCCAGTCAAAACATGTACAAATTGAAAGGAAAGGGAAGAATAAAATTTGGAAACCACTGTTATGCTTATAAATAAAATTATAGTTCTATATCATAGTTTTTCAACCTTTTTACTCAAAAAAAAAATGGTTTTGTATCGAAAAATATATTTTTTCATTTTTATGTAATTGATACAAAATTTAAAATGTTTGAGAACCTCTGTTCTAGATGATTTTAAATTTAATTTTTGGTACATAATTAATATTATAATTTTTATGTTTTTTTTTTAATCTACTTAGAGTTCATAAATTTATTTAATTATTTCTTTTTAGAAGCAAACTCGAATATCCAAATCAAATTTTCTCCTAAAATATATAAGAGTTTGTAATGTAAAATTAAAATATAATTATTATAATAATAATAAACATAATAACTTTCATAATTATATAAAGTTAAGAAATTTAATTTAATTAATTTACATTTGTTCTTAGCAGCAATTATAAAAAATCAAAAAGTTATAAAAATAAAATTATTTTTTCTATAAATCTCCAAAATATTGATGCATCAAAAAACGTACTAACTAAGAAAATTATTTATACCGACAAAAAGAGTTTATTTAACTATTTCAATAAATTTTGTTACTTATAATTTATTTACATAGATTTATTAACTTTCTCATTTTTCAAAATCCTGTTAATTTTAATCTTCTAAACAGTCAATAACAAATTAAAATACATCCTCAATTATAAAGATTTGTAATCAAAAATATTAAAAATAATATGGAAAAATTATATAAAAAATAAATTACCAACTGTGTTTCAAGCTATAGAAATAATTGATTATAAATATTAAATATTAAATTTTTAATCAAGAACAAAAATGCAATTTTTCAACGTTTTATAAATAGTTACTTTAATACATTACCTGCAGTTTATTAAACATTATTAATTTTAATTACTGAAGTATATATAGAAAAATATTCAAATTATTGCAGCTTGAAAATTGTTCTTTTTTTAAACTTTTTCAAACTTTACTTAACAATTTTTGTAACCAAATAAAGAAATGTATTATAATTATTAGGTAGTATAAAGAAAATAATACTTTTCAGGTAAAATGTAAATAAATTTACTGTAGTTTCTGAGCTACTTAAATTGATGATTTGTGACTTAAATTCATTTATAAAATCTTATATTATTGATATCTGTTAGGTTTAGAATGATTTTTAATAGTATACAACGGTTCCAATAATACAATTTGGGAATACTAGGACATCTATCCTAAAATCAGGACGTTTGGTCATCATATTATCAGAGATGAAAAACTAGGCAACTTTTTAAGCGGTCATTATCAATGATGAATAAGTTGCCTATATTGTAATATGTATTTTGTATATTTTTGCTTTATTTACAGCGAAAGTGCTTCATATTTGTACGGTTGTTTGGTGAGGTAATTGATAAATGTTCGTAATAAGTAATGTTTTTAATGAATGAATAGTTTGAGGAATTCATTAGAAAGTAGGAAAGGAGAGCTTCTCCAGTTTTACTTGAGCTCCGCCCATTTCCGACTGTGCACTGACAACGTTGCTTTAAAAGTCAAACGTATTAAATTTTCCCTAAAGCATTGGATCTTGCCATGTGTATCTTTAGATCACTCTGCTCCAGATTCTCCATATGGAATAAAGTGCCTCGCAGTGGAATAATGTCTGTGTGTGCAATATCGATACGAACATTATAATTGTAAATTAGTTTCGCCTCAACATCCAAAGCTACAACATGGCTTCAAGAAGGGTTAGGATCAAGGGGATAGCAAACATTCCTCAAAGGAGGAAGAACAACGAGTCGAACACCAGTGAACCACCTAGTCCTACCTTAGAGGAGACTGCACCTACAACCGTTCAACCTGCCATCTCAGAACAGGCAGCTGCCAATGAAGAATTGGAGCAGCATGTCGCAGAACCCATTATTGATCCTCCCATCACCATTGCTGCAACTGAACAATCACAAGAGACAACTGCTAAAGAGACAATCCAGTGTGAAACGGACTGCTCAAAGACTACAGCAGATACTCAAGTAAACTCATCATCAACTGACAGTTCCATGGAGACACCATCAGAAGTTAAACCAGCTGTACCTGATGTTAAAGTAAATACTCAAAATGCAAGCACTGAAACTAATAAACCACTGCGGCGCAAGTTCATTAAGCCAACAATCTCTGTTGCTGCAATTAATGGACGAGCAAAGAGAAAGGAGTCTCCTAACATAGAGAAACTGGATCCATCACCACCAATTATACAGAATGAAGAAATTAATCTTAATGAAACCATTTTGCCACCATGCAAAGAAGATTCTGTTGAAACTGCCAATAATAATTCATTAAATCATCACCCAGTCCAAGGTATTTATTAATATCTAATAATTTATTATATTTTTTACATTTCTTTAATCAAGAAAATTGATAAATTGTTGTATATGATAGGTGACAATAATTATATTATGATGACACTAAATGCAGCTATTGATTTTGCTGCAGTGATGCTGGGAGTCGCCTGCATATAATATGGTGCAATGTGTCCATAATCAATGCTATATTTTTGTCAAAGGAGGAAAATAAATTGTTGTTTGAACTTTGCAATTTACAACCAATTAGAATATTATCTAGAATTACTGCTAGATCAGCAATAATTCCCTGCACATAAAATGTTATTGACACAGCTTAAATTATTACCATGCACATGACTTTTATTTACTCGAAAATCGATATTTACGGCTTTGAATTGATAGATTAGACCAATTCACTTGTTTGCAAGATTATCGACTTTTATTATATATTAGTTCAATGATAATAAATAAGTGATGATTATGTGAATTAAAAGTATAATTTAAATTGTAATTGCATGGGATTACCGTAGTGGAAACTTTTAATGAAATTAATAATGCAACAATTATTAATTGGATCATTATTGCAGATATAACTAAATTACCGAGACCCGAGTTCATCGAGGGTGCTAGGCCGTGCTCGGATAGCGAAAGACCTCCACCTGCGTTGAGTCCTAGTAAACTTATAAATAGATCACGCATCAAGGCGGTGCCTAGATTAGGACAACATAGGAGTAGTTTCAGCATCGGCAGCGCCAGTGAATCTGAAGATGAATGCAGGAAGAGTTACAGCAGTCGCATCAGAAATGATTCGGTAATATTCTCGAGGTTTATCATTTTATGAACGAATTGTTCATTTAATTTTTTTATTAGGTGTCTTCTGTGGTCTCAGAATATCAGGTCACCGAGGTTCCGGTCCACAAAAGTAAAGAAAGCACGGGTAACGTTCAGAAGAAGACCAGGAGGTCGCAGCGGGCGCGAAACCTTGCTGAAGCCCGTCGAGAGTTCATAAAAAAATGCGGAAACGGTCAACCCGACAGGCAGAGATTGACTATGATGGATTTGCTGTTTTACAATCCTACCACAAATCCGATGAGGTGAGATTTGTGATGCGTTTTGTTGAGTTTATGTAACTGATTGATGCTGTTTTTTTTAGCCGCAAAGAGAAGGTTTCTATCAGCGAGAGCGTGATGGAAAGCGAGGAAGTGGATGGTAATTTGGCGGAAAGCGGTGAGAAAGACGAATCCAATGATACGATGGAAACGAATAACGATCAAGAAAACGAAGTGCCTGCACCCCAGATCATGATTGGGGCCAACGGAGAGATTATCATCGACGAAAAGAGTTTGCTGATCGAGAATTCGGACGTGGCGAAAAATCGTGAAGTTCTGAAGAACTCTAGGGTCATCGACGGTGATAATCTTGACTCTCCGTACGCGACGTACAGACGCGCTAAAAAGTACAAAGGTTGGAGCAACGTGGAGACGCTCAGATTCTACAAAGCAATAAATACAATTGGAACAGACTTCTCCATGATGGTGCAGCTGTTCCCAGGCCGAACACGTCAGGATTTGAAAGTCAAATTCAAGGCGGAGGAGCGGCGTAATAAGGATCTAATCGATAAAGCCGTGTACAATCCAATAACGTTCGATTTGACTGATATGTTAAGGGAGGTGGAGATGGAAGAGCTAGAAAAGAAGCAGAACGAGAAGCGTCTGAAGGAAATCGAAGAATTCAAGCAGCAGAAAGCGGAGACTAGAAGTAGCAAGAAGAAAAAGAAGAAAGACGTTGATAAAGATGCTGCTAGTGATGAAGATGAACCTGTATATAAGAGGCCGAAGATGAGTGCGAAGAAGTACCTCGCAGGAGGTATCAATAGTTTATTCGATAGTGATAACGATGATGAGACTAGCAAGGATAGTAGCACCGTCGTCGAACAACCGGCTGCAGTCGAGGAGACCGAAGATCTTTCAACTACGAACACTGAAGATCTGGATCTTCCTACTGCAGACACCGAAGATCTGGATCATTCAACTGCGGATCAGAATCTTTCAACTGCTAATAGTAAGGATTCGGATCTTCCAACTGCGGACACCATTAAACTTAGTCAAAATAGGTCAGAGATGGAAGATACGCAATGCAGCGTGGAGACAGAGTACGAGAATGAAGATCCCGATTTGTTCGATGATAGCAATGAATTAGTACCTGGGTCGATAATTCACGTGACCGAAGAGAATGATGACGGCGAGACTGTGGATAAGATTTATAGTATAGGTGATAACGGTGAGAAGATTCTTGTGAATCTGAAGCAAGACATTATAGATCGTTTAGTACAAAATAGTACAGAGTGCGAGAACAAAGAAAATATGAACGAGGAAACCGGCAACAATAACAACGAGAAGTCGAGCGTCGATCAATCGAATTCCGCAGAAATAGACATTGACAATGCGGAAATCATTCTGCTAGACGATAATTCCGATCTGTTCAATTTCGATGTAAATAATAGTCACACGATGCTGCAAACCTCCGCATGAGCACAATAAGCAAACAAATATTTATTGATTTCAATATTGGAAATCTCCACATACGAGTGATATGAATTAAATAACTTTTATCTATCCCGAAAATTAAATGAAAACTGCCTTTGCCTTTGCTAGAATAATTATATACATATATATATATATTATATATCGGATTGTTATATACACACACACACCCCCACAATAAAAATTACTATAACCATGTTTTTTTTATACCGATTTGTACTTGTTAAAAATGGTAATGTAATACGTAATATTTCAATAATAATATACAAACGTTGTTTAAAAAATAATAAACTGTGATCTCTGCATTTATTTACGAAGCTGAAGTCTCTAACATTTCGAAAGGAAGCCACCTAGAGCTTTCCAAAGCTCCCCACAAGTTCACGTCCTGCTCGATCATCTCCTTATTCATTTTGTCCACGTCCAAAGGCTGCGCGTGATCTGAAAACGCAATAACCATTTAAATGTGAGAAAATGAATTTCGTGGGAATCCAATTAAAAAAATACTAACCGACGAGTTCCAAATCGTTGTCGATCTTCTTCTCAACGTGAGCTTGCATATTAACCATTGGTGTTCCATCGGCGTTCAATTGATTCGCATCCCCCTGCTCGTAATAACTCTGCAAAACGAAAATTGTAATTATAAAATAGATTAAAAACCAACTAATAATATCCGACCTGCCAATTGGCGTAATTTTGCCAATAGGCTGTGGCATCGTAATACTGCTGCGTGTAATCCGTGGTACTTGCTGCAGTGAACGTGGTAGTAGCAGATGTGGGAGAATCCGTAGCCGTTGTAGAACCTTTCGGTTTAGGAACTGCATTGCAAATCTTCAGAGCCTTAGTCCCAAGTCCTATATACCCATTCATTGTGGTTAAACTATCCTTCTGCTCCTCTTCACTGCCGAAGCGCACAAAGCCATATCCTCTGCTAAAGCCACTATTATCAATAATGACTGCAACACATAACAATTTAACAATTTACATATTTGATTTTACTACAATAATATACCTTTGGCAGTCTTAATTGTGTTATACTTAGATGAGAATACTCTATATAAATTGTAATCATCCACGTCCGGGCTCAAATCGCCAACCCATACAGAGAATTCTCTATCCAGCAAAGAGCGGCCTGTGTTACTGGCATTGTTCAATCTGAATCGCACAGGCGGTGATGTGGATGGTATAGCTTTACCATTTAATTTGTGCATGGCATCAATGGCTTCTTCGTCAGTAGCAAAATGCACAAAACAATACCCGGCTGGTTCTCCTGTGAACTTATTCCTCATAACTTTCACGTTTAAAGGGTTTTCACCCATTTTCCGAAACGAATTTATTATAAACGTCTCCGTCATATAAGACTCCAGCTAAAACATATTAATTATAATTTCTATATGAAAACAGTTAAATTCCTTACGCTTCCCATCCATAATTGGCAATGCACCATATTCGTCATCTTATTAATATTATTACCAATAATTTACAACATCTAACAAAACACTTTTTGTTAAGGTTATGTTTTGATAACACATTCAATAATCATGAAGTTAGCTTGAATTTTTAAATTTGGTAATTTTTTCAATTTTAATATTGGTGCTACTGAACAAACTAACTTTTAAATTAAATGTCGGTTTATTATTGCACATTTACAGCTCGAATAATTTTATAAAAATTAATATGGCTTTAATTGAAAACAACGGTGATAAGTTATTTAGTTTATTCAACGAACTTGGAGTGAATTTGGGAAAAACAGATAGAACAGTTGTTAACGGTTGGTTTGATTCGAATTGTAAGGAAACTGTTGATTTCCTCAATTGGATTTGCAACAGCATAAATTCCAATAATGTATTAACTAGCCAAGAAAGTGATGCGTAAGTTAATATAATAATTAATATTTAATTGAAAAACTTAACTATTTTGTTTGCAGCTATGAGCTTTTGCTTGATAATGATTTACTTCTTTCGAATGAAAAATATGATTCAGCACTGGAAGATTTGGAAATCAACCATGCAGATATTTTCAATCTCGAAAATAACTTATTTGATAATGAATGTTTGGTGGATGAACTTGCTATAGCCGATGCTGATTTGGATGAAGCAGATCAGTCTATTGCCAATGAAGAGTAAGTTAAGGTTATTAGAAAAGTTTTATAATTAATAATTATGTTTATACAGGAAACTTGCTTATCTTTTGAAGAATAGCATGATTAAAAAAAGAAATGAGCAAACTGCTGCTGAAGCCAAGAAAAATGTTGCTAAAGATAAATGCATGGTTTTAAGTAATAAGTTGCAAGATTTAAATAAACAGTTGGAGTCACAAATACTAAAGTATGGGAACCATTTGATTAATTATGATATGGTAATTGATTATTTATAAGTTTACGAGAATGTTTTTTGAAGAATTGTTTTTTTTTTTAGGAAACAAACCCTTCTTTTATATCCAGTATACCAAATGAAGAGTATAATTTTTATTGCAGTGATGTTACTTCTGTTATTAACCGAGTGATAGGTAAGCATAAGTCTACTCCAAGCCTGGATCTAATCATGTCCAGCACTAAAAATAAGTTGCAACAGAGTTTGTTCAATAACACTGAAGCCACTACTATTCTTGAGGAGATGCAGAATCGGTAAAAGTAATTTAAAAGTTACAGATTAACCATATAATATTTTTTTTTTATTTTTACTCTAAACAGTATTTCAAATAGCATATTCAAATATGTACAAGCTAAAAGTCAGGAATATACTTTGGAATCCACACTAAACTATCTGAATAACTTGGATCTATTTGAAGCTTCCACTTGCATCCTGCAGGGCATGTTAGTTTCCTATACAATTTTAATTTTGTTTATGTTTTAATTAAAAATTTTTAGGGATTTGTATCAAATGGAAGGGTTGATTATTTCCAAGAGGGAGCAAGTTAAAACCATCACCATAGACCTGGAAGCTTTGGCAGGGCAAACTTCCAAAAAGTATATTAATTTACCAAAGTTGGCCAAAGCTGAAATGGATTTGAAAGAGATGCAGTATGTTTTTTTGAAAAGCTTTTTTTTAATTATTAATATTTATTTTTAGGACGAAAAATGCGTATTTCACAGATTTAAACGCAAAAATCGGAGGCATACTTTCTTTTCAATTTCTCACTTATTTGTTTTACGAGCGGGAAAATAAGAATATGGAAATTACGGACGGTTTCTTTAAAGATGTGTACCAATACATCACGTACGATTTGAAAAATTATGAATTGAGAACTGTTAGAAAGTGTATAATATTATTTCAATTTTAACTAAAAGTATATTTTTAGGAAATGATGAACAAAGTTATTCAAGATTATAATGAATTTAAGAGTAAACCGATTGTGAAGCAGTATAAGATACTGCAGGATGTGATGGAGCTGCTCCACGGTAACAGCAAGATAGACTATGATTTGCAGGATGTGGTTAATGAGGTGCAGCAGTTCCGAGGCGAGTGCAAAAACATAGAAAAGCGAGTTTACCTACATGATATTAATACGTTTAAAGCCGATTGTGAACCAATGTAAGTTTCAACTCTCGTAACACCATTTCAAACTATTAATTACGTTCGTTAAAGTGTGGAGAATATCGACGTGATGAAGCGGTTTTTGATGAACGGACCTACTTCAGAAATCATTTGCGTACCTTACAATCTGTATTCTACTTTCAAGAAGGTGTCTAAAGTATTGGAGCAGCAATTGTCGATCATCAAAACAACTACAATACTTACGAACGACACTGAGGTGAATTTCTTTCAATTCTGCTTTTATACATTTATTAATTTATTTTTTTGCAGAAGAAAATATCTAAGAACAAGTGGTTTAACATCAGGCGACAGCTTTGGATGTACTTTCTTATTTCACCTAAAAAAGTGCTTGGTTTTATAGAGCACATTGAGAATGAGTTAAATATGGTTACCAGATCCAGGTTAAATGTTTAATGTTGTTTTTCTTTATTCATTTGTAAAATATTTATTTTTGTATATATCTATTTTTAATTACACGTGCATTTTTGCGTTCAGCGTTTAGTTAACGTACACAATGCCGTACGTTAAGTGAATGTTTGTTAATCGGACGATTAATACTATATTTATTTTTGGTATTCGTGTCTTCATTTATACACACTTGAGGTTTATATGAACGTACATTTTAGTTTATTCAATCTAAACTTTGAGGTTTAAGGTATATTTTATGTAAATGA
The DNA here is from genome assembly GCA_963457615.1 of Nicrophorus investigator. Lineage (NCBI taxonomy): Eukaryota > Metazoa > Arthropoda > Insecta > Coleoptera > Silphidae > Nicrophorus > Nicrophorus investigator. Next base: position 27,601,902 of record OY735141.1, read on the forward strand.
AATAAGTATGTGGGTTTACGATGTTTATTACATAATCAGTATTTACATAAATAGTATATATAAAATTGCGGCAATGCTTATAGATAAATAATAGGGCTAATCTTAACTGGCAGTAAACTTGTGTACCTTTAAGCAGTACACGTATCTGTACAAGTACGTCACGTATAATTGTAATAATCGAATTCGTGCCGTCTGTAATATTTATGTGGCATAGTCTCTGGATCCATGTCCATATTGACGTGTATCGGATTGTTCAAATCTATATCGAACTTCTTCCCGGAACTCGCGGCCAATTGACCTGCAAGAATTATACATCAATGCAGCGCTGCAAATGTCGATTTAAAGAAATCCCTTACCCATTATGGTTTGATTCAGTTTATCGATTATCTCATCCAAATCTTCTTGATGCAACGTGGCCGTAACTCTCGTACTGTTTCTGTGCAAAGATCTCTTGGTCCTCGACAGAAGCGGTAAAGTGAACTCGCTCTGCGATACAGGAGTATCGTCAACTCCAAATTCCTAAAAAAAATGATCAATTTAAGTGATCTTAAAGATCAAGTTTTATAGCATACCAGGCATTTGCCGTTGATGCAGTAAGCTTTCTTATCGCTCATTCCGCGGCTGCAGTCCGTTCCGAAAGGAAACCATCCTTCCTCTCCATTCACCAAGTAAAATCTGTGTGAGATGCTCTCATCCTGGCAGGCTACACGGCACGGTCTGTCTGGATCTTCTAAATTGGAATTGGTTTGTAATAAATCGAATTGCTTTACTTAAAAGTGTTACCTAAGGCTGGGGAGATTTGCATTCCTAATCCCGAGAGGCGTCGGACTCTCTCCTTGTATTTCGAGCAGACAGAAGATGCGTGTTGGAAGGCAGTTTTCACCCGGCCGCAGCCCTTTAAAAAAATATATGTAATCGTGACACTCGTATAATGGATTGCTGAGAGCTGTAATCAATGCCATGGGAATATTGCTGCCTCCTTTGCATGTTTTATAGTAAAAAATCGATGGACGTTGTTTAATAAATACTCACGTATTGATCTGGTTGACATAGCTGTATGCTTGAGCGGCTCGACTTTAACTTATTTACGACAAGCCTTATACCTGAGCCAGGTGTGATGCAGTTGAAGTGGCACCCACTAGCGCTCACCCAATGGGAAACACCTTCCCTCCTTCGAAGACCGGTTCGGAACATGATCTCATTGTCTTCTCTGTCGGTGGGACAAAAGTCCGGCATCTGGGCGAACTGCGCCTCATCATAAGGATCACATACAAAATCCTGTAAAATACATCAATTACAATAAAATAATACTCGGAATGATTATTATATTACCTCGCATCTTCCATTGATGCAATAACTTGGTTTCCCGTATTTAGATCTTCTCGTTTGGCACACGCTTCCATCTGGAAAGGTCCATCCTCGACTCTTGGTTCCTCCATTGCGCTTTTGGCACCACACTAAACAAGCTTCCTCGGCTGAAGAATATTGAATTAAAGTTTAGCAAATTGAAGATATTCTGAACTTACGATCAGAGCTAATCCTTTGTAATCCGAACCCGTTGAGATCTTTGTCGACTTCCTTGGCGCGCGTGCAGATCTGATCTGCAAACTCCTTGATCGTCAACCTAGGAACGTTGTGACATTGCTGAGCGTTGCAGGCTTGGTACTTCCTATCCACACCATCGCATCCGTCGCCCGCACCCTGAGGGCTTCAACTTGCGTTGATTAACTGTAATCGATTAAAGAAAATTACTTACCTAGGATTGTTGCACATCCTTGTTGTAACCATTATCCCTGTGCTTCCCGATCGCAACCTTCCCTCTTCTCCAAAGAGACATCCCGAGGCGCAATCGCTGAATGACCTCCACTTGCTCCAACCTCCATCAACGCGCTCCAGACGAGCTGAAGATGCTTGAACCGAATTATAAGAAGTAGTCATACTTAATCCCTTGACTACGCATCTTCCTCCGCGACACCACTAAAATTTATATAAATATAATTATTGGAATTATTAAAAAAAAATCATTATTTACTAAATTATGACCGCACAGCGTTCCTTCGAGAGCAGGATGCGAGGTCCATGTATATCTCTCGCGTTCGCAATGCAAATCTCTGCAGACATCATCCAACGGTTGTTGTGACGAATGCAGACTTCCCCTACCATACTTAAGCATACCTAAAAGAAGCTTATTGTAATGATAAAATAGTAAAAATTAAGTGAAAGCTACATTGCTGATCAGCGTCGAAGCGTTCTCCAGGTAGAGCACCTTCAGCCCTATGATCAAGTTGACCAGCAGAGCTCCCGTGATCCAATAAACATCTCGATTGCGGCGTGCTAAAATAATTATTATTTAAATTTAGAATAAAATAAGTGTAAAAAACGTACTCTAAGAACTTTTGCAGGTATCGCCTGCTGCAGGAAGACCATGTGATCTTCCCGCTTCCAAGCGTTGGCGACATTATGTAGCTACTAGGGTCGCAATCATTATCCGCCAAAGGACCATCGTGTCTCATTCCCAAACTATAAAAAATATTTAATCAAAACGTGGTATTGCTATGAGTATTATCAACTCTTTACTTATGACCTATCTCATGGGCTACCACGTAAACGCTCTCAAAGTGTCGACCTTCGTTCACGGTACAACTACTAGTTGTAGTGCACATCCCTGCAACTGGAGCTAATCCTGCAATTCAAGATTATTTCAATTTGATGGAATCATAAAGAGTAATGAATTATTACCAACAACTTGGCTGGAGATCTTTCCGTGCTTTCCTCTCACGTAAAGGTCGAGCCCTGTGAGTATTAAAGCATGGTCCCAGTGCTGAGGCTCACGATCTCCAACCGGATTCTTCGTCCTCTGCCAATTGCAAAAGTTCGAAAGGTATCTGTCAATATCTGGCGAACGGCTTAAATCTGAAGCCTCCTCCTTCAGTATTTCCAAACGTTTCAACAGGAAATTCACCTGCCTTCCTAAGCTAGGGTCATGGTATAACAGCTGCACCTAAAAACCACGAATATTTAATTGACTGTTAATCATTTAACAATCGGATATTTACAGCGTTAATCATGGCTAGGACAAAGCGGATGAGCTCTCGCTCAGTATCTATCGGGTAATTACTCTTCATATGCTCGAAAAGATCGCGATCAACAAAAACTGCAGTCTCGACGAAGACAGGACCTTCCGACGAAAATAAATTTCTCCTATTCCTATACGCATCTCTAGCCGATCTCTTCCTTCGCCTCAGCGTTACCACATTTTTCCTCTTCCTCTTACGATGCGGTTGATTCTCCTCCACATGAGAGCATTCGCTTCTATCAGCCTGTTTCATTAAACCTATAGGTTTCTTAATTACTACGTGTGGCTTACTAGTGTCGTTATGGAAACGCGACGGAAGTGGATTTATGATGTAAACATTCTCATCATCAAAGTTCAACAATCCTCTCTAAAACAAAACAATAATTAACACTTTTGAAGTTCACATTCAATTCGAATTAATTATAATTATAGTATGTGAAATTGTTGATACGTGAAAATCATTTTCCATTGACATAACGCTTATTTTTTTTGACAACTTTTCCAAGGCATGCAATTACTGCGCGAGATTCTGCACAATCGAAAAGTAGGTTGCACCGATCTATGCTCAAAAATAACTATTTTCACCTGCATTTGTACGCACATTATGCGCTACTTTTCACTTACCCTTCAACAAAGAAAAAAAAACATTACAATCAAAGTGATTTATTTTCAAAAACATTAGAAAATAATTTGGTTGTCAAGGTAACAAATTATACGTTGTTTATTTTTTGATTATGTATCGACTAAGTGAGTTGCTGCTTTTTCTAATAAAAGTAATCTTTGTTAAATGATGTTGTTGGATTTTTAACGAAAAACGTAAGTTATTATTAGTACATTCAATATAATTTCATTAATTCTGTGTGTTTTAAAATTTTGAATAATTTTTGTAATATTTTGACAATTATATTTTTTTTCTCCAAAGCCTACTCAGAAATAATATCGGTATGATATACTTACAACACCTCCGCATAGATTGAGCGCGGTTTTATCGGATCTGAAGTAGCAGCCGGCATCGACCTGGTGGTTGTGGTTGAGGATGTGAGAGCCATTGGCGAAGGTCTCCAGCATCAGGAAATCGTCGGAGACGAGGCCCGGACTCGGGGACAGGTTTAAATTCAATTTACCATTGATCGATTTCGAGCTCAGCTCCAAGCTGCGAGTGGCAGGTCCTGCCTCCGGGATTGGATTTAAAATTGGATAGGCTATCCCGTAAATGAATTCTGCAACAATTCAATTTACTTCTTTTATCCTTTCGCTCTCTCACAGTTTTTCCATTATAACATTTATTTTTCAAAGATATTTACATAAATAATACATAATAATGCACTTGTAATTTACATTCCGATTAACGATTGTTTAGTATATATCAATTTAGGTATAATTTAGGAGGGCTGTTGAAAGCTTAGGTTATGTCATCAGTTTAATGGGAATTCCCTTGTTAATACATTTTCTAGAAAAAGATAAAAGAATTAAATCTATTTGAAAAAAACACTTTTCAAAACTGCCTTCATCTTAGATGACCCGCCGCTGGCAAACCTTGTGCAAAACCTTTTAAGGCATATTATTTAGGCAGGAAATGAATAAATACGAGAATTTTATATTAGACTTAGACGTGTCAACGCTGTGACTCTTGTTGTGGGAGTTGGAGGAGTTCTCCGTTTTTTCATCGAATATTGTGGGTATCCCAACTAATTTGGTAATTGAGTAAATTTTAAAGGCGAGACTTATAAATGTCAATAGTTTTATTAATTTCCTTGTTTAATCTGGCAAATTTCTTGAAATCTAAAATTTCATCTTTCTTAGCTGAAGCAACTGACACAGGTAATACTAAATATATTCATAAAGCGATTGAAATATTTGCGCCCCCTATCATAGCGCCCCCTATTATAGCGCCCATGTGCAGTGAACAAATTGCAAATATAGTTGCGAGTGGCCTGAGTGTATAACGATAAATAATTTAGTGATGATATGATATTATTATTTAATTCCATGGCGCATGCAACGGGCTATTGACCGAGTTACAATCCGTCCACGCAGATCCCTTCAATTAAGCCGCATTACGGCTTTATCATATCATTGTATCAGGAATAGCGAGCTCGTTATTAATGGAACGCCGCAATTTAATGATCGCCATTAATTCAAAAACAAATGAACGCAAAAGTATCCATGTTTAAATAAATATACATATAAATACGCAAAGCCTTCCTGACTAATGATCTGTGGATGCGCGTCCAATCTGTTTGCATTTAATTCCGGGCATTAGTTTTCTAACGAATCGATCCAAAACCATTTCGAATTGTTTATTTTCTCATCGATGACTTGTAATTGCTTCTGCTTCAAAACAAATCGCTGTAATTCCCCCAAGCGTATTCTAATTTTACCTAAACCACAAGAATATTTGCATTCTAATCGTGGAATAATTTCCGAAAGCCAAGTAACATAATAAGCAAATAATTAACATTAATTTAATTATCTATACAGTTTATATGTAGAGTGTATTTCCTTTACTTAGAAAGTTTAGCACAGTTGAACATTTCATTACATTTGGAAAATTATTATATAGTTCAGTTTAGTTTATTTTTGATTATCACGGTTTTAAGTATAAAATCCACGATTTCGTTTTACACCTTTTTTTTAAGATGTGCTAATATTTAAAAATTCTATTTCGAAAAATTAGAACATATTTTAAAGTCAGTTTGTCACAAATCTTTTGAAATTTAATAAAATAATTGAAATAATAATAATTGAAAGATTTTCAAATGTCAAAAGATACAATTTTATTCTAATGTAAACTGACCTTCCTTTAACAACTATGCAATTAAATTAAATGTCAATATATTTAAATTCTTTTTCAATTTCTATTACAATTAGCATCTATGATTTGCAGATATTAAAATTTAGCTTTAGTATACATTATTGATTTATTAAGAATTATTGTAATATATTTTATTACAAATTTGTTAATATTTTGATGTAATAACCAAATATCAAAATGTTATAAAATAAACCGTAAGGATTGTTGGGAAGATATATATTATTTGGAAATATAAACTTTAATTAAATTAAAGTGTGAGATTTGTAAGTAAAAAGTTATGAAGTAGATTATTTTTCAGCGCAATGAAGAACAATATCTAACGATCTTTTAAATGGTAGCTAGAAGTGACTGCAAGAAGATGTCACAAGTGGAGTAGAATTTCCCTTTTTCGCAGTGATTATTTTTTTCTTCTCTTCCTAACAAACATTTTATATAATTTTAATAAGGCATTGTTGAAGAGGAGCCGTTGCCCAAGAGACGGGAGGCAGGCAATTTGCGCGGAATTGTTGATGATGATGGTTGGCCAACGTTGCTGGTAACGGATTATATACTGCATTTATTTCCGATGGGTTTGATAACCCAATTTCCCACAATCTGATTGAATCCAATTAATTATTCAAATAAACGAACATTGTTGTTATGCTAATGAGCGGGTTTCGGATTTGCAATACCTTTTACAATTTGCTGATGCCCATCCAGAAAGTAACGGATCCGAATGGATAAATCATCAACGGAGGAACACAGAGAGTTCACACCGAATGCCCACTCAATTAGCATGTTTGTCCAATTGTTGCGCAATCCACGTAACAGCCGAACGAAGAAATTCACAAAGCGCAAACAGACAATACAGCAGTTTCGAAAAAAACGGAGAGAGGATTCTCCTAATTATGCAAATCTACTAATTTTCGCGACGCAGCGAAAGATAGGTGAGAGGAAGCGTTTCACTTCCTACTGTGAAAATTTGAATCTAAACCAAATATTCAAACGTTACACACAAAAATCTTAACGAGATGTAATTGTTGTTTCTCCAATTTGACTCGTAACTCGTTCACGTTTCGTAATTAAATTACGCTGTTGGGTCAATTACACGCGGAACTAAGAACCTCTCCCATCAAACAACAATTAACTTAGTTAATTCTTCACCGAAAACGTTTCTTCTTTCAATCTAGCGCAACTTACGTAACTGAGTAAAAAAAAAGTTTATGGAAGTAGAGTAAGAGCTCAGTTATTTTCGTTAAAAAAAATAATTTGGTGAACAACGTACTCGATGTTCGTACGAACGTACACTTTGTCGTTTGAAACGATAATGATTGCAAGTATGATTACAGTATCGTCCTTGCAGACGTTGCGCAAGTAATGAGAGACATACTTATATATTTTAATATCCGGGTAGTTATTTCCACGATCTGTTTACCGAAATTGCTATAAATAATCTTATTGTTGTGATAAATTCAATGGAAATAAGGATGAAAATAGTAGATGCCGTAAAAGTGAAAATTGATGAGCGTACTGTACGGTTTCCATTTCCGCTGCATTCGATCTGCGCCTTTCCTTGAGGTCATTCGAGCAGACCTTTCCAATGCATCTCCTCCGAGTGCATTACTTTCTTCTTTTGGATAACAACCTTTGCGTACTTTTACTAACGATCCCAATATGAATATGCATGCAGGAAGGAAGAAACCGTTACAATTCGAGAAACAAACACATCACAGCTTCGATTATTTCCTACGAATAATACATATAACCGGGAGTCAATAAACCGGCGAAATTTCCGTTTCATTGGAAATTCGATCGTGCGTACGAAAATATTTTTTTATGGCGACATTGAATTAATACTTCCCGGTGATATAGGTATTTAAGTGTGAAATAATAATATTCCTTGTTACTTTTTTTTTAGTCTTGGTTGGATTTCCTTTTGCACAAGAGGATGCGATTGTCGTGGCTTAATTAATAAATATGCGCACGAACTTGGTATAAGTTGTAAAAGATCCTGGCCGAGTTTGGAAATATCTCGGATACCACAAGGATTCATCCGCAGGCGAAGGTCGTCGGCCTTTTGTAACAGGTAATTTGCTGTAATTCCGAAATCGTGAGATCCAGATGATCCACATTAAATCATCCAATTGATGACCTCGTACTGTTCACAATTTCAAGTTTTGAAAGTGTTTCAAATAACTCTTAACATCAATTTGAATTAAAGTGAGCAACTAATATTTTTTTTAATTAATAAAATAGTAGAAATAATATAATTATACTTTTTGAATACTTGAATGAATATTAGCATAAATATTCCGATCTACGTGGTAACGTTGCATCATTTTCTATATAGGAGTTAATACGCCTGAAAATTAGCGTTTCATTATTATGTAAGACGCTTAGTTATTATAGTGACACACAGCGAAATTGCAACTTTTTATTATAAACATAACTATTGTTCTATCAAACACACTCGTAATCATTGCATTAATTTGAATATAACAAGAAAAATACAGAAATTCAAAAGACGTATAAAAAAGTATTGGCATTATTATTATCAAATCGTTTTATTATTTTTTCGCACAAATATTAGATGTCTAATTGACACTATAAAGTAAATATGACGTAATATTTATAATAATAATATCATTCAGTGCATAGTAACCGGAAAAAGTCCTTAGCAACTCGTGTTGAGTCCTTAGCAATTGTTACTAAGTGCATAGCAACCATATAGCGTTCTTAGTCATATTAATGTTTGTCAATCTGACATTTCAGGAAAATTTATCGGCTCATAGCAACAACAAAGCGTTCTTAGCAACTGCAGTTGCGTCTTCATGTCCTTAGTAAACTATAATATTGAATTAAGTAATATTTATTTGATAAACAAATTTAAAAAAATTAAGACAAAAAAATAATTATTTTGTAATTCAAATACAAAACAAAAGTAATTATTTTATTTGAAATTAGTTCAGGAAATATTGTATTAAATAAAATTACTTGCAACTTCAAACTGATTGTTTGTTGTAGTAGGAAAGTCAATTAACCGAATTAAAGAAATGAACAGTATTATTTTTTGCTAGTAGTTATCCAAGTTCAGCGGACGAAGCAAACCGGAAACCGAGTGTCAACGAAATCCGCACTTCCGACTTGGGAGGACGAATCGCTCACGTGACATATCCCCTACCAACTATTTATTTATTTTTTTGCTACAGATGTTGTACCTCTCAGGTCACGGACTCTAACTTTCATTTCGCCCGACATCCACAACCACAATTTTACGGTTGTTACTGTTTTTTTTTTGTTTTGTTGTTGTTATTTTGTTTTGTTTTGCGTTACGCAACTTACCTGAATCGGAGGGGAATCCCATCAGGTGCGACCATTCGTTTGGCGTCAGCAAGGACCTCAGATTGCTATCGTCCACCTGCAAACAAGACATTTCCAAATGATTATCAATGGAATTTTCCTGGGAAATGCGAGCACACATGCGATGGAAAATTTAAAATTCCGAAGTAGCTGTCATGATGAAAATATTTTTTGAAGAATTCGAACGTTAGAATTTTAGATAGCAAAGTTTCCTTGAAATAGTTTTCCCGCAACCTGTGATTACGATTGTCGATTTGTTTTCTGTTGTTTTTGCGTTTTAGTTTTTAATTGTTAGTGAAAAAAAAAAGGAAAATCGGTGTCAAAATAATGAATAGTTTCTGTACAGTACTTGTTCACGGTCTGATGCGATGCGCCGCATATTTATCACGCTGAGCCAATTAATTGAAGCGCGAAATTTTGATGAAAAATGTACGCTCGTATGAACGTCGTGTACGTTGATGCGAACCAACAAAAAAAAATTACCCAAAAAATAGATCTTAGCTTTAGCATACTATGTACGTTAACTGAACTCTTGCTGTATAATCGCATATAATTTCTCGACCTACCGCATGACATACTCCAGATATTCAGAAGCCTAATATAATGGCATAACTGGTTAGAAATCAATAAGTGTTGAATTTCCATTAAGTTCTCGATTCTTAAATGTTTTGGTAGGAATTTTTGTTTGTCTGTAACCCAACGGATGGTGATGTTTCCATCGGCCTCGGTTAAACGCTTTATGAACACAAATAATAATTACACGATGCGAGTACAAAACCCGAAATTGTAATAGCATCAGCCGTTCGAAGGTCTGACCTATCTACATACAGATCGACACCTCATTTTCTATTACAAAATTTTCAGAACAACTCTCGGAACATCCGCGGATTCATCTCATCTTGATCCGATGATTCGAGAATATCACAATCTCCACACATTTAATATTTACGACCTTATTCGAAATGCCACAAGATGCAGATAAATCTTCAAAACTGCTTAAAATCATTTAAAATGCTAGAATGTGAAAGGGTATTTACTGTAATTGTCTAAATGTCAATTATTAAACTTATGTAACAGGATGATCAATTTGATTATTTTTCAATATTTTCTATTAAAAAGAATATTTGAATAGAAATAATAACTTCTGAAAATAAATCAAATTATTAACAACTATTTTTACAAACATTTTCAGGTAAAATCGTTGCTTTCGCTGCTTTCTCTCAGTTCTCTTCATTTAGTTGTTTATTATTTTATGACAAAAATAATCATGTTCTTTCAAGCGATTTAAATCCTTACTTTTTCTTCATTATTTTTATATCTTTAAAACATAAGTTACTTCAGTCACCACTGCTTATTGAGTCGTAACTTGACATTCTCTTTTATAAATTGTGAATTTAAAGTTATTACTAAATATTACATTAAATCTTCCTTTCTACGCATAATATTATTTGCATAGCAATTTATGTTAAAGTACAATGATTTAATTGCTGTTAATTATTTTTCTCTCTAATTTAAATCCATGCAAACAATAGCGTTTCATTATCAAATAAATATTTATATGAACATTTAACGTTTAGGAAATGTCAGTTAATTGTAAGTTAATAGTAAATTTGAGAATTTTATATTTTTTTTTAATGCTGTAGTTTTTTATGCCTAATAAAACTTAATTAGCAATTAAGTCCGCAAAGCTAGATTTAATAAATATTTAAGTTTGCACGATTTATTTCCAATTTTATTGTTTGAAATGGTAATAAAATCGTAATTGATGATGATTTTTATTGATGTTTACAACTGATTTTCTGAATGAAATTAATATATATGGGTATATATTAAAAAAGTGGTTTACAAATAGCGCTAGTTCCGGTAGATGGTGGAGGTCATATCAAGTTCTCTTAACGGAATTTCCAAAGGCTGCATTAACTGTTCATAAGTTGTTACAAACGGCAGTAGCTGAGATAATTATAATAATATCATGGTTAAAACTAAAAAGAAAATTTCGTGGTGGAAGGAGGAAAAATCGATCGCAACCTCACGAGGTTGCTTTAAATAGATGTTGAAATTCGTAATGAAAATAATTTGTCTTTTTCAGTTAAGTTTTACCTCGGTTAAACAAAGGGCCGTCCAGAGGTTGATCCAAGCGGTGAAGTAAAACCCACGGAAGACCCACATGTTTCGTAATTTGCACTCGACGCCTCCATCTACCGAACGGTTTCAACCCTTAACCATCGTCGGAACACTTTGAAAATCGTTTCTGTATTTCTTTTATCGTTCAAAAAATTATTTTTTTTTTTTGCTAATACATGTTTCGCGCTCGCACCTCTCTTATTCTCTCTCGCGGCTCCTCTGGTCGACTTCTTCGGCGGGTGAACGCTATCTGCGGTGTTCTGCGAAATCATTCCAGAGGCTGCGGATTCGATTACCATTTCCACCGTGCAACCATCGGACCGTGGACTCTGGTAACTTTTTTTCTGTTGTAGTTGTTCTTTCTGTCGCTTGTCTATTCCCAGCTGTTCCACACCGAAATTACCTAATTTGACGAAAAATTACAGCGCATGAAGACACCTCCGTTCGATGTTAACGTATTTAAGTAATCTTCATTTGTGGCCAAAGACATGATTCGCATGAGGAATTACAGTCAACGATCATTTAATGGGCGTTCGAACTTACGTACATAATCATTTATTATAACAAATACGTTGTCTCTATCCGTTTGTAAATTGTACGTTCATACGAACGATATGAAAATACGATTTACGCTTTTTAAGCAACTCAGTAATGATTGATAGTTTCTACATTAATGCCATTGGACTGTACTATTTTTAACCATAATCGCAAGTTATAAATTCGGATGAGGAATTACAGTCAACAATAATTCTGATTTACAAAATAAATGAAAATACGTTGCCTCCATCCATTTGTAAATTGTACGTTAGTGCGAACGATATGGAAATCAGATTAACGTACATTTTACGTTTGCTTTTTAATCAAATCAGTAATGTTTCTACAATATTGTCATTTGACTCAATTATTTTTAACCATTTTAAGTTATAAATTGATTATTTAATTGAATGTTAACTGTATTTTCATCCTAGTTAAATTATGATTTTGTTTACACTTTTTCTTTTAAATCGTCCTACTATTTAAAATCTATTACTGTTATGGCAAAAAAAAAAAATATTTAGAACGGATATCGTCGAGGAAGATAACAGTTTTTATTTAATTGCTTTCTTTAATTTCTCGTATCTCATAAAATTTTAATTTATGATCAATATTTATTCATAATTTACAAATAAACTTATATTGCAAATCGATAACGTATAAAGTTCTGTTAGTCATTCCGTTTTCCATGACTAATATTATTATACGCTGAATCTCAGTCACTGAAACTTTTATAAAAAAAAAAATACATGTATTTACAAAAATTTGACATTAAAAAAACAAATTGTCAGTTGTCAATTTTGTGACAGTTCTCATGTTTGACAAATTGAATGTCAATATTTTAAGGTTATAATTGAAGGTCAAATTAATTTGAAGATTTAATCTAAGCTACTTAACTCTTCTAGATTTATCTATAATTTACACTAGTTTAAGATGAAATATGATATTTTCCTCATTATTTTTCACATATTTCAGTTCAATTTATCTGTTATTTTAATAATTGAAGGTTAAATTAATCTTAATCCAATTTTTACTTAACACATAAATAAACTATAACAGTTTAAGATCAGATCTTTAATGTTAAGATACAGAACTGAATATATTTAAATTTACTTTATACTTAAGTTACTTTGATAGTCGATATTTGCAGTGTTTATTTATAGAAACGAATAACAGTTCTTCACAATACGTGGATAATCGAGTAAAAAACGAAATTATCGATTTGTATATTGTGAGAAATTAATGAATGTGCCAATTTCCTTTCGAAGACACCTACTCACGCCTATTAAGTTTCTCTTTGTGAACGATGGAAAAAGCAATCTAATTCGAATTGATGGAAGCACGAACAAGAAAATAAAAGGAAATATACGTTTCGATTGATTTTTCATTGAAGAAAGACCAACAACTTTCCATTAATTTTACCATGAAAAATGATCTCCTTTTAAAACGAAACGTTCACATTGTATTGTGATCTTGTTACAAAATTAAGACTTAATTTATGAATTTTATAATTATTTAAAAAAACTAATTTTAAACTAATTTCAGTAAAAAAAATGTTATTCTAGAAATTTTCTTTGGAAACTTTATGAAGCAATTAAGGCAAGGTTAAAGGAAAACAAGTGATAGTGACAAGGCGCACTCGGATTCCAGAAGTTTTGCAAAAATTATGCAGCAATGCGTTGCAAACAGAAATATTTATTTTATACACCAACAAAACGGACGACGCAAAAAAAAATGTATCAAATAAATGATTGTCATGAAAAGGAATTTAACATAATAACGTTTTTTTTTTGTTAGTAATCTACTTCCATATCTCAAGCAAACAACAATCGATTCGTCATTATTCGTAAGAGAATTATTTGATTGTTTTCCAATAATTATGATTACGACCAATTGATATACAATCTAAAATTAATAATTTAATAACAAGAAGTTTTTCTTCATAATTTCAGTATTTGCTTTAATCATTAATATTCTTTACTACAATTAAGTTATGCAATAGGTGAGTTTGACAAAAAATGTGTAATATTACAGCAAGAGAAAATACTGAAGATCGCGTAATTATGAATTCGCGTAAGTTTTCAAATAATTTGTCGAGAGTAACTTTAAATTTGTTTGTTTTTAATAATCATGTATTTTTATTAGTATTTTTCAATAATAATTATTTTTTTAATGAAATTTTAAAATGATTGCAAATAAATTCAATTAAAATAATAATACTTAATTAAATAACGATTTTGGAAAAGTCGTTAGCTGAGAAAAAATGTAAAATTTTCAGTTTGAAAATTTTCTCATTAAACTAAAATTAGCTTTCTAATTAAAATTTATTATAAATTATAATGACAAATAATAATATCTTAATTAAAAGCTCGGAGTGTTAATAAATTTAAAAAAAACTTTTGGGAATTCATTAATGAAATATGCATTAGTTAATTTTTTTTAATGGCGAAAATATCCACACAAAAAATTACCTTCGTTCCGACGTTTTTGTTATTGTTTTGTGGTGTTAACTGAGTATTTTCAGGTCTGTGTTTTATTTTGCCATCAATCAGACGATGATCAACGATAACATTGCACGTCACGTCACTGGAATATCACGAATAATGCCATAAAAAAAACGATAATAATTTACCTTTCATGAGACAATAAAATTTTACATAATTATTTATAAAAGTAGCAATTTAGAAATGAAATTAAGTACACACATTACATTTCATACAATATAAAATATACTTTTAATATTTTCAAATATATTTTTTTTATAAAAATTCGTAATTTTTATAATGCGATTTTTATATATCTATTCATTGCCTTAATTATTTCATAATTCGGTTTTCATAATTCAAAGTTTTGTGTTAGTTAATCGTGTTGTAGGAGTATTCATTATATAATAAATTATAAGAACTATATTAAAGTTTCCTATAACACGATTTTCATATAACATTGTGCTAATTAATCGTGTTATAGAAGTTTTGATTAAATAATAAGCGGTTCTCTCGTAACGCGGTGCAATTAATTGACTTACAGCAGGTTTAAAGTCTCTTATAACACGAATTCCTTGTAACGCGGTACTAATTAATCGTCTGCACTAATTCAGAATTTTATAAAACACGAATTTCCTACAATATTAGAAAAATGTTTACATTTTTTTAGAGGATTGTTTTTAATTTGATTGTTTGAGTAAATAAATGCTTTTAATTTAATTGTTAAATAAATTAATTATTAAAAATACTTAAATACACACAATTCTACATGATGAACGTCATTTGATTGAAATCATTGTTGAATATTTTATGATATCGATCAGAATTCCAACCATTTACATAAATCGTATATTTTTTTTTATTATTTCTAAACCGTTTGTTGTAATTTCTGTATAATCCGCTTTATTATTCTCCTCCTGAGAACGTAACAATAATTATCATAAATATGAAAGAAAGATAGCAGCATTGAATATCGACTTTAATCAATAATTAATGAATATTTCATCGATTCCAAACTACAATTGAATTCTGCTTAGTTATAAGTTGTTTATTGCGCAATTTCTTTGAAATATTATGTATATTTGTTTTTTTGAAATTAATTAATTAATTATTTTGTTATTTCTAAATATTTAATTAATTCCTGATTAAATTACGAAATAATTAATTTGATTTGTTTTTACAATTATATGTCAATTATATGTCAAACAAAACAATTATATGTCAAACAAAACAAAAATAACTGCACCAACCAGATTCACCAACTTTAAATAAAATTATTAAAATAAAGCACTAAATGTATTTAACTATACCACAAATCTACCAACTTAAACATATTACAATACTATTACGTAAGATCTACCAACAATAAAAAAATCTACCAACATTACATAATAAATCAGAAGTTTGTTATAAGTTGACCTATTTTAAAAATAATCGAATTTTTTATCAATTGAATCATAGTTTATTTAAAGAATATTCGTCATAATTTGATTTGGATAAAAAAAAAATGATACGTTTTTTCCAAATATAAATTGGCATGTAAATATAAAAGTGGAAATGGAAAAGCCCATGATAAATTATCAAAGTGTTTCCTTCAAAGTCGATAAAACACGAAAGAGAACGTGGCATATTCACATGAACAATTACAAATTCACTCGAAGAATGAATATTTATTTGCGTGAGAAAATTTACAATTTTAATCAATAATCAACTTTTTCACTTCACAACTGAATGTTTATTTATTTATTTTGATATTATAATTAATTAATTTCCAAAATTTTAATGAATTGCGAGTATTTCGCTTTTGCTGTGATGAGGATGTGACACATACCAAAATAAATCAATCAAATATTAGCATAAATAACGTTGCGCAATGAAAACAAAAAATTGCGTTTATCCGAGAAACGTTTTTCCAATTTTCCGTAAATAATAATCAAATAATTTTAAAACAGATTCCACGTATCTCTCGGATCACACAAACACTTCGGAATATTCATAATTGCAATTAGCAAGCGCACTTTTTATGCTCCAATTTAGCAATAGTATAAACAATGATCGTAAACGAAACCCATCTTTCTCATCCTAATTAATTTAATTCTCAGCGATTTCTACAGGTTTCTTTCCCAAAGATATGTGAAATTTCTTATAGAATTCGATAAATAACAGTATTTTTTTCGGGGAAACTGATGCAATATTTAAACTGATGTAAGAACAATACATGGAAATATTTTTGATTGAAGTATTGCGATATTATTGTATTTGCGGATAATGTGGAGGCAAAAGTGAATGTTCACATCGAAGAAGTAGATTTGGTGGCCTAGGAATTAAGGTTTTTTCGTTTTCTTTCGTATGCGTGGTTATCTAATGCACGCGGATATCGTTGTTCCAATTTGAATATAATCTTGATTTAACGTGCTTTTGTATTATTTTCTTTTCTTCAGAGTTCGTTCCCATTCGATAATCTATAATGCATTCATTTTCTATACGTTCTCAATTCGCATTCTTACCTTTATTATCGTCTTAAACGTTTTAAACGTATTTCATTAAATTTAAATTTTGTATGTTAAATATTCAAATTATTATTATTAACAAAAAATTATTTATTTTGTAACAGATTTATCAAAGTAATTCCAAAAGCTGAAATAAAGTATATTCAATTATTTTTCAATTAATTCAAATTATTTTAATTAAATTATTAGATTCCAGTGAATAAAAATAAATATCATCAAAATTCAAATTGTGAAAGCTGAAGTTAAATATTTGCTACAAAATTATTCAAAAAAGTTTATTTAAAATTTTCACTTAATTCAAAATTATTTTAATTAATTTATTACATTCTATACTGATTTTTTTTTTAAATATAGTAAATTTATAATGTGTGAATAAAAATAAATATGGTTTTTAGGAATAAATCGTAATAATTTATTAATTTTAATCTATTTATATCTGGAGTTCCACTGGGCATAGTTCTAG
This sequence comes from Nicrophorus investigator, assembly GCA_963457615.1. Taxonomy (NCBI): domain Eukaryota; kingdom Metazoa; phylum Arthropoda; class Insecta; order Coleoptera; family Silphidae; genus Nicrophorus; species Nicrophorus investigator. The sequence continues at coordinate 27,619,246 of OY735141.1, forward strand.
GTCTTATACTTATATTTTTGCCTGATTTTAATATAAATATATTTAAAAATTAAATTTATTTTAAATAAATTATAAGATTTTATAAGGAAATTTTGTACAAATATCCTAAATCTAGAATACTTAAATTCTTAAATCAATGTGTGGATAAAAAAAATATTTTTTATTTCACCAAAAAATATAAATAAAATTGTAATAATTTGTTATTTTGTAATTTTAGTCTATTTATACCTAGAGTTCCACGGGGCAATGTTCCAGGTCTTATGCAACCTTTTTCCTGATTTTATCACATAAATTCTTAAATCAATTTGTAGATAAAAAAATATATTTAACCAAAAATTATATATTTGGAGTTCCACGGGGCAATGTTCTAAGTCTTATGGAACCTTTTTCCTGATTTTATGATATAAATTCATACATAAATTCTTAAATCAATTTGTAGATAAAAAATTATATTTAGCCAAAAAATATAAATAAAATTGTCAATTTATAATTGGAGTTCCACGGGGCAATGTTCTAGGTCTTATGCAACTTTTTACCTGTTATAACAAATTACGATTTTAGTTATTTTTTCAATAATATTTTTATGCATTCATTAAACTAAATATAGAATTCTTGAATTTATATGTGAATAACAAGATTTGGGTATTCCAGTATAAGAAAATTACTTTCTATTAATTATACTTTTCAGAATTCGATGTTTGTGAATGTAAACAATTTAATAAGAACATATTTGTAACGAGCAAAAAAAAATCTATTGCACGTGGAGAAAAGTGGACGTCCTGAAAAGCCTCTTCAAAGTCCATCCGTTTTCCAACAATGACTCCCGAGGAACTCGTCAGAAACGTGCGCATTCTCATGCAGATGGACGAAGATGTAAGAGCGAAGAATTGCTTTCATTGTGTCCGGCAGCAAAATAACCGTCTCGTGCATTTGTTTGCCGGTTGCACATCCGTTTATTGATTTTTAACGGTCGCACGAAAAAAAAATAAATATAATAATACGCCTCTCGTCCCTTTGGGGAAAAATCACATAGCTTCAGCAATTTTCGGTCTGCTCACAAAAATAAACAATTGAAAAACAAAACAAAACAAAAACAAAAGAGCAGTAACATCATGCATATAAATATGCAGGAGCGTTACGTGTGCGTACTGTGTACTAATGCAATTTTTGCCCTCGCATTTCGTATTTATATTCGTAATCATGCTCCATGCAAGTATATTATTCCGTCCGTTATACTCTCGTAACAGAATCAGATAATCACGAGCAGACGGAAAGGTTGAATCCTTCCAGGAACGAACTGTAACGAAAATATTTTGACCATAAAAAACGAAATATTTTTTCTATTCCTTTTGCAATTTATTTTATTATTATATACTTTTAACGCCTTCATTGTTCTCGCAATTCCGTTGCAACAACGTTTTGCTTTTTAATTGATTTTTTTTAACGATGTTTTCATTTCATTATGAAAGCTAAAAATAAACATTAAAAATTACAAATTGTTTAATTTTAACACACTATACATTATTTTCTTATCTAAAAACTATAACAAATGTTTAAATATTCTGATGATTCACACTTTTTGGGTTACACAAAATTTTTCAAAAAATAATATTTATTTCTATTGAATTTAACATTCAAAAATAATATTCAATAATGTAAATACAATTTTTGTTATGATCATTAACACTTTTTGTTTATATTGGATTTTGTTTATAATTATTTTAAGAAAAACAAAAAAAAATAAATTCAATTATTAAACGTTCAAATATTTGTGCAATTTTTTCGAAAATTTCAATCAAAATTTTGCAAGCAGAACTTCTGAAATGTCAATCTTAAATTTAAGTGAAAAAATTTGGTTTCTGGCAAAACTAAGATTTTATTGAATTAATACAATTTTATGTAGTTTTAAAACGTGCGCTTGATTTATTGATTATTAGAAAACAAATAAGTACAAAAAAAACTGATTTTTCTATTTGGAAAATGTAAATAATTTACATTTGAAACTTGCTAAAACTGAACGATACTCGTCGCAACAATTAAAAATTGTGTCAATAGGAAAGAAAAATGTACCTAACCTTGGAATCGTTGCATATGCTTATAGATAAGAAACTAACTTTTAAAGTATACATTTTCTATTATAATTATTTTCAAGTAGACTATTATGTACTAATAAACATTTTTGTTAAAATATCATGAAAATTCAAGTTGTGAAAGTTTTGGCTGCAAAATGGCATAATTAGTGCTTGACCGAGTTACGTTTACTTAAAATTAATTGTGGATTAGAAACGAGCGATAAATTGTAAATTTAAGGCGGAAAATTGAAACAGTAAGAATATATTTACATTCGAATACAATATCGAATAGAAAATTTTGAAGAAAAATAATATTATTTGTAATTTTGTAAATTACAAATTTTGTTCTAAATTTGAAAACAAAATTTACTAAATTTAACATTGAACAATAAAATCAAATTGCATTTAGATATTTTTTTTTGTTTAGAAAATTTAGTATTTTTAACAAAAAATCACTTTATATACACGAATGTGAACACAATTACATAATAGGTAAATTTGTAAATGAAAACATGTATAATAATAAATAATTTTTTTTTGCAAAGATTATATTATTTAATAATTTCAACTTTTCATTGAATCCAATTATATATAAGTATAGAAAATCTGATTTAATTGAAGCATTATAATCTTGCGGTTAATATTTCCCATCTTTAACATTTGTTGAATTAACATTAATAATCAGTAGGAAGATTTGGATCGTGACCAGAATCTGATTGTAAAATTTGGGGATTTCCTATTCGTTTTGTGCTAGTATATTTCCTATATTTCTTTTGAGGTTTTGTAAACGCATGTTTATATAAGAATATATGAAAATGTAATAATTATTTGCTGAAATTTATTTTGAAATAATCTTTTCACTAGTGGATAAAATTTGGTTTATTATTTGTATTTCATAGTAAAATTTATGGAATTTTCTTATTCGTTTAGGGCTTTATAAAAGTTGCATATTTATATAAGAATATATGAAGATGAAAATGTAATAATTATTTGCTGAAATTTATTTTGAAATAATCTTTTCAGTGGATAGAATTTGGTTTGTTATTTGTATTTCATAGTAAAATTTATGAAATTTTCTTATTAGTTTAGGGCTTTATAAAATTTGCATATTTATATAAGATTTTAAGTTTATTTATTGAAAATATTCGAAATTCATTAATTACTGAAACGATTTTAAATATAATATTTAATGATTGATTAATTGGATTAAATTTCGAAGTAAAAATTGGTTATTTTTACTGATTCCAATCAGTTTTTGTTTGTTTGAAACAATAAAATAGAATTTGGATTATTGTTTGAATTTTCTAGTAAAAATTGGGGATTTTCATTCATGTTTATTTGGCTTTCTAAAATGTGTATTTGTGTAAGAAAATGTAAGGGCGATGCAGCTGTTTGGAATTGAGACCTTTGAAAAAATAAACGATTTGTATATTTTAATTTCTTGCTTAGCAGTGGAAAGTTGTGAAACGGCGATCGTGTGATAATCTACAATGAATCACATCAAAGAAATCAAGGGAATATTTGCATGCTAACTAAGTGAATCCGGCCCTGACATTTGCAGTGCCAAACCCGCCCGACCAATATTTGCCGTCTTTGAGGTTTAGGTTGAGTCGTAAGGAGGAGGAATGCATCTAGTTATGCAATTCAGGTTTGAAGACGATACACGCTTTGGCTCTCTCCCTTCTTCCATCGTCGTCCAATTTGTCCTCGACCTCGGCTCGTAACCGTAACAATCGGAGTAATAGCGCCGTAATGACTCGTTATCTAATGTACTTCGAGGCAATCGAGCCAACAAAAGTAATCCTTGGACATTTCCCAAAAATAATACATAAAAATTACAATAAATAAAACTTTTGCATTTATAACCAAAAATAACGATAATTCAATAAACGCGCGGCCACGAAACGACGCAATTAATAGTCGCGATTCGAGGCCAAAAGAAAAAATATTTGTCGCTTTCTCCAATTTCTGTTATTTTCGCTCACTAATGAAGGGCGTTCGGCCATTATCTATTCAAATTTGTACAGCAAATAACATTTTTTTTTTTTGACACATTATTTATGTAACACGAAATCGATGCGCGAAATTAACGCCTCAGCAGTAATGCGAAACTCAAATACGCACGAGTTTCGATCATCGCCGGTGATAATAATTTCCTTTCAGTTTTTCAAATTTCATTTTTTTTCCAAATGTGTTATTTGCGGTCTGTCATTAACGCAAATTAAACGAACGCTAATGAACATTTAGTCACTTACTCATTTAGTCTACCAATGTAAGTGCACAAAACTAATTGATAATTAATCTGTTTTAAATAAGTTACTTTCTTTTTTTATTTTATTAACACTAAATGTGCCATAGATTACAAAATCCGAAAAATAATTATTTAAAAAACGTTTCCACAGAAACTAATATGATTGTTCATTAATGTTTATATAATTTATTATTTGTTATTAATCCGTGAACTATACAAAAAAATCTTTAAAATAAGTTTTAGTTTGTAACGCCATCTATTGAAGCATGTAAAAGTATGGAATCAGTTATTTATTTAACACGTTGTTACAGAAACCAATATGATTATTTAATAATTGCTTCATGAAATCATTTTTTATGCTTGCTCTATTTCAAAATATTGGGACAAAATTATATGAAATTTAATAAATTTAAAAAAAATACTTAAAAAGTACAGATCTCTAAACCATTTATTTTTCTTACGATCCAACATATTCGATTGATATAGTTTATAACTTTTTTTTTTGAATAATTTGACGTAAGGTGACAGCTGTCATTTTGCAGCCTAGTAAAACATTCACAGTTGTTTGAGTACTGCTGTTCGAAACTAAGTAATATATAATAAAAATTTATAATCTTGAAATTTGTCTTTCATTGAAAAATGTGATAATTATTTTTTTAAAGAAAAAAATAATTTTCAAATTTGATTTTTTTATGTCATTTTAATAAAAATAACAATTATTCAATAATTCCATAGTAATTATTAAATTAAGTAAATAATAAATAAATACTCTGCAAGTTTTTTAAATAAAAATTTTAAAAAATATTGCATAATAACATTCTATATTTAATTAAGGAACAAAGATTATTCATCTCTTTAAATTTGCATGCAACAAAGTCAAAAAAGTAAATTTAAAAAAAAAATGCATTACTAATTTGTTGCAAATTATGCATGCATATTGCGGTTAACTCTTGAAAGTACGTGTCTTTTTTTATGCGCAAACAAAACCAAGATCACTTATTTTTTGTGCGAGTGTGCTACCTGAATCAGTCGAGGAAGAGGAAACTACACTTCGAGGATACAAATTGCCATTCATAAATGAATTAGCGGAGCAGACGTTCTTGCACAACCGCTGACAGACACCAAAAAATCCGAATTATCGAGCGTCACGAGTTCTAAACGAAATTGTTGCGTAAACGGGCGAAACTTTCCGGGAATTTAACAAATTTTTTGGTGAACCATTATTATTTTATTCTTTGTAATTGGTAAAATTTGACCGTGAATCCGACCGCAGATCACCAAATTGCAACAAAAAAAATGTAGGAAAAAATTAATTCAGAACTTTAAGATTTAAAAGTTGTTTCATAAAATATGTATTATTTACATTCACTATTTTGTATGTTTTATTATTAAAAATTGAGTTAATTGAGTGTTAGCCGAGGGACCACAACTTGTGTTAGCCGAGGGCCCCAAAGTTAACGGTCCGGTCTTGTATTTAAGTTAACTTATTTTTGTTATATATTAATATATGATAATTGAAGCAAACATAGTATAGATTTTCCGGTTTGGATTCTTGCGCTTTCCCGTTTATTTATGATGATGATTGGAAAAAATGCTTGGATTTTCCTGCGATCAGATCACGTTCATCAATCAATTGGCAATACATCGTCCCAGTCAAAGCCATTAATAATGTGTCGAGCTGTTCTATTAATAAATAAATTGGCATCGATTGATTTTGCAGCGCGAATTTGTGCCGACGGAGGTGAACGGAACCGCCTGATCTTTGCAAATTCCGTAACACTCTGTGTGAGTGTTCTGCGTGTATGTAAATATCGTTTATGAATTTGAAGGAAACTGAGTCACCGACATTCTTTCGTGTTACAGTTGTTACATTCCTGCAGTTTTTTTTTATTTGAAAATTTTATGTTTTCGAAATGAACTATACAAAAGAGACGATCGTCGGCAGATCGACACAAAAGGTCAGGTTTTTTTTTGTAAATAAATATATTTCGTCTTTTGAACCGGAACGTTTCGCAATAATCGTTAGAAATCGACTTTCCTAACGATTTATTCCAAGCAAAAAAAAATAAATTGTAGCTATTTCATAACACTGGAAAATTATTATTGATCCACGTTCTACTTCCTTCTAGGAGAAATTTTGGTTTAATTATTTTGAAAAAATTAAGAATAAAAAATATGTAAGTGCAGAAGAGCAAAGTTGATTGAATTTGTGGGCCCGAAGAAAATGTTTGATTTGGAAGACTCAATGTTGAATTTGAAGGACCCTTCAAATTTGTATATGGAAACACAAATATTTAAAAATTAATTATTATTTCTGCTTAAATTCTGTTATATTTTTTAATTAAAAATAAATAAAAATAATAAATTTAATTTAAGTGAAGAAAGATGATAATTATATTTAAGTAAACAGTTAACGGCTCCTAAATAATTGAAATATTGTTTAAATATTTTGTTGAATGATATATCTTTTTTGTTAATTTTTGAGAATGTTTAAAATCAATTATTTTAAATTAATATTTGAGTTGGTTATATATGCCGTATTTAAGTTGGAAATTGCTATTGTGTGAAGAAGTTTGGGAGAGTTTAAATCTTCGGGAAAATGAATAGTTTTTTTATAATATTTTTGTTGGTTGCTGTCCGGACGATTTTAAGTGAAGATACTTCCGATGTAAAAACAAAAACCTCGAAATCTACGACGACCGAAATTTCGACATCTGTAACTATGACAACAACACCCACCGAAAAAACTGAGACGTCCAGAGGATTGACACACTCCGCAAATAAAAAGCCCATAAATTCGACAACCTCTGAAACTACGGCAACGACACCCTCCGAATCTGAGACGTCCAAAGGATTGACACACTCCACAAATACAACGTCCAAACCGATAACCTCTGTAATTATGAACACTACGATATCCTCTGTAACTGCAAAGTCCGAAATACCAACACCTTCCGTAACTTTTATTATTTGTTTATTAATTATGAAAAATGTTATTTTACGCTCCATATGCTAACACATCAGCAGTGCAATTTTAATGCTAGAATTAGCATAAATACAAAATTTTCTGCAAAAAAAATATATAATTTGTTAGTTTTAAGCTGTTAGGGGGTGATGTAATAATACAAAATATATAAATTTATTTATTATATAAAATTTATTTGTACATTTGCTAGTACGAAATACATAAATTTAAAGTGTAAATAATTATTTTCTGAAAGATAAATACAAATTACAATATCTATATTAAGTATTTTATTATTAACCTATAGAAAAAATTAATTCGAAAGTTGAACAACTTTTTACGCCGTATTGATGAAATTTTGAATTTTTGTAGAGGGATTTCCGTTTTATAATCGAGATTATTTGTGTTCGTTTGTAATTTGCATTTCTTGGAAATACGGGTAAGATCGAAAAGGAAGCACGAAACGCGAATGCAAACCCTTGTGGGATTAGAAGTTGTCGTTTGAACCGTCTTCTTAGGTTTCTCAGTGGTGGTTGTTGTTGTTGTTGAGGTGGTGGTGGTTGTCGTCGACGTCGAGGAATTTTTTTCTATATTCGAAGGTGATTCCTGCATCCATATATATATATATAAATATATACAGCAGTGCGTACAGTATATGTGTATACTAGAGGGAGAGTGAGAGTTGTAGCCAGGTGCGCGCAAATACGGTTACCACCACTTCGACTCCGACCGCGACGCGAAGCACACTTCTACCACTTCTTGTAGCGAAGTTCAGTTACGCAACGCGAAGTGTCCGTGCCATACGATTGCATTGTTGCAACGACCGTCGAGTTTAGTTGAGTTCAGGAGTTTCTACAATCTTTACGAAATGAATAAAATCTTCATCATCCTTCTGCTGGCTGCGCTCCAGATCCTCCGGTGCAACGGAATCGATGAAACAACAAATTCCACGATCCAAGAAATGTCCACAACCCCCGAAACCAACGATGAAGACGAAACGAACAACCAGAACGACACGACGCAGGAATCACCTTCGAATATAGAAAAAACGTCCTCGACGTCGACGACAACCACCACCACAACAACAACAACAACCACCACTGAGAAACCTAAGAAGACGGATCAAACAACAATTTCTAATCCCACAAGGGTTTCCACCACCGTCACATTGACAACTCCTCCGCTCGTCCATTCCACCCACGAAACCAGCACGAACAACGATACCAAACCGAAGAACTCCTCCACCAATCTGCACGCAAGTATTGCAGTCCTTCTGCTCACCGTGCTGCCCATCATCAAGTACCAAAGCTACTAAACCACTTGGGCAACTTCAGTGCGCAAATTTTTTGGGACTTTAAAATATACAAGAAGAAAAAAAGTGATTACGAAGAGAGTTTAAAAAAAATATATTATTATATATCGTATTTATATTATGTTACGTGTTTATTGTTCCACGAAATTCCTCCTTTATTAATTTATGTTCAAAAGCATTTGCAAATTAATTCAAACCCACTAAAAAAAAAATACAGCAACAATAAAGCTGAATTGGAAACGCGATTATTATAATAATAATTATACTAAAAATGATGTAAACTACTTAAGTCGTGGTAGTAACAAAAAAAAATATCGATAATTTGTTAGTTTATAACTTTTAATCTTATATATATATTACTATAGTTACCATTTATTTAAACGTTGTTACGACAACCGAATAGTTCTATCAACCAAGAAAAAAAAAAACGTTTTGTGTGTAAATATTCTTCAGTTGTTCTAATGTGATAAGAATTTAATAATAAAAAGAAATAGAATCTAAATTATTATTAATTTACCTGTTACCTCCTTCTTTACATTAATTACATTATTTAAATAAAGAAATTTAAAAAAAATGTAAGTTATTTCATATTTAATTAAAAAAAAATGATTATATCATCTTTTAACTAAATCCATGTTTAACTTGACTTATTTAATTTCAATGATATAACATTAATTATAATATTGCAACATTTTACACAAAACATGTGAATTATAAATTTCTATAAGAAATTGTAAAATTAGAAATACTAACAAATTTTTTTTACGAAATTTATTTTATTTACTAATTTAAAATATATGCACAACATTTAATTTTTAGAATTTTATTCAAAAATCTTAATTAACGAAAACATTTATTTTATTATTAATAAATTTTCTGGTAATTGTATTTTTTTTCAAATATTTCGTCGAGTTGATTAAATTTTGAATGAATCTTCATCGTTTTTCATAATAATATTGCATATATGTTTTTGTTAAAATATACAAAAATTGTGAAACATGTTTCATTCATCGATTGGTCTCGTGTTCGTTTACATTTTTTTTTAAAGATCCAGCACACAAAAAAAAATTCACTCAACACTATGTAATCAGAAAGAAGAAAAATAAAATAAATTGTATTAATTTTTTTCTTGCATATATTAGCTACTCGTGTTTTTTTTTCATTCTCTTTATTTTTTTTGCTTAGATTCACACAATATGTAAATTAGTCTGCAACCGAAAATGACGTCAAACTTGTTTTGAATATGTAGACATTTCGTATTCCGAGTGAATTCCATATTTGTACGTCGACGGAATTCTTTACCAATCGCATTAAAACTGATACACACACTAAAACAATATACGAAAATTTAAGGTAGCTTAATAGAAGTTAAGGTAGCTTAAAATAAATCAAGTATTTTTATTAAATAAATATGAATCAATGCGAGATTATAAATTTGATTATTTAAATATTGATTTATTGACGCATTTGCTGAAGTGATTATCAAAGCAGATCCCAGATTGATTCATTTGTTTATAAATGATGTATACATAAGTCACAGCGTATATTTTCTTTCAAATTTATTATCTTTCTGCAATGCGACACAAAGTTAGATAAAAAATGCAAACAATAAAAAGTTATATGGTAGCAAATATTTTGATAAATAAAATCATCATGATTCATAATACTATGAATACTTACATTATTTTTAATTAAATTTTCAATTTTCGATTTTTTGTTTGTTAGGTTATTGCTTTAAAATGTTTCAGGTTTAAATTGAAGGCGATTACAGTGTCCTAGGACCTCTGTTTTAGCTTCTATACACATCAGACATTCATAAAACTACATTTCCTGATGTAACAGGAATCTTGACATTGGATGTAGCATCTAAATATTTGCAAGAAAAAAATAGATAAATTGCATAAATGACTCAAAAAAAAATGGATAATATTAGTTAAATCTTTCTAATAGAAAGACCTAACGGCCAAGATTTGCACAAATTAACGAAAGCCAAATGCTGTTTGATAACAGCAAAATAATAAATATACTTTTAAGTGTTATAAGTTACTTATTGTTCACTTATTGTAAGTGTAAATTAATACGACATAATAATCTTCTCTTTAATCTTCGCAGTTTGTATCCCATTTCTTGTTGTTATTTCGTTTTGAACATGATAAAATATATGTACTTATTTACTTCTCGTACGCTGGCTGGAAACAAGTTTGTTTCGTCGCGGAAAATAAGTTCTTCGTTCGTTGTTTATTTTGCATTTACGTCGATATTCGATTCCGGTCTTTGCTTATTTGCTAAACTCGTGGGTAGATAATGTCTTTCCAACTGTTTCGCAATCATTCATTACGTTTGTATTTGGAACGGTTATCTTTTCCTTTTTTTCGTTTTTCCTATTTATCATTACTTGCGGTTTCCAAATTTTATTATTTAACATTTCAACATTTAAAAAAAACAACATTCGACGAAAACTAAAGTAATTTATTATGAAAATCAAAGATTTTTGTGTATTGTTTTTAGTGGTGTTAGTTGGTGTTTCTCGGCTCTGAAAATATGGACAGCAGCAGTCCACCACGCTTTGACCATGATTATGAAAGTCGTCGTCCGTTCGATCACCTACGCTTTCCACAAAAGAATGAATGGCATTCGCAAATCGACGCATTGCGAATCATTTAATGTGAATTTAACTTGACCTTAAAACAGCGGCCAAAATGTATTTTCGTCAAATCGATGAATGATTGCCAATGTCAAAAATTGCAAACCGACACGATAATTTCAAAGTTAGAATCAAAAATTACATACAGTCGATATTCATTTAACGTACGTTCGATGATACGTAAACGATTATTTAAATATTGAAATATTGCAGTCAATGGTATAATGTGTACGTTCGTACGAACATGTTTCTGAGAATTAAAAATGTTTATTAGATTTGATTCCTTAAACTGAATATAAATAATGTGAAATTAAATTAAATTTTAGAATTGACGTAGATCTGATAATTAATAAAAATAAAATTTCATTCGTAATTATATTCATTCTACTATACAACTAAGCCATGTGTACGTTCGGCCGAACATTGAGTATGCACGTGCGAACGATAATTATACTAGTCCTAAATAATGAGTTTATGTTTCATTTAAATATTAATTAATTGTGTACGTTCATATGAATATTGAGTACGTTCGAACGGAAGGATTTTTGTAAAGGAATAAAAAATATGTTTAATTAAATAGTATAATAAATGTTAAATTAACAGTTAAGAATCAAACAAATTGTTGCAGCTTATTGCAAATTGCGTGGATCTGCTTGGACTGCTCCCTGCTGATCTTGCCCTGCCTCTGCAGCTTCACCAAAAGCTTAACTTGATCCTGAATCAAATCCAACGCATCCTGCGTAGCGTCAACCTCGATCCTCATCCTCTTTGCTGCAGTTTCCATAACTTGTTCATCCTCCTCCTCTTCGCTTACAATCGCTTCCGGCTTTACTTCTTCGCAAACCATTTTGGATAAGTCAAAATTATCACCACCGACTTTGGATTTGAAAACGGCGTACGCTTTATCCAAGTACAATTTCATTATCGGGCAAGGATCATCCGAGCACAGCTTCACCAATTTCCACGCGATAGGCACCATATTTTTATTCGCAATGGTAATCAACATTCGGAAAATAATTATCTTCATGTGCGGCCCGAAATTCACAGCTTTTTCCATATGACCGAGAACCTAAGAGAAAGACAAAAATAATATTATTTAATTCTATTGCAAATTTCAGAATTCAGCGGATAATTGCATTACAAGCAAATTATTAACTGCTTATCGGGCAAAGGCTCAAACAACATCAATTGGAAAAAAGATTTGGACGCCGCAGTTTAGACAAAAGCTGTTATTGTAAAGTTGCAAAAAATACAAAACATGGAATGCAAATGACGCAATAGTAATGTTTTGGTGTTTATCCGGACTTCGCACGTTCTATAAAATGGGACGAATTTGATACCGTCGTTCTGGTTTAAAAAGAAAACACGTATTATATTCACTTATTATTGTAGTCTATTTTACACAATTTTTTCAGATTTCAAAAAATATAATTTATTAAACTGATTACAAAATTTTACATTAAACAGCACTTGAAACACTGAAAACCGATACATCAAATTTGCTTTTTTAAAGATAAAACTTTGGAATAATGCTTGTTTGTTAGGCAATACGCGCCTCCTCCCATCGGTGCATTTCCATTCCAGATGAAACTGTTTTTTTTATGTGTATGGATTGAGTATCGAAATGAATCAAAATTAATGTAATTTGTATGATGTATCATTCCATTCGTTTCGAGCCATTTGACGCACTCGAAATGTTTCATTTTTACCGATCAATTTACTTCGCAATAAAACGAAACCATTATGCGGCTAATAAAAACGACGCTCCGTAATTAGTTTCGATTTTTTTATTTAATATTTCCTATCTGATAAAATCGCTGAAAGCTTTTCAGTAATTTACAAGACGAAGGAATATTTTCTAGTAAAAGCAATTAACAATTTTCTAATTATCTTTTTAACAATTCGCTGAAAGATTTTCAGTAATTTACCAATTATTATGGTGTAATTAAACAATACAGTTTTTGGATATTTTTTAAAAATGATTTGATTTGGAGATGAAAGATAAAAATGTGTTGAGTTTTTTGGTAAGATGTAAATTGTTTCAGTGCAAAAGTGATTTGTTGCGTTGCGAGAGAGTGATTGTCGAGCGCAGCAGAGAATCATGGGCGCACATCCTCCGTCCCAACCAGAATACGCCTCTGCTCACCCCAAGGACGACGAATTTAAATAATTTATTAGAGAAACTGTAATTCCTGCTGCAATATTGATAGCTGTACACCCGTGACATGCGGAGCCCATTATGCACGTGTCCTGGAATACCCCCACATTAAGCCAAATTGATTGATACCAGCTTACTGCTGCCTCCTGTCTCTCTCCTCCTGCTGCTCCACATCACCATCAAACACAATCATCTCTCCCATAAACCGCATCACTTAAGTACGTACCACTTCTCATTTACTTGCTGCGACTGCCTTTCCTTTCATCATTCCATCATCATCATCATCATCACCCATAACATATCATTAAAGCGACATCGGAACTTTTCCAAAATCAAATCTCCTCACACTGCGGCAACAACACTTTTATCACATATTACCGAACATCTCCACAAATATTACACTTTAGCATTTCAAACGTAAATATTTTGTAAATATTTACTTCCGGTACTTTCACTAAAAGATTAGATCACATGTAAATAATATTAAAAAAGAAAATGTTCGAAAAGTCCTGAAAAATATTTTTTTTAAATGACAATAAACATAACTTGTCATAAAAGAAGCGTTACCATTTAACTCTGATGTCATTTTTTATTTCATTGAGGTTATGTTAATTATACTGAAACTTCAATTATTACAAATGATAAACTAATTTCATAATCATGTGATTTATGTCATCTAAAATGACAGTAAAATGTCAAAAAAGAAGCAATTTCGTTTGTAAATGAAATACAGTCTATCTATAAAAGTTAATAATAAAAAGAAAACTTCAAAAATTAAATGTTATAAAAGAATCGTTACCATTTCACTCTGATGTCATTTTTTATTTCATTGTGGTTATGTTAATTATACTGAAACTTCAATTATTACAAATGATAAACTAATTTCATCGGGAGGTCCGAAACTGCCTAGGGAAACCGGTGAATCTAATACATTCACTACGATTTAAACAAGCTAAGCAAGATAAAGATAATTTCATAATCATGTGATTTATGTCACCTAAAATGACAGTAAAATGTAAAAAAAAGTTCATAAAACGTCAAAAATTGTGTGTCATAAAAGAAGCGTTACTATTTATTTTTACCTCCATTTCTATTATTTTAAAGTTATGAAATTATTAATGTGATGATCATTAAGCCGTGACTGTCTAATTTTATTCTTCAGCATCTCAGAGATTCGTTATTAAATTTAGAAGAAGAAAAAACGTTTGTATCGATCGACCGTTCGAAAAGTCAGTTTTTATATGCAAATAAATGTTACTGAACTTGTTTCCATACAGTCTACTAACAATGTACCGACAGCTGAACGAATGCCATAGAATTTGTATTTTCAACGACGAATAATTGCAGAAAACCTGTTTTGCTTAGATGCTGTAAAACACTGCGATTACAATTTCAAGTGTGTAATTTTGCTCTTAAAAGCATAAACTGTTGCAATTTGTATAACAATTATATAAAATACTATATTTTTTGATAACTCATATCAGATTTTAATAAATTATCTCCAAAAAATGACAAGATTATAGTCAAACAAATTTATAATATAGCAGCTACATTAAAAATATACATTTTGTATGAAAACACTGCATTTTCCAAACGCATGCAGCGTTAATAAATACGAGGAAATATATTTTTTTGAATATCCGCAGGCGATTTTCCGATTCAATAGAATGCTTCAGGGGTCCCTTTGAATTGCGAGCCGACCCTTCGCGTTGGTACGAAGGGCATTCAAACGGTTTGTACAGAGAGACCCAAAAGTAATTTACAAAACATTCAATATTACCGGTACAAATTCGAAACGCACTAAACAATTAAGTGAGTTGAAGAGAATAGAATAAATTAACGGCGTACGCATTAATTATTTAACTTCGTTATATAAATAGAAAATGTTTGTTAATAGAAGATTAAATATCGCTCCAATTTACGTCCTTTTGCACTGAAGTACACGTAGAACATGCAGCAATTTATTATTATCGCTTTGAAAGTAAAAAAAAATAAGATTATAAATAAATAGTTCGTGTCGAATGTAATTACAGCGATGTGACTACGTTCATTATGTAAAATTACAATAAAAATGAACTCCAACAGTTTTAAGGAGCAACAAAAGTTTTGAGTGTATTCCCAATGACTCACGTTTCGATGTCACCTCGAAATTACTTCAAAATACCCAATTCTCGTTCGTGTAAAAGTTGCAAAAATCTATAAATAACTTGTTTTCCCTATTACCTTTTTTTAATATTATTATTATGATACGCATTCGGTATTCCCATCAATTTATTCAAGCATATATTTCATATAGAATATTCTGCTAATTGTTACATATCAACAAATATTATGTAACATTATTTCAAAAATGTTTTTCAATAATGTTTAAAATATTGAATACAGAAATATTTAAAATTTTCCAATTTTTAATTTAAAATTTAATTAATTTCGTCTCCAATTTTTAAATTATTGAAACGTATAGATTTTAATACCAAGATTTCATAAAAAAAACAATATTTCTATTCGAACATTTTGTATTAATTTCATCAAAATTTATGATTATAACCTTTGTTTACTTTTCCAATTTTTTATTTAAAATTTATTTAATATTTCATCATTGTTTAATTCTCCAATTTTTTGTTCAGAATTTAATTAGTTTCGACCCATTATTCCAACAATTTTAACATTGTATAAAACATCAAGGTTTGTTTACAAAGAAGTTGATTAATTAATAAATTAATTATTGAAAACAAAGGAGCTTAGACGAAAAACAAAACATTGATTGTCTTTTATTTTTGATTTAATGAAATATACAGGATTTACGAGACAGTTGCAGCAAAATTGATTTAACATCCAATATTTCCCCGCTCGAACGAAACCATAAATTATTACTTCGCTTTTGATCCATATGATTCGTTTCTTTTTTTCATTGTTTACATAAATTTTGAAAAGGTCGAAAAACACATCATAATAATAATTGAAACAATTAATTTCATAGATCAGCCAATTCGATGGAAATTGTGTCGAATCGGCAATAATTCAATTTAACTTTCGTGTCATTTAATTCATATTAGTATGCAAAAAAAAAACTCAATGAGAATGTCTCAATAAATACAAATGAAATGTTCTGTGCATTCGCTGCATGACCCAATACATGAAAAGCATTCATCGATTCAGTTGAATGACCTAATTATCCTTTAAAATATGTATAGAATTCATTTTAAAATCGTTATCCGCACGGAAATTACTATAAACATTATTCAACTGAATTAATTTTAATATTGGCATTTAATATTTGGAATTTTGCATTACCGAAGACGCCGCAATCAATTCAGGTCTTCTTCACCATCATTAAAATTATATAATTAGATACAAATAATTTACAATTTTAATGACTAAACCTTTTTTGTTTTCACTAATTACTAAAATTAATCAGTCTTCAATTTCCGTTACATGTCTTAATAATATTTTTCCGAATATTTTTTTAACTATATAAATATTACAGAAAAAAAGTATTGAAAATATTATACTTTCAGTAATTACTAATTTCCTGCTAAATGGTAAACATAGATTTCCGTTGCATATGTTAATAATTGTTATAGATTATAAGATTATTCCATTTATGTAGTATTATGATTATAAATTATGATTTTGAATTTTATTTATTTATTCATTATTTGTGCCTCAAAATCTGAAGAATGATGGAAGTATATTTTGTTAAATTTAATCATGTATTGTGGTTTTTATCGCAGGTTATTAACACCGAAAACTATGATTCTTGCGGTTTTTTTTATTTTTCTATTAAATTTAGTTAACAAAGGCAAAATTATTTAAAAGAAAACTAAATTTTTTGGATGTTTGACTATGAATGAATAAATAAGTTTCCAGTGGAGATTATCCAAAAAGAGCATGCAAATTCCGAGAATTGAGAAGTTCTAGGTGGTCCGAACTGGTCTTAATTATAATTGCGAAGGAGGATTCTCGGAAATTCCAGCGGCTGAACTTGAAAAAAAAATGCTCAGACGGAAAGTGAATTGGAGTATCCTCTAAAGGCAGGCCAATGACATGAACAATGATGATGATGATGTTGGTATCCCCTGAACCTCAATTGCGAGATCGATTAATGCTAATGCGAATTACACGTTTAATACTGTCCCCCTCGGCGGTCCGCTTCCTGCACCGAATACCAAATCGGAAATGTACATCCAACTTACCCAGGATTGATGCTCCGCCGGAAGCGCTACAAGCACCCGCGTCGTGAACAGACACAGGTTTTCCACGTAAAGAGCAAAGTAGTCCTCATCCAAATCACAGTCAAAATCCCAAAGAATCTTCAAGGATTCGAACGTCTTCAACCCATCATCACTTGGCGCGATATTCGCGAGAGCGTTTAAAGAAAAAATCTACAAGAAAAAAATAACAGTAATTTAAATTATTAGTTTAGCAAATTACCAAAGTGTTGAAGTCTTTCTGGCTTCTGGTGAAGTCGCGATTTTGGATGGATTTATGAAAATTGTTCAAGCTCGCAGCTTTGAGGAAGCTTTTGGCTGCGGGTAAATGCTCAAGTCCGAGGACGCTCCAAATATACATGTGAGCTTCCGGGGAATACTTCTCCAGCAACTTGGCCTTCAAACCATTAGGTAAATTCTCGTGGAGACTCCTCAGCAGATTACATAATTTAACTTGATTTAAACTAGGCGATGTCGGCTTTTCCAAAGTCATCTTCGAAATTACATTCAGAATAGTGTCGTAACTTAAAGTCGGAGGCGCGTTCCTAAAAAAAACCCAATTAAAGAAAAAAAACACAAAATAAATTATTAAAATTACCTTAGAAGCAAAACCCAAATATCGGAAGCAAATAAACCAATCGCCGTGCTTCCTTCCAACACATTATTAAAAAGCAACTCCTCGATAGACATAAATTCTTTACAGCTCACTGATAATATTCTCACCACGAAAAGATTAATTAAATTAACACGCAAATCCGTGTCCAAATCTGCGACACAAAGCAATTCAATTTAATCCATCAATTTAATTCACCTTAACTCACCTTCGGTGAAAACTTTCAGGAAAATATCCAAATATTTTAACGCGAATCCTTCGTAATTTGGACATCCCGGTTTTGCGAAAACGTAACACAACAAAAACATAAAACCACGTCGATTAACGCAAATTACATCCAACTCATCGGAGCCCTAAAAATATCAATACTATAGTTCGATGTTCGCATTAAATATTTCATATTGATTCCGATATTATCCTGAATCTGTTGACCCAAATTATATCTCGCTACGTATCGCCATCAAAATCTAAACGGAATTAGTCAATATATAGATGTTATTAAACCATTAAATGTTATATAAAATCCATCAAAATTACTTAATTTTTTGAATGAAACTATTAGCGTTTATTTAATTAGTATTCTAAACTAGTGTTTAAATTTAATGATGTATGAATGTTAAACTTCTTTTAAAACATTACCACAATTGTAATTATACGATCATGAGAACAGTTCTAAAATTAAACAGGGACAGGTAATTCCCTAATGTTAATTTCGTAAATGATAAACATAGAAAAATAGAATTGATGATTTATACAGACACGATTTGTGACGCTCATTAATACTTACTATAAATAAAACATCGATTCCATCTGTACATTTCAAATACTAGACACGCATATTGAATTACAAGTCTAACACAAAATAGTTAAAAAATAACCATATTCCAAACTGAATTAATATAATCATTTTTTATTGAGCAATTTTCCTGTCTGCTGATAAATAGTGTATTTATATGTAAATAAACTGTCTTCATATTTTAAACAGTAAACCTTTCTTGCTTCTACGAATATCTTTGTTGACTTATGATTTTTGATCTGATACAGGTAAAAATAAATACAGGAGATAATATAACTGGAAAAGCAGTGTTTGCTACTATTTGAATTACACTATTTACTTTTATTTGCAATTGAATTACAAATAATAAACTTACCAACTTGTTGGGATTCGCTAGAAATTTGAACAGCGCGAATTCCATTGGCTCGAAAACGTTCTCCTCGATTAGATTAAAAGTTTTTTTCTCTTTATCCAAATGACTGAAATCTAAAGTTATAATCATCCACGAAATTAATTAATTGAAGAAATTAATACCAAAAAATGCTGCAAAAAAATTCCATCCAATATAATCTATTACTCCATGTGGTCCCATAGGTTTCAAATAGTTTTAAAGCCAATTTCATTAAAAACTTTGTAACATTTAATGTTTGAAAGTTCAATTTCTCATCACTGTTCTAAATCGAAATTAATTATTAATTTGTACAAATAAAAAAAATCAAAAATGTCATACTTCATTATGAATTTCAGCGATATTCTTGGAGATTTGGTTTGAAACGAATTTCAAGGGCTTCTCCAGATTAATTTTATCCATTAAAATATCCGAATATTTTTTCGTTAAAGTCGAATAGAATTTCCACGTTTCCAACATCGATTTCATGTTGATTCCAATCAATAATGTTCCTATATCGCATATTATGCCCAGGACTGCAAAATGGGCGTAAAAATGGGATTTAGAATATCAACTTTACAAACGTACTTTCTAATAATAAATCCTCGTCAGCTAATTCTATGCGTTCATTCAGCAATTGCAACAGATGTTGGTAAACCTCTTGAGCGGATTTAAACACGCTCACAATATATTGAATGGCATCAGCGAATAGGTAAAGATGATTGCTGAAAATCAGTGATTTTACGAAAATTCGTAATTCATAAATCATTTATACTTACTGATTTTTGCAATGCATAAAAGTTGAATTTAATGTGTGCAAGAGAATTGAAGGAACACTGTAGATTTGTTGCAACTGCAAATGCTGCTGCTGCTTTAAGATGGACCCAACAATATTGTTTATTATTTTAAAAATTTCAAGAATTATCTAAAAATATTCAATATTTTCAACTATTATATTAAGTGCAAATCTAATTAATCATACTTGTAAATAATCCTTGACTTCAGAGCATTTTTCATCACTAGAGTTTAACAATTCGAGATTTCGTTCAAAGATCTAAAATTTATACTTTTGTAAACTTTTTAATTTGAAATATTTGATTTCCTACTCTATGGACTAGATCATTCACAGCTGGAAACACATATATGAAAACATCATTTTCTAAATCATCAAATTCAACATCAGGCATGAACTTTTCCACTATAACTTGTATGCAGTGCAGCTTCTTGAGAATCAAAGTTTCTGTTTCAAGAATATCTTGATTCAAGGTTAAGGAAATGTTCAGAAATTGTTTGGAAATAGGTAATAGTAATTGCTAAAAAAGGATATTGTAACGTCTTTCAAGCTGCTAAACTCTGCAGACTCCTTCGGGGAATAACTTTGAAGTGAATTTGGTGAATTCATTGTGTGATATGGTCCTTAATTATTAAAGTTTAAATTGACAAACATTACAAAACGATTAACATAAACAGAAAAACTAACTGAACTACTGAAGCAAATGAACTTCCACGTGTGGTGAAGTTAGTTGCACATCTGTGATCTATATTTTTATATAATAAATTCAACAATAGACTGATGCAATTGTGTAATTCAATTTATTAAGTACGTATTTGTAATTTTTTATTTAAGTTAACTTTATAATAATTTGAACTTTAGTATTAACCTAGTTTAGTTCAATTGCTTTTGTTAACATAACCTACAAATTACAATCGTAGCTGCACTTGTTTATAACCTTAAAAACACAAATCTGGTATGTTTTTAATAAAAAGCCTTATTAATATTCGACCAGCAAATGTTAATGTATATAAACGTAAATATTGCTGCGATAGTTGAAAAGATATCAAATAGTTTCACGCACGTTTTCATTCAGATCTGACCAATAACTACAGTGCATTGAGCATGAGCGAAATCAAAAACACGATTAGGAAGGCGAGGTACGATGGAAGGACCAAGAAAAGGAAATGGGAAGACCGGAGGGCTGATCAGGGTGCTGGACTGGAAATGAAGCAAGCAAGGACAGAACCATTTGAACGCGTTAAACGAAGGAAATTTGCTGTCCTCATGGCATACTCAGGGGTCAATTTTTTTGGAATGCAAAGGTATTTATGCATATGTTTTTTTTTTGCTTTTTGTTATTAAAATTCTTTGTTCGTAGGAATCCTCAAATGCCAACAATTGAAGAGAGCTTTTTCAATGCTTTGCTGAAAGCTGATTTTATCACACAAGATGGTTACAATCAGGTGCAAACTGTGCAATTCCAAAGGGCGGCCAGGACTGATAAGGGCGTCTCTGCGGCTAGGCAGATTATTTCCATGAAATTACGTGAGTTTTTATGGAATAATTTTGATTAATTTCTTTAATGATTGTAATTTGTAGCTGAGGCGTTTGAGATAGAAAAGGTAAATGAGCATTTACCGGAAACTATTAGAGTGTTTGGTAGTAGGAGAGTTACCAAAGGGTTTAACAGTAAGGTACAATGCGATGCAAGAACTTATATGTACATGTTGCCGACAGTTGCGTTCGCTCCTTATGATGAGGAGGTGTCGCAGGAGACGTACACCTTGAGCGATGATCGTTACGAGAAGATCAAAGCGCTTCTGGGGAAATTCGTTGGGACAAAGAATTTCCATAATTACACTTCGAAGAAGAGGTACAACGATCCGAGCGCGTCTAGGTACATAATGTCGTTCACGTGTGATCCTCCGATGAAGATAAACGGGGTTGAATTTGTTGTAGTCAAGGTGAAAGGGCAGAGTTTCATGCTGCACCAGATCAGGAAAATGGTCGGGATTACTTTAGCCGTGATCCGAGGTCACACGACGGAAGAGACATTCGATAAGTCCTTTTTGAAGGAAAAGGTGAACGTTCCTCGTGCTCCAGGTTTAGGTTTAGTTCTGGAATACGTGCATTACGATAGGTATAATGCGCGTTACGGCAGCGATCACGATAAGCTTCTGTGGGAGGAAGAAAACGAAACGGTGGAGGCCTTCAAGAAGAAGTATATCTATCCAACTATCGTTGATACCGAGATTAAGGATAAGGCAATGATCGACTGGTTGACGTGCCTGATGATCCATAGGTATGATATACCTGACGAGACGGAGGCTAATGATGACGAGAGCGTCGAGAGTGGTGACGAAGTTGAAGTGCAGAAGAAAGACGAAGATAACATCAGTGACAACGACAGCAGTAAAGTTAACGAGAACAAATGAGGAGCTGTTTTTAACTCGAATCTTATGTGTATTTTACTTTGTACCGTATCCAGGAACTTAGAGGTATTTCAGCTGTGATACTTATATGCATACGGAAAATAAAATCAAAATACTTTTTATTATTACATAATAAGAAATGTATTAGGTATAATCATTTCGAAAGAATCGAACATAATGTGCTTTAATCGTTTAGTTATAATGATTTATTTAATAAACGATTTATTATATCATTATTTCAAAATTATATAAAATAAGATATCAATCGTAGGCAACTTAAATAACACGGTAGCTTTATTGAAGCACCCACTCAAGCTTCAAATTTTTGATAATTTTCCCCATTTCTTGTTAAAATCTTTAGATGAATCCATAATTCTAAGGACCAAAACCATTTCAGTAAACCAAAAGTAATTGAAAAGTGTTAGAAAAAGGGGGAATCAATAAATTCGTTATGACCGTTAATTTTTTTTTGCCTACAAATGTTTGTAACTTTTTTCGATTTTCAAATACTTGTTTGTGATTGGTAGAGACGTATTGGTTCAACGTATTTTACTTCTAAAAAATCGTGAATTAGTGCAAGAAGAATCTGCAAGACAACCATAGCATTCAGCAGTCCAAGATTATGTAAGTCATTTGAATAGTTTAAATATATTTTGTTTCTATAATCTTTATATTTATGTTGTTTCTCCATAAGTTTTGAGTTACTTCATTCCAAAATTTATTAACAATCGGTTTCTTTTAATTGTTAATGTAATTTGATATTTGAATAATAAGTGAAATGTGTTTTCTTCTCCTTTGGACAAATTTTAAAGAATAAAAGGTATGTATATTAACCAGTGTAAGAAGGAATTTATTAAGTTTAATATTGATTTAACTAAAATTTAAGTTTTAGTTATAATTTAATTTATGTAACTTTTTATACATTTTTTCAGTTATAAATGCTGATGGAGTTTATCTATGTGTAATGACGATGAAGAGTTAAATATAATTTAAAAAACATATAAACTATACTTCATTAAATTAATGAATATTTTTAATTTTCATCAATATTTAACAAACTTCATTCGCTTTGCCGCATAACCTAGAATTCTTAACAGAAGTAGGTTAGATTATAACAAAGTTTTTTTTTATATATTTGTAATATTAAATACGCAATGGCAAACGTTCTAAATACACTTTTGAAAAACACAGCTCTATGTCCTCTGAGACATGCAGTTAAACCACAGTTTGTATCGTTATTTCAGACGCAAGGTGAGAATTATAACCTTACATAATTGACTTTGCCCCCATACAATGTCGTGTTTCAGTCCGAACGTTGTATTCGGAGACAACTCTGGGAATAGATGGATATAAGGCTCAAAGACTGAGGACACAGAATCAATTATCAAACATTGCAGAGAAGTTCCGCACAAAGATGCATGATTACACAAGTGATGACTCAAAGAACATGATTTTTACGGAGGATCTTAAGAATATGATACATTTGGCTGAGAAAGATGATGTTGATTTAATAATGAAGATGATGGATCGTTTCAATGATCAGAATAAGCAGCTGAGATTTGGCACATTTGTGTTTGGGCCTGTTGTTATGAGGATGTTCTATTATTTGAATAAGCCTGATGAGGCATTGAAGTGCTTCAAAGCAGATAACTTGAAGGGTTTCTTTGATCAATTGATTACATACCAGCTCTTGATGGATTTGATGTATAACAATGAGAGGTATCAGGATATTCTGGATTTGTTTGAGGATATTAGGGAGAGACAAATTGAAAGTACCCAATACCCAAGGAATATCGTTGTTCTCACATTAGCAGCTTGCTACAAACTAAATACCAAAGAGAGTTGGGAATTTGCGTTGAAGCTTTGGAATAAACTGATGGAAGTTGGTCACATGCCGATGAGAAGGGCGGTAACGTTCTGCGCGGCTCTTGCGCTTAAACAGAACAATCCATCAGCGTGTCTCGAGATGATCTCGTCCGCAAAGAATCAGAACTACACAACCGTCAGGAATCTTAAGGTGCTTGCGCTCACACAGGTTGGCAGGATCGATGACGTTCTGCCGATTCTTAAGAGTGTTTACAATCAGGAAGATACGATGAAAAATCAAACGTTTAATGTGGACGTAATTGAAATGATCAAGGAGCAGGTAGATAAATTGGATAGCACTGAAGTGAAGCAGGAATTCAGCAAGATCCACAGTTATTTGAAAGAGAGTCATATTTCAGATATGGTCAGTAAAATTAATTTTCTTTTTGATCATTTATTTTACTTGAATTGTTCATTTTCTAGACTTTGGAGGAGCAACTTTGCTTGGAGATTGCCACACCACCATTCTTGGGCAACAAGAGGAATAACAACACGCAAGATATGCGCTACAATAGATTCCAAAGGCGAAACGATGATTTCACCAAGCGCAGGCCATTCGATTCCAAGAGGCCTGGATTATCCGATATGCAGTAGATCTACAACGTTGTCGTTATGTAATAATAAAGTTCTAATTAATTCTTAGCTTATTGATTAAGTAAGATCCACCTTTTACTAAACACATTAGTAACATCGTTTGCATTAGTATAAATATAGAATGGATTAGGTAATGTTAATTAGAACAATACAATTAACATAAAAATAGTTTATTTTCACAACACAATGTCATTACATAAAATGTAAATGCAACAGTTTTGTAGTTTATTTGGTTTTATTGAAGAAAGTGCAGTTGTCAAAAATTAAAAAAGTATTACAGATAAACATATAGTAGTTAAAAAGTAAACGGAATGTTTTGGACAGGACAGGTCTTCTACTTCTTTTTCTTCTGTAACTTCTGCTTCTTCTTCTCTTCGCGTCTACGCTCCCTCAGTACGAGCGATGAATACAATCTGTAGCCGAAGAACACTGCAACAAAGAAACAAATTATTATATAATTTAGAAACGATTGGAAATGTTGGTTCGCCGGAATTAGTAAAATCTTACCACACAGATAAAGTGCTATTAAAAGTAAGAGCATGAAAATAACAAATATCAAGTACATATTAAATTTCAAATTGGACAAGATTCTCAAATAGCGGATCAACTTGTCTCTATCCTCTTCAGACAATTCATCGAATTGAGAGACGAACAGATTGATTCTTTCATTGACATTTTCCATTTGACTAAGAAAATCTTCCAGCGAGTATCCTAACTCGCCTACTTTCGAGTCGATGATTCTGTTCGCCTCTTCTCTCAATTCTTCGTCCATGGTGTTGGTTGGATAGCTCGAAAGTGTAGCCATTCAAAGCAAAGTCAATTATTTATACCTGATAATACAATTTTTTTGCATTGCTATTTTTTTGGTAAAATTTCTTTAGGATTCGTTTTTTACTTTTTTGCATTTTGAGAGATTAATATTTTGGAAAATATTCAATTTTGTTACTTTTAGACTCTAAATACATTAATTCTATTTGCACATTTCTTAATTTAAAATAATTTTGATTAACTGACCCAAGTTTTAATTATTCAACTATATAAATTATATAATACTTATATTTTTATACCTATAGGTAAGCGAACCTGAGTGAATTCAAGAAAATCCATTAATGAAAATATTTTGGGGTATTAGGTAAAATTTGTAATAACTCTGATTTAGACGAAGCGAATCTTGTAAACTGTTTATCTTTCCAAAAATACAGATTTTGTTTTAGAAATATTAAAGAAGCAAAGAATTTCTAGTATAAATAGTGAAATCATATTAATAATTAAAGTGAGAAAAAATGAATAGAAAGTTTTCGATCGAATTATTATTAGAATGTAAACCTGTTAAAAATATGTATGTGTATAACATTTATAATTTACTTAATTTACAGTTATTTCAGATTAATTTTGATGTAATATAATTAAACTAAATAACATGTATTTCGGTAGTACAATTGGGATAAAATATTGTTATCTTTTTCGATATATTTAATTCGTTGAAATTAAAATATTGCGTAATTTTTTCAAGTTAATTTTGAAAAAAACATATGTTATGTCATGAGTACAAATATAATGCATTTTTTTTGCAATTCTTTTAATATATTTATAACGTGCAAATGAGTAAAAAAGGGTTGTTTGTGTTTGTCCAAACTTACTGAGGGTGGAAGCAACAAGTGCGAGAGCAGCCAGGAAAACGATGTATCCTAAGAAGGTCTGGTTAGTCTGCGGAGTATCATCCATATTTACTAAAGATCCCTACGCGTGGCAGTGCTTTCTCTCTTCGCGCGACTAAGAAACTGTTCGAAAAATTGTTTTGAATTTCAAGCAACGGATCAGCTTTCGTCGCTGCGACGTGGCCGATCCACGGACACGTCGTCTCCGATAAAGATTGCTGTATGCCACGATACCGATAACAATTATACAACTGCTGCTACAATCGTTGTTTACCTCCTCTCTTCGCTCTCTCGCTTTAGAATTACCTTTCTTTAATTACGTCTTTCTGATTGTTTACGTTTTATTCGAGGTGGGGGAGAGAGTTGTAGATTTCCTTACCGAAAATAACCAGGATGATGGCAAACGCCGCGAAGAAAATCATGAATTGCGTGGTGGGATCGAAACCACCTCCGATGGGTGGAGGTGCCGTCGCCTTCTGATTGAGCATACCGGCTCCCATGTTGCCCATCTTGCTGAGGAAGTCTCCTTTACCTGTGAGAGACTCCTTCAGCTTCGCCTTTTCTTCCTCCGGCATATCGAAGCCTTCCAGAGCTTCCAGCAACTTTTCCAGAGAAGGCATCTTGAAATCGCCGGGGCTCGGTGCAGAAGCCTCCGCATCCTGCACTCCCTGCAGCAGATCCAACCCGGCGTCCATCTCCATTTCTATCTATATCTCCTTCTAGTGTGGAGATTAGCTCGAATACACGTCCCACAAAGCACTGCCATGAGAAACACCATTGCAGCAAAATTGTAGTCGCGTAATCAATATTGCTTGTTAAACAATTTGAAGCACGTACGATATGTGTGTTATCTACGATTATCTTGCCTCCGTTTAGGCTTATGTATATTTAGAATCATACTCCGCGCGCGAAATCGATTAAACGAAGAAACGAATTTTCGTTAACATCAACAACTACTAAATAAAGCTTTTCCGAAGAGATAAACTAATATTACAGGAAGAATCGATATCGCAAATGGATAGCATCTTACCAGATAGGAAGGCGACGATGATTCCTGGTACGATGAAGACGGAATTGGGAAATGCATGCTCGATGGGTCCATCCTGGCCACCACTCAAGTCTACCATAGCGTTCGATCAACTTGTTGCAACTACGCACATATATTTTTTACCTTTTCGCGGAATTTAGATATCCTGCGTAATCCTGTACCCGTAC
Source organism: Nicrophorus investigator (assembly GCA_963457615.1). Lineage (NCBI taxonomy): Eukaryota > Metazoa > Arthropoda > Insecta > Coleoptera > Silphidae > Nicrophorus > Nicrophorus investigator. Next base: position 27,647,175 of record OY735141.1, read on the forward strand.
AATTGATTCACGCATTGCACGGTACATCTGCGCGCGCAACGTCTTACAGTTGGATTCCTATATCCTCTTTTATTCCCCAATCGAAGCCTTTAGGTCAATGCATCATCAACTCATTTATACTTGTAAAATCAATATTGATAATAACAGTTCATAGCTGACGTCAATAGCATATAGTTAAGAAATACAATGAATCTCAAATTTCATATAGGATTTTGTATACAATTCCATTGTCAAATATTACATAAAACATGTAATTATTTTCGATACTTATTTATAGCATAGTATATGTTCTTATCATCACTGTATCTATTTAATAGGCAAAGTTTACTTGTTTCTGTAATTATTTTTTTTATACTAAAACATGTACTTGCATGTTTAATTTAAAATACAAACATTATTTTTCATTTTACGACCTTCGCATTAAATTTCACTTAATTTCGCTATTTTAAACAAGCAGTAATATTTAACATCATTTTTTTACTAGTTTTCACAATTGAAACAGTTGTAATCTTTTTGCTTTATACGTTAATTTGCACTTCAAGATTACGTAATAATCTCGAATATGCAATAAAACGTTGATTCATCATGCGTTTATTGTTTCAAGAGAAATTTAAAAAAAAAATAGATTTTATAGAATAATTTACATTGTGTTGTATTAGAATGAAATGTGCAAATTATATATTTTTTTAAATATTTTTATTAAAATTGAAAGATATTTTACATACATTTACATGCAAATTAATAAGACTATTTTGAACAATAGAATATGGAATAATTAATAATATAAAACGTATGTAAAATCGATACAAACCGTAATAAGAAAAGTACCCTTTAGTAAACACGTTTCCCGCATTAAAATAATAAAATAAAATGCATCCTCATCTCTAAAGTAAGACTGGTATGTACAACATGGAATCTTTGGAAAGTTTTGATTTTTGATTTCCTTTTGGGAAGAGGACGAATATATTTCCGTTTTCATTTTACAACTTGGCTTCGGCGGCCTTCAGCAGAGGTCCAAGCTTCTGGGCGAGCATGACGTTACCGGTCAACTTCAACTTTCCCTTCATGAAAGCGGTCTGCGGGTTCAACTTGCCGGTGGCCAAACCGACGAAGTCTTCATCGGAGATGGTCAAGGTGGTGTTCGGCTTTCCGGACTTGGGGCTACCTTCGTAGATCTTGCAGCTCTTCAAATCCATGGCTGAAAGTAATTGCAATTAATGTTGATCATTGATTAAATTATATTTTACTCACTCCAGGTCTTGGCGACTTTTCCATCCTTGGTGATGTTGTACAGGAAAATTCCGTTGACCGATTTAGCCTTTTCCGGACTCTCCTTGATCTTCTGGGAGATCATCTCGAAAATAGCGTCGCACTGGAGGGACATGTTTGATGTTGCTGCTTGTTCTACTGGTTTTGCTGCTAGTACGGAATGTAAATCCACGTAAGATCCTGAACACAAACAAATAAAATTAGATAAGCCAAAGTTTTCAAGCGTACTAAATTAAAACGCTAGAGCAACGACTATTTGTAACGTGATTTCGTTTGTTCATTTTTTTTTTCCTTAATTGTATACAAGTACATTGGATTAAAGGTCGCGATAGCTAACTCTCTTTTTTGCATTGTTTACGTCACATATTAAATTAAAACTTACAGAGAGTTCAATGTTCATGGCACTTTCATACGATCGTATGAAACATGAATACACAAAGGCTACAGATTTACAATTCCGGTTATTCAATAATTATTAAATAACCTTTCCCATTATGATTATGAAGCAATTTTAGGTTATGTACGTATATATTAGAATAATTTTGAGAGCAAGTATAACTTTACAGTATAGATAAATAGGCGAGAGTAAGAAAATATGCAATGAGACTACCTTTAGTTAGAATCGAGGAGCAACTACTAAATGCGACTTTCGAGAAAGCTGTGCGTGTGTTGGTCGCAATCGATTTTAAGTGTATAGTGACAACGCACAATGCGAGGCGAACAGAGAGGGAGTGATCAATTACCATTGATAAAAGCACTCGAAATTGGCTTTTCGAAATAGCATTGAGTGATTTCTATTCACTCATCAAATTAATTGATAACGAAAAGTCCATAAGTCAATTGAAGAAAAACAAGTCTCATAAGTAGGTCATCGCAATGGAAATGCATCCAATCTCCTAACTGTGATTGCAGAATAAATTTTGCAATTTTCTTAATCTACTTGAAAATATCAATTGCATAATTATTTAGATGCATTATTATTGAAAAGATGACTTTGTTAAATACTTTAAAATTGAAAGTGGATTTGATAACAAATAAAAAAAAACATGTAAGATTAGAGTTTGATGGTAATCGAGCGGATGTGACGAGATGAAAGAAAGTTAATTCTTGTTACCTGATATGACGATTTTGTTGCTTTCCGAAACGGAGGTTTCGAAATGAATCCTGTTTCCTTCTCTCCACATGTCCACTTTCAATGTTTCTCCTGGTAAAACGGGTTTGACGAAACGGCACTACAGATACAGATAAAGCTCGAGTTAATATCATTATTAATTTGATATTTAAAGCGTTATACCTTAACAGCTTTGAATAACTTCAAGTCGTTTCCTCCAAAGGCTTCCATGACCAGCCTGACGGAAATGCCAAGAGTGCAGAGGCCGTGCAGAATCGGTACCTTGTACCCAGCCATTGCAGCCATATTTGGGTCAATGTGCAAGGGATTAACGTCGCCTGAAAGTACAACGAATGTTTAACTTTGCGAAGATAGATTTTGGGTTTAATTACCGCTCAATCTGTACAAAGCCGCTTGATCCACGCTCGTTTTGTAGGAAACGGAAGTGTCTGCATTGCGTTTCGGCTTTGGTACGCACGGTACCAGCTTGTCGGATTGGCGAGGACCACCCCAACCTCCTGCACCAACTGCGAAAGATACTACCTGATTCTTGTAAAGCAATTTACCCTCGTTGTTGTAGCTTAAAACTGTAAAAAAATACATTAGAAAGAGCGAAAGAAGAAAATATCAGCGTTCAATTACCATCATAAATTAAAACTGATCCTGATCCTTTGTCTATTTTATCGACAAGTTGTATTTCGCTGCGGAAACTACCGTTGCTGGAAGCGCCAATATCCTCGAAGATCTCGAGATATTGTTCACCGTGCAAAATGTTCTCTAAAGAAATCGATTTTCCAGGAATGATATTTTCATCCATTTTGGCGGAGAACGTGGCTTTAATTGCTGGTAGAATGAAGAATGTGGGTAGAGCGGAGAAATCCTCGTGGTTCTCATATAAGAATTTTAAATGTTCGGGTTTTGCCACAGAAGCTCCCACTAGAAAGAAACGTTAAAAATCTTTAACATTAACGTAGTTGTTATTGTTACCTCCTAAGGCGTACAAGATCAGATCCTTGTCGTTGTATTCGTAAAGATCGCTTTCGTCTGAACTAGAACTTGAACCATTCGCTCCGGCCCTCAAACCATCCAAGGAAGACATCAAAGCACCTGTTGCTTCCTGAATGGTACCCATGTGTTGAATGCTATTCATATCGGTGATCTTCTCCCAGGAATCGCGCACCTTCTCAACGGAAACACCATCAGCGATAGTTTGCCTCATCAGTTTACCATCGGCCCTAACTATCTGGCATTTTCCGGCCCAACCGGCCGCTGACTCAATTATGGATCCCGTCTCCGTGCAGTTCTCGTGGCAAAGCCAAGCCTATTCGAACAACTTTAAACTCAAACTTTCGTGTTTCTCTTTCAATGTACTTACAACAACCGGAGCAATTAACTCAGGTTTAAGCTCAGCGTAGAGTTCCGGCGGTAAAATATCTTCAGTGAGACGACTCGCTGCTGTTGGTACAATTACGTTGCAATGGATATTATTTTTTCTACCCTCGATGGCCACGGTACTAGCCAATCCAACGATTCCCATCTTGGCGGCGGAATAGTTTGCTTGTCCAAAATTACCTAAATAATCACAGAATTAGTTAACTAATATTCCGTTAATTTCAGCAATTACCGTATAATCCTGAATTGGAGGCAGTCATGATGACGCGGCCGAAGTTCTGCTTCTTGAAGATCGGGAAAGCCGCCTGAGTAGTCTTGAAAGAACCTTTCAGATGGACAGCTTGCACCAAATCTTCAAAGAAAAAGGTATTTAAAAAAAACTTTTCTTCCTTGAGTTAGCAACTTAGGCTTACCCCAATCGACATCTGAGATTCGAGCAAAGCTTTTATCCCTCAAGATACCAGCGTTGTTGATCAGAACATCGACGCGTCCGAAGTTATCTAAAGCAGTTTTTATCACCTTTTCACCATCCACGACGGAATTATAATCCGCAACAGCCGTTCCACCTACAATCATAAACAACAATATAAAAAATTTATAAGTCATCAAATACAATTTTCTACATTAATATCAATTTCTAGTCGATAAAATAAGGACAAATAATTAAATTGAAAACAACAGGTATTATAAAAAATTGTTTCACAATTTAGGAGTAATCTTTCAATATTAATGACTTGCTTAATTTTAAAGAAATCAGGACAATTAAACAAAATGTGTCAAAGGCCATGATTTGTATTTATTTATTCTCGAAGTGCAGGAGATAACCAATTATGCATAAATGAGAAATTATATTTAGAAAGTGGATAATGAAAATTAATGATGTTCTGTCCTACAAACAATGTTATTACCATTTTTCTTGATTTCTTCGACGACGTCGTCGGCGGCCTTCGAGGAGCTACCATCTCCGTGTCTTCCGCCACCCAAGTCGTTGACTACCACTTTTGCTCCTTTTGAAGCAAACAGAAGGGCATACGCTTTGCCAAGACCTGCTCCAGCACCTGTCACGACGACGACACGACCATCGTACCTCAAATCGCTCATTATATCAACAATGACACCGCAAAGTAACAACAACGAATACGTCTATTCTCCGCGATACTTTCGAATGGATTGGTGAACACTGCTCCGATTCACTTGGAAGGACGTGCGTCGTGTGTCACTTGCGATATCGAAAAGTGGAGAGGATTGCTTTATTTGATCACCTAAAATCAGCTGTTATTACATAAACCATAAACATAGAGCCATATAATTTTATGGACATAAATCAAATTAAAAATAAGTCAAGAGTCAATAATACCATTTATTTATATATTTATTACAAAAAGAAAAAAATAGCTGAAATAATAATTTACATCACTATGCAACTAAAATAGCTTACAGAGAAGCAAGTTTCATATAATCATTTACTCAAACGTTGCGTTGGTTGCATATTTCTAAACATTAATTTAAAGTTCTCGTTAATTTTCTAACTTGAGGCTGGCAAAATTATGTCAGTTAAACACAAGCTAAGTTTACTACAGAAGGCGAAAGCCTGAGAAGAAGTCAATTTTCTAGAAATTGATAGTAAAATATAATAAATTAATTATTTACTTATAAATTTTATTTCGATAGTCGTAATAATTGAGGATGTTTAAGTTGTTTTTGTTGTCTCTCTACACTAATTATTTTAATTGATAAACTGCTGACCAAAACACATGATAATTAAATAATAGCGCAATGAAAACATGTTTATTTTATACAATTTACAAAGAGAAAATAATTCATATTTTAATAAATGTAAATAATAATGATATATTCTACTACTTTTCAGTATTATTATTAAATGCTACTTGTTTACATTTTCCTTTTAAAGAAGGTGTAAAGTCGGTGTTTATTGAAATAACGAAACGCTAAATGAAACTATAAATCAAGAAATTCCTTTGTTCGATATTCGACAATAAATACACAAGCATAAATGCGTATTTATTTAAGGAGCAATTTAAAGTCGAGATTATAAACCGATTCACAATCAAACGTTGCTACCTAATAAACATTATGTTTGTACTAACATAATTGATATTCTCAAACAGTGGCTTTCATTGTATTGGAATATCCTGTCATAAATATGAAGGCTTTTACAATGTTTTAGTTACAAAATAATAAATATGCTACCAATGATTTATGATTACGGTCATTTTTGCTACCCTCGCTGTGCTGGATCATAAAATTAATATGAAAATTTACTTTGTAATATCATTAGAGTTTTAATACTATTTTCGTTTATTTGTAAATACTTATTTATATTTATTGCAGATTGTTCAAAATCGACAATATGCTAATCCTGTTTGATAGGGCTTAGGTCAAATGATTGTACAGGATTTGAGGCGATAAACTTTATTGAAATATATGTATAGATACATTTTAAGTAAATTGAAGTTAAACAATAATGAGTTCTTTAGGATATAGTGAAAATGATTTATCCAATATAAAGAAGTTGATGAGGATGATGTTTTGTATATTGTGGATAAGTTAAAGCAGTGATAAAGAATAATAAATATGATTCAATCTTGTAAACAACTTGAGTGAAGTGTAATTATTATTGATACTAAATCTTAATTTTATGAAATTTCTTTTGAAAACAACTTTAAATTATTTATTTTTCTAAACAAATCCATTGAATCCATCCATCCAAATTATTAATATGTTATCTGTTTTTGTCGATATGGAGTCTCAATAGTTGTGATTGTGAAGTTTATTATTATTAACATTGGATGGGAGCTGTGATTGGGAGTAGGGCTTCAAATTATGAATAAGTATTTTGTTGTCGATTAAGTTTACATATGAATTAATAGTAGAGTAGTTCAAATGTAAATGATCAATGAATTGCCGTAATCCGTTTACAAGGGTTTTATTTAATATCTAATAATGTTGGGAGATAGTCGCATATTTTGGTGCGTGCTGTATAATTAATAGATAAGAGACGGTGGATAACGGAGAGACAGAGAGAGAGAGATTCGCATGAGGAAACGAGGAAAGTAGGCAAAGGACAGTGGATGCAAACACGCGTGATTATGCAATAAGGATTTGCCGGTAGCCAGGGTGACGGGTTCGGATTTTTGTTTATTGTTTTGTTTGGCCGCTGTGAATAGAAATACTACGTCCTGTCAGCGAATCGGAGGAAGGATATTCCAGGTAGAAAGAAAAAGGGAGGAAGCAGGAAGAGAAGGTGAAGTATGGAATGAAAGCGTGCGCGTTTGTGATATTTGTATTTGGCGGGTTTCAATTTTGGGTCAATTTTCCGCGTGTGCGCTTCCGCGCCGCTCTCCCACCATTCACCTCCCGACACACGTGCACACTGTAAAATGCATTTTCTATAAAATTATTCAATGTTACCGTATCTTTTGTTGTGAAAGGTACGACCATATTCCGAGTCGCCAGAGTGGTATATCAGGCAGTGGGCAGCAGCAGCAGCACCTCCGACTACATCCGCATCCAAAAATTTGCGTTTCAAAAATTTTTCATACCATTTTCAGTTTCGTGGTAAGATCCATTACACTTATTTTTTTTAACACGCTTCGCGCACGGCTCCGCAACCCTAGGGGAGTGCATGCTCTCTACGCACTCCTTCTCGTCCTTTTCCTTTTTAATTTATTTTTTCTATACACATACGTGCATTCTGTTTAGTGCGTCCTCTCGTCCTCGTCCTGGCGGGGCGCGGTTGTTCGTTTTTTTATGCGTTCGTTCCTTCTCCGATCCATGCAGTACGTTCACTTCTTTTCTTTTTTTTTGCACGTTCCATTCTCTCTTTCTGTCGTATTCCAGATTTATCTGTTGTATTTCGGCCACGTGTTTTATTCCGATCTTGCGTCAATGTCGTTCTCGTCTATTACCCATCGCTATTTTTGCATTTGCTGCCCATGATTATTATTTTTTTTTTGCGTCGCAAGAAGAGAGGTTTCATCGAAAAATCACCCATCGCCCATTTTATACATGTATTTTTTTTGTGCTCGAGATTTATTTTTAGTAATGACTTGCAAACGTTCCATCGCTTCTTCGCCCACTAATCTCTAAATATCTGTTTATAAACACGACCACGTTATCATCCGGCGATACTGTGCGTGTATTTTCATAAATAATACTCGAATCTGGAGATTACGTGCAACACGTTAGGGGGATTCCCTGAGATGTATTTAACCGTGGACATCTGTCCTTTCTTTCTCTTTGCAGATAGAACAATAATAGTATACCACAATGGTACAGAGCGAGCACAATGTTTCGGAGTCCGAGGACGCCCCGCCGATGATGGAACACAAGAATCTTGCCAAAGGCGTCGACGAAGGCAACTACAAACTTATTGGATGGGCGGCCGACACCACCGGTCGTCGTTTGATCGACGAGATTTGTCAGATAGCTGCATACACTTCAGACAATCAATTTTCGCAATACATTATGCCTTTCAGTGATATTCGCCTTCTCTACAGGTATGTTCACCAAAAAAATCACACTGGTTTTATGTTACATAAAGAAAATAACATCCTCATTATCATATAGCTAACATGAGATAATGCATATAACAGCACTTCCTTCAGTAGCTACTTTTCAGGCAGGAATATTTGAAAGAGCCAAGTGGTATTTCTATTAGATTTGAAAGGAAGAAATTGCGCTTTTACCATTCCTGCTTCATAACAAGCATCTTTATCTCATAGTAAACATCATGAAGTTATAGCGATATTCAAAAAATGATATATATTTAGAAGATGTCTGTACGACAATAAGATCAGATTGTTGAAAGACTTAAGTAAACTCATTTTTATCGCACAGACAACAAACTGTTGGTGTTAAAATATTATTCATTTAATAAGTCAACTGAATAGTAATAAGCATTTTCATTATATGTTAATGAATCATAAGCCTAAAAAGAGATGTGATTTTAATAGCATTAATCATATGAAATTTTTTAAACTCTATGACAACATGAATTTAAAGCGATATTTAAATTTAAAAACTTTAAAGTAATGATGAGATTTAAAAAACTTTAATGCATTTAATAATAAATTTTGTGTGATATGGAAAAGAAACTTATTTTGTTATTTTTTTAAATATTGAAATAATTTATTAGTGATATCTGTATTTCTTTGAAACTGATAAAATTGTAGAAATGTCAATGGAGTTAAGGATTATTAGAAATAATGTTTCATATTGTGAATCATTTATTACTTTTAATGAAAATGCTAAATTAGAAATTGTTTGTTTAATATTAATTATAACAGTTTTTATCTTATCATTACAGCATTTCACATTTTGTTTTCCTATTGTTATGTTATGCACTAGAATAACAACAGTTCATTTACTTACTGACATGAAAATATAATGCAATTTTAGTATTATTTGTTGATATTATATAATCTATTGCATCAGGTGCATATCAGTAAACAAACTCATGAATCATTTGTATTTTTTTATATCTCATTTATTTTGTAAATTTATTTGATAGTTAAATTGAAATTGTTTTTACAGACGCCGTCACAGCATCCGTGTGATGAATATGGGTAAGTATAGGATGCTCAAGGATATGCGCACGAATAAATTCGTGAAGACCAAGAGCGAGATATCCGCCCTAACCGACTTCGTCCAGTGGCTTGAGAACAATCGTGGTGACGCCAAGGATGGCATCATCCTTATTTTCCACGAGTTCCACAAGTCCACCCCCGCAATGCTGCTGGAGTCCTTGCGTAGGCACAACCTTTCGGAGAGGTTCGCCGCCGTCGTTAAAGGATTTGCAAACAGCTTCAGCCTGGCGCAGGCCAAATGCGCGAACACGACAAAGTCCTTCAGCCTGCGTGTGATGTCTAAGGTAAATAGCGAATTACCCTTAACTTTTATTGTAATCATCTTCAGATCTTCCTAAAGGTTCTCTTGAACAAGGAGGAAGACCTGAGTTCAGCAGTGACTCGCGCCCAGACCTGCTTCGACATTGTGATGCACTTGGGCCAAAGTGAGAGACCCGATTTGGAGTCGCAAGGGAGCGGCGACGCCAAAATCAGCAACGAATTGTTAATCAAGATGATCGCGCCCTTCACGAACCCCGTCGCCGCCGAAGAGGACGAAATCAAAGAGTTCAAAGTATGCATTAGAAAAGTTATATTTTATTAGGTATTAACTATAATATCGTTAAAAGGTTCTCCTGGATCGTCAGAATACGTTCAAACCAGTTTTCGGAGCCCTACTCAAAGCCACTCCCACGGAGAGGCAACACGCTAGTCACCTGCGCCGTCTGCTTGCAGAAAACAACATAGATTACGAGAAAGTCAAAATGGCCTTCGAGAGCAGCGCGAAGGACGGTTTGGAAGCTGTACTTAAAGCTGAGGTATATCACTTTCCTTGCAATAGTTTAAGGGCCATTTAATAATAGCTTTCTTTTCGCTGCGCAGATTTTGAATGCGAAGGAGGAAGATATGAACGAGCTCTTGGAGATTTTGGACTGCTTCTTCGATCCCGAAAAGAAAGCCGTACAGCCGAAGCCCAGGTTCTTTCAGAACGGAAGATTCAGGAAGAAGAGTGACAGTAGGAGCGATAAACCAATGAACAAGAACAATAATAATGAAGTAAAAGAGGAGAACATCGAAGTCAAGGCGGAGGAAAATGATGAGGTTCTTACGGTAAAGGTCGAAGGTGAAGCTCCGATCCCTCAACCGGCCACTGCGGTTCTTCCGATAGTCGCATAAATTCAATATGTGATCTCTAGTGCCTTGCATTTAAATCTAAACCAATTGTAAAATTGACTTTTCCTTTATATCATTTATTATTATTTCCTTTTCTTTATTATTTTTTTTTTGTTGAGTTTGCTGTTTATTTTATGAGAGATTTTATTTTCATTTTGTTACTTATTTTCTTTTCTTTTTTAAATGATTTATTAATTATAGATTAATTAATTAATTAATTTTGGAATGGTCACATTTACAATATATTTTCTAATCATATTACAAGTTTATTTCCTTATTTCGATGTTTACCGCTTTCAAAAAAAAAACAAACAAACTAATAATTCCTTAATAGAGTTTTGCTCTGTTAAAGAAACACACAAAGATATAACACACAGACAAACAAACAAATACACATAAACACACGTATATTTATATATATTTTCTAATGTTTCTAATAGGATTATTTTTCATTTTCGTTTTCTTTACTTTTTACATAAAAGAAAGTCATGTGGATCGTGATAATGTATTTTTTTTTTAAGTTGTGATTCTATATAATAGGTGGTTATAATTTTGTAACGTAATTCCATTTGTAATTACCGTTACAAAACCTGTTATTTATTGTAATGTTTAATATTTAATAAATAAATTTCTAAATAAACAAACAAACACTCCAACATCCATCCAACACCCCCAAAAAACGACAATTTTGTTACTAAAAATCCTGCTCGTTTTGGGACGTTACGTAAAATCCACTGAGAACAAAAAAAAAATCCGGACTCGTGAAGAATTCTAAAATTAAACTTATTTCTAAAACGAGATGCTCGAAACGGAACATCCCGACACGGATTCAAAGCTATTTTCAGGTTTTAATATTGCGTATACATTCTAAACTAAATCTGCTTAAATTATTATACAATTAGAAACTGATGCAGTTACGTAATCCATTGATTTTATATTCAAATTAACATTGTGAAATTTTACATTTTACCACAACTGGCCCATTAGCTCAGTTGGTTAGAGCGTCGTGCTAATAACGCGAAGGTCGCGGGTTCGATCCCCTCATGGGCCAAATTAACTTTTTAAAGTTTTTAAATAAAAGGAAATTTTTAAGTAATAATTAATTAATTTTTAAACAAATATTTTTATTGTTTAAAATATATAAAAATATAGATATTGTTGTTTAGTGGAGAAATATATTATATAATTCATATAAATATTAGACAAAAAGTGTGAAACTTATTTTATTGTTAAATCAATTTAAATCTATTAATGAACTTAATACAAATTTTAACATAAATTTCGATATATATGTAGAAAAAAAATAAGTACAAATTAATTGGATTTTTAGTAATTTTTTTAAAAACACTGATTCAATTTAAATAGATTCTAGTAATTTTAATATATTTATACTTCAATTAATTTGTATTATTTACAATAATTTAAATAATTTAATTTTCTGCATACACGCAAAGTTTATATTTAGATTGATTGAACTTTGGCTTAGAGTTTTCTATTTCGTTTTTTGAAATTATTACAAAAGTTGAGTTAAGTAACAATAGATGGCGTCACATGTATCGCACTTGACATATTGATATTCAAATTTTCGATATTTGCATTTTTTTGACCAAAACGATGGATTTTGTAAGGATTAAACGCATTCAAATGGTTAATATCAAAAATTTGATTTTATATTTTGTAAAAATGTTGAGTAAATAAAAATAAATATGGTAGAGCAGCGTCTGACTCATTGATTTATCTGCGATATAATATTAATAAATGTAAAAATATTCCACAATTTCTTGAATACTAATTACCTCCGCTGCTTTTTGCAATTATAATTCTTTTTGCATAAAAATTCCGTGCATGCGCAGCGAGATGTTAACATTCTTACGGCCAAGGTTGTTATTATTAAAGCTGAGAACAACAACGGAATTGCATTTCTTCGCTTAAAGAAAATAACATAAAAATTATTAATAAAATAATATATAAATTGATTGAAAAAAATATGTTGGATGGAAAAGTTTGTTGTTTATTAGAGAGATAGTAATTAAATGGAAACGCCTTTAATTAAGTGCAGACTACGTACTAGGCGTTTCCGGTAAAACTGGAAGTTGTAGTTAATATATCAAAGTAACCGTTATGGCTGTGGAACAAACGAAAACTAGAAAAAACAAAAAGCGAGAGACATTCCTGTAGTTGCTGCAATTGTTCGGTGAGAATTGGCTGGACAATTGCTGTAAATGAATTAATTGGATCGTTGGATGTACGACGTACGTCGACGATGATATTTTCAGTTTTATTTGGTCTGCGTTTTCTGGGTCATCGCACTATTATGCAAAGTCTCGCGTCTCGGGAGGAGAGGCTTGAGAACAGTTTAAATTGTCCACCGCTTATATTTTCCTTCTTTTTTTAATATTTTTTTCTTGTGTGTGTGTGTACTTTAATGAACACCTGTTCACTGCCGCCATATTGAGTGGAGCGTGATAACTGGGCAGCTGCTTCCGGTTTCTGGGGATCTAACAGTGGATCTTAGGAGGACGTAGACCATGCATATATGCATAGGATAAATAACAGAGTGAACGGTGTTTTCATTGCACGATAAGCGGGCATAAACCGTCCAATTTTATTTATTTTTTTACTTCGATAAAACCCTTTTTCCGTCCGCCCTTCAATGCATTCATTGTGTATTCAAATTTCCCGCGGTTTTTCGTTTTTCCGATCCGCTTTAATTTTCGATTTGCCGAACGCAGAGATAAACGCTGTTTAATTGAGGCAAGAAAAGAAAATTTGCGCAACTCGCGCGATGCAAATAATACCAACATATTTTGATAATTGCAAATTAATCGTTCGCTACAATTGTGATGATAATTTGCACTCATTCATCCATTAAGTTTATGTTGTAATATTTTCTGCAGATAATTCTAGAAATGTTACTTTTCTTTAATTATTAAAATAAAATAGACTTTTCTTAACATAAGGAGTATTGTAAAAAAATTAGCACTTGTTATGTTGTTTTTTCTTTATTATTTCAAATTTCATTGATATTATTGATAATATGGAAGTATTTTCAGCAGATATTTCTATAAATGTTACTTTTCTTTAATTCTTAAAAAATAGACTTTTCTTAACACAAAGAGTTTTGTAAAATATTGTAGTATTTTTAGCACTTGATTCTAAAAATGTTGTTATTTCTTTAATTTTTCAAATTTCTTAGGACAGTGAAATTATTGATAATTTGGAGGTATTTGCAGCAGATATTTCTAGAAATGTTACTTTTCTTTAATTCTTAAAAAATAAAGACTTTTCTTAACACAAAGAGTATTGTAAAATATTGTAGTATTTTCAGCACAAAATTCTAAAAATTTTGCTTTTCCTTTATTTTTCCAAATTAGAATTTTCTCAAAACTGTGAAGTTTATCTCAATTATCAAAAATATTGATTTAATTTGAAATTATAGTAAATATTGCAATAATTTCAGCAGCAAATTCTATTGTATAAATTTTGCTTATTCTTTTAAATTATATTTTTTTTAAGACGAAAAAGTTTATTTCAATTATCGTTGTAATATAAGTATTTTCAGCAGATAATTCTGGAAATGTTGATTTTCTTTATTTTTTTCATAATAGACTTTTCTTATGATAAAGAGGTTTATTTGAAATTATTGTAAATATTGTAGTAGATTCAGCAGATAAAAATATTATTTTTACCTTTTTTATTCTTTATATTTTCAATATGTTTCCTTTGGATTAAAGATTTAAACGTATTGTTTTGTTGAATTATTATTAGATGAATTCACATAATGTATTGAATATAGCTGAGAGGAAATACAAAAGGTCGATTTCTTATTTAGAATTTTTTGGCGGTTTCCTGCTGCAGACGTCACCTTATTAAATCCATTTCCTGTCATCCTTAAGTGATTGGATCTCCATATGAATGAAAGTCACGGTCATCGAGAATAAAATATATTGCCTGAATATAACGAAAACTAAAAAAAATAATAAGATATATAAATAAGTATGAGAAACAGGATAAGAAAATATGCAATGAAAGGAAGCTTATTAATAAAAAAAATGATATAAGAATAAAAAAGGTACAGAACGAAGGATTATAAAGGAAGCAGTGGCTCTGTTCAACGTTGCGTGAAAATGCAATGTGACCCGTTTCGTGATGGAAGAAAATTAATAATTTTTACAATATACAAGCACGAGATTCGCGAATGCAACTTTCCAATGCGCTTCTGATGTTGTTTGATATTTTTTCTATGAATTTACGAAGAAAAGTTATGGTAGAAAGACCAGAAAAACTATTTTTTTCAATACAAGTTTTTTATCGGTCGAAATAATTCAATTTCTTTATATTTATGATACAAGAAATTTCTTATAGTAATAATTGTAAAAATTTGTTAATTTTTTAATTGTATTTAAATAATTAGAAATTACAATAATGATATAAATTTAAAAAAAAATGTTTATTTGCAATTATTTTTCCTCTAACAAAGTTGAAAACTTTGTTGATTTCATTAAAAGTCAATTAAAACATTTTAATTAGTCCAATTCGATAATCTAACGATGCACAATGCACCGAATTTTATTGTGTTTATTTATAATCAATTGTGTATTGACGTTAGGAAATTAGTTTGTAATTAATGGAGTTTCTGCATTTCGAGTAACTTAATTTATTGCTATTATCGTGTTTAAATTATACACAAATACTAAACATGTGAGTAGATATTCGAAATTTATTACAATTCATTTTCCTAATTTTCATTAATTTAGCAATTTAGTTTTTACTATTTACAATTCCTATAAATATTAATTAAAATAAAGTTGTGATTTTATATTGAATAATTGATTAGTTTTAATTATTTAATGAAAGTAATACTTTATTTGCATGCATTGTACGTGTTTCCCATTTCGCGTCTCGTCGTTCGTTAACGATAGCTGATTTACGATTATATATTTATACAAAAACCTGTCTGCTATTTGCAGAAATAATATACGAATACTGGTATTTAACAGATCCGTCCATTGCTGAACGTAATTGGACGATTCACACTTTACGTCCTCTAAATGGATATTAATGAAAATAGTTGACAAACTTACAAAAATAAACAGAAAACATAATACCTCGCATAGTGTTGCTACGCTATAAAATTGTTTGAAAATTTCAAAATTAACTAAATTTTAATTGTGAAAAATAAAAAAAATAACTTTATACAATGAAGATACATTTTGGAGAGTTTATTTTTATGCAGTTTTAAAGTCCTCGATTATTCCGGATTTATTACACGATGTATTGCTGTATACAAATTATATTCATGGGCATATGACAGTTGTTAAAGATATTTGAAAGATGCTTCTGAATATTTACTGATCTTGATTTGGATATTGTTTTATTTGTATGATTTTGTTTGAATATTGTTATATTTTTTTAGTTTATATATAAATAATGAAACAATTGATATGACATTTGTCTTAATATTATAATAACATTTTTTTAATTGTCATAAATGCAGAAATGTTGTAACATTTTTTAGTTAACATAACAAAGCACAGTTGCTACGACATCATAATATTTGTCTTTTAATATTATTATAGATATTTTTAAATTGTCATTAACATATTACAACTGTTATGAACGTCATGAAATTTGTCTTAATATTGATATTGACATTTTTAAATTGATATAAACACAGACCAGTTCCTACGAACATCTTGGCAATTGTATTTCCAGATATTCATAGACATTTTTAAGTTGTCACTAAGACAGAACAATTGCTATGAACATCATGACAATTGTATTTTAATATTGTCATAGATATTTTTAAGTTATCATTAACGTATAGCTGTTATGGACGTTTTGACATTTGTCATAGATTTTTTTAAGTTGTCATAGACACAGAACAGTTGCTACGAACATTATTTCAAAACGATTGCTACGAACATCATGGCAATTGTCTTTCAATATATTCATAGACATTTTGGAGTTGTTATAAACACAGAATAATATCTATGAACATCGTGACAGTTGTCTTAATATAGTCATAAATTTGTCATAAACACAGAACAGTTGCTACGAACATCATGGTAATTGATTTTTGATATTGTCATAAACATTTTTAAATTGTCATTAACACATAACTATTATAAAGGTCATGATATATGTCTTAATATTGTCATAGACATTATTAAGTTGTCAGAAACAAAGAACAATTGTTACGATGCTAATTGTATATGAATATATTCATAGACACTTTAGAGTTGTCATAAACACAGAATAATAGCTATGAACATCGTGTCTTAATATTATCATAGATATTTTTAAGTTTCCATAAACATAATACATTTGCTACGAATATCATGATAATTATCATTTAACAGTTTGAAGTTGGCAATAAATATAGGTCATTTGCTATCAACATAATGACAGTCGTTTTAATAATTTCATTGACATTTTTTGAGTTGTCATAAACACAGAACAATAGCTATGAACATCATGACATTTGTCATAGTTTATTAAGTAATTATACTGAAGAACTATTATTATTAAATTTCTTGATTATAATAAATATCAAATAGTAAATATGTTATTATAATGTTGTAATGTAACCACAATGGTTCAGTTGCCATGGATACTATAGAAATTATAAATAACGTTTTATTTGTAATGTGCCGCTTCTCGGTTAGGTTAGAAACGTCAAACGGATTAGTGCAATTGTTTTAATTGATAATACTTGTCAAGTATCGTGCAATGCGTGTTGCATTAGCCAAGTATCGTTGAAACTTGCCGAGATGGTTTCGATCGAGGTTACAAGCAACTGGAACTTGTGCGGTTGCTATTTATTGCAGGTTGTCGTGGAACAAAAGGCCATAGCTCTTAGGCCTTCGGGCCAATGAAAATACAATTTTCCAGTAATTTATTGAAATACAGAATCGATCGTTCGGGCATTCGCAATTTTCTATTCGTTTTTGAATTTTCACGTCGATGATGATGATTATCTGCAGAATTTCAATTTTCGCCGGGAATTTGATTCAAAGAAATAATAATAATAATAAATTGTTTATATATCAAAGTGTGACATAGAAACGCATATCGCATTTACTCACACCGACATACGTGCATGCATGTACGTTGTATATAATGTATACATACACGCATACTGTGGACTTCAATGTATGTGTGTATGTGCATGTATATATAGAAGCGTCCTACATGGATAGTGGCAGGCAGGCATAGATACATAGAGTAGACGAGAGAACACACACATGCATACAAAATTCACCATGCAATAATATATTAGATGGGAAGCCAATTGGGCTGTGAGGACCAACTGAAAAGGTCGAGCTATGCTCCATCCATCTGGACTACTATGCACGCATGCAACGCTCTAGTCCAGATGCTTTTTGTAGAGAGCGGCATCACAGGAAGTTGTAGGCGAACGACGTGAATAGGAATGATTATACAATAGAATAGAATAGAATTTTTAATCCTTTATATACATTATGCTGTACACACTCATACATACAGACACACACTCATACTTACACACACACGTACATTCCCATACGGCCGGACACAATAGAAAGATGCATGTTTCCTCCCCCCATTTTTGTGTCCTTTTTCCGAACGTAAAATGCATTGGAATGATTAAAAAACCCTGATTTCCATTTCGACGTATTTCCCTCATTTCATCCAGCAACAATAATCATTACAACTCTCAAACAACAATAAAGAGCTCAACGGAAATTACTCTTTTTTTTCAATTATGCGTTCGAACAACGTACATAATGGGTTCGCTAATTGCCGTACGCTAAATGAACGTACGTTAAACGAATTTTTTAAATAAATATATATTTTTTAAATTCCTTCAAACCCAGATCCTGAAAATCACTTTCTTAATTATAAAAGTGTTTCCTTTTAGAAATATTTAATAACTTAACTAAAAAAACTCATTGAATTACGTTTATAAAGAAATTTGTACGTATAATCAAATGTACAATTTATTTGTATATAATTTCTTAATTCATATTTCTTTAGAATTATTTAATAAATTGCATTTTTATTTATTATATAATTCTATATATATATATATATTTCCAATACCGGTAACGGTTAACTTTTGTCAAAAATACCGGTAATTACTGAAGAAAAAGTCTTATTGATTAAAGATTAAATGATTACAATATGTACGAAAATGTTAAATAATTAATTTTTCTATGTTTGTGAGAAATATTTTACATTTTTAAAGTTAAAATATGAAACATTTATTAAAATTTAATAGGGAAGTTTAAATAAAATGAAAATTATATTAACATTGTAAGAAACTAAATACAATATGCTTTTATACTCAGGTCATGGATATAATTCAGAAAATTTCAAAATAATTTGTATAAAATAAGTTAAAATGTGATTAAACATTTGAAATTACTCTAAAATATGTAAAAAAAATAACACTTTGTGGGCGGATATATCCGACATATCTTTTATGAATGTCACTACTTATGCATAATTGTATGTAGGCCATTGTGGTGGCTATCAACATAATGACAGTTGTTGTAATAATGTCATTGACATTTTTAAGTTGTCATAAACACAGAATAATAGCTATGAACATCATGACAGTTGTCATAGTTTATTAAGTAATTATACTGAAGAGCTATTATTATTAAATTTCTTGTTTTAAACATTTGAAATTACTCTAAAATATGTAAAAAATAACACTTTGTGGGCGGATATATCCGACATATCTTTTATAAATTTCACTACTTATGCATAATTGTATGTAGGCCATTGTGGTGGCGGAGATATTGAATCTTAGTTTCATAAGATTTTTCTCTGACGGAATAAATGAATTTTCAATTTATTAGTACGAAAATTTCATAATTAGGTCGATGATTATGAATTCAAAGAAATTTTAGATAGTGCATTTTGTGCAGTTGATTTGAAATGTTTGAAAGAAAGAAAAAAAATGTGAAAATATGTATGAATTATTGGTACAAGTCAATTTGCAATTGACTAGATGCGACGTCATGTCAATATCGTAATTTTGATGGGCCGGCCATCGCTCGACAGACTGATTTAATTTCGTCCGCAAAACTGATACATCGTTGAGCGAAGTCTCTTGACATTTCTGTAATTCACCATTCATCAGCGCATATTTTTCCATCATTCGAAACATAAAATTAAATGATTCGAATCGATCCACTTCGAAAACGAATTGCAAATTAATTATTCGTAATATTACTCTGGTTTTTAGAAGAATTGTGACAAGCTTCATTGAGCTTCCAGCAAGAAGCATCTTATGTAATCTATATTTTACATAATAATATTAAAGGCAATTTGTTAAGTTATTAAATAGAAAATTTTTAATTTTTTAATATTTATTCATTATTATTTTTTATTATATAATTAAAATTTCTTGAATAATTATAAAAACATATTTTATAAGGTAATGCTTAAGTCTTTCATTAATTTTCTATATAATATCAATTTTGAAAAGTTGCAAATAAGAAGAATTTATATAAGGAAATTGATTAATAATTGGAAATATTTCAATTAAAATTTCTAAAATAGTTTAGAAAAAGATATGCCTTTAATGAATATTGCATATAATTCCAATTTTGAAAAGCTCCCATCAAGGAGATTTATTATTAATTGGAAATTAATAACTTCGTTTCTCCACCGATTTCATTTTCTTGTTTGTTCTGTGCGCACGAAAATTCGATTTAATGAGAAAGGGACTAAAAATGTAGGTGAAATATTCGATCGTGGGAGATGCAGTGAAAATGCAGTTTTCCGAACGGGAAGCAAAAAAAAAATAAAACGGAGAATTGGACAGTATCTTAGGCGCTTTATGCATTCGATTCTCCTCCACCTTTTTGCTTAGCCACTTTCTGAAATAAAAAAAATATGTCCATAAAATCGCTTGATGTTGACCATAAACATTGCACTTTATACCATGAACGGAGGATGGGAGGAAAGAGAAATGGGAAGAGAGAAAAAAAAAATTGCTCGAATCGTCGAGGTGTTAAATGCTATAAAGTCATTTCGAGTTTATCGATTCTCCGGATTTTTCCTTCTCTCGCTTCATCGTTCTTCGAGCTGATTAATGGTTAATTTCGTCAGTGCATCTCGGAGAGATTCTTATTCAGCATTCGATTCGTGCATCCGCAGAATCTGCAGAGATGGCATCTCTCCTTTGTTGATGATGTTGTTGGTAAGAGGAGCGTGTTTTGAAATGCGAGCACTTTCATCATTGAGTAAATAAGATGTACATGCATGCATAAGTCTTGCGTTCGTATCTGTGCACCAATTAGATGGAATTAGAGGGACTTTAGTAATTATCGTTGAGCAACTTTCCGGGCATTGTTCTTCTCGAACGATGCTTGCACATCCCATATTTTGACATGGGATATCGTCGTCTGTCGCGTTTGCGAAAACGGACAAATTGTTTTCTTTTCACTTTTTAGTCGTTTGCAAATTTCAAGATTTTACACTGTTTCTAAATAATCTATATCTATAGCTTTGTTTTTCATATGTAATCTTGACCACTTAAAAAAAATATATAAAATATTTTAAAATTAATTAATTAGTATTAGTAGTTATCAAATAATTACATAAAATGTAAATTAAATTTTTAAGTTTGTCAGTTGATTACATGATAACGGAGGATGTCACAAATCGGGTTATAGACTCATTACAAAGAAAATAGTTTTGTTATAAATTTAAATATTAAAGCTTTAAATTAGTGTAAGTAGTTATCCAGTAATTACATAAAATGTAAAGACTCTGTACTTCCAACTTTGACATTTGATTACATGATTCCAAACAATGTCATAAATGGGTTCATCGAAATGGTTATAGTTTTTTTTTATATTTTCGAAAATGAAATACATGTGGGAATATGTTATACACGAATAGTAAGTAAATTGTGTTGCAACGAATGGACGTAATAATGAAACACGTACGAGTGTGGACAATGTAGTGGGAATTTAGCAAGATGCAGTTTATTGCAAAATCGTGACTCAATTAGTGAAATTTACAATTCAAGATATTTTTAAATATTATTTTTATCACTTTGCGAAAGAAGGGCGGATAAATTCGCCACACTAATTTTTACCAAAATTTGCCACAACTTAAACATTTAAAAAAATTATTTGTCTGTAAAGTGTTAAACTATTACTAATTTTTCGTTATATGCAAATATGCAAAATTCGTATTCAACAGTTTGTAAAAAATAGTTTACAGCAAAATCATTAGAAATTAATTTTTCATTTTTATTTTATGAAAAAGTTATCGAATTAAATTTTCTTATAATTCATCGTTTTGTACTTTTTTTGCTTCATATATGTGATTGTTGCAAATAAAGTCGTATTGAAGATGTGGGAATTTTGCAAGATGTTGTTTGGTGATGCACCCCAATGAAACGGCTGAGAGGGGTGAGTGTTAAATGTTATTTCTTGCTTTTTTCTGTATAGAATCTTGGCTTTTCGCTTTCGTTCACAGTGGAACCTGCAAACACCTCCAATTTGATAACAAAAGGAAGGACGACGTATAGCGGGGTGTGCATTGTGTGCGTGCAAACACAGGGAGACGGAGTCTTTCTGGTTTCCGTAGACGGGGGGGGGGGGGGAGGAGATGGTTGGGGTCTGTAGCGAGGGGGACGCCGACGTGTCCAAAGGGGTGCAGTAATTTATGAGCCCGGGGTGCAGCTTCCCCTGGACTCTGCCATCAATCATGGGGGACCGAAAACGCCCCTCGGTCTGTGCAAGTGCAATGTATGACGGGTGTCGCTGCGCAACCCCCGCACATCCCTCCAGTATTCACGACTTGATTAACTATTCCATTTTACCTGTGGCAGTGTAGCCACACACACACAGTAACAAATTGAAATTTTTCATTACCCACTGAAAAAAAAAGAAAAAAAACCTCATCCCCCATTTTTTTGCTGCCCAAAACCCGGACTCTCCTGAAAGTTTATTTTTAATTTCCGCGTCTTCTGCTCCGACTGCTAGGGAATAAATACAAAGAGGAAAAAAATAGAATAAAAGTAACAAGAAAATAGAAGGAAATAATAAGAATAATGATGAAAGAGAGGTGGAGGAAGTGTTCCTCCTAGCATTGTTCCATTTACTCTGGCGCTGGCCGTAGGGCTTTTTTTTGTACGCTTTTACTTTTTCTCCCTGACTCACAGGAAATGTATAATTAAACACTTACTGCAAACTAAAAAAAAAAATGAATAAAAAAACAATAAATTCAATTCCTCAAAAATAAAATAAACATGATTTTAAATCTTCCAAAAATTAATCGTTGCATAATTATCAACTATACATAAGTCAATAGACTTATCAGTAGTTTATGCGTTAATCGTCAAATTTCATTAACCTACATATTGCAAAACCAGCACAACTGTCATTCAAATGTTTGAAGTTGTCGTAACTGTTAATTGGCTGTCAACCACAATT
The DNA here is from genome assembly GCA_963457615.1 of Nicrophorus investigator. Classification (NCBI taxonomy): domain Eukaryota; kingdom Metazoa; phylum Arthropoda; class Insecta; order Coleoptera; family Silphidae; genus Nicrophorus; species Nicrophorus investigator. Next base: position 27,670,153 of record OY735141.1, read on the forward strand.
ATTATAAATTAAATATTTACGTCGTCCTCAGTGCTATAAATTTCAAATCTCAGGAATAAATTAAAAAAAAAAACGTCAAAGAAGTAATTGAAATTTAAATATAATAATTTATATTAAAAAATATTTAAAATAATATTAAATTTTCAGTTGTTTTTTTTTTCAAATTTTCAATTCTACTAAAGAATAATTTCCTTATTTCAAGTATTTTCGTTCTTTTTATGTCAATTTTACATTAATTAATTTTACTAAATTTCTCATTCAATTAATTAATTATTTTAATTACAATTGCAATTAACAAAAATAATTGGTTCCTTTTGTACAAAGCTCTACAGTCTGCATTCATTATTTTGTTTTTATATATTGTTTATAAGAGTTTTGTGACATTATTAATTTGGTGTTTGACAGTCTACGACATTCGATAGATGTCAGTCGAACAATGTCAATGACAGTTATTTTATGTATTATCAAAATTGATAGTAAAAATGTTTATTTTTTACTTAAATTGCTGAAATAGCGTGTAAAGTATAATTTGAAGCAATGAGGGGGATAGTATTGTTACGTTAATTTCTCGTTGTGTATATATTTTTTAATTGCATCGTCGATTCGGCACGAAATAAAAGTGTAATTATGAAAACCGAAACGGTTCCAATATTCAACGTTTCATTAAATTCACATTGAAATGGTAACCAATAAACACCTATTATGAATTCCCCGCACGGCGCCAACCTATTATTACATCATGCAACGGCAACACACACGCATCCAGAGCGCCGCTTTTCCACCATTCCTTTTGTTCGGCCGCATTCCGTTCGGATTGTCAGTTAAATTCCCCAATTTTTTATTTTTATTTTTTTAAATAAAAGAAAAGGTGCCGACCGCAAATTATTACCCAACCTTTAACAGCGATCAACTCAAATAAGAAATTGTTGTTCGCCATTTATGCATTTGTAACAGGCATTAATTACATGTTATTTTCATCTTTCGGGGATGGATCTGTATAAGAAACGCAGTTTTCGCAAATAAATAAACGTGAAAATTGCAAAAGGGTCGAAAAAAAACAAACTTATTTCTAGGGTCGGTCACTTAATTATATATAATTAATACCACGAGAGGAGACCCGCACCAAATAGTAATAATGAAAAAAAAGGTAGGACACGAAAATTGATCGTTTAAATGAAAAAAAAGGTTGTTTATGCAACTTATAGTTGAGTTAAAATAAAATGTGAGCCGCATGCGGCTCACCCATATTCCAATGATGCTGGTAGCGTATGTATTTAGGATAAGCCCTACTAGCTTGAATCACTAAATTAGAGATGTGTGGAATTCATGTAACTGGTCCAATCATTTCAGCTTGTTTATTTGATAAATTGATATTGCAAACAACGGCGCATTCATCAATTCCATCGCACTGATACTAAATTGGACCACTTGATATTTATTAATATGTAACTATTTTTAGCTCAGCATACAGCAAACATCACATGCACGACTCCATTTTTTTTCACCCTAATTAATAAATTGATGTAAACTGAATTGAAGCTCACTTTAAAGAAACTAGCCTTTGTAAACAACAAATTACACGACGTATTTGCTGTTAACGCCAATTGAATTTCTTTTATGTCAATGCAATAAGTATAATTGCACGTTTATGGTGATGACGTAATTCGCTGTCAAAAATGATGCAATCTGTCATAAAAATAGCGTTTCTACCGTACAAATCGAAAATTATGTGCTGTAAACTAAAAATGAATAATAAAACTGTTAATATAAAGTGTGAGTAATTGCATGAATTTGTCATAATTTTTATTAGCTGTCATTTTTTTTTAAATATATGTCAAATTAAAAATTTGTTTATTATACTAAAAATGAGATGAATAATAAAATTAGTAAATTTGTTATTAATTGTCAAATTTTAAGTTTTGGGGTTAAAAAATTAGTTGATAAATTTTGTTGTCAATTATGTACCTTCTATTGATAATTAAATTTGTGAATTAAAGTTAAAACTATAAAGAATTAAATCTAAATGTTAAAAATGATGCAATCTGACAAAAAAGTAGCATTTCTAGCGTACAAATGGAAAATTATGTGCTGTAAACTAAAAATGAATAATGAAACTTTTAATATAAATTATGAGTAATTGTATGAATTTGTCATAATATTTTATAAACTTTATGTCAAATTAAAAATGTGACAAGTAATATGAATAAATTACTAATTTTGTAATTTCTGAAATGTCAAAATTAATTTTCAAATTTTATGTTTGGAGGTTAAATTTTTTTTTTGTAAATTATGTATAATTAAATTTGTGATTTAAAATTAAAACTATAGAGAATTAAATATAAATTTTGTTATTAATGTGATATTTAAAATAATTTAGTTAACTGATCTTTTAGTTTTTCAAAAAATATTAATAGTGGATTTTAACACCAAAGAAATTTAAATTTTATTGTATAGCAATATTTACACTGTTATTACAACTTTTCTGATCTTGAACATTAACCAAATATGACAATAAATGTAATTTCCAACAAAAATTACGAAAAGATAAGTGTACTTTGTGTGTATTTTATAATTTAATAATTTGTATCAATTGTAGAAAAAAATAAGATTTCCTACTTACAAATCATGTGTATGTATCATGTGTTGTTATATATTAATGCAAATTTTCATATTCTGAAAATTTGCATTAATAAAATGATCATTTGATAAATACTAATATTTAGTTTTGATAAATTTTTAATTAAAGATTTGAAACGAAAATAGAGGTAATTCTAAATAAAATCTTTGCTTTTTGCTTCTTTAATATTTGTTAGAAAAATTTATTTTTACACTATTGTTGTTTATTATAAATTAATTTTAAAGAAATATTTTTTTTGTTAAAATGAGATTTGTATTGGAAATTGAATAAAATCTCGGCTTTTCGCGTTTCCTAATATTGTATTGCACGCAATGTGTTTTCTATGTAACTCTAAACTCGGACGAAGCCTCTCTACCTGATGGAAACCGCACAGGGCTATGCAACGACAGTGCTTATGTAATTCAAGCCGAGTTTCAGTTTGGAATAAGCGCAAAGTAGGATTATTTATTGTTTTCTTATCGAATGAAATCTAATTACTAACGATTTTATTCTTTAGAATTTCAAAAATTGTGTTCATTTTTGATGTAATTTATTACAGTTTTAAGAATAATGGATGAAATTTGCATTACATAATTAGATTGTTTGATTTTTGTTAGTGTACTAGAGTTTCTTATGTTACTTTTTCTTTGATAAGTGTATGTATGTTTGTACTATAAACTGTACGTAGACTATGTTTGTTTCCCTGAAATTAAAGTTTTTGCATCTCATTTTGGTTGTGTGTATAAAATGAATGCAGCTCGACGATGGTGTTTCTCTCTCGGACAGACATTCTTCCTCCGTCTACGTCCGCCGTTCAAAGGCTGCAGCAGCAGACATGTGTTGTGTGTCTGTCAGTTGGATGCCCAGTTGTTGGCCTGCGTGGCGTGTCTTGGTTGTTGCTCTTGTTCTTCGGAGTAGTAGCAGGAACCGAGCATTCTCTCTAGCAAGAAGTGATGGTGGAGTGCTGTTGCTGCAGGTGCAGGAGCAGACACACAACTGCCATTCGGTATACCATTAGCAGCGAGTCGACTTCGCAGCCGGCATACGTAGGATGATGCACCTCTGAAGATATATAATACAAAGAGGAAGACTAAAACTTCGATTTTGCGGGGGTGTTATTTCAGACGCACGAACGCCGCATGGTTTCTCGCTACCGTTAACACATACAATATTCAACAAAACACACGTATTCGAAAATTTTGTTACAAAAAGAGCTTGAATTATGTCTTTCGTAGATTGGACGAGGGAGAAACTCTCAATTTAACACCGGCCCCAACTTAATTAACGTTTCTCTTTTTTCTTCTTCTCACTCATTTACTTTTGTCGCAGGAAGTTTGCTTTACTTATCTTCACGGTAAACATCCACGTAAGAATCGTAAATTTTATACAAAGTACGTGATTAACTACACTTCTAGATATCAAGAACACTCAAACCCTATTTATATTCTTTAAATATTATTAAGATCCTTTTGTTCCTTTCAACCTATAATCTATTATTTATTATTGAGTTATTTTAAACCAATATTCAAATTTGCCGCCTTTAATTAAAAGTCAAATTTGATACCAACATTATTATTTACGAAAGTGGTGAGTTACATTCATATTATAATTTGTGATAAATAATGTTGGCAAATTTGAATATTAGTTTAAAATAACTATTTCATAAATATATCTAATGGTTTGATATATTTATGAAATAAATATTTCTTATCATTAAAAAATGTTATGATATATTAGGAAACTTTATTTTGATACTATTGGTAATTATTATAATTGTAATTGTAATTGTAATTGAAACTACGTTTTAAAAATAGTTACTTTCACTTTGTAAAGTTGTTGCTTCTGTCAATATGAAATTGTTGTTACGTTTGAAATTGTAGGTTATATAAGATAATTAACTAAAATAATCTTATAATTTGAAGAAAAATTCTTTTAAAAAATTGATCAAATTAAATAGAAAAATTCTAGTTGTATAGATTTAAGTATATAGTATTATGTATCATAATGACGAATGATTTCTGTCCAATTATCGAGCGAATTTATACAATTTCTATTGGAAATATTGCGCAAACAGTGCGATCGTATTGCAGGGACCCAGATAATTAACAAATAATGGCAAATTTGAGCGCGAACCAAAAGTGAATCCAATTTGAATGCGCGAACATTTATGAATTTATCGAACGTCGAACCGATGTCCAATCAATTCCGCACAGTGCGGACTTAACTCGACAAAACCTAACTAACACTCCGATTGTGCAAAAGCAGAAATTAAATCATTCCGTATCGCACAAATTGAAATTGAATTGTTTGTTAGTTGAATAAAATTGAAAATTACGAAAAGATCAAATAAAGACATTTTTTAAGATGCTGATTTCATAAAATTCATTTAGAAACAAATAAATAACTTTTCATTCTAATTGAAATTGAAATAGATTTTATTGAGTACGTTAGTGCGAATAAAAAAAAAACAAAATATATCTAATTATAAAAGAATACACCATTCGATTAACATAGTGTTTAGTTTCTGTTTTTTTTTCTGGTTTTATTAAAAAAAAGTTATTATAGAAAGAATTGGTTAGACTGAAATTGAACCTTTGCCTTGTATGCAATTTTGGAAGATTTTTGGTTGATCGGCGGATATATCCGCCTATTATTTATAAGTAGACTACGCTTATACAAAATTGTGGTGGTGCAGTCATCAAATCTTAGTGCTTAATGAGGCACCACTAGTCTCTTCAAGAAAGTGCTGTCAATGCTTGGGATCAAAATATTGAGGTTATGAACATTTGTTTTTGATAAAGCTTTGACGTTATTCATCAACATACTAATAGTTTTGTTTTTGACAGTTCAAATAAAGTTTTAGTTTTTTTAGTTTTATAAAATAAATTTGATTGAAATTGATCGAAATGAAATTTAAATAAATGTACGTTAGTTTGTTTACAAAAATCGAAATATTGCGAACTGTTTATAACGTCGAATAAATGCGGAAATAACGAGTGCATTGGATTAAGATCGAAATGGTCGATAATTCGTTTTCCGTTGCGCCGTTCGAGCACGCATTTACTTTTCGTTTAATCCACTTGACACGTGAAGTCTTGCATATCATTTCCTTTATTCCATTTACGTACAATTATACCAATATTATTGCCGTGCCAATTATAAACGTATCGACGTAATAATCCTTGTTAATATATATATCCACCGTTCGGCAGATGCATTTACCATAACCAATATTTCATAATTACTTTTCTTCAGAAAATTCCTATAATCCATAACAAGCTTTCAATAAGAAAACACAATGAAAATATCGTATTTATTTGAACGGATTTAATAAATCCATAGCAACGAGTTTTTTTATCCTATTAGTATATTAGTTGCTTAGCAACTTATAAACAAATGCTTAGCAACAAATAATTGAGTCTATTAACATTATTTTTAATAAAAAGTGTTGTTATTAAAATTATAGAAAAAATGTATGATTTGAAATAAAATCAAAGAAAATTGATTAAAATTCAATTTTAATGAAATAGAAAAATAATAGAAAAATTTATTGACCACCCAAAAAAATAATGTAATAACTGGAATTAATACATAAATGTTCAAAAACTAATAAATATAAATTGTTTAATTTTCTTGAAATTTTGTCGGGTTTTTTTTTGCGTATGGATTATTTTTATTTTTCTAAACCTCCTGGAATCGTGTGTGTATGTGTGTTATCTAATCAATACATATCTTCTGGGATGGGAATGGGGGTGTTCTATTTTCATCTAGAAAGCAGCCCCTACGTGGGGCGTAAGTGCGGTATTGCAATGAAAATTCTCGTCGCATCGAGAATCCCGGCAGTTGCGGGAGAGTGTGTATGTCGCGGCGGAGAGGGTGAGGGGGTTGGTTGGTTGGTAAAGGAAACACAGCGTGGGAGGGTGGTAAAGAGTGAGAGAGGGATGGATGGATGAATAGATAAAGATGAGGGTGAGTGCGAGAGAGATGGGGTGAGAATAGTGCGATAGAGGGAGAGGGTGAAAGGGGGAGCTGAGATGTGGCGCCACCCTAGGTTTGCCGGCAGGGCCGTACGACGAGGGGTCACACGTGACAGGGGGAACGCTGCACAGAAGGGGGGACGGAGACAACCAACCCTTGCCCCACGGGCACCCACCCCCACGCACACACACACTCACACGCAAACACATTCATATACGTATACAATATGCATGCAAGTATAAACACACACAAAGGGGCGAATATTATTATTTACTAAATTACGGAATGCATGGGATTCAATGCGACGGAAAAATAGTGGAATAATAGAGTTGGTCGATCACTCTATCCATCCATCCATGCATCCAACAGAAAACTAATTCGCTCGAAATAATTGGTGAAAATTATAGAAGAAAAAAAAAATACAAAAATAAAACGCACGCATATTTATATCAGTATTAACTCCAAAATGAAACTGTTAATAATGAACACGGGGATTCACGTGTTCCATGTCGTAATTACCAACTATTGCAGACTGCACAAACGTTCATAAAATTTAAAGCATTCCTGCCAACCCCCCCCGAAAAATTTCAACTACAACTCAAATATTTTCATATATTCATATTTCTATTTACATTTATCATTCGTGCAAATAAAATGAACACAACGAAATATTAGTTACACAATAATTTCTATTGGACATCAAAATTTCTTAGTGTCCCACAATATATATTAAAAATTACACAATATATTTTTATTTTTCTTTTAGCATTTATATTTCTAAAATATGCCAAGTAGGAGTTCAATTACCGTTAAACTAATAACCGGTTTTATCGTAATATCATTACCGAGTTAAAAAAATTACCGGTTTTTACTTAAAATATTTACCGGTAAATGAAAATATCGGTAATTTTATGAGTGTTATATTAACATGTCTGTTATATATAAACTTATTGTTTTTTTTTTATTATGGATTTAATGAAGTAATGTTGGAATAAACTAATATTTTCGTAGGCAAAAGTTGCAAAGTTGCAATTGATAGTAACAAAACAATTCGTCGCCGATGGAATCAAGTTATTTTATCGGATTGTTAAACCCATAACGATAAAGCCAATAACGTTATGATCATTGTTTAAGTTTAGTGTTGACGATAAACAATTGATGTTGCATTTGGGAAACGTAAACAATTACAAACAATTACTCGTCGCTGTCAATACTGATCGAAATTGCATAAGCTCATCCGCTCGTGCGTATTTTGTTTGTTTATTTATTTATTTCTCATGTCAACTGTTGACTTGTTGTTTCTATGGTTACCACGGTCTCTATAATCCTTATTTTTTCCTTCTGGGTTGTCCCGTTCTCCGTTTCCTGGAAACCATTCGTAGTGGAAGGAAAACTAGCACATGCATCTAGATTTCTGCGAATTTTCGTTAATATCATACATTTTTCCTAAGCCAGTTTGAAATAAAAAAATAGGAAACAACAGCAGCAACAACTACATTTTCCGAATACCATGTTATTAATGTGGGCGGTTCGTGCAAATAGTTTTTGTGTTTTTCCTGTTTGAGGTAACAAACAAATCCTTTTTCTTGATGTTTCAGTGTTTACAAAATCTATTTTAGTAATTGAATTTTGAAAAATAAAATGTTTAAAATTCTACGATTTTCAGTATTTTCAGTTAGCAATTAATATGAAACGTGTGAGCATACGGAACTTGTTGAAACTAGCATTAATATATATTCATGTTGTGTATTACAAAATAGAAGAAAGGAAAGAATGAAAACGTCCGAACTGTACGTTGCGTTGCAATGAATTCAAAAGGTAGATTTCTCTGAATACGTGAAGGATATAGACTGAGGGAAGAAAGAAATCCAATTGTGTCTATTTTTCGACGTAGAATAAATCCGAATCGAAGAGAAATTCAATGGAATTATAAAAGTAAAGGGAAAATGGAAAATAGAAAGTGGATGAGAAAATATGAAATAATTAAAGAGGGTCGCTCTCTCGCACGAACGTTCGAATAATATCGAAGAATCAAATTGGAAATGGGGCGGTTTCTGTGGCCGCATGGGTTCCCTCTAAAGTGGACGTCCGACGCGTTTATCCCATTAAAAATTCTTTTTACGAGAAATTCATAACTTGCGTAATCTTGTTACACGATTTCGATGCACAAAAGGGGGACACGCTCACAATGCCAGGCAACCAACATCAACCCAATATATATAGAAAAGGAGACGGAGATACGCGACGGGGGGTTCGAAAAAAATCTATGAGGGGAAGACTGCAGTGGATCACACCTCATCCAAAATTATTTACTTTGACCTTTTTTATTTTATTTTTTTGGAGATTTAACTTCTATTTATTTATTTATTTCTTATAATTAAATAAATTAATTTAAAAATAATATTATGTATTTATGTTGGTAAATTAAATAATATTGGTCACAAACGTCAAATACGACAAGTATTTGGTTATGTTTAATGACGGACCGTTTTGATTAAGTATACCAACATAAAAATTTGACGTATTAATTACTAATTTTTATTTTTATTGAAAACAAGTATTTCTCGCCTCATTCACAAAATCAGAAATTCAAACCTAATATAAAAAAAAATCGATTGCATGGTGGAGGTCGATAACCACTGGAAGGGTGGCAGAAATAGAACTGTAATCTTTGTACGCAGAATTTGGGCTGTGAGTATTACACAAAACACTAATATTGTAGCTTATGTAATAATAATAATATATTCTCGGTATTCAACAGAAACCTAGACATTTTTTAGAAAATTTTAATAATCACAAAATAACTTTATTTTACTTTTATTATTAATATTTTAGAATTTTACAGAATTACAAATTTGATTTTTTTTTTGTGTAATTTATTATTATTTATGTATTTAATGAAACAAAGAAAAACATAATTTTTAGAACTTACTTTTCTATTGTTCAATTATTTTCAGTTTATTCGAAAATCCTAGATTAATAGTAATAAGATTTGTTGTAATAGTCAGGTATACAAAAATAATTACATATTTGTAAATTCACTAAATTCTACTATTTTTTATTTTATATAATAGCAAAACTTGATATATTTTTTATTTACTTGAATTAGGTCATTGACTTTTCTAGTGAAGATATAACATAACTATGTTACGTGTTACTTTCCGAGTAGCTGAAAGTTACTTAATATTGATAACAAGTAATTCTTGCACTAATACAATTTCCGCGCTGATATTTTTTTTTCGATTTATGTTTTGGATGGTTTTTAATCTAGGTTTTAATTAAGAATTTCTACTTTGAACGAATTCTTATTTTATTGGAAGAAGACTGAGAGAAGAAGAAACAGAAAAAAATACGCGAAACCGACGACCTTCAATGCTGGAGCTTATATGGCAAACCCCTTTTTCAATGTAACATATTTTACGCGGCGCCGTGTTTTTAGACATAATCCTTGAAAATACCCCCCGACGACGCCGCGCCACCCATCCCCAAAAAAACCGCTCGTCTCCCCCCCTGCAACCACCCTCCTTCGTTAGTCCCGTTTCTCTCTGTTGCGCGCACCGCCCCCGCCGCTCGTTTTTACAGGCTACGTGCTTCGTCTCCCTCCAACCCGTGCATCCATCCCGCTCCGACGCACAGACGTATCCCTCCCTTTCAACCCTTTACTCTCTCTCGCTCCTCCGTCTCCCTTCCACTCGCATACACCCTTTAAAGGGGATGTCTCGATCGGACGACAAAGGGGATGTTCGCATATGCCGGACTGCGTTAATATTGACATCTCACACTTTTTTACGCGAATTTTTGCAGAGGTAAAAGTGATGTTTGATTTTGTCTTTTATTGTTTTACCGTTATGCATTAATTCACGTCGGGCTTTTCATTCGCTTTCCTTTTTTTTTCATCTCTCTCTCTCATTTCCACCCCTTTTTATTTCCAATCCCGTTTTCGGTTCGCGTTTCGCACTACATTTTTTTTTTGTTATCATTCGCGCATCGGGAATTAATAAATCCGCACTTTTACCATTTCAATCATTACGCATTACGTAATTACCCATCGATTGTATTCAATCTCTCTTTCCTTCAACCCTTCAACAAGTGCATTTTACATTCCAGTTCTTCGAACTCTCTAATCCATCCACGAATTTATTGCCAACTAAATCATCGCAACATTCAGTTATTAAAAATCTCTATGAGACAATAAATTATGTATCGACCATACAAAATCCAGTATATTTTAACTATTATAGCAGATGAAGTTTTTTTTACAACCGCTTTTATTACACAATTGACCCGTTTATTTTAAATTGAAAATTAAAATTATTACGTTCTCATCATCCACATTATTATATAAGATTTATATCAGAAAATTTAAACTGAAAAAAATCCATTTTATTAATAATATATAAGTTTGATCAATTATATTTGGACTTTGCTCTAAAATTAATTTATTTATATCTAATTTTTGAAAAATGTTATTTCAATTTTAAGTGTTAAATAAAAAAATCTAATCTAACTGAATAACATAAAGTAGATATTATTTAGATTTTATGGTATTACTCAATATTGGAAATATAATGTAATAATAATAGAAAAAGGTTGAAATTAAATTTTCAAAATAATAAAAAGAATTCCTATAGAATCAATACATTTTTCAGTTATAAAAATTGATAGTTTTCTTCATGATCGACGAAAAAAAAAAACTTTATATTCTAAAATTTAGAGTCAAAATTCTTGAATTTTCAGTGTCAATTCACACTAATGTAAACACTATTACGAATCGCTTTTTGTGGTTTTTCTATAATTTTTTGTTGAAGTTACGAGAATCATAATTTATTAATTAATTCTTGAATCTATAGTTCCGCACTATTTGAAACCGAAATAATCGGAAAACTAATAGACATAGACGTAAATCTTTCAAAGTAGAAAATTGAATTACTATAGAATTGACAAATTTTTCAGTTATTAAAATCTATGATTTATTTAGAGTATAAATTACGCAATGAATTGAATTTTGAGTTGACAATAATTTAAACACTATTTACGATTACGAATCGGTTTCTGGAATTAATGCGGCGGATTAAACGTTGAGATCATTTCTGCATGGTCTTTCACTTAAGTGGGATTATCGCTCTGCTCGTCACCCTCTCTACGATATTAAATAACGGGGATCAAAAAGCAACCAATATTTGAACTCACCCTAAATAATAACCCAAAAATTAATTCAAAATTTCTCTCAAATAGTTTTTTTTTTAAATTATAAAAATTTTATATTTCTAAAGATATATTATTTCGTAATTTACGATTAGGAATATTGAAATTAATATTAAAATCTCATTTTTTAAGTATTTTTTTTATTATAATTTTAAAATCGAATTAATTTGTGAAGTAAAATCGTTTATAATTTTTTTAAATAATCAATAACATTAGTATTCAAAAGATTTTTAAATTTAAGAGGTAACTGTAAAATTTGTATGAAAGTTTTCAGGATTTTCCAGTCTTCAAAAACCTGGAGTCAATTCATCTTTCCTCTCATGCTGCATCATACATACATACATACATAAATACTTCCATTCACTCTATGGATTCGCGATAATGCATTCTTAATGGTCCAAATGACACTAGCGACTTTATATAAGCGATTCGAGATGGGTCTCGGTGCTTGTTAATGCATCACTTATAGATCCATAACAAGATTCTCATGCACTTCGCTTCTGGCATCTCGCGTTTTAGAAGACGTGCGTCTTCCTTGTTACATTTATTAATGTAATAAAGGAAAAACTAGGAGGTAGCAAAGTGAATTAAGTCGAGTTTATGTGCAATTTTCATGCATGTTACGCAATTACAAACCTTGCAATGCTTTACAGTTTGAATCTCAGTACATGTTTTTATTTTCGATTCAAGATAATTGTGTTTTAAATAAGTATGAAGTAGAAAGACATATTTCTTAATAACTTTAATATTAAATAAGCAAATTGAATTATTTTTTTAAGTTTATAAAAGTTAGTTAAACGAATTACTCAATAATTACAATTACAGGTAAATCTAATAAGATATTTGCATATTAAAGATAAATCTATATGAAATAAAAGTGTCTTTAGAAATCGGTCATATTTTTTGTGAATTAAAATTAAAATAAATGATAGGAGAAAACTTGAAATAATAAAATTTGAAGCAGATTTATGAATATTTTAATTAATTTCTAGATTATTACGACAGATAAAACTAATATAAAGTATTTAGATTAAAGTGAATATTTTAAGCAATAATGTGAGTATGCATAAAACATTGTAATATTTGTTTAAAAAAAATAAATTCTTGAAGTATATTTGTGAAGGATTTAATAAAAAGTGTGTTCACATTTTAATAGTTTTCTCGATTAATACGAAAGACACAACTAATATAAAATATGTAGATTAAAACAAAAAATATGTGGAATAGTATGAGTAAACACGATTTTTCAAGCAAATTTCTAAAAAGTATTTTCATGTTCTAACTCATAAAAGTCACTTGTAATATAAACTATACATTATTTTTGTAATTAGTAACTGAAAATAATTACGTAAAACTTATTAATAATTATAGAAAAATTCAAGTATAATTATGATATAATGCAACATTTCTGAATTTTTTTGATTAGTTCAGATTTTATCAAAAAAACGTAACGTTTTATTTTAATTATTTCTCGATAATTACCAAAAATAAATTTAAATTAAATTTAAACTAATGGGAAAAAATATGTTGAATCTTTTATATTTTAAAAAGTTGTTGGAATTATTATGTATTTCTGTAAATTTAAAGTTTTGTATAGTTTGAAACTGGAATAGAGATACAAAAATAAATCGATTAAAATAAAATAATTTTGTAATAATTGTTAAAAATTAATTTATAAAAATTTATTTTGTTTTGAAATTTTCAAACTGGAGTATGTGTGGTATTGCTGTGTTTATATAAGATGAAATTATATATTTAATAAAAACACGAAATCGTTAAGCATTGAAGTTGGATGAATGAATTTCTCTTTGAATTCCATGCTTTAATTTAATTTCTTATATAAAATATTTTGTGCGGCCTTTCCTTAGTTTGAGCGTTCGAAAATCGGGGTATTTCCTTGTTCGTGGAAAACTGCGGAAAGGGCCTTTCCCAAACGGTTTTCGGGGCGGCGGTGGTGGATGTTGGGACCTCGAAATGAAGGAATGCCAAGGGGTCTTAGAACAGTTATCTCATTCGCATGAGACGTTGGTCAAGTTTGTGGTGGACCGTTGCTTCTCTTCGGAGCAAAATAGATGTGCCGGTCGATCTTAGGGAAATTAAGGTCCTCGATGTTACTACGAGAGATCCTCATCTCGAGAACGCACTTAAAAGTCTCTCTCTCGTCGCTGCTGCTCCACTCTCTGCACTCACGAGGGTTGTGTGTGTGTGTGTATGTGTAGGGGTGGTTGGAGCGAGGGTGGAGGGCTTGCATTGCCTCCGCGTTTTTAACCTGTTGCCACCCTTTAAATATGTACACGTAAAGCGCGGAACGGGGTTTGGAGAGAGAGAGTGAAAAAAAAAACGACGAGAAAAGTTTTATCAGCCGCATTTGCACTCCAATTTTCAATTCCATGAAAATTTGCTTTCGCATCGCATTCTCTGAAATCATTCATTCATTTGCTCATTTCCATCCACTATTTAAGTTAATTTTAAATACATTCACATCAAAGAATAGTTATTATTTCATTATCTAAACGAGAATTTGTAAAATAAAAAACTATGGTTACCATAGAAACCATTGACAGTAAAATTGACATTTATAATTTGACAGGTGTACCAACTGTAATTTATGAGAGAACCAGTAAATTATCGCAGTTTCGAGCGAGTGATTTCAGTTGAAATCAAATAAAATAAAAATACTTCACTTTGTACGATCGGAAAGTGCAATTTCCGTTAAAATCCGTAGTGGATACTGCACTCGTTATTCGTTGCTAATTATCAATATCAATTAGGCACGCACTCCGCAGCTCGAATACTAATTAACCAGTTCTTTTTCCTCTCCACCCTCCCCCCGACCCCCTTCAATTAAAACGAAAACACGCAAAATTTGAAACACGGTTAATTGGGCGAGCTTTCGTAAAATTCTTAATTAATTCAATTAACTCGATATCGGTTAGTCTCGTGCACTAGCATATTTATGTATCTACTAATTATTTTACTCTTTTAAATTCCGTTCGTTTGATGCAAATCATCGTTTAGATTACATTTTCCACGATAATATTTATATCAACAAATATGCAGGTACAGTTTCCATAAAATTTCTATAAATTTTGTATACAGAAATATAATTTTATTTTATGGTTAAATGGTGCAAAAATGTAAAGATTATGTTTTATAAATTTCGGTTTTTTACTTTAAAATTGACATTCATGTAGTTGGTAGTTAATTTTATTTAGATATTCCGCCATTTTATTGCTATTTATATTTGACATTTCTGTCATCCAATAATTGATAATGTGGCAACACCGAGAATTAAATTTATTTTTATACGTCACCATTTTATTACTTTTTAGGTTATGTCATTTATATTTGACATTTCTGTCATCAAATAGTTGATAATAATACTGAGAGTTAAATTTATTTTGATGTCACCATTTTATTGCTATTTGGGTTATGTCATTTATATTTGACATTTCTGTCATCCAATTAACCATTTTGTAAATTATTTATTTTGAAACTAATTTTCACTTCTAGGGTTAAATTTTTAGAACTGACTGAACTTAATTTTCATCATTTTATCTTAAGACTAAAACGCAAAGTTAAATCGGTGCCCTTATCTTGCACGAATCCACGTATCTTAATGACGTTCATTAGCGAACTATGAAAATTACGTACATCGCTTCAAATACTTGTTATTCCGAGTTCGTTTTCAATTTTAATTAACAATTTAGGGCGAATTATTAACTCGGATTTTCATAATAAATCATTTAAAAAAAAACGATTCCACCTACAAAATATAATGAAAATTTCAGAGAAACCAAAATACAGCTTATTTTATGCGTATACTTAGAAATATAATACAAATTGACGTAAAAGTAAAAAAAAATATAAAAATTCAATTCTGAGAATTTATTAAAATAATTTAATAATATTTGTCTGGAAAGTTTATTTTGCTCTTTTACTTTTGCTTCGTTTACATAATTTATTGTTAAATGCATTGGCTGCAAATAATAAATGGAAGTCCGGTTTATTAATATTAAAATTTCATTATGAATCGCGCTATTATTCAATTCCGCCAACGAATGGATCAAATATTAAAACGGTGTATTATTAAAAAAAAGTTTAATCGAAATGTATTTTTTTTAAATGTCGTTTCAGTTAGGGAATTTAAAAAAAAAATATATATATATATATATATAAAATAGAGTATTAATAATGCGTTAGACGACGTAACGTATTTGGGTTAAGCGCGATAAGAGACACGAATAATGTTATGTAATTTCATAAAAAAAATCGTAATTTATTGCATTTGCTGTGTGTGTCTGTGTCGATATTTCTACATGAGATGGAATATGAATTATGTGGGTGAAGTTAACACTGCGTGTCTGTTTTTGTATCATTTTACAGGCAACGTCACATGGTGCCAGATAAAAGTGGAGCGATAATTTCGTTTGGAGGAGGACTTTGAATTGCGGCGATGACAGAGCTTTGATAAAGTCTTAATATATGGGACAATGCAAGACGCTGAAAAGAACAGACAACAAAAAACCGAAGGCACTGAATTTCAGGGAGTTTTCAAAATTTAAGTTTCTTAATTATATATTTCTAGAATATTCAATTATTCATTAAAATAAATCCAATTCATGTTATGTCATTTACATTTGACATTCGTAAAGTTTCAATCATCTAATGGAAATAATTTAATACTTACTTAGGTTATGTCATGTACATTTGACATTTGTGTAATCCAATAGTTGATAAAACATTGATCTACAAACTTCCTAAACAAAATTCTTAAACGTGTAACTTTAGTGACGTACAGGAATAACGTAAAATAATTAAGAAAAACAAAAATTTGTAACCTTACTCTATTTTTAATGCGAAAGTATATGTATCTAGGGTTCTGACGTTTGACAGTTACATCTGTAAAACACTAGTGGCGTCTCACCAAGAATAACCGCTGAACTAATAATATGGCGGATATATCCGCCGATCTTATAAAATGGGTTAATATGCGTTTTTAAATGTTTGATTAAATGTGAATCACAAGAATCATAACTATTGAACATAAATTTGAATGAAAGTTAATATTTTTGATTAGATGGTCAATAGGTGTTTTGTATGTTGAAACATTGTAATTTTCATATAAGTATTCAGCGGAGCTGAAACGTAATCAAAATTCTCTCTAGATTTAACATATTTTAATTATTACCCGCATGTTCAATTACGTTTAATCAATAATCAAGCGCGTTTGATTATTGATTAAACGTGAACCGCGGGTTTCGCAACTATTGAGCTCAATTTCGAATGGAATTCGACGGACGTATTAAATCAATTCCGGGAACCAATATTGATTATTAATGGAAAACTAATTGAGAAAACTATATTAAAAAATAATAATTTTCAAAATTCTGGTAAAAGCAAAAAAAAAGTTCAATTAACTTACATTGAAAATTTTCCTATCAAATGTACGTTAATGAATGCATTTTTTGGTATACACTTTGTCGTTTGACAAAAATATAATTTTATTTTTAAACACATATTATTATTGATTAATAATAGTAAAGAGTAAGATTAAGGAATTCTAAATATAATTAGAATAAAATTAAGAAAACTTTTGAATTGTGAAAATTCTGGAATATCCAAAATAAAAGGTTCAATTATTTAAATACATTGAA
This sequence comes from Nicrophorus investigator, assembly GCA_963457615.1. Classification (NCBI taxonomy): domain Eukaryota; kingdom Metazoa; phylum Arthropoda; class Insecta; order Coleoptera; family Silphidae; genus Nicrophorus; species Nicrophorus investigator. Next base: position 27,687,610 of record OY735141.1, read on the forward strand.
AATGCTTATATTAAATGTACGTTAATCGAATTTCCTTACAAATCTATGCTGTTTGGTATACGCACGTCATTTTGTTTGTACGAACGTACATTTCATCGTTTGATAAAAACACATTTTATTATTGATTAATAATACTAAACTATAAGATATTGAACTATTAAACTCAGTTTTGAAACGAATTCTAAAGATAATTGAAATAAAAAAATGAAAACTATTAAAAATTAAATTGTGAAAATTTTGAAATATGCAAATAAAATGTTTCAATTAACATACATTGAAAATGCTTGTATCAAATGTACGTCAATTGAATTTCCATACAAATCCATGCATTTTTTGAGTATACGTACGTCATTTTGTACATTTTTGTTGTTTGTCAAAAATATTATTTTATTTTATTTTCAAACACATTTGATTATTGATTAATAATAGTAAATCGTATTGATTAATAATAGATCCTGAACTATAAGTTCAGTTTTGAATGGAATTCTAGAGATAATTGAAATAAAATTGATAAAACTTTCAAAAATTAAATTCAATTAACATACATTGAAAATGCTCGTATCAAATGTACACGTTAATTGAATTTCCATACAAATCCATGCATTTTTTGGTATACACTTTGACGTTTGACATAAATATAATTTTCAAACGCATTTCATTATTGATTTACGATCCTGAATTTCTATTGCTCAGATTAGAATTGAATTACAAAAAGTCATTAAATCAATAATTAATTGAATGGCAAAAATAAAATATAAATACAATCAAGATTCTGTTAACTAAATTTCAGTAAATTAAATTTCTCAAATCATTTTTTTTGTCTTTCTTTCTTTCTAAAGTGAATGCTTTTAGATCTATATCAGATTGATTTAATTGTACGTTCGTACGAATGTTTGTGTTTTCAATAATTTTGTACGTATAATCGAAAATAATGTACGTTATGTGAATGTATGCTGCAAATAGTGTCAAACGGAGCGAAAGAAAGTTTTCTTCCTTTGTGTTTCTCACCCATTGAATATAAATTATTAAATACATAAATATTTTTTTCAACCCGCGGTAGCCTTTCTTCCTTTATACTCTATGTGTATGTTTGTGTGCCTTCGCTTGGGCTAGTGGTTAGTTATGTTGTAAATTTCAGACATAACAACGCAAATTTTAACATAATAATGCTGGAGAAAGCTCTCTCTCTGTCTCCGTGGATGTACGCGTGTGAGTGCGGGTGTGTATGTGTGTTTGTGCATGTATTATATAATATATATATATATAAGGGAGTACAGTAACAAAAGCAAGTAAAGCCTGGGCAAGGATTCTAGTTTCTATATGAGAATATCCATATAGCCTGAATATATAGCGTCGTATATAAGGGCGGCGCGGGGGGGTGGGGACGAGGGCGGTATGGGGCAAAGGGGGTGAGAATACGCCACCCCACCATCGCCTCGGGCGTCCTGATAAGGCTCCAGGGTAGTCGGCAATCGTCCAGACGAGTCTTCCTCCCGGGCTGCGCGTCGCGACGCCCTCAACATCGCTGCTCCGCTGCCACCTTAAAGCGATAGACTGTACCGGGATTAAATTTTCTTGACTTGGATGCACTAAATTCGATTTTAATTCTATTTTTTCTCTTCTCCTCTTCCTCTCTCGCTCTGTCTTTCTTCTTTCTCACTCGCTCGTCTCCTTCCTTATTTACTAATTCCTGACCTTTTCCTTCTCCAAAACCCCCCGCCGCCGCCCCCAGAAATATTTCATTACGCTGAAAGCAAAACAGAGCGAACGAGAAAACGGGCAAAACTTAAATTAGATTCTATAAATCGAACGTTCAAAAGAGATCGATGCACTCCTCACACCCCCCCTCAGATGCAACGAATTCATACACAAAAATAAACAACCCCTTTCATGCTGCATCGAACTGCATCAAAATGATTCATAATAATTTGAAAATAAACCCAAAAAAATTATATAAAATCAATATATAATTCATAAAAATAATCCACAATTTCAAGGAACAACATACGAAGAAAGACTTTTGTGTGACCAGTCTAAAACTGTCATCGAATAAAGTCAAATTTATAGTTATGTCGATGCAAACTCACCCCCTGGATTCTCATCCCCAACAGGCAATAAATATATTTAGAAATTTTAGTTGGGTCACGTTTTTATGGTTGCGTATTATCTGTACGTTTTACGATAGTTTAAGGATAAAAGGGTCAATATTCAAATACTGTCTTAACATATCTATATGTAGTTTATTTTTTTATGTAAAAAGCAGTTAGGGAAAATTCTGTTTTCAAGAGATTCTGCTTGTATTTATAGAAGGAACGCGAATAAAAGGATTAAAGTAATAAATATCAATTGAATATGTATGTTTATACTAATTAAGTAATTACAAATCAAGAATTTTATTAGACTTCACACTAAAAAAATGCAACTCGCAACAACTTATTTTCTATACATTGAAATTGTAACTTAAAACTAATCTTCGTTAATTATATGAGACAAATCTTGGTAAGCGGTTAACTCCGACATTACGTTGCTACACCAAACTTTAGTTTTAAGTCGTACGATTTTCAGGAGTTTCAGTAGATCCTTTAGAACTGCAGGTACATCCTTCAGGGCGTTTTCAGCTTTCACCAGAAGATTCATTTAATCTTTTTATAGTTTATTTAAAACACTAAACACAATCTGTCAGATGCAATTTTAAATGTCAAATTTTATAACAGTTGCTTAGTTACTGTTTACTTATTTATAAATTATTAATGACAAATCAATTTAAAATAGTTTTTTTTTTTGATAATTGAACAAAGATTTTCTTTAAAAGTAATGTAGTTTCAAGACTTGTAGGAATTATTGGAAACAGTAGATGCGATGGATTGGAATTAATTTGATTGGTATGTGGATCAAAGGAGAATCGATTGTAAATTAACGCACACGAGTTTTAGCTTTTAGTTGATCCTTTATCTTGCCGAATTTATAGTTCTATTATGAACGTGCTCGCAGTAGCAGCATTCATGTTCTCTCGTTCTTCGATAGCTGATAGTTGAGTATGCGTACATAACAGTAGTTTTTGCGGATAAGAATCGTTCAATAGAAACTTTGAACAATGAGAGAAGATCGCTTGATCAAATATCCTTCGGGGCAAGGAGCGAGTGTGTGTTTTACATCTACGGGACCACACTTATCTCGCGAGGATCCTTCTTACCAAAGAATATACCGTAGCACGATCATCGTGCGCTTTCAATTGTTGAATAAAATCCTGAAAAAAATGCAGTATCTTCACGTTTTATCTTATTCCTGGATAACCACGCATACCAATTATAAGTATCAATACTTTAATTAAAGACAAGTTTTTAAATTTGTGTATTATCAGTCAAACAAATTAATAACAAAGATAATATATTACAAAAAAAAGGAAATTTCACGACAGAAATATTGACCAACATTCCTCTTAAAAGTAAATTATCTAATGTCTTTTTCATTTTAAAATACAACCAAAAACTATCTTAAAAAACTCAAGGCATTAGTATTAATAAAGAAATATATATTTTTACCAATTTTTTTTATATATATTTTTTGAAATACAACCGAATCCAATCTTGAAAAACTTAAAGTAATAAAAAAATATATATTTTAACAAATTTTTTATGTGTATTTTCTGAAGTACAACAAAATTCAATTTTGAAAAACTTAAGGTTCTAGTATTAATAAAGAAATACATATTTCTGCAAATTTTTTATATGTATTTATTGAATACAACCAAAACCAATCTTGAAGAAACTAAGGCAAATACATATTTCTGCAAAATTTTAATATTTTTACAGCTAAAATCAAACTGGAAGAAATATATAAATAGATTGAAATCCTTAAAAACATTGTTATGCTTTAAATACCACAATTATTATACTTTTAGAAATTTTCTGAAATTTTACAAAATTTAAGACACTAATAAGGAAATGCATATTTCTGCAAAATTTTAATATTTGTACAGCTAAAATCAAACTGGAAGAAATATATAAATAGATTGAAATCCTTAAAAACATTGTTATGCTTTAAATACAACAATTATTATACTTTTAGAAATTTTCTGAAATTTTACAAAATTTAAGACACTAGTGTTAATAAGGAAATACATATTTCTGTAATTTTTTTATATATATTTTTTGAAATACAACCAAACCCAATCTTGAAGAAACTAAGGCACTAGTGTTAATAAGGAAATGCATATTTCTGCAAAATTTTAATATTTTTACAGCTAAAATCAAACTGGAAGAAATATATAAATAGATTGAAATCCTTAAAAACATTGTTATGCTTTAAATACCACAATTATTATACTTTTAGAAATTTTCGGAAATTTTACAATCAGCTGATTTTTTGATGCCTGAATCAGATGTTGTAGTTACTAAGACAAATATTAGTGAAAAAATAATTCTTAATTGAAACTAAATATACACGACTATATACAAACTAATTTGAAGTTTTCATTTACTTCTCCAAATATTTCTATTTTTTTTTCTAAAAAAAAATATAGTATTTCCGAATGTCAATAAAGACAAAATCAAAGTTATTAGAAAAATTAATAACATAGACGAAAAATATTAAATGATATAATGAACAAGTAATAAACTGCTGTTAATAAAGTTTTAAACTCAAAAAAGTACCGGAAAATAATACTCAAATTACCTGAAATCACTTGCTACTCATAATTGCAATCTGATATTCACGAATTATCAACAATTAAAAAAACATACATGAAATAAAAGTATGAAATATGATATGAAAGTTTATGGCACGGGGCAGGCATATTTTATTTCCAATAATATTGCGAACATCCAGAAAATAATGCATTGCCGGGTAAACAACAAAATAGCACATCGATATATGTATAAAATATATAATTTTTTTATTCCGTTAGTCGAGCGGGGAGCGAAATAATAATAAAAATAATAAAAAAATACAGTTTAATTTATATCCCGATTTGCAATATCGAAATGGACTATACAAATACGATTATGCCGTTTCAATTATACAACTTTTATTTTGAAAATTGCGTTTGTTTCATTTTGCGGCGAAAAAAAAAATTAATAACAAACATATTTAGGTTTACAAAAAAAATGGGGTTTGTGAAACAACGATAATGGGTGGCACCTATAGAGTTTGTATCAAAAAAGCGGCGATGATTTACGCTATGACCAATATAGTTTCCAATGCGAAAAGGAACAAAAAAAAAATGAATAAAAGCATCGTGGAACTAAACGACCCAAGGGATGATCAATAAATGGAATCAGCAAACAAATGTTTATTTTATTTATACACCCCTAACCCCCAATTTTCATCCGTATATTTATTTACGTAATTATTTTTCAATAGGACGTAATAAAAATGTTTCCTTTTTTTTTTCCAAAATTGACGCCGTTTTTTTTTTGATAATAACAATTCCAATTTGCGAATACGCACTAGATATTTAGGTTTAATTAGATGAATTTATAACTTTTCTTTGAAACTATGTAGATGATTTTTAGCAGCAGCAGTAAAGGAAGTAGCTAATGATTGATTCAATTTGCAACATTTTAATGTGCGCAAAACAGATTTGTGTTTGACGATTTCATATCGTGTGGTGTGGTGAGTTCTTTTTGTCGTGCATGGAAGAAGCAAGCGAGTCCGTGCATAATGAGCGGGTGTGTCGAGCGGGAAGAAAAACTGGGTAACCACTGGCTGGAGTCGAGGTAGAATTATTTCCACCGAGAGTCCCAATAATTACAATGATTAAAATGTCGTGGAATACCGAAAGGTGCCCCCCCCCCCCTCATATCTGCATAAATATTGTTTATTGGTAGTTGGTGGTAGGATGCACTGTAATAATCTTTCGATCCCTTCAGGAGAACCTAGGTTGAGCAAGAAAAGAAATTGTTGATGTATCGATTCAGACTTGGCGTTTCGTTATGTATTATCATTGCTGCAGCTATGTTAATGGAATATTAAGTTTGGTAATTAGAAGATATGCGATGCAAAGATGGGAAAGCCGAGGCGGAGGATTCAAGCCCGGATGAGTGATGAGACTCATGGGAAAAACCGGCCGAAGGGCTGATAAGGAACGAGTTCTGCCTGGAATACTCACTCACACGAAACTTTTCCAGTTTCACAATTCCTTACCGACTTTCATCCACCATTACAAGAACAACACGTATTTTCTTAAGAAAACTACAAGTTTCAATATAACAAATTTTTTTTTTATCTAAATACTATTAATATAATCCTTTTTCGATTCTGAAATTTCCTAATAAACTACCATTGAAGTAAATAAACTAACTTTGTACACTTAATTTAATAAAAATGTAACAAAATTATTTCGAATTTGAATATGTTAATTACAATAAGAAAACTTGAAACTCAACACGAAAATTAAAGAATTTTACAACAAAGTGTTTCAGAAATTAGTTTCAACTAATTCTGAGCTTCATCAGTTTTCATATTACATCATGGAAAACAAGTATAAAATTGAATTAATTAATTATATTTTTTTAACAAAAGTTTCCTGTGTAAATGATAGAGCGGATATATCCGCCTACTGCTCGAAAACGATTAATTACATTCAATAGTATGATTTCCATGTACTTTTTACCATTTGAATATTTTCACATTGGATCAACTTAAAAATTATTATGAAATTCATTTTAACATTATATTTATTTAGTTTGAAAATTTACAATTATAAAAGAAAAAAAAAACTAAGATATTAGTGATTCAGAAATTCGTTTCAACTTATTAATTACAAGCAACAATTTAACAAAAAATAATATAATAGTTTTTATATTGCATCATGAAAAACAAGTAAAAAATTTAATTAATTTATTTTTAGAATCTTGCAAATGAATAAAGACAATAATATGAATTATGTATAGAAAAAGTGCAGTAAAATCTGCAATTTTCAATAAATTCCTAACAAAAACCGCAAGTGTAAAATTATGACATTCGATTATTTATCAATTCAATCAACTTATTTTGTTCCCATAAAAGCATATAGAAAGGACGTTTGACAGCTAGGTCTGAAACAAAAACAACAAGATCTACCTTAGAACTAAGATCCAATAAATACGCCACCACAATGGCGTTGCATTAACGTAATTTCATGTGTAAATGATAGGGCGGATATATCCGCCCATCGCCAGAAAAGTGTTAAATACACTGTATTTCCATTTTAATTATATTTAATCATTTACTATTTGAATATTTGCTGAAAAAATATTTATGAATTATTCTTCTGTAAATGAAATGATCGATGCGAATGAAAGAAATAAGGTAGACGTAAGCCAAATACAGATGCAGAACTGTCTGTAATGGGAATTATTAATTACCGAATGTAAATAATATAACTGTGAATGCGCGGACGAGGAGTCGCATTAAAATAATGAATTATGGATGCAACCGCGAAACTGGTCTGCGGACAAAAAAAATATTTTCTTTCTGAGAAATTCATTAACAGAAATCAAACGAGATGTACATAGATGTATGCGTGTGCGATTGTGTTTGCGTTTGCATTGCATATAGAGATATATTTTTTCAGAGTTGGTATCGCACAAGTTTCTGTGGAAGTGCAGGAACTATCTCGGAAAAATAAAGGAGAACACTGAGACCAGTCTTGAATATTAATGTCCTGCATGGTCGATGAACTGCCTTCGGCATTTTTTCTTCCATCTTATTCCGTGCATTGCGCTTACACACACACACATAAATGCATACATATGTACAGACTAACACAAACATGCATAGACAGGCCGTGTCAAAAATTTTACTTTCTAATGCAATTTCCAAGTAAATTACTTAAATATTCAGCAAGAAAAAGGGGAAAATTCCGATACGCCCCACTTTTCGAAACGTTAAATATTCATACGTGATCTTCGACGATGGAAAAACAAACGAACGGAGGACGATGGAAGAATACGCAGTCAAAAGAAAATGTAATAAAATGACGTAAAAACTCCTTAAAATACGCACCATTTCTACATAATTCTATAGAAGTACATTTAATATTTTAGATTGACAATTATTAATATTTAATAACTAACAACTTATAAAATGCAACCACTTATTAATCAAAATATTTAGAATTTTAATGAAAATATATGAGAAAAAATGTAATTTAAGTCAAAATTTCAACATTTATTTTTATTTATATTTAGATTATTCACAAAATCTGTAATGCAATAATTTTCTGTGTCAATACTTACCATATTATGACTTTTTATTTATTACGTAATATTATATCAGAAGTTATATAATTTCAAAGTTTTTTTTTTAAATATACTTGATTTATAAATAATTATAAATTCTTAAATTAAAAAAAATTGATTTAAATTTTGAAATGTATATAATTTTTTTTAAATAAAAATTTATGATATTAAGAAATATTACTAAATATTACAGAATTCATAGAAAACTATTTTTGTTTTGTTTAGTTCGTTCTACCAATTTGTACCTTGTTATTCACACTTTCACCATTTGCATTAGCACCACTGAACTTTTCACAACATCATCTTAAGTCACTTAACTTTGCATTTTCCACCAATAATTACGTATTTAAATGAGAAATATCATGAAGCGTCGCAATTAAATGTTCCGTTCAATATGAAATCACTAAACCATTTTAATAATAATTAATTTTTTAAAAAATTACATTATTTAGTAATAGATTCATTAATAAAAATTTAGTGAACTAAAATTTTGTATACATAAAGTAATGAATTAACTATAGATAAAATTTTACTTAAATTTTTTTATTAAAAATAATATTGTAATATATTTTCAATTTCTGTTAGATTTTATGACAGAAAGTAAAATTATTATCGAGTTGGGGCAAAGACATTCATCAAAAATTGGTTGTCAAACTTGGATGAAGTAAAAAAAAAGTTTAGTTTCTGGGAAGGGAGGAGCAGTCAAATGAGAGTTGGAGACACCAGAGGAAGGCCAGAAAAATAGAGGACATTTGTAAGGCACATGGGGATTTTTAGCGCAGAAACACCAAAAGGGCGTTCCCATCGTTAACCAGTTTCCAACAATAAATTATTATTATATTTTCCCGATCCAGCGTTCCTTCTTTTTCTATCTTTCGAATCCCGTGTACGTTCCTTCCTTTTGAAATTCTTTGCCAGGACGAAAGAGACAATGAAACAATAAACAATACGTTTTAATTACCTTCATCGGTATGGTTCAATTGACGCGACTTTTATTTCTACTTTTATTTCCCTCTTCTGTGTTCGGTCTTCCATCTCTTTCGCACCCATTGTTCGATCCCCGCAAAACGCATCGATCTTGACACAGTTTTTTCGATTTTTGTCTTGTTATTATGATTTTCAAGAAAAAAAAATCTCTTCGCCAATAACCCACTTAGAGCACAATGCGTTTTGTGTGCAGTTGCAGACGAAGAATGGGACGGAATAAAGAAATAAATAAGTAAAAAAGATCGAGCATTAAAATGAATATCGCAATCGTCCAGTTGGGTCGATGGGTCTTCTAACGTGGGCACCACCATCGACCGTCCATCTGGACGGCTTCCACTCAATGGTATTGCTTTCCAAGGACTTTCCTGCTCACTCACATCGCATAGCAATATTTTTATGGTAATCAGCTTTGGTTCTTGCTGCTGCTGTTGCAGTTGTTGTTCTTATTCTTTAGTTCGATTCACTTTATTACTAATAAAAAAAAAAGAAACGACCATACGTTCATGTTTTTGTTTCACCATTGTTTGATGCTTAAAACAAAAGAAATTCGAACTGTTTGAAATGCGCGTAAATTTAAAATGAAACAGAAATTGCAAAATGTAACACAGCTAATAGACTTATTAATTCACAATTTTTTTTTGGAATATTAACCAATTATGTTCTTAATTTTATTCACAGTCACATTATTCACTATCAAATGTCAAAATAATAAAATCCGATTGGTGCAAATTTTGAGCAATATTTGAGTTGGAATACGCTCATACTAATTTTCAGACTAATAGAAACTTTTTTTTTCATTCAATATAAGTTGGTAGCAATGAAAGCATTCTGTAAAATTGCAGCTGTCAATGTCATTATAACCAATAACAATAATTTAGTCGTTCAAACACTAGATGGTGATGTGTAATAATGAGAATGTCTGAAATCTATTCGAATCCTTTACAAAAATAGACACAGTTTATAGAATTGATTTATATTTTTTTTAAATTTATTATTATAAAAATTTATTTGGTTTATAATTTAATAAAAGGCACGGAGATTTTTCAAGGATACATTTCCCTACTGTCAAAAGCGAAACTGCCGATATAACGTCAAAGGTTTATCAAAAACGTGTATTCATAACCTCAACTTATTTCGGTAAGCATATGACAATGATGTTTAACAACTTCGTTTAAAATATTAGATGGCGGATATATCCGCCATTCGTTAAATTTTCAAATTCTATCCTTTGTAAAACACTAGACGATGTGTGTAATAATGAGAATGTCTGAATTCTAATCGTAACTCATGTCTGGTGAATCCTTTATAAAAATAGACACAGTTTATAGAATTTAATTATTTTTTTTATCCAAAACAGTTATTCAAATTTCGTTCCATTCATAGCAATTTTTAACAAAATCCATAATACAGTAAATATATAAATACCGTTCAGTTTAGCTAAAGCTAAGATTAATTATAATTAATTTGTGTTATTAAGTTACGTTTAATGTGAAGATGTTACAACTTCCTGAGTGAACGGAAATCGAATAATACGCATATTGAATAGCAACTGAAGAATGCGCTTTGCTCATTGTCACGTTTGGATGCAGGTGGGCAATAGAAACAAAAGAGACACCGACAACACAAAAAAAAATAACAAATATTTATTTAAAATAAAAATTATATATATTGTGTATAGAAATGAAATATTTATAAATGGTGGCGCATTGAATATAAAAAATAACGCACGTATTATACATATTTAATCAGAAATATACAAAAAAAACACATGTGCAGCGTATTCACAAAGGATTATTTTATGTAATTCACGTAATAACACAATTGTGGATGGAAAATGGAGAAAGGAAAACAAAAATTTTGCAAAAAAAATAAAAATAAAATATAAAATATGAAACGAAACTAAAAAGAGAGAAGAATGGAAGCACTTTATTGTTTTTGCGGAATATGTATTTTTTTTTAAATTATAAATATGTGACGGGGCGAAATGTATAAAAATTCAATTGACGACAATTTAAATATGCATGTATTCGGAATGCGTAATAGAAATATGTTATTACATATTAATATTTTCATGTATTTCCACTTTTTCGTTTCTAGTTACGTGACACTTTTTGTTTTGCATTTAAATAAATAGAATGTGAAATATATCTAACTTAAATTAAATATATTCAAATAATAATTTAATAAAACGCACGAAGATTTTTCAATGATGAATTTTCCAACTGTCAAAAGCGAAACTGCTGGAATAACGTCAAAGGTTTATGCAAAATGAATATTCATAACCTCAACTTATTTCGGTAAGCATATGACAATGATGGTTGACAGATCCGTCTAAAATATTAGATGGCGGATATATCCGCCAGTCGTTAAATTCTATGCTTTGTAAAAGATTAAAAGAATTTAAGAATATGAATAAAAAAATTGTAATGAAAATTGTGTGTTAAGGGATGTTTGAAAAGTGTAGCTTTCTCTTGAAACAGTGCATATACATCAGTCATTTGAGATTGGTTGGTGTTTGAGTTTTGTGCTCGTCGTTGTTGTTGTTGATGTTTATTTGGAGTGGAAAATGTTTGGGTCGATTGGAAATCTCATTAATGCGAAGTAAGAAATTCCATGTACTCGTATGTAGCGTGTAATTTTCGGAAGAGCATCTCCCGAGTCGAAATTCGAGCAGTTTCCTCTTCTCTCTTCTCGCGGCAGGATGGCAGCAGCCCGTTCGGTCCTGGCAGCATCAGCAGGATAGAAGCGAACGCTAGTCCCGTTCCCAATGACAAGTGTAACGGAACAAACCATCCCTCGCCGCACCCCGCCCGCCTCCGCCGCCTCCGCCGACCGACAGCAACCGCCCTCCCCCCGTCAGATCCCCGCGCGAGCTAGCGCCCTCTATCGGGCCACCCTCCGAATGCCTGCCGTCAGCCCGCAGCCCAACAACCCCACGCCAACCCCAACTCCAACCCCCGACGGACAACTTTTTATGTTGTGTATACTAAAGGGGATGGATCGGTTCGTGCGCTCTTTCAACCGATATGCCCTTATCACTTGACGCATATACATGCAACTTTTTTTCACACGGCACCCCCGTTTTTCGACGTATGTAAAAAATGCATATTTACTCGACTATTCGCAACCCCTTTTTCTACAATTATTGCATAAATATGCATCTTTATTTATCTTTTAAACAACGCTACACCTCATAACAGTTTTGTATTTTTAAATAATCTAACTAACTTTTCTATTTTCTATATTTACATTTGTATTAACATTCAAATAAAAATGTTTTATTTTGCCAATATTATCTGTAAAAACAATATTATTTAAATTTCTAACAACATTTTTAGTTTCTCGTCCAATTTTTATAAACGTTTACTATTATTCGTAACAATATCATTAAATTGTATATTGATGCCATACTCCAGCATCGTTCAGTCCAAATTCAATATAGTCAAGTTTGAAAATTTAAAATACAAACTAAATTTTAAGAAATAAATCGTGTTTTTTAATGAACAGTTAATATTGAGTAAAATTGAAATATTCTCAAATTGTGAAGCCAAAACATTAAAATATAGCAATACCTCACATTTCTCGACTTTAATTAGTCCAGATTCACAATAGATCAGTTTGAAAATTTAAAGAAAAAACTAAATTTTAAAAAATAAATCGTGTTTTTAATGAACAGTTAATATTGAAGTAAAATTGAGATATTTTCAAACTGTGGAGCCAAAACAGTAAAATATTAGCACTATGCTACAGTCGATTAGTCCAGATTCAATATTGTAAAGTTTGAAATTTTGAAAACAAACTAAACTTTAAAGTTTAGTTTGTTTTCTAATAAATAAATTCTACAGAATAATTTCAGTTTACAGAAAAATTGGTTCAAGAACAAAGAAAAAAGATACCGAACAGAATTTTAGGTTTTTGGTATTTCATACATTACATACATAAACTAAATAAAATCTTAACTGTTTCATTTATAAAATATAAAAACAATATTTTTATTATCTACTTTTTCTATGTGTTTAATGTGAGAAGTTTAAATAATTTTATATAAAAGAATTTGTAAAATATTGCAAAAAAATTTTAAACAGTAATCTGAAAATCCCGAATATAAATTATTTATTTTAAATCAAATGAACCGAAAGATAACTTTAATAATCAATATTGAATCGCACAACTGTGATTACATCATTTTAAGCTGATTATATCGGAAAATTTGATATTCAACGATAGTTTTTAACTCGTTTCAATGCAATTGTATTTCCTTTGTGCTTCATTTTTATTCCAATTATATTTCAAATAAATACAACACGAAATTTCAGTTTAACAAATAGAAAAATTTCATAGAATTATTAAGTAAATAATCAATATTAGTATAGTTAAATTTTGGTTCTTGAGAAATAAGAAAAGATTTCGGTTAAATCAAAAATCTTAGTATTTCATGTATAAAAAGCTTTTTTATAAACTAAATAAAATCTTAACTAATTCATTTACAAATTAATTGAAAATGACAGATATCTTCAGATTAGAGAAATTTCACATAATTGTTATTTGTATAGTGAAATCTCAGTTACTGGACATAAATACAAAAAAAAGATTTGGTTTTCGAAAAGAATTTCAGTTTCAGACAATTAAAATTAGTAAAAAATTTAGATAATTTTCATGAGTTTTGTGAAATCTTACTGGACATAAATACAAGAAAATGCTTCGGTTTCCAAACATCCTTTTAGAACGAAATTCCAACCAATTAATTAATAAACATTTTCACCATATAATCTATATGCAAAATTGATCTCTAAATTATAGTATTTTTTTTTTTCAATGAACTTTTCATCAATGTATTTATATAGCGACGTCGATAAATTTATTAGGATAGATTCATGAACGTGCGGTCGCACGAAATACGGACGCCGCATAAAAATGCAATATCAAATAAAGCCGGGTTATTTTTTTTTCGTGTGCAGTTATTTTCAGTACATCGAATAACATCAATTACTCAACGATTATTCAATAAACCAACAACTACCAAAAAAAAAACACAATACGAAAAAAACCTACTGTCATTGTGGCATTCGATCATCAATGAATATATGCACACAAAAAAATACACACTCACAAACTAATATCTTTATTGGTCGAATTCATTATTCCAATTTTGACAAATTTGTTTCAATTTGTATTTCATTTCCGTTTTACACCGTTTTTTTTTGTTATATTGCAATTGTAACACAATACTTATATAAACGTTACTTGTAATTAAGTATTAATTACAAGTAATTTAATTTTAATTTTAATTAAAAATATACAGGTTTATAAATTTCAATTTGTAAATTTTACGTAATTATTAACAAAAACGTTTATTTATAATAATTTAAAAAAAAAAATAGCTAAACTTTGTTTAATTAAAAAATAAATAATCCAATTTAATTATGTAATACTTGAGCCTAATAAATTTAAAATCTATTGACATAAAATTTGAATAATTTTTAAAATTACTTTGAAAATTTGTAAAAAAAAAAAAAAATTGTAAAATGATTAGATTATATAAAAAAATAAATAATTTACTTAATATATTAGTAATAATTGTTGTTTATAATAAACAAACATGTCAAACATTTCTTGCACAAACAAATTGCTTCTGTCTGAAAAGTATAATTCTTATTTTTTTTTTCATGGGAATTTGGCAAATCTCCATTTTCAGAAATCCTTGTACACTACAGACGTCGTCGAAAACTGTCTGCATAGATTTATCAGCAACTGCATTATTTTGTATGTACGACTTCCAAGTTTATTTGCAGTGACAAACAATTCTATTTTTTCTTCTTCATAAATTCTCTTTTACTTATTGGCTTTATATTATACAAAGCTTAATAGACATTAGAAATGTAATGACTTTTAATCTTTACAATTCAAATTTAATATAAACTGAAAATGTTAATTTTAAAATTAATTTAAATAATATTTTAAGAATTAAGTTTAAAATTTGGAAATATTAATATTTCAATTTTTCAAAAAGCAAAATTTTAGTGAAAATATTGAATTTTTCATTAAAAAATAACATTTTATCAAATAAATATTCGATATATTTGGAATAAATAGTTTTTCAGTAAAATTATTGCATTTTTTCCAAAAAAATAATTGAAATATTGTTGAAAAGAAAAAGTACGTCTTTGAATAAGTAGAATTTAAGTGTAACCAAAAATTTGGAAATATTCTTGAAAAAGTGCAATTTGAGAAAAAAAACTTATGTTTTAATAGACTTAGTTATTTTAATAAGCATAATTTCACTGAAAACATTGCATTTTTTATCAATATTTAAAAATATAATTGAAAATACAAATAAGTTTTTCAATAAGCATAAAATTCAGTGAAACATTGTGTTTTTTACCAAAATTTGAAATAAGCATAAAATTCAGTGAAACATTGTGTTTTTTACCAAAATTTGAAAATTTCCTTTGAAAAATAGAATTTTAAAAAATACACATTATTTAATACACCAATCTCTATCAAGAAGCAGAATTTCAGTGAAAATTTTTCAGTTTTCAACCAAAATTTGAAAATATTAATGAAAACATTTTTTGGAACAAAATTCGAAAATATCGTAGAAGAAATAGAATTTTAGAAAAGATACAATAGTTTAATATACATTTTCATCTTTCAAGAAGCAGAATTTGAATGAAAACTTTCCATTCTTCAACTAAAAATTGAAAATATTTTAGAAAAAAATGGAATTTGAAAAAAGACACAAAATATTAATGAACAGAATTTCTATGAAAACATTGCATTTCTTTTTTTAACAAATATTTAAAAACGACCTTAAAAACGTAGAATTTTAGAAAAGTTTAATAATTAGAATATTCTTGTAAACATAGAATTTTAGAAAAAGTATTGGATTTTGTCTATTAATTCTTTGCATTATTGACGAAAATTAAATAAAAATGATGAAAAAATATTTTTATTTACTTTTTATTTAGTGCGAATACTGAAATAAAATTTATAATGATTATAAAATTTAAATTACTTAAAGTGCAATGCTTTCAGTAAATTGCTTTAAAGGCTCTCACCGATGCGAAACTCATCAAAATAAATGCGTGTCCACGTGTTACAATAAGAATGAGGGATAAAAAGCATTTTCGAAATTGGAAAATCTTTATTCGATGCAGCACCTCCTCATTCTCCATTTGTTCTTATGTAGTATTGATTTTTGCGGTGTGTACATTAAAGGTAAGTAACTTTTGATGTTTTCCTTCGATTCAATTAGATGCAAATATAAAAATCTTCATAAATTGATGGAAATACAAAAAAATATTACTGAAATTGGATTTTAAAAATTAATAATATTTTTTTAAAATTTATTTATTGATGAAGTTTGTTTTTGAAAATTTTCAAACCGGATTATGCGATTTCTTAGACGGAATTCACGATGGTAAATGTGTGTATTTTGGAGAGTTAAATGTATAATTTTCTTTTAAATAAATATTGCATTCGGTGCGGTTTCCAGTTCGCTGCGGGCCGCGCTGTCAAAACGGCGGGTCCCCAGGTTTAAGGACCCAAGGGTCACTGGCCCAGTTAACGCCCCTCCCGAACCCCCCGACGACCCCCCTGCACCAAATCGCATTACATCCCATATATTATATTGCCGTAGTTGCAGTTAACACAACAATCGCATTCGGATCTCGCAGATTCAATTCGAACGGATTATCAACCCTGCAATAATAATAACAATATCAATAATAATCGTATTGTTTGTTTGCTAGTTAAATTATTTTTGTTTTTAATTTTTCTGAAAAAAAAAAAGCAATGACAGATTATGACATCGTCTGTCAAATGTCATATATAAATACATACATTTTATTTAACTAATGACAGTTGTTTGACGTGTAGCTGTAAAATATATAGATTTTAATTATAATTTTAAATTAAATAAATAGGCAAGAAAATAATATTTCAGAAATTGATTGACTTTAGGAATGTTAACTTTCCAAAATTAACCAAAATTTGTGTTTATTTAAAAAAAAATTGACCTCAAAGGATCAAAATGTCCATAGCTAAATCCGCCTCTACCAGTCCTATTCGAAACCGGACTAATCGATCATACACAAAATTTATATGAAAAAAATATTTTAAAATTAAAAATATTTCAAACTATAGTTTTTTGTATCCAAGAATTTTTTTGAATACTAACTCAACTAATTTGCAAAGTGGTCATTTTCATCAAAAATTTCCATCTAAGTTTTTCGTCAGTTTTACGAAACAACGGCAACATACAACAGCTATTCCATCTAATTCACGAAATTGCCACCATAAAACAGCACTCATTTAGATTGCATTTATTTTTGCATTTTACTGTTCACAATTGTAATCTGGACGAATGCATTTGCAGCAAGCCTCGTAATTAAAACGACCGGAATTCGTTTGTTTTCCTCTCTCACATATAAATAAATTTTTTTTGTTATTCTTTTTTTTTTTAAATATTATTATTATTATTGATTCGACCATTAGTTCATAACTGGCCGAATAATGAACTACTAATTGCACATCGGTTCATCAATTTCAAACTACGTCATGCTGAAATTTTAAATGAATTGCAATTATTAATAATTTTTAAACGTAAAATGAAAATATGATTTCTTTTGTTGTTGTTGTTGTAGGAAGAAAATTCTCGTTGTAATGAATGTGTTGTAATTAGACATGTTTAAATTGCGGCCGTAAATCAGAACAATGAGCCAACGACATCGTAATAAGACGTTCTTGCGATTATTTATGCATTGCCGGACTAGCAGCGTATTAAACTCATTTTTTTTATTGCACAATTAGTTAGTTGGTCGTCGCTCGTAAACTAAATATAATTTGCTAATGTTACGTGCCTTTGTATGCGCTCCCCATGATTTGTGAAAGCAGTAAAAATATATTATTTGAAACAAAAAAAAAATAATAATTCAAGTTTATAAGTTGATTACACAAAATGATAATACTTTATTAAATTTGATTTTAATCTTGAAATAATTTTTGATTTTTTTTCAATATTAAAAAAAATATTATTGATATACAGGGGTTTATGTAGACTCCTTGGAGTTTGATAGAATTTAGAAACAGAACCCTCTGGAGTTCAATGAAAAAAAAATGCGGTTTATAAATTTTATTAATTATAATAATAGTTTTAATATCTGCAAATACTTACATTTTATTTAACTAATGACAGTTATTTAACGTTTTTCATAATTTGACACTACTAACCACGCGAAACTATATTTTACCAATGAATTTAAGTTGGTAGTTCGTTGACAGTTCTGAAACTGAAAAGTGACAGCTGTTTATATATATTATATTTAAATAGTTTTAATATCTGCAAATATAATATTAATATAAATTTTAGAAAATTATGCAAAAATCTATGAATATATTATCTTAATTTAATAATATAAATTATCTTTAATTTAAAAAAATAAAAGAAAAAATTTGATCAATTTTATTTGGATTTTGGTCTGAAATTGCTTTGTTTATATCTGCTGTAAATCAAAATGATTTTTGATATTTTATAAATTTAATGCAAAAACGAAATTATAAAATTTCTCGATTGAAAATTTTTTTTTCAAGAAAAAATGATATAATAATACAATACTTAATGTTAATTCTAGGTGTATTATAATTTGTTGTGAATGAAAAACTTTTTTGTAAAATTATTTCTATTTTATAAAGGTTATGAGCGCTAAAAAGTTGATTGTCATAAAAGAAGCGTTACTATTTTATAATGATATTATTTTGTTTCTGTTGAGGTTATGTCAATGTTTTTATTACATTCTTGTAATATGGATTATCTAATTTTATTTAAAAAAATAATTAATTATAAAAAATCGAAATTGAAATGAACAAAAAACAATATGAACAAAAATGTGAAATATGAATAAAATAATAATAGTTACATTATAGAAATGTCAAATCAAAACTGACAAATGACAGCAAAACTAATTTAAAGACACTTCTTATAATTATGTACTGTCCTGCTATTTTATATAGAATTTATCGTTAAAAAATATATATATATTTAATTATATATTAAAAATCATATTTAAATTGACTTGACAAAATTTCTGTTTTGATTTTATAATTTTTTTAAACTGAAAATCTGATAAATGAATTCCATAACAAATATGTTTAATTGCTTCTATTTATACGATAAAGTGCATTCTTAAAATAAGTTTGACAATTTAAAATTTTCAAAAAATGGCGGTAAAATAAAATGTTAACCTTTATTTTTCGATAATCTGAAATCCCAAACTTTTTTAATTAACATGTATAAATGTATAAAAATATTCAAAATATGCAAATGTGGACTGAATATATTTAATTGTTTCAGTTTATAATGTATTAATAAATTAATTACAAGAATATTGTTAACTATGTGCTAAAATATTTCAATTTTTGTAAGTAAATAAAATTGTCAAATGTCAAATAAAAATCTGACATAAATTTATTTTTTTGAAATGACAGCATAAGCTGCGAAACGTCAAAATTTACAATTAAATTAATGTTTATTTTTAATTATTGTGTATACATTTAATTGTATGTTAAATTTTGTATTTAAATTGAATTATTTAATGAAACCTGTACAAATGAGAAGCAAAAACGATGACAGTGTGTGCATGAATTAAAGGTCGAAACGGTGCAAAAAAAAATACTTTTGAGGGAGCCGATGTTGCACGGAACGGAACGTCCGGGAGTATGTTTAATTACTTTAATTTATATTATATAACGTTTCATTAAACTAATTACGTTAATTAAGCAAATTGTTAATCAAGAAAGGTGCTCGAATACACGTACATGTATTGTGGTGCGCTCCTCGTATGTTACCACCATTCGGCTCACAAATAAATATAAAATAATAATAATATTATTATTATTATACGTAAAACCTTCGCCGCTGCACGATCTATACTAATTAATTAAATTCCGCCCGGTTAATTAGTTCGCCGCAAAACTGTATCCATTCAATTCATTCATTCGTTTATTTGTTTTATTTATTCATTCTTCGCGTACTATTTCGTACGCATCTAATTAACTTTCATTGAGCAAACTTTATGCTAATTTCAGATCCACAATACAATCGATATTTTCTAGCATATACAAATTACATTTTACAATACAACCGTTAAATAAAAACTGACATTACCACAACGGTTTATACAAAATCAGATTTTTCAAAAAAAAACGGTTTTCTAATCTCAACTTTTCTAGAAAATCGGTTTTAGAATTTCATTAAAAAAAATATAGAGGAAGGATTTTTACAACATTGTTTTATAAAAATATAACAAAATTAAATTTTACAAATCTAACATAATATTTTGATTATTATTCCCAGAGACAATTTAGTGACAAAGTTTATCAAATAATTAATTAACTTTAAACTGACAAAAAACGGTATTTGTTAGATGAAAATACCGGTTTTTATAATTATTAAAATTTCTCCTTCACAATTTATAAAGTATCAGTTTTTATATTATCATCAGAATTACAATAGATTATAATTGTAGAAACGTTGAAAACTTATTTAAACTACATAAAATAAAATAATTTTAATACAAAAAAAAAGTTTAATCCTTAGTAAAATTGTGAAAAATAATGTGCGTAAGCCGCAGTTCCTGGAATTACTTCGAGCGACGGGAACGGACCACCGCTTCTCCTTTTATAACATTGTTGTGTTTTTTTTTGTTCCTGTTCTTCGTTCGGTCCCGTTTCTTGTTTTCCGTTTTTGTGCACGTATTTATATAATATTATTTTTGGACGAGATATTTAAATATAAACCGCGGTGCGAGTCCGCCGCGCACAGGTCTCAGGATGTAATCCGTATTGCGATCTCCACTCTGTATTATTTATATACGCACGTTTTCTGGTGCCTTTATGTAACTGCACTTCGGCAGAATTAAATAAATAGATAGTAGAATCTATATTTTTATTAAAAAAAAACAATTATCTAATAATTTAAATATTTATGTGTACTTTATTTAATAATTAATAAAATTCATAAATAAATTAAAGTTTTAGCAACACTATAAAATTTTAATCCATTCTTTTTAGATTGTGAAAAAAATCTGATTATATAATTATTACTTAAAAACTAACGAACACAATGTAATTAATAAAATCAAACAAAATTTTAGATAATTAATTAAATAATCGTATAAAACCTTAGGTTTAATTGTTACATTTTTAATAATATCCCAATTATGTTCCTGTATTCAGTCCGATTAATTGTAAAAAGTAATTTAATGTAAAATTGTGTAAAAAAATAAACGTATTTGCGAAGCTTTATTCATTCGACGTGAAAACAAATTGTAAACTGCTTTTGTTGAATTTTAATAACTTTCGTTGACGAATTTTTTAATTATGTATATTTTCCTTCGTTTCAATATTGAAGATATTAAATATTAAAATTATTATTATTAATATTTTTTATATATATATTTAGAGCTATTTTCGGCATTTTAATTGAAAACATTGCGAATAAATATAATTAAACATGAACTTACCTTTTGATGAGATATTATTAGAAATACATTTCGAAGCGTAAAAAATATTACATTTTATTGAATTTCTCAACAATCACTAAAGTTACATAAGAATCTGAATATTTAAATTAAAACTAAATAAATAATGATTATTTAGTATATCTTACATTTTTTGTAATTTACTTCACAATTCGGAAAAATGAAATTTATGTTTTAAAAAAATTACATTACATTTTATTAAATATTTTCACAACCAACAAATTTATATAAAAAAAAACAATTATTAAAATTAAAGCTAAATTAATAAGGATAATTTAAAATATCTTTGATTTTTTTTTTCTGAAATTTATTATTGATTTTACAATTAAAGAAATTAATTTAGAAACGATACCCTTACATTTTATTAAATATCTTCACATCCAACAAATTTATATAAGAAATCAATAGTTCGAATTAAAGCTAAATAAATAAGGATTATTTGGAATATTTTAGATTTTTTGTGAAATTTACTGTTGGTTTGTAATTTTCTTGTAAAATTAAAGAAATTAATTTAGAAGTGATACCTTTACATTTTATTAAATATCTTCAAAACCAACAAATTTATAAACGAAATAAATTATACAAATTGAAGATAAATAAATAAGGATTATTTAAAATATCTTAGTTTTTTTTGTGAAATTTACCATTGACTCGTAATTTTCTTGCAAAATTAAAGAAATTGCATTTGAAGCTTACTAAAAATAATACGTTCATATTTTCTAAAATATTTTCATAATCAGTAAATTTATATAAGAATCTAATTATTCAAATCAAAGCTAAATATATAAACAATTTTAGATATTTGTGTAATTAGCTATTCACTTGCAAATTAATAAAAATTAATATTAAAATTAAATTTAAATAAATAATAAATTTTTGCATTTCATAATATTTTATATGTAGCATTTAGATTTATTTTTTTTCTAAGAAAAATGCACTTATTTCTGTCTATAATTAATAGTTAGGAACTGCATCAAAACCTGCGGTTTCTTTATTTTATAAGTTTGAGAAAATTCAAGGTTCGTTTCTCGTAAATACCGTACGGATTGTACAATAATAATGACGGCAAGATGAAATTTCAGAGAGCAAAAAAAAATCACTGGCGAAACGTCGGTGAAGATGTTTTCGCGCGAGTTATAATTATAACCCGAAGGCCTCGAAAACGTCAAGAAATTATTCATGGAGGAGATGCAATTTCGCGAATCCCACATTGATTTCTATTTGTTGCTGCATTGTTCGAAACGAAAGGTTTTGTTTAATCGAATTATCCAATATTAACGTAGGTTTTAGGTGCAGACGCGGAGAATCCAATACCAGGTTTTCCAACGGTTGGAACCCCTTTCGCAGCAGCCGCAGCCGAAACGGGAATTTCATTTTGGGGAAATCATTAATATTAATCTAGTGCCATCAATATAACAAAATTACTGCAACGTTGCCGCCCCACGTACAGCGGACCAAACGATCCATCCACCTCGGAAATACTTAGACTGGAGCAAACCCTTCAACAGGTCTCCAAACCTCTCACAGTTCGCTCAAAGTTATTGGAAACACCCTGTGGATTTAGAGTGTTCATGTTCAAGTTGTACCAACTTTCCTCATCCATCATGAAAATCCATAATACCAACATACACTGTCAAACTTGTATCTAATTGCATCCGCGAGATGACGCTCCAAATTATTTACGTGTTACTTCTACATAAACTATTTGAAACTCAAAATAATTTTCAAATTCCAATATCGGACATAATTTAATTAAAAATTAAATTGAATCAAATTTTAATTAGAGGACAAAAATGGAAAGCCGCATATCCCACAGAAAAAAATAATGTCGTTCGCCGCTTCCTGAGTTCGTTAAAAATCTAAATTTTTTGTCTTAATTAACGAGTTCCAGATAAATAAATGACTTCGCGTAATCTTGCATTCTTCGAATTCCAGAATTCTATTGCGTACATTTCGTGTTTAAGAATTCACATCTTATCTTCATTTTCAATTCGATTATTTTGTAATATAAATATTTTCAATTCATATTTTATTTATCAAAAACAATAAAGAAATATTTTTTCTCAAATTTGACATCTTTTTACTCGATTACTGTAATGTCTGTCAAAATTATAATATTTTAAATTAATGTTTCAAAACTTAGCTTTAAATATAATATTGAGACTTATACTTAACATAATTATTTTACTAATAAAAAAATAAAATAATATTTTTTCAAATTTGACATATTTTTACCTAAAATCAGTAATAGTTGTAAAAATTATAAGAAACCAAAAGCTTGTTAATTAGAGTATAAAGACATCTACTTAACTTAAATATTTGTCAAGTAATAAAATGAAACTTAACTTAAATATTATTACCAATAATAAAACAGCAATACATTTTGTCACGTAATCCATTTTTTGAGATATTATATGTAAAGAAAAAAGAGCAAAAAAAAACTAGTGAAAAATCTATTTTTTGATACTTTGACGTAAGGTGACAGCTGTCATAATAATTGAAGATTGAAAATACTGTTAATTGCAGTGATTTAGAGAATCGAAAAAGTAATGAAAAAATAGTTAATCTTTCAATAAAAATTAACGCCAAGGGTGATAATTACAATAAATGATAACGAAGGGTGGTTAAGTATAATGCGATGAAATGTGACGATAACTGGATTCTCGGTGTCAAAGGTTGGGAACACTGTGAATATTAATGACGAAACGAATCTCGCACACTTCATTATCGGAACTCAATCATCGCCTAATAACAATCATATAAGAGCGTCTATGAATTTAATCTAAAGTTCAAGTTAACCGTAAATAAGCACCATAAAATGATAAATATTCACATCAATTACAAATTTCAACAATAACAAACTTTGTTCAAAATCCAATCCTTAAACTTTTCAGTTACAATTAATTCATGTAAAAACGATCGCTGAAAGAATTAAAGGTAAAATTAAATAGAAAGTAAATAAGAACAGGAGGTAATAAAGAATAATGATTTATTAAATAATTTACATACCGTTCAATATAATTATACTTTTGCACCATAAATATACATATATCAACAATGAGCAATATTGTCTATACAAATAATGTAGTAATCTAGACCTAGTATGTATAATAATTACAAGTAATAGTGGTTTTTTGTTATTAATGTTAATAAATGCAATGCAAATATTTCTATTCCGGAGATTTACAAAATATATATATATATATATATGTATATAAAAAGAACTTTACGCTTGCGATTACATTTGTTTCGACAGTCTTCTTATGGAGAAACGCCTACTACAACCTTTTTTTTTACAAACATTTTATAGAAATATCAACAGAATTTTATTGTTTTGTGGTCCTAAAAATAAGGATTTGGTAATTATCCATAAGAACTGTCAAAAAAAAAAAACGAATATAAGAAAAGATTTTGAAAAAAAACGAGGCTGTCGGAAGAAGAGGAATTTCGGAGTGATAAATGGAGGATTCCGTCACGTTCCCAAAAGACGAAGATTCCTCTTTTTTCCACTCCTTTTCTTTTCTTCGCACCGGAAATATAAATAGGGTGGCCCACATATACACTCTAAATATATACAGGGAGAAATGAAGAGTATAAATTTACACGAAACTATTTACAAAATTAATATATAAACAATAGATGGCGTTCAAATTTGAAAACAACCCCGCATACCGCCGCAATGCAATTATTAATTGTGGATGCAACAAACAAAAATGAACGATTAAATTCGTTATTCCAATTGTCGAGCTCGTAAACATTCGTGTCGTGAGAGAAAAAGGCATTAATTATCGCATTACAACCAGTAATTGCGACGCCAAACGAATTACACACAGGGATAAATTAATAAGTATCGAGTTTTACTGAATGAACGAGTGGAATAGCTAGCAATAACAAGGAGGAGGAGGAGGAGAAACGGAATAAGTTGAAATAATGATCGTGCATTAAAGCACAATTTGAATGCTTTAATATGTACCTGCGACTTCGGCAAAATCACAATGTTTCCATTGATTACATTTTGTATTAAACATCTTTCATTCTTTACATTATTACTACTATTACAACAACCCATGCTGCTTAACTGTTTGATGAAAAGTAGCATCTTAATATTACGAACACCAAATGTATTTTTTATTTTTTTTTTATACAACTTCATCTCAAAATCTTCAATAATAATTGATTAATATCCACGAAATTGATTACATTTAATTACACGATAATATAAGATGATTCATTTCCATTTCGCAAGTATTCATCGGTCATATAACTTTAACATAATTTGTTAGATTCCATTAATTCAAAAAAAAAGAAATGCATAAATATTCCTATTAGATTTTTAACATAATTTATGAATAATAATAATAAAATAACTTTTAAATATATATCTTACATAAGAAATTATTTATTTTCTTGTTCCATTCAGGAAGACAATTGCAATTTAATGAGAGTACAGAATAATATTAAATTGGTGTTAGAAAAAGTTGCGTTTTGCTTTTTGGCACATTGCACGTTATTTTGATGCGAAATCCATTCATGATGTTATTATGTAATTAATATACATATGTTTACAGTGAAAAGTTTTGATTATTCCCATAATTGTATCGGTCACGTATAGATTGCACTTACCGATAGTTCATTTTATGTATTGAATGGGAAATCATAATTTTCATTTGCGAACTACCCTGAAAATGTTCGTTGCAATGCTAAAAATTTCCCTTATGGAAATGTGACGAACGGCAGTGAAAAAGGGTATTTTTTTGTTTGGCAGTTGTCTCGTTGCGGTCGGAAAAGGCGCTCTTCTTCTATACATCTATGACATTCAATATATTTTTATTATTTATGTGTCATAATATATTTTCTCTTTTTTTTCTTTTTTTTGGTTGGATGAACTGCGGTAACTTGAGTTTGATTTATGTATATAAAGTACTGAGGTATCACACTGTTGGGCAGTAAAACTGGACGTGATGATGATGATCATGATAGGTAAACAGACGCACGTGAGAAGCACGGGCGGTGTCATTGTCCTGCGCGAGTGTTTATGTCAGTGACATTTGCAGGGGTGGCGGGGGGCGGCAGGTTTGGAGGCGGCGGCAGCAGCGGTGATGTTGGTAGTCGTCTTCATCGTCGTGTTTTTGTTTTCACCGTGCGTCCATGCTCGACTCGGAATGGGAGCCGTGGTCGGAGGATCCGGAGCTGGTGTTGTTCGCCTCGGTCGACGTCTTGACCTTCGGTTTATACTCGGTGATGACGACGGTGACGCTGTTCACGGTGACCTCACGCGTCTGGGCGGTGCTCCTGTCGACGTTCTTCAGTCGCGGCGGGTGTCGCCTCTTCTTCAACGCCCGTTTATCTTTCTTCTCCTTTTTCTGATTGGAAGTGGCAGGATGGAACTGCTGCGCCACCAGCTGAGGATTGATCCTGGGCTTCCGTGTCGACGTGCCCTTCCTCACGTCACACATCAGGCATTTGAAGGCTTCCGCCGTGTTCCTGTACGTGCACACACTGCAATCCCAGAAGTTGTCCTCCAGCACTTTTGCTTGTCGTTTCGTCCTGCGGATCGGACTCTTTTTATGATCCATCTTTCGACTCTCACCACTCACAATCACCGCACTCTCACAGCACAGCACCGAAAACCAAACAAATTAAAAAAAACCAACGGAAAAACTACACAAATTTTACTAGGTTTCGTACCAAAACTGACGTCTATTCCATATACGAACCGCCATTTTCCTATACTTTGACGCGCAAGCGTTCGCACCGCACTGTCACCACCCGAACAACTACGAACAACGAACATCAAAATCACGACACGGGCGCCAACCGATGGAAGTTGAAAACTGCTTTCCGCCGCATTTCAAATACTTCAACAATACACCTAAATCCCATTTATTCCAATCATATTACATTCAAACAAACATTCAACACTTTACTTTACCAAATTCGCAATTCTTTCAATCATATTTCGTTATTTTTAAACAAATATTTCAATATTACCTTTACCAAATTCCCAATATTTTCAAACATATTTTGTTACTTTTTAAACAAATATTTCAGTATTACCAATATTATTTAATTATTTAGTTATAAAAGCAAGTTCAAATAAATAAAACTATTACAGCTGAAATAATTTTGATGAAAATTTAACATCAATTATTTTAAATATTTTTACAAATTCGTAAAAGAATTGAAAATTTTGTATAAACAAAAAAAAACATTTAATTGGAATTCGAATTAGAAAATTTAGTTTACTTAATGATAAATATTTTAAATATATTTTCGAATTAAATTAATTAAGTCTAGATTAAAATTATCATTAGTAAATTTGTAATTATCAAATGTAATTCTTTGAATATTTTATTTTTGATATCTAATAATAGTTAAGCAATTTTCTTTACTTAAAAATTAATATAATTAATGTATGAGAACGTACTGAAGTTAAGCAATATTAGCTGAAAATTTAATTAATTTCGATTATGAATTGAAAAATTATTATCAAATAATAATTTGTAATTTATACATTTGATTTTAGTCTTGTATTAATGAGTGAAAATGAAAAAGAGAGAGAAAAATGATTGAAATTTTGGCTCATTCTTGATCTAATTTTAAGTAAGTCCGCAGTAAACAAAATAAGATTTACTAAATACTTATTTGCACGTACTTGGCAAAAACAAGTAGTTTTATCAATTTCTTAAGTTAATGAGAATATGCGCTGTTCCCTACAAGAAAACTATTGTTATTAAGAAATTGAAATCTAATAAGAAAATTTTTTGCATCAATAATTTAAATATTTTTTTTTAATAATTAAAAAGGAAGTAATTAAAACGTTTTGCACGGAGATTAGAAACGCTTTTATAAATGTAGTGTAACGGTGTTTTTTTTATCTAGTTTTCTTCCTCTGATTGAATCAAGGTTGAATCTTGGAATTATCAATTCATGTAAATTACATATTATGAAATATAAATATTATACAGAATGTAAACTAAACTAAATCAGATTCATCAATATTACGGATTATTTGAAATCGTGAACTTTAAAAAGAAAATAAAACTGTTATTTATGTTTAAAAAAATATAATTTATTTTAATTAGTTGCAGTTTTTTGAAAAATACGCGTGACAAGTGATGAAATATTTGACAACGTCATATATAAATAAACTTTACTAATCTGACATTTTAAACGTCAAAAAATATTGATTGAAAAACTATCTGTAGCTTGCTGTTTTACATACAACTTGTCAAACTATTTTATTTAGTAAATGTCAAATGTGACAATTAGTTTTACATATATAATTTTAATTGGATTGCAAAACATAAATTAATTGAGAATTTAAACTAAACTATTGATGATAATTTTTTCAAAATACAGTACAGTACATTTTTCAAATACGGATCCATTAATATTACAGATTATTTGAAATTGGACTAATCGTGGACTTTAAAAAGGAAAATAAAACTATTATTTATGTTTAAAAAAATATAATTTTCAAACTTTGAATCTACATAGAATTAGTGCGCTCTATTGTAGTTTTTTTGCATTAATATTAAACTAAAATATAATGATAAATAAAAAGTATTTTTTTAAATTCCAATAATTCATCTACTTGTTTATTTTGGAGAAAACAAAGACATGACTAAGTTTAACAGATAGCAACAATAACATCCGATGGGAATTACTCACTGGATTCCAAATTTACTCACATTGCATTGCGAGAATGGTGATTCACTAGGTGTATGTGAATCCTGCGGTTATAGAACACGTACTTCAATATTCGTTACAAAATATAAAACATGGATAAATGGTGATGTACCAGCAGCTGCTTTTTATAACAAACTTTTGCATAAATATAATTTTTTTTTGATTAATTAAACTTTTATAAATCTTCGGATTTTTCATAAAACTATATATATTTTTACACGTTTTTTTGGTAACCAATATAAAAATAAAATTGATTTACCCTGAAAATAGATTCTTCAGTAAATCGCGTAAATTGTGGAGTAAGTAAAAAAATGTAAAAGTAAAAAAAATAATTTTTAAAAATCTGTTCGAAAATTGAACTAATAAAATTTCTAGTTAATAAATACATTTATCATTAGTAAATATGAATATGCAAATTAAAGTTAAGACTGTATAGAATCATATTAGTTCAAGTGATTTTTTAAATCCTTTTTTGAAGATATTGATTAATTAATATTATGGATTTTAAAACTTTTTCCATTTAATTGTTCCAAAATATTGTGATTTAATTATTTTACCAAAATCATTTTCAAACTGCTCTCATAAGTGTATTTAGATTTTAAAGTATTTCTCGATAGTTGTAACCAATTTATTATGCAAATTGTAGTTAAAACTATAGAGAATAATATGACTATAATTATATAATTGTGTTATTTGTGAATTTGTGAGTTTATTCTTTCTCAGCGATTGGTTTGCATGTTCGATTTGCTTACGTGTCAATAATGTTATATTTCTTTTGGTAGGTGAAATGAATTTTTGAAAGTGTATGAAGTGAATTTAAATTGGACGTGGATCGTTAAAGGTGATCCCCCTTTTCGTCTGTCCAACATTTTGGTCTGGACTCCGTCTCTAACTTCTTCGGGCTTTGGTAGCGTGCAATTCTCTTTCGGTTGCATGCGAGCAACCATCGGTTGTTGCCTGCCTGGTACAACTCATTCTATCACGCGATCTTCTATCCAAGGACCGAGACTTTGCCGTCCGTTGCGTCACTGCAGCTTTCTATATAATACATACACACTCACACACACACACACACGCACGCACATCGATACACGTACACACTCACACACGGACGTACGCAGCCATCGCATTATCAAAAACAAATCTTGGTTTATTAATTTATTCACTTCGATTTTCTGTCAGGTGGATAATATCAGGTTCGGCGGAGCACGGATCACCTGGAGGTTGCAGCTTTCATTTGCATACTGTTTATTTTGTAAGTTGCAAAAAGCATGAAACTTCCAGAAAAAAAATATATACGTGACAAGTCATGAAATATTTGACAACGTCTAATATAGACTTTACTAATCTGACACTTTAAACGTCAATTTTATATTGATTGACTCACAACCTGTCAAACTATTTCTTTTAGTAAATGTCAAAGTGACAATTAGTTTGACATATATAATTTTAATTGCATTGCATGCAACAAATACTTATCTAATTAAACATATGTATTAAATTACATAATACTTATATAATTTCAACTACGACAATTATGATTTTTCCGAAATTGATTAAATAAATTAACAATTACCAAGTTACATAACTTGCCACAAGTCATAAAAGCAATGACAAGTATTTGACAATTTTAGGTATTTACAATTTGTCGTCATGGTGATTTAATTTTTCCCAAAATACCCATAATTGATTCGATTTAGAACAAATTAAGTTAGTTTCTAGTCAGGCTAATTAAATTTTAATCGGCTGATTATCGAATTTGTATGAGACTTTACATAAACTTTAAATTTTGAGATCATTTTTCTTATATTATTTATTGTCGATTTTAGTGTATAATTATTTTTTTAAGAAAATATTTCATTACTTTAAACTTTTTTACTGCGTAAAACGTAAATTACAGGTTTTTAGAGACATGCACGATTCGTGTATGTTTGTATTGACCCATATGCGTATGTGAAATTCGCGTACGAAGATCCTTTTTTTCTCATAATATTTCTTCAATTTTAATAACCTTTGCATGTAGCAACAGCTTTTCAGAAAGCCTTCGGGTCACTTTCTAAGGTACAAACGTATTGATTTATCTCAGCTAATATTTTCTGAAATTAAGTTTTTCTTAAACTCCAAAGTTTTATAATATTTTAATTATTAATAATTGAATACTTGACAATAATAAATGATATTATTTTAGTTTTAAAGCAAAATTACTGAAATTCAAAATTTATATATTTTTTTTTTTATTTATGAACTAAAATTTATAATTTGAATATATTGAGTTTCTTAAATTTGTTGATCCAGAACAAACAAAAATAGTTTGATTTGTTCCAGTTATAGCAAAAACTAAAATGATTGGTAAAAAAAATCAATTTGCATACAGTTTCCGGACTTTCTTCGACGAGTTTCTTTTTGAGGACGACGTCGACAGATGGATATGAGGAGATACACGTATGCAAATGAATCGTAGTTCAAGAGGACCGGAAGAGTCCGTCTTTTGTATTTCCAGCGTTTGTTCCCTATACACACATGAGGCAGTCCTCCATAAAATATGCTTTCCACGCTTCCACGGTATTTAAATTTACGAGGAAGTGCGTTTCCAATAGGATAATTAACTCTCTCGCTTGATTAGCGGGCAGCAAAATTATGTAATTATTACTATATCTTTTATTTTCGCTCTAAAGATGTGGTAAATTTGATAAAGTTGATAGAAGCAATGTTGATGTATGAATAATTTTGTTTGATCGTGGAAATGCATGAAAAAGATAACAAACGGAATGCATTTAAGCACTAATTAATTGCGAGTTTTGGACTGCATTTGAAGTTTGCGCTAGTGTAAATAGAGATCCAAAAGGATGGGGCGATCGATATTCGACTAATTTCGCTCGCAATTCTACCAAAATTAAACGAGAAACGTGATGGGTACAGGGGGATAGAGAATGGAGAGAACGTAAAATATAAAGTAAGAATTTATTTTCCTAACGAGTTGCAATTTTCAAACGATTAACTTATCATTAAAGCCAATTCGCTTCTTAACTAAGTTAATCGGATAATTTCCAAAAAAATGTCAAACTATACTATAATATTATTGATTTTCTTATGTTGCATTCACAATATTTGAAGATTTAGCTTAATTTTTGTGTGGGATACATTTGTATCCCACATTAATTACTTGGTTATAATACACAATTTTAGTCAATAAGAAGCAACATTACCTTTAGTCATCTTTTCTAAGCAAACATGAAAAATATTTATTTCCCAGTTTGCATATTTTCATTTCTAAAACTTTTTTTTAATCGAATTCGAAATCTACCGTGAAACTACGTTTGGAATAAATCCAATCTGAAGTTTCTACTGCGAACTAAGATTACATGTTGTCTGATCTAAGAATAAACAAAAATATTTTTAAGAAACATGGGATACATTTGTATCCCACATTAATTAATGGTTATAATACACAATTTTAATCAATATAAAGCAACATTTGTTGTAATGTCTTACTTACTTTATAAATATATTAAAATATTACTTTTAGTCATCTTTGAAATGTGAGAAATATTTATTTTCCAGTTTGCATATTTTCGCTCAAATTCGAATCCTACCGCGAAACTACATTTTTTGGGATTAATCCACAAAGAAGTCTCTACTAAGAACTAACATTACATCTAGTCTAATCTAAGAATGTTTGCAGGCGAGTAAAGAAACGCTCTTTTAAGAGAAATTTGGGATACATTTTTATTCCACTAGGGTTTATATAAAAAAAACAACTTAAAAACAAAACCGGTTTTCGTATTTTCATAAAATATTGATGTTATCAAATAATTAATTATTTTTCAGTTTTTTTAGTTCAAAAAAAGTTTTAGAATTATATAAATTTATTAAGAAAAGAAACGGTTTTGACAATCTCGCTCTGGTTAAAGTAAGTTGATTGATTTTCGAAATTTAATATTAAGAAATTATTATTTTAACTATAAGAAATTAAATATTATATTTTTAAATATTTTTCCATAAAGTAAACTATTAATACAAATACAAAAGTGTATATAATTAAGGCCCTATTTCTGCGAATAAATTGTATATATTGAATGGATTAAAGTTTTTTATTTTATCTTAGTTTCGAACTGACCACCTTCGTAACGACTTTTTAATACACCAATACGTCATTTTATAATATTGCATCACACTATAAACTATGATATAAATATAAAAGATCATGTTTTGACTATAGGTTGGTAGTAACTGACAGCTATAGTTTGTAGGTGTACCAACTTAAGTAATGTCAATTTAATGTAGGGATTTTTTTTGCAGAGATAAACGTCTCATGTAATTGATAATCGTATTAAAACTGCATATATCATCATTCGAAAAGGTATTACGCGTTGGTCGTGCAACCCTCAATAAACTCTCGCCTATCGGAGGATAATTGTAAACGAATTGATGTTGGCAAGCCATTTTCCATTACGCTGTCGATCATAGTAAACAGTGCCCTTCATCTCTCTCTCTCTCTCTCTCTCTCTCGCACACATA
The DNA here is from genome assembly GCA_963457615.1 of Nicrophorus investigator. Lineage (NCBI taxonomy): Eukaryota > Metazoa > Arthropoda > Insecta > Coleoptera > Silphidae > Nicrophorus > Nicrophorus investigator. Next base: position 27,721,568 of record OY735141.1, read on the forward strand.
AAACACAACCAATTTTCTCTCTCTCATCCATTTTACTTTTTATTTTTCGCGTTTTGTCAATCATTAATTATTTCGTCTATATATTTAGTAACTTTAGACAGGGCCCCGATATTGATTGATAATATGTTTTGTGTAGTATATGTATATTTTGTAAACATTATGGTATAGGCATTTACGGCTCGACAACATTTTATGGTCAACGTTTATCCACAAAACAAACACATCACGAATGGTGCAGTATCGTGTGGTCGGTCACGTGCCTTTTTTTACCCTGTTCTTCGAAATTTATCGCCGCTTCAGTTCGGCCCGACTATATTCGAAATCAATTTGCACAACAGCACAACATCAACCGTTGCCGTTGTTCCCATACATTTATATCAATACAACACATTTCCACATTGCCGTTTCGTTCATATATTATTTCATTTTTATTTATTTTTTTTCAATCATATTTCCATCCATATATAAATAGCAAATTTATCTACCGAATATTATCATTCGAATTATAGAAAATCTGCTCGCATATGCATAAATTCCGACGGTCAATCACCATTATTCGAATAATAGAAAAACAATAATAATTATCTGATTAACAAATTTAAAAAAATATATCGCAATCATTCATTTAATTTTTGATGCAATTTAAAAATTAATGTGTCAGAATTAACAATTCTTATAAGATACTTTTGACAGCGAAACTAAACTGACAGTTATAATTGCCACGAATACCAACTTAAATAAAGTCACTAAATTTGCTACTTCAATTCTAGTTCTTCATTTAACCACCGCGTTCCTCATTTAGCTTGTGCAAAGCACAATTTCGCCAGTTTCCGCCGGAAATACAATATATTATAAATAATTATGATAACAGATTTACTAATGTGAAGCCTTCAGAATGAATTAATATCAATATTCATCATTATTGTCCTCGTCTGTTGTATTTTATCGATCACAAGGATAAAATGAAACTGATTTACATATATTATCTCTAAAATAAAAATATTTAATTACAAATATTATAATATCAAAATTTCCTACACGACAATAAATTTTATAATTGAAAAGTAAACTTCTTAAAAAATAAAATAATTCATTTGATATTTGAAGTAGAAAATAAGAATTCTTAAAATAGTAATATATGAAAATATAAATAAATTAATAAGTAGAAATATTTTTTTGCTGAATAAAAAGAAAACTTGTCATGTTAGAATTTTCAGGTTGGAAAATAATTAAAATTTCTATTTATTTATGTAAATATGAATTTAAGGAAAAAGTGATGAAAATATGACAATTTTAAAGTGCATTTATGAAAAATATTATAACTGAGTAGAATCTTGCTGAAGACAAGATCTTATCCCAACACAAACTGTACGTTTCTTAGGAAGAAATTCCCCTGGAGGATATTGATCACCTCATTAGAGGCATGCCTCGAGAAGTAATTGCTTCTATCAAAACCCTAGGGGATTAATTTCTTCTGTTTCATACGTATTTTTTTTTTTTTTTTATATATTCAAATGTTATACAATTCACATGCTTGAAGTTCGTGAATAACGTTTTTAGATTGTTTTTTTTTTGGCTTCTTTTATTTTTGTTGATGATTAATTACAGGTGACCATGGCAATGATTACAGGCCACTTCGATGTGTCTTTAGTGCCATGGGAATCTATTCCTCTTAGGTTGTTTTAATCCTCCACTCCACGAAGAAGGACGAGAGTCACATACTTCAGATTCTTCTCGAGTTAAGGTGACGGAAAATAAACATCTGACAAATGTCAACCCACGTCTCCTCCCTATAAATTATAAATCCCCAATACTTGTCAGACCCATTTTGTTTCAAACGATACTAAAAGCACTCATCTCATCCCTTTTTTTCCATTCCTTTCCTTTCCGTCCATCTCTTTCAGAATTTCTTCTATTTCTTCATATTTATTTAATTGGAAAGAGCGAAACGATAACAAATGGAATGAAATATACTTTTTTTTTAAAGAAACCTTGCGATATATAGAAAACCATCATGATTATGCTTATATATACATGAATCAATTATGTGGAACAAAGTGGAAAATATAATATCCTCAGGGCTCTTACCTACTGGTACTTTTAATTTCCTGACCGCCTTTGCATACGACCGTAACGTAACGTAACGTGCCGTGTCGTTTGTTTTACAGTAATATCGAAGTATGCAAAAATGCTCGCACTTTCACTTGCAAACCAATCAAAATGTCGAAGCTATTTTTGTATACAAAAAAAATAAATACGAACGCCTTGAATAAATCAATCGAATCCTGAAACTCCGGCATTCGTACCTCACAACCGCAGCAAGAAAATCTCACGATTGGGTCAAATATATATTTTCCAAATATTTCATCTGTCATTAGCAGATGAAATATGCTGAAAAAAATAAAATACACTTAACACCTAATTTACATAGGTTTACGTCAATATTTACACAGGTTTACGTATCAAAATGCACGATTTTCTGAAGAACCTTTTGATTATGATTTGCCTTAAACTTCAATTAATTCAAGTTAACTTTTACTTCGAATTAATAATATTATTTAAATATCATAATTTTTCTTTATTTTTGAAATTATAATATTATAATCGCAAATTGACAGCTGTCACTTTCTGTCAAAAAGAATGGACACTCCGCAAAAAGGTTGAGAATCACTGTTATTATTTATTGATTATGAAAATATAATATAATGTGTGAAATTTTTTCTTTTGGTATCATATTTATTGTTTAAGATTTATCAATTAAAACTGCTGCATTTTCGCTTATAAATTTGCATATTAATAAAAAAAACTTTTCTAAATGAAAATTTTTAAAATTGTGAATAAAATTATGAAATAAATCTAATTGAAAATTACTTGAAGTGATCTGATTTATTGTAGATTACTTTAATTGTATGTGATGCTGTAATGATGATACTTTTAGATTTTTTTGTCTATAAAGAAAACAAGTTTTGGATTTACTCGCAAGTATTTGTCGAGTAACGAGTATTGGGCAGGCATCTCATTCATTCCAAATTCTGTGCATTATCTTGAATGGCAAGCAATGTACGTTTCCTCTTTCGCTGCGTTGCAAGAGATATTAATATATATACAAAAGAAGAAGTTCGAGCCACGTGAGTGACAGGTTCTGTGTGAATGTGTTAAAGTGAGAGAGAGAGAGAGAGAGAGAGGTTAGATAATAAAACAGTCCCCAAACTCTTTGTTACACTTGTCCGTTGAGGATCCGACGGAAATTCAACTCTATGCGAGGGTAGACTAAGGCCCCTCCTGAGGCCGAGGAACAATGGACTGCATTCAATGTCTACGTATTACGGACGGTGCGCTTTTTTTCCTCCTTCTCTGGTTGCAGGTATAAAATGTGTATGTGGGGCGTCTTCCGAGAAGCTGTCAAAAGGGAAAAAGAATCGCAGAGGGCGAGAGAAAAAAAAAGGTTGAGAAAACGGACGTCTCTTGTTCTTCTCGGAAGACATCGAAGGCGGCGGCTACGGCGGTGGCGGCGACGCTGGCTTCTTATTCTTCGTCATCGTCTTCGGCCTTGTTTTGTGTTGCGAGATGCCACCCACCCCTCTGCAGAATGTACCCTCTCCGTGCAACGGCGTACCCTTGTAACTGTCAAACTATGACAGCGTTGTGGGGGAGAGAGGATGTCGGTCCGAGGGCGAGAGAGTTAGGCAGTGCGCTCGATCTTCCACGAATGTGAATATTCCTACACGTAATTTATTACTGGGAAACCTGCAAGAAACGCAACAAAAGCCATTACATTTTGATCGTTCGCTTTTGTAACCACCCCGCATTCCGTTTCTCTCACCCTTCAGCTTCATCCACGTAACGCTCCGAAATTTTCGAAAATACAAATGAAAGAATTAAACCGGACTCTCACTTAAAATGCAACGAACACATTCAGTCACACGCATCGTTTCCATAACAACGAATTAAACAAATAATGGAAGTAATCCAAATGACACTTATTACCATACAAGTGACATTTATAACATAATACAGGTTAAATTTTATCATCGCTTGCATAACCATATTTCAAATTCCAAATGTCAATCCCAATGATAAATGACATTTATTTTCAATACCAAACTATAATATTATAAAAAAACGCATTTTATCATCGATTTTGTCATAATAATCATGAAAAAAATCTAATGTTTAGAGTAAAACATTTTTGTTATAATAATCATTTCGACTAAATGTATTTGAAAAAAAATATTAATGTATTTGAATATTTACGTTTAAAATACGTTGATAGTATTTTCAAATATATTTTATTTAACTAAATCTTAGTTATAAAAAATGTTATATAAAACTTTAAACGAGTTGCATTTAAATGAAGGTAAAATTGATAAATTGACTAGCTAAAAGTGATTAAATAATCGTTAAAAAAATTGTGACCTTGCAACGACACGAAGATGATTTATATGCATTACGAAAGATGATTGTTCAATTGCAATTGCACTTGTGCACTTATAATAATGTATTTTTTTAAACTTTTTCAAATTATTTCTTGGTAAAAATTTAAATTTAATCAATCATCATTTTTATTAATTACATTTTTATGCAAAAAAATTAACCTGACATTTTTAAATGTCTTTTTGAACTAAATATATTTTTCATTTGATGAAATTGTTGACGATTCACGAAGTAAGAGAGTTTTTGACTAAAAAAGAAATTAGGAATTAATTTTTTAAATTTTAATTTAATTTAATTTCTTATTAAATATTTTTCATTTGGTGAAATTGGTGAAATTATTGTTAATTCACGAAGTAATAGATTTTTGCATTAAACTAGAGGAATCAAGAGAAAGAAATTAAGTAAATATAATTAATATAATTTCTTATTTTTTTTCTCAAAATTTTTTATCTGATATTTTTTTTAAATTTCTTGTTAAACTTGAATTTAAGCATTAATCTTTGGTATTAATTACTTATTAATGCAATAGTTTTCATTTGGTGAATTTGGTGAAATTGTTGTTGATTCACGTTTTTCTCGAATTAATGCAATATTTTTAATTTGGTGAAATTGATGTGGAATCTCTTGAAGTGATAAGAGCTTGGATTGAAGCAAGAAAAATAAATAGAAAGAAAGCATGGGAAATAGTAAGGTGTGGGTGGAAAAGGAAAAATTTAAAATTCTATTGGCCAATATTGACACAACGGTCGAATATTTGCGTCCAAATTGTTTCCGTGTGAATCGAGCGTAAAACAAACTCCTTCGTCCCGTCTTCCTCCTCCTGCTCCAGCATCTACTTCTTCCTTCCATCCTCTCCACCTTTATTTATCTTCCTCCCGATTCGCCTCCCGGCGACTGCATCCCATCACTCCATCCTTCTTCCACTCGCTCTTAAACACATCCAACTCAATATATCCGTCTCTCTCGCACTCCCATGCACACACTACTCACTCGTTCCCTTGATAAAACATTCACTATGTACGATCGATCTATCACATATACACGAGGCGGCACCAAAATGCTCTATATTTATCTCAGATACACTCTCTCTCTCCATTCCTCTCATTCTATCGCTCTATTATATATGCATATAGTAGATAAGTCTTGATAAGGCTCTTAATGATAAGACTTCGTTAGTAGCCTTCGTTCGGCTCTTTTGATCTGCGCAAAACAAGCACTGCAGAAGCCCCAGGTATCCGCATTAATGCATATAGAAATATATATTAATTAAACTTTGAAACCAAAAACGCAAATATTAATAATTAATATTCAATCCAGTTTGGGACTCTTAGTCTTCGTCCAAATGACTAAATGAATAAATTATATTTTTCTTTCTTTTCTCTGAAGTGTACTTTAATTTGGTTTTTGATTTATATTCTTCCTTTTTTTTCTTTTTTTTGTATAATTTTTGTAATACTGTATATATTTAATTGTGTCTCTGGGCGGAAAGACTAAGGTCGATAGCCCTTTGGTCACATTATGTGATTAATAAATGTTATTATTTAATATTCAAACATCATGAAAATACATTTATTTTAATGCATTTTTGAATTACTTAAATCAATGTATTAGCCAATGGATTAAAAAGATTTTACATATTTTTATCTTATTTAAATTGTAACAAATTTTCTTTTTAAACAAATATTTTTATCTTTTTTTTTAATCATAAATTTAAAGTTTTTAAACACAATTTGTTTACGAAAAAATCTATTAATTAAATTATTTAAAAATATCTAAATTGTAAAATATATAAGTTATATAATAAAAATGTGTGATTTAAAAAATACCTACTTTTAAGTAAACTGGAAGCAACGAAAAAGGGACAAGAAAAGAGTAAAGACTAGAAGAATGTTTCTTGGAATAATGCGATGAACCCCTTCACGAATACCTGTTATTTGTTGGAGATGATCGACGATTTATAATTGCCTCTCTTACGTAAGGCCGTTTCGGTGGGGGTTGGAAGATGAAGAGAGGATATACGAAAGAAAGATTTTTTGTTTGTTTGTTTGTTTGCTTCTTATTCGAAATGTGGGTGAGCGCAAAACGAAAGGGTGTTTCGGCCTTTCGGAATTATACGGAGACAGCGAACACGGCGCAGCCTTCTGCAATAAAGTATAAATGTGTCAAACGCATGGTGGTATTTTTATGTTTTCTACATGTAACCTAGAAAGTACGTACAGCGTCTATATATAGAAAGCTAAAGTCAATTTCACAAGCGAACTGCATACACGGTTTTTTGTTTTTTTTTAAATTTATTTTGTTTTATTTTGTTGTTTCTATGTTTTATTTTATTTATTAATAATACTCCAGTGATTATCAGCTGAGAGTTTATTAATAAACTTATCGACTGAAGTCCTTCAGCCGATGCAACGAAACATGATTCAGCTCTTTCCAAAAAGCGCATTCCACATTTTTTACCTGAAATTTTAAAGACAAAAAAAACATAAGAACTATTATATCCATGGCCACGCAGCATCACGCTTTTGTTTTTAATTTATTTTTTCCAACATACACGATTTTATGTGATTTTTCTCTAAATTAAAATGAAAAATCTATAAAATATTATATTATTTATAAATATACAAAATTTCATAAAGTAAGAAACGTGGAAAAAACACCACAATTCTTCAATTATACTCATTAGAAAGGCCATAGTTTTATGTTTAATTTTCATTTTAGATTAAATAATTAGCAATTATTATTGTCGAGTAATTAAATAAAATGTGCAGACTTGAAAAATTATAATTTAATGCAATATTTGATTTGATTGATATTAATGTGAAACGTTGAAAAATAGTAAAAGTTGAATAAGAAACTGAATTGAAATCATGGAGAAAAATCGATAAGAAACTTAATGCGATTTCACCAGAATTAGCATAAATAGTTTCTTCGTACGTTTGATAAAATTTAATAAACATTTTGTCTCAGTTGGATAAGTTTCAGTTATTTAGTTTCGCCGCAACAGATTAATCATTTTGCTGCAAGAAATCACGAAACTTTCAATAATAAATAAAATAAAATATTTTTAATTAACTTTCTGTTTTATTTTAATATTTACTTTTTTCTAATATAAAATTGAAATAAAATAAATTAATTTTTATAAAACCTTGCAAATGTGGATATATTCATGTAGTTTTTGGAGCAAAAATGGAAGTGGAAGTGATAAGAAGTAAATGAATACGTAATTATTTTAATAAGATTCTAATTTTTAATGTTTTATTTATGTAATATCCAATTATTTCTTATATATTCTAACATAATTTCAAGTTTTCAGTATTATGTTTTAGTAATTAGATAATTTTTAATAAAATTGACCAAAATTTTCTTTTATTATTTCTTATCCTCCACGTGTCACATAAATATTGATCAAACATTTTTTTAAAAGAAAATTTGCGGGCCGTGTAAAATTGTTTTGGGAGCCGCATGCGGCCCGCGGGCCTCGTGTTTGATATGACTGTAATAATAATGATCAAATAACGTTTTACGTCCTTGAAAAAATATTTTAGGAAAATTATAAATGAAATTTATCAAATGATTGTCTTAATTCGTATTGCATTAATTGAAATTTAAGTATGTAAGCATTCTAAAGCATGATATAATATGCATTATATGAATTAATGGAAAGGGAATTTCCTAAAACAAAGTTGAAATACCGAATGTGTTCCTAATGGTGATAATTATCGAGGAGCATTCCTATTGAATGAAGAAGGATGAAGAGAAAAAAAGGTTGAGTTCGTTGACCAGAGTCCAGATTAAATGAAACCGTGTGCAGCAGCAGCAGCTAAAGCAGCAGCAGTCTTATCTCTTGCAACAAGAATACGTTGCATGAGGATCGCCGTTATTTGCAGAACAACGAATCATCATCATGATCACCAAACAATGTGCGGTTATCATCGCCGAAGACGTTCATAATCAATGCGCACAATGTAAACAGCATTTCCATTACCATTTTGTTTTCGTTGCGTCCACAGACCGGAATTTCCGGTCTCATGACGAATTTCAAATGAATTCAACTCGGATCAAAGGTCTTGTTAAAACGTTCTTGGTTTCCTTTCAAAATTTATCCACTATGAAGGTGTACCAACTTAAATTAATTTTAGTTACTAATTATTATTGCGTATTTAGTAGAGATTTTCCAAATGTTATAGAGTACAGTTGTTTTTATTTATTAATCTACTAATGGAAATAATATCAATAACAACCAATACTTTAATGCAAAAATGATTATTTTTTTCTGTACATTTGATATTACACTAATATTTGTTTGGAACCGAATCATTTCTACGTTAATATTAATATAAAAATATTATTATTAAAAAAAAATCATGTTTAATCTTACAGCGTACGTCAAATTTTAAATTATTTTTCTTTTTTGCAATTGGTATACATTTTCAGTATAATTTGTTAGAAAGTAAACAAACATTGATAAAAGTGTACCAACTCAAATCATGTTACTAACTAAATTCACCAAATATTAAAGAGGACCGTTATTAAAAAAATAATTACTATAATTACTTTCTTAAATTATTAGTAGATTGATGATTAATCATTACTTTAATATTAAATTGTTGAATCTAAAAACGGTTTATGATTGGGCGCCGTGATACGTTCTTGACAAGAGCTAACAAACCCAGACGTTTCCATAGAAACAGTTATACTTTTTAGAAGATACGAAGAATCTGGAGGCGCCTATTACTGCGATTGGTGCTAAAGTCGAATCCGATTTTTCCGAATCGAATTTCCGCAAATTAACCTCAATTTTTTTTAATGAGCAAACGCTGTTCGTTTTCTGAAGTTTCCGTCTATCTGTCCGTCCCTTATATGCACGAGGATAGTTTGCGGTTTCTGTACGGTATATTGCTAACATACGTAGAAAACCGCAATAAGATAGGCGTTGCGATTCCTCGTGTTTTTTTTAATGTTTATTTTTAGTTTTGGGTTTTCCTCTGTCGTCATTCATACGACATTTTATAACGTATTTGCTCAAACACTTTACCTTCATATGTAGTGCAAAAATGTTTTGTTATTCTTTTTCTGTATTTACTTTAATTATTTTATTTACATTTCACTTAATAATAAACTTAAAATATTTACTAAGAAAATTATACATTTTATTTTTTTAATTTTGATAAAAAACTAAATATTAAAAGAATTTTGAAATCTTATTAAGTGCACGTTTTGAAATTTGGTCAGAAATGTGAGGAGAGTTCAGGTCTCGCCATGCGTTAGAATTTTATACCTGGGAATATTCATATATTTTTCTTGGAGTATTTATTTGTTTTCCGAAATTGGGTACAACAACTAAATATTAAACATGCAATGAAATGAAAGGTGTTTACAGCGTATATAAAAATCCATATATTAACATTGTGACCTTTTCCACAGCTATTGTTTAAAACATTACGTTTTTGAACGATTTTACAAAAAATATTTTAAAAAATTTCTGTAACATTTTTTTAAAATTTTACTTTTCTACAATATTTTTTTTTTCAAAGATGCACAAGAATTACAATGTTGTATTTAAATTAAAATGATGTAAAATTTATTAAATTGAAACTTAAATAAATTAATTAGAAATTTGTTTCTAAAATGGGAAATTTTTTAATTTTTCTAATTTAATTTATTAAAAATTCTTTTATTACAAATTAATTTATTGTATTTTAATATTATTAGAAATAATGGGATTTCTGACGATATTCAGCAGTCTGGAGTTTCGTGTGCCGCTCCGATAATTTGTAGGACGGAACTATGGGGGGGCTTGAATTACAAGTGAAGCATTTCAAAAATGCCTGGATCCGATGGGGAATTTTGAGTTGGGGCTCTCGTTTCAAAACAGTCAGTTTCCTTTCGCATAGTGCTCATATTCCGCAAGCCCTTAACAATTACCAGAAATGCGATTCTTTCTGCTCGTATGCAATAATGACGACATTGGAAAGAGGAACGAGAAGAAGAAAAAAATGTAACCTTTAATTAGTTTCTTCGGATTTAGTTAATTAAAAGAGTATTCGAACATAGGAGTTTTTGATGCAAACAAAGCTACAAAATTTATTTCATCTCAGAAGATGTATTTATAATTAATTTTTGTAGCCTTTGTACATAACATAATATTAACTAAAATAAACCTAACCTTATTAATATATGATATAAACCTAACCTAACCTAATTTAAATTTGACTACCATCAATTAACGTCATATTTTTTTCGTGCATAACTGATAAAAACGCTATTTTCTCCTGACTTAGATTAATGATTGATGATAAGTGTACCTAACTTAACCTAAAAATTAAACTTTTTTACTTAACTGATTTTGATCAAGTCTTACCTAACTCAATTTAACATTTGTTAATATAACCTAAAAGTTATCGTTCAAGAAATGCTACATTTATTTATACTGATGGATAGTCAAAAAAAAACTTCAATAGCAACGATTGAAGAATGTTGTTTGTTGTTGTTGTTGAAAATGTTTTCGCTTCAAGGTGAAATTTCGAAATCGCAGAAATCGTAGTTGAATCGGCTTCGCGCATAATCACGCAATATCAATTTCTTCTTGCAGCGATTACCAACTTCAGTTTCTTTCCTTTTATTTTTCTTCTTGTTTTATTTTGGGATGAGGATGAGGAAGAGAAGACTGCAAGAGAATAATGGTTGCGCGAAACTGGATCGTCATGGGCCGCGGTGCAAAATATCCGAATGGGACCCCATCTAGTTGTAAAAGGTATTCCGGAAGTGCTTTTCCTGGTCCCGTGGGACGTTCGATGCGTTTTGCTCCGCCTGCATCCGCCGATAGTTTGCCGAGGTCTGAATTATATCCTCTGCAAAGAAATTTATACGATTCGTTCCCACTCTCAATGCAATCTATTCCGATATGAAATAAAAAAAATACGCAAAACTCAATTTAATAAAATGACGTCTGTCAAATTTTTGTTTTCACTTTAACAATAGATGGCGTCTTCTTTTTAACATTATATAATAACATAACAAAAATAATTTAATTTAATAGAAAATAATTGAATAAAACTTGATAAATTTAATTTTCGTAATTTATTGTTTTTAATAAATATTTTCAAAATAATTTCAAGTTACATCCAATTATTGATTGATTTTTTTTATGGTAACAAAGCGTTGTTGAGATGTCAAATGTTTCTTGATTAAATTCGATGATCTGCAGTGCTCAAATGTCGAATGCAGACGTAACCTCAATATGAAAATTTAATAAAAACGTTTCTCTTATTTATCGTCAAATTGAAATACAGATTAGGACTAAGACTAAGACATTAATTATTTTAAGTAATCAATTTATTGTTTTGTTAAAAGTAATTTAATCCTAAATAATTGTCAAAAACAACTGTCAATTGAAAACTGACGTAGTCAGTAAATGAGTAATGAATTATGTCAAAGTGTCATTGTCTAAAATTAGCTAATAGCAATCATGTTTTTTTATATAAGGCTATAATTTAAAAGTTTCTTTGGTGACACCTGTCAAAATTAAACAGTGAAATAATAGTTTAAATTAATTATTGTTAGTCTTTTTTTGTCGAGTTAGGAAAGGAAACTGAAGACGTAAAAAATTAGAATTGACGACAATAATTACTTTCTGTCACAAGTGGAATGACAATTGTCAAAATGGAATGACATATGTCAAATGAATGTCATTATTTTTTCGAAAAAATTTATGTTGGATAGGAAAATCGATGAAATATTAATTTATGACAGACAATTAAAAACACCGAAATAAATGCCGAATATATTTGCATGATTAAGTTTGGAGCAGTTAAATGATAGACATTTTTATTTGAGACTTTGTATTTTCTCTTTCGTTTTGTGGTTTGCGTGCGTGTCCGAATTTATGCTGAGTCCGAAATAAATATTCATAAGTCGGTTGAAACGTTGTTGTCATTGGCGATGAGAGGTCATCTCCGCAGATTGCGTCAGAGCTTAATTGATGCTGGTACTGGATTAATCGAGACTATATAGTGATGGTGGTCCACAAAAATGAAAGAAGGGGTGCAGAGGGATTTATATTTCAATGGGTAAAAAGTTGTAAACAAGAAATTAAATTTTTTAATTTGAGTTCGGTTCTGAAATGAACGAAGTTTCTGTATGCGTGTATATAGCTGTGTGTATGTGTGCGTGTGCTTTGTATGCACTATGTAGTACATAGTGTGGATAGGGGCTGGCTAGTCAAGTCAGCCCGTAGAATGCCGTGGCAGACCGATGCGGACCACACCGAAAACTGGACATCCTCGTATTCTGGTTTCGACCGTCATTCTGTTGCACGACTCTTCTGGGGAAGAGAGGCCCGAAGAACGTCCAAGTCTAATACTGCTCAACAAAATCGGACTCGTCCATTTGCTTGGGCCGTTCTCATCATCGTACTACGCTGAAGCTGCAGCAATTTCTCTTCTCTCCACGACGACGACTGTACAAAATGCATTATACATTTTTAATATTATATATAAAAAAAAATAGGGAGAAGGAAAATAGAGAGAACGAATAACAAATAAGTACTGGTTTCGGAAAGGGCGGAAAAAAGTGAGAGAGAAATTTCAAATCGCACGGCTCAATGATCTTCAATCCAGTAAGAAATTGATCGAAGGGTGAGGAGTGTCGGAGCGTGATCGACCATCCAATCTCTCATTAAACATTTTTTTTTTTTGAATCAACATTTCCTGCATTTTTTCTCAACATCAACCAAAGCAAAATCATTACATTTTTAACCAAAACTCCATTAGTTTTCATAATTTAACAAATCATTTCCACTATTTCATACAAAGTGCTATTAACAAATTAGTAGTAGATAACTATTAACATTATTCAAAGGCAATCATGTTTTGTGAAAAATATACATCTAAAGTCTTCAAATAATCACAATTATTTTAATTTGTTAAATCGATTACCTTCATTCATTGGAATACATTTAAATATTAATAAATAACAAAGCGTTAACTATTTTCAAGACGCTGAAACTTTTTGGAGAAAAATATTTTTTATATAAATTATTTACAAAATTTAAAACTAAGAACTTCTATACTTACATTTTGTTAATATTATATTATAATAAATATTAAGTCTAAAACATGTATGATTTTTAACTTATATAATCAGAATTAATTAAATAAATTAAGTGAAAATAAAGTTATTTTATGTATTGAAAATATTCGATGCGAGGATTTAAAGCGCATTTGACAAGTGCGGTGGTAGTCTATATTTGTAATGTAGATTGAAAGTTCAAGAGCGCAATCGAAAATCGTATTGAAATACTTGACAATTTAATCCAAACCGATTCCATTAAAATGTAAAATATAAACATTTTTTTTGCATTTATTATAACTATTTATTTATTGATTTAGTTATTTAACTAAGAGAAAGTCTAATGAGCATCAGATTATTCAGCAATTGCTTACAATTACAGTCAAAATTGGATTAACAACTGCTGAAAATTGATAATTTTCATTATTATTTACCTGATTCAACTGAAGTATAATTTTGAAAATATTAGTGCCGTTCTAAAAAAATATATGTTTTTCAATATTTGTGTCTGTTTTAATGACTTAATTTAAAAAGATCGATAATTAAGCTTTTATATTAGTGACAGGTTGATTGAAAATACTAATTGATAAAATTGATCTCATCTCAAAAATACGTGCAAATATATCATCCAATTTGTTACAAAAGATTCATTATTTCTAATTCCTTTGATAATTTAATTTACAAAAAATGCTAATTATAGTTCGAATGGAAATTGCAAATTTTAAAATGTATCTCATTTTAATCCCAATATCTCCCGTTTTTCAATATTCATGCTTATTTTCATGAAGTAATCTGCAAAAATTGATAATTATACTTTAATATTAGATACAGTTCTATAATAAATTGTAAATATAGAAAATTGACTTAATTTTATAGCAAAAAATTTGAAAAAAAATCTTTTTGCCTTTAAATATTTGTGCATTTTTTTGAGAATATAACGTATGCACATCTATAATTAAGCTGAACTATTATGAAATTTTAAATTAGAAAAGTTATATCACTCTCATAAGTAGTGCACGTGAGTACACATACCTCATTTAGTTTGTTACAAAATATTTTTCAATATTCGTGCTAGTTTTCATAAAGTAATATGTTTAGATCGTTAAGTACACTTTCATATTAGTTAATGTTAGATTGGAAATTGCAAATGATAAAAAATTATCAAAAAAAAAACTTTATTTTTCATCCCAACAAGAAATACGAACTCTCATCCAATTTGTTAAAAAAAAACATTTAAAAAAAATAATTGTGTTTTCATGATGTAATAATCTTCTAAGACCATTAATTATACTTTAATATTAAGTACAGTTCGAATAGAAATTGCAAATGATAAAAGTTGTCTTATTTTCATCTCTTTAAGAAGTGTAAATATATATTTAGCATTATCCAATTTATTACCAAAAATTACCAAAAAAACTTTATTTTTCAAATCAAAAAGAAGTACGAGCTATCATCCAGTTTGTTAAAAAACATTTACAAAAAATAATTGTGATTTTCATGATGTAATTAGAAATTGCAAATGTTGAAAGTTTCTTATTTTCATCTCAAAAAGAAGTGCAAATATGTACTTAGCATTATCCAGTTTATTACAAAGATTTATATAAAAAAAAACTTTATTTTTCAATCCAGTAAGAAATACAAGTGAGAACGTACTATCATCCAGTTTGTTACAAAAAATATGTGTGTTTTTCATGATGTAATCTGCTAAGACCGTTAATTATACTTTAATATTAAGTACAGTTCGAATAGAAATTAGAAATGATAAAAATTGTCTCATTTTCATTTCAATAAGAAGTGCAAATATATATATTTAGTATTATTCAGTTTATTACCAAAAATTATCAAAAAAAAAAATATTTTTCATACCAACGTACGAGCTTATTAAAAACATTTACAAAAAATAATTGTGGTTTTCATGATGTAATTGAAAATTGCAAATGTTGAAAGTTGTCTTATTTTCATCTCAAAAAGAAGTGCAAATATGAACTTAGCATTATCCAGTTTATTACAAAGATTTATGTAATAAAAAACTTTATTTTTCAATCCAATAAGAATTACAAGTACTATTATTCAGTTACAAAAAAATATGTGTGTTTTTCATTATGTAATAATATTCTAAGACCGTTAATTATACTTTAATATTAAGTACAGTTCGAATAGAAATTGCAAATGATAAAAGTTGTCTTATTCTCATCCCAACAAGATGTGCAAGTGTGTACGTACCATCATCCTGTTTGCAGTTGCCAGTCACGTGAATGTGTTTTTATTTTTATTTTTCATAAGATATCCTGTATCTGCTGCGTCTCTCTGTGCGCGTGTATGTGTGTCTGTATTTGTATGGATGCGTGTGTGAGAGCGTGTCTGGGTGACTTCACAATACGGTGACATCTTCCAGACAGTCAGCTCAGTATTCCAGAAAATCTGATTGCTTTGGACCTTCCACAATTCGCACTGGCTGAGCATTCGCTGAGCGTTGCGAGCGAATCCCTCCGAGCTTTGCGCGAGTGTGTGTGTGTGTGTATGCGTCCGCATATACGTACACACACACACACACACACACACGTCTATGCCAGTGGTTTGTTGTGTGTGGGTTTGGCTCTTTCTTGTTGTGAAAATATTTTTAAATTTGACTCCCGGTCTGAGCTCCCCGAAGTTTTTGCGCGTTCGCCGCTTTTTCTTTCCTTCCTACAATTTTTGTTCCTCGACCGACCGTGGGATTTAAGACTTTTTCATTTATTTGCAAATCCTTCATCCAACATCACGTTTCTTCATCCCGCACCCAACGCGAATTACATTTCCACTATAAATCAATAAGATTTACTAAATCAAATCAATTAAAATTCAATGTTTTAATATTTAAACATAATTATAAAAATTCTGTAAATATGAAATATATTTACATAAAAAAATTATTTGCTGACATTTATTAATCAAAATCTAAATATTAGTTAACTTTCAAATTAAAATAATGGAAAAAATTAGAAGAAAATTTAATCCATTATTTTTTTCCAGCCAAAATTATTTTATATTATTATTGTTTGATTATTAACTTGATCAGTTTTAGTTTTTTGTTGAAAATCCGTTTTTATTAAATAAATATATTCTTTCCCTTTTTACATATAAAGTTTCTTGTAAATTTTCAGTAAATGAATAAACATTATTTTCAATAACTTTTAGTTTAGTTATTAATGAATTATATAATTGTTGTTTGCGAAATAAACTATTAAAATTTTACTAGGAAACACGTTCTTCAATAAAATATTATGCTCGTTGCAGTGAGGTATCATCGATACAACTATAGTATTTTCCGTATTTACAAGGACATAACTGTCATTGCTTCGAACAATGAGTAATAAAGACATAAAGTCAGCTCTTACCTGAAAACACTAAACACTTTCCCCATCCGTTCGATGCGAGACAAATCCTCCCATTCTCCATGACGATAAACTTTACCAGCAATCTTTGCAGATGATAATGTGCATAATTATCGGAACTGTCTCATACCAAAAAGTCTAAATTTACGGCACAAGAAACTCACGCTGCGAAAGAACGAAAGAGAGAAAAAAAGGTCCATTTGGACGCGGGGGGTCCAAAAATTATTCACTTTGTCCACAAATATAACACAAAAGGAAAAAATACGTAATAATCCTCTCTCAGCGGGAGATGATCGCTTTACGCAATTTTTTACTCAAAATATTTTATTTTATTGACTCTTATTTTGTAAGTTCATTTCTCAGTTTATAAACAAATATTTTTTTTATCAACTATTTTGCTGTTATTTATTGTTTGAAAATGTATATTTGGATCACCTTTCCAATTAAATCTTGTACTGGTATTGCTTCACTCTACCAAAGTGTATATAGAAATTATGTTTTGCTAGGAATGATGCTGTTTGATAACAGTTTTAACGAAGGCCAAAGCGGATGGCGTGTTAAAGTAAGTCTAGATCGTTGCATTTTAATCAGAAAAATATGAAGGAATAGCGGAAAAGCATGAGCTGAAACTATCCGAAGTAAATGCATGTTCTTGGTGGTTGCATGGTAGTAAATGGAGCGCGTTCTACACGCTACATTTTACCTATCTTCTATTTTTTTTTTCTGAAATAACTCGTAATCTGCAAATATATTATTGCTTTATCCTTTTGCAAAGTAACCAAAAGAAAATTCGTTGAATATAAAGTTGATAGTTAAGCATATATTTGCTGAGATTGTTACATTTCATCAATTCTGGATTTTTTTTAAATTTCTTTTTGCATCTATTTAATTTATAAATATTTGTATGTGAAATATTTTTAAAAATATTAGAAAAATAATAATTTTTAAATTTTTGCTTAACTACAATGATAATAGGTGATTTTTATAATATCATAAATGCCGGACAAATTGATTGGATTTTTGTAAAAACCTAACAATACAATTAATATATATTTGAAATAAAGATTGTATTTTTATCACACTTTTTACATAAATTCATCAATTAAATAAAATGATTAAAATTTTGGTTTTGATTTTTTTATATTAATTTTAAAATTAATAAATCTAAATAAACATGAAAAATTAAGTCTATAAATACGAATCTTATGCTCGATACTTAAGCAAGGACAATGGGTGATTATTACCAATTCAGCACCAAACAATTACTATTACAAATTTATTTATTTTTCTACAATTGAAAAATAGTTTTTTTTTATAAAAAACATTCTTTAAATAAAAATTATTGAATTTAATTAATAAAATTGTTGGTCTTGTAATTAACAAACCTTACTGCTAAAAACTAAAATTATTATATTTTTTATAATTGAAAAAATTTAAAAAAAATATATTTATTTGCAGAAAAGAAAATCTTTGAGTGTTTATTTGGTTATATTGATTTACATGACGTTAAGTGATTCTATTAGTGTGGCGATATCAGTGAGATAAGTGAGTTTGCAGGTGCTGCAGATAGGGGTTTAGATAATAATAACACCGACGATGCAGAAAATAATTAGTGGAACTCGAATTTATTCGTCAGAAAATAAACTATAACGAAGGGACAAAACGGTCGTTCGGACTTGTTTTGCAAAGCGTCCGAGTCCGACGATGTTGTTTTTCCAAAAAAAATAGTTATTAATTAATTTCGCGAGTCCGCTAATTAAATTTTAGAAAGTTCATCCAAAAAGGATTAAAAAAAAAAATAACGTAACAACGATCGTAAACATTAAAATTTATCACTCGAAATTATGCATTC
The DNA here is from genome assembly GCA_963457615.1 of Nicrophorus investigator. Classification (NCBI taxonomy): domain Eukaryota; kingdom Metazoa; phylum Arthropoda; class Insecta; order Coleoptera; family Silphidae; genus Nicrophorus; species Nicrophorus investigator. The sequence goes on from OY735141.1 coordinate 27,740,297, forward strand.
GAATTTCAACGAATATTTATATCTTAATTGAAAAATAATTATTTTTATTTGAAAAACACTGGTTTTCTCATCAATTCAATTATTATCCTTTACTTGAATTGCTTAACTAATGTAGTTGTTATTTCATTGAACTATTTTGAAAAAATTTGAAATATTTGTGTTAATTTCTCATAAATAGTTGCTCTACTTTTTGTAATTGTTTTGTAAACGTAATAATATCTGGGAGATAACGTAGTTTGTAGGTAGCGCAGATAGGATTAGATAAATTTCAAAACATTGATTTAAAAAACAAATGTATACAACTTATATTTTGTCCACTTTATAATATTTTTTACAAAAAAATATTATAAATATAATTTATAAACAAGAAATAAATAATATTTTTTTTTATAATTTTAAAAAATTTTAGAATTTAAAGGGGGCTAAATATTTCCCTAATAAAATACTACATGCGGGATGCGCCTGGGTTCGATGACCCCTCCGCCCCCTTGCTGCTGTTGCTAGGTAACCTGATTTTGTTTTGTTAAGTATTCATATTTCATTAAATTAATTATTAATTATAAACTTTATGAGATTAGGTTTATCTTGATAATAAATCTTATTAATTTGTTAGAAAATTGAATTTTATTATAATATTTAATTAGAATTTCAATTTTTTTGATTTTGCTGCTTATTTTCGAGGATCGTTAAAAAAGTTTCATTGAAGTATAAATAATTGGATCGAAGTGCATTTCGAATAATGCCGATAGGAAAAATTGAATCGATTTGACAACTTGGAATCTTTTCAGTAAGAATCTGAAGAAGCAAGAATGTGAAGTTGGTGAGAAACAAAAGATGATGAATGTACGTGCGAATGAGAGAGATGGTAGCAAGGGGGTAAAAGAAAAGTGAGTTATGCTCTTGAATTCAAAAAAGGTCTTCTTCTCCTGCTGCGTGCGAACCATTCCCTACTGTTAAATGAAAAAAAAAATGTATATAAAATTGTACATGGTATAAAATTGTTGGAAGGAATGAAATAAATGTAATAAAGAAAGAGGAGGATTTGAATCTGTAACAATTGAAAAGCAATTGTTCTGTCGCATCACCATGGTTACGCTAATTTGGTTGGTTGGAAGCGTTAATTCTTGTTGCGTGCCGTAATTTATTTATTTAGTTTGTTTTTTTTCGTTGCTTCTGCTGCCGCTGCAGTGGTTTACCGCTTTCTTAATTAAAATTAATTATTAATTATGAGTTTGCGTTTGGTGTTTACGTTTGTTAATTGCTTCGGTTTCGCGTGGCCTGGATGGGCACATCGGCGTATGTGTGGTGGATACACCACCAGCAAGCACCATCACGGACGATGGTTATGGGCGGAGGAAATGAGGTTTCTTCTTCGAGACCGATATTTTCGAGTTCGTGGAGTGAACGTGAGTGAACCTGTTATCAGAGTGGAGCCGGCATGGCGCTATTTATGTTACTTTATATATAAAGTCTATACACACAAGGCGCCATTTCGTATGCACACCATTTTTATATTATCATATTAATAATATGTGGCCCTAACTCAAGATTCTTCCTTTCCTCTTGCATTTCCCACATCTTTTACACACATCTCACAACTTAATCGTTAAAATTCACAAAATATATTTCCAATTTACATGAAATTATATAAAAGCAAATTATCCTAATTAATCTCGATGTGGAGTCTAAAATCTTCTGGTTTTTGTCGATTTTTAAAAACCGAAATTTATAAATAACCGTTATTTTTTAACTAAAAAAAAAACGTTTTTTTTTAGCTTACACTTAGAATATAAAAATCTATTAATTATTTGATTAAAAGCATAAAACTATATATAATTTTCAATATTGTTAAATTTAAACCAAGTAAGAATTTTTTTCTATTTCTTGCAATTTTATGTGCAAAATAAAGTTAATTATGTTTTCACAAAATAATATTTTATTTATTTGTTATAGTTTTATTTGATATTCTAAATTTAGTTTTGTGTAGACTTTATTTGATTATATTTTTGAAATTTTACAAATAATAAATAAATTGGAATAAGAAAATTTTAAGAGAATTCGGAAACAGATTAAAACGTTGAAATTCAAAAACCATTTTTGTAAAAATTGTCGTTTCTTATATATAATTAGTTTTTGAAAGCACTGTTTGTATATTTTTTATTAAATTTATGAAATTTGAAAACCGTAGTATTTGAAGTATTGTTTCCAGCAATACTTTTGGATAAAATTTCACGAAAAATTACGTGAATCAGAGTAAAATTAGTTATTTTATTATTGAATTAAATATTGTCTGCATAAATAATTTTATATAAAAGATCTGTAATTATTCCTAAATCGATATAAATAATTGTAAAAACAAGATACTGTTTGTAGCAATAATTTGTGTTAAAAGAACTTCAATTCTTCGTAAATCAATAAAAATGGTAAAAATATTATTTGCGATAATTTGTTTGTATAAAAAGTCTGTAATTGAAAATATTGTTTTCAGCAATAATTTTGGATAAATGACTTGATTTTTTCGTGAATTGGTGCAATTGGTAATATGTTTGCAACAATAATTTTGAATCAAAATATTTTTAATCTTCCTGAATCAGTTATAAAAAAAATTGAGTGAAACTATTGTTTGCAGCATTAATTTTGTATAAAAGCTCTTTAAATATTTGACCAAGTAGTGAAAATATTGTTTGAAGCAATAATTTAGGTAAAAAAAAGTAATGAAAATATTTACAACAATAATTTTGGATAAAAGTACCTTAATTCTTCGTGAATCAATAATAAAATAAAATTGAATAAAACTATTATAAAACTACTATTCTTCGTGAATCGATTGTGAAAAAAAGTAATGAAAATATTATTTGTAGCAATAATTTTTGATAATAGTTCTTTAATTCTTTGTGAACAGGAGTAATTGGTGATAAAAAAAATTGAGTGATATAATTGTTTGCATCAATAATTTTGATCGTTTGTATCGACAAATTAACCCCCGACTCGATATGGTAGATGATGGTCGTATTTAATTCAACGTCGAACTCGGTAGCCGGTCACCGTTAAATCAAGAATTAATTGCGATAATCAAACGCGATTAGATGAGCGTCGGTCGTGAATGATTTACGTTCGACAATTGGAGCAACAACAAACCATTAGGTGATAATACTTTATTCAAATTTACGTAATTTGAAGGGGAAAATTGGGGAAAGGAAGCAGATGATAATAAAAAGGAATTTTATATATATATATATTTATGGTGGAGGTAATTGAATCTCGGGATTTCTCCGTGGCCGCGCGATTTCTTTGTTGCTGGTCTAGATAACTATGCGAGATGACTGGACCCGATGATGCGAGTCGAAGTCGGCCGGATAGGCTTAGACACTGAAATTTCCAAAGCAACTTGTCAAATGTCAGAGGAGAAGGAGGAGAATAAGAAGAAGAAGAAGAAGAAGAAGGAGGATGAGGAAGAGGAGGAGGCTGTGGGAATGCGAGGATCGGTGGTGGTGGATGAAGACTGGAAAGCGTACAAGAAGCAAAATTCAGGTAGAACGTGTCTATGTGTGCAAAGGAAAAGCCAGGTAGGTAGAAAGGACGATGGATGGATGATTATCACTCGACTTCGAGGCCCCCAAGTCTTCACACAACAACAAATAAACGCGTTCGCTCAGGCACTAAAATAACAAGGCAGTTCGATTTTTTAGGTCCCCCCAACTCCGCATCCATCCACATCCTCTTTCTTTGCGCAATGCAACATTACCTTTCCTCCATCTTAGACTAAACAAATACTCCAATTACTCTTAACATAACTACACAAGTCCTTAACATAAGCAAATTTATTGCAACTAATTATGTAAATAATTACAGATAAAAAAAAGTATAGTTTTTAAATATTTCCACCCATTTTAACCAATTCCTCAGTTAACACATGTTAACATAAAACCTGTTAATATATGTAATAAAACGAGTCTAGAGCCTCCGGCTTTAAAAAACATTTTTGGGTTGATTACAATATTTGGTGCAAAATTTTAAGATTAATAAAAATACACTAATTCAAATTTATAAATAATAAATATCTAAATTCTATGAGAAATACAATAATTTAAGTGATGAGTTATTTACTAATAACTCGTGATTAAGTCTAAGTTTCAATTTAGATAAAATTTCCATATTGCATATTTTTAAATGTCAATCATTCACTTGAAATTTATTTTGGTTTTATTTCTTTCTACGAATGAATGTATGAATGAGTCAATTATTTCAGTTTTGAAAAGTTTTCCGTAGGATGAAAATGTCGAGTGGCTCACTTGGCTTTGACTGAAGAATTGCGTAACGCCATCAAGTGGAAAAGAAAACAATGCCCTCCATTTACGAATCGTCGAGAGAACGAAACGAATCAAAGCGGATTCCATCCAATAACCAACCGAATGCACTCCAATTTTAACAACTTTTTATTTTTCTCATCCTCTTCGCGCATTGCATTCCAACTGACTCACGGTTTGCTTTCGCACTTAAGTATTGCTACTTCGAGTGTTGGCAAATGCGAGATTTTCAATTAGATACTAAAACCAACACAAAAAAAAGATTTTTTTTTTTTTCAAAATGTTTCTTCAAACGTGGGAAATTACGAGATTACCTTTTCATCCAATTATAAAATGACCAGTTTTATGGCACGAAATGTTGAAGTTTGAAGATAAACTGGAAAATGGGAATATTTATCTATTATTTGCATAACAAACCGACTTTCCAATTTGAAACGTTTTTTTTGTTATATAATTTGAATCGGACGAAAGAGAGATCTCCGATTCGCAATTGAATTGAATATTTTTTTAATAAACAATTTTTATGTAATACTAATATTATAAAAAAGCATGAAATGTCTTCATTGCTTCATTTAAAGATGTTAAATTATAAACGTATTTTAAATAATATTTGCATGAGAAAGTGTACTTTAACTGAATTATTGAGTACGTTGGTGCGAACAAATTTCGAGTACATTTGTACAAATGATACATGTGGAAAATAATACATTTTTTTAATGTATTCGATAATACGTACATATGGGCAAAGTGTACGTTTCCACGAATACTGAAGTATATTCGATAATACGTACATATGGGCAAAGTGTACGTAAGTGAACGAAGAGACAAATGTTTACCAAATAAATGTAAATGCATACATTAATATAGGATTTCAGCATGGAAATTTTAAATTTGTAAAATGTACGTTAACTGAGCGCTGACTATATAGCAAAATATAATTAAATCAACGTAAAAATTAATGTGTAGCGAATAGAAAGAAGGAATATTCCATATTTGCGTTTGCATTAGCAAATCTCTTATCAGTTGCCAAGTGATTTCCCCTATGCTTCATTACTAAATTTCTTAAAATAGTATTCCATACTAATTAACAGATAACTCAGAACTTTATGTTATTTGTAAAAAAAGTGTAGATTTAGAATTACTGAAATGCACATAATCGTAGTTTGTCATTTAGAAGATTTCGATTCCATCGCGCGATACGTAATTTTGTGGGAATGAAATCCATTATTAACGTTTGTGGCGTCTCGTGGAAATGAAATTGCTCCATATATATATATTTTAGAGCTGAGAATTATTTGCAGCAAGATTATCGCAGTAAAACACAAACTGCATATAAAGGATACCATAAGTACGAGAAAAATATTGTTTCGCGATGTTTTTCACAGAAGTACGCTGAACGAGATAATCTTGATTCATTTTCTGGATGCAATCTTTGCGTCCCGGAAAAGATTCAGGATAACTGCGTTTCGCTGGAAAATTATTACGGTTTTCCAAGCACATGCAAATATTTTAAATTAAGTTTGGTTTTATTACTAAGTTAACTAATTGAACAAATATCACATTAAATTTAATTAATTTTAAAATTTGCAATTATTTATCGAAAAAATAGGTCAGTTTTCTATCCAAGTAAATGAATACTGAGAAACGAAATTAATGTTACCGTCGAGGACATATTTCAGCGTAAATGATATGTGCATGAAGACGTTCCTCTATGACGTTCCACGTCGAGCGGTGCGCTTCGTTAGATTCACCTGTGTGTTTTATGTCAGGAATTAATGAGGACCATTTTTCAGTTTAATTTCAATCTTCTTACACTCGCAAAGACATACAATCTAGTCGTATCTAAGAAATACACCAAGATGCTACATCCAAGTTACACATAATTTGACATTTGTCATTGACAGCTGACAGTTCAGTGTAATTTCCATTTCAATCTAGTAAATACATCTTAAGAAATACATATTACAAATATGACGTTTGACAGCTGACAATTCAGTTTAATTTTGATTTTCTTGAATTTACATTCATCATTTTTAATAAATAATATGAGGTGCGTCCAGATTATTAATATGACGTTTGTCAGTAGTCTTAACTTATGACACAATTTAATTTATTTCTTAAGAAATAAACTGAATGTGGACCATTATGAGTATGTCAGTAATCTTTATTTATGGCACTTGACAGCTGACAGTTCAGTCAAATTTAGATTTTCTTGCACTCGCAAATAGATGATATACTCTAGCCGTATCTAAGGAGATACTCCGTCAAAATACACGTAATATGACGTTTTTAATTAACCTTAACTTATGACACTTGACAGCTGACAGTTCTGTTTAATTTCCATCTTCTTGGAATTGCAATGATTTACAATCTAGTAGTACCTAAAAAATAAACTTAATATTAAATTTATCAATAATCTTAACTTAAGACATTTAATACTTAACAGCTATTTTCGATCTTCTTAAACTCGCAAAGATCTAATAAATAAACCGAAGTGTTGACACATTATTAATAAGATATTTGACATTAATTCTTACTTATGACAATTGACAGTTCAGTTTAAATTCGATGTTTTTGAATGTTTTGTTAACTTATGACATTTGACAATTGACAGCTGAAACTTCAGCTAAGTAAAAAAATGACATTATTAATATGACATTTGACAATAATAATAACTTACAACATTTGACAGCTGATAGTTGTCATTCATAACTGTCATTTATGTTTTAAATACGTAAATTGTATATCGATAAGAAATCGCGATTAGTCTTTTTGCCAATTATTAACTGCATGTAATTTGAGATCTTTGGTAAGAAACGTGCTATTAATTAAGAAAAGCAATATGCGAATAACATTTAATTGGCGTCAAATAAAATATATTAGATTACACTGCTGAAAATGCCAATTATTCCGGACGTTTCGTAACAATTCAAATGCACTCGAATTGTTGTAAATGTTGAATTTGCGCTCGCAAGTTTGAAATATCTCTAATTTAATTAAACATATTCCAACTTTAACTTAAGTGCGATTTCAATTATTGCGTGAATCGAAAATTACCAATTATAATAAATATTTAACACAATATTTCTGTTACTTTATTTTATAATTAATATTATAAAAAATTAAATTTTATTTATTCGAATTTGTGAAAAATATTATCAGTGTCTAAAACCTACATGCAATTACATTTCTGTATTATAAATCTTTCAGTAAAAATAAAAACGTATAATAATTAATTAACACCTGTTTCTAATTATAGACTATTGTTTTAAGATTGAAGAATAAATTAGTATAAAACTTTAAGAATATTTTTTTTTTTCAGTTTTCGCCTTTGGTTTTTTTTGGTGTGTGTATATTTTGAGTGGTTGTCATTGCAATCAAATGTAGTTTTTGTATTTTACCTTGAAGGAATCTCACATGCCCAAAGCACATTGAGCGAATGGAGTGTGTGAGTTATACAAGTACCGTTTCAAGGTTTTATTTTTGGGACCGCTTTTGTTGTTCCCAAAAGGAAAAGAGAGAAAGAATGAAATACCGCTCCTCTCTCTGCGTGTGTGTATTTTATACCGAAGAGCTCTGCAATCCAAAGAAGAACGGACGTCTCTTGTGTCGCCGGATGAACGGATGAAAACAGAAAGACAGACCGTGTGAAGTTGCTGCTGCTGCTGCCGCTACTACGGCCGTTCGAATTTTATATGAGCTCTGCTGAGTCTGATTCTAAATTGGAGATTTGAAAGTGAATTTTAAATATAATTTCATTAATGGAAAAAGGTGGAGAGAGAGAGATAGAGAGAAAAGAGAGCGCGCGCGCGGCTCTCGCCAATTTTACGAGCAGCATTAAATTTGTACATCTTCATTTGCATCCAACGAGTGAGGAGGATCTTTCTCTCTTTATGTGTTTGTATTTACCACGTGCATACATGAATTCATTTCATTTTATTCCATTTACTCCTCGCTTTTTCCGCTGTACAACGAACTGCCGCCCTTCGATACATTATTCACTATTGTTTAACCACTCCACGTTATTTACAAAATTTGCATCCATTAAACTCCTACTATCCTTGATACACATATTTTTTAATTTGATTGGAAATTAACTTCAATTTTATTTATTGCATCATTTAATAATTCAATTATATAAAAATAATATTATATTATCAAGAGAAATCAAAATGTTGACAAAAATCTTCAATTTGAAAATGTTGATGTAAAAAATAAAATAAAAAGTTTTTATAAATATTATTAATACTTGAAAAATTGAATCTTTTGTGCTTTTTCTATAGTAATTTCAATATTTTTAAGTATTACTCGAAAACAAATGGAAATTAATTAATGTTAAAATATTGAAGTATAGATATGACTAAATATTCTTAAAAATTTATTGCTTCTATAATTTGAAAATGTTGATATGAAAAAATAAAGAAAAAAGTTTTTAGAAAAATTATTTAAATATATTTTCAAAATTTTAGTTAAGAAATGGTAAGTACATTTCTTTTAAATATATGTGAAATTTTATAAAAATAAGTTAATATATTTGAAAATTTGTAGTTTAAATATTGAAAATGCACTGCACTGCTTTTTATTGTATTTATCGAAAACTAATAGTGATTTAATATGAAAACTAAAGCTAAATGTGTATGAAATGAACTATACAGAATTTTCGTAATTTTGTTAGTTTTTCTAAAAATGTATTTTATAAAATGATTTTTTTTTTGTAAAATATAGAACCACATTTTTTAAGTTAACACAAACAAACTAATATAGTTTTAATTATGATTGTATAAGGAAAATAAATCTGAAAGTTTGTGTTTCTACATTTTGTCGCATTACTCGAAAACTAATAGTATTTGGAATATAATTATGTAGACAAAATTGACACTTTGGGGTCAAATGGCGGATATATACGCCCTATCTTTTACGTCGGAGCTGTAAAACGATCATATCTCTAGTTATGGAATTATACTTAATATATTTGTAAATCTGTGACTTTCATAGTTTTTGCTTTCAAAATTAAACTTCTGAAATATTAGGTCTTGGAAATAACATTTTGTAGCATAGCTGATTTTTTATTTTTTGTGGCTACAATCATGTTTTATTTACAAATAAATGTAATAAAGTTTTGTGATCATGGAAAATGTTTTTGAAACTAGCATTTCTAGTTAAAATTATTTAATCAAATTTTGAATTAGAGAAAAGTTTGCTGAAATTTCATCGATCCAAATATATTTGTTTGGGTAAAAGCAGATCGATGGGGAGAAGTCACGAAATGAGTTTGGAAAACAATCCTGCTTTAATTTAAAAAGGTAATGTAATATATGACACCGGGTCGCATTCCGAATGAAACTCAATTACTGCCGTTACCAAATTACGTTCACTTCGCGTTTCCTTCCCCTAATGATAAATGATAGATTTTAGGCTTCCAAACATACACCACATATGCATAAACAATAAGAAGTAAATCAACTCTAAATTATGAACTGTAAATGTATAATATTGAATTTACTTCAATAATAAATAAATTATTTAATAAGAAAAAGGATACGATTTAATTATTATTAATAAACACATCGTACGATTGCAAAAAAATTATATAATTATAGAGAAGTGATTTATACGATGTTTATTTGAAATCGATAAACAGTTATTTCTATATTAAAAAAAAGCGAAAAACTTAAACGCTTCTACAGTTACGTAAACATTTATTTCTGTTTAACGTAATTCAAGTCTTCCTGTCCGAAACAGGAAATTGCACGTCTTTACTTTTTACATCAACATTTTTTTTTTAATATTAATTGATTTGTTAAATCTTTTATAATTAAATGCTAAAATTTTAAATGCGTAGTTTTTTTCTTCTTCTTGAGATGACTCAATGAGAAATTTAGTAGTGGTGACTCGAACGCAGAAGTACGCATATTTGTATGTGTATACTTACAATAAAAAACGCATAAGGAGATGAGAAGGACGAACGTTCGGATTCGTTTTTCCTTTTCCGTGACTCGATTACAATTGCAACATAATTTTTGCAAGACATTTTGTTTGCGCAAGAAAATTTTTATTTTTCATTTTATTTATTTTTTCCTTACAATTTACTCATAAATAAATTAATAGAAATTTAAAAAAAAATGTAAATTTCTACTGTTTCATTTCCAAATTTTAAGAACATGAAGAGTTTTTCTATAATACGCATATAATTAACAAAACTTTTGGTTTTAAAATTAACAATTGGTGGAAATATGCAATAATCTACTTTTTAGAAGTTACAAATAATTTACAATTTTTCTGGAAATTGCAAGGAGATGAACAGTTTTTCTTTAATGTATATATAATTCACTATAGATTTAGCTTTAATATGAATATTAATATATGACTGTGTTTATTGTAATTAGTGAAAAATATGCAATAATCTAAAATCACGTCTTTTAAGAAGTAACCAATAATTTACATTTTTTTTCTACAATTTGCAAAAAGATTAACAGTTTTTCTAAAATCCACATATAATTCAATATAGATTTAGTTTTAAAATGAAAATTAATTTATGATATTGTTTAATGCAATTGATGACATATTTGCAATAATAATTTAAAATTAATCAACATTTTACAAGTCAATAAATAATTTCCAATTTGATTTCACGAAAACTAAAATTTTTAGAAAAATTCCAGAATACATCATTTTTTACATATTATAATATTATATTAGATTAACATATTATAATATAGATTATATATTATATAGATGAATTCTAGATTCTAGATTAAATTTGACTTGAGAATTATAGAAAAAGCAAAAACTTACAGTTAAATATTATTAATTTTCTGTCTATTAATTATTTGATGCGATTTGTATTTTAGACAAAATATTACATTGATTTCTTAACGTTCAGCAATTTCAGGTTACACAATGCATGTCCCTGTAATAAGTTTTAATTGCCGTGTGCTGATAATTTCCATTTAAGTAATTCCCCGTTACTCAAATGCCAGATTTAATGCGATTTACTCAAACGGAAGTCTTTCTATTCCATTTTGCAATTCTAAATGGAATAGTTCAATAGATACACTTCAAAGTTTATAAATTCCACATACAAATATTATTAAATTTATTTAATTTTTCTATAATAATTGTAAATATAAAGTTATAGAAATTAAATATATTTTTTTTTTAGAATTTTATGAAATTTGCTTGACTTCTGAGTTTAGATGTACATTTTTAATAACAAAAACCAAAAATAAACTGTTGTTGTCTGGTGTTCCTCGGGGTAGTGTTCTTGGTCCGATGATGGATCAGAATATTTTGGTGCGTCGAAAGTTAGTTTTAAGATATGAAAAATTGTGTGTTTTTCGTTGATGGAAGGATGGGAAAATGATGTTATAAAAGTGTCCCCTCAGGAGACACTTTCTAGTTTAGATGAAAAATGTTAAATTAAAGGAAAACATCCCGAAGCGATGGGAATAATTGAAACGACGATATCTGCCGGACCAAGAAAACCTTTACGTAATTTCATTTTCTTCAACATTATCCTCTTTTTTTGTATTTCTTTCATTCACCGTTAATATTCTCCCATACATTCTGCAATACTTGATCATACGTTCACCCACGTAAAACAAAGAATTTTTATTTATTTCATTTTCTATATTTTTTTTTTGTATGCAGAGATTTTGTCATCGAAAAGACCTTGCTTCTTCGGTTTCCCGAATCGCGTGGTTGATGGACTCTTCTGCAACTGTGCAACATTTCATTTTCGAAACTCGAACACGGTGATTCTTTCGCTCAAGGACGAAAAGCGTGGATTAAAAATTGTATCCAAGTATTATGTAATTAATGTATATGAATCGGATGCGTGGGAAGGAGGGATTAAGGTCCTTAAGACACGTGTGAATGGGAGCGCGGAAATATGGGACATCGGGGATGGGCAATAACAGGCTGGGATCGGTTCAGAGAATTTCATCTTCGTCTTCAGTTCTATTACGAAATACGAAACAAAAGTGCGCTCACAATGGAAGCAACAATGATACATTTAGTGTATTACACATCCCCGAGGATGGGATTATAGCAATGCAGACTACGCAATAAATAAACTTTAGCGCAGTTATTTTTTCATAAAATTTCTTTATTTTATTGTAAAATCAATCAAAAATTTAGTTTTTTGGCACATTCCTAACTTAAATATAATTAAACCTCGGTTCCCGAACAAAATTTTAAAAAATCCCTCGGTTCCCGAACAGAATTTCATTTAATCGCTATCTTGCAATAAACACTTTTTAAATAGTAGAAAGCATTAAAAAATGTATAAAAATTGATTATTAAGTTTATTTGAATTACTTTCTTTACGTTTTAGGTAAATATCTGAAAACATACAAATAATTGTTAATTACAAAAATTGCAATTTTCATATCATTTTCAATACTTGCTTTATTATTAAAAACAAATTGGAATTATAATCTTTATTTTATTGCAAAATCAATCAAAAAATTTTTTTTAGCCCATTCCTAACTTAAATATAATTAAACCTCGGTTCCCGAACAAATTTTTTTAAAAAAATCCCTCGGTTCCCGAACAAAATTTCGTTTAATCCCTACTATGCAATAAACACTTTTTAGATAGTAGAAAGCATTAAAAAAATGTATAAATATTGATTATTAAGTTTAGTTGAATTACTTTCTTTACGATTTATTATATTTCTGGAATTATACTAATAATTTGCAATTTTCTTATCATTTTCAATACTTGCATTATTATTAAAAACAAATTGGAATTATAATTATGATTCTAGTAGAAAACATGATAGCTCTTAATCTCGAGTCGAAAATGATAAAAAACAAGATTCTTGCATGCAGATAATCCCTAAGTGTTTCTGGTTTCTTCGCTGTAATTATTATACTTTCCTAATGATCCGTTTTATTTCCATTATGCATTTTGCAAATTAACGCAAGCAAATAACAAAAAAAAAGTACCGAAAAGAATCGCATCTGGTGGTGATGCTGCTGCTGCAGCAGAGAATTAAATATTCTTTCGTTGTTCGGTTCAGAAAAAAAATATAGAACGACAGTAATTGAGTCGCATTACGACGATGACTATTATTTCGAGACGACGTTAATTTAAGCAATCAATTTGTTCGACGCAAACGCAGGATCTAAAATTAGTTTTTGTACTCTTCCATAATAAACTATTGACATACAAGTATTTAAGTATTGATTGGAATTAAACTAAATTGTGCTCAATCTATGGAATGATGTAATCGTTAAGTTATTATTGTTGTTGAAACAAATAAATAAATTGTAGGTCCAAGTACGTTTCCTTGGGGAACTCCAGACGTGATGAGTTAAAAAAAATGTTGTTTAATTGTTGTTGCAATTTTTTCATTTAGTATCAAGTGCGGATTGAGTGAGTAAGTGGTGGAGAATTCGAAGGATCTAATAAAAATTACGCAACTGAAAGTTCATAACAAGTGATGAGCATTCCGCGTCACAATAAAGTGTAATTAATAGCTAGTACGACTAGTTTCGAATGAAACACGACTGTGATTCAAGATAAAAAAAAAATCTTGCAAAATATACCAAATTACTAGCGACATCTGTTAATCAAATTCAAAGTATACAAATATTCATGAAATGATTAAAATATTTAAATTTTTCGGTGTTAAATTTTCATTAAATTTAATATATTTAGTATAAAATTTCTCGAATTTCATGAAACTGAATCTTTGAGGAATAAATGAATTTCTCACATACTAAGAAAGTTATATAACATTTAAGATCAACAATAAAAAATAAAATAAGTGTAGCAATAACTTATGTTAGTTTCATATAATTCTCGAAAACTATCATAGTTATAGTAAATCTAAAATATTCTAATTAAAGCTGAAACTGTAAGGAATTCAATAAGTTTAGGTATATAAATCTTTTTTTTAAATTACAAGGAATAAAATAAGTTGTGCAATTTCAATAGATTTTGAAAAAAGTAATATTTGTACGTTTTCCTAATTTAAAAATTCTTAAGAATAATGAAAATATGAGGAAGAAATTAAATTTTGAATGATTTATTGAATGCAAAAGGAAAGTGATATTAGTGAAAATTTTGAAAAATGCTTTTTTTTTTGTTAATGACCTTGAAATGGTTTGGTACTAATTTTCGGAGGATCCAACTATTAGAAAGTGGTTAGGGCCTTGAAGGACATTAACATGACGTACTTTAAACGAGTTATAATAGAATTGTAACAAGAATTTAGAACTGTTGGAAGAAAAAATATTTTTTAACAACGAACAGCGGATGTGTTTATTATTGTTAACATCCGTAGGGAGGATTGCAATTGATAATTTTTCATGCGTCGACCGCTTGAAATGCGTTGAAATGAATTGCAAACACGCTGAAAAAAGGAAATCAATATTTCTTCCTGCATATTATTAAATATAAATACATCAAGACCGAAAATACACACGAACGATATACATGTTTCATGATCCTGTGTTTATTCTATTTATTTATTTTTTATGTAGGTGAGGGTAGATAGTGTTTTATATCATCTGCACATTTCATTTACAAATAAATGTGAGCACGGAAAAAAATAAATAATATGAGCTCCATATATACAGCACGAATGCACGATAACTGTTGGTTTTCGCTTTCAGTCGATAAAAATAAAAAGAAAATTTCTTACCTTATTCATTTTCCATTTGATTTGAAAAAAATTCAATTATTCAAAACTGAAAGTTTTTCCGATTTCTAACCAGAATTTTCAGCGATGAATTCATATCAAATATGTCTGTAAATTTTCAATTAATACATGAGAATTTCTTTATTAAATCAATTTTTCAATTGAATTGGTGATCAAATAATATATTTTATATTTTAGTCAAAAAATAACATCTTCAAAAATTATATTATTTTGAAAATTAATTTGTATATTTTTTTTAATATTCCTTAAAAATTTACATATTTCGTATATGAATAAAATAAATTAAACTGATTTAAGTATATTAAAAAAAAAAGTTAATTAATGAGAACTGAATTAATTTTTCGCCCAAAAAAAAAATGCTTTACGACTAGTAGAAAAAAATCTACATTACGACATTAAACTGAGTCATAATTCGTGACTACAAAGAGTGGATAAAAAAAACAACAACAGAAGAATAAATGAATGAATATGCGAGCTGCGATGTATTGCGTAACGTAAGCATAATTCACCCGTTTCCGGTACATGCGGAGTGCGTGAACAACGGAATCACCGAATTTGCAATAAATAACGTTTCGCTTAATTCACTTACAACATTTGCATTTTAATGGACCACGAATATTATAGTAAAAAAAAACAACAATAAAATGATATATTGGAAATTACGTGCAATTATTTGCGTTAAAAAAAAATCATGTAATTGTTTGAAGAAAAAACGAACTAAATTGTTCCTGTAATTGGTTTAATCGATCATTCGAGTTTACTTACTCGAGTTTTGTGTAGACAATTTATGTGTTTCATGTAATTTAAATTTAAAAAAAATGTATTTATCATTCACTTCTCTTAGTTCATATTAAATTAAAAAATAGAAGTGATTTTTAGTATTTAAAAGTGTTTAGTGTGTATTTCGAGCAATTAAGTCATCAATTTTGCTGCACGTGTGCGGAGTAATTGAGAAAATAGAGCCAAGGTGAACCGAGGCTCTCTTCCTATTCCTTGGAACAATGAGAAAAAAATCATAGTTTGAAATTAAATATTTTCTGCAGTTTTTTTAGTCTACAGATCTTTGTTTTAACGATCAAATTTGCAACGCAAATTTCACATAAAATATCTGCGAAATGACAGTTGTCAAAATAAATTATGTCAAAGTTGATACCAGATTTATTTCACAGATGTCCCTTGATAATTTAATCGATTATTTTATTTTCTTATGAAATATATTTATTATTATACAAACAAAAATACAAAATTTTACTTTGATTATTAAAAATATTTTTTAAAATAATTTCTGCCACTAAATATTGTTTTATTTATATAATTATTATTTTTAATTTTATATCTACTAGTATTTTGATTTATTTCTATAAAAAAATAATTGATATTTTGTTAATAATTAATACCAGATTTATTTCACAGATGTCGCGTTATATTTTTAACACAAAAAAAGATATTGAATATAAGTGAAGCAAAGTTTAGATGAAATAGAGCCTTAGAAAGTAATATTTACATTAATTTTTGTTTTTTGATATTGAATGGGAAAATCGTTGGGAAATCCGCGGTGAAAAGTTTCTATTCGTGTAATTGGATGCTTTTATCGGAGACCCCCTTTGCGATGCGTTGATAAGGACCGACGCGCGTTTGTGCAAATATTGTTTCTGGATCAGATATCAACGTCTACTTATGTTCGTTACCTACAGCCGTGTAGCATTGCACAATTTCCATTGGGTACAATGTAACTACCTCACATTACGCATGAACAACGACACAAATAAATGGCACAAACCCAATGTTTACTCAATCTGTTTTTCTGATATATACTTTTCTCTCTATCTTCTACACTTAAACTAGCTTAAACGTAAGCTTTATTTATATTTTTTTTTCGTAGATTTCCAAATGCATTTGAGTGATTAAATTAGTTCATACGAACATTCAATTTTGTATTGACCAGGATTGAAAATAATTATACAATCTCTTGCCGAACAACGAATACCAGAGAGAAACCACGCATTGTATTGTCCTGCTCGATTTGAATACATGTCCGTTTTCCACGCACAAAATTTGACCTGACTTTGACCCAAAGACCGTGAAAGGTCTCAGTTTCAACGCACATTTGCTCGAACTTAGTCTTCCGTCAATCCGAAATACATTGAACCCAAATTTCAAAAATTTCTTATATTACATCCTCAATGTTAAAAAAATTGATAGCTTTGACAGCTGTCACCTTACAAACTAATGTTTGAATTACGCGGCACAAAAAAGTTGAGAAACGCTGCTTCAACTTAAATTTGAACTAAATTAAACATTAATTTGACAGATCTCGTTTTCTTTAATATTTAATAATTCTGGTCATCTTTTCTTATCAATTCATAAATTATATACAATTTCAAAATTGTAAAAACATAAATTAAAAATATTAAGTTTTATTAATCAAAACTATTAACAATTTAAAAAAAATATTAAATGTCACTGTCATATGAATACCACATTTATATCAAAGATGTCGCTTAGTTTTTTTAAAAAATATTTTAGACAATTTTAGACAAGATATCATTTTTAGTATGTTTTATAATTAGTTTTTTCAGGTTCCTCAAACTATCGATCACATCCTGAATGTCAGGTAACGTTAAATAAAAATTGACAGCTTTGACAGCTGTCACCTTACAAACTAATATTTGAATTAATTTTTTTAAATTATTTTAGACAATTTTAGACAAGATATAATTTTAAGTATGTTTTATTATTAGTATTTAATATAATAAGAAAATAATAAACTCAAAGATTTTAAAGATGTTGCTTTTTTTTAAAATTATTTTAGACTTAATTTCGGAGAGAAATAATTGTTATTTATTGAGATATGTATGTAATGAGTGTTTAACGTTGTATTAGACAATATGTAATTTAGTGATTTGAAATTTCGTTGTATGCGAAATACGAGGAAATGAGAAGTAATTGATTTATAAGGAACGTATCTGTAATGAATATTGTCCACGCGAAAATGGCATGCAATTTGCATAATTTCCACATGTTACCTACGATTGCTGCTTGCAAATTGCATACAATTAAATGCATATACAATTTTTATTTTAACGAAAAAAAAAACTAGTTAAGATTTGTTTTGAGACTCGCGAATTTCAGTTCCATGTATTGAGTACCAAAAAAAAAATGCAAACTCACAGTGTGTCACAAGGACGAAGAATTAAGTTACGCTGCAAACAGACGTTGCAAATTTCCAACTTCTCTTTCGTAGCGAAATTTTCTTGTTAAAGTCCACGTGAACTCGGAGATATATCGAGTCCATTGTATGCACAATAGGCATGTGCCCCGATCCGAGCTTTCGAGAATTATAACACAGCTGTGGCCGTCGGACGAAATTGAAACAATGGCATTAATTGTATCTCGTCTCGAAATGAGAGAATAAAGATAAAGACAAACCGGTTACGCGAATGAAAATTATGCCAGTCCCGAGCTGAAAGGAAACGTGGAAACTATGGAAACCTTTGTCATTTGTTGTTGTTGTTGTTGTTGACGTTGTTTCCTAGGAACGCGCGATTGAAGATTGCTGCGAAGGATAACAACATTTTCGCGGCAGAAGACCAGGTACGAGCATTACGAAAATAACGTATGAATCGATTCCAGCTGCGTTTTACCTTTTTCATTCATACTTCCCATCCTGTTCGCATAAACTACACTCTCTTCTATTAATATTAGATACGTAACAACGTGTAAACATGGATTAAAAAAAAATACAAACAATTGCTCTATTTTCGAAACATCAAACATTTTTTTCATTATAAATAGTAAAAGCAATTTATACTTAATTTATAAAACTTAAAATTTTTTTTTATTATGTCAACTCAAATTTCATTTCGAGATGTTGTCATTCCAGCATTTAAAATTTATATCTCAAAAGATCTTTAATCTTTTTCTTCATATCTATACGTTATGTCTCTCTGCTTTAAAGATGCGCGTAGATAAAGATCAGCTTCTAAAATATGACTGAAATTCCTGAAAACGATTTATTTATTGGATCTGCGTCTTTCATTAATTAAGCATAATGAAAACTGTTGATTTGAATATTTTATAATCATAAAATCCTATCAATAATTAACAAATCTTAATGAATTCTTTTATATTTAAACTCGACAAACTGTAGATCCGGAGCCGCATGCGGCTCTTTTAATCTTAAAAGACAATATCTTAAAAAATGACGTTAATCTATATAATTTGTCTATCAAATAATAGACATAAACTTAAATGTTAATTGCAATTATTTACTATTAATTAGAATTAAATTGATTAGTTATTTAGAAATAACATTAATATTTTGCTTTTAAATGATGTAATTACAAATGAAAATAATTCTCTTTTATTAGGTATAATAAACATTGAATAGTTTATTGATAAACAGTATTTATGAGAAAATTGTACGAGGTTTGAAACATTGCACTCAATTGTAATTAGTATACTCAAGATTCGTGTTTTTGTGTGTCTATTTATGTGTGTTATTTGCGTAGAACATATAAAATAATGGCTTTGTCTGGTATTAACGTTGCACTTTATTGCATCGTTTTGCAACTGCACAAAGTCAACAAACACAATAATATTTTCGTCTCGTTTTGCAAAATAGATAACAGTCCTAGCTTATATAAAATATTTTTTTATTACCCTGAAAAATTCAAACTTAATCCATCTGTTTCGAAAACAAAGAACAATTCAGAATACCGGTATTGATTTTTAAAAAATACCTGTTTTTTCTATATTTGGATTTTTTCTAATAAAATTGAGTTTAAAAAAATATTTAATACAATATAAATGAAATTATAGCGCAAAATGACATTTATACAAACTTTTTTTTAATTACTTTGACATTTGACAGTTGCATTTCTCGTGGTGAATTAAGGTTAATTTGGTGGAAATATCAGCTAAACCATAAGACTTAAATAAATTTTTAAAAAACTGGATCCAAAAAAAAATAAAGAAATCAGATGTTAAATTTTCTTTTTGTTTTTTGACGATTCTTTAAATAATTCGAATAAATAAATATTGCAGACGGATTTTGTAATAACGCAAAAATTACGTCACCCGCAGCAGTTCTGATTTGTGGTAGGTTAGGTTAGTCATGCGGTGGATATGAAAGGACTTTCTACGCGACGTCTTTGCTAATTCAACTGTATTTTCATAATTCTAAACGTTTTCGCAAACAATTACATTTATCTGGATTATTATTAAAATATATGCACTTTTGGAATTTGTAATTATTCTTAATTTTTGTATTTCCAACAAATTCTAAATTTCAAAACTCGAAAATTAAGTGTATTTTTTTTATTCCAAAAATTTCCTTCAGTCAAATTTATCAATATGCATAATTAATTTATTGAAAACGTGAAAAAATAATACGAAATTTAAATTTACGTCTAATTTTAAAGATTTTTTTTTTCAAATTTTTAATTGTAAATTTTCTATTGTGTATAAATAATCAGTTATATATTTTTACGTAATTATTTTACAATTCTTTTGGAAAGTCATAGACTGATGATCGCGCGGAATTTCAGTAGACACAAAAAAAAATCATTTCAATCGTCAAGAAAACTGCTGATTTTTAATTAATTTAGTTTAATTGTAAGAATTTTTTATAAAAATATTTAATACTATTTTATATTATATTGGATATTTCTAGTAACTAATAAAAATTGCTTACAAAAATCGTAAAAAATAATAAGAAAGAAATTTAAACTCAAGTTTGTGGAAATTTACAGTTTTGTAGAAATGTTTATAAATTGTAATCCTTTTAAACTGGCCCCCAGGATTTCCGAAAGACGAGGAATAAAATAAGTTGCAGCAAAATAAATACGAATTACAGGAAATATATTTTACTTCAGCTCATAAAAATAGGTGCAATCAAACAGAGAGTATTTACGTAATCGGTTTTAAAATACACTTTACGATGGTAGAAATATGAAATTTTCACTCTGTCGGTCTTTTCGTTTGATCTTCCACAGTTTTCCTATACCTCTCTTCCTCTTTCGCCCTTTTTCTCTGTGTGTACGAATTCACCGACATTTCCAAAATCTTATTGCGGTCTTAGGCTTAGGACAGCCGACAGCACGAAGATGGAAAATATGTACAAAAAAAAAAGGGAAAAATCAGGTAAAAGGAAATTGTCGTAAAACCTTCAGAACCATTAGATTGTGCGCAATAAAAACTTGTTTCGGAAAAAAAAAACAATTTCTTCGTAACTGCTCATAATTACAAACAGTTATTTGTTTTTTTAGTTACGTTTTAAATATTATTTAATTAAACAACATGCGTTGAGGATATTGATTGAATGGGTGATCTGCAACCTACAAAAAATAGCACAAACCTTTTATATTTTTCCTCTTTTCATTTGTAATATTAGCCGAAAAGGCTGATTTTCAAATTTAATTTAATCGGAAAATCAAATCAAATAATATGCGATTCGAGCGTGATTGATTTGCGGTCGATCGGATAAGAAATTATAATAATATTATTATTTATATCCTAGATTTGCATCGCAACGCGATTTTGTTTAATAACATTTACACTAATGAAATAATTAAAATTCGCGTTTTCCATTAATTAATTTTTATTATAAAAACTGTAAATTAATCGAATTATTTTATTTTTCAATTCGAAAACATTTTTCTTTATTTCTGATCACTTTTTCTTTGACATTTTTTTCAAACAATTGTTTTTGTTATTGTTTTGTTTTCTACGGTAATTCATTTGTTCTCGTTATCAATGAGACACAGTGCGAGTATAATTTAATTTTAATTTTCTTTAATTAATTTGCTTCATTAATTAATTGAAATTTTCACATGCATATTCAAATTATCAATTGGTAATTGCAAATTATAAATTTGAATCAAACTTGTATATTGCAATTTGCATAAGTATAGAATAACAAAATTTGCATTTATAGAAAATTTAACTATTCAATGCGTTTTTCTTCAAAAAAATAAAAAATAAACAGGACATCTTTACTTAATTGTCAATATTTTAATAGTGGACTTTCCGATTATTCTGTGTAAAAAGTTCCTTTCTTTGAAACTCATTTATTTAATAATAAATTAATTTTATAAACACGATTTATTTATGTAAATTGCGGTTATTTGTCCACTAATGATTATTTGCATTCAGTTTTTATAGTTGAATTAAAAGAAGTACAGAAATATTTTCATTAATGCAGGTTTTTCAAAAAAATAAACAAAACCTAACAATAAACTTTCAGTATTTCAGAATGCATTATTCATGAAAATTATTATTATTCTGATTGAAAAACGACTGATTTACTTAAATTACGATTTCCTTCAAATGTTAAATAAATTTTATTGTTTATCTAAAGTGTAGACGTTATTATGAAAAGGTTATAAATGTTAGTCTTTATATCGTTTATGCTGAATTCAAGTAAACTACTTTCAAATGTTTAACAACAATCGCGAATGCGTTATTCATTTCAATTAGGTTTGTAAATATAACACGCATCAATATTTATACAACGTAACTGTTCATACGATGTTTTCGAGCTCATTAAAATTGCGTAGTTTTCAGGAAAATCATCATAACTTCTATAAAAAAAATAATTGTAATTCAAAATTACATAATTTAAAATTGGAATAAAATAAAGGTGAAGGTGGTGTTTTTTTGTTGTGAATGAAAGATGATGTGGAATGTAATTGATAAAAATTTTATTAAGTCTTAAATTTCGTTCAATTTATAAAACATAACGTAATTTTAACAAATATGTAACTGCAATTGTATTTACACATGATGTAATTCTGTACAACATCTTTATTTTACATAAGTCTTATCAACTAAAGGGGGAAATATCCAAGGAAAAAATATCATATAAAAAAAGAACAATGGAAAAATCACTATTATAGAAAACAAAGTAATAAAGAGAGAAAAAAAAATGTAAGGGCGGTGTATATAAATATATAATTGGCCTTTACCCATCCGTAATTGTTCGGGCAAAAAAATAATAATATTACAACAAAAATTAATAGAAACGAAACAATAGTAACAATTTTTAACATTGTTGGATTTTTTTTTTTTTGTTAATAGTTAACATAGTGGAAAACAAGAGAATATTGCATGGCGCCGTTAACAAAATAGAAGAAAATAAATGACAACAAGGGCGAGTTAGAAGGGACGATTTTTTCCATCCGTTTCTTGGAGATGGTTGAAGAGGATGAAGAGGGATGCTGGAAAACCAGTCGCAGCCGGAGGAGGGAAGAACACGTGTGCCGATTTTTGAAAGAGCAGGTAGTAAAACTTGGCCGGTGGCATTCAGACGGAACAACACAAAAAAAATAAGTAGAAAGAATGAAAAGAGAAAAATAACATGGATTCTGGGAAGGGCGACCCTCCTTTTCAGAAAGGAATTAACGAAAGAAAGGAAGGGAACACAGAGAGAGAAAAAAAGACCGATTTTGAAATGCAGCCGTGGAACTTTGGTAATTACAGAAGCGGCGACCTTCTCTTCCTTCAATCTTCTTCTCCTTCATCATCAACCACTTCTTCGTTTCTCGCTCGATGATTTCGTAAATGTGTAAAAACAATGTGCGTTTGAACCGCAAATAATCAAAAATAATATAAAACCCGAAATGTTGCAGCATAGTTTTTTGTTTTTTTTTTTTGGTGGATTTCGAAAGGCCAAAGACAGTCTGGGATTAAAAAAAAAAAGAAAAGAAAATGTAGGCGGATTTTTCTTTCTTCGGTAGAGATGATCGATCAGTCCTTATGGTTTACTAGAGTTTACATACTTTTTTGTTTGGATCTATGTATGATATACATATATAGTATGCATGCAAGTATATATATATATATATAATTTTTTATTTATAAGTTACTTTAGTCGAACGGTTACGTCATTCGTTTATTACTATCACAGCTCATTGCGCTTATCCCACGCATTTTTGGGTCAGCCGAATTTCCCTCAGCTCCGAACGTGTGAATATTATTACATTAATTATATTACAGACACATATTTTATTATTTTTTTGTATGTATATATATATATATGGGAGAATGGATTTCTTTTTTGATGTTTGGAGTAGCAACATCAATACGATCAGCAGATAAGAATAGAATTATATAGTGTCTTTATAATTGAATTACAAATATTTTGGAGATGGGAATGAATGAATTAATGTAAAAAAAGGGTCATCGGCGACCACAAAAATGCGTCCACGAGATAAGGCATATTACTTAACGCTCTCTCCTACCTACTAGGGCTTCGAGTTTCACCTAACATGCCAGAGTCCTAAATTAAGAATACTAAGCTGCGGTAATTTCATAATCCTTTCGAGGCCGACGGTGGTTATTCTCGTGCAGCCGTAGAGGTCTATGCACTTGAGCCTGGTGAGAGATTCGGCGATGGTGTGGAGTCCCTTGTCGGAGATCCTGGCGCACTGCCCGATGTTGAGGGTCTCCAGGTCGTGCAGGGTCTTGGCGATGCGGGCGAGGCCGTCGTCGGTGATCTGGCACGCACTAAGCGACAAACTTTTCAGATTGAAGAGACCCTGCGAGATGTGCACGAGCGCTTGGTCCCCAATTTTATCACAGAACGACACATCCAACGAAGAGATCCTGGAGCCACCCTCCGCGAGGTAAGCCATACCGATGTCGGAGATGTTGTCGCAGGAACGTAGATTCAGTTCACGCAGCGAAACCATCTTCGCCAAGTGCTTCAATCCGCTGTCGGTGATGCTGACGCAGAAACTGAGGTTTATGGACTTGAGCGAGGTCAGGCCGGTGGAGACGTGCTTCAACGCCTCATCGGAAAGTCTTTGGCAGTCTTGAAGACCTAGGTGTTCGAGCGACTGGTTGCCGCCTGCGGAATCCTGATTTATGCCGGCCAAATGTCCAATACCTTGATCGCTCACGTGCCAACACGATCGCAGGTTAAGTTTCTTCAGCTTTTTCAGACCCCAGGCGATGAGCACGAGACCGGTGTTGGTGACGTTGCAGCAACCGCCCATCTCGAGCACCTCCAGATTCTTCAGGTACTGGGCGATGCGGCTCAGCGAGTTATCAGTCACCTGCTTGCAGAGCGACAGATTCAGCTCGGTGAGGGATGGTGAATCGGCGATGAAGGCATGAGAGATTCCAACGTCGGCCACGTTGTAACAACCGCTCAGATTCAAAGACTCTAAATTAGGAATACCCTGCATGACGTCGCGAAGTGATCGCCGAAGCGAAAGCACCTGCACCCTCTTTATTCCGCGTTTGACCAGAGAGGCAAACAACGAGGGGTTGGCTCGTCGCAGGTGCAGCTTAGCTTCTACCCCTCGCCAAACGGATTTGTGGTAGGCTGCATCTCTCCACCTGGAGCACACCTGAGCGGCGCGACCCTTGTCCCGTACCTCCAGATACCCGAAGATGATGGCCAATATTTCGGGGTAAAGGCTGGTGATGTGCGTCTGATCTGGGTCGATGGCCTCCGCCTGTTCCTCGACGATCTCGCGCTGCTGAAGGTAGTGCAACTCCTGGACAGGAGTTGCATGGAAGTGTTGCGGCTGGTGCAGCCTATGGTACGGCTGGAACCGCGTCGTGTGGTGGTGGTGATGATGGTGCTGCTGCTGCTGTTGTTGCTGATGATGATGGTGGTGTCTGAGGAGGGCGGCAGTCGACAGCAGCGGGACCGGCAGCTCGGTGAACAACACCTGTGTCGGATCCTCCATCATATTTCTATCTTAACTCTACTTCTCTTTTCTTCACTAAATCCTCTCCTCGTATGTTGTGTTTGCGTAGTATTATTATTATACCCGTCCTTTCCAATTCTGGTCTACTGTTGTTCACTACTACAACTGCGTTCACATCACGTCGAAAACAACAACTGTTTAGTCGGAAACGGCGACTGAGTCGTCGTCGTGTGCGGGGGAGGAAAACGGAACGAAGGCGGCGGCGGCAGCGGCGGCGACGACGAGCAACTACTACAACAACAACAACGACACTGCACTAACCACGGCTCGCTGCAAACTAACTGACGTTCGGTGCGATCCGCGCGCGGACGTTCGTCGTTCCTGCGCCCCCTCCCGATTGGTTACCATGCGCACCACGTGACTCCCCCAACCTCGTATCGATTCGGTCGCTCACGGCGGCATTTTTAAGTTTCACGAGGCCAGTTTCCGAACCCGACCGCCCCACCAACATCGACGCCACCTCCACAAACCGCCTCCATCGACTCCGCCGCCGCCTCCTCCTCCAACACTTCTTCCATACCAGCAGCGCACCGCACTCTGGTGGAGCTGCAGCAGTTGGGGTCGGGGGGGCGGTGGCTGGTTACATCCGTTCTTTTGGGGGGACTGCTTACTATATCCGTTCTTTGCGTTTCCACCCAACAATACTCTTTTTTTTTCTTTATCCATGCACACAACGCACATCATGCACAATTTTTCACGCCGCTCCCACCTGCACGTGCATCAACCATTCATCAACACCCAAATAAGAAGAACAAAACAAAAACAACAACTGTCATTTACCATCATCAACCAATAATATTACTGTTTTACTACCAACTACAAATTTTAAAAAAATAAACAATCAATTAAAGAAAACGCATTTTCATTACAGGAAACTGGACACAATTTACAAATATTTGACTCAGTTTTATTAAAAATAAATTGATTCATATTAAAATCAAATTAAGTCACATAAATTATTATATTAACTATAAAATAATAAATAATGTCTAAAGTAATCTTTCTTACACTACACTGATGTTAATATTTTTAATATTATTTCACTGGTAAATTCGACTTATAAATATACGCATATAGGTATACATTACTCCTTTTGATATTGATCCCTTTGATATGATTTTCAATATTTCCAATATTTTTTAAACAAACACAAAACTTTTCTAGCTAAATTTCAAATTACTAATGAGAAATACACATTTATAATCCCAATACTTAAAACATGTCAAATGTATATTAAATATACATCTTTTCGCCCAAATAATAATATTAATTGCAAAGTATGTAAATAATGAACAAACAGACAAGTATGAAATAGAAAACACATATTTAATATTAAAATTAAATTTAAAAGATTGTACTATAAGTATTATTATGGTATAAAGGTATTTTTGATAATTACTGTTTTATTCTATGATTTAAATAAAGATTCGTATCAAATTATCGGAAGTTGAATGCAAATGAGTTGAGAAGTGTGTACTGTTTGTTGTGTTCTCTCCTCTAAGAATTTCTACTAAATTGTATACACACAACAAACAAGACATGATAAACTTTGTATTGACCTTTCCTACATATATAAATTTTTAAATGCACATGGATGAAGTATATACTGCAGCAGCACAGAGAACACGTCGACCGAACATGCACACGCTGAAAAGCCGAAAAATTGTTGTTTCCATCAAAAAAAAAAAAATATTAACACACGCATCCACCGATGGAGTAAATTTCCATCTAAACATGCAGATGGATGGATGCACCATTTCATATCGCATCCGCCCACCATTTTGTTGTTGTTATTTCTGCTGCTGCTGCTGCTCTTGTTGTTCGTTTGCAACGTTTTTGTTGTTGCTGTTGCTTGTTCTCTCATCATATACAGAGCATTGTTTTTGTTGTTCGCGTTTTGCTCGCTTCCCATCCACCTCGCCTATTTTTCTTAAAGAAAACTGCCTTTTGTAAACATTCGCAGCGGAGCGGAGTTTCTGTTTTTACTTCGTTTTTCGAATACAAACTTTTCCAGAAAAACAAATAAAAGTGCCGGGCCGCGACGAAACTATGCGGCGCGGAATGCGAACGACAG
Organism: Nicrophorus investigator; assembly: GCA_963457615.1. Taxonomy (NCBI): domain Eukaryota; kingdom Metazoa; phylum Arthropoda; class Insecta; order Coleoptera; family Silphidae; genus Nicrophorus; species Nicrophorus investigator. The sequence continues at coordinate 27,768,071 of OY735141.1, forward strand.
AGACGGGGCGAGCCGCGCGCCTCCGGACGAGATGTTCTCTTGAAAATTCAAGAGGATGTATCCGAACGGAACAGAACGGAACGGAACGCGCACCTCGACGTCCTCCTCCTCTTTAGTTTCTCTACAGTCGCTACGAACCAAATTAATAATACAGAAAACGAAAATATTCTATTCATTCGTATATTATACGCGAAAACGTTCCCATTTACCCCCAATACATAACGCTATTTCGAAGGAAGTAAAAAAAGCATAAAGGAACAAACAAAGCTGTTGCTTTTTTTACTACCAATTTCAGATTTCAGCGATAATACCCATTTAAATAATAAACAATAACATATCTTTCATTATAGGTATCAGATGTACCAACTGTAATCATTGCAATTGTAAAAATTGTAAACAAATAATGTAATTAAACTTTACAGAAGTCTATACATGAACTATGATCAAAGTGTAAAAGTCTATACTTCCTTAAGCTATATCATAATAATTTATAATTACCAGACAAAAATAGTTATTTTATTTACTATTTCTAAAATATAAAGTTTGATGACATTGACAGCTGTCATTTGCATTTGGTACACCTGATGGATATTGATGTTATTTCAGTTTGAAGATACAATTAATATTTTCAATGCTGAAAACATTAATTGTGTCTTTCAGTTTATTCTGTGTGCAAATTATGCAATTAATGAAATATGTAGTAGCAATAAAAATGACAAATAACTTCTGGAAACGTAAAATTCGGTGGTTTGAAACAATGTACTCCGCGGGATTTATGAAATTTAATTAAATTTCCCCCCTGCGTGCGCCTTATGTCCTCCTATTCCATCCGTTTCCAACGCGCAATTGCATTCATCTTTCGTTCTAGCTGAGACCGTTCGATTAATTGTATGGTAATCATCGATAAATGGTTCAACCGACTTCGATGATAATTAATGCTTTTCCATACGGTCTTCCATACCTGGAAACTTCTGCAACGAGATGCTTCTTTTCAGAACGACTAATTTAATTCCCCATAGACGGGACTGAAGCGAAATAAATATCAAAAGCGATGCAACTGCACTACTTTTTCTTTATTTCATTCGTTCTTCAATCGAGAAGCCTTAGATCTCAAAGATCCTGATTGCCTTTCGTTCCTCTCTTCTCTTCTCCTTTTTTTATTGTCTACAACTGCCCTGTTTGAGCTTACTCGGAACAGCACAACATATATAATTATTAGTTTTCTTCTATTGCTTCATGTTATATTTCCACTTAAAATAAACGACATTTCCACTCGCTCCTATAAAACAGATCACAAAAAGAAAACATAGAACTTAAACACTTGTTAAATGCAAATACCTCTCACAGGTGTATCAAATTAATATACCCAAAACCATCATTATAAACATTCACTGCTGTCAAATTACTTGACAGTTGACAGTCTGTCAATTACAATAACGTCAAAGCATCAACAAAAACAAATATTCATAACCTAAACTTTCTTTATCGCAGACATATATGTAGGGTTATGACGTTTAACAGTCTGGTCTCGCCTCACTAAAAACTACTGTGAAACTAAGATAGGGCGGATATATTCGCCGCTCTTTCCTTAAATATTTTACCATCTGTTTGGGTTCTGTGTATGCTTTACGCAATAAAGAACGTCTTGTGCTATTCGAAAATTGTATTCTCCAAATTTGGGTTCATATTTTTTTTTTCAATTTGATTTACGAATGTGCATCTGTTTTCCGTTGCACAATGCGCGCGGCATTCAAAACAAACATTGTTGACATTTCAGTGAGAACATTCGACAATGGAGAAAGTTCTGGACTCTGCGGACAGTTTTATTGGTGCAGTAGCCCAATTCCATTTTTACCTCGAAGAGAAATTTTTATAACTCAACAGTTGTTAAATTATTTATGGTTTCCAGGAGATTCAATTAAAGTTACCTTAAAAAGTCAGGAAAAGTTAATATTTGCTTCAAATCTTAATTTGCTAAATTTTTAATATTTATATATGAAATAGAAATTTATAAAGTGACGCTGCTTAAAGTAATTATTCATGTGATAATAACGATATGAATTTTATTAAAAATGTATCGATATTTCGAATTAGCATTGCAAATTTGATTTTATGATAATCCGAATTAATAACAATAAAATGCGATTCTGAATTGGCAATACTGTTCAATAATGTATTGGATCTTCGTAATTTCCATGAAATAATTTTTAAATCACATCTTGCATAACGTTTCAATGCGTAAGCTGTAAATATTAATATTTAATCGCACGCAAAATAATTGCAATATAAATAATTTCAAAATTTTAATTACTATTTGTGAATAATTGAGATTTATTTGATAAATTAATGAAATTAGAAAGTTCCCTTTTTTCCGCACGCATCGAGTGAAAAGTCGTCATTGGATGGAGAAAATAGTGAAGACCGCACCTTTGTTTACTCATTCCACTATCTACATATCAGTGGATATTGCATTTAGGTTATTGTTAGTTTAGACAGAGAAACGATTAACAAAGTTGTTTAAATTCGATTTTTCTTAAAGTAATCTATAAATTATGATTAATAACGGAAGAGTAGTGATTGGTTGTTTTCCTGAGCTACGCACGCTCGAAGTTACGTAACGCCGTCGAAACAAATGGCAACTTGAAACAGGTGAGGTAAGAAAATGATATTGCGCGCTTATAACGAGGGGGACAAAGCGAGCAACTTGACAATTATTTTAATTGGCAGAAGCAAACGAACATTACGTACGCACATGCATTTTTAACGTCGAGTTTCGCATTCTCGGAAGAGCATGATGACAAGAAAAATAAATATAAAAGTAAATAGAAATATTTACGAAAAAATGCTTATGCTTAATGCCAAACGTATAAATCAGGCGAAGATATTTTGAAAGTGCGAAGCTTCTCCAGAAGGTTAACATAGACGTTCTAAATACTTGGATGAAGATCGATACTCGACTTGAATGCAGTTAATCAATTTAATACAATCTTAAAAACTAAATATTTCTCATTTTTAGGTTAAAAATGTACGTTTGAACGAATTTTGGAGTACGTGCGTACGAATTTACATTTCATCACTCATCTCGTACGTAAACTGAACATTGACGTTTAATGAATTTGATTTTTTTTAATTGCTCGGTGCGACCATTGATTATATAAGAAACTAAACTAATTCATGTGATTTAGAGGTAAAATAGTTATTTGCGGTTCAGACCGATAATAAGAGGAGATGGAACGCGCAAATGAAAAACTCTAAAAATGCACTTTCAAACTAAAAACGTATGCAAATGAAGAAAGAAAAACCGTGCACGTTTATCTTCTTACGTCACACGGACTTTTTTTTCCCGAATAATTGCGTTAATCTTGCATAACTTATCATATAATTTAGATGAAAACGATCTACTTACGTTCCCATGAAATTTCGAAAACAATGATTATTTAGCTTCTCAGCGTTAAAGTTAATTCAAATTATACTAATCATTTATTTATTTTTGTAGACAATTTATTGTTAAATTATAAACATTAATAATCATTAAATTCCACAAATTGGTGCATTATTATACAGATAATGTGGTATTATATAATGGTTGCACTAACGCCATCTTTTATGCATTACTTTTAGTCTGATTGCCCCGAAAATGAAATCTGCAGCGCCACGAAGGAAGCAACCATACAAACAGTTATTAGTTACATAAGGTGCATACAATTTTATTTATTTATTAGAAAAAATAACTAAAATTGTTTTAAAAATCTAATATTAAAATATAAAATATTATTATTTATTTATTATTTTAGTAATAAATTTTTGATGTTATAAAAGTTGCATTTATAAATTTATAATGAAAGCATACATTTTATTGTAATAATTATGAATATATTCAAGAATATAATATAATAATAATAAGTATATAAAAAAGAATAATATTTTTTGTAGAATATACAACCAATTTTACAGTAAATCCCATTTCAACTTTGTTTTTTTCCTTTAAAGTTTATCATATAAAATCATACGTATTTATTCTTGTTCCTTACAACAACCTTACATCATTTAACCTGCGCTTAAAACTATGTATTTAAATAAAAAAAAATACGTAATGCAATTGGAAAATGACTGTAGCGACATCTACGTTTGAATGAAATTAATTAAGTACTATTATAACATATATTTATAGTAAGACCTCAGTTAGGGTTTAAAATACGTTAAACGAAGTTGTGTTTATTTCATTAATAAATATAGTTAAATAATTTTGTTAATTGTTTTAAATGTTACATCAGAATTTTTGCAAAATTCTTGTTCCTAGAAAAGGAACAATTGCAATTGTTTGGAAACCACTAATTTAAACCAATAGAAACTAGGAATACAAATAAAATTTGTGATAATAGTGTTGCCTATAGCAAAACATTAAATCTGCCTTAAAATATTAGTTATTATTGTAGTGCGTTATTATGTAATTTTTACATATTTTTTAAGTACTCTTTTTATTATTTAAAGTATATATTTATTAAAATTATGATAAAAAAATGATTGACAAATGTATTATTACATATATGTAAATGTGGTTGTCTATAATATAATCCACTAAGATATTACATAAATGTGTTTTCACTATTTTTTTTATATATTTATATTGGCTCGTCTGAATTAAGAAAATAATTAACAAAATAATATAAATAATATTTTTATTTTCATGATTTTAGTATAGAAACATAAGAGAAATAAGTAAATGAATCAGTCGATTAAGTGGACTATAATGGTTAGTTTTGATAGAAAATCTGTATCAAATACTGACATTACAAGTAGGATTTTAATGATTTCAGTAATTGCAATAAAAGAGTAAATGAAGTAGTGAATCTGTCGATTAAGTAAACTATAATGTCTATGCATTATAATATAATTGAGGAAGCATTAATAATATCCCATGCTTTTAAGGCAATATCAATTAGAATTCCTGCGATTACTACCTGCTCCTTTTTAATACCAATCCGTTCGCTGGAAAATGGTTATTCTCTCGAACAGATTAACTCCCAACGTTTCGCACATGTCCAAGAATAATGGAAACTATCCTCTCTCCCTCGACCGCTCTGGAAGGTGGAAGTTACGCAATCTTCGTTCTCTTACATCATATTGCTTCGATAGTGAAGCCGCAAAAATCGGTCCTAGCTGTACCCGGCAATTATTACACGATGCATGTGCATGCACGTAATTGCAGGGAATATTTTAATATCTAAACTAATGGTTCATGCGAAGTTTCGCCATAAACACTGGATTGCCTCTTTTTCTTGCTTATCGAAGCACCAGAAGATGGCTTTCTAATGCGTGTATTTTTATTAAAATATGAGAAGCACAAAAGGACGATGCTTATTAGAATAATTACTGGGTAAATAGGTCGTAATTAGAATGAATTATCGTCGGCAACAAATCAATGGGTCTTTAAAGCATCCGAAGAGGAAACGCAAACACGACGTTGAGGATGAGGTGTGCGGACGGAGGTAACTTTCCAAACGGAAACCGGACGGTTCGATCCTCCGGTTAGCTATCCGGCGGTTTGTTAAGTCACGGAGCAAGTTTTTAATTAATTAGCGGATTAAATAACGCGGAATTCCGGCATGGCGAAAATAATAATGCAATTTTTTTTTGTCACTTATAATGAGATTTAGTTTGCTGATTTCACGTGATAATAACTTTCCAAATGATTTTCTACAATCAACTCTCACCCAACAATTACTGCATTTCTCATTAATTACATTTTCAATTAGATTTACAGATTTATTTTCTTCATTTCACAATGTAATTTATTAATATAATTAATCTTACATAAATGTAATATTTCTATTTATATTTTTGATGACTATAAATTTCAGTACTTGAAATTATGTAATATTATAATTATTTATAGTTCACCATATTAGATTTACTTTTTTTTTTCATATTCAATTTTTGTCATATTTTAGTTATAATTTAATCGAACTTTTTACGCAAAGTAAAAATTATGATTATTCATTTTAACATAAAATTTATAAGATTGTTGAACTAATTTTCATCACTAAAATATCAGCAAATTTTCATCAGTAAAATATTCAAAATTCATAAACTAAATCAAATAATTGATTGGATAAAAATAAATCTATATTTAGTCAAAGAAAGGACTTTATTGTAGTTTGTATAAAATGTATACACAGTTATTAAATCATTTAATCGAATGACGTTGCATATTCGATATGCAGATGCAAAAGATTGCTTAAAAGCGCATTTTTATTCTATTCTATCGGATCATTCAATTCAATTAAAATTAATTAGTTTCAACACTTTTCCCATTTCTTATATTAATAATAGTAAGTACAGCATTAATTGCATTCATCATACACAAAAATATGAAATTTAAAAAAAAAATATTTTCATATTTTTTTCAATTTTTTACATGTTACAATCTGTAAATCTTTCAGTTCTAAATATTTCTTATTGAAGACAATTTTGTAAATTTAAATTTATTAATTAAAAGCGAGATTAAATATTATTTCAAAAAATATTGTAATTTTTGCTTGAAAATGTGTAATTATCATCAAGATATTATTTTAGTTATTTCAAATATTTTGTAAACTTAATATGAATCATTTGTTAAATTTTTCTTCGTTATGCAGAAGACAAATATAATTACAGATAATAAAGGTGAACAAATATTTTTTCGTTTGCAGATGACTTTTTCCTGTGATAAAACCTTTTCTCGGTAGTGGAAATTTCATGATATTAGAGGTGATCCCTCCTCTTTTTGGATTTGTCGTCTAGCACAAAGGCTGAACCCGAAGCGGTTTTTGTTCTTGCTCGCCGACAAAGGATGCACCTGGACCTAAATAGCTTTATGTAATAACACCTCTTCGACCTTAGGAGGAGCATCCCAGTGGCGTACAGCGCATCATGCTTATAAAACATATTTAGAAGACGAAATAATGCAATATTTTTCAAGATAATGAAAAATAACACAATATTTTTAAGATTATGAAAACTACAAGTACTAATATTCATAGTTTAACTACATCTTCTGTTAACGTAAGTATCTAGTAATACTGGGAACGATAGATTGCTTATTTAGTAATGCAGCAACGTTAGAAGACTTCAATGACCAATTATGTAATTCGTCGTTTTTGTTCGTTGTTACTGTTGTTCTTTTACGCAGGATAACTTAACCTACATCAAATAACAGTACGATTTTTTTTGCAGCTCTTTCTGGCTCGTTTTCTATTTTAAGGTACTTTCAAGCTTCGTCACGCCAATGACCCACATCGAAACTGAAAAAAAATAATGTATGTGGTCCGCCAGGCTCAAGGACCACAGAAGTTGATGATGAGTTCCTCTTTGTGTTCTTCGCACAAAACGTATTCCCCTTCCATCCTCTCTCGATACTCATATCCTCTTGATTCGACCCTCGGACAACTGCTGTAATAGCCTCTTCTTTTACATAATATTTATTACCTCAACGAATGGTCTACATCCCTCCATTCAGCCCTTTCAACACGTGCAACATACATCTACCGCATATTGTAATTTGAATATTCAAAAAAAATAACAAGATATTCAATGGTGCAGATCAAAAGTTAGGGATTTATATTTACATAATAAATTTTAATATTCATATTTTAAGTAGTATTTCTGCAATTTCAATTCAATAAACTATATATTTACAAAAAAATTAAAGATGTTATTTTTCGAATAATTATTTAGGTTTAATATTTTGATAAGATTTTCATAAAAATTAAGGATGTTATTTTTGGAATAGTTAAAATTTTATTACTTCAATTTTAAAAGGAAATTAGTTAAAATCCGTAGATCTCATAATAAACTTTACTCTTTTTTTGTTTAAGAATCAAATTATGGGTCTCAATTGTTAAAGGAAAAGTATTTTACCAATAATTAAAATTTCAATAGTGTTTAAAAAACCGTTTTGTTTTTAATATCGAATTCAAAATTTTTAACTAATAAAAAACGGTTTTTAAAATTAATAGTTTTAAAATAAGTTGTTAATATATTTTTTTTAAAATTCGAAAAACCGGTTTTGTAAAAAAGTTGAGATTTGAAAACCGGTATTTTAAACAATAATTTTTTGAATAAACCTTAAATTTCATTATTGGAATTGTGCAAGTAAATTAGCCATAAATTATTTATGTCACCTAATTTTTTTTATTTCCTGATTATAAAAATGTAAATTCGTAGTTTTTTTTTAAATATTTTTTTTGGATTTTTAGTAAATTGCAAAAAAAAATGTTAAGGTGTTGTTTAAAAAAAAACTTTTGTATCCATAGCAACAGTAAAAGTGTATAAATATGTAGTTAAGTAGCAACTTTAAGAAAAGCAAAGGTATCCGCATCAAATGTAATGTTTCCATGGCAACTGCAAAGACATCCATAATAACCATAAGACTTTAGCCATATTCTCGCAAAGAACCATTTAGAAATCCGCCTCAACATCAATATTGGTCTCGTTAATTGGAAATAACGAAGCAATAAAAATAAACGATTGACAAGGAAGAAAGTGGAAAATAAAAAAGACGGCAAGTGCGAATTCCGTGGCACATTCACTTCTACCAACAATTTCCGAACGGTTTCATACCGAACGCAACTTTATTGCAACAATAATTGTCGATGCTTATTGCAGCTGAAATAAATTTTGTTCAATGATGAATGTGGGTCAACTGCAAATGTCCAATGGTTTTAACAAAAAATTCAATTTAAATTTAGTATTATTTAATTTAAAAATTTATGATAAAAAAATCAATTTCATTATTTGAAAAAACATATTTTTGATTGATTTAATTAAAACTTAAAACTATTTTACAAGAAATAATAAATAATTTATTAATTTTAGTAAGAAATTATTAATATTTTTTATTTGAAGATTATTATGTAATTTAAAAACATGTATTTGCGTGGGAATAAAATTATTAAAAATATTTTTTACAAGAAATAATGAATAATTCGTGTTGATCATTATTATATAATTTTTTACAAATAGTTTATTGTGGATGTAAATAAAATAATTGAAAATAATAATTAAGAAATAAAACCATATATTTGTGTGGGAATAAAATTTGTATTGTAATTTTAGCACTAAATTATTGTAACACACATTAATACTTAAGTTACTATATAAATTGGATTTGCATATTACGACGAACTTAATTACGAGTTTTACCATCCACAATTTTTACAAACCAGAAGATTTATGAGCGTTTACGTTATAGCTCATTAGCTCTGAATTTCATCTCATTTCGCCCCGTTTGCAGTCGATATATTATGGACAGAAAGAAGTGAAAACGAAGCGATAATAACGTAAAAAAATAACAGCGAGATCGTGTTCAGGTGTCTCAACTTTTTTTTAATGCACTTTCTAGGAACAGCGGAGTAATAAATGGCCCGTGTATTTCAGTTTATTAAACAATAAATAACGCGAATTACATTCGTGCAACGGGCAATAATATATTATACGAGTAGGATCATAAAAGTTATTGCTCGCATTTAAATATCAATAATGTCGTATTAAATGTTCTCTGTCTTTCGCTGAAATCGGGTTCTGCAAAACACGGCAGACGTAACAGTAGAAGCATTGATAAAGCTTTTGATTTATTACGGAAATATTTACTGTTTTAACCTGAAAACTCTACAATATATTCAATATTTTGTTACATTTTTTTTTAATTTCTCGATAAATATAAGTTTTTTTTGTTGTTGTTATTTTTCAAAATAACCAATTTGTCCACCGGTTGTTGTTGAGTTAATACTCTATTATTAATCTTTCTGTTATGACAAATTTTTTGATTGATTCATAGTAAAAAAAATGTATTTTTTTAAAGAGAATTTGGTTTCAAAATTTTCTTATAAATATTTTCATATACAATATTGCTATTGATTGACACTATAAATACTGATTTTAACATAAAAAGTACCAAAATTGTTAGTAGAACAAATCCTACCGTTATGGGTCAAAATGATATAATAAGTTACATTTACGTTTTCTTTCATGATTTATCATTTAGTTTATCCTATTGGATTTGTTACTTCCTAAAGACTTTATGAACATATGATTTTCCGAGTTTTCTGTTAATTCTTCCGAAAATCACAAATCGGTAGCAGTTTTGATGTGTTCTTCTGCTACATCAGCGCTCTTTAACATTTTTACACTTGCGTATCGGAAAAAATATTTCAAAAATATTTTGTTGGTAAAAAATAAATAATTTTTCAAGTTACAAAATTAAATTTTTCGAAAATTCAAAGACAGCTTAATTTCCTTTCATACTTTTAATCTTTATTATCTTTGTCTGAGGATTCATATTTGTCGGTTATATAAAAATCTGTTTTAAAAGTTTAAGAATTAGGGAATAAAATGTATCCAAAATCATTATAAACTTGTACTTTCCTGAGTTTTAAACTTTTTTTTAATTCATCCAAAATTGATAAATCAGTAGCAGTTTTGACATCAGCGTTCTTTAACATTTCATTTTTTTGGTGTATCAGAAAAAATATAAAAAAATATTTCAGGAATCGGTAGAAATATTTTGAAAAGTAATAAAATTCATGTTACAAAATTAAATTTTTCAAAAATTCAGATTAATAACAATCTCCTTTTATATTTTTATTCTTCATTATCCGTGCCTGAGGACTCATATTTGTCAATTATATAAAAATCTGTTTTAAAAATTAGGAAAATTTTTAAACAATAAATATTTTTTTTTATCTGACTTTATTAAGGATTAAATATTTTTCTGAGAAAACTAAATATTTTAAGAATAATCAGTTTTAAGGAATTTTAAAGATAATTATAAAGCTTAAAAATTTAGAACCTTCGAAAAGATTTAAACGATTATTATTATTAATATTAATAAAGGCGCGACAATGGTCTGTCTGTCTATTGCATATTTATAGTGCAGAGCGCGTTGTTCGTATTTCGCGCGAATTGTCCTTGGATTCGGTGTAGTTTCACGTGGAGTACATGTGTTATAGTTTCTTCCGAGTGTGTGTTTACTCATGCGGCTCGTACATAACATAATCTGCGTCAACAAAGGCCCACCTTCCTACCAAGTAGTTTCATACAATATAATATATGGCCATTTAAGCTACAACAAAGGCAATTTGCGTTTAACCCTTCTGGTTCCATTGTGTACAATTGCTGGGACCCCCCGTAAGTCAAAGAATAGGGGCAACGTCCCCATTTCATTCATCACAAACAAATCTACATTCATTCAACACAAACGAAAGAATTCAACAAAAACATGACGATTCAAGTGAACGAAACGGAAATCTGATATTTTATATTAAAGGATGAGATTTTCGCTTCAATTATTCCGTTTCGGGTCAAAAAAAAAAACAACAACCAAACCGAATTACACTCATTCCCATTCCCATCTAATTAGTGTATTCAATCTCACTCAAATGTACCGTTCTATTTTCTGTATTCTTTTTGGCAAACAATTACGTAATTTATACGTAACAAGCTTTACAAATGGTAATTGTACGTTTATGTTTATCATTTTAACAGTGATTATTTAAAAACTGCGTTATTTTTGCTAAAAATATTTGAAGAAATTTCACAAATATGTAAGAAATACTGTTGAGTTGGTAAATATTGATCCGAAGTACGGTTAATCTTGATTTAAGGTTAGTTCTATAAAAGGGGGACATTTCTTGCGGATTTCAAGATACATATTTGATACGAGTTTTTGTAAAGAAAAAAAGCGTCTGGCGTATGGAAGTAACATTGCGATTGCGGCGTATATGGTTTTACAAATGTAAAGAAAATAAATAAATTATATAAACTGTATAAATATTTATGGTATTTTCATCGATTAATTCGATATTTGAAATGTAACACACAACATTGGATTCAAATAACTAACATAATTTGTCTTCTTATTTTTGTCTTATAATTTTCTTCGTTTTGCTTTGTGTGAGACAATGAGGAATGGTCGAGCGCACCCTTTTTTCTTTGTTTCGCGATTACGTGTGACCGTTATTATTATTAAGTATGGAATTCAATTCGAAGACGGTATTATCTATGTATTACGATATGCAGATGAGGCGACTCCTTCGAGAGGCGACAGATGATGAGGACTTGGATGAGAGGCGATGAAAGTTCTTCTCTTTTCTTTCTTTCTTCATCTTTTCAATCCTCGAGAACGTGCTCACATGCTCAATCATATAAATATCATCGGGGACATAAATTCACGTTTGCGCAACGTTTGTTTGTGCACTTCTTGATGGTATTCGATTGGCGTTGCACAGTTAACTATCATCGTAATCATCCTCAAGAGATTTTCCTTACTTACATTTTCGTGTTAACTACGAGGATGATCCAAGCCTTTATCCTAAGATTACAATAATATTTACATCGTTTAGCATTCAATTTCATTCAACAATCAAAAATCATTTTCACTATTTAGTTATCAAAACATATTTATTTATTTAAAAAATGAATAAATTATTTAAAATTTTGTTGACTTTCATAAAATAACTAATTTTCAATTTTTACAGCAAATTTCTTCAGATTTTGAACTATTATGTAATTATTTAAATACGTTTAAACTTTAACAAATTATTTAAAATCTACACATTTTTTCAATTAGTTTAGAAAATTTCTAATATAAATTTGAATTATTACTGCAAATTTTTAATATTATTTGTTTTTACATCATTTTTAGATTTAAATATCATTCATGAAAATTCTATATTAAAATATTTTCAAAATATACAAAAAAAATCATTTTTTTAAAAAACATTCTTCACTTTTATGAGATATTTGTATGTTAGTAAATTTTATGAAAATAGAAATTTTACAGAAAGAGAAAAGTAATGAAAAAACTTAAATAAATTCTAATAGTTAAAATAAATCTGAGATAAACATAATATTATGTATGAAAATTGAGAAATACGTAAAAATGTTATAACAAATCTGTAAGAATTACACAAATAAATTATGTGAAAATTATATTACAAATAAAAAATTCCAAACATTTTTTCACATGAAAAGTACATTTTATAGTTGTTCTTTATATCGCTATTTTCCCTAGATATTCAGGCTCATGACATTAATATTCTGTAGAGATAAAGTCATTTTATGGGTAATAAAATGCAGACAACGCTTTGTCACTAAATATTTTCTCAAGTTAAATTTCACATCAGACGACATTTCAATGCGTTTATTAAACTTTGTAAGCGTAATCTTTTGTAAATTATAAATCACGTGCAATCATGTAAACGAACTATTAACGTAGCAAACTTAATGGAAGTATATTTAACATGCTGTTATCTTTCACATTCGTACACGTACAAATCGAATGGATTATTATATAATTTACAGGATTATAAGTAAAACGCTGCATCGTAAATAACTTTATACTTGATAATTGCAAAATAGGAAAAAGGAAGAGAAAAACAAGAAGTTATAGGAGATAAACACGCTGCGATATCAGACGACACGTAATGCGACAACTTTCTTTAGGAGCTGCCTTTTTTTTAACCTGTCGTTCGAAATATACGATTCGCTATTTCAATTAACAAATGAGATAAAATTAACTTTTATCAATAATGAAAATTATTGTTTTTTTTTTATAATTTTATTATAGTCATAAAATAAAAAAAAAGTTTGTTTTAATTATTATTAGTAATATAAATATTTAAATGATAAGTTTTATGAATAAAAATCAAAAAAAACGGAGATCGGGTTCGTCGCTTGATCTACCGTTGATATCACCGATCAAATCAGTGCAATTACATAGAATTCAGGCGATCAATCAAGAAATGCAACTGATTTAAATTGCTAATGAGAGCACTTACAATTTGCAACGCATGCACATTCAGTCGATAATTAGCTCCAATTGCGGCGGCGTTTACTATCGAAACTTCTTATATTTTTCTCTCCGCTTCATCAATTAAAAACGGCGCAGGTGGCAAACTTTGCACGATTATATGAATATCACGTATTCACGTATTCCAAGAATTCGCACATCGAAAACAACAATCACACTCGCGTTTGCACCTGTGTTTGACGCATTATTCATTAATTTAAAAAAAAAATAATATGCATTATTTATTGCTTCATGGAATCTGGTTCATTTTTACGAGTCCGGGAAACTTCTAATTCTTTCGGCTTTCGGGGATTTGTCTTGAAATCGGATACGAGCATAAATAAATCCTCTTACTTAACGTCTTCACACCTCTAATTAATAATTAAGTTGCGTGAAATTTACGATCAAGAAAATTTAAAGTCTTAACGATCGTTCTGAGCGGTCACATTTCTTTTTTGTTGATTTAGTTGATCCTCACCGGAAATAACCAAAGACGTAATAAACATAACGAATTTATTCCGCTTGTCAACATTATTTTATTTTATATATGTTTATTAAAAACTTAAAAAAAAATTGTCAAACAATTATTGCAATGAAAAGTCATCTTTTATAATTTTTAGTCTACAAATTATAATTTTAAATTTAAAGATTTTCGAAATCAATGCAATTATAAATTATTTTAATAAACAAATTTTAAAATATTTGATGAATACAGAAGATTACGTAAGATACATTTATCATCGAATCATTTATTATTTAAAATATCAATTTCAATATTCTTCATAATAGTTTTGGATATGATATGAATATGGTATCATATTTAGTTATTGGGAAACGCATGTAAATATTCAAACAGTTTTAATATTTCATAATTTCAAATTTGATATTCACATAATTTAAATGTGTATTTATTATGATATTATTTTACGTAGTTACAAACTTAATTTGAATATTAAATACAAATTGTATCTTTTACAGTTCTTATATAATATTTTAAAATATAAAGAATATATATTATCTACAGATATTACGTTTTACGCACTGAAAATCTCAACAATTTTGTAATATTTATTTTAAAATTTTGATTTGATTTTCTTTTAAAATTTAGATTGTTCTCTTCGAGTGAAAATATTGTGAAAAGAAAATTACGCAAAATATTTGTATTAGAATGCAATTACATAATTCCTAATTAACTAATACTGTTCAATATGAATATTCATCATGTAGTATGATTATCGAGAAAGGGAATTACAATGCAAAGACTTTGATTAATAGCTTTAAATCTGTAAGTAATTGCATAGTAAAAGTGATTTTCGATTGCAAACTGATTTGTGAACGCGCGCTGATGGCAATGACAAGACACGTCTCGGAAAGGGATTAAAAAGGTGAAAAAAGAATAATTTCCATAAATCATCTTGTTCCAACAACATTATCATCTATTCATTAAGTCCTCTCGAAACCTTATCCTTTACTGCTGAACAACAAAAGGTTATATCTTCAATTAAAACGGAAACCAGATTGACTCGAGATGTTATCGATGTCACAGAAAAGAGGAAAGGCGCACACACACACTGATCATCCACCATTGTCTCTTCTCCGACGCTTTTAATCCGATTATTCAATTTTCATGGAGCTGAACGCAATGAAGGTTCGTACTTTAAACTTGATTTGAATAATCCGCGTTACATGTGGTCAATTTATAAGATTAATATTATACAAAACGTAAACAAGATATTATTGCATTTTTTGTTTTCAAATATACATTTGTTTTGTTTGCTGTCCGTTTTCAATGTGAATTCCATATTTGGAGGACGCATCATTAATACGACAAGGCAAGAGTCTTGTACGCATTTGAAAAATAATGAATGAATGAATAGATCCTACGTAGTGGAATCTCCGGTTTCAACACAAATCATTCATTAGACTTTTTTTTCATTAATTGCCATCTCTCTACCATCTATTTGTTCTTTGATTGAATTATGAAAAAATATTATAATTTTTACATTTTACCGTAATTTTAATAAATAAAAATTAATTAAAATAATTTTATGAAACTAAAAATAAGTTCAACTTTCATAATATAATACTCAAATTCCAAAAAGTCTTAGTTTTACTATAAAAATTCAACCTTGTAAAAATGATGTAAAATAATCAAAAAATATTTTTTGCCTCTGAAAACGAAGTTTTCGATAATTGAATTATAAGTGTATGTCAATTATTTAATAACGTTTCTTTGATGATACGAGAAAAATGTTGATATTTCAAAATATAGTAAGGAAATATGAATATTACAACACAAATCATTAATTAAACTTTCGCCTAATTAATGGTCTCTCTACCAAACCGTTCTCTTCATCTGCTGTCGTTGTTTCTTTGCCACATGAATATAAATACAATTATACAAAAACGTTTTATCAACCAACGCATCTGAGTCTATGAATATTAAATAATAGTGCAACCATTCTCATTCCTCCCATCCTCGTTCCCTTTTCGTTCCTTCAAAAAATCTTTCTAATTGCCCTCGCAGCGATACTGGAAATTAATTATTTCGGCTCCGCACCCGATTTAGATTCATCTCGATAGTTTCGGATTCGTTAACGGAAATATGGTTTATTCCAAACGCGATCTGAAGGATTGCATACCACGATGCTAATGGTCCTTACCTTTTTCGGATGCCCTCAAGTTATCAACCATAATCTCTTCGTCTGGATCCATTGAAAATACACCACGTTAGAAGGATTTCTCTTCAGAAATGTGACTTACTATGAAACGTCTTTTTTTATGAGAATTATGCTACTGTTTCGATTAAATTAAATTTAATATAAGAAATATTTTTTAATTTTGTTTAATTTCGTTTAATTTTGTTTAATTTTGTTTAATTTTGTTTAATTTTGTTTAATTTTGTTTAATTTTGTTTAATTTTGTTTAATTTTGTTTAATTTTGTTTTATTTTGTTTAATTTTGTTTAATTTTGTTTAATTTTGTTTAATTTTGTTTAATTTTGTTTAATTTTGTTTAATTTTGTTTAATTTTGTTTAATTTTGTTTAATTTTGTTTAATTTTGTTTAATTTTGTTTAATTTTGTTTAATTTTGTTTAATTTTGTTTATTTTTCTTTAATTTTGTTTAATTTTGTTTAATTTTGTTTAATTTTGTTTAATTTTGTTTAATTTTGTTTAATTTTGTTTAATTTTGTTTAATTTTGTTTAATTTTGTTTAATTTTGTTTAATTTTGTTTAATTTTGTTTAATTTTGTTTAATTTTGTTTAATTTTGTTTAATTTTGTTTAATTTTGTTTAATTTTGTTTAATTTTGTTTAATTTTGTTTAATTTTGTTTAATTTTGTTTAATTTTGTTTAATTTTGTTTAATTTTGTTTAATTTTGTTTAATTTTGTTTAATTTTGTTTAATTTTGTTTAATTTTGTTTAATTTTGTTTAATTTTGTTTATTTTTCTTTAATTTTGTTTAATTTTGTTTAATTTTGTTTAATTTTGTTTAATTTTGTTTAATTTTGTTTAATTTTGTTTAATTTTGTTTAATTTTGTTTAATTTTGTTTAATTTTGTTTAATTTTGTTTAATTTTGTTTAATTTTGTTTAATTTTGTTTAATTTTGTTTAATTTTGTTTAATTTTGTTTAATTTTGTTTAATTTTGTTTAATTTTGTTTAATTTTGTTTAATTTTGTTTAATTTTGTTTAATTTTGTTTAATTTTGTTTAATTTTGTTTTATTTTGTTTAATTTTGTTTAATTTTGTTTAATTTTGTTTAATTTTGTTTAATTTTGTTTAATTTTGTTTAATTTTGTTTAATTTTGTTTAATTTTGTTTAATTTTGTTTAATTTTGTTTAATTTTGTTTAATTTTGTTTAATTTTGTTTAATTTTGTTTAATTTTGTTTAATTTTGTTTAATTTTGTTTAATTTTGTTTAATTTTGTTTAATTTTGTTTAATTTTGTTTAATTTTGTTTAATTTTGTTTAATTCTGTTTAATTTTGTTTAATTCTATTTTAAACTTAATTTTTTTATTAAACATAAAATCAAATCGTTCAGAAAAGAAAAATTGAAATAAAAAGTACATATTATTTAATAAATATAATTTTTGCAGTTGTCGAACAATATTGTTGACTTTTCAGTCCGTGTTGCACGATTGCGATTGTTTTAATTCCTTTCACGTAGATTTACTCTTGTAGACACAACCACCGACTTAAACTTCCTGTGAAAACTTCAACCTCTGCTCTTTCTCCAGATAAGTACACGCATTTCAGTTCAACATTAAAACACGCAAAATCAATTGTATCCAAATCATACATACATTATATTTATAATATAGAAAATTTTTAGTGCGATTTGAAGAATGTCTCCAGCTCCGAAGCAGTACCCCGAGGTCATTGTCATTTCAGTTTGGTCAGCAAACACTTCATCCAGACCAGAAGCTTCTCCACTTCATACTAACAGTTTATTACAATTTCCCTATGAAGAATCCACTTAACACAATATCATCATTGTCCTGCATAACACGACAATGAAAGAAAAATGTAAGTTTTTACGAGTCTCATCCTGCAATATTTACAAATAAGAAACGAGTTTGTTTATCTAAAATTAATTATCAAAAAAAGGGAAACGAAATTATATAAAAACATTTTTATAATTAACTACAAATATTTGATAACATGAAAATCTTAGTATTTAATTTACAAGTATGTAAAATTTTGGTTTAAACTATTGAAATGTTTGCGGCATTCCGAAAAGGAACGGTAACGCTTCTGATGCGTGGAAACGATACGAGAGCTTATTAAAACGACGATATCTTGTCAGGATTCTTCAACTGACTTCCTTAATTTGATAGTACTTAAAATGCACTTTGCCTCCATTGAAGCGTTAAAACACATCCACGTTCCTCGCATTTCCAACACGCAAATTTCTGCACATTTCGAAAGCTCTTTTTTAACTTTTGAAGAGCCAACATTCCGAACTTCAAAAAATAAAGGATCATCACTAAATTCTTTACAGTGTCCATTATTTCCATTTCTTTTTATACAAAAAAATTATACTAAATAAAACTACAAATATAAATCTACTAATATATTATTAGTAAATTAATTAGAAATATAAAGTCAACTATAAATTTAGAAAGATAAAAATTTAAGATTTTATAAAAGTGCATTAGAAAAAGAATTGTTGTAACTTCATCACAAAATGATATACAAAACTTTATTGATGAGTAACATAATGCATTCTCCAAGAGCATGACTGTAATTAATTGAAATTGGAGGTAAACACAAGAAATCCATTAAAGTAAATTAAAGTTTCATTCTTTTTAATTTAACCGTTTTGTTTCCGTTTCACTCATGATAAAATTAATTTAAATTGGTTTATTTCTATTATCTTTATTTTTTTATAATTCTATTCAAGGTTCGTTTACATTAAAAAATTAAGTTTTTTTAGACCTCAGTTTATAAATTTTTATCAATCGTCAAATTTAATTATAATAAATTATTTTTTTTTTATTTTATAGTTTATTTTTTAAATCGTGTTAATATTATTATATTCACAGTTTATTTACAATAGAAAATTTTGCTATTTAAATGAAAATAGATTCATTTTCTTTCTTTTAATTTTTCCATTTTACTCATACTAAAATATTTTTAAATAATTTTCTATTAAAAATAAAATTTCGCACTTAAGATGAAAGTTGATGTAGAAGTAATTGCTTTTTTTATATAGAAATTACAGATTTATCTTAATTTGACCCTGCAGCTATTTTCTTTAAGTATTGTTTGCATCTGGGATGGGCAAATCAAACATTCCTTGGAGCTATTTGTTTAAAACAAAATACTTCATAAACATAACGAATCGTTAATTTAATTATAGATTTAAAAAGAAAATAATTTTTATCCACATTAAAAATTATTGAAATTTAACAGAAAAAATGTAATTAATTTAAAAAAAAATTATTCTAAAACGAATATTAATCCTTTGGAAACTAAATTAAAAGTAAAATAATTACATAAAATATGTTTTTATTTTGGAATTATTTTTATTCTTATCACCCATCCAAATATTATCAATATTGTTTAACTTTTATAAAAAATTCAAAAAATCAATTTTAATTATTCATTTCAATAAATTTCAAATAATAATTCAATTACGTTTCAATATAAAATTGAAATTGCATCGTGTGTTTCTACTGCATATGGATGGAAAACATCTGTGTGTGTATATAGATTCTTGATCACAGGAAATGAAACATTTTCTTGTTGTAAAATGGTGAATTTAATTGAATCACGGTGATACGAATATGTGGAAGAATGTTGAGTTCACATATAAATTGTGATCTTCTTTGTTCGGAAACGTACACGAGAGATGGAGAAGGTAATTAATTAGGGAGAAGCCTAATTTGGTAAATTGGGACGCAATTTGTTTGGATGATTTTCAATGATTCGATTCATGATGAATGGGTTTCGTTTGAATGATGAATCGCTCACGATTAATTCGAGCTGTTGGGTGGCATTTACTAAACTCTCACTATTTGAAATACTAATATTAGGTTAATTAGAATATAATTTATAAAAGTGTTTATAAAATATTGCCAAATTATTCAATTAAAAAATATTAAAATTCCCAAAATATATACAATAATAATTTGTAAATTATTTTCAATTTCTTTTAATTTATACTATAAAAATTAAAATATTTAACAAAAATTTTACTTACTAATATTAGGTTAAATAGCATTAAGTTGGTAAAAGTATTTCTAAGTTATTGCCAAATTAGTCAATTAAAAAATATTAAAATTCCCAAAATATATAAAATAATAATAATTTGTAAATTATTTTCAATTTCTTTTAATTTATACTAAAAAACTAAAAAACTATTTAACAAAAAAAAATAAGTACTTTTGAATAAGTGAATTTAAAAGAAAGTAAAATATATTTTGGAAATTGTGTCTTGCATTTCTAAACTGAAATTAATATTAATAAAATCTAATCTATGTTCTGTTTAATAACAAAAATTGTAATACAAGATGAAAATGTAAATTATATTCCAAATTATAAAAATATAAAAAATTGTATTAATTGTAAATGATGATTTTTTTTGTATGAAATGTAAATAAATTTTAATATTATGTTGCACTGTGGTAATAATAATAAACAAAAACTTTTAGTGTTTTTTAAATAATTGAAAAATTAGCAGAAATATTTGTAAATAATATAAAATTGTAATTAAGTAATTGTAGAATATAAAATAGTTGTAAAGTGTAGTTGTTAAAAACTGTTATGTTATTGTTTCACTTTTCCTATTAAGAATGTAACTGAATACAGGTAGAAAGTATCACTAAAGAGAAGTTAAGTAAGAGAATTATTGCGGTAACTGTGACCTGTATGATATATGTAGATGACTTTTGTAGTATTTTTAGCATGAAACATTGACACCTGGTGGAACAATGGTGGCTTTGATCCGCCGACGTTTGATATCGAGGTTGGGACACGACAAATCCATTAATGCCTAATTGGATTAGGTCAAAGGAATTCGTTGTTCATTTCGGTTTTGTTTATTTCTCTTTATTGTTGTTGCGGTGGATGGGGTGGAAGAGGATTCTTCGGTAGACGGAGAATATCATGAGAACACAAAGAATGAAAAGTTTGGTTAATTACCGAGGAGGAAGGGTGGCATCGAGGTGAGCATCCTGTGGACCAGGTGAAAAGGTTGGGGTGAATTCGTTCACCATTGATGGTCGCGCACCCATATAGTAAGCAAATGCAAGGCAATTCGAGATCGGGCGTAACAATGGACCGAAGCGGTACGAGAACGCGGTAAAAAGCGACGCATGCAGACGGAATCTCTTCTCTTCTGGTCTCTATCCTCCTCCTCCAGCCGAACCGGAGTCAGTTCAGTTCTTTGCATGCCGTCCATTGGTTCACCGCGCGTCTCTGGACCGGCCGCCGTTCGTTCTTGCAGATGATACACACGTTCCTCGAGCAGAAGCAGCAGCAGCATCCGTGTTTGATGATCCGCGATCGCGGCGCGTTTGGACCGATGTCGACGTCTTCCTCTTTCCGATTCGGGTGTTGATCGTCTGATAGTCGTCGTATCTATTTCGAAAGCATAAACTACCCTCATCCACTACGTGCATCGCGAGTGTCGTTATCTCCTCAAGTTTCCCTTTCATCTCTCTACGCATTCCGTGCCAATAAATCCAACGTCTGGGATTAATTGAGATCCTCAAACCTTTCGCTCTTCAAGGATATGTAAATTATTTATATACGCACACAAAAAAATGTAAGTCCCAACACATCACATCTCACTTCAATAACTTCCACAAAATGCAATACATTTTACTTTGCAAATTGAAATATTAAAATTAATAAATATAAACAAATTATTAATTTAAATAATTTAAAAAATATATATTTCCAAAATTGAATAAAATTATTTAATTTATAATTTTTCACTTAATATATAAAAATTACAACAAATTGTTCCAAACAGATTCAAATAAAAAAATGCACTTAAAACTTTACATTGATAGAACTTTCAATTGCATATAACTTTCAATTATATAACATCATCACATTTTAAGCAGAATTATATTAATAAATTCATGAAAAAAAAAAAACTGTTTTTCAAATAATATTTCATATATATTTTAGGATTATGTTCAAAATTACTTGAAACTGATAGAAATAGAATAAATAAATTTACAAATGATTGTTAGGATTTTTTCAGAAATAAATATAAAAAACGTAACTATTGTTCAACAACTAAGAACAAATATCAATTTATCTTAAATTATTTGTGAATTATTAAAACAGTAAAAAATTACGTTTATTGAAGCCATAACATAACAATACTCTAAATTATTATATAACATAGTAAACTTTCAACTGACTATTTTTCAATTCAACAAAATAATGAAAATATCCATTTCTTTCCATTCAAAAGCAGATTTAAATTATACAGTTTTTCTAGTAAAAAGAGTTACTTTAACCATTTTTTCTTTAGTCAAACAAAAATTAAATTATCGATGTTTTCAATGTGAAAATAAGACTTTTTCATCTTTTGCAGTTGAAAAAGAGTTAAATTATTTTCTAGTCACAATAAAAGAAAATAATGAATCAACATAATAAACTTTAAACAAATGTAAATAATATTTGTCTAATGGACTATAATATAAACCTTAGTAAAGTTAAACATTGATTATAAAAATTTAAAATTTGAAAATCATGAAAAAATTAGTGTTATCTAATTTTGAATAAGTTTTAGTTTTTACTTAAAAATTGCATGAAATTACTATTTGTAATTATAATTATTTTATAGATTTTGTATCAATAATATCGAAGAAATTGTAGGAATATTCAGTGTTTTTTATTAATATTAGATTGAAAATAAATTAATTGATTAAATAAAATAATTTTAAAATCTCTTAAGTAGTAAACTTTTTATGTTACAAAAATGTTTATAATTTAAATAAATGAGATCGTAAAATGATTCATGCATAATTATTGCAACTAAAATGCACACGATATTAAATTCCATTTACCTGTGCAACTTAGAACTGTTTCAAGCGATTTTACGACTCAATAAATAATCTCCCGCAATTCCTATTAAGAAAAATCTATATTTCTGCAAAACCGAAGCTTTTACGTAATTGGCGATAGTTTGTAGATATAAATTAATTGAAAATGATGTGGAGACAATCATTGGATTAATTGACAATTTTCAGAATCATAAAGAGAATGCATTCACTTCCTCCAAGTTTTACTATTTTATTGTAAAACAATTCTCGCCTTTCCACAATGCAGAAGAAACCAAATGACCTTAATATAAATCCGAGGATGCGTGAAGTGAGTCGTTCCACCTGCAATTCTTCCTCTATTTTAACACAATTTTGTCCTTTTTTTTTTGGATTTATTCATTTCTCATCGACGAAAGCCAATTATAAGTCAGATCTCTCTTCGAGCGAAACGAAAGTGTAAAAGGGCATTCACGTGTCGATCCTGATTTGATAAGGATCGAGGAGATTAGCTGACTAGACTAGTTCTGGTTTTATATCAATGACTGCATCAAGAAAGAGTTAAGAAATTAACTGTATTCTCAAAATGAAAATAAATTATTCATCTTTGTAAGAATTAGTCCATATTTTATATTTACAAGAAAAGTCAACTTATCAACTATATTTTCTAGTCAAAATTATTATTATCTCAAGTCAAAAAAGCAATACATTTTCTTATTTTTTTTTAAATTTGAAATTTAAGATATATTTTGAATGTTTGAAATTTACGGTAATTTTTGAATGTTTGAAATTTACGGTAATTTTTCAATATTTGAAATTTAGGGTAATTTTTGTTAATTAATTAATTTGAAAATAACATTTTTATTATTATCCGAGGTAAAGCAGTCATGCAACAAGCCATTCTTAAACGAATAATAAAATTGCGTAATGAAAGGGAGAACGTGACTGGAGGGTAAAAAGACAGAATGTAAAACGTATGATTAATTAATAATTTCTTTCTTTTTGGCAAAATTCTCATGTTGCAATGCGAATGCTTCCACTAATTTATTCCGCGTTTAATTAATCATCCTCGCATTGCAGAATAGAAACGTACGTTTGGCTCCACAATGAAACGGAGCTATGAAAGGATGATTAATTAGAGTTGTATTCGTATACGACGTTTCTACAATTTTGTAATACAATACGAATATTTTGAATTGTTTCTTTCTTCATAATTTAATTAATATGCGTATCTTTTATAATATAATATAAGGAAAGTAAAATAAGAGATTTATAATTTATTATGAAATATTTTTAAATAAAATTTTGAAAACTTTTATAAAATCAATTAATATTTAAGATAATTTTTCTATAGGCCAAAAATAATTATTAAAAGTTTATTTTTTAAATGAAACATTGTAAAATTATGTTCTATTATGTTCATTTATTATGTTCTATTATGAGTCTATTATGAAATTGATGAATATTTAAAATTTGAAAAACTATTTTATTTATAATCATTTGAAGTTAACAAAACTTTGAAAAAAAGTTTTAATTATCACAAATAAAGAAATGTACATGCAAATAGTCAATTCTTGAATCGTTTACAATATGCAGATTAAAGCGTTTTACGATCAGTAACTGCGGAATAGAGTTTGCAAATGAAGATGTAGATGACTTGAAATAATGAAAAAACGAACGAACTATGCAAAAAAGTGCTGTAATTTTATTACGTCAGTTCAAATTGAGTTGTAGAGATTAAGTGTCGCAATTGAAGCAATTAAGAGATGTGACGTTAAAAGTGGATGTACACGTTCACTAAATATTGAGAACATTCGCACTCTTCCCTGATTCATTACGACTCAATTGACATTTATTATAGTCGTAATAGGCAACTATTGTACATAAACTTCAGCTGTTTTATATAATTTTATAAATGCATGGTGTTCCTCAAGGAAGTGCACTTTGACCTTTACGCACAAATATTTATTTAATTGATATTTATGCATCTGCAAATACTAATTATGATCAGTAAGCAAAAAATAATTTTAAATAAACAAATAATAAAAAATCAGTATTGATGACACATTAAATGGAAATAAAATTTTAAGAAAATAAATTATGAGAATTTATATTATATTTTTTGTTGCGGATCGCTCTTTGCATCGTAATGTTGATTTATCTTCGCCGCTTGTAAATTATAATTAATTGCACGTTTTATCGGTTTGCAACATGTGTAACGAGTTTGCGTTTCATAACGGTGAGCTCCAATAAATTAAAGTATTGTAAGTACAATTTAAACTTTCTCATTAGGTCGTTACCCATTTAAAGTTCTGGCTAAAACAATGAGTCGTTTCTTACAGACACCAGACTTTCTCTGCTAGCATTTTTTTTCATCGTTTAAAGTCAAATGTTATATTAACATTCGAATTAAATAATACAAAGAAATAATGAAATAGGTTGAAAATATTAACAATTTTAGAAAAATTATATAATAATTCATGAAAATAATTTATTTCTTAAAATGTTGTTAAAATAATTAAAGAATGTAAGAAACTTTTAGAAAAGTGAAAGTAATTGTAAATGTAGTTTTTGTGGAAAAACTTTGATATTCATTAAATTGTATAATTTCCGTGTAATCTTATACTTGATATAGAAAGGGTAAAGGTTTATTTTTCGAATAATTTATTGTAATTAGAAGATTGACAAAGAAATGAATGTGAGAGGTGCAAAATAATAGGATAAAGTGCATTGTTCGACCTTTATTGCGAAATGGAAGAAATAAAAAAAGTTGCGAACGTGATTGGAAGGTGTTTAGAAAAGGTTGGCTTTTGTCAAGTAATGTGATCAAATTGGCGTGAAGCGAAGAAAATAACAAAAGCTGTTTTGTTTCCCGTGCCGTAATTTACGATATCAAAGGGAACCGATATTTAAAATGAAGGCGAGAGAAGTAAATAGTTATGTGCTTTGATTCCAATCGAATCTAATGGTTGGACATAAATCCAGTTCGGACGAAGAAGCCGTGGGGCGCAATCGGTCTTCATTTAAATAAATTAAGATTAAGAAAACTCAGAAAAAAAATATACAAAAAAAAGAAGGAGAAGAAAAAGTGAGGATTTATTTTATATCTGCGTGCCGTAAGATTTAAATATCGCTACCGAGATACGAAGATATTTTAAAGTTCGGACGTATTTGATTTGATTTTAAGTGTTCTCCTCGGACGCATTGACACACATAACACAACCACGCACTGATATAAATCATCCTAATTAACAACATCATAAATACTTATTTTGTACTTTGATATAGAAAGAATTAGCATATTTTAAAAGTCCAGTTAATTTCAATCAGCTAATAAAAAAAATAGTTAATCGATATGTGAGAAATAGCTTTAAAACGTTGTAAAACTGATACAATTGTTATATAATAAAATATTATGTACGTTCGTATGAATGTCGGGTACGTTTGTGCGAATAATGATTAATAAAATAGTAAATCAACAATATATAATTCTAATTAATTGCACAATAAATATATACATTATACAGAGAATTATAATATTTGATAAAAATTTTGATCGGTGGATAATAAATTTTTTTTTAATAAAAATGATAAATATAAGAAATTTCAAAGAATTCCAATTAAATGCCAAAATTAGGTTTATAAAGTTTGTAATTGTATGAGCATTGTTATTTTTAAAGAATGCTAAAAATATGTACGTTCGTATGAATGTCGAGTACGTTCGTGCGAACAAATACTATGAAAATAGTAAATCAACCACGCAGTAATATATGTGATTCTAATTAATAGCACCATAAATAATTATTTTTATTTTGTATCTTGATAAACAGAGAATTAGAATATTTGAAAAGTCAAATTAACATTTTTTTTTTAAATAAAAATCAAGACATTTTCCTGTAGTGTTTTAAACTATCTAAAAATCTGCCAATGGGTTTAAGCTTTCTCATTTCTAGTTAGTTCTCATTAATTATTTTCAAAAGAACGTTAATCTACCGATTAATATGTAATAAATACATAAGATCTAAAAATTATGAATGTAATAATTTTGCTTAATTTTTGTAAATTGAAAGCTAGCAAAAAAAAAAGAAAACTAACTGTGCACATAATTCTTGTTTTATTTTTTCTCTCTTATTTTATCTGAAACTATTTGTTCCAAGTACCGGGAAATCATGGGAAACGCCGTGAAAGAATGGTCCAATTAAATTAACACGTGTTTTCCGCGCGCACAGAGAGAACAGGATTTTCGCGGAACGAGGAAAGTTCCTCTTCGGTTTTTCTCTTTCTCTCGGTGAACGATGAATTTCCTTGGAGCAATAAGCGCAACCAGATTTCAGAGTCTCCGTACGTTCGCGATTCCCCTTAGAGAACAATGTCTCCTTTTTTCTCTTCTTCATCTTCTCTTTTATTATTTGTTTCTTGCTCAGTCGGTATTATATGGGAATTAACTGAACTAAAGTTCAAACGGTTATTTGCATTGCTCTTCCTGCATGCCTCCATTCAAATCGTTACGTACAGTTAACGTAAATGAAGGATTTATTACGATTCGCATAATAATGATGATTAAATATCGCGAAAAATTCACCATGTCCGTTTAACATAATCCCAATCCATCCATACCAATAATTAACGTACTTTAAAATTATCCGCTGACAACGCTTTTCCTCATCAATCTAAAACCTGAAATCTAATCACATGCATAAACACGTCAAATGTTAATAGAACATAGGTATTTACATCGCAGTTTTATGCGTACTCTAAAACGGAAATACAGCAATCATTATTAATACTTAAAATTGAATCGATTAATGCATAATTTATATCATAACATCGTTTCATGTTGATAATTACAGTCAATACAGCAATTGCTTCATCAAATCTTAAAATTTCAGTTTTTCAGTTATATTTATTTTCAGTTAACGTACACAGATTAACCTATTTTAAAACGAAAAGATATTGCAAACATTTTTTTGTTATTTAGTTCGTACATACGTACTTAAAATTGAGATGAACGTACTTCAACTTCATATGAACGTACATCTAAGGTACCTCCAATTAATACAAATATTTGTACGTTAGTAATGACGTACATTAAAATAATGTAGTTTTTTTTTATACATTTTCAAGTGTTGGACTAATCGTATAAATTGTGTAAAATATCTTTAATTGAAAGTATCAGTGATCATAAATTAACGCGCCTTCGCAGAGATACAAACTTAATCAAAAATAAAGAATGCCGTTAAATTTATGGATAGAACGGACGGAGGTGGTTTTCCCCTTTGGAATCGTTAAATTGATGCGTACATCCAGACTCGTATACTAAATTCGCGTCGGCCGGAATATATTTAATCCACATGCTTAAGCTTATCTCCTTGATTTAGTCGCTCATTAACGTGCATTAACTTCCAAGATTAGTTCTCGGTAGGCGTAGTTCGTGCACTTTATGTTCATCCTTTCGGACTTTCTTCGACACGGAATCAAAAAGAATTGGAAAACACGAACGGACGTAGGCATATCGAAGTTAATAAAGATATTAATTTATTGTATAAGAATTTCCTTTTTTAATGATTCATTCAAGTTTATGTGATACAAAAACTATACTTTGCGTGATTGAACTTTTATAGTAAAAAAACGAATGTTATTAAGGCAAATGAAGGAGCTTTGAACCTTTCAAGTTTGAAAGGTGAATGAAAAGATAATTGCAGGTAAAGCGGAAATGGCTTCAATCAAAGCGCAGCAATAATAACACACCACGATTTTTGCTTCCAGTTGAATATCCTAACATTCGGAAGTAATAAAATTTAAGTGTTTAGGATGTAAGAAAGAAAAACTGATTTAATAAAAATAAAATAAAAATGATTGATTTAGGTTCAACATTTTCATGGCGCGATTTGAACATGCGAACGAAATAGCTTTAATTAGCAATAAAGGAAGGAACATACCTCGACGAACCATAAAATGTTTAAATATAGATTTTATGCAAAAACGAGTCCCGATTTATCGCCATTATCGTTTTTTAACGATTGCGTTTGACTCGTTTTTCACCAACTAATTAAATTGAATGTTAATCTTTTATTAATTTTCCATCGCGCGTATTTATTATCTCCTCCGCTCGCGCGCAATTAAATTTAATTAGGTAATCGCGTCGGTGAAGACGAAACGCAATCAACGATCCGTTAATCATTCCGACGATTGTTACAAATGATTCGACTTCGGAGCTAATTATCCGGGCGGAAGGAAAAAATTTAAAGCTCTAATATATTGTAATCATTCGTTTAAGTTATTGTGGTTGTTTATTTTTTTATAATTTCTTTTTGATTCGAGCACAATGTTGAGTAACTTGTTCTTGGTTTTCAGATGGCGCAAAATAAGTTGGTGGGACCGTTTCTGGGAAAGAGGCAGTTCTTCAACTTGTTCATAACGCTACTGCTGGCCGTTACGGAAGCCGCGAGAAGATCATCACCTGCTGGATCATGGCTGTAAGTACCCTCTATGTAATTTTAATCTTTTAATGTGTCTTTTCTAAGAAATATGTTCATAAATTATGTAACATTAAAATTAGTTCTCTAAAAGTTTCAGTAAGATAATGTAGAATTATTAGTTTTCTCAATGTTGTAATCGTGTTATTATTTTTTAATCGCTGTACAATTACAAATTAATATATTGAGTTGAGTAGCAAATTCTGTTTTAGATTATATCAAGTTTTACAAGAAATCGATTTATGAACTAAAACAATTAATAAAAAAAGCTGAGAATCTGTATAAATCCAATTTGATTAGCGCTTCGAATGTCCTCATTTCTTTTGGAGTAAAACCAGTTCATTTATTTGTAGATATTTTAAAATTCCGTTATATTCTTTTCAAATATTTAGTCGAACGAAATTAATCAATGAATTCAATACTGTACGTTCTCTTTTACTTTATTATACCATCCACTGCAATAAAAAAAAACTTTCAAGTAGTTCAAGGATTATTGTTAATACAAATTTTTAGCATAAACTCAATAATATTAATTTATTAGCAAAAGGATTGAATTGTAAGATAAATCGTAATTTCACAACATCGAGAATTATGCATGTTTCATTAAATAATTAATAGTTTGTAATAAATCACGTAAAATTAAGAAATCAGGATGGATAAGTAATTGGTGGAATAAAGTAATGTAATTTATGTGAATGGAAAATATGTACATTCGAGTGGAAATTAAATATTATTAGAAATTTATTTAAATCCGGTCCGAGTCGGAGATAATATCGGTGCGTTTAAATTCGATAAACAGAAAACGTTTAGTGTGTTTAATCGTCATTAGCGCGACGAAACGAATTATAAATTCCAGCTTTGGTACCTAAACATGAAACCTTCCATTTATTTTCCTTTTTCAATCTCTGAAACAGAAAATTGTAGCTGCAGGGATTCTCGAACAATTGTGGCAATAATTACAATAGCATTTGGCATTAAAGAATTTCTTTCTTCCTCGTCGATGACCTTTCAACTTGAATTATGCCGTTTGCACGCTTCTTGGGCATCGGAAACACCTTTTTTAATGAAAGCCGTGCCTCGGCTATGGTTTCATATTCAAATTAATGCAGCGGCCCCCCGGCGTCTGGGAACTGAGGTAGTACGATGCCCATCGGCGAGTTCCTTCTTAAGAGTAATAGTCAGCACCAAAACGTAATCTCACAATTCAATTGATGCTAATAGTCACGAGATTTGGAACGGAATGAAATCACGACGCATTGTAAGGTTTTATTGCGTGGCGTGTCGCAGAGAGAAAGAATCGGTCTTCTCCGATGGTGTACGGAGGTTGGAACAGGATGACCATGATGACTATAATTCACATATCTCCAGTCATCATTCATTGATCGGAGCGCAGATATCGGCATCCACTCGAGTGCAATATTTTAATACTCTTCCAGCAACAAAATGCGCAAAAATTATACCTTCCAATATACATACAAAACACACAGTCGTCATAATAGCTAACGAGATGCAAGCTTAATTTATTAGCTTGTTATTTAACGTTCAGATTTATTGCTTTTTCAATTTATTTGAAATTTCAACGTCAGTTGTGTGCGCTGAATTCAATAATTGCAAAGATAATTAACAGCAATTAAACAAGACCATTAATTATTCGCAGACCATCAGCGTTTATCACCCGGTATGAAAAACTAATTGTAATGTAAATACATACTTGCCCACTCGTTTCATAAGAAGCTGTAAATGCACATATGACGCACGCTTTGTTCTTAATGATTTATTTTATAAGTCTTAAAAATTTTAAATAATTACTTTCAATAAATCTAAAGTTATAAAACTTGTAAGTTTTTAAAGCCTACAATCTCTAGAAGCTTTACAAATTCTTCAAATTATTTAAACGCTACAAAATTCTACAAAAACAACAAAATGTAAAAAGTCTACAAATTATAAAATAAGCTACTACAAAATTTATAAATTCTACAAACTGTAAATGTAAAATGATTTATTTTGTAAGTATTGAAAATAAATTCTACAAATTTTGAAAAGTCTACAAATTCTATAAATTCTATTAAATCTGTAAGCAATTACAAAGTGTATAAATTCTTCACAATGTAAATACGCAACGATTTATTTTGTAAGTATTGAAAATGAATGAAGTTTAATTTAAATAAATTTAAAGTTATCAAATTTCTAATATTAATAAACTCTACAAATTCTGAAAAGTGTGCAAACTCTATAAATTTTATTAACTTTGTAAGCTACTACAAAATTTACAAATTCTACAAACTGTAAATGTAAAATGATTTATTTTGTAAGTATTTAAAATTAATAAAGTTTAATTTAAATAAATTTAAAGTTTCAAATTTCTATTTTTTTAAATTAATAAATTTTACAAATTCTGAAAAGCTAACTCTATAAATTCTACAAACTATAAATATGCAAGTATTGAAAATGAATAAAATTTAATTTAAATTAATTTAAAGTTATCAAACTTCTATTTTTTTTAAACTAATAAACTCTACAAATTGTACAAAACTTTTTTGCACTTTAAACGGAAATTAAATAAAAATACAAAATTGTTGACACAAAACTAAAAATTATCTTTATGAAACAACAATTCCACCAAATTCTATCCATCTAATTGTTGACGATTCGAATGCCTCTCAGTCGGCGTGATTTAATTCCCACAACAACTGTTAACCATCCATTGAACTGTCATGTAAGTTGTCCGCTTACAATAAAACAAGTACGTACACCCAGTGATTTTTTTATACGGCATTACAAAATTCCACTCAATTATAACGTGGCTTTAATTTTACTGCCGTCCGATCTAATGGCTGTAATTAAATTAACATAAATATTCGAGCCTCTCTGTTGCAATACCTTCGTGTGAATTATTTTATTGTCGGTGAGTGTACAAGATGAAAAAATAAATTAAAGAACAATCTTACACACATTGTATCCATTAGTGAATCCCATCGTCCATTCATAAAAATTCGTTTGAATATACGACACGGATATTAAGTGTTTTTTAGGGTGTAGTCGTAAATAGGGCCAAAGGTGGTTTCGAGACTTATTTCGCGGTTACTTGCAAGTTGTAAATCAGGTTGGGATTATTGTAAATGTCCGAAGAAAACGAGAAACAACGCAGTTTTTAATTTATTGCTTTCTCTCCCTTCAAATTCAGAGAAACTCAATAAACTTAACTACATGGTTGTAATTTACTTTGTTCGTAAAGGAAAGTAACATTTTATGAGGTTTTATATATAAATACAGAAGCAGAATTATTTTATACCACAGAAATTGCAATTTTCTAAGTTGATAAACTTTCCAGTAAATTTTAATTATTAAACCTTAGATGAGATTAAATTTTTAAGCTGTAATCAAACATTTATATCAATTGATTAACAGAAATTGAAACAAAAAGTCTTCGGAATTTAAGCAGTATCTATACAGGATAAGTGACGTTTTGAATTTCAATCAGATGTTAATACGAGAAGATAAATTACAGCCAAGATTATATAATTCGATTCGTAGGAAGGAAATAGATAAAACAACAAAAAATAAAATAAGACTAGTAAAATAGAAACACATCTTAATGGATTGAGCGAGATAAAGTGTAAAGGGTTTTCCATTTAATATGCAGATATCCTCTGTAATTACCATTGGAAGAGATTAGCGTTGGGGTCGTTGCTAAGTGTCCGTTTAATTTCTTAATTAAACCGATTCTAATAAGCCAATGGAGGATACGGGATTATCATAATTTCTCGATAGCCAAAGACTCGAGCGGTAACTTTAAAGGTTTCCAAACGACGAAACGTGTAACTTGTAGCAATTAAAGTTTAATTCCCTTTTTGCTAGTCCACCACCAAATATGGAACAATTCATTGCTGAAAGACCACAAAGTCTTCAGTTAAAAATGCAAAAAATAATTTGATAGTAATTTTACAAAAATATTTAATTATTTTAAATCTGTGTTTTTTTTTATAAAATAAAGATGTTTTCTAAAGTAAATCTACGGTAGTAATGATCCACTTAAATACTTGAAACTACCATAGAGATTTGTAGATGATTTGCTCAAATTTTAAGTTCGTGAGGGTTTTTTTTTGTTCATCTTTGGAAACCTGAAATTGCTTTTTAAGCGCTTTGAAATTATGAAATTAGCTTTCTTCTGGTAATAACAGCCATTAGTTCGTTGATTTGTTTCCTGTTTAAACACATGCCGTGCAATACAATTAGAATGCAACGATCTACCGCAGTCCCAGCATCATCCTTCTGTATTTCTTTGTTGTTGTTATCCACAAGCTGCAGTTAATCGAATTGATCGATAAATCGAATTGAATGTTGTCCTTTTTTCCCAGAGCGAAACGAATTTTGGGTCGTAAATCCTTGTACCCCATTTCTTCCTCCCTCCATCTCACTCTCTACTCGCAATAGACGTTTCGTTGTCCGAGCGCCTCGTGATTTCGAAAGTCGATTGTGAAATCGTGCGTGTCTGTAATGATTTCATTCGGAGGAGACCAGGTGCAAAAAATGTGAATATTAGTGGATGGTGCAAAGTAAACACTCGGAAAGGACAAAGCTTTTGTTCGGCCGTATCCTTTGCAGAAACGATTTCACCGTTAATGGCAACGATAATAAATCAACGATATTTATATCTGCTGAAATTGCGAACGTCGCTTATTATTTTTTGCGGCATAAGTAATGCTTGCACATCGGGATTACAACTTCTCCTCGAACCGATTTATATGATACAGGTGTTCCGCAGATTAATTAATTTTAATTAACTAATTAACTCACCTCCATCCAGATTTACCAAAACATACCCCAACTTTCACAACCTATTCATTACATTACAACAACTACTATGCACCTTCAACGCGTAATGATAACATCGAAATTTCTCTTTTTTTCAAATTATGTAATACAATTTATAACGTGATTTTATTTAATGGCATTCTTTGTGCACGAGTAAAAGTATGCCAATTATTACTACTTACAATCTATTCCATTTTAACGTTCCTTTAATTAAATCATGTTTAAACTTTCCCTTAAAATTATCAAATTTTACCATTATGTTGTTATTATTAATCAAACTTAAATATATTATTGTCTTCAACAATTTAAAATTTAATTTTAATTCTGAAAAAATATGTAATTTTTAATATAAAATAATTATTTATTTGTTAAAATTTGTATGCATTTCATGAGATTATAATTTAAATATTTTATTATATAATGTTATAGCTGTATATAAATTTGAAATTTGCAGTAAGTAAAAGAGAGTGCAAAAGAACGGTTAGTTGGGTTTATAGTTCAATCGTAAATCGTGTGGTGGTTCAATACATTCACTCAAGGCGAAGGCCGCTTTCTACCATTTAAATATCAATAAAAGATTGGCCTCAAGCTTTGCTCACGGCTAATAATATATTTCGAACCTTTCGATACATTTACCATTATATTCTACAATGATTGTAATTTCAAATCAGATTTTATTAAACGATTGTTTTTTTTCATTCACGAACTATTTCTTCTCGTCCTCATTTTATTATACCTATAAGTGTATGATTACCTAAATTACTATTTTCATCATTTATGAATGAATAAGCTGTTAAAAAAATTCATTCATAAATATTTACATCAACAAAAATTAAAAACCAAACACCGCAAATTCAACATAAATTAATTAAATAATAATTAGAATATTTACACTTTTTTCTTGTTATAGAGAATTTCAAAGTATAAATGCAGAGCGAGGCGGGTTCGGCGGCCCCACGTTTTTGACGGCCCCACACTTTATTAATTTGATAATTCAATTAAACAAAAAAGACCATGCGTTTATAATGAATAATTTCTATAGTTCTTATTTTATTTTTTTAAACCGGCCCCTCGCTTTTTTTTTGGCCCCACATTCTTATTAAAAGTAAGTATTTATTACGATTTATGAATAAATATGAATTTTATTCATAATTTAATGACATTTAATTTTATTAAAAAATGGATTAATCTTAGACACAAAGTTATTCTAAGATGTTACATTAATTAATACAAGTTTGTTATATAAATATTAATTGATTAATTCTTTAAGTAATTTATCAATAATATTAAAACCGTAGTGAAATATATATTAGTACTCAATGTAATAACTGAATAAAAACATTCATAAATAAAAGTTTCGTGCTGACAAATTAATAATAAATATGTATAAGTTCTTAAACATTTTCATTCATTAATGTAATTTAAATTTTGTTGTGTAACATATTTGCATGCACTTGCAACGAAGCGTTAAAATTAAGCGCAACAAGATGCTCTCATTTTTATACTTTTCTTGCACTTTATTTACGTTCTTGCTACGACCTTGCTTCTTCCTGTCGCACTCAATCTAAACGCGTTTGCACAGGATGCGCTGGGCCAAAGATCCTTTACAAATAATACTGGATAATCAATTAAACTTCATTCGACGTACGCAGACCTTGATTTTATTCTAACCAGTTTTATGCATTTAAATCAAATATATTTTCATGTTTCATTTTACAGTCGTTAAGTTCACATCAAAATAATAACAAAAAATATTTTTAATACTAATAAATAATTAAATAAAGTAAATTTTCACATTATATTTTCATACTTTAAAAATATTCACATTAATTTCTATAAGTTTATTAAAGTTTTTGAATTGAGGGCACATGAATAATAATATATTAATATGATTAATGCGAATTTATATAATTGAAGACCAAATATGTATACTTGCAATTACGTAACTTTTTCGTACACAAGAAGACAACATATGCAGTTTGATGTATTATAGCAATTTGAAAGCTGTATTGTAGCAATTATTTGGTTATTAGTAAAATATGAGAGATGTAAAATCAAGGAAAATGAGTAAATCGCATGTAAACTTAACGGGATTTATATCTACACAATATGAACATTAGAAACATTTTGTTTATTATTTAATATTTCTAATGAATATGGAATATTTTGAATAAGTTTTATTTTAATCAAATGAACTAACTAACATTATTTTAATTTAATTAGGTCGAAAATTATAAGAGGCATAATTAATTAAATATTTCTTAAAATCAGGAATTACATTAATCATTAAATAAAATTATTATTTTAAAACTTTGATTGAATAATTTTAATTAATTTATGTAACACAGCAATACCTCAAATAGTACGGCTTCGATCAGTTTAAAATCACTATAGTATGGTTTGAAAATTTAAAAAAAAATTGTTCAAAAAATTATTTTTTTAGATTTTTTCACTTTAATAATATTTTGTGCTGTTTATTTTTAAACGGTTTTAAGTCCTCGATTAGTCTAATAATTATCTTTATTATTCTAACAAATAATAAGGATGTTTTATGAAAAAACATTGATTGGATAATTTGCAGAGTGAATGATTCTGAATAAATAAAGGTAGTGAGGGTCTGAAAAACAGAAACGAAAGAAACCGCTCGATAAAAGCGATTAATGAATAGTAAATACACGGACGTCTCATGCATTTCAGATGCATTTCCATTCCTTCGGGTCTCGGCAAAAAGGCAATTATGAATTTTCATGAAAAATGCCGCTGCACGTTCGACTCGGGCTCAAAAAAAAACTGGTCCAGACTATAAACGAATGCCTCTGGACCAGATCTTTCATTTCTACTTCTCTCTTTATTTACCTCTTGTTTTGGATAGTTGGAATTGAAGTAATTTTTGAACCAAATCATTCATTCGTCACATTTTTTTCAAACATTAATATGAAGTATGTAAGTATTGAAGTATTTTGGAATTCATCTCGTATTTGGAATTTAAAAAATTCAAGCAATTTTTGGATTAATTAAAATTGAAGCAATATTTTCATTATGAATAATTAATATAAAGTATTTGAAATTGAAGTCATTTTTGTATTAATCTCATATTTTTAATAATTAATAGTTGAAGTCATTTGTGGTTTCACCTCTTAATTTGAATAATTAATAAAAATTATTGGAAATTGAAGTTAATTTTGAAATCATGCGGTATTTTAAATAATTAATATGAAATTGTAGTCATTTTTGGGTTCATCTTTGTAATAATTAAAATTGATGTAATATATTTATATTAAATAATTAATATGAAGTATTTGAAATTGAAGTTATTTTTGAATTAATCTTATATTTGCAATAATTAATATGATTTATATGAAGTTGAAGTCATCTCTTATTTTGAATAATTAATAAAAAGTATTGGAAATTGAAGTTATTTTAGGAATCATGTCGTATTTTAAATAATTAATATGAAATTGTTTGGGTTCATCTTTATAATAATTAAAATTTAAATAGTTTTTGGATTAATCTTTGGATATTTAAAATTAAAGTATTGTTTTTGTATTGCAGGAGGATGGGAATGTTGACGAGCGAAGCTTTGAAAGGAGAGGAAGCGCCGGGTTGCCAGAATCTCCCTGGACTCAGTGTGGGTCAGAGCAGATTGTGTCAGCTCTATACAGATCATATGCCTTCGGTGTCCGTGGGCGCTAAACAGGCTCTCCTGGAGTGCAGACATCAGTTCCAACACAGGAGATGGAACTGCTCTCTTCTGGACGACGTCAACGTCTTGGGACCAGCCATTAACATCGGTGAGCAAACCCAAACTTCCCAACTCCACCAATATTATTAATAGGTCTCGTGTAGATGCGAAGATGCTCTCCCACGAGGATTACCACGCTTCAATACTAATCCTCTCTAATTTATGTCCGTTTCGATAGTTTATCTTCCACGCAATCGTGCCACGTATAATTTATCAATTTTCACCACAGAATCAACATATTTTTTCAACAATTTCATTCAACATTTCTACCAACTACAATTAAACTATTAAATCAAAGTCCACCTTCCACTTTATACCTGCATTCAATTCAATTCTCAACAATACTAATAAAGATGTATTCTTTCATTCTTCAAAATATAATTTGTCATAATAAAAAAAATAATTAATATATCCAGAGGCACCGAATGATCATTATGTAATTTTCTTATAATTTTACATTTCCAATTTAAAAAATAAGACATTTTCTTACAAATAACAATATTTATAGTGTGATTCAACCAATATTTTTACAATTTCAACTAAATACATTGAAAATAATGTATATATGAATTCATATTAACGTGTACAACTTTTCCATTTTAAGTTGGTACACCTACCAAGAAATGTCAAAGTGTAATTTACAAGTTTCATAATTTTCAACTAAACTATAATTAACTTACCTGATCTTAAGTTTTAAAGTATTTATTAATTTTCCTCTTCTCCCATTTTTAATATTAATTTCCTTCAATTGACAACTTCCATTTTTTAGTAGTTGGGTTTTCACTAAATTCAAATTTTATAAATTATTTATGTAATATTTAAATCGTTTGAAAACTCACCTAATGCAAAATAATTAAATTCGTTTCAAAAAGGACCCCAAAAAATGATTAAAAACAACTTTTGAACATTGTGACAATCAAACCGAAAACAAAACTGAATGACATTTCATGGAAATCTTTATTAAAATAATTATTGACAACAGCGCACCTTTAGGAATTATTAAATACTAAATTATATATTGTAAATAAAGTGGCCTATATTATTTATTATTTCATAACTAAATATTTTATAAATATCTAAAATATTATAATAATTCTTTCTACTAAATAATTTATGTAAATTTAATTGCGTAACGCGAATGTTGCAATTGATTTGAACTTTTTATTTTTATATTTTTAAATGTAAAATCGAACACCGATGTAGTAGAGATAATAAGGTTAAGTATTATTAATATTACAAAACAGTAAATAACTGGAAAAAGCCATAAACAGTTAGTTAAAACGTTCGGAGTGCATCTGTAAAACTCATTATTGTGCATAACATTTTTTCTTATGGAAAAGTTGCAGCAACTATCGGGCCTTTCTAATGAGATGATTTGTATTGAATTAATCGAACATACATTGACATGTTCTATTCAATTTAAAACCGAAATTAGAATATAATAACGCACTTGCACATAATAATTTCGAAATCGCGATTCGATTATAGAAAATAAATAAAAATATATTCTGATATTCTATTTATAATAATGATACAATAGTGAAGAATATTGCAATTATATACAAATAAATACTAGAGAAAAATTTATAAAATAATATTATATTAATTAATAACGATTAAATTTCATAATTTATTAAATTAAGCATAAAATATTATTGTATTTTTAATAATGATGAAATAGTGAATATTAGATTTGATTTAATATTAATAATCAAAATTTATGAAAATAATAATTTTTTTAACTTAAAATAAGTGCATTCGATTGATTTTAAATTATATTTTCGAAATTTCTTGCGTAAGATTAATTAAATTTCTCGAGTCGGGGAGACGTTTAAATATTCTAAGAGTGCGGTAAGCGCGAACCGACGGGAATTCCTTTCTCCGTTTTCAGAATACACGGAATTGCTTAATTTTCGTTAACATTATATAATTTATTATCGACGGGCGTCCCAGGAATAGGTAATTTTTCGTGTAGTTTCGTCCAATGATTTGTCGTCAACTGCATTTTGGAAATCGCCTCAAAAAATTCAAATCGTTTCTTTTTTTTACGCTTTCATCGTCGTTTAAAATATTAGATTCTTACGCAATGAAAAATTTGTAATAAAGTGTTGAATCGATTGTATATTCATGAGTATCTCATTAGACGTCCGCCTAATTGCGATTTGATTTGACGCTGCTGCGTTTCTTTAACGTCTTGATGTAATTGATTTTTTTTCTTCAAATCTTGTTTTCTTTTTGAATCTCTAAATTATGCATATTCTTCGTAATAGGCTGTAAGTCCTTTTTTGTTTGTTTGTTTGTTTGTTTATTAAAGTGGACATCGTTTATTTCTACATATTTAATTGAGACTAGTTTAATGAATTTGTGTAGCCAATAACGAACTGAGTTTACTGTTAAATATCTCCTGATACAAACTTAAATTGAATACTGATCACTAATTATAATACAACTTCTATATAATTTATATAAACGCTTAAACAGTGTGTCATAAAAGAAACGTTACTATTTAGCTTTCAAATAACTTTTAAATTAAATGATAAAAAAGAGTTTTTCTTAACTCAACACTTTATTTAATATTTCCAATTATATTACTAAAATATATTTTTAATTTTCCAAAATTTTATTATTTTTTATTTACAGTTTTAATCATTTGTATTATTTTTTTGACAAACAAAAATAATCATCAATTTTTAGAAATAATTTTACAATAAAAAATTAAAATTATAAAATTATCAAATGAATAATTCTTGAGTCATATTTACAATAATTATATGTAGGTAATAATTAAATTAATTAATTATAAAATTTAATATTGTATATTGTAAAAATATTTAAGAAAAACTGACATAATCTCAATGGAAATAAAATGACAGTAAAATAAAATGATAACGCTTCTTTTATGACAGATTGAATTTGCGTTTATAATTAAAATAAACTTATTTAACTAAACCTTAAATTATTTAATAATATATTGAGATATGTAATAATGAGATGTGATAATAGTAAATTTTCTGATTAAATTTTAATTGAATGAAATTGAATATGGTGTTAAACTGAGGATTAAAATATCTTCGGTGTGAAGATATGGGCAACACGCTGATATCTTCAGGCATGCATTAAAGTATAGCTCCGAGGATGGCTATGTTAGGCTCGTAATTGTTCCAATATAAAACTCGGTTCGAGCGCGTTTATTTATGGAGTTGTTTAGGTCCGCTAAAACAAGCCGAGCCTTTTCCATCCAACGTGCAGGGTCTTGAGAACAATGGTGTTTATTTAAAATATTCGCAAGAGACGTTATTTCATTTGCCATCGAGTTGAGGAGGAAGGAAGAAAAATGCGTGCGCATATTTTATCCTTCTGCAATTTTATCGAGGGCAACGACAAACTGCCCGCAAAACCAGATCGAAGATCAAGCTTTAAGAGGAGAAATGCATCAAAGAGTTGCGACGAACGAATGATACAAAAGAAATGCAAGAATATTGAAAACTTATGTAATTTGTCGATGAAAGATCCCTTTGTTCTGTTTGCGTTTTAACGTCTTTTGGCGGCTTAAGATCAAACGGTGGATCACGATTTTTAAATGGTTGAAAAGGAGTTGAGAAAGACCGGAAACGTGGAGAAAATTCGACGAATCTTAACAGGATCGATGTATCAAAGGATTACCTAATCTCACTAACTGTAAGCACGTGCCGTTTCCTGTCTAGGTGACTAATTAAGATGTTTCCAATTTCCGTCGGAGAATGATGACACTTAAGACGAATGCCGTAAATGGAATTATTACTTCTTCGTGCTTACATTTTCAAGTTTAGTAAAATGTTTTGAAATACACTGAAAATAGTTTCCTTAATTATGGATTTTGATACATAAAACCGTATAAATCAAAAATAAAATTTATTTCAAACTTTAAAATATTGTTAGATGAAAGTAATGAGATTAAAATAAATATAAAGTCTTAGATTGGTATTATTGGGAAATGAGTACTGGAGGCAAAGAAAAGAAATGTATAAGTAAATATTTAAGTTTGATTTGTTTGTGAAAGGTGAAAAAAGGTATTTGATGATAAATATGTGATGTCCTTAAGATGTACGATGTACATGAGATGTATGTTTGAGGTATTTTTGTTTGCTGCTGAAACGGTATCGTCGGCTTCAATTCGCTCTAATAGATGGCGCGGCGTTCGAATGTGAAATTTTTCAATTTCGTTGTGCGAGGAACGCGTTTACATAAAGAGGGGAGAGATTGTAGGCGAATAACGCGACGGGCATTTGCATAATGACGTGGAACAAATCATAGAATATACGAAGGGGACGTCCTCTGAGGCGATTTACTGCCTCGATGACACCACCTGCATTCGCAGCGAGATCTCCGAATGCGGACCAGTGTTTCCGCATTGCCGATTTTCGTACAAAAAAAAAAACTTTCATGTTTCTTCCTTCGGTCATTTTATTATGCATGCATGCAGCATGATGGTGATGCATGCTTTAGTTAAGTCAATTTGTGTGTAATCCCTTCGTTTTCCTTTCCAGCGAGCAGGGAAAGCGCTTTCGCTCACGCCCTGTCCGCCGCAGGAGTGACTCA
Source organism: Nicrophorus investigator (assembly GCA_963457615.1). Classification (NCBI taxonomy): domain Eukaryota; kingdom Metazoa; phylum Arthropoda; class Insecta; order Coleoptera; family Silphidae; genus Nicrophorus; species Nicrophorus investigator. The sequence continues at coordinate 27,811,023 of OY735141.1, forward strand.
CGCCGTAGCCAGATCCTGCAGGGACGGACAGCTGCAATCCTGCGGCTGCAGCAGGATGGGCCGGCCGCAGGATTTGAGGAAGGATTGGGTGTGGGGAGGATGCGGGGATAACCTGGAGTACGGATACAAGTGAGTATTTGATTCATCATCACCAGTCGTTTGATATTCAAGGGAAAGGACGAGAGACTGAAAAAAAAAAGGCAATTGAGGATTCGTCTCGGATCGTGCAGATGACGGATAGCTTTTGGGGTGGTCCACGACGTTTATTATTGCCGGAGGGGCTTTAGTTCCGCTCTCCGTGTGTCAAATCACGTTGCACCACCCACTGTCATTGTTACGCTCAGCAGATACGCTTCAAATCCGGATGCATTTTTCATCTCTTTCTCTCTCTCTCTCTATTTTCTGTAATCCGTTTAAGGCGAACACCTGATCGGATTCCTAAAAGGCTACATCTTTCAAACTGCTTACATTTGCAGATTCACACAGGGTTTCGTGGACGTTCGAGAGAGGGAGCGCAAGTACAAGAGAGGAACCAGGGAACAAGGACGATCCCTCATGAATCTCCATAACAACGAGGCAGGAAGAAGAGTGAGTATTCAAAATTTACATTTATAAACGAAACAAAACACAAACAAAATGCAACAGCGATTTTATTAATAATTAATTAACAGCGATTTTATTAATAAAGGTGCGTACACACTCAAGAAACAACTTTTCCAATTTTGCTTAATTTTTCAAAGATAAAAAATCTCATAAACACTGTTAATCACAAATATTTTTAAGTGTTGCTAAGAGTTACATTCTTCTTTTTAATTAATAATTTGGAATGACTTCTTCCCCTCACTGAATAGACTAAGACTTTTATCAGTCTAATTAGTCTAACAACCAACTAGGACCTATGAGTTGTTCTAGGGACTCCATTTGCATTACCTAATCTTCATGCGTCTAGACCAGTGGTAGTCAACCTAGTCCCTACCGCCCACTAGTGGGCGTTTCAATTTTCATGGTGGGCGTTAGATAAAACAAACTACATATTTTACTTAACCAAAAATAATTCCGCAACCGTTATAAAAAAATGTTGAAAAGCTCTGGTCTAGATGAATGCACATAGTTGTAGCTTTTTAACAATTTAGTAATTTTAGTAGAATTAAATTTTAAAATTTTACCAATTTGCTATTAAGATATAAATCTTCTTAAATTTTAAAAACTTTTTGTAATAAATAAATAAATTATTTTTAGAAAAAAATAAAATATAAAATCAGGTCGCTTTCAAAGTGTGTTGCAATATGTTTACTCGATTTTAATTTAGTTTACATTTATTTATCTGATAATCATTAAAGAAATGTTGATTTATTCATGAAATTCAATTACGTAGATATGTTTCTACTCTCTCCATCACCAAGCATACATTTCTAAGCAAATTACAATGTATATTTATTTAAAGTTCTATGAATTACATTACATTATTCAATATATTTATTTAAAAATATTTAAATGAAAAAAATATATATATATTCTTAAAATTCAGTCAATATATAGAATTTACAATCTATAATTAAAATTACTTTTTGTTAATTAAATTTAGATTGTCAATTATAAAATTGATATTTTTTATTTCTAATTTATTTTCGTTTACTTAAAATCTAATCTATTTTAATATTATTATTTCTTTACTGAAATTAAGACTAAAGTAGAGTTAAAAAAAATCTCATAAAATCTAATCACTATTAAATTGTGAATGGAATTTTGTAATGAAACATTTTAACAATAAATATGTACATTTAAATGCATCAACTTTGTAAAGTAATTCCGTTGATCATAAATGAGCTTATGAAACGAGTAAAACCAGTTCGAGGAACGCTGTTATTGATTATTGAAGTATACATTACGTTATTTAGGGTAATCTTGTTTAAGTTTAATTAAGAAAAAAAATAAAGAAAATATGAAGAAATGCTTTTGAGTCGATGCTCAAATAATAATTATATGATATCGGAACCGCAAAAATTGCGTCCGAGGAACAAGTCTTAAACGTTGCAGTCGTGAAACGTGTTTTCAGAAAGTAAATGCATGCAATTATAAATTTAACCAAAACGAAATAAAAAAAGAAACGCTTTCATTTTCACTTTTGCTATTGAAATTTTCGACAATTAATTATATTTTTAATTACATTTTTTTTTTAAAAACTTATTATTTTAAGTAAGGTTTGCAGATGCAAATTATCACAATTTTTAATTATAAGTAATTAAAAAAAATATTTATTTTCACTCAGGAAATTGGAAATTTAATTAATTATTTATATTTTTTATTGCGTTTTTTTTAAATAAATTCGTTATTTTAAGTAAGAAAATTAGTTAAACTTTGCTGACGTGAATTTAAATATTTATCATTAATTACTTACATTTTTATTATTGATGGAATTTTTTGATTTAACAGTTTATTTTAATTGATGCAAATGGATTTTTCATTAATTACATCTTTTTTTAACTTTTTTACGATGCATTCGGTAACAAAAATTCAAGTTTACACGGAATTATAAATATATTTTTAATAATTTTATTTTTTTTAATTTAATAAATATATCGTGGTTGGAGTGATAATGTATGGGTTTTATGGTATTATCATGGTATTATGATGAAGCGAAATGTACTCTACTTTCCTTATCTTGGGTAGTCGGGATGTGAAAAAGCGCGCTTTCTAAATAATGAAAGATTATGGAATGCTTATGTAAGCAGAGGTTATTGAGCTGGTTTTGTATTAATTAGATGTTATCGGTCGTCATGGAGAGAGATGAATGAAGTAAAGAAAGAAGGCCGGTGACAAAAATGCTATGTTCGTTCCCATGGATACGGCTAATATGGTGAATGGTATTGTGCAGTCAGTCAATCATCTGATCATGCGGATAGCGCTGATGATTTAGGAGGTAGCGATTTTCGTGTGATGCCGAAGAGGAGAATCAAATGGTCGAACCGTATCGAAGGTATCCATCGATCACGGACGTAATTGAAAATTGAACGCACACTCGGCCGACGTTTAATTAAGATACCTAAGTAGATTGATTCCGTGCACTGTTTTGCATTTTGATTGCATTTTCTGGTCGCGTGATCCTGCCTCTTCCTTCCTCCCATTTTTTATCCCCATCCTTCTAACCTATCATTTATCGATCAGTTCTGTACGTGCTGCATAAAGTACATTTCAAGTTTCCTTTTAACGTTCCGAGAAGTTATTTCTTATTTTACCATTCCTCTTGCGCGGAGCATCTCTTACTTCCCACAGTTCCAACGACCTGTCACCAATTGTCATCTAATAAACTCCAATCAGCTTCTGATTCCAAAAAATTAATAGTTTCCATGGTAACGCATTTAAACATTCTTTTCAAACCAATTATTAAAGTTATAAATCGCAAAATACTTGAACCTTATATAAGTCTCCTTTAAGTATAAGAGTGATGAATTATTAAGATAAATTTAGCACAAAGTTTAAATAAATTATACATCGTAAATAACTATTTCCTTTATGAATTAAGTTCGATGTATGCGTTTCATTTGGAGCTGTCGACGTTAATTAAAATCCAACGAAACAAGTAAAAAAAATGATCGTAAAGCATGTATCTCGACAATGGGAATTACCTGCGGTAAAGTTGGAAATTGCTCTTCGAAGCAAACTCATTACGTGCACTATAATTTCGCGTTGTTTCATGAGAGGGGAAGTATAATTGTTGCGGTAGATCGAAATGAGTATTGACGTTGCTCAACTTTGCAAACGATTTGCCAATCGACGACTTATTTATTGCTCAATCATTAACTGCTATTTACACGAAACGTATTTCTTGCTCTGATTTTCCTTTTCCTTTTTACTAATATCTATTTATTAATGAAGCAAAGCAATCATTTTCTCTGGTCAATTGAATTTACAGTGTTTAGATAAAAATTAATTAAAATGTAAGTTTCGTATTTCTAGGGAAGATAAATATTTATACTTTAATCATTTGTGCACAGATTTAAAAAAAAATGCATTTTCAATTGTCAAAAGCGCTGTTTATCATATTTAGTCAAAGCTCTGTCAAAAACAAAGATTCCTAACCTCAACTTATTTTGCTTATGACAATCAATTTGACAGGTCCGCATGAAAAAGACTAGTGGCGCCTCACTATGAGCTATCGTTTAACTAAGATTGACTGTGCCAACACCGTGGCGGATATATCCGCCATCATCACCAAAGGGTTAAAAATAATTTCGAAATTTGGAAAAAAGCCCCCAAAAATTATTTAAAGATTTTTAATTGCATTAAAATATAATTTTATATAAGTTTATTCTTGGTACTTTTTTCTCTTTCATTTAAATATTTAATTTCAGCAAAATTAGGCCAGTTTTTCATTATAAATAAAACGTTTTCAATATCATTTAAGGACTTTTTAAATCTTTGATTGTTAAATATTTTTCTTTAATTTCTTCTATATTTTCTTTGTGTTATTAGTAAAGATTTTATATTTTAGAAGTTTCAAAAATCTTCATCGACATTCTCGAAGCCAATTAATAATTAGATAACTTCGAACTTCATTAAAGCATATCTTAGTGACTTATTTTCAAGAACTATCAACGATTAGATTATTTATGATTAAAATGAGGTGCTAACCTAGGTATAATTGTAAATCTGAATTAAATCCAGTATTACTTTACTATAAATCTTGTATATCCTACAAATCCCTTTCACATTTGATTTTGGAATTGTAAATATGTATTAATTGTAAAAGCATAGACCCTAGTTGACCCTCAGCAACATTGTAATATTGTCTTGTTAATTGAAGAGGAATTTTAATTAAGGAAAAAGCAATTAAAGAAAAGCGCGAAATTGTAATTATGTGATCTTATCGCCGATGAAAATCAATTATAAATTACCATCACAATGGATCTTTAACATTGCGCATAATTTCCTAGTTGTTCCATTGCACCCACGCAAAAGGCAGAGCCACAAAGACGAGAGCACCTCATTAAAAAAAAAAAATCGAAACCAAACAAAAAAATGAAATAAAATAAAAGACCAGTATAAAGCATCTACATCTATATATAATTAATAATCGAAAGCACTTAAGCTCTTGCATATATAATTGCATAACTATAAATACATACGGTAATTATTAATAGCCGATGTTATCGTTCCGACCAAACTGACTGGCAATCTTTATTTATTATTCGCTGACAACCTCTCGCCTGAGAATCTTCACTTCTCATCCACTCACTCGCACGCATCTTCATACCTTATTCTCGCTTCTTTTTTTTATTTCGCTTCAAGACTTCTTGATTTTCCGCGCGTAAATTTATATCGAAGGCGTCGTGGGCAGTCGCCGAACCCTCGAGATCCGACTAATAATGACTTTATTAAGACTACTTATTACTCGGAATTAGGGAAAATCCGTTGATGATGATGATTACGATGATGATGATGCGAGACTTTCTACTTCGGCCCATTTCGTCTCGCATTATGCACGTCTTCTTTTTAATTTTTTTTTTGTTGTTCCAACTCTTCGGTTCCTGAGTTTATGGTCATGGCATTTTAATAAACATTCATCATATCCATTATGGAATGCGTATAATTATTTCATTATTTATTTATTCACGAAATCTCTTCCATCGTTTACATCAGAAACTCCGTATAATCACAATCATGCATGGACAATTACTGAAATATTATTAAATTCGTACATGTTTATTTATCCTCCTTTGCTCCGCTTATTCTCTTCCCATCCTCTTCGTTTCCACGAGGAATACTGAATTATATGCAGACGCGATTAATGTTAATTTCGTGCAATATTTATTAACGTCCCGTACATTATTTAACCGCCGCAATTTTTACCCATTCAATTAAATGATACGTAATTATTTTTTATTACCAAAATTGCATCTCGTCCGCACTGAATTACCGACGATCATAACATAAATCTGACCGATATTGAAACTGCAATGCGCATATTGTGAATTACTGCTTATTTAATTCCATTTCCAAAATTTATGTATGCTACATCAAATAAATTTATCAAAATATTTCTTGGAATCTTCGAATTATGTTTGTAATACCATATCTAACCATTAAATTCATATTATATAATCTTATAATGATTTTTTCAACGATCTAACCACAGTTTTTGATGTATCTCTCAGGAGACTTCAACGCTAAAGCAGACAACGAAACTCGGTTCACCTTTATATAAAAGGGTTCCATTAGCGGTAACCAGTTAACCGGTTCTACTGTTCAATACTATTACCTGAATTACCGATATATTTGGACAAAAAATACCGGTAATATCAATAATTTATTTTAAAAAAAACATTTTTTTTGCATCTAGATATACCTTCCACCAATGAATTTGACAGGTATCGAGTTAGAAAGAGATTTGAAATAGGTAATTTTGTTATAATGTTTAGTTTTTTTTTTTAAATTTATTATTAATTAGAAAAAAATATTTCTTGCTAATAAATACTAGTAAAATTTTAATTAAAAAAAATACTGATAATTTACTGGTTAACCAATAATTTACCGGTTAAAGAAAATGTAGGTAAATTTGGATTAAACTATTTTTATAAGAGACTTCAATGCTAGGGCAAGCAACGAAATAAATTAATATTTCAATGTAAACCATCTTTTATTGAGTCGAATTGCAATATTTAGATATGATTTTTTGATTATATTGATTTAAATAAAAATTAACAAGAATTGTTAAAAATTTAATTAAAAAATATCAACGTTAAACTTTTTTTTTTCATATTACATAAAACATAAAAAGAAAAGAACTTAAATTCTCATCAGTTTTCTTTATTAATAAGAACAATGGTTATTTAAGATTTAAGTACTTTTGAAAGATGAAATCAGAGATGACTTTCTCTTGTAATAAAAAAACTCGTAGTTTATATGTCGTAAAATAAATTAATGCATTAATTAACTGATTATTAGGTATTAATACATGTGTAGAAATATAATCCGCTCTACTTAATCCTTTTTAATTGCATTTTCCTATAAGAATTATTCAAAATCATTATTATTTTAATTAAATAGAAAGGAATTATTATGATTGGAAATGAGAAAAGTAATAAATTTTCTAAGAATTTTATTCCAAGAAATTTTTATTTTTTAATTAAAAAATAAATATTTTTAATTTAATATTTTGGATGAATTGAATTTGTGTGGGATTTATATTTTATTTATTAATGTGATTTTCTTGTAAAATTTGATTTAAAGATGAGTAACGGGAAGGAAGTTATAATTATTAGTTCATGGATTAATAAATTTTCATCTGCAATTAGAAAGTTGGTATTGAACAAAAAAAAAAACGAGTATAAATCTTAATGTGTGTAATGCACGTGCGTGTTTTTTCATCTCTAATGCACGTAAATTATCCATGTTAGAGTCAAATAAATATTGAACCGTTCGGTTTTACGTGGGCAAACGAAAAGAAATGTACTTGCTAATAGAGCCGTAAAAACTCTGTTGATCCACGTCCGTCGTTATGTAAATCCATGGAAACGGCACCGATCATCGAATTGGCGCAAACAGGGATTTGTCGTTGTCATGGAAACGTCCCAATTGCTCGTTTGGACGCCGACAAAAGGCGGTCGCCATCTGCATACGATATCTGACCAATCAATCTTTTGCCACCAATTAAAATCCGAGCCTGTCCGCTCGGTCGTTGTTCGGTATTCGCGTTCCGGAATTGCGAATTGCGAACGATTTATACAAGTTATAATTAAGTTTATTAGAAGTTTTCAAGAACTGGGACAAAGAGAGCATTAATCATGCCGCACGAACGCTTTTAATTCCTCCGATCGTTTGCACCAATTTTTGCGCAGCTTTGACTTATCTGTATTCATCGTAATAATATTTTCAGCGCACCCGAAGGTTAATTGCTTTCCATCACCTTATTTGCACTCTCCAACACAATTCAATTAATTAAGATTGCGCAAACGTTCTTACTTTCTAATCCATTATCATTATTAATATTTATATATCAACAAAAACATCGGCTTCAATACTACAAGATCTTATAATCTCATTATATGATTAATTACAAAACTTTGAAATGCTGTAGAAATTTCTACTAATTTTTATATACAAATATAACTAAATTGCAAAGAATATTTCAATAGTTCCTTTCTTTGACATACGATGACAGCTGTCAATTTAGGATTTGACATATGTGTTTGTCACTAAATCACTAAGAGTATTACAATCATTTCTCGCTATGACACATGATGACAGCTATCATTAAAAATTTAATGCAATCCGTAGCTTGAAAAACACTGAAAAAAATTTCAAAAACATTTTAATCACAAATATTGACTGTATTTAACATGAAATGTTTAAGTTTTTTAAGGTTACTTCAGAATTATTTTAAAAAAAATCATACTATCATAAATTTTATGATTTTTCTTAATTTAATAATTGATATAATTTTCAATTGAATAAAATAATAAATAGTGGAAAATTATGCTTTTCTTTTTCTAAAAATATTTCAAGTATAATTTCCATGCAATTAATAATAAAATTTTTAATGGAAAAAATGCAAATCTACGGTCTAATTAATTCCAACTAATTTTACAGTATTAACAAATTAATGAATAGATATTAAAAATTGTTACGTTTATTGCAAATGCACTTATTTTAAATTACAGAAATATGCAAATGCTTAACGTTTATTCGAATATTAAACGCATAAATTATGAATTCTAAAATAGTTTTTAACTGTAATATCAATAATTCTTGCACTTTCCATATTTTATCAATTAAGATAATTTCCAATATTTTTCTAAAATTAAATGATAAATTTTATTTAAAATTTAAAACTTTTTCATTATTTAATGAATTCAAAAGTAAACTAATTATTTTAATTTTTGTTGCATTAAATGAAGAATTTATAGTAATTAATATTATTTAAAAATAATGTAATTGAATGCATTCCTCTTAGTATCGGTGTTATTATGAAAGACTAAACATGTGATTATATTATAAATATGCATGAGAGGTAAGATGTATTCGTTTTGTTTCTTGTACATTTAATAACGTGATTATCTCGTGCATTTGTGGAACGATTAAGATATCTTTTAGAATAATGGCGTGTCTTGTGAGACGTTCGAACCCGGCGGAAATATATAAAAGTCATAGAGAGAATAATTAAGAAATTATCTGGAAATGTAACGAGCGAGTCATTATCCCCATCTGAAACCTGTTGCATTTGAATGAGCGTTTGTGTTCGTGTTCGTGAATGTGTTCGAATCAATTGGAACGGAATGCCGTGCATCATACATCGATCGCTACAGTTTTTGTCTTCTCGGATCTTGTCCTTAAAATGTGTGTATCTAATGTTCGCAGGCGGTGATAAAGAAGTCGAGGGTAACTTGCAAATGTCACGGAGTGTCTGGCTCCTGCTCACTGATCACCTGCTGGCAGCAGCTGCCGACCTTCAGGGAAGTTGGTAAGTACTGAAGAGACCGGTAATGCTCTTCGAAGATGAATATGAAGAAGAGCGGAGAGAAGAAGTAGAAGCCGTGGCGGCGGCGGCGGCGTTGAAACAAATCACTTTGGCGGTGTGTGATCAGATGAAAGAAGAGGTCTTCTCGCAGGAAGTGTGGTGGCCGCTCTTTTTTTGTGTCTTGCTTCTGGGGTGAGGAGAGGTCAAGACCGGACCCAACCGGCATCTTCAGACGGGGATGGACTCTTCTGCTTCCACGTTCCCAATTAGCTCAACGTCATCTCTTTTTGAATGCGCAGATTTCGTGGTTAATTGCAATCTGGCATCTCTTATTTTAAGGACATGCAATTTTCTAACATTTTCAACTGTCAAAAGCGAAACTGCTCTGTATTATTATGTTGTGGCGTGTTTTGGTACTATCAGTGGCGCCTCTACAGAAATAACGTCAAAGCTTTATCAAAAACAAAGATTCATAACCTCAACTTATTTGACAATAAATGACAATGACGTTTGACAGCTCCATCTGAAAAATATTTAAGTGTCAAATTTAAAAATCAAATTATTTTTATTGGAAAATCAAAACGAGTTTTGTGAAAATTACTAATTCTTCGTCTTTTTATTCTATTAACTCAAAATTAACAAATTTTAATATTTTCTAGTAAGTAACGAAAGTGGTTAAATATCGATAATTACATTTGACTGCTGATTGAAATGATCACACGTTTTCAAAGATTAATTTTGATTTTACGATCGGATGCAAATGTCTTGACAAAATATGTTTATTAGAAAGCAAAAGCCATTAAACAACCAGTTTTAGGAAAATTGATTGCAGCTAATATAGCCAGCGCTACCGGTTCTCATAAGAACGTAACGCATTCAATTTGTAATGCATTTAAGTTTCCATTATCTTTAGCATCCGAAAGCCGTCCGAAACGCAGTTAATAATAAATAGGAAGGCGTGAACGGATTTTTCGAGAGCGGAATTAGTTGAAATTAAAGCCATTGTAATTTCTATATTTATGTGGCATTCGGACATCTCGAGACGCTCGAGCAAGTCTGACAATGCAGATGCGAAGTGTTTATCGGAATGGGACAAAACTAATAACCATCATTAGTTGTATTATCCACGGCTGGTACTGGATGGTAATAAAATTGAAAAAGGGGCCGATGAGATGGTCGGGATGGTGCATGGTATGGTAATGCAGCTCGTTTGTATTTATGTAGATTCGGACACTGGAGAGCTTGTAACTGACAGGTCATAGGTCATAACTTCGACTAACAAGACGTCCCGATGGTCGAGCTGCAAACATCTCCCCTGATGGCCTCACATTTCAATACACTTTGGCAATACTGTTGTTTATCCGTTAAAATAACAGTTTGTTAAATTCAGTTTATATACATATCTCCAACCTAAAATATACATCAGCTATCTTCAAACAATGTTATTTTTCGAAACACTTTACGCTTATGCATGCAATGTCATCGAATTTTAGTTCGAATCCTCTCTTTGTCACAAAGTGACAGCTGTCACTATATGTTTGTATATGTAATTCCACCAAATTGCTAACATAGTAAAGTAACTTAATATTACGTATTTTTGTAGGGCGGCGGATATATCCGCCAAATACTTTACGCTTATACAATGCTATCGTAGTGACGTACTCATCGAATTATTAAATATTAAGGACAATATCAATTCCTAATGTTGTTGAGATTGTAGAAAGTTCTTGCGCTGTAAGAAAATAAATTCGCAGCTGGATATATTCCTTGCTGATAATTGAATATTCATAGTGTAACATTCTAGGTAAAATTTATTGTCGTCTTTTAATTAACGCGCAAACTCACTATACATAATAATATACTGCATATTTCATGAAACGAAAGTGAAAACTTTTAACTATTGGGAAGCTTAAGAATAAATAGGAAGTTACAAAAGAAATTTACATATCTTATAAACTTATTTTTTTATATTTTTAATGTTTTTTTTTTCTTCATTCTATAACCATTAAAATTAATTACTTTTTAATTATCTTAAATAATATTAGAAGATCATTAATGTACAATTATTAAGTATATATTTAACGATCGGCTATAAAAGTAATGAATTTAATATTGTTACGTGTTATTGCATTTAATAAATTGTCGGTATTTTTAAATTGCAATTTTCTTTATTATGTTGAAATTTATGATTCTTTCTTGAATAAATCCAATTGAAAAAAAAAAACTTTCTTATGAGTGGCGGATATATCCGCCTTATCTTAGTGAGGCGCTGCAAGTCTGTCAAACGCACCAAAATAAGTTGAGGTTATGAATATTTCTTTTTATATATCTTTGACGTTATTCCTGTAGTGGCGCCACCAAAAGTTGTCACAATCAAGATTATAAATTTTGAAATTTCTGAAGTAAATTAGCGAGTAATGTATGGAAATTAGCATTTAGTTAAATTTAACTGTACATCTGATGCATTCGTTACAAAGTAAACATGTTTTCTGCATTGGTTTGTGCTCGAGAATGCAGATTTATTGATATGTCGATGCATGTTTTCTGGAACAGCGTTGTTATGCAATAATAGTTCGTATAGATAATCTTGGGATTTCGGTCGGTGCTCGAGGAGTGAGGAGAGACGATCAGACGATAACCGGAATCCCAGTTACGTAATGAATGTCGGAGTGTCGTGCTTTAAGTGCTTCCAGAAGGAGAGCTACGGGCCGTCGTCGTTCCATCGACTCGGAGATACCATTCCAACGTAAATCGTATCACCGCGAGATATTCCGATTATTATTACCTTGGCGATTTTACTTCATACTTTTTTTTTAATTTCATCTCTTCTGCGAGAGAGAGAGAGACGATGCCGTAACGGGTGAGATAATGGCAGAAGAAGATGTTGGGATGCATTAAGGAAACGCAGAAATGTTATCTGCCGTCTCATCAGAGATTCGTCTCGTATCATCATTTTCAGCGGATGCTGAAAATGGACCTCCGGCGACGTTAAATTACATACCTGCAATTTACAATCATTACACTTTTCTTCATCACTTTTTTGATATTCCCTCATCTTCATCATTCAACCACAATAAAAGTTAACATACGAATTACATGTATTATGAACTCTTTCTACTCTAAGAAAAACAAACCAATTCATAAATCATTATAAATACAAAAAATATTTATACAAATTTAAGTGTCATTTTCTTAAATTTTCAAATAATGCACAAAAATACCAATAGACTTATTTTATTCCCAGATTAATTTTCTTCAAAATGTGTACTCATAGTTAGTTATAACACTATTGACTTGCAAGATTTTTAGTAAAATGTAAAGGTGTTATTTTCCAAAAATTCAAAATTCTATTAAATAAAATATCAAAATAAATTACTTTGAAACATATATTTTACATAAATTCTAATTTTATTCACAAAGTAATTATCTTCAAAAAGTGTATTAATAGATAGTTATGACACTACTGAATCTTAAGATATTTACAAAAATGTAAAGGTATTGTTTTCTTTTAAAGTTCAACATTTTATTACATAAAGTAGAAACCAATCATCTTACATAAATTTCAATACACTCATTTAATTCCCAGATTAATTATCATCAAAATGTGTATTCATAGTTGGTTATAACCTTATTGAGTCTTAAGATATTTATAAAAATATGAAGTTGTCTTTTTCGAAAGTTCAACATTTTATTAACGAAATTTTATATCTCGGTTAATTCTAAATATAGTCATTTTATTTAACATAAATATGAAGACATAATTTATCAGACTATGTAAGTAAATGCGTTTCAACAAGTATATTGTGTGAATCATGTGAATGCTTTTCGCTGCAGTATAAATTATTTATAAACCTTTTGTTGCTCCATTGAAAAACCGTAAACCGTTGATTAACACTTTGCGACTTGCAGCGTTTTCACGTCTTCACGGAATTGAAATAATAGCAACAATAGTTAAGTTAGGCATTTGCTAAACCAATACCAAATTATTCACACGCTCTTAACGCAAATGATCAGCAATGTAAAAGAGAAGAGTATAATTATTTTTGAGAAAAATATAATTTAAAAGATACGAAATAAATACGAAAATAAAGAATGTTTATTGTGTAATTCAATTAAATTGTCGGAGCTTCGATCGTTACAATAATACTTTCACCGCTCCGCAATAATTGCAGAAACTGGATTTGTCTCAGCCTAATTAGAATTTAGTGCGGGACACTTAAAATAGCTTTACTCGAATATGATGAAATCGGTACGAGAAGAGAGGAAAAAATAAATTGTTAAGTTGCACAAGAAAATCACTTTCTCAAATGAAATTGCTTAAGTGCTCTTGTTTTGCACCGGAACTGTTTACCATCATCATCATCAACATCTTTCGGATCGAGATGTGTTTTCATCTCTTCTCGTTCGAATTAGTCAGGCTCGTTGTGATGGGATTTAAATTTATGTAATCCCGTAGTTAAGCTCACTTTATGGTTGTAATTCCTTCTAAATACGACTTACAATTGAAGAAATAACTATAAAGTAAAAGCTACACAGTCGCCTGTCACAAGACCCCATTCAACTTATTTTTTTAATATATTGAAGAATTTCAAATTGTTTTTTTAAAGGTTTAAACTAAAATTTTATAGAAATATTCACTTTCCAGCACAAACGAGTTCATTGTTAAATAAAAATATAATCCATTAACAACTAAGATTAGTCAAAAAATAGTTTTAAACTTTAATTTTTTTTATTAATTTAAAATGTATTTAGATACTTTCGAAAGTTTCAAAATTAATTACGCAATCATCCCAACTTTAGACTTATTGAATTCCCAAATAATTTATCTTTAGTATTTATATATATAGTAAATCATAAGTCTATAAGATTTTATAATATTTACAAAAATGTAACCATAAGTTTTTCGTGCTTTTAAAATTTGAGTACTTAAAGTTTCAAAACTAATTACGTAATTACTTTCAATAAATGCCAATAGACTTATTTTATTCCCAAATTATTTATCTTTAATATATGTATTTATAGTTGGTTAAAACCATATAAAATCTTATGATATTTACAAAAATGTAAAAACGTTTTTTTCGTACATTGTACATTTTATTACTTAAAGTTTCAAAATTAATTATGTAACAACCAATCATCTCCCATAAATACAAATAGACTCATTTTATTCTTAAATTATTTACCTTTAATATGTGCATCTATAGTTGGTTAAAACCATATAAAATCTTATGATATTTACAAAAATGTAAAATCGTTTTTTTCGTACATTGTATATTTTATTACTTAAAGTTTCAAAATTAATTATGTAACAACCAATCATCTCCCATAAATACAAATAGACTCATTTTATTCTTAAATTATTTACCTTTAATATGTGCATCTATAGTTGGTTAAAACCATATAAAATCTTATGATATTTACAAAAATGTAAAAACGTTTTTTTCGTACATTTTATTACTTAAAGTTTCAAAATTAATTATGTAAAAACCAATTATCTCATATAAATACCAATATATTCATTTTATTCTTAAATTATTTGCTTTTAATAAGTGTATTTATAGTTGATTATGAGTTTTAAAAGTAATCACACTAAAATATTTATTTTATTCCATGATTATTCCTTGAATTTATATGTATTAATATTATTTATATTTTCAAAAATTTATTGCTTTTCAAAATCTGCTAATTTTTTTTACAAAAGCCGCTTTACTAAAATGTCAATGTACACAGGCATATTCATATTTCTTTGCTATTTCTATTGAATCTTAAGATATTTCTAAAAATATAAAGATGTTACTTTTAAAAATTGTTTAAAGTTTGAAAGGAAATTAGATAAATCTACATTCGTGTTTAAGGGAGAGACAGAAAGGTTGGAGAATGTGTGTTTCGAATGGTTGAAATGCATGCGGATAATGCGAGGTGGATGTTGTCAGTATTGGCGAAAGCGACGCGTCTATTGCGAAACAGCAATTTCTTGAGTTATAGGTAATTAAAAGCAAACACGGGTCGTGCCTCAGAGCTCGCATCCCGCATGCAAATCTCGGAATTGCCATTTTAAATATTACACCTGATATTGATTTATTGTGCGGTGGCATTAAAGGTCGCACCTGAAGTGCACTAACTCAATTCTTAACTTGCAAATTGTTGATGATGATGATAGTCATGCAAAAAAGAAAAAATCTTTACATATTCTTTTCGTATCGGTGTCATCGGGTTTCTTGTTCTGGTCGAAAGAGTGTGGAACAAGGGTAAAGATTAGCATATACATTTATGAGAGATCGAATGAACCTCAAGTCCAAGTTGAAACGATGGATGTTGATGCTGACGATGGATCTTTTTCTCGCTGCAGCGGTGCTCTCCTCTCTACATTTGGCCGCACACGTCGCATTTGCATACGTAATCAAATCTTCTCGCTACAAATTTACCTCTGCCGCGTTTTACGATCGTGCATTGTATATTATTCCGAAGCTCCGCAATTCACCCATTCATTCGCAAATGCTGCAATCCTTCCAATTTATCAACTGCATTTCGGGACTCTCCATTAACTTGATCCAATCTTAAAGCATACAAATTCATCTTACTTAATAACATTTCACTTTAGAAAGTTTTTTTTTGTGCTAAAAGTTGTTTAAATTTCAATTTGATTTAATCCCAAGAAAAATCTTATTTGTAATTCGGGAATTCCCAATAAAAATTACTTTTAAAGCACACAGATCCATCTTACTTAATAATATTAATAAAATGTAAAGTTTATTCCAAGTATATACAAAATTTCTTTTTATTTAAAAAATGTAAAGGTGCTATTTTGAACGTTCAACCCTTTTTATTACATAATGTTTCAAATTTAATTAATAATCTTAGATAAATGCGAATAGATTCATTTTATTCGCAAATAATTTATCTTCAGAACGTGTATTCATAATTAATTATAACAATAATAAGTCTTAAGATTTTTCAAAAAATGTAAAATTGTTGTTTATCAAACGTTCAACACATTACATTAAGTTTCAAAAATAATTTCAAAGAAAACAAGAATGTTACTTAAATGCCAATAAATTCATGTTATTTATCTTCAAAATGTGTATTAGTATTTGATTATAACACTATTATGTTTTAAGATTTTGAAAAAAAAATGTAATAGTGTTGCTTGGAACGTACAACCCATTTTTTTACATAAAGTTTCAAAATTAATTACAAATAAACTAATAATCTTACATAAATGCAAATAGACTCAATTTATTCACAAATTATTTATCTTCAAAATGTGTATTTATAGTTGGTTATAACACAATTAAGTCTTAAGATTTTTACAAAAATGTAAAGGTATTGTTTATCGAAAATTCAACACATTATATTACATAAATTATTTACTTGGAATCTTACATAAATGACAATAAAATCAATTTATTCACAAAATATTTATCTTCAAAATGTGTATTCATAGTTGGTTATAGCACAATTAAAACTTAAAATTTTTACAAAAATGTAAAGGTATTGTTTATCGAACGTTCAACACATTATATTACATAAATTATTTACTTGGAATGTTTCATAAATGCCAATAAAATCAATTTATTCACAAATTATTTGTCTTCAGAATGTGTATTCATTACAACTTTAGGTATTTAGGTATTTATAAAAATGGAAATGTGATGCTTCAAAAATTCAACACAATTTTTTTACATAAAGTTTAAAAATTAATTACGTAGAAACCAATAATATTATATAAATTCCAATAGACTCATTTTATTCATAAATTATTTCTCTTTAAAATGTGTATTAATATGTAGTTATAACACTATTGAGTCTTAAGATATTTACAAAAATGTGAAGGTGGAATTTACTTGAAGTTTCAAAAATAATTATTTAATAAAAACATAAAATTAAGAAAAATTCCAATGGACTCGTATAACTCTCAGTTTATTTTTCATTAAAATGTGAATTAATTGATTATAAACCTATTAAATCTTAAGATATTTACAAAAATGTCAAGATGTAATTTTTTAAATATTTCAAATTTCATTAGTAGAAGTTTAAAAAATAATTACGTAAAACGCACATATTTCAGAAATATACCCATGGGTTTATTTTATACCTAGATTATTTGTCTTTAATATGTGTATTCATAGTTGATTATCACATTATTAAATCTGAAGATATTTACAAAAATGTAAAAGTGTTCCATATAGATTTTTTCAAATTACATTAAATCTGTTATTTTATAGAAACACTGTTTTAGTAAGCGCTTTTGAGCCTTGAATGGTTGGATGGTTCCCCTCCGCAATGCCTAGGACTAAATCCCAACCCTATATCAATTTGCATTCGCCATGCAAGCAATTCTCCACGTTCCCCCTAGTTAATCCTGCGGCAGACAAAAAAATCCTTAACTCTAATTTATAGCTACAATTCTAGGGAACTGCAATGGTAGAGCTTACAAATTTATCCTTGCATCAATAAATTTGCACTCAATGATATGTTACCTACATTATACATCAATTTTCAGGTTTTCATAAATATTTAGTAATTCAGTTGAGATATCATGAAAACTTAAATAATTATCAGAATTGTGAGTTTAATTCTTAACTTCAAGTATTGAAATTTTGTATTGTGAAAATAAATCTTTTTTGCAGATATAAATGTAATTGGATCGCGGACAGCTTTATTCGTTTCTATTAATATTGAATTGTATTTGCGATAGTAATAATAAAGGTGAGACAATGCCGAACCCAGTGTTAGCGTTAATGCATGTTACTTAAAATCAATTACGTGGCAGATGATGAATGGATGCAATAAATTAAATGTGCGCATGCAAAGACACAGGCGATGTTTACAAATGCGACTAATTGCATACGGACTATGCATGAGCTTTTTCCTATAATGCGCATCAAAATTGCCGACGATTGGCAAATGGCGAACAATGAGATGAAGCTTGTAAATCATGCCATGCGATGAGGGCATTGTGTGCAAATTTCAAATTCGATTATGTAAAACGACGAAACCATTCTTCCTTCTTCATTTCGATTTATGGAAGCAATTATAAGATATATTCAATTTTTTTTATAAAAACATTTTCTGTTTAATTTAATTACCAAATATATCAAAAATGACGTAATATGTCAAAAATGACATAATATGTCAAAAATAACATAATATGTCAAAAATGACATGACATGTCAAAAATGACATGAGATGTCAAAATTATTATTTATTATTATAAATTATTAGCAATATATTAATTAAAATATATTGCTAATACAAAAATAAAGTTATGAAACGATAATCCTAGTTTGAGGGTTTATTTATATAAGAGTTTAAGGGTATATTTACTTTCTACTTTGTTGAAAATTCTACACAAATGATTTACTTACGAAAGGAAACTGTCTCTTCTATTAGGTTCGAGTCACACAAACCTTGTCACAATGTTATTCAAATTATTCGATTCATCCTTCGAGATTTATTCCAGCTTTTTACCACCTCGCTCGGTTTCTCTCTCACTCCGTCTCTTTTCTTCGACTTTTTCGTTTCTTCGTCTGCTGTGGTCTCTCGGTGGAGAGATCGGGACCATTGAAATGACCGCAGACCGCGTGAGTTATGCCCCTTCGGCCGATTTATTAAACAATTTGTCTTCGGGCTTGAATTAAGCCTTGTGGGTGTGTTCTCCTCCACAAAAGCCTCCACCGTACCTAACATAATAAACTCCACTATCACCATTGATTTTACACGCTTTAATCCTTACGAATAACAATATTCGAATCACAGTTCCACTATAAACTTTACATTTTCCATTCCATTTTTATTCAATTTATCGTTAAATAAATTACTTAAAACTTTGCATAATTTTTAAATCATTTATATTTTAACAGTTTTCATTATTTAGACAAAATAAATTTATATAATAGTTTTAATAAATTCAGTCAGCATAAAAATAAAATTTTAATTTTTATTTGAATTTAAGCTCGGATTTAGAAAGCAAGTTTATAATAACGAACATAAATAAAAATATTCATTAATTAATTAATTACCAATTAAAGATAAATCTTTATTTGCTAATTGTTGTTGTTGGAGATGTGAAGTTCTTAAAATAAAATATTGATTACCATAAGCTAACAAGATTCAGCATTGCAAGAAGTAGCAGTGAAATCCAATTAATTAACGGTGTATTAAATGTTCAATTAATTAACGCGTTGAAAGACAAATACTGTACGTGTATTTATTTATGTGTAGAAATTAGATGGGTTTTAGAAAAAAAAAACAAAAACAAGATGAAACAAACAAAAAAAAAACAAAACGGAAAACAGGAGAGTAGAAACAACGTAGGCAGGTCGAAATTTATGTTCGCTGCCCGATGGAAATGATAAATGTCCTCTGGCATTAGTTTAATAGTCGCTTAATTTCGACTCTCCTTTTTCCATCCACTTCACTTTCCCGCATCTGCCTTCGAAAACTAATCGTTAATTAGATAATTTTATACGCCGTGCGTTATTGGTATTTACATAATCCTCGCATTTCGCCACTAATAAGCATTGAACAAACAACTGTAATTTCGATGCGTTTGCATTTAATATTCGATAATTTCCATCGCCATTTCCGTACTAAAACAAACAGGAAAATGATTTATCATTGTTTTTAAAGTTCTTCGATTTATCCTCCATACTTTTTTAAAAAATGTATCAAAATTTTCAAATTTTAATTAGTCTTAATGATTTTCATCACTTTCTCAACAAAGGAAACTTTAGACGTCATTATAAAACAATTTGAGTATTAGTGAAACATTTAACCAAATATTTACAAATTTCACATAAATGACATTTGACATAAATTTTCAGTTTATGTCAAAAGTTCATTTTCACTTTAATTTTGAGTTGTAAAATATTTGAAATTCTCGATGTCTTCTATTATAGAATTATTATTCTTCAGAGTTGCCTGTAAATCCCTGAACGATACTCAATTAGTAGAGAAACTTGTTAACATCTATCGAACAGAACGAATGCTATTTTGTAGGCAGTTTGAGTACATAAATATTGCTATTAACAGCTAGCTTATGGATATTTATTACTTAGCTTCTACAAGAGAAGAACAATAACCTCGTCTTCTCTATTGTGATTACAAGCAATTCAAATTTATTAGTTGTAATTCAAACATGCAGTCACTTAAAGAACAATTGTTCAGATTTACATTATATTCAATCACAATTATTAAGAAGAAAAAAATGTCACAATGTCCTTTAATGTATTTATATTATTATTTGACTACAAGCAGTTGTGGGCCAGACGTGGCCCGCGGGCCACCTATTAATTATACTGGTTCTAACTAAGGTTTTATTTTATTATTGCAGGTGACTTTATACGTGAGAAATATGACGGTGCGACGGAGGTTAGGGTGAACAAGAGAGGACGTCTTCAGTTAGGCGATCCGAGATACAGGGTACCCACTGCCAACGATCTTGTTTACTTGGAAGATTCCCCCAATTACTGCGTTGCTGATCCAACCATAGGTTCTTTGGGGACGACGGGACGATCCTGCAACCGAACCTCGCAGGACATGGATGGCTGCAACCTGCTGTGCTGCGGTCGAGGCTACAACACTCTGAAGACGACGATACGAGAGAGATGCAACTGCAAATTCAAATGGTGCTGCGAGGTACAATGCAAGACGTGCATCAAGACCATCGACGTGCACACGTGCAAATAACTTCAGATCATTCTTTGCTCACTCGTTTATACTCATTCACTCGTTTCGCATAAATTTGACCGATTTCAAGCCTCATCTCAACAAAACTATTTCTTTAAACATTCCGATGCTCAATTAGGTCTTTTCCAAAATTTTGCTACATTATTTTTTTAAATACTTTTAAAGATTGTATTCCTAAATAGATTTAATATAAGCTATTCCTCGTCTGTCCAGCAATGAACTTGAACTAGTTACTAAGTAACTGGCAAATATAGTATTATTTATTTATAATCGCACTGTAATTTAGTACAAAAAGGCGTTGTTTGTTTGTTCAGTGTGTAGGCTTAGATCTAAGAAAATTATTTATTACCTGTATATAACTATAAGTATTCTAGACATTATAAATGTATTTTTTTTTTCCAACAACAAAAAAAGAAAATCATTTGCATTCTATTATAAAAAATCTTTTTTAAAAACATTCCTGTTTATGACACGTGTAAGTTAAATCTAGATTTTATATGTATTTTTTCAATAAAAGAAAATATATTTCAAATATTTTCAGTATATTTTCCCCATATTGTTTATTTCCTACAATACAAATAAAAATTTTACAAAAATAATTTTTATTATATTTTACTTATTTCCAAAATTTTATTACTTTTGAATTACTTCAATCTAAATTTAATTCAATCTATTGAAAATTTCCTATTTCTATTCAAAATTTTTACGTTTTTAAATTCGCAAACCGAGGAACTAGTTAAGAAATGTTCAAGAATATATGAAATGTGTCTGGATATGAAAAGACGGCGCCCGAAATATGAGAATTGTTGTGACTCAGGTGCTTACAATAAGTGCAAATGAGTCAAGAACTTACTGCAACATAGAAAAATAACATTGAAGATCACTTGGAAAGCGAATTTTAATGTTTACTTTTACGAATCTGAAAATACAGCATTAAAAAAACTTTTCATGGTGAAACTTTAAAGGTATACTCCCTTTTTCATCGTCATACTTTTATAAAGTTGGATTTTCAGTAATGGTAGGAATTAGGAAATAAGCTGAAAATGTCGAACTTCTTAAGCCTAAAAATATTTGATGCTTCACATTAAAAATAATAAAGTATTTGAGCCCTACACAACTTATTAAACTTATAATATTAATTATAAAACGTAGATGGAAAAATGAAGATGAAATATAATAAATTGTGTATAAATTAATAAAATAATAGGTAATAAATTACACAATTTGATTTAATTATTTATAGTGATTATTCGTAAATTAATAAGCTTTTGCAAAAAAAGATATTTTAAGTATTATTTAATTATGTGCTCATATGATGTAATCTACTCTCAGATTGAATTTATCTTAAATGAAATGAAATTCTGGAAAGTAGTATATGCAACATAATATACAAGTATTTTTAATGTTTATAATTTAAGAAAACAAAGAAACGTTGAAGGTTAAACTGATCACTGATTGAGTTTAGGTTATTGACTTGATTATATATAAATAGTTTCTGAATTGTGTATGTATGTTGAGAATTATGAGGTGGAAAAACGTTGACAGAAATCAGTTGATTATTTGGTGTTGACACCATGACAGGTCCACACACGTATTAATTGCAGTGAGTAATGAGTGCTAATGTGTTTAACTCCTTGGTAAATGCATCATTCGTTGATGTTTTTATCTTGTACGTTAATAACATTTCAGTGTTCCTCACCGACTGCGTAGAGCACAGGACAACAAGCATTTATAACCTTTTTGAAAACCTACCAAATTACTTGCAGTTCGACGAGTTCCAGTTGACCCTACTGAAAGGCTTCTCGTTTACGCTCATCGTCACCCTCTTCCTGATCTACGCTTCGTGGAGAGTGTTTGGTAAAAACATATGCGAGCGTTTCATGAAACCAGGCAAATATTCAACACTGACTAGTCAGAACCTTCAATGCAATTGTCAATTTTGTAGCCACCTCCAAAACCATTGAGGAATTGAAAGCCAGCGTCTCCAGACTCAAGTTACCCAAGGAGCATTCTCCTAGGATCTAGAGATGAATGAGAAAATCAAAAAATTCTTTGCCCGCAAGAAGTTGGATGCTAAATTTAAGTTGGCTGGGCCAGGGCATAAATTGACTGAATCCACTGCTTCATCTGCAACCTCCAACAATAAAAAACCAGCGTACGTTCCACAAACCAGCAGGGAGTTGACAGATGCAACCAAGCAAGCAGCAGAGGCTGCCTTGGCCAGGATGGGTGGGCCAAGGAAAGATTTTGCTTTTAACACCTCACTAGCAGCAATTCAAGCTCAGGTCCGTAGAGAACTGGAAACTGAAAGCAAAAATAAAGAACCACTCGAGGTATCTTCAAGGAGACCAGTAGAAACTGAGCTCATTGCTTCTCCTTTGCTTGCTGTCAGCGGGATTTACTATAAATGTCCAATTATAAGTGAAGAAATTTTGTCTAAAGATGAGTGGAGGGTTAAAATCAAGGAATTTCTGTTGGAGCAGCTGGAGGAGGAAAGGGGGATTACTGCTTGCCTCATGATCCATTCATGTAATTACAACAGAGCAAAGGTTGTTCAATTATTTAATTTAAATCAATGAAGCGCTTACAGATTGATTTTCTTGTAGGTTGCAGACTGCGTTAATGTTTTATGCAAGTATTTGGAAAACATAATTGGTAATCCGGAAGAGACCAAGTTCCACAAAATTAGGTGCTCCAACGCGACTTTCTACGATAAAGTATTGCCGATTTTCGGGGCTCTGGATCTGCTCTTGGAGGCGGGTTTCTCCAAGCAAATTCTCGAGCATAACGGTAACGAGGAGGAATTCTACGTGTTCGATGAGAAGAACGCAGAAGCCGTTGAAAAATTGCTGGTAAATTATCAAAAAATATCAGTTTATACAATACCAACGATTTTTATAGTTTTTAAGAGATTCGCTCAGATCAGAGGATAAAATCGAGATTGAATTGGATAGAAATTTGCAAGTTTTATCGCCGGCTCAAGCTACGAAGAGGAATCAACTTCCGTTGGAATTCTATGCGCTCACCCCGGAGGAAATCAAGAAGGAACAGCAGCAAAAGTAATTATTAAGAATTACACGATTTATAAATCAATTATTATTATTTTTAGAGCCGATGTGGCAGAAATGCAGATGGTCTTGCGTACTAAAGCAATGAGGGAGAAGGAGGAATTGCGAGAGATCAGAAAATACAAGTTCTCCCTGGTTCGGATAAGATTCCCAGATGGTCTCTACCTGCAAGTATGTTCATTTACAATAATTTGAAGACAAGATTATATAATAATTTATGATTCAGGGCACTTTTTCGGTCTATGAGAAGCTTATTGATGTTATCAATTTTGTCACCGAAAACTTGGAGGATGCTAACAGCTTCTTGTTGTTAGGACCAACTGGTCATAAATTCGAAGAGAATGACTACAATAGCACCTTGTTTGATCTACGTTTAGTGCCTGCTACGATTCTGAATTTCCAATGGAACTGCGAAACTTCTTCAAATAGATTCTTGAAGCCCGAAGTGATGATCCTGGTTCAGTCAATGTAGGTTATTCCAACACACAATTAATATATCGCTTATTTTTTTAGTTTCTATATCTTTATAGAATTACGATTACGTTTATAGCTTAATTTACACAAGTTTTACACTATTAATGATACTGTTTTTTTTCTGAATAATTGTTAATTTTTTGGATGTTTACTATTATATTATATGCATCGTTCACGGCAAACTAATTATTTATTTACAAGAAACTTACACCCAACCTATTCATACCAATTTTTCTTCAGGCAATTCCGATATATTTTATTCAAAAATACATAAAGTGAATTAATTATTAGGAAATTGGACTTAAAATTTATAAAGATATAATACAAATATATACTTACTACTTTTTTTATTAGACTGAAATTAGAATAAATAATTGTATATATGTATATATATATAATGCATATTTATTTTATACAAGTTTCGTAATTGCTAAAGTTACAAAAAATCAGTCATATATAAAGATTGCAGTTGTATTGTTATCATTTTTTTTTAAATATATATTTTTTGCATTTCATATAATCATGGTATGAAAAAGAAGATTGTCCCAAAAGTGTCGCAAATGAATATCTGCAGCTTCTGAAGCATAACGAACCCACGTGAGTACCCTGAGAAAATAATCGTATGATTGCTGTGCTAATAAGAATAAATAAAACGTAAACATAAAATAATAAAAAAGTAATAAATAGTTCGTTCGGAAATGTTTCAATATCTGTAAAAAGTAATATTATAAACTTATATAATATTATTGTAAAATAATTAAAAAAATTAATAGAAGATTCTTTCTCACCAAGTGATCTATTTCTCTAATAAAACGAAACTTGTTGTTGGCACACATAAAACCTGCTGCTAATAATATGCACTGTTAACGTAAGAAACAAACAGTTTTGTCACATTTTTTTTTCGTTCTTTGTTCTGAATTTATAGAATGATTCAATGTTTATTATGTACAATGATTGATTTTAACTTTTGTTCTATTTTTTTTTCCGAATTGAACACAACTTTATTATTATTATTTTTACACTAGCCTGAAAATGTTAATCACACAATGAATTCACAGAACGTTCTCACTGTTTTAAAAGAATGCCAAATTTCGTAATAATCACAACACTTTTGGGGAATCTTGTACAGGCGCAAAACAGCACGAAATCCATATTAAATCTAACGAATACTGGGAGATTTAATAACAATTTTCACTTTTACAGGAAAATTTTTAAAAAATTAATGAATCTTTTCAAGTATAACATGGACACCAATTTCCTTACACTTGCTGCTTTCACATAATTAAATTTTCTTAAGCAATTTAATGTTACTACTTCACAATATACACACTACTATTCACTTGTAGTAGTCTCTCTTTTTTTTGTCTGGCTTTTGCGTTCATTTTTTCGTTTTTTTTTTAGTTAAGATGTAAACATATCATTTGGATACAGTTCTTTGCCATTTACTAAAACACCACTGTCAGTATATATACATCTAAAGAGTTGAATATCATTAATGAATGATAAAGAACTGTTAACACACTGTTACAACGCACTTGCTATGCACATGATAATTGGTATTTAATGGGGGCACAGATTAATTCACATTTTTGCATATTAAATATAGTGAATACCTAATACGTAAACAACATCATCACTAATCAAAACAACTGTTCACAGATACTTTTTTTGCAAAACCATTGTTGATCACTAACCTCCTGAAATGAAAAAAATACTCGTATAAATATAATCTTAAAAACTAACTTAGCTGCTCCGTCATGTAAAGGTTTTGAAAATAAAAATCATCGATAATAAAAGTAAAGAAATATAAAGTCGGGTTAATGGTTGTGCGATTTTACGCCGTGCCGCCACGAACGACGACGATTACGAGATGATCTTCCTTCAAGGCATCGTCGGGGAGGTTGTGACATGTTCTTTTCAAGAGTTCCGTTGAGAAGGGGCAGGGCGGAAAAGAGTAGAGGACTCCCGTCGCTTCCGTCTCTTTATTTAATAGTGAAATCACTCCGGCCGCCTCTTTCTGCTTCAAATAAGATACTAGATTCCTCAGAGGACGTGTCTGCACGTTGGCATCATCGATGGCAACCGAAGCCGTGGATCCGGCCAAACCCAAGAAGATGGCATGAGAGCTAGCGCTGGAAATACGTTTCTGCACGTCTTCCAGCTTCGGTTGATCCAACCTTAGTCTCTGAGTAATTCGCAATTGATGCTTGCCATCCTCGTCTTTCATCAAACCTTCCACGATATCAGTATCGCCATCGATCAAATGAAATTTGGCCGGAAAAAGAGAGTTCTTTAAGATCAGAGCACCCTGCCAGGTGGTCGAGCATTTTCTGGCGACCTCAGGTAGAGTCCTGCTGGAAGCCAAAAGTCCGGCGCGGCGTGAGCCACTATCCGAATCAGAATCTACCGATCTGCGAGGAGACCTCGACCTGGATCTATCAACAGCGGGTCTGGTGATTGATCTGCGACGTGGATACTCACTATCGCCGCCCCTATTGCGGTTGCTCCATTCGTCTTCATCAGGAAACCTGAAAGGTCCTCTGCTATTGGCGCGTCTCTCCGGATAAGGTGGCCTCGTTCTATTATACCTACTGTTGGTATATCCACTAGTCGCCGCCTCCGCTTCAAAACCTTGCTCGAAATCCTCGGGAGGCCTTCTATAGTCAGTACTTCCTCCTTCTTCGTTCGGCGGATATGGCGGTTTCGGTCTGAACCCGGTTGCACCCGGAGTAACGTCTGAAAAATCAGTACGTAACCTGTGATCAGTCCCACCTAAAGGAACGCCTCTCATTTCCTTGACCGCTGCCTGCGCAGCATCGATGCTATCGTACAAAATATATGCCTGGATATCGCCTTTTGTATAATCAATCTTCTTTATAGCACCGAATCTATCAAATTCCCTCTCCAGCTGAGTAATGGAAGTCCACTGACCTAGACCTCCAACCCAAATGCGAGTTGTAGGCGTCGCCTTACCATAGCCTATCTTACACTGAAATTTACCAATGTATTGTCCGGATAAGTCCACTTTAGCTCGATGCGCCATGTCGAGCGTCTGGAAACGAACAAAAGCGAATGCATTACCAGTACCTGGTGGCGGCCTCTTTATATCGATATCCTCCACCGAGCCGAAACGACCAAATATTCGACGCAGCTCTTCCTCGGTTATGTTTATTTCCAAATTACCCGCAAACAATGTTCTCGTGGCAAGTGGATCGTCTTCCGGTTGAATGTGATGCAGATAATTGGGAAATTTATCTTTCTTGTTTTCACCCTTCTCGAATGGTACACGCGGAGCAGAGTGTCTGGGTGCAGCGCCATAGCCTGCACCCATATGGGGTGGTCCATGGTGCATCGGCGGACGAGCCATATATTCGTGATGGGGAGCAGGCATTGCTTCTCTTCTGAACTCCCTGTGCACAGGAACACCAGGCGGTGGATGTCCATAGCAACGATCATATCTATCCACAGTTCTCAAGCGCTCAGGGGATCTACCATAGTAGTGCCTCTCATACTCTGGACTGATGGACCTAGGTCTTCCCCTATATATTTCGGGTGCAGGTCTTGCCACTTCATACACGGCTTCGACAAGAGCTACTTTATCATAAACAATGATGCGAGGCTTTCCATGTTTAGCATCTCTGGCATCCTCCGGATTCCTGAAGCACACATAAGCAACTCTCTCATCCATATCATGAGATACCTTGATGCTCATGTCACCAAACTTCTTGTACTCCCTGTACAGTGTATCCTTGATAACCTCATCACTGGCTTTAGGGTGAAGGGCACTCACACAAAGCACCTTATAGGGGAAGGCCCTCTCCGGTGGACGCATATACTCGTCTCGATGGGGCGACATATACCTAGCTCTTGGAGGACTAGGTGATCTAGCTCTACTGTTGCGACGACGGATCCTATCCGGTGTAATCCGCTCATCCGAACTATCTTCGTATCGACCTAAGCTAGTGCGCGACCGCTTGTTGCGAGCCGGCGGGGTCTCCCTGTCGGTACTCCTCTTCATGTTTTGGATGCGAATGGTGATTCTATCCTTTCCAGAGCCGATCATACGCACAGTGCCCGTCAATAACACCACGACACAGCAGAATCAACGACCTATCACATCCCAGGCGAAGATAAGTGGAAATAAAACAGAAAACACTTATAGTTAGTCTCAGGTCAAACATACACACTATATAATTAAATAGAACTACGAAAACATATCGACAATATCATCAATGTAAATGCTATTTTCAAGTTCAATATAATCGAAATCGCGTTCACTGTTATTCCGCGCTCTCACTGACCGATTGTATGATTGACTTGATATAATACACAAAAAACAGCACACAACACACGCCCATACGTGATGAAAGAAATAATAGAAAATACAACGGCAAGAGGCAAAATGGCGGAACGAGAATCCAAGACTATCATATTGAATGATATCCATATTGAAATTAATAGTAACTACACAGTAAACAATGAAAATAAATAAATGTATAACTAACTTGTAAACTATTTCAACGATCAGCGTTGCACCGACAAACCACAATTCAATCGAAAAACTGTAATCAACTAACAAAAACGTTGACCATTCCTCACCTTTATCTGAATCACGAACAATGGCTGCCGCAAAACATATCACCACCCAAATAAAAACAATAACCACCAATTCTAATACCAACATGAAGGAAAAAATACAGATGAATTATTAATCTTAGCTTTAGTTATATTAACACTAAATATTATTTGTCTAATATAAACTTTACTTTAAGAATGACGCAGATAACAGTACAATTACAAAGATTTTTAAAATTCAAAATTGTGGATAACTTCAGTTCAGTTAAAACACATAACCTAGAAAGTAGTAATTAAAGAAATGTCTTCATTAAAAAGGGTCCAGGTATTACAAAGTACATGAATGAAAAGTATCATAGTTAATTTCTTTTACTTTAGCAATGGGCCACCTTCGCGAGGATCTGGCACATATACGACGCCTCCTGGCAAAACCCCTTCCAGTCTGCAGCACTCTTAAAGAAATATCTCATGGGCACATACAAACCTATTTACCATCCATTAAGTAAGGATATTTAATAATGAAACAAATCTAGTTTTTATTGTTTCAATTTTCAGATGATTGTGGTGATCATGTAGTTGTTATAAACAGTGGTGATATAGCCTTGCCAGGAGATGAATGGAAGAAGAGAGTGTATTTCCATCACACTGGTTATCCTCGAGGCGCTAGCTGGACGTTAGCTTGGCAATTGCACAAGAAGGATCCAACTTTGGTAATAATTCCATTAAGAGAAAAGAAAGAATATTTAGTTGAAATATTTAATTTAAGGTTCTTAAAAAGGCAGTGTACAATAGTATGGATGGCAATTTGCAAAGGAGATACACAATGGAAAGACTGCACATTTTTCCTGATGCAAATGTACCTGCTGATATTATGAAAAACATCTCCAATCAGCTAGTAACACCAAGGGAGGTACCAAAGAGACTTGATCATTACAGTGAGAAGGAAGTTGAGGAGTTCCCTAAGGTTATGGAATATCCTAAAAATTACATCCTGAGATAACAATTTTCTTAAATCAATGCTTAGTTTGTTTTATATTATAGTAAAGGAAGTAATTCTATTAATTTTGCAAATATTTATTTAAATTGATAAAATGCATTTGGTTGTATTTATAAAATATGTTCATTCCTTCAAGTGCAAATCGTGAGCAATAGTGTAAGCTGAGACGTGCATCATGTTCTTCCTGTTGTCCTGGAAATTCTGGATAGCTCTGGCGCGCATCTCCTCCCAATTGTAGAAATCTCTGTAGAGCGGCCTGCAGTATTTCATCCTGCCAACTTCGTTTACCCAATTCAGGGCAGGATCGACGATCTTCTGCCATTTGGCTTTGATGCCAATCCTGAGCCACCTGAATTTTACTTCCGCATTCTGCACCTCCGTGAATTTAAACTTGTCCTCGAGGACCTCCAGTTTCTTAATTGGTTGAGGGTCGGATTCAAATATATCTTGAAGAAGCTGAATCTTCTGGATGGAAGAGATCTCGTCGCCGGCGAATGGGACTGGACCAGATTTTTCATCCCAGTTCAACCAGCGCTGCTTCATCTCGTCGATGGTCTTCAAAAGGGTCTTGTCGTAGTCGGGAATGACCGGAGGCATACCTGGAGTGTGCAACCACTTGTTCCATTCGATGTTCTTTATCTCCGGAGTACTGCTGAAGTACTCGATGAAGAAAGCTTTGAACTCGTCCGTAGTTAGCGACTTGTATTTGTATGTGTCGAAGTACTTGCGAAGGAATGGTTCAAAGATAGCTAGAATTGGTTTAATGTGGATTATTAATTAAGTTTAAGGTGGAGAAGGAAGATCTACCTGGTCCTCCAACAATAGTCTCTAAATATCTCAAAAAAGTTTGCCCTTTCTCATACGGTACAGTCGAGAAAGCATCGTCGGGATGCACTCCCGTCAGATTTACTACCAGACATGTCAAAGGATTGCTATCACCCAAGTCATTAATCTGGAATTCCGTTCAACAAACAATAGTTACTACATTGAATACAGCTCAGTTTAGTTAGTGCAGATGGAACAAGTAAAGGGCGTGTTAGTAGCAATGAGAAAGAGCAAACTTGTTCAAACTTTATGAATTTATTACCTGGACCTCCGACGGTATTTTCTAAATACCTAAGGAACGTTTGCCCTTTCTCATAAGGCACCCTCGAGAACGCATCATCTGGATGAATTCCGGTCAAGTTAACAACCAAATTCGTCAAGGGATTGTTACTTCCCATAACGTTGATCTAAAATGAATTGATGATGAAGGGATGATCGATAGGGAGTAAAAGTAAACATTATTTACCGCTTCCTTCAGTTCCACGGTTCCACCATAAGCGTCGAAATCCTGGACTTGCGGACTCTCCAAACGACCTAAGATCTTCCTTTCGATGAAAACGGTAAAGCCTTCATTCAGCCAGAAATGCTCGAAATTTGCATTCGTTACCAAATTACCGGTCCAGCTGTGCGCAATTTCGTGAGCAACAACGTTTGCCAAAGACCTATCTCCAGCCTAATATCAACAAGGACAAAAAATGTAACAACAACTAGGAGACAATAGGAAAAGTGCTTACCAATAATGTAGGAGTTACGAAAGTTAAGCAAGGATTCTCCATACCTCCGAAGGGAAAACTCGGAGGAAGCACCAGAAGATCGTAGATGCCCCAGACGTATGGTCCGCAAATATCTTCGGCAGTTTTCAGTTGCTTCTCGGTATTTGCAAATTCGTTTGCTGCCATCTCGATGAATTCCTTCTCGGCCCATACCGTGGAACGGGGTCCGATCTTCCTGGATTCCAGAGCACCGATCGCTATAGCAATCAGATAAGATTGTATAGGAACGTCTTGCTTGAAGTGATGCAAGTTGTAGCCGATCATGGGCTTCGTGGCATCTCGGATTGCTGACATCACGACCGACAAATCCGTGGGTGCATTAATCTAAAACGACCAATCGTAATTATAAAACAATATTTTTTGGGCGTGGATAATATTACAAGAGCTTCATATTTGGTTTTCACATAAGGAGTGTCTTGGCATGGGAGGAAACTCCTGGCATGAATAGCTTGGAATTGGCTGAAGACATATGGATGTTTTTTTCCAGCAGTCTGCTCAGGCTCAAGCCACTGAAGGCCTGAAGCTTGAGGACTAGTCTTGTAGTTGATGGTGAATGTGTAGCTGCAAATATATACAATTAATTAATTGCAAATATAATGGAAGGTATAGGTAACTTGTTAACATCCTTGGGTGGCAATTCTATGGCCAATTCTGATCCAAATTCTCCCACAGGCTCGGACACAGTGTACTTGCACTTGTGGTTAGTTTCAGTCTCATAAATGGACTCAATATCCAAGTCTTTTGCATCGAGGACCTAAAAATTCAATATTAATAACACAATTTTCATTGTTTTGCAATTACACTTACCACTTCATTAACATTTTCGTGCAGCTTCTGAACGGTCAAATCGCAGTTGCCGCTAAATATCTTCTGATCAAAGTGCACTTTCAGAGAAAGCTTAATGTTGGTGACCAGAGCCAAATCTGCAAAACGAAAGATAACCTCAAACAATGTTTTGACTATTCGTAAATCTTATTTTTTTGAAATATATTTCTTTGTTTGCTTTTTTTACCTGGCCTGGAAAAGGAGCTCGGATCTACCGGACTGAATCTCGCCATTCTCGTTTCCGCGTTACCTGCTTGAAAATGGAGAACACACAATTAGTTTACAAAAGCACTTGACATCAACAAAAAGTTACACATCCCCCTCCAACATGGGTTTATCTAATCTCAGCTCAGGTAGTTAACAATCTGATGTAAACAGGTTGAGAGATTTGAATTGAGATTACCTAATATTAACAAGAAGCAATTCGAGAGAATTAATATACGCCACATATTGATAAAACGCTTTTCAATTTTGATTATTTAGCGATAAGGTTTTGCGATAAAATAATACTCACCGAAACTACGTACAAAGTTTCTCCTGATTACGCAATTCGATACATTTCTCACCACATCAAATAACTTCAATATTCTCATAACAAATTGATTTCAAATTACTTCAACGACTTTCTAATAAACAGTTTTTTGTGGTTGTTATATAACTTGCAAAAACCACCTTAAGTCTTTTAGAAACTAAAATATTCTTTTAAGAATGAAAAGTAAATAAATAATATTTATATATTTATTTATTGTCAATGCAACTTAATGTAACATTTTAAAATTAATCAAGAAAAAATGTTAGATTCATGAATTTATAACTGTATAACTATAAATGTTAAGATATAATAGGGCTTTATTGATGCGTTTTTTAATGATAATTACGTAATGATTATATTTGAAATTTATGGTAGGTGTAGTTGTGGATGTTAAGGTTTTTTTATAGGCAACTTAATTAACTTTATTGATTTCAAAAGAAAACGTAGTATTACTAGAAATAATCTTTATTAACTGCTAAAGGCGTAGTTTTTTCAATAAATTGTTAGTGTTTAATTATAAATAGTGTGTTGAAAATTATTTTGCATCAGTTTAAACAGTTTGTTTTGGCTGGGTGTCCTTGTCAATTGACAAATGTTTCATTACCAATAACTGCCCCTCTTTTTTCATTACCACTTTTCATGCATATCTTAAAGGCATTGAGGTTACAACAATTGGTAATTAAATTAACAGTTATGTGAATCAAATAGTGTACAAATTATGAACTGTTTGCTGGCCAGCGTAAGGAAATGTAATAAGTAGGAACACATACAATATTGAAGATGTCTTGCACCGAGATGAATCCAGGGGCCTCTGCAGAGAGTGTACTGGTGACGACGGATTCGTGTGAGAACTTTGAGCAAATGAGCTCAAGTCTGGAAGAGATCAAGAATTCAGTGGGGAAGTCTCAGGAGATATCAGATAGCAGCACAAACGTTGATACTTTGGATGAGAACAATTCTTTGAGTGCAGTTGGATCAGATGATGATTATATTAGGAGTAAGGATTGGTTGGAGAAGAAGAAACATATTTTTGTTCTAAGCTCTGCTGGTAAACCAATTTACTCAAGGTAATTTATTTGTGTTTTTTTGTTATTCAATGGTTTAATGTCTTGTTTGTTTAGGTATGGTATCGAGGATAAACTTGTGACAATGTTTGGGGTTATGCAGGCTTTGGTCAGCTTTGTGCAGGATCAGAATGATACAATTAATTGTATAAATGCAGGCAGCACCAAGTATGTCTTCTTGAATAAGAATCATTTGATATTGGTGGCGATTTCTAAGACGGAGGAGAGCGTGCCGCAACTGGTGTCTCAGTTAAAGTAAGTTTGCGGATGATTCCGTGTTGGATTTTATTGAATTTGGCGTTTTCAGTTATGTCTTCAACCAAATAGCCAGTATACTTACTTTAACGAGATTAAATAAGATTTACGAGCAACGAAGGAATTACGATTTGAGGAGGCTTCTCTCGGGTGTCGAGAGGATAATCGATCACCTGTTGAACTTTTACGAAATAGAACCGGCTTTGACTTTGGGGGCCGTGCAGTGCCTATCTTTGCCGGCTTCGATCAGAGATACCATAAGCTCGGCCATCACTCAAGCTTGCAGCAAAATTAAGGCGAGTGAAAACTTAATCAATGTTTTTGCCTAATTAATAATGTATGTTTTCTAAAATTGTAGAATTTGGTGTTTGCCATTTTATTGGCTAATAATAAGCTGATAACGCTTGTGCGTATGAAGAAGTATGCAATTCATCCTGCGGATCTTCACCTGATCTTCAACCTAGTGCAAGCGTCGGAGAGTTTCAAAACTGTGGAGAGCTGGACTCCGTTATGTTTACCCCGATTTGATGCCAGTGGATTTCTCTATGGACACGTATCATATCTAGCAGAAGATTGCCAGGCGTGTCTTCTGCTCTTAACCGTCGAGAGGGATGTTTTCTTCACGCTGAGCGAGGCCAAACATAAGATCGTGGAAAAGTTGCGTAGGGCTAACTGCTTGGAGGCCATCAACGAATCTTTGAATTCTACGGACGGTACTTGTCTACACGCAGGCTTTCCCGAGCTGAGACATTACATCTACAAGTCTAAATCTACGGCACAGTTCCATCAACCTGAAGTATCCGCCCCATACATCAACAACACGGAAAGACTGCTTATGTTATATAAGAGAGCCCACAGACGTTTGCACAGCGTTGGAAGACCTTTGAAGCTGCTGTTCGAAAGGTCGCCACAGGAGGCCGTCCTCGCCTGGGACACGCGAGGTTTCGAGCTGTACGTAATTTTAGAACCTCTGATCGAAACTTCGGCTGCGATCGCGAGCGTCGGAAAGCTTTTGAATTGGATCAAAAAAAGGGAAGATAAATTATTCCACCTGAGCGCTCCAACCTTCTAGTTGCAATTCTCAAAAAAAGTAGAGAACATGTAAGTTGTCCTAACGCCTTAGAAGTCTCTGAAACAATCACACACTATTGCGCCCTTCGTAGATTCTACTAATTATCGAAATAAGTTACTTTTGATGGATGGCATTTCGGTTCTGTTGAAAATTTTTGAATTTCAGTATTTTAAAAAGTACTATCCTAACTATATAATTTACGTCTTTTTTAAATTGTATATAATCATATGATAATTATATTTTTCTAACGGTTTCACGGAACCCGGCGATGTTCTGTTGGTGTTACTGCTGTGATACATTTTTGTAAATACGTGTACATCTTTCGATTGTGTTAAACGAGGAGGAAATTAAAAAACGAGTTTTCCGTTTCTGGCCTGTATACAATTTTAATATAAATACTATCTATAGTTCTTCCTGTCGTCGTCCCGTTTCCTTTCGTCCCTTCGATCCCTCCTCTCGCGATCATCATCCCTACGACTGTCGCGTTTCCTATCATCCCGCTTCCTATCCTCATCCCGTCTCCTATCCTTATCCCTGCGATCCCGTTTATCATCCCTCTTGTGCTTGTCATTTCTATCCCTCGACCGATTTCGTTCTCTGGATCTGCTGCGTTCCCTCTTCCGTTCCCTATGTCTCTCTTTCTCCTCCTTCACCACCGGCTCCTCGATCTTATATTTTTCATCCTCCAACTCGATCTCCTCATCCAAATCATCTTCAAGCGCCGATGTTTTCGCCTCCAACTCATTGGTTTCCTCCAAAACGTGTCGCTTCTGCAGTCGCGGCAATATAACATCACACACCTACAATAAGAAAAACTATAATAAAAAAATAAACTTAATCATAAAACATACCCTCTCCTCCCTGAGCAGCTCATCAATATACTCATCCATGTGCACAATTTCAAATTGAGCCTGTCGATTCTGCCTCCGCAACTTCCTATTGTCATTGTACAAAGGCTCCAAATATTTGTAACAATCCAGCGAAGAACCAGTCAATCTCATGTAGAATGCCCCCAATGCTCTTACATACTTGAATTCTTCATTCTTTATAAACTCCACCACAATATCCTTTTCCGGTTGGATTTGAAGCATTTTCAGGGTAAGGCACAAGAATGGTGTGGGTTTTATATTTCCGCTATGTACTCCACCTACAAACCTCAATTCCATGGCTTTGTCCACAAGAAGCTCTGCAGTAAGGGCAAAACATTCCTCCTTCCAATACTTTGAATCGTATATTCTCGTTCTAATAATTTTCTCCACCAAATACTGCGGATTTGTTCCGTGGATGGACTTTGCGTCCTTCACAGTTCTATTTGCCATTTTTTCTACTTAAAAACTATTGAAATTCACAAACAAACATCAGCAATAACCTCTTCGCACTTAACCTCAATCGTGAATAACAAAACCAGAAGGACCAAATCACAAACTTATTTGAACTATTAGTTCAATTCAACTGATAACTCAAGTTTTGTCTTGTCGCCAAAAGGTGGTGCAATTTGAATTCAAATATTCAATAACGGAATTTATTATTACATAAAAGGAAATTTAACAAATAATATTAATTCATAGATTATTATATTTATTAATGTAATGACAGAAAGTTAGTTTTGTAGTGAACAAGCAATAATTCACTTTTTGAAATAAATAGATACAAGTGAAAAATATGTTCTCTTTCTGAAAGAGATTTAAGTTAATAATGAAATTACAATATTTAACTGATTTCATAAATAATTTATTAGATTTTAATACTGAAAGATTATATATACAAACAGTATAAATATTTACAAATAACTTACCTTAATAATTATATTGAATTCCTGAAAAATATTAATTTACAAATTGATACTAAGAAATTATAAAATTTCAGTAAAATTATATTCTATATTTTATAAATTGAAATCAGAAAAGCGTAAAATTCCGTATATTCAATACTAATATGAAATTATTTAATAAATTTTCCTTTTAAGTTTTGAGATAAATATAGGTCCTTAAAATTGTTAACTAAATATATGAAATATTTGTAATAGTAAAGTCGGATTTAATTTAAATTTTTTATCTGAATTGATTAAGATTGTATGAAATTTGAAGAGTTTAATAATAAATTGAGGAAACTGTTTTTATTAGTTAATAATTGGGAAAGTGATACTCGATGTGATTAAATAATTGTAACGTTTTATTGGCAGTTCGTGGATACTCGTGATGCGGATGAATGGTATGGAAGAAATGAAAGATATTTATTTAAAAGCGATTTGTCATTTAACACACAAATTAGACTACCTGTACAAATAAGGTATTCATATACATACGTTGGTAACAATATGAATTTTACACTTTGCCAGTAAGTACCTACTCTTATTGCAAATTGGAAATATAGGAGAATCAGGATACAGCAAGAAGATTCAACACCATCATTTGGGTGATTGAGTGTTTCAGTGAGTGTGAGTGTTTGTGTGAGTGTGTGTGTGTATATATATATAATAGGTGAATTAGAGTTTATGTGTATCGATTTTATGTTTACCTTTTCGTTCTAAACTTAAATGATATGAGTGGGACAAGGTACTTGTGCTAAGAGGACGACTGCTCGATCCTGACTCTCGGCCTCTGATCTCCTCAACTCCTTGATCACCTGTTCATTTTCTTTTTTCTGAGGTGTGATTTTTCTGGGGGCTCGGGGAAGGACGAGTGGGGAAAACGAGGAACCAATGAAAAGTACCGAAAAGAAAAGCGTAAATCCTTAAATCCAGAAATAGACTTAGTCTATCTACAAATATATATATATATATGTATATGTATGTATGTACCCCTAAACACAAATCCTTATAGACACCCGTACGGAACCGGGCTATACACACAATTAACTAGTATCTTGATAAATTTTTAGGTTTAGCTCGAAGTATTCAGCCTTATGTTTAATCCTCTGAAAATCACACATAGTTTATAATCGGGTCCATCATATTTCGGTGTTTTTCTTCAGTTCGTTTTATTCATAGGTCGCACTCTCCGACGTTGCGACTTGCAGCCTCGTGTCCTACCAATTGCAGACGGTAATCCGTGTTTAAGACGAGATCGGCAACGCATCCGCGGATGCCTTCTCCGTATCTTCCGCCTGTGCTGAGCCCCACGTCCGGAATGCCGCCTACGAAGAGTCCTTCCTGCGTGGCTCGAGGTTGCGGCACGTCCACTGATTGCCTCGTCAATGTCGGGCCGTTGTCCACTTCCAGCACTCCCGATCCTCCGTTTCTGGAATACACGCACACACATTCAGAATACAGAATATAACCAATATGAAATTGCAGCGTCTACAAACTTTATTACTCAACCGCAACTGTAGTTTCAAAAGTCAATTCCCGGCGAAAAAGGAACAACTTTATGAAACTACTTTTTTGCGCTCCACACTGTCTAACTACTATTGATTCAATATTTTCATTTCATATCACGTACATCCTATACATTATACGTCTACAACTTGAATTAATCATATTTACTTATTAGCTTGTATCATGAATTTACATAATTTAGAAATACCATCATATTTTCAGTTACTTATTTTGAATTCAAAATAGTTAAATTATAAAGGAAGATTAAAAAAAATCGTATTTTTCGATTTAAAATTGTGCGCATATTGATTTTTGCCGATGCAGTGATTAATGGAAGTGTGTGGATCAGATAAATATGCAGGATTTTTGGCTGAACGGAGGAGGAATGCAATAGACGTCGACGAATCTGTATTTTTCTTTCACGGATTTATGTGGGTCAGGCAGGTGAAATATACGGGAAAAATCGACGATATCAAATTCCAACATTCCTAACATTTCAACTACACTTTTATATGCATGAAGTGAACTTTGTGATTGCATAAGATTTTATTTAATTTCTACACGTTTTATATAATTATTTTTTCATCCATTCCATTTTTTTTGTAAAGCTTATGAGATTCGTTAAGTTTTCTGCACGTTCGAGCGGAAAATTATGGTGGTTGAGTCAGGTTATTAACATACATAATTCACTAGGTGCGTATCTTTGAGTCAACGAATTCAGCGATTTTCTCTGTTTCATTTGCTTTTGATGCTGTGCAGTGCATTCGCAGTGTCCGGTTTTCTGGAAATAATGGAATGTTTGACCAATGAATGAATGAATGGATAATGCGTTGTTTCGCCGATGCAGCAGACTTTGTAGCGAAACGTCGATGGTCGACGCTTTGTTGCAACTATTTACTTATTACTTCAGCGAACAATTTCATACCTGAACATTTACAAATTCAGATTGAAAACACATCTAATTGAATAAATATGATACGTTGCTGCAATGCACCAATATATAATCTAGCGAATTGGAATTTTTATCGTCTGTGTAAAGGATAAGGCGGATATATTTGCCGCACTTCATCAAAGGGTTAATATTTAAGTTAATTATAGAATAACAGTGATATTTGTAAAAACTTGAATTGAATGTGAATATTGATAGTAATTACCTAACGGCTCTGACGCGATGCCAGAGGTTGTCATGGACGGTGGAGCTGTTGTGGACGACGACGATTTCTTCGGCTCGGACGGTGTAACGCAGGACGAGTGCGCCTCTCTCTAAGCCCAAAGAGAGGAAGTCGCCGGAACCGGAATCCATCCAGAGCAAAAGACCATCAGAGCTTGATACCTTGAAGCGAACATTGATGTCCAGAGGATCAGAGACGATTGTTGTGAGGGTGGATGGGTCGTTGAAGTGAAGGTAGCTGTCCACTCCACCGAAGGATGGAGGTCCACGGCTGCACAGTTGATCCCTATATCCGGGTCTGCACTTGCAGGTGAAGTAGTCCAACTCTGGGATGCATTCTCCATCATCTCCACAGGGTCTAGCCACGCATGGATGAGGACAGTTATCCACATTCGCTCCACCCAAGGCTTCAGCAAGAATAGGCACCTGCCTTCCATTCATCACCACCTGAAGATAAATTTAACAGACAACATCAACATTTCAAAATACTTATTACGTGATAATACCTTTTGGATGCACCCGACGAAGGCGGACCGAGCTCGAACTTTGGGTGAAACAGCTGAGAAATTTGGGACTCCACCTAGGTAGAGGTTCTGCGGAAGCGAGAGCTGCGTGAAAGCACCTGGCGACATCACCTCGACGGGCAGTTGATTATCGACTTCGAGGATGGCCAATCTGCCCGTCCTTGAAACGCGGATCTGGTGCCATTCTCCTAAGCTGATTCGGTGCTGGCTTCTCGCGAGTCCTGCGCCCGTTCCGAGGTCATAGGCGAACTCCACGAAACCTTCGACTAGGTATACGGCCATGAAGTCGCCAAATCCGTCCGCCCGGTGACCATCATATAGAAGAAGACCGTCCGCCGCAGTCGGTTTCAGAGTAATCTCCAGATCCAGCCATGTGAGGGCGTCTTCACCTAAACCCTTGTATCGGAGGTGACTGGAACCGTTGAAGGACGGCACCTGCAGGTCTACGCGAATTTCGCACAGATCTCCAGAGAATCCCAAAGGACAGAGACACACTGCTGATTCCTCACTCGTCAGGCATTTTCCACCGTGTTGGCATGGGACACGGCTGCAACGATCCGCTGTGCATTCCTCTGCAAATAGCAATACAACATTTTTATATTTTTTGGAAATACATAATGATCCTTAGGCGGATATATCCGCCGAGTGTACATTTTTTTTGCAATCAATTGCACGACCAATGAATATTTCATTTTAATGGAAGATCAGGGGTTAATTAAAAAAAAAATGGCGCAAAACTGCACTCGGGAATTGCTATTTTATTCAAATTGGAATATTGATTTAATTTTTTTTCATTCGCTTTCACATTTATCACGCAATATCGGATGTTTCCGGTTTATTGGAAAATATTATTATTTTTTGCACAATGAAAATAATTGATAATAAAATTCCGTGACACAAATAAAGCTTTTTTATTTGTGAATAAAGATTTATTCATATTGTTGAATTTAATAATTTACAATTTGTAAAAAATCTATAAACATTTGATTTATAAATGTAAATACGAAAACTAATAATTAAAGAATATTTAGTTTTTAATAATAAATGAATAAATAATTAAGTGAAAAATGTAGTGTATTCTGCAAGTCTTGCGTTATTCTTGCAAAGTTCAGTCTATGAAAAGCAGGCTTTTAATTTAGTTTAGTTTTGGTTCTGTAAACTTAATAAGTAAAATTTCATTATATAATGCAAATAATATTAATCAAGTTTTGCAGGAAGTTTCAGAAGCGAACCGTTTCCTTGCAAAGTTTAATTCGGGTAAAAACAAAAGAAACGTGTTCAATTGCCATGCACGTCTTAGGTGGTAACACTGTTGCACCCGATTTACTTTAGACCAAGTGTATTATATAATGCTGTCCATTAAACTAGGTGGCGCTGATTGAATAACTTCATTCATGTAGAAACATGTTGGTAATAGTGGCAAGTTTGCTACGCTTTATTCATGCCATACCGAATTGGATAATGCTCATTGTGAATAATTGATAAGGTTTCGTCGTGGACGGGAAAACAGTTTGTATTATATGACATTCTGCGCAAAGGGCGAAGCGAAAATACATATTGATTAAAACGGTTCCACCGAAATAAGAAACTCTCCCCCCAGGATCCGGATGAAAACTGAGCCCCAACGACATCTTCCCTTTTGTATTCCGAGCGAATGTATGTAGTGGATGTGGATCCCCCCTGTTCGGGGGATGCTACGTAAGGGTAGCTTTAATGGGTCGACCCACAGACAACGCGCTTTTGTATTCCGGTCATTAGGTGAAACTTTACCATCCGAAAGTCCCAAAATCTATAATTTTTTTATCAGGAAAATTCGCTTTGTTAAAAAACACACACATCGAATGCAACTAAAAAATAAACCTTCAAAGCCTCCCGCAGGACGACGTTCGAGACTAAGCAGGATGCGCTCATAAAACTAATTTAAAGTATTTCCATTTAAAAGTTTTATTAACAGGAAGCTTTTAGTTATTAAATTTCCGTTTATGATCCATAGATCTAAATTTCTAGTTCGCCCTTGATCAATTTTGTTTTGTTTTATAGTAATTTAGAAAAGACATGGACTTTACAAAAACTGTTTTTTGGAAAACTTGAATTGTAAAAAAAAATAATTTTGTTTATGAGAAATCGTTTTTCTGAATTGGTATAAGCTTTAATATAAATTCCAGTGGAGAAAGATGGAAAAATACATGAATCTGATGTGAAAAAATAAAGTCCAATACAGTTTTTAATTTAAATATTTAATACGTTTGGGGAGAAGACTGGTAACGATTTCATTTCTCTTCGGCGAAGTTTCGTCTGGATCTGTGGGACGTGCAATAAATCATATGCGTAATTTCGCAGAAGAAATTAAGCCCTTGCGAAGACATCGGGCAGACGGATTTTATTGCAGGTCTCTCCTCTAATGAAACTCTTTGCTTTCCTTCGCATCGTCCTATATATACATCCGAGAAGCATTTACGAAGGATATTGTCATCCTTCCGACATTCTCTTCTTTGCACGACCTAAATCAACTTTGCTTTGCCGCAACAAAGAACATCTGCTTATGAGGATCAATATTTGCAGATGGTATCAAGATATTAGTAACAAAGCTTTCCAGTGTGCAGCGAAAATTTCATTTGGAAAATCGAACGGCGTTATTTTCTTTTTTGATTTGCTATTTCCATCGGTTATTCATTTTTTACTTCTTGTAAATCGCAATGAATGGGGAAAATTTAATTTGCAGGAAAACTGCTATTGCGACGATACAAATTCAATTTAAATTTTCTCCAACGACCGACAAGCAAAAATCAAATTGTATTCAGGAAACTTTTACTTAATTAAGGTATAAATAAATTTTGCAAATCAAGTTTTGATATTTCTTAATTACTTACATTCTTGCGAATCAATAATAAATAGCAATTATATTAATTTTGATTAATTGTAATTTTTTTTACTGAAAACTTCCAAACTTATTTATGTGATATTAAATGATTGCGCCACCACAGTGGCAGTGCATACAAATCATTAATTTGTTAATGAGAGACGGATATATCCGCCGATCGTTCGTAAAGGGTTAATTTTTAGTTTTATTCAACTTTCTTAATAAGAAATTGAATTACTGAATTAGAATAGTTGACAAAGAGTTTGTTCATAAATAAGAAAATAGTGGTTTTATTATGCAACTTTATTATCATGATAAAGACAGAAAGTGTAGTTGCATAATTACCAATGAAATTGACTTTTGCTAATTCACTTCTTTCTTTTTGTACGAGAATTTCGTTCAGCGAATTGATTAGGGCCGCAAACGTGAA
The DNA here is from genome assembly GCA_963457615.1 of Nicrophorus investigator. Classification (NCBI taxonomy): domain Eukaryota; kingdom Metazoa; phylum Arthropoda; class Insecta; order Coleoptera; family Silphidae; genus Nicrophorus; species Nicrophorus investigator. The sequence continues at coordinate 27,854,932 of OY735141.1, forward strand.
TTCAATTTTAAAAAGCGACGTTTTTCACTGTTTTCGTTTTTTTCATCTTTATATTCCGCTGTTGTCTCGTTTTTCGCCTCTCGCGAAACGCGGAGACCGAGAAATGCAAATTACTGGGAAACCTCTATTACGCCATTCTTTGAGGGGCATGCGGGGGTCGAGATGAACGCCTCAAAGGGCGACGAGAATAACGAAACCGTTGATATGTTGCGTCGTATAATATTCGCTGACTTGCATAAACGCTCCAAACCAATTCCGCTGCATGTTTTACGTCGCCTTTTTCCTCTTTGCTTTTCACCCTTTTTACATTAAACTTGTGAATTTATTATTCTGTTTTTCATTTGTAAATATGTCTTTTTAATGATGAATATATTAATATCTTTCAGTGAATAAAAACGAAAATAATTAGTTTAAAATTTGGTAAAATTATAATTTAATACGTGCGGTTCCGATAGATGACGTTTTCGTATTTACCTATTCCGTATCCTTTGGCAGCTTCGCCGTGCGGATCAAGGGCAAACTTGTAAAGGTGATCGTTGACCTCAAGATGACGGATGCAACCCTTCAATCCTCCGGACACTGGTAACTTTTCGGAGAGGCCTGTGGTATTTCCTGCTCCTCCGATGAAGAGTGGTTCTCGGAACGTTATCCTAGAGAACAGACCTTTGGATCTGCCCTGCACGTGCTTCCCTCCATTCAGCTGGACCCACGCATCCCATCTGTGCCTATATAAGGTGATGTGGTTCCATTGGTTCAGTAGAACCGTTTCCTCCGACCTCACCACTCCAACACCCGAACCACAATCAAATCTGCAAAATAAAGAACATATATTTACAATTATAATACAGATTATGCTGTGACGGAATTAGAACTTACACCCCAAGTGTAATTATTATTATAAAATAGTATTTGTCAATTATAATCAATTAACCTTTATTGATAATGATGTTTAACAGATCTGTCAGCAAAAAGATATGGCGGATATATCCGCCGATAGTCCACAAAGGGTTACTCTTTAAATTGTGCATGGTGATGGTTTATTTCGATATTTACTCAAGATTCAAATGAAATAGTAAATGTGGATGCGCCGGGTGTTAAGTATTTGGTTAGTTTAATATTTTTACTTAATTTTTATAGGTTAAAGTAATTGCACAAATCGAAAAAATAAATAAGATTTTCGTGAAATTCAGCATTCTTGTAAACAGCTGAAACAAGTCAAAATCTATAATTTAGTTTTGGGTTTTGCTTGCTCGATGTAATACATTAGGAGATATTCTTTTACGTTGGTGACATCCATAAAACATGCCTTTCCATTATCTCCAAGTAAAAAATTCTCTTCGTTACATAATTCATTTTATAATAAAATTTGTTGCTGTCGACCTCTGTCACCCGACGCCATCTGTTGTCGAATGATGTGTGCAGCTTCGACAGGACAAAATCGTATCGAGAAAAAAGAATCTAGCGCAAAACTACACATCAATCCGTCTTTGTATTAGGAGTAAACTTTTTGTAAGAGCGGAAATAAAAGATTGATGCGTTTTATTTGCTGTTTCTGACCTAAAGACATTGATTAATTTTTTCTTTCTTTTTTATTTCATTTAAGTCAATTAGGTTTCGAGGATGAGAGCAACTAATGAAAGAATTAATTAATTGTTTCAATTAAGCGAATTTTCATATCGCGAGGAAATTGGCGTTTCCTGAAGCCGTCAAGGGTTTTTCAGACGTTCCTTTTTACAGTTTCAACAGATGCAGACTGCTCTTACGGTTTAACAACGGTTATAATGAATTCATATTCGAAGAAGACCTGGAAATTCCACCCTTGGAAATTAAAGGGGGTCGCGTATTTATGCAGGTGGTAGCTAAATTGTTTTGCTTGGAAAGTTTTAATGATGTTTGATTGGGGTGTGGATACGGAAGAACAAACCGAATTGTTGGATCTCGAATATCTCATTAAAGTTGGTCAGAATTGCGCGATTAATCATTTCTCGATTCGTCGATCCTTGTATCCAGTTAAACGCTTCCAACAACTTCTTGCACATGGAATCGAATATTTCATTAATTATATGCCTTTTATTGCAAATTTTGGAATGCGGATGCAGCTGGAATGCGGTTCCGCATATCAAATTGAGCGTTAAGCTATCGAATTAACTGCTAATGTGAACATGTCAATAACGTGTTCATCGGAAGTAAACGCATTATACCGTGATGAAATTAGAAGGAAGCAAATTTACTAAATAGTATCTTTATGCAATTAATACAAAGTTAATTAGTATTTTATAATTCGATTATTTTAAGTTACGTTATATTCATTAAATTAAGTTTTTGGTTAAAAGAAAAATTTTGTTATGTCTAAAAATATACGAACCGTTGCATAACTAATATATCATTCAAATATATAATTCCTTATAATTATTTGGTCAAAATTTGTCGTCTACATAATAGTAGAATTAGTAGTAGATTAATATGAATTCATCCCTTAAAAGGTTCATTTCTTGCGTATTTTTTGGTTAAAATTGCTTCTAGTATATATATATATATTTTCATCATTCTTCTTTTCTGGTCTGGCTTTCATCTGATATATCTTTCGGCACGAAGTCAGTGGTTTTGTACGTTTTGCCATTTGAGCTATACGACTTTTATCGGTGGGTTCAATGCAGTTCACTCCACGCTAGACAAGTCGATTTATGTATGGGTCAGATGCATAAGAGCTCGATGAAAACAGATTTGTCAGATTACAGATCTCTCATATATATTTTTTTTACTTCTCCTTCATCTTTAGGTTTTTCTTAGGATTTCGACATTTGTCCATGACTCAAGTACTTGTCAAACCCTTCAATTCATTTTCATTAAAAATACTTCTATTTTGAGAAATAAACTAATTAGTTCAATAATTTTATTTATAATATAATTAAAATAAACTTAATAAAAAATATACAACAAAAATTTGTAATTTATATAATTTCTGAAAGATTTAAGCCTTTGAAAACGAGCGACTGATATATCCGCCATAGCCTTTAAACAGTCATCGAATATTAGTTCAACTGATGCTCATAGTGAAGCGCCACTAGACTTTTAATGTGAAGCTGTCAAATGTCATTAATCGTCATATGCTTTTCTGGCAGCAGATCATAATAAAACACAGCATATTCGCTGCAAATGCGTCATTGAAAAGTTATTTAATTGTACTAAATCATATGCATAGATGGCAGCATCTAAGAAACAATCGTTGACGTCACGTAAAAACTGTCAAAGTTGTCAAAACGGTTATGAAAACTGCAATGATGTTTTAGTGTTCGTGCTGAATTTGCGAGTGCACATTCTGGATTATTTAGGTCGTTTGCGGTTTAAAAAAGAAATGTGGAAGACTTGAGGTAATTCCGAAGAGTCGAGCGTCGGTTGTGGTAAATATTGAATGCAGCCGCACGTATTTAAATCCTGTTTAGAGCGTAGGGCGAAGGGCGGTAAGTCCAAAGTTAATGGAAACAAATGGCGGAGCGTGCAGGGCCGCATTCATTCGGAATCAGGGCCGTAATTAAATAATAAAATTTAATTTCCTAGCTGCATTTGAGTTCATAGTTATAATGTAACTTTTAATTTACGGAATTCGTCTATTTTTAAATGATTACATAACAATTGTTAATTACTGTTGAGGAAAGCTCCTTTCCATCTGCTCAGGTGTGTTCGATCAATATTATTGTCTGCGACTGAACCTGTTTGCAAATTTGGGAGGAGAATCAGGTGAGGTATTACACCTCCCCGCTTCAGAAGAATGGCTCTTTATTGTTAGAACAGGGTTAATATTGTAATCCGTTGGGATGCGAGGATTACAATAAAAGGCCGTCGCAAGTTTCTAAGTTTTAATCGCCAGAAATCTTTATTTATTGGCGTTTCGTTCGGTTTAATTAAAATCTTGTTCAAATATTTGCGCCAATATTTTCGTAATATCCAGCAGTAGACTTTAAATGAAAATTTTCCAATCAATAGTTTAAAATGTAAATTAATAATTATTAATAGAATCCATCAAATTACTTAAAACTAATCCAATAGTTTAATTAAATATCCTAACCTAAAAATCCTTACTTTTTCATATGATAAACTTAATTAATTGAATAATTTAACGTTACAAAATAAAAAGTTAAAATTTGTGAATTAGGAAATAGAATTTGCATTAAAAATGAAGATTTACGTAGATGATTTTATTCTAATAAAGTGAAATTAATAATAATTTATTATGATGATACAATAATTGGAATTGCCGATAATTTTATATACACACAATGCGAGATGATCGTAAATGATTTAACTGCGCTTCAATTACGACATCGTAATTTGTCATGTATGCAGAATGCGCATTTATATTTGGGGATTACGTAGAACATGTGTTATTTCTCATGAACAGATAATGTCACAACTCTATTTTTGTCTCTATTTTGAAACGTTCAAGAATTATTGCACGAAATCTGTAACACAAAATGACTAATTTGTTTCCAAATTTAATCCAACACAAAAAAGTTATATATGGAATATTTGTTAAGAATGAAAATATATTTCAGTTTTCTGTTCATATTTGAATTAACTAATTAATAAGTGGTTATTAAATAAGACATGCAAAAGAAATCGAAAATGTTTGTTTAATCCTTTAATAACGAGCGGCGAATAAATCCGCCCTATCTTTGCACATCAGACTACATTTGTGTACAGGGCTATTGTGGTTAGTTCAACGGTAGACGCTACTTGTCTTTTTCAGATGGAAGTGTCAAACGTCATTGATTACTTTGACGTTATTCCTGTAGAGGCGCCGCTTATGTTACTGAAATATGCCACAACATAATAATATTGGTTTTGAAATCTATTGAACAATGTTATTTGTTGGGCTTTAAATAAAAATGCTGTAATCCTTTCAAGAGTTTTTTTTTTGACTAAAGAAAAGCAGGTAAATTGTAGGCAACTTTTCAATTTCAGCGGTCCCTTGACAACAGTTTGTGGTGCTGCAGCGCTGTAAATGTTTTTCCTTTCGCGGCGAAGACAACAACGAATAAAAGAAAAACAGTTGAAACCAAAAACAAAACACTTTATTACCCATTGCAGAGTCGGACCCGAATTGCTGTATCCATTTTCGTTACTTTAGAAGACGAAAAAAAAGAAAAGCTCTGAATAAGGGAGATTTTATCTATTGTTTGGATATGGAATGCACGATCTTTGTGAACTGAATGCGCACGAATCCTAAGAACTTTGTGCATCCACCATATCCGTCTTTGATTCTCACAATTCTCAAAACCTCTACTACTTTGTACATTATGCATCTACTCAATCTTTGCACATTTCTTTAATAAAAATCTACTTCAAGTAATGGTGGTTTATCAATAAATTAGTCTTTAATATTAAATAATTGAGTTTAAGACTTAATATTTGTCAGAATTAGTAGAAATTATTTCTCTAAATTTGAGAAAATTGTTGTTTCACTGAAATTGAATTATATTTTTGTGATGGAATATAATAATTTTGTAAAAATAAAATATGGAATGAATGAAACGGTATAGGAACGTGATCGAAATCATCAAATGTGGTGGTAATTCCGTTTGGTCCGATAATTTAGAAGGAAATTTTCAATGGCTCCATTGATTTTTAACACCGGAACCTGGAAATATCTCCGCCAATCGGACAAGATTCAAACTTTCCGCGCGCACGCGACTCGCATAAGCGAACGAAAGGATAATAGGACCCTAATAATGGATTACCATTCATTTATAATATATTGGACTCAGAGATTGTGCGAAATATTCGAATATAATGGATTACTACAAGATGGTAGCCGAAAATCGTGACTGAAATTTTTGTTCGATTTTGTTTTGACATTTTGGGAATGAGCAAATTGACATGATTTATAAGTAGCGCCATCTATGCAATCGCAATGAACTATTCTGACAGTATAAACGTCAATTGAGTAAGTTATATAAACACATTTATGGTGGTCATCAACGATTAGTCTCTTTTCAGACTGCATTCGTAAATATAATAATACTCATTTTACAAAAAATACGCTACAGCACACAACAGTTTCTCTTTTGACAGTTAAAAATGTATTTTGACAGTTTAAAATGTATTTTGACAGTTGAAAATGTATTTTGACAGTTGACAAGTTTTCGTCCGTATAAGGTTAAGTCGTATAACAAACAATAATGTCAACTATGACAGAAGAAATATCATTACATTTTTTAGTTTTCATTATTAGTTTAAATAAGTAGAATGCATATATTTATTTTGTTTATTCTAAGTATTGATTTGTAAATCCAAAGAAATATTATTAAAGTTGGTTATATGTTTTGTAGAAGTGGGACAAATAAATACAAACTCATGGAACGAGAGAGAAATCACGTATCGGGAACAGAAACTCTATTAGTTCACGACACAGGCAACTGGCAAATGCACTTTGACAACTTCGAAAGGTCGCAGTAACAGAATGATACGATTTTTGTTTACATATTATTTTTTTATTGTCATATTGCAAATGCATTTACAATGCATTGATTCGCATTGACCATTTGCCGGACAGAAAATGCGATTATCTCAAATGCCATCCGCAATGGTAGTTGCGTAATAATTGGTTTATTACGGGCGCAATTAGACCGGCAGAATGCTTATCTTGTTATCCCTCATTGTATTGCAAATTCCACTTTGCGTCACGTCGACGCAACAATGCACAGGCCGTATTGGTTCTGACATTTATGACATATCTGTCAAATAGTGCTCATTGTTATTCTTACCGCAAATTGATCTATAAACTTATACAAAATATCTTATATTTTATTAAGACAATAAACACCTTAATCTTTATAATGTAATTTTCATTGTTTCTTAATTAAAATAATTAATTTGGATTTAAACATTTTTTTTTCAATTTAATTTAATTTTTTGTATATAATTTAGTACAAATTTGCTAAGGATTTTTAATCATTAATATAATTATAATAAATGTGGATGCGCCGGGTTCCTTATTTTTTACATAATTTTAATTTAATTTTTATAAATTGTACTTTAGTTTCAGATTGAATTTCATGATTTAGATTGAATAACAAATTGTTAATTGTGATTATTTAAAATTAATAGAAAAATAACCTAGATTTTCTGAGTATTTCTATTATATAAAGTTAGTTTATAGAAAGAGTATAGATTTTACGAGAAAAATAAATTCCGCTATTCAATCATTGCACTTAATAAAATTACGAACCATAAGATATATTAAAAAGATCCATCATCTCGATAGATTCTCTCCTTTCTATTCAATTAATTCAACATAAACCTTATCATCAAATAAGTAGAAATAAATAATAAAAAGTTATCGATTTTATAAAAATATATTTCCGATAAAATAAATTAAATCCAGCATACTTAGCAAGATTCAATTACGAACTGAATGATTGACATCGCTTTCACATCTTCTTAAATCGTAAAACGTATTCTGCTGGAAATACTGTAATGGAAATTTCTACTGAAAATTAAATGATAACATTTATTACTCAGTTACTTTTAACAGACAGATAAAGTAACAAATTAACTACAAAAAAATATTGTAAAGTAATTACTTTTTGTTAGTCATATTTATTAAGACTTTAAGAAAATTAAAATAAATAAAAAAACACTTTTTATGAAATAGGGAAATTATTAAATATCAATTAATTTTCTGGCCTTTAATTTAAAAAAATCCTTAAAAATAAATATTATGATCCGACTTTGAAATCTTCAAAACTTTTGTATTTATTATCTTATAAGATCAGATGATTTCTTGACGTTCGATGTTTTATTTTGACGTGTCAGTTCTGTCATGCCATTAATATTTTATAAAATAATCGAGAAAAAACGAATTTGAATTGCTATTATGTAATAGTAAGTGAATTATAGATATCGATCGATTCGCCATCTATGAGTTAAGTTCAAAGTTTAATCAAACATTTAATGCTTGAGAATCTGTCTTAGGGTAAGCGGCTTTCGGCACAAATTCAATTTGGCGTAAGTTGCGCGAGGTATTTTAACGCCCGGATTATGTAACTATGGTTCGAGGAAAGTTCGCCATCGATGCTTCGCCGTTGTCGTGTGTGTGTATATGCGTAATTACAGGAGCAAACCGTAATTTGGATAATTTGAAAGTGTACGTCGTGAGTTTTCTTTGTTGCTGCTGGCAGCACTTGGTGAAGATGGGTGACTGTGTATGTTAGCACTCGACATACGTAGGAAAACGAGAACTCCTCTGCCGCAGGAAAATCCCAAAGTGTGGCCAACAACCTTTTTCTTCTTCTCATCATTCAACTTCACAATATGCCCTTTATTTCTGCTGACATTATATAAGAAGTACGTACATATCTTCCTCCTAACCAGCCCTCGCTTCTTCTTACATAACTTTCCCCGTTTTCTATTATAAACTAAAGCAGTCTGCTGCATTCTATCCTTAAACTTCCTCACAAACTTACGTCCTTCCACTCGACGAAATCGTGATTAATTGATGCCAAGAACACTTTGTATACTTATTATATTTCTTTCTAAGATTATTTAGGTGCGATTTAAATGGGATTAGAAAGGGGGATATTGTGTAATCGTTATCTCTGATCTAGCAAGAAGCTAATGCCGGTATCGCCTTTCATGGAATGAGTTCGGTTAGTGGCCAAAAAGCAACTTTTCTAACTCACATAAATTCCGAGGAAAATCATATATCATCGGGATTAAATCGAAACGCCAAAGAAGTTTCGTGTGTGTTCGCGCTAATACTAGGGACCTGCGAAAGTTATGATTATTATATCATTAAGAGATATTGCAAGAAGAACAATCATTAAAACTGGAAACTGTCCGCAATTTTGGTTTAGGTAACAGATTTAGTTCAATTTAATTAATATATATAATTTTTTTTACGGTTTTGCTTGTATTATTTTTCAATGTAAATTGATGATCGACGTCCCTTCTAAATCAGTTCTCGTATAAACAATGCTCCACGCTCCGTCGGTTGAATGAATGACAGTGTTTTGTAGCAAATGGGTCAACTCGTACACGTGTGTATCGCCCTTTACATTTCCTTTATTTACTCACTGAATGGAAATGTCATCGTTCCGTAGTTTATTAAACTCTGTAGCTGGGATAGAAGTATAAATGGACGTTTAAATTTGGCGCGGAAATTGGCCGAAAAGAACGGAGGTGTATTAAAGGTGATGGCTCGAAGGAGAAGACATGCAGGTCATACATTGGAAATGATATTGATCACCTCTGCTCCGGAGGGTCTCTGAAGAAGCCGTAAAAAGTTCGCGTGTAAAGTGGACAGGCCACTCGATATACTCATTGTCTGGGCTGGAAAAGAGGATACAGCGGATAAAAAAGAAAAAAAAATAGAGAGAAAGAGAACTTTGAAGCGAGGATGAGAAATCCCAACGGAAATTGAAAACCAAACAATTAACAATTTTAAAGCATATTATTTTAAGACTGTAGCAATTAGCGAGATTAAACTTTACCATGAAACGATGTTTTTGCAAAGGAAATTGAAACAAAATATAAACATAATTAATTGGATTAATCAGATCTATTGATAAAATAAATAAATATTCTTAAAATAAATAAATAAAATGTCAGGATTTGATAGGCTTTTGACAGTTGAAAATGCGATCTTTAAAATTTGCAAAGCGTTAATAATAGCAAATAATTTTGAACATTAATACGAAAGTAGTTGCAATGCTTTCAAATTCCATTTCTATTATTAGCCACGTCACCTATCCCATCGCCATCTATTCGCAAAAAAAGTAACTAATTTAGTTTGTTTTCAATTATTTTGTGTTCCGATCACGTAGCGCGATGTTTCCTGTTTGCTTTGCGTAGATATTGATTCTGATAAATTGCTGATAAGTGTCTATGTTTGCAATTTTCTTACGTGCGCTCCCGAATTGAATTAACACCCAATTAGAGCGATAATGGAAAGTAATGGTCTCCCGGCCATAGTTGAACAAACAATATTAATGGGTTATATAACTCACACGAGCTGCGCCATCTCGTCGTAGCTCCACGCATTAAAATTATCGAATTGTGATATAATTATATTGTTTCTCTTGGCAAGTTATCGATCTGCGAAGGGTGGAAATGAAAGAAGGAAAACTAATGTTTGCTTAGGACAGAGAGGACAACCTTTTCGGTGGAATCTGAAATCAAGTGAATTGTGTTTTTTTTACAAAAGATTTAGTTTTGTCCAAAAAAATCACAAATTGAAATAATTATTCACACTCTCCATTTTTTAAAACAAGCAAGTGATCTAATTACAAATTAATTTCAAAAAATCGAAATCATGAATAAATTTTAATAATGAAATTTTTGTTCATAAAACGATTGTAGTTATTGTAAATAAAAGAACATTAGTTTCCAATAGTAACAAACTTGTTTTCAGTGTTATTCAGCTGTCACTAATAGCGCGTCATGTATTACCAACAGTTTTTTTATGCCCTAAAAGTATCTAGGTGTTTGATGTATCAGTTGGTACGTTTGATGTGTCAAGTCTTATTAAGAGATTTTGTTTGTTTTTTTAGATTCGTTTTGCTTATTTTGTTACGTTTAAATGAGTTTGAATCGTTTATTTAATGATAGAAGTGTACGTATAAATGCGGCAAAAGTTCCGAAATTGTGTATGACGCAATTTAATAGTTTGAATGGTGGTAGCGCGAACGACGTAATGTATGCATAACGGGAGGCGGTGTTTACAAAAGGGCGATGTTAAAAAGCGGCGTAATTAGTGTGAAAACCGGAAACTTGCAAATTAAAGCTTTCGTGTCAGTGCGGTAGATAAAATGTTTCGACTCGCTTAGCGAAATAATTAACCAGCAAGAAGTTAATTTACGAACTTTCCAACCGTTGCAGGAGGAGGTGGAGCCGAGGGTTGTGGATGAGGTGGAGGGTGGTACCTGCCGTGCATACCCCATTGGTATTCAGAGAGCGTGAAGACCTGCGACCCAAAACCGACCCATCGGAGAAGGATGAGAGACTTACCGGAACTCCACAAATCCCTGGTGCAGGAGTAAAGCCATGAAGTCGCCTGCCATGTCGTCTCGTTCTCCGGTAAGGAAGAAGATGCCGTCATAAGCTTCCGGTCGCAGTTCGAGCGTCACCTGGACGTGCTTGTAGGCACCTCTCAGTGCCGGGAATGCCAACCAGCTCGACCCCGTGAACCTGGGCGAACGGATCTCCATCTCTGGAATTAAAACCAAATTAATAACATACTACCCTTCATCCATATTAACTAACTAAATTACTAACCAACCGAATCTCATGAATATTACTATATACTAAAAAGACAAGCAATTCCCAACTAAATTGTCAAGTACAAGTCTTTAGAACATTTAACAAGTAATTTGACTCAAATAATTTCTAACAACAAAATTAATGAAATGTATCAAACTCAATACTAAAATTCTAAGTTTAGTTACAATTAGCATTACTGAAATCATTTGTATTTTTAATATATACAAAATTAATACTATTTATAAAATGATTTACATTTTACTAAATTTAATATTTATCAAATTAATCCTAAAAATAATTTAATCTTGAAGATTTATGTTTTGATAATTCTGAACTTTGGAATTAAAGCAATATTGTCATTTCCTGAAACAGTGACATGAAAACCCAGTTTAAACGTCGAATGAATCAGGTTGCTACATTTAATTTACGTAATTACGACGTGGCACAAGTCAGTTCCTGAAATAGTTTGCAGTATTTCAGAGCACACATCCACCGCACTTTCTACATTCACCGATACCACTTCAATACAAAACTAAAACTACGTCGAAGTTCTATGGATGTAGCATACAAACGTTTCTAGTAAATATTAATTCAAAAAGAAAATAATTATTATTTAAAGTATTTTAAATTTCGGACTTTTGACCATAAGTGCATTGTTATTAAGGGGAATTGTCCTATCATTGCATTAGTTTATTACGCTAATAATTATAATGGGGAAGTGTATAATATGCTTTACGTAATTTAATGTAAATTTAATGCTCGTATTAAAAGCAATTTGGTTGGATGAGCGAAGATTTATAGAGCTAATGCAAACGAACATTTATAAACAACATTAATTACATGTTGTTGAAGATAATTATAACTTGTAATTGCTAGTTTCATAATTAACAAATAGTTAGGTTAACTAAACCATTTTCGAATGGAGATTTTTTTTCAACTGTCAAAATCGAAATGACAATGACTTTTGACAGCTCCATCTGATTAGTGGCGCCTCAATTAGAGCTACCATTCAACTAAGTTTGCTTATAGTATGCGGCGGATATAATAGCCGCTCGTCTCCAAATGATAAAAATTTGTTCAGGTTAGGTTTTATATCACTTTGAAAAGTACATTTGTACATTTAAAGTACAGTCATTACATATGAAATCTAAGATCTAGTATAACAAAAGCAAACAATACTCCTTACAAACGTAAAGTCATTTATTATTTTTTGATTGTGTCATGGAATAAAACGAAATGAGCGAAGAACTGCATTTTTTTTCTATTTTCACAATTGCTGTCGCATGACCAAACGCTGTCCATTATCTTGCTTTGCGGTTCCTGATCCAGAATCTAAATGCTAGGTAGCTGCAAGCGGCAAATGCGATGCATCAGATGATAGCATTAACGAGCACCGACTATGATTTTCCCGCATTCGAAACAACCGATTCCTATCTCATTCTTATCATGACCATACACCTCAACGTTTACTACACGATTTAACTAATTTCTCAAAACGTAATTTCAGTTTTATTAGCTATTTCGAATAATTGTGTTAATTTTGGTATTTTTGATAGATATTAGTTTACCCTTTGCAATCGAGCGGCTGATATATCCGCCATATACTTTATTACGCTTATCTTAGTTCAACGGTAGCTCTTAGTGAGGCGCCACTAATCAGACGGTGCTGTCAAAAGTCTTTATTTGATGGAGCTGTTAAACGTCATAACTGGAACATTAAAATAAATTGACGTTATTCCTGTAGAGGCGCTACACATATCAAAATATGCCACAACATAAATAATAAACAGCAGATTCGCTTTTGACAGTTGAAAATGTGTCCTTGAAAAATCTCGATTCACAAAGCAGTTGCATTCGACGTGATTTTACCAAAATAAAAAATATGTAAAATGTTTGATTGCCTCTGTTGATGATGAAACTGGGAATAATCTATTTAAAACATGAATGCGCGCTACAGTACATGATTCATGGGAAGTTATGAATGTTTCAGTATACGCTATTATCCTCACTCTATGTTTGGCTTTTTTACCAATCTCATCCCCATGTTCAATCCTCCCATTTGCGGATTAATTGAAATTATTGTTTGCTGATCCACGGCAAATTTTCTGCTCGTAACAACAAAAACATGATCATCAACGGACCGAAATAATTCACGTTTTTGTTCGAGAGAAAAAGTAAAAAAAAAATATGGAAATACCGCAAACGCAATTTCTTTACTGTGAGGGCGTGAATATAGGTGTAGCGAGTGAATGTAGTCATTTAGCATTATTTATTGCGTAAGATGTAATTATGAAATTCCTAACCTTAGGTGGGGAGAGGTGCTTTTCGGAATCCGGTGGAGGAATTTAAATCCGCGGCAACCACTAAATTTCCTCGGTCTCGCCCAAAACTTTAATTAAACTGCATTTCATCGGGTTGCTTTTTTGCATTCATATATTTCCTTCGCGTATTCAAATGAATGCTTGTACCTAGGTCATAATTATCGGATGTTAACTACTGTTTAACATCAGTTTAATGAATTTTATTTTTTCTCATTGAATTATGATGAAAACCATTTATATTTTCAGAGAAAGCTACACTTTTGATAGCCTATTCAAAAATCTTATATTGTTTTATATTAACTGTCAAATAACAATTATGACTAATAATTGATTATTTTTTGAGGTTTAATAATGTCATTCGTTGAAAGACGGATGAAAATTCTTGCAATTATCGAACTTCTATTGATTCGAGCGACTAGAAGGGGTGTTGTTCAGCAATTAAGCGATGAAATATTGAAAAACACAGTCAATTACATTTCCATTTCGTCTATGAATGCCAATCCGGGTACTCGGTCGGTCGTAATGAATGGTGCAGTCAACAGCACGGAAACAAAGTAGGAGCGTGTTCAGTTCATCCCTTCTCAACAAAACCGCCCTTCGCGCCCGTCCACCCTCATCACTTCATCACCTCCAGCAAAATTTTACTTTAAAAATTACACGCAAACCACTCCGGAAAGTCAACAGACATTAACGACCTGAAGCATTTTTTTTCATTCATTCATTTTATCGTTTCTCCTTCGGCATTTATCTACTGGCTTCCACTTGACAAGGAGATATCTCATAAATTCTACATTAGATGAATGATATACAGTTAAGTTAACGTATTTTCTATAGGGATAAAGCAAAGTACAAATAACGCCATCTATTTTACAATCTAATACTAATAATTCATCATGCGCAAAAGATGACTCAAATGCAAAGGCAACCCAATATACATGCATGTATAATAAATTATCAAAATATGTTATATTATTTGTGTTAATTATAAAATTTATATTTAATTTTCAGTTTAATAATCAGATTAAACTAAACTAATTATATTATTTAATATTAATTTGTAATAATTTATATTTTGGTGAATTTCAATGAGGTTTTGCACCCTCATCATATGAACGTATTCGTCTTGAAATTATTGCAATTTCGTTTTGGACCTCTCTTGAGAATCGGCCACGATCTCCATAATATATTCAAGGAATAGCAGACTGTGTTATGCAAAATTAACATGAAACCGAACTGCACTTTGTAGATGTCCATCATCTGCTTCAACGATTCATTACATTTTCATACAAAATATTCTGTTCCAATAATGTTCGATATAAATTTCCAATATGTTTAACAAGACTTTTAACATCATTCATCATATAAAATAACAATATTTCTATAATTCATTGATTTATTTTTGTCATTTATAAATTTAAAATTTCAGATCAATTAATTATAAATTCAATTATCAATTAATAAATAATTATTATATAGTAGATTTTTGTTTATAGCAAAAATTACTAGAAGCGTTTTAAGCTAAAAATGTTTAAATCCAATTTTTTGCTTAACGTCGAATTTGTATTGTCTCGGCTCGACTTGAAAGGAAGGAATTCCACTTATTCAGATTGGCGTTTCCTTCCTCCTTTTTTTATTATTTTCTTTACTTCTTTGTCGAACATCCGGTCTCTTATATCGGATGTATTGGAAAACTGGAACTTTTTGCTCACCGTCACTTCATTTCATCCACATTGCATTAATATAATTTGAAAACTTTTCCGAATGTTTATCAAACAACTCACCTTATTATTCATTTAAAATTTGTAAAATTTTAATTACTTAAAATATTTAAAAATGATTAATACAATTGTATGTTTACAAAATAAAGAAAATATTAAACTGAAGATTAAAAATTTTGGGAGTAATTCAAAATGATCATTAAAATATCATCTTATAAATAAGTTGATTCAATCATCAAACCTCAACTTATGTAACTAGGGTTTGACAGCTCTAGCTTCGGTGTAAATGATTGGGCGGATATATCCGCCGCTCATCTACAAAAGATTCATATTAAAATTTATTATCGTCTTCTGAGATGAAACAGTTTTTTCAGTTTAAAAAATATTGTAAATTAGAAAAATTCTGCTTAATATACAATTTTATATAGAGTTTGTATGATGTAGTTGTCATTGCTGTGTTTGAGTTTCCATGTAAAAATATAGCAATTCCTGCGACTTGTGAAAATCGATGGAGCAGAATAGTTTGTATTCATGGAATTCCTTACACATCGCGTGTATTTTTTTCTCTCTTCGTGCTTTCTTTGCGGTGGAATTCGAGGCATAAATCAGGTGGCTTTAAGTATATTTCCAGTATCCAATTGACTTGTGGAAATATGTAGGTTGTGTTGGGAGAAGCGTGCAGAATTTCTGCTTTAATGGAAAATCAATATTTCGCTTTATTTTTGCCACCGCTTCGGTCTGGCAACTTACTACACCAATTTATATTTATATATATATATTGAACTTTCTGAGACGATAATTTCGTTTTAAGGTAATAGAAATTGTTTCTCGAGTGAAGAAATCGATGCTCCACGATAAGTGAATCCGTTGGAAAGTGTTGTCGTAACCTATTTATCAATTCACCAACCATTTTATCGAGTCACCAAAAAATATGTTCGATGAATTTCAGCTTACAATTTTCATCTAAAAAAATACTTTAAATACTACTATTTTATTACATCTAATAGAAAACTAAGAAAACGTAATCTTTAACATATTTTAGGTCAAAGTGAAATGTCCTGAAGAACATAAAAACTTCATTATTTTTTAATTACTTCCGAAAAGAACTTCTATTTAGTTAATTTAGTTTGAAAATTGATTACATTTGTGCTATGTCCATATCGAATTAATGATATATTTTTAAAATTTGTTCTGGAAATAGTGAGAATACAAATATTTTCGATTTCGTTATTTTTATTTAAACTTTGATTTGCTTGCGTATGAAAATATCTGAAAATCAATAAGCTTTGACATGAAATACTGCCGGTTGAGCTCCAAATAAAAAAATGTTCGTTCGTGCATATCTCGCTCATAAACCATTAAAGTTTAACATGAAATGCGTACTTTGTTCACTAAAAATGCAAAGATATTACGTAGTTTATGGATGGATACAAAATATTAACGATGTTAAATATTGAAAATGTTGTTTCTTTTCAAATTGATTATGAAACTTAAATGTTAAAAGTTAATAAATTTGTAAATTGTTGAAAAGTGTGCATTAAAGAAATATTCGTCATGAAGTGCGGAGTTTATGCAGCAACACTTAGTTGTAAAATAGTGCACATGGGTTGCAGCCAAGATCCACAAAGTTGTCTAGCAAATGGCGAACGTTATTTTATACAACCAACTGCACACAATTTGGGAATCCGGGGCATTCGTAGCACCGCGTTAAGTTTAAGCCGAAAAGGTCTGCGGTAAATTGCCCGAAATACAATTCCAACTAAAGATAAATGTTCTAACCCTTTACGGAAGACCGGCGGATATATTCGCCATAACACATACATAAAAGATTACACTTAGAAATTTAATTATTTTTTTTGAATTCTACATTTCCAATGTGCGTAATTACGGTGAGCAGCGAATTCGAAGATGAAACGATGATAAAATAAATATTATGCTTGAAGAGTGGAAGATGTTTAAGTAGATGGGAGGAATTGAAATTACTTGGGCGGTTTGTTTTTGCCAAGTTCGGAGAGCGGAGGTGAAAGTTTTCCAAGGGTTTTAAAATGTGCGTGTAAAGAAGTTGAGAGCAAAAAAAAAGTATTGAAGGGGATGAAGAACGAAGAAATCGATTGGACAAACGTTAATAGATTCTTACACGAATGCAAACAGGCGAATGCAAATCGAATATGTAATTGGGCATCGGAGGAAAACGCGACAACCGGCGAATGTGTACATTTACCACTTATCCTGTCTGCTTTTTCTCGTCCACCCCTCGTCGCTTCAAAGTGGAGATTTGTCCCCTGTTCGAATGATATTCGAAACGCAATATGTACTCGCACAAAAAAAAGGGAAAAAGAGAAACGGGGAAGGGAAAAATATTGGCAGAACGAAAAGGGAGCATCCCACGTTAAGCTCGTATATATTGAGATCAACATAAAGCTTCTTCAGAAAAATGGTAAATATCTCTCAAGCCGCTAAACAAACATCTGCATTTGCACACGATGCTCCATTATTAACGTCACAACTCGCAATATTGTGATTTAAGATTGTAGTGCATATTCCATTTTTTTTTTGGCAAATTTTTAAACTTATGTAAAAAATACCAACATTTGTTGGGGCCCTCTACTAACAGAATTAGCTATTACTCTTTGAGGGCCCACAGCTTTAACTAACATTGTTTGGGGACCTCGGTTAGTAGACTATTTTTTTAGCTGTGGGGCCTCTTTGATTTAACGGGGCTGCAGTCTATAAAGACGATGCCCATGCATATAGCAACACGTCTATTATTTATTGCGGTTTGTGAAACTGTACGTGCATGTATTTTATGTGTCGAAATGAGCAAACATATTTTGCGGGGAAACACACATGCAAGAGTTATATAATGTAGAGATACGAGGTATAAAAAGTATTTTACAGCCAAAATTACGCCGTTTAATGATGTTCGGCACATACAGCGGCAATCAGCTGCTACTTTGTAGATAATAAAGTAGATATTCATAAATATAGAGGACCCGGCGTTTGCGTGATGCCATTCTGAATATTTGAAGAAGAAAAAAAAGCAAAGAATCCGAACTTTATGTCCCGTTTTGTCCTCGAAACGATCACTTGCCAGGAAATGGGAATGGCTTCCAAGAACGCGATGCACGCAACGGTTGCTTCTACGAAACAATCCTTGAATGATTTAGTATCGACGTATCTTTTAAGACCAATATCTCTAACTCTTCTTTTTACTTACTTTAAGATTTATGTTATATTATCAACATATTTTTTCATTCTTATAATTAATTTTGACAGATTTACGCCATCTGCTAATGTATTTTTGTATTAAAAAAAGCTTCATTAATTTCGTCTGATGTGTTTTAGCAATTTGCATTTATAAAAATGAAACAATATTAACAATAAAAATAAAATAACTTTAAAGTGGTTTCAGAAATTACGACACTTTTATTATGATGTCGTCGCGAGAGCTTCGTATAAAATTACGATCCGCTCACGAAATAAATATATAAATAAAAGTTGATGCATTTAACGATAATGGGGATCCATATAAACCGTTGAATCTCATAAACAAATCTAATTGCACGATTAATCATAAATAAAGTATGTTTTTTGGTCGATAACTAATTTGTCGATTATGTAATTTGTTATTATATTTCTTTAGTGAATAAAAATATCAATTTAACAAAAGTTTAAAATTTTAAGCATGCGCCTCTACAGATTTATAATATGAAAATTTTAGTGGCGTTTTATTAAGTTGAACTAAAAGAGTTGCGCCACCACAATGCCCTACATGGCGGATATATCCGCCGAACTTGAGCAAAGTGTTAATTTGTGTAAAAAGTCTCAGGAATGATAATAATTTGTAAATGTTGGTATAAACTGATTGTAGATATAAAAAATGTTCTTACATTTTAAATATTGCGATTGTCAGGGGTGTTATTTATTGTTAATAATAATAATTGGTTCGTATATATATCGTGGGAATAAATGAGTTACGGTGGAGCTGGGTTGAGTCGATGAGAGTTCGATAAGCCCAGGCGTAATTTATCCGAATTAAAGTGCAGGTCGGAAGGTTTTGATATAAGATTAAATGGTGAAACGCTGGAGAGTACAGATCACGCAAGAGAAGGGGAGAACTGGCCTGGAAGGAAATAGTGGAAGCTGCGAGGGTGGGTTGTAGCTTTCGAACTCAACCTCCCAAGAGCCTTAGCCCACCTGCAACACTCCACTACTTTCCTCCCTATTTATGACTTCCTCGAAGCACCCTCCTCCAGCATCCACACACACACACACACCCTCTTTCCCCTTTTGGATTCCGTGTTGCAATCTATGCTGCTGCACCGCTGCGAAACTAACTCTTCTCTCTCTTTCTCCTTTTTCCAACCCCAACTATACCCCCTCGTACCCCAGGGTTGGCGCAAACCATTTTTCCGCGCCGATTCCAATTTATGGCCAGACGACCAAACAGAAGAAAAAAAAGATTAATTTTACTTAACCTTCCGTTAGCTCCGACCGTCGAGATTGCCTTCGTGCCATTGCATCGATCCACAACAATAAACTTTATACCGAAGACCCATTAGGCATCGACCAAACAATATAAAATATTAATCAAATTTTCTTTAAATATCATGAAGGATAGAATAATTTATTACAGGAAAATACCTTCAAAATGATTTGATACAATACCCAACAAAATAAATAAATTGTATGTAATATCTAGCAATATCGAGCGTTCCCTTTAAGGCTATAACCGTCATACTTATATTGATTGATACGTAATAACTGGAGTTTCTATTGTCTTAACGCTTAATTTACGAGCACTTGAGGCGAACAGTGGAAAATCTATCATTCGTAATGACGATCGCAATACAAATACCATTAGTCATTCGATAGTGGTGAGTATTGGTCGTCCCTCACCAAGACAACAAACATAGGGAGAATAACGAAATTATCGAATTCTTTCCCCTCCTAATGGGACTATAGTATAGATTATCCATTATCTTAATTGATAAACTACATTTATTCAATTTTTCAGTTAACTGAAAATTGCCTTAGTTATGATGTATACAACACTTGCACTAGAGTAACAAAGAAGTGTCTATTCTAATTGGAACACATTTCAAAATTACAGATAAAGTTGCAAGAACCAATCTATTTATAATTGGATCTGAGTACCGCAAGGGAGTGTACTTGGACCAATCCTGTATCTATTTCCTAACACCTAATAAAACAATTGTTGCAAACATTCGTAGATTAGACAACATTAATGTCCTCTGATAGTAATCCTAAAGCAAAACTTGTAAAGAGCACTTAATCAGATTAAAAACTCAAAAACTTTTAAACACTTTTATGATGAGGAAGAAAACATGTCCACCTTTAAACAATAAAGTGCTACTTCAATAAAATCATGTAAAATATCTTGACACACCCAAATAATTGCTAATAAACAAAACATAATGTCCTTTTTGCATATAAAATAGATAATCTTGTACTGTAGACAAGAACTGCAATTCCTTAAAAAACTGTGAGTGGTCTAATCTCCAATGAAAATAACATCACCACTAAAAATCTGAACATTTATTATCGTTGTTACACTTTGTAAACGGTTGTTAAGTTAAGTACCGGTTGGAGTTGCAAATACCATTTGTTAAGCTTCTGTGCATTGTGCCGGTATTGTTGCAAAGAATCGTTCTGCGACGTGGGGGGGGGAGAAGAGAAATGTTGGTGTTGTTAGAGTTCGTTTCGACCCAAATACGTCCGATTGTTTGTCGAGTCGAAACACATTCCTTCCACAATACCTCCCACCCTGCATGTGTATGTTTCAAAATATTATTTCTATGCTTGCATTGTATCGCGTCTCTCTACTTTCTCCCCATGTGTTTATCCAAGAAACAAGGATAACAGGAGAGACCAAAAAAAAAATCAGTTTGCGCAAATAAATTGGTTTCGTTGCGGAGGGTAAGAAAATAATAAGGGAGAGAGAGAGAAGAAAAGCGTTTAAAATATCCGGCCATTTATTTTTCTTGATATCGGTAATGCGAGCTGCGTCGAGAATGGCGGAGGGTGGATGAGGTTCATTTGGGGGTTGTAATAAAATTGCGGAGGGGTACGCTTTCGATGTATTCCAAAATGAACCGATAAGCATACGGGGCACGTTCCTTCGCAGATAATGCCGGCAATAAGTTCGGTGCGAATATATACAAAACCTTGTATTATCTCGCTTCGAACAGACAAACGTTTAATGGACATGCACACAGATTTCAAAACGTTCGCTGCAGACGTTTAATTCATGCAGATCGCGCGCTGCTCGGATGCTGCAAAATCCCGTGTTAATAGTTTTGCTATTATTTTGTTCCCTCTCTCTCTCACACACACATACATTCATTCTCTATAAATCTATATATACTTTTTAAAAATTTAAATTACAATAACCATTACGCGATAATGCTTCGCCCGAACGGAATTACATTGAATTATGTTTATTAATTTCGCATTTACAATTATTTATTTTCATAATTTATTCCATATTTAATAATAATGCGCGTGTAATCGCAATTCCATTAACATCCTTTCATTATAAATTAATTGCTAGAGCAACAGATAATCCTACAAATTGTTGCATTCATATTTTATATCATGTCTTTAAATTAAGTTAGGTTAGATTAACTTAAATTTAGGTTAGATTACTTTTTATTATCTCACAGATCCGCTAACGGCTAATACTTGAAAATACCCATTTTTTAGTTTAGGTGTGGTGAAGGTTACGATCTAATATATTAGGTTATATGATATTAACTTATATAAGAAAATGAATCATTTGCGCTAGCCTAGGTTACCTTTCTTGCATTAGATTTTGTAATATTGGCCTTAACTGAGATTTTTTTTTAACTTTATAGAGTTTTAGTGAAAATTTTCAGTTATCAAAATATTATTTTATGTCTGCGTCGCAATAATGGCCTTCCATATAATTTTGCAAAAGCGTAATATCCTATGTAAAAGACAGGGCGGATATATCCGCCTCAAGTATGTTTTCTTTTTGAATTCTATAAGTTGTTTTTAGAGGCTAATGTCTTAATTATTAATGATGGATGAAACAAATAAATATAAATGGACCGAATCGTGAATTGTCCGAACGTGGCATAAAGTTAAAAGCTTTCAAGTGTTATCTTTCCGCACTTAACGAGGAAAGAAAGAGAGATGGATGTTAAAAAAAAGCTCTCAAAACTTTTCAAAACTGCTACATGAAAGAGACAGGTTTTTTTTTACAGGGCCAACAGTCGGCAAACATTAAAGACGGTGTAATGGAAGGATGAGGGTTAAATATTTAATTATTCATCTGACAAATGGGAGATGAAAAATAAAGCGGCAAAATAGATTTTTTTTTAAAAATTGCGTTCAATTCCATCCTGTAAATTTTCGATGGGTCATGAAGTTTCGGAATGGTACGCTTTAAAAAAAAATAGTGATTGCAAATCAAATAGGTGCAAGGTAATTTCGCTAAAAGCGATTGGAAAAAATTTCAAACATATGTGTGGTGCATATAAATATTCTGGCAAAAATGAGTAAAACATTGGTTGCAAATCGACAGTGGTTTAATTTCGCCCCCGATTTCAATGCGACGCAGTAAAAAAAATACAATTTTAATTTAGCTATTTTGTTTTATGAAATTTAAGTAAATTTAAGGAAGTACTAACAGTAGTACTGCAAAAATATATATATATATATATTTCCGGTAATGTTTGTTGCGAAAACGCATTAATTTTGAAGATAAGTTAAGGCGTCGTCGAGGCGTTATATCCATCTCGGCGAAACGTACAAATGGCCTGTCGGCTGGTGTATTTCGAAAACGCATAAAGGCATTCGTTTGGAATGGATCACTGTGAATTCACCAGTCGCAGAATGTCCATTACGTGTCTGGCATCGTCGACTTCGAAGTCTCGAACTCTGTTTAATATCTAACATTTGCAGAGATGCATCGAAGAATAATCAGTCGAGCGATTCAATTTTTAAACAGTTTTTTTTTGTATATAAATTTCAGTTTCATAATAATAAATAGTTGGTACATCTGGAAGAAGTTGTTATATCAATTATGCAATAGACAAACATAAAGTATTTGCTGCTGTCAAATTATTTGACGTTAGATGACCAACTATCTGTCAAATTTGCTTTCGACAATGCGTTCCTTTTTATATTCCATTTAGATGTTTAACGAAAGATATTATTTATGTTGAGATTCACCCTAAATACGTAATATGACTTTCAGTTACATAATTAATATCAGTTGGTACGTTTGCAAGATGTATGTTATACACAGTAGTACCAATATAAACTGTTTGAAATTGTATTAGTTGACCAATTATGGTTGGTATTTCTGACTGTCATTTGATGACATTAACCATTAATAAAATGTGTTAATTAATATTCATAACTGCGTATGTGATAATGATCTGAAGAAAGAAATGGTAGTGTGAGGAAGTGGATGGTGCCATTAAAATCGCCGGCGCAGCTTTTATGGCACTACTTTGTATGTTAATGGCGGTCTGCGGAATTTACGGCGCATGAATTTTCCTGCAAGAGAAAAGTGGGAAATAGTGGATTTTAATAGAAATATCGCTGGAGATGCTTGGTGTTATCTTCAAACAAATGGATTTTATTATGTAGCCCTTTGTGAGAACGAACGTCACGTTCCGTTCGGTGGAGAGTACTAAACTTGGAATGATCTTCCTTCTCCTCAGCAAAACTATTATCTTTTTTTTTCGTTGGAAATACATTTTACTACTGCAAAGAAAGCGAGTTGACGACAAGAGTTCAGTAGAAGATAAAGTGGTATAACATAAACTCAATGATTTTAGAACAGATTTTTTTAAGACTTATTTCTTAACACTAAACACGTTAATCCAAGCTTTTCAGATTTTACAATTCGATCAAAAAAATCATTTACAAAAGCGGATTTAAATGTTATTCGCATGAACATAATAATGTACGTATCATCGGACATACACTGAAAGTATTAGATGTATGAAATTAATATTTGATTGTCCAAAGAATTGTCATGGAAACATGGAAGTATCGATTTATCGTGTTAAAAAAAAAGCAGAAAGTGAAAATAAAAGAAGAAAATAGTGATTTCCGTTGGTGTGGTTGGTATATAATGGAATTGAATGTTCGATACAAATGTGATTGTACGATAGTGGAAAATCTGCTGGATTTTTCCATTGCGTGCTGTACTATATATATATTTTATTCCTTCTCTTTTTCTCTTTATGCGTGACCGTCCGCATTAAATGGAAAAATGCCACAAGGACGACCACACACACACAAACGAATTCGAGTATTCAATCCACGCCAATCCCCAATTCCCTATTTATTCATCTTCTTTTTATTTTTCAGTTCCTGTTCGTCTCCGACCTTCTTTTCAAAACACCAATCCAGCAGACGCAAACATTTTCGTTACGAAGAAAAAAAAATGTAATAATTTAATTACATGACTAATTACGCTGCGCTCGGGATGTTAATTAAATTTACGTTTTACCAACGAAACGCACATTCGAAATTATACTCACTCGGCGCATGTTATTAAATTGAAATTATGTAGATTTTCTGTCCACTTCTACAGCTTTTTTTTTCATATTCGTTACGGTTTTCCTTCATTCCGTGGATATTCTAGCAAACGTATTTTGTGAAAGAGCGGAAATAGAAGGAGAAAAACGTTATTTCCCGTTGTTATTTTCGTTCGTTTCTATTTTCACAACGCGTCATTAGCCATCCATCGTAATGCGTTATTTTCTTTTGGTTTTCCGGCTACACCAAAATTTTGTTAGTTTTCATTAATCATTTTTATATAATTTTTTGTTTTAATTGTAAATATAATTAAGAATTTACTTAAAAATCTACAATTATTTAGAAAGTTTAAATATAATCCCGCCCTTCAGTTTTGTTAACTTTATTCGTGCTCGCAATTCGTGATTCCATTTATTAATTCGTTAAAAGTTGAAAATTCCTGCATTTATGCAATTTTGGAGGAGGAACGCGGCACGTCGGATTGTGCAGCTATGAAATTATTCAAAACTTCTGAACGGTGCGGTGTGCTGCCGATTAATGATCGCATTACTATGTGTAGTCCAGGGATGACGGCAGCGGTGGCGCCCTCTTTTGTACATCGGACAATTAATCTGTGCTCCTATTTTGGACCGCTTTTATTATTTATTATTGTTACCATTAATTACTGCGGCGTCAGCGAGGCGATTTAATTTATGAAACTCCGGGCATCGTCCTTCGACCCGTTCAATGCAAGGATTTGCGGATAGAATGTCCGCCGCAGCAGCAGCAAAACTCATTATCCTCGGATTTTCCATAATAATGTTGTGCTGCGACTTACGGGTATTCCATTATTAAAACAAAAGAATATCAATTTACTGCTTGCTGATGGACACGCGTTTGTTAAATTTAAAAAAAAAATGTTATAACATTTTAACATATTTCTACGTTTATTTACATATAATTTACAAATAAACACAAATTTGTGAAATTCAAAATAAAATGAAATGTCTTTAAATTTTTCTAATTTGCACATAAATCTATAAGCAATTTAACTAAAGATAGATTAGATCATGTATCAATATTCCATAATTAAAAGAAAATATTTATTAAATCTGATTTATATTTTGTTATATTTCTTGAAAACTACAACTAGAACTTGCTTTAATTAGTAATAATATTAAATATTTATATACAGGCTCTGAAATGAGATTAGACTATATTTTTTGCTATTCGAGGTTTTCCTGTAGTAAAAGATAAAAGTTGAAAATATGAAACGACTGTTTAAAAGTTTAGAAAAAATATATTTCTTTTTATAACTACAACTAATTTCTACTTCAATTAGTAATGGTAATAAATACAAAAATATAAAGATTTTCAAACGAGTTTAGACTCATTTTTTATCCATTTGAGGTTTTCTTGTAATAATAGTTGAAAATATGAAATGACTGTTTAAAAGTTTAGAAAAAATATATTTCTTTTTAAACTAAAAGTAAAACGTGCTATTAAATATAAATATACATGCTTTAAAATATATTTAGACTCAAATTTCCGACATTAAAGGTTTTTCTGTAAAAATTTACGAAACTTCGAAATTTTGTTATTTTTCGAAAACTACAACTAAAATTAATATATATTCTTTAAAATGTGTTCAAATTTCTGGTACTACGGTTTTTTTTTTGTAAAAACATGTAGAATTTGAGAAAAGAAACCACAACTAAAATTTACTTCAATTAGTAATGATATTTTGAATAAATACAAAAGGTTTTAAGAATCAAATTTATTGTTTATGTGGTTTTAATCTACAACTAGCATTAAATTCAATTGGTAATTATATTAAATATAAAGATACAAGTTTTACAAAATGTTAAGAGTAAAATTTGTGGCTTTTGTAATTTTCCTGTTATAAGGTGTAAAAGTTTAAAAAAGTTGACTTCAAATTTCTGGCATGTAAAATTTGATAAAAGTATTTAATAATCTTACAATCTATTTAATAATCTTACAATTTTATCGTATTTCTGGTTGATGCAAAAATAATAAAAGTAAAAAAAATGTGGTTTTACTGAAATGTGAATTAAAACATGTCTTTTGCGGTTTGACAAGATTCGTTTTTTTTCTGTGTGCGAACTAGATGAACGTAGTGCACCATTAATTGCTGCGGTTTTCTCGAGTTGTGGTTCTTTTCAACTAGTTGATTTCAAACTTCGAAGCCATACGAGCATTTAGAAATGACGCAACGCTTGAAAGATATGCCATCGCAAGAAAACCGCAACATGTAATTATTTTGTTCTCAAAACCGTGACATTTCTCATATACTTCAATATTTCGATATGTAATATTACACATTTTTATTTATCAGATAAATTTTATTACAAAAAAACTTTCATTTAATTTCCGTCTCAACAATATATTATATTTAATTAAAGCTAAATTTGTTGCTGAAAATTACTTGTAAACGTGATTACCGGTAAATTTTGATGAGAAATACCGATAATTTATAAAATAAAAATTAATTTTGTGTATTTAAATATAGTTTTCAGAACATAAAATTAGTATTATAACGCACGAAAATCTTCTGCAGAGAAAAATGTATGAAAATTTTAAATAATTAAATTTGCTTTAATTATGATTAAATAAATGATCATAATATATTTTTGTAAATGTATTAAACTTTTATTAAAAATTAATTGTTTATTTCTACATTCTAATTTTTTTATTAAAAATTGATTGATTATTGTTACTATCACACGAAATTTTTAATTAATAAATTTTGGAATCAGACGGAATCGAATTTGGGGTACTTCAAAAGTTCTGATTGTGATCAGAGAAATGCAATAAATTGCACTCGCATTTCTCTTCTGCACTATCCGACGTTTTACGCTGCGAGAACGCAAAAGGCTCTCGATTAATCATATTTACAGTTTGATCTTTTAAAGCATTTCGAATCAATACTCTAGAAATCTCTCAAAACACAAAAGCACAATCAATATATTTTAATTGTTTAAACAAAACGCTGGTTGATCACGGATGCATTCAATTTCGTTTAATATTCTTGTCGGAATCGTTTTTAGGATCTGGATCGATATCCAATTATCTGCAAAACTTGTTAAACAACTACCGAGCAATGAGCACGAAACCGAAGAGTTTACAGCCACGCTCAGACATGAACCAATCAATATTTTGCTATTAATGTTTATTGCGTAACTTCTGCGACGGAACGATCAATTCCCACGTTAATTAGTGAGAACCAATCGAGTGTTTGGCTTTGGATGAATTACAGTGAATAGAATATAATTGATATTAAATATTTTCTTAAATTTTGAGATTATAATATCTCAGGGGAAGTATTATATTTAATAATTATAAAACCTTATGAAATCGTAGTGTATTTAATTTCAAAGTAAAGTAAAATTTATGTTCAGTAAACTATAAATACTGGGAATGTGATTCAATGAGGTGAACTAGCTTTAATTAGTGTACAGAATTTCCAAGAGAGAGCGTAACGATCTTAGGAAGTTAATGGAACGCATTAGCATTAATCCCTTTCATATCTGGAAATGCGATTTATGTGGAGAGTAATTTTTCATGCGGTTTTCGGGCGAATAAAGCGAAAATTGTAGAGACACGCAAAGTACTTCCATTACCATCGAATGTGGGGTCAAAAAGGAACGACGAAATGCGGAAAGTTGAGTTTCGGAGTCAATAGGGTTATTAGCATATTTCTTAGATCCTTTAGGAATTCCATGCATACAATGGGGCTTCGGATTTCCATACTTATATTGGTTACGCAATTAAGGGGATGCTATTTCGGCAACATATTGGTTGGTTGGTTGGTGGAGGGTTTGGTTGTATTTATGCGGCGTGTTGCATGAAATGTACATCGGTGGGGGTGAGGATGCATCGAGCCACGAAAATTAGTGTTGCGCGCGCGAATTTCGAACGAAAACACACCCAAAATACATGGTATTTCGTGAAACAGTAGCAGATTTGTGCATGGAACGGCCATAAATCTTGATAGGGTTTCGTTCGCAATAAGCCTAATCCAAATAGAAAAAACATGCAACAGAGATACACGCAGAGAGAAAAAAAAGAAAGGGGATGTTCTGTTGCATTAGGATTGGATTTATCGGTCCAGGGTGGAAAAGGAGAGTCCTCGAGATTGGGGATGACGGCATCCGACGTGCTGTTTCCACCACTAAATATTTCAGTTGACATCTAATTTTCGTGGAGATTCATGCATAATAATGCGGTTCCGGGTATTCCCGGGTAATTCGTATATGCGAATGTCGTGTGCATTTTATTGCTAACTTCATCTGCATTCGGTGTGATCGAATAAAACGTCGTCGAGGCGAATTAGCTACTAATTGATTGTAATAATCGCTGATTCCAGAGAGGGTTTTCATCCCACCGGAATCTCATCCCTGCAATTGCCGCCTCGCATCTGCCCTAAACAAATTAACCTGTTTCGTTGCGAAATCACGTTTTCCCCTCATTATTCATTCGAAACACGATAAAATATACACAGTTTCCAACAAAATGTACGTTTGTGCGAACATCAAGTACCTTCGTGCGAATAAAAAAACGTAAATACAACAAAAATCATTTTTATATATCTATACTCAGATTTATTTCAAGGTATTATGTCTTAAAATACATAAAAATTATAGTGAATTCATAAAGTAACTTACTAATATTACTCTAATTACAAAAAATATTGGAAATTTTATTTTATATACATCGATAATATTATTATACTAAATTGTTGTACTTTTATTGCTTAATTAAAAATGAATTTGGTGAGAATGGGAAAATGTTTAAGTTTATTGGAAGCGTCGTAAGTGGATTACGACAACGTCGAGGCCCGTGTTTCTGGGTGTAGTCGAGGTGTTCAGCTCCCGAGTCTCAACTTATCAGCTGATATTCCGATGATCGCGTGCTAATAAATCTTCGGGACTTGTCGATTAAGCGACTCTTCTGATAAATTGCATCCGGCCTGAAATTATGTGGAAATTTAAATAACTTCCGGCGCTTCTCGCAAAATTTCCTCTACATTTTCACATTATATTAATAAACAATTCTTCAATGATGTAAGTCACTATTATTAAGAAATTTAAATAAAATTTTATAAAAATTAATCTTCAAGTGAAATAATAAATGTTACAATTGCAAATAAATCTTTTTTGATCTGGTGACGTCAAAATTGTATAATGGATCGTGCAAATCCTATTAATCAAAGCATGTTGTCGATATTGATGATTGTAGCAATATGGAAATCGTTTCATAATACATCCGAAAACTGCCCGTTAAATGCGAAATTCAATCGTATCTCGTAACCCACGTCGATGGTATTATAAATTCATATGCACCATTAAGCCCTTCATTAAAGCCCACTAAACCGGTTTAGGTTGCCGCACGTCCCAAAAACGAACGCCCTTTCCGGAAAATCGCAACCGAACAATTCGTTCACCCTTCCGATGTCGGTTGCTGCATCGCTGCGAAATGAAATTTTTTAATATTTCAAAGTGTATGCAGAAGAAGTTTTGCATTTTTAGTTTCGGTTACAAGATGCAGGTGGAAAGTTTTCCTCTTATAGGAACAACATTTTACAAAACCCCAAAATTAAAGTAAACTCGGGCGCGAGGCGAAGAGACTTTCTTCTTTCATTCCATTAATAAAAAAAACCGAGCGAAAAATTACCCATTTGAAAATATGCATCAAATTTGTAAAGAATGTTTGCATAATTTATTTTCGTGCGACGCCTAGTGGTAATTTAACATTTGTTTGTATATAACCTTCATAATAAAATAACATAATTCAAAGTCTTATATGTAAAATACATGGCGGATATATCCGCCACTCATCTAATATGTGAGTCTTTTATATTTCGTTTCATTTCATCATATTTCCTCAAAGTAGACAAAATAAAAATATAATCCATGCATTAGAAAAGGGGGTTTCAAAATGCTGAATGTAATTCAGTATATAAAACGAGAGGAAATAAGGTATTCTATTACCGTTTTTTTTCCGGACTGCCGCAATTTTGCGCACAAAAGAAAATTTCACATAAAAAATATTTAGCAAATTGACGCGAATTCAGCTAATAAATTTACGCCACTATACATTTAATGCTGTCCAAAAGTAATGTGTAAAGTTTCTTTATTACTGCCAGGCATTCGGTCGGAGAAATCTATCTTTAATCGGAAAGTTCGCAAGTACGTTTTTTCTCTTCTCTTTTTTCCTTCTACTCCTACTACATTTTCTTCCATCCACCGAAGGCTCGTTCCAATTAAATCTACAAGGAAGTTGCAGCAAGTTTCGAGTTGACAGGGTGGGAAATAATTCGATAGGAAGTAGTGAAGGGAAAAGAGAAAAAAAAATACACAGAGACACACCGGTGAAATAGATCCCATTGTGAAATTCTAGATGAAAACCCACCAAAAAAAACGGAATTACATCATGCGCAATAAATAAAGTCCTGTTAATTATGGAATTGCTAATTTTAGGTTTTTGCAAATTTCGCTTTGGTGAAATAAATTCAATAAGACTTTAACATTGGCATCTCCTTATGCAAACTCCCGCATTCCTCGTTTTTGACCTCAACAATAGAGGTTCCATCGGCGTTGTGAGCCGTCGAACTCGTTTCGTTTACATTGGAAATGCCGAAGCCCTTTATACGCGACACTGAACGACTTCTCTCGTGTTTTCTCATATTATAAAAAGAAAAATCCGATTATTTTCTTACATTAATAGTTATATAACTACAGTCGTAATTATTATTTTGGGTTTTCATGTGTTCGAAAAATGTACTCGATCTTTATATTAAGGTACGCTATGTTTGCGTTATTTTATTATTGATATTTACCCATTTGAGAATGAATGGCGGATATATCCGCCTTGCCTTTTAAACAATTTATTTTGCAAATAATTTTGATATATTGCATTTACGATTTAATGAAAAATAAAAATAGAAGAATATTAGTGAATTAGTGCACATGCAGCTAAATCAATACGAATGTTGAAATTTAAAAATAGACGAAAATGAAAATGATTTAAAATTTATTGTAATGTAAATTGTATTTCCACTGATTTATTGATAAACGGCAAAATTAAGTTATATCTATGACCTACATTTAAGTTTTCTTCATTTTTGATTATAAAATAAACTATAGACAAACAAACAAACAGATCTAAAGTAAAATCAAAGTTTTGGAAATCTTCGAGAAACTCATGAATAAGATATTGGATTGTGCCGTGCGTGATGCGCGACTTAGAAGTTTTTGTTACAAGGTTCTCTATTGAATAATATATAGCAAATGCATTTTCCTCCGCCTTTTCCCATGATCGATATTCGGCTTCCCGTTGCGCCCTCAGCCGTGTGTACAATTCCTTTCGGTTCTCGGCTCCATTTGTTTCATACGAAAGTCCTCAAATATTTGCACCTTTCTCCGTGCATTACGATATTCAATTTCATTTTTAGATACGTTATTTACATTGCACTTACACAATATTCAATACAGTCTACGTCAATTTCAAATACATGAATTTAATATACGAATAAAAACATTATATCATAATTATTTTGAATTACAAAAAAAAATAAAGACGATTTTTTAAGTCATTTTAATTATATTTATTATTTAGTGATATATATATATGTTAATATAAACAGTATAATTACAATATTTATGTGAATAATACTTAATTATAACAAAATACAGAAAAATATAGAAATTATAATAAGTTAAAAAATTTGTTACCCGGCGCATCCACTCACTTTTTTATTTTATATTATTACAAAATTATTTCTTTTACATGTTTAATTTAGTAAAGTGTTTATAAATATAGTTTCTACATGGAATAAATAAACTATAATATTATAGTAATATTAAATAAAATAATTCAGTTATAAAATTAATTCTCTGGTGATTATATTAATTTAATTTATGATTTTTTTACTATATTTTGCAGATAATTTGTCAACAACAAATTTATAAGTAACATCATCATTATGTATTGTAAAATCAATCACTAAGATTTTTTTAGAAATTACCAGTATTTATTATCAAAAAATACCGGTTATTTCGTTAGTTTGGAAATATAAATCCAGTTAATCATGTGCATTATATTTTTTTTAATTGAAATAAATATAATAATTCTTGTCAAAATTTACCGGTAATTTAATTTGAATGTAAAACCGGTTAATTTTTAAATTAGATTTAATTATGAAATAAACTTATTATTTCTTGTCAAAAATTATTGGTAATTTTGGTAAATATGTTGGAATATAAAACCGGTTAATCGTTTTCTTAATTAATTTTTGTAAATTGGATTTTAGCAAGAAATAAATGTATTATTATTTATTATCAAGAATTATCGGTAATTTCGGTAAATATGTTGGAATGTAAATCCGGTTAATCATTTGCATAATTCAATTATTAAATTTGAATTTTAGCATGAAATAAATGTAACATTGGAAAGTAAAACCGGTTAATTTTTTAAATTGGATTTTAGCATGAAATAAACTTATTACATTTTTTATATAATATTTTTTTGCATGTTTCATTTACAAAATTAAATTTTTTATTATATTTCTTAATCGCATTTATATAATTTTATATTCAAAGTATATAAAGTATCTTGAATATCATCTTAAAATATATTATAAAACTCTCTTTTTTGGGTTGTCGTTTGAATTTTAAGCGTGATCAAAGGAAGAATATATACTTGAAATACGTCCTTTTTACAGCATAAAACGTTTTCACTAGCTACGAATACGTATCTATATACATCATTCATGTATTACGTAAAATTCAGTTGTGTGACTGTGGAGTATTTCATTCGAATTTCCAATTTATTTATCACAGTAATCGAATTTTAACTAGGCCGTATAATGTAAACAGTAGTTCGGGCCTCGAAACGTTAATTTATTCTATACTGAAAACGTATGCAAATCTACTATATATATGTTTGTGTCTATATATGTATTGTATTATCCGGTTCGCTCGAAACCGCATTTGCCATGCCAAGTATTTGTGTATTCTGGTCTTTTTTTGTACTATTATATTGACAGCTTGAAATTAAACGAAAATAAAAAAATACAATAAAATAAAAGTAAAAAAAAATATGTACATTATTTTTAATCCATGTATAAATGTTTTTTATTAATTTGGATATTTATATTTGTATTTAAGGAAAATTTAATTTCATAATACCTGGCGCATCCACCAAAAAAAATATTAAGAAATTTAAAATATTTTAAGATTTCGAAATAAAATGTTATCTTTTTTAAATTAATTGTACTCTATTAATGTTAAAGAAACTAACGTTTCATGTATATCTATTCATACTAAAGTGGGGTGAAAATGCGGCAATTTTTGTTATTCAAAATCACTTAATAAAAAATTCTATTAATTTTACAAATATTTTTTTCTTTATTTTATAACATTATACAATATATTCTTCATTAAAAGGTGGATATTAAATTCTATATTTAAATTAGTATTAAACGAAAATTTAAATCTATAATACCTGGCGCATCCACCAAATAATAAATATTTACAAGAAATATAACATATTTTAAAGTAAAAATTTTATCTCTTCTTAAAGATAAATACCAAAAAGATACAATTAATTGCATTTTATTGCCACTAAAGAAACTAACGTATACCTAATCATACCAAAATGGGGTCAAAATTCGGAAAATTTTTGGTCTTCAAAATCACTCAATATTATTTTTTTTCTTCATTATATAATAGCATTCAACATAATTTTCACTAAAAAGTTGTAAGAAGTTGTATAAGTGAAGCAATTTGTTTACTAAATTTTAAGAAAACTCAATCTTCTTTTTTGTATGATTATTTTTTTCATTTGAAGAGAATAAATAGTAACAAGTTTTAAACTGATCAAATTGACCTTTCTCACTAGGTAAGACAACATAAATATAATTTGGGAAGTAAATACTAAAAAATAATTTAAGAAAATGTTGAATTATTAATTTTCAGCCCTTCGTCAATATATTAACAAGGTATGTTGGAGGCAATAATTAATCATAAATGTAATATCAATAGTTTTAAATAAACATTTTAGTTAGTTGCTTTGTGTTAAATATGTAATATTTAATTAAATAACCATGTAATTGCCAATTTATATCAGATATTAATAATGTTCTAATATATATGGTAATTAATTAATTAAATTACAATATAATTGAAAATTATTCCAATTATGAAATACAAACTAATTGTATATTAATTAATAATATGACTTCACCAAAAATTGTTTATCGAGAAATGTTATTAATTATGAATGCAATATTTATAACAAAAATTATCCAAATTTAAAAAAATTGAGCTTTTGCATGAATTTGCATGTTGTTAAATTCAAAATATTTTTTTTTGGTAGAGTTAAAAATTATTTACTTTGAATATTTGTAAAACTTAGAAGATATTATGTTTGAAAAATTAAAAGAAAAATCATTAGTGGTAAACCTGGCGCCTCCACCAAATAACGAAAATTCTTTTAAATCCTTAAATATGTTAATAAAAAATCATTCCTCGATTAGCGAATAGGTTGCAATCTACGAAATTACTTCGTATAATGAGACTTGGTTTTTAGAGGCGCAAATACTATAGTTAGAATGAGCGAAAATTTCTTGTTTCTCGAACAAAGTAAAGTTTTTTTTATATAAATCAAATAGTCAACAGATAAAGTGAAATCATTTTTTAATTATAATTTATATTTTTATAAAAGTTGATTATTTGATTGGAGTTATTGCATTTTCAGAAGGATAAGCATTTTCTTGAATCTTTAGTTGTTAACATTTTTTTAACAGAAACTTCTTTAATGTTGTCGTCACTTTCTTTGTTCTATTTGATAAGAATATTTTCTGAATATTCCAATAAAATTTCAAAATTTCTTCTTCTAGTGTAACTTTTATTGTTTCTATCACCAATTTATTAAAATTCATTTAAATTATGGATAACATTATTTGAACATGAAGAGGGACTTACCTTTCTCGCAGTGATCTCCGCCTCGACCCAAAGGACAGAGACAGGTCGGATCCAGGTCCGAGCCTCTGAGTATACATCCGCCACCTGGGCCGCAATCCAAAGGACAAGGTCTCTCCGTGGAGATGGGAGCAGTCGCCGGAATACGACCCTCAGCCGTCGCCTCCGTCCATTTCTGCTCCAATCTGGGCCCTTGCGTCGTTCCCTCCGTCCCATTATTGAACACCAGCTTGTAAAGTTCCGTCCCGTTTTCGTAACTCAATTCCGCATCGAATTCAGCGTCCTTCTGGTACAAAACGTCCTCCATATTATTCAGAATCATATTGTAACTATCCGGAGGAGTCGCCGTCGAATTCATCTCTGCAAAAAACAAAAATAGCAAAATAAAAATAAGTTTATAAAATAAATAATTATTCCGTTTTCGCATTAATTTTAATATACAAAAAAAAATATGTCGCGGATTTTCTCCTCATTTTTCTGCGCAAAATTTCGTCGGTTTTTATGCAAATTCATTTTGGCGTTATTTTCCGCTCCGGCAGTTCCTCATCGTTAGTATTTTCAGAACGTAATATAATCATTTTGTTCTCTCTCTATTTTTTTAAATTTATTTTTCCGCACACAAAGGGACTTCAAAAAAAAAGACCCGAAATTTGAACATTTACAACGCAACGTTATTTCATTAAGTTTTAATCGCAATTTTTTGTTGAAACTCTATATTTTCTATAAAATTCTATTCAACTTTTATTCAACCTGAATAATAATGTTTGATTCAAATTGTTGTAAAAATCTATCAGATTTGAATCGAATTGTATGTTAGTAATGTTTGTAAAGTTTAAAATTATAAATTACAAAAAACCTAATGAAATTATTATAATTTTAGAGGAAAATTCTGAAATTTATTAACTATACTAGTACTAATTGTATGAAATGTGATAAAAAGCAACAAACTTAAATTTATGAAATAAAATATTGTAAAGTCTGAAAATTAATTAAATGAAATGAATTAAAGGATTCAGACAAATTTGTTTTGCTTTCGTCGTTTAATGATGATGTGGTGCTTTTGTAGATCTGACATATGGCACGTGTGTGTTGAAAGAAGGATATAATTCTTCCTAAAACCTAACACGCTGACTGGAGGACGAGATAAATCTCGGCTGGAAAAGGCGCACGAAGATCCATCAACCACTTTAAATTACATCTTCAAAAGCAAGCAAAAAAAAAAGGATCGAGAAGAAAGGAATAAAATGTGTATATCTATATATTATCCTGCAAACACTTCGCATTTGTTTGCCGGCTGACGACAAACAGACGACATCCCGTGATCCATCCTACACGCAAGGATTACACGCGGATTTCAAATATTAATATTCTTTTCTGCAATTTTCTTTCCCTCATTTTTTACGTGAATTAACAGTAAATTATGAATTAAAACTAGATGAAATTAAATTTTGTTCTTGACATTTCACCCCTTTCTGGCCTCGGGCCAATCGTGTTGATCCTTCCATCTATTTATTTCTCTTTGCTTTTATTTTTGCCGTCCTTTAATCCGGCGTCGGAGACTTATTTAAAAAGCATACAAATGGGTCCATTTTTGCAGGGTTCAAGGGCGTCTCCCGTTTTGTGCCCTTCACGATTCTACTTGATCAAAGCAGGGATGTTTAAGCTTAAATTTGTGCGCTGCCAAATGACAAATTGTTTTCAAAGCGAAAGACGTGGAATGACGACAGGATAATCTTGTCCTTCAGACTTTGCGGTTTAACTTTATGTAAACAGCGTTTACATTAATTCACGTGAAAACAATGCACACATGCTTCAACTTCATGTACCACCAAAGTCCCTGGCATTAATCTAATGCAACTGTTCGGATTATCTGCTGCAGGATTTCACAAAACTTTTTGGAAAATGCTAATTTTATTAAAAATTGTTGATTATACTTCAGACAACTGAAACCGTTACATAAAAATCATATAGTTCCAGTATTTTATTTGAAAAAAGATCATACTTTATCAATTTTCGTAATTAAGACTGGTGTAATTTTCGCGAAGAAGATGTTGGATTTGCTTCCCCGGCATAATTTCGCACGGTTATTCTTGCTAAGTTGCGGTATCCTGTCAGAAGTTTGCGGTGCAAAGTTCGTCCTTTCATTGTCTCCGCAAACAAACCGGAGACAGCTATAACGAGATTTTCTCACTTCTCCGGTATTTTCTAATTAAGATATTCACAGTCCTCTCTAAGGACAATTTTGTTACCTTCATTGATTACGTCTTATAACTCATCAAAAAAAATTGTAACTTAACTTAATTTTCTAATAACAATGACGTTTAAGCTGTCAAACGTCACCTGAAAAAGACTAGTAGCGCCTCACTAAGAGATACTTTTGAATGATGATTGCGTGACAACAATGGCCAATTTTGCTTAAGGGTATAGGAAATGGCGGATATATCCGCCACTCTTCCGCATAGGTTATTATCACTCATTATTACTAATATTAACCATTTGTTTGTAAACTTCAGTAATTTCCGTTTATTGAGGAAACATGTTTTGATAAATTTAAAAATATTTCTGTTAAAAAAATAAGTTTAATTTGTACTATATACTAATTTATTTCCAAATAACTTCGCCGTTTTTACCCAAGACATTTATTGTTTTAAGATAAATAATCTAAGGATTTTATTTGTGTCTTTGTTAAATGTAATATATTTTTGGTTTTTTCTTCTGTAGTTTATGATGAGACTTGGTAATGCAATAACGCGTTCGGAGCGTCAATGGGAAGTGTCGAAAACGTGGAGGATGCATGTATGTAATCAATGAAAGCCGTGGAAATTGGATGGAAGATTTGCGCGCGTTGCAATTCACTGCGAATCCGAGTACTCGTAGTTACTTTAATTCA
The DNA here is from genome assembly GCA_963457615.1 of Nicrophorus investigator. Lineage (NCBI taxonomy): Eukaryota > Metazoa > Arthropoda > Insecta > Coleoptera > Silphidae > Nicrophorus > Nicrophorus investigator. The sequence goes on from OY735141.1 coordinate 27,893,645, forward strand.
CTGCGAATATTTTGTGACCGAAAATCGTTAACACAATCCAATCAGAACTAAACTATTGTTCTATACAGCAAAACATTGTTTTAACTATATTTTGCATAATAAAAAAGTAGAACAAATGACTTTTTTAAATTGAAATTCATTTTTTTTTAAATCTGCGACCCGCGGGCCATATTTTGCCCATTACTGCCTCAACAGATTCTATAATTCTATATATTTATCATTTATATTTGTAGATAAAACACAAAAGAAAACTACCCTTTATTTGGTGTATAAATAAAAGTCTCCTATATTTTTATTTTTGATACAAGAAGACGGAAACTTTCAGTTGTGTGAACAGCGAAAAAGTCAAACATTGACGTCCATTTGCTCTAGCATCAAAACGCATTAAATATCAACCCTCTGATCACTTTGTAATATCAACAGTAAATTTAGAATATTTGATACTCTAGATAATTAGTCAAAACATTATTAAGTTATTACATAACATAATAACATTATATGGTAATATTTTGAAAATTTTCATTTAAGAATGTTATAGATTTCATTACAAAAATGTGTTAATGTTTCTTAAAACTGCCTTTAATTCTTTTCACAAGTCTAAATGAAAAGTAGTATTACAAAATTGTACAGTTTATTAAAATTTTAGAGCAAATTCGTTTAGAAGTTAAAGCTTTGATGCTAATTAGTTAATTGAAATTAATTCCACTTCTATATTTAGAATATCTACAAAAAGATTGGACAAGGTCGCGAATAATATTTTAATTACAAAATTGTTGGACAAAATCACATTGAGTCGACGAAAATATGTGAGGTGTACAGCGAAATAAATATTTTTGTGAGGTGTGACGTGACATGACGTGACGTGAGAAAGATTAGGAAGCATTAGTTTAGTGTTTATTAAATATGATTGTGTATATATGCAAATTATTAGGAAATCAAACTTTAAATAATTTGTGAAAAAACGAGACAAAAAAATTGTGTTTTTTTTTCAATTTCTGTCAATTTTGTGAGAATTGATCTTCAAAAGGTCGGTTTCTTAGAAAATTGTGAACCATTTCTTAAGTCAGTTTTGTATAAATAAGTAGGTTCAAATATTATTAGTTGATGAAGCAATTTTACAAAAAAAAACTTTAACTATTTGTATTAGAAATTCTTTAAAATATTTAGTTATTTCATTGAATATTTTTAGTAGAATCGGCTACAAAATAATAATTTTGATTGATTGGAAACACGTCCGATTGCGTCAACACGAATATCGATTGGCTTCCTCCCCTTACAGGCAATCAAATTATTACGTGTGTACGTACATAAAAGGAAAGGAAATTTGGAGTTCCGCTTGTTTTTGGTTTCCATATCCGGCTGTCACGTGCAGCGTACGCGAATATCATTGTGATCAGAGCTTTCATTCCGACCGAAACCACGTTTTCCCATCCGACGCGAAATTAATATTTGTTTCATTTACTTTTGCGGATGCATATATTTTTTTTTTATTTATTTGCGAAAAATTTGTTTCCCAAACATTAATTCACTCTGCTGCAATCAATTAATTTTAATTGAGAAAAAGCAAAAAAAAACACAATCTATATTACGAAGGGAACGAAAGATAAAATAAATAAAAATTCAGGTAGAAACTTTAATTAAATATAACAAAAAAAATAAACCGTAGTTACTTTGCGCATCAAATTCTCGGGAAACGCTTTACATTATTTTTTTTTAAAGTAATTTAATTTAATTATTTTTCATTCAGCAAGTTTCTTAATTCTTTTTTCCTTACAATTTATTTTATACTGTTTTCTATTCAATTGAAAAGATTCATAATTTTTTCTATACTGTAATTTATTTCATAATTAAATATAATTTTAGAAAATTTTCTTTTATCGGTAAATATTTTAAGTAAAAAACTGGTTAATTCAAATTATAAAATACCGGTATTTGCAGTCAAAATTAACCAGTTATAGGATAATTGGAAGCTATAAATTTTTTCTGCAATAATTTCAAAAAATATCTCAAATTTTATTTTGATTTACTTGAATGTTGAAATGTGAATAATAATTAATAAATCTGATAGAATTAGGGAATAAAATAAAAAATATTAAATAACTAATCGACTGAAATTTGTTTGAATTATGAAACTCTCCGAATGTAATCGATAAATAATTATATGAAGGTAGATTTACAAACTCTGGGTTTTCGCATAATGATGAGAGCGCGGCGCGTCGGCATTTCCATTGTGTAAACCCGGTTTTCCACCCCTAACCGAATATCGATTTACGGTTTCTTGCATCCATTAATACCTGTTGTCCTGTATTTTTCAGGTTCCACCAAGCCATTATCAAAACGCCTGCCAATTATTCATCCTGCTTTCCATTAAAATAGTTTCCTTTCCTTTGTTATTGGTCAACTCAAACAATTTGATGAAAGTCCGAACATTTACTAATTGTTAATTAAAAAATTGTTAACTTTAGAAGATTTTGTCTGTGCAAAAGGATTCCAATGCTGCAGAATAATCAGTTTAATGAGTGAACAGGCTAATCCTTGAATAAATTGGATTTAAAAGCGGATTTTTAAGTCGTATGCAAATCTTGCTCTTAAAAAAATCTCGCACATTATTTCTCAGATTCTTCTTCAACTTTTCTTATTTAAATTATTTTTAAGTCTGAAATGGCTCAAAATAATAAAAACTATTATTTAAAAAAAAAACTAAGAAATTAGACAAGAATTAAACGGTTATTAAATTATACTTAAAATAAACCATAGGTCCATCCTAGGAAACTAATTGCTCTGATTGAAGAAATTAATATAGAAAAAAAAAATAGGATTAAAAGAATTTTGAGAAAATCTGTCTACTAGGAAACATAACTAAAATAAATAAAAATAATATTGTAGATGCTTCATTGCAGTTGGTAAATGGTTTGAAGAGTAGAACAAGATTGATGGGACTTTTATGTTATAAGAAACGCCGGAGCAGCTGTATCGGATGGTCGGATGAGGCACAAAAGAAATCAATATTCCATTCATGTCGATTATTTTATTTATTTTTATTTTTTTCACTTGCGAAACTCCATTTAGCAATTTTACGAAACGCGCAACAAAACACTTTAATCAATATGATCCGTAGTTTGCCTACAGCAAGAAGATTATGTAATGCGTATCGTGTAAATGTATGGAGGAAAGTGAGGATGTAATTAAATTCCGGGAATTTCTGAGAGAGAAGTTTAGGGGGTGATGACGCGCATTAGGTTGAATTGTACAATTAAATATTTACATATTTTATTAAATTTTCTTAAATGAAAAAAAAAAGATTATTTGAAGCTTTGCGAATGAGGGGCGGAAATATCCGCCCCATACTTTATACAGAAGATTAAGTTTAGTTAAACGGTAGCTCTTAATAAGATAATTGTAAACCACTGGTGGAGGAAATAAAAAAATCTAATTGAAAATAATTGTAAGTGAATTTTAAGTGGATGTTAAATTTATATTGTAAAGATGTAATGAAATGCAACGTTCATCGATCAGTTAAATGCAATTAACTTCGAAATCGCTTACAGTTTATAATAGCTAAATGGATTTATTTAATGTGCGAAAAATAATTAATTTTATGCTCCGCTTTAATGAAAAATTAATTCGATTTTTAATAAAATTGTACTGAAATCAAAATATTTCAATAATATTTTTTATCAATAATCATCAAAGTGTACATTTAGAAAATTGAATTTCTTTCATACATTCATATATATTTATTATATTTTTCGTGGTTCGTGAAAGACGATTTAATTAAATTAGATCGTATGATTTATCGAAGACGGGGATGACACTGAAATATTGGAATATCGTCGAATGTACGTGAGAGGATATAAATTACGTTTTGCCTTTGACAGGTTTTTGGTCAAATAAACGGAATTAGGAAGACCCCAAATTACCGGACGAATTTGTTACTGTCAAGACTTCCGTTTTTCTGCGTGTCTCGAATGAATAAACAACAATAAAAAAAAAATATTTAAAAAAATACAACAAATTAATGGGTATTCATTAATTGCAGCGACGCCTTGCCATTAATCATCGCGCTTAATGACATGAGTGTTTTTTTTTTTATTTTTGTTTGTTTCATTTCTAAATTAGAAGCATTTTCGTTACGTAATTCAGCGCCAAATTTATATAAATTTTGTTTGTTGTTAATAAATAATTATAATTAATAATAGGGCGGATATATCCGCCGCACATCCGTAAAAGGTTAATAGAAAAATAACTATCATTTTATAAAATTACATTATTTGCTTTTTATTTCATAATTCATAATTCTTTTCATAATTTTATAAATAGTAGAAGAATTTAGAGTGTGTTATGTAATGGAATAAAGTTGTAATAATTTTTTTTTGTTAAAAAAAATAAGATAAAAATTATATATTGAAATTTTGTATGTAAGGTAAAAATAATTGTATTTTTTTCTGAAAACTGTTGTAAAAAAATCGATGTGTTTTATTATGTTAATAATATAAAATGTATTAAAACTGTGGGACTTAAAATAATTGGCATTTGTGTCGTTGAAGCTAAGACAAAATAATTACAATTACGTAAAGCGAAAGGTTAATTAAAATTTCGTGTCGTGAAGTGGAGTCACGTAATTGCTTACAAAGACCGAGGGTGGTGTCTGGAGGATTTAATAGTCCTTAAAATGAGTGTACGAAAACAAAAAAAAAACTAAACAAAACAAATTTAAAACAAAAATAATAATAACAACAACAAGCTACTTACCATAGCAACTGTATCCATCGTCGTGCAGCAGGAATCCTGCTCTGCATCCGCACTCGTACATCCCGTCGTGCAGGTCGTAGCAGAGCTGCATACAAGGACTGCCGTGATTGCATCGTCCTGAAACACAGATAAACTTAATTTGGAGTCCTGCATGTTAAAAATGGACAAATCCCGGAGTTCGTTCGTTCATTTGTCCTTGTTCCGAATAACAATAAACCGAAGGATTAAAAATACGGCAGGAAAAAAAATCGTGTTCATCAGTAAACACGACCGAAACCAACATTAATTTCCATCCGGAGCTACCCTATATTTCGCTTATCTTTCATGTCCATTGTGTGTTTTCGTGTACCATTATTTTCGTGAATTTTCGTCCAGGATTAAATCCTTTTTATTTCACGTATTTTCCTTTCGTATCATTTCTGCGTTCGACTTCATCAGGCAATTCTTCATCGTATTAATATGCAAAGTTCGTCCCTAATTAATCTGCTCCGCTATTCAGATCATTAATTAGGGAGTACTTTGTCTGCGCCAGACACAAAGACCGACGTCCCACCTTTGCAACGCAAATTTTATTATATTTGTTTCAATCCTTCTCCGCTTAATTACGTTATGCTTTTAACAACCACAAGCAATTTATTTTATTTACTCTTTTTATCTGCTCAAATGTAATAATTTCTAATTTAAAGATATAATTTTGCATAAACATATGGCAACAAAAAAGAGAGTTAACAAAAACATAAAAGTAAATCTGCATGGGATTTTAACAGTCTTTTTTTGTGCACTTGTATGCGAGATAAGTGGCTGGCCTATTTTTCCGATTCGTTTCAACATTTGGCGAGAGGCCTAGGTTTCGGTTGCCAAGGGCGATTACATAATCCCGCCGCGTCCAATAAAATAGTTATGCAAATATCGTCCGCTCGTTGATTTCTCTCTCTCTTGCGCACATTTTTTTTATATATCCCTCATCCGCCACCATCGAATCATTAAATGCGAAAATAATATATGAATAAATTTGTTAATATTCATAAAAGCATTCCGCTGCGATGGATCCAAATTTTCGCGTTATTTTTCAACGGTGCGTACTCAATTATTATTTACCGAAGGGTGAATATGAATATAAAAAATATATATGTGCGCAGAAAATTAAAAAATATCGTCCCTGATTAAATTTGCATTCAAATAAAAAAAAAAAAACAAGATTCTCTTCTGTACAATTTTATACTTATTCGGATCCGCAAGATGACGTAATTAGACTGCTTTATCTGCGAAGCTTTAATATTAATCCTACGAAATACAATTCGAAAAAAAAAAACGAAGAGGAAATCGAGAGCGAAAGATTAATGATGCAGCTGTTACGCAATTATCTTGGAGATTACCTCGATTAAGAAATTGTCTAATGCAAGCCTAATTGGAGGTCTGCCGTGCGTGTCGTGTCGTATTTAAGGGATGTTACGTAACTCGATGACACATGGACGAACTCCATATGGTGTTGCGATGATTCAGTGGTGAAGGTATAAAACGCACGAAACACATGACACCCCAATTTTGTTTTGTAACCATAGTGATCACATTTTTACAACTCTGTTTTTCTTAGATAATGTTGTTTCCATGGCAATAGAAATATTTATTTTAGTGAACATAAATTAACCTAATTTTTTAATATTTATGAAGTAAATCATAATGAAGTGCTTTAAATAGATTTAGCGCTCGAATATATAATTCATACTGAAAATGATATACGAATGTACGTTAATAAATTTCCATATAAATTATTGCATTTACATATTTTTTTGTCACACACGAATTACTTTTTTAATTAGATTTAATATGGTCTACAAGTATGTCATAACTTAATCATTTGCGGACGGCGAAAATATCCGCCCAATCCTTTACGCTCAAAAAAAATATGTATATATAAGAAAAGTAAAGTTTGCGTGACGAAAGTAGAACTGATGATTGAACAGACATTACGAAATCGGATTGAAATCCATGCAAATAAACGTCCCATCAATACATAATGAATCCCACAAACCATCATTCGTAATAAGCAGAAAGGACGCGAATGTACGCAGAAAGGACGACAGCTGATTTATTATGAATTATGCTCCGGCGTTGAAATAGACCCGAATCATCCCATTTCTTTTTTAATACAATTTTAACTTCCCACCGGAATTCACTCCGATTACGCATAAAGCAAATAGGCGTTAACTATTAGCAGCACTTGAATTACGCAAATGATTAACGAGGCAATAATTATCAACAACAATACCATTAGTTTGCGGCACTTCATTTCGTTCATTCCGAACAGGTGAAAACCCTTTTTATAAGCTCTTAAAAAATACTATTATTTTCATAACTCAATTATTTTTTGTTATAACAAAGTTAATAATGTTTTTATGTTATATTATTTATATGGTTTTATTTTAATTTAAAAAAATGTTCATGCCCCAGGCGATATTTATATGCAATTGCAATATTGTTTTATGAAAATTACATTTTATCGTTCAACTAAATCAATTATTTTACATTTTTTTTGTTTAATTAATTGTATTTATTGTTACATGTTCATAGTTGCAGGTAATATTACAGAATTGAATTCGCATGGAATCGCTGTGTGCCTTTTTTTATCGAGTCTGCACAAACGTGCGAAACAATGGATGAATGGCGATGTTCTTCTGTGCCTCTTTTCACATTTCTCGGGACGTACAGGGTTTTTGTTCGTTTTCCTCTTTCATCTTTTGTCCCATTGTCACGTTCTCTATTCGCATGAAAATTATCTGCAAACATATACTTGGGGGATTTTATTTTTATTTTAGTTACCCCAACACTTCTTTATGTAACTGCTATAAACGTACAACATACATTTATTATCTTATTTTATTTTCATACAAAAGTAATACTATTTTAGCCATAAACGAAATATTACTATGTAGTTACCATCAAATTAATGTCATTAAACTGTCATAAAAGAAGTGTTACAAATTACCATTTTTTTTTTCTTCTAAGATCACATTCACAAACAGGAGTTCCTCAAGGTATAATGCTTTGTCTTCTATTATTTTGCAACGAATTATTTTGTATGTGGTTAATAATTGCAACAGTAGAATTTGAAAATAAGCGACGATAATTATTGTTAATAGCGAGTTAAAGTTACGAAACACTGATGACTTTAAAATGATGCAATTAAAAGCAAATGGCACTCGCAGCGATTGCGGCGGAAAATCGTAAAGTGGAATTTGTCGGACCGAACAGGAAGTGCAGCTGCGTAATTGCAGCAACAGCGATTTTCCAAATTTCGTACAATACTCGACGAAGGAAATAAAGAAAGAAAGAATTAAAAAAAAAAATGAAATGCGACTGCTGCTGTGCCACTGTTGCCAACATCCAGTTGGAAAAAGTTGATGCATAATGTTGGATAATCCGGAATAAGCAACCGCAAGGGACGAGTCTTTTCCTCTTGAAAGCCTCCCCCACATTATATTTTTTTGTGCGCTTTATTTAATGCTGCTGTTGGCAAGTTCCAAGCACGTGTGTAAATATGCTTAGAAATGCTAATGCCGACGAAATAAAGAATGATAAATTGAGTATTTTTGTCTGTAATTACTTTTTAATTAATGAATGAAATAAACTTGAATTTGTGCAAGCATTAACATTGATTAATGGTGCTCGGTTTAAAGTGGTTGTTGCTTTCATTAGCCCCACCATCTTAATCACACTGCAAACATTTTAACGTCGTGTTAAGCGAAAGTTGTTTTCTTAAACCACCCCGTTTCTCAAGAAATTCAAACAATCCACAAATTAATGAATGATCAACAAAGTTCTATTTATACAATAAAAAGCACTTCAATCTTTGTAATATACAATAAATATTTACATTAAGCGATTGTATTAACATTTTGCAGATGGTTGGCGGATATATCCGCCATTTCTATTATGCACCAATTACCAATACCAATGTAATTATGTTAAGTTTCAAATACTATTTACAATCGGTATTGGACCTACTTAAGTTGTTGCTGCCGCATGACAGTTAATTACGTAATGTGTTTGACTTAGTGACGCTAAGCTATTATATGTTAATTAATATTACGCTAATATTTAAAAACTTGTTGAAAATGTAAATATAATTTGATTAACAACTTAATGAAAGTATGTTAAAACTGTTCCTTTCCGTTTGTGACCTATATGAATGAGTGTTCGCCTTTGATTGACTTGCATTGCACTAGTTCAATGTTGTAACCAGGAGGATAATTTAATGTTATTAAAGTTCAAAGGGCAAAGTTGAATGTAGTTTGTGCTTTGGATGTATTAACCAAAATAATTGGATGTAGCATGCAATCTGGAATATCCATTGAAACCTCGACATCCAAATACGAAAGATTAAAAGCCATTGACTGCTGCTGCTGTAATTAACGCACATGATTAGGTTTTTGGATCAATAGTACATTTTTTTGGATTGAACAGAAAGGAAACGAAAGCGATGAAAGTCCGTTCAGGAATTTCATTTCAATTCGCAATCACGGATAATAAGTCCCCGGCTTCGCAGGCCCCTCGGTGGCAATTTTTATTCCAGCATCCCGATTCGAAGTGGACCCTATCCTCTGCCCCTCCTAAAAGTGGATGGCCTATATAGATAAACCTAGGACATTTTCAGCGTCCAGCAGTTCGCCGTTTCCGTCAGTCGCAGGATTCCGGTCGTCCACGACGAAATCGAATAATATTCCTTCTCCGCACGAGAAATTGACGTTTCCTTCTTATAGGGGTTTCCGTCGTCGTCTTCGCCGCCCTTCAGACGTCTTCCCTCTAGGCACGACCAACCCCCTTAAAGCCGACAGGTCGAATCTTCGGATATTCCCACATCCTCGGACCGTCTGTGCTCACTCGCTGCACCCTTTGTAGATCCGATCCCTTTGCCTAAACAATATTTGTTCGGGACGCCTTTGATAACTAATAATCGATTCCTCCGATATCCTCTGATCAGAAACATGAAAAGATTCAACCTCGATTGCATCTAAACATACTTTAATAAATAGAATAAATCTAATAATTGAAAATAATAAATATTTATTTAAATACAGTTTTTTTTTTAAGAAAATGCAATTAAAGTTATATAAAATTCAACAAAACGAAATTTATGAAAATAAAAAGTTTAATTAAATTACTTTAATATTTACCATTAATTATTAGCGCAAGCTTTTGCAAAATATAATCTATTTATTTGCGTTTATTTAATTTTAATTAAAATTTTAATATAATATAATAATTATTGATTTACATAATTAATTATATTTTAATAATTCAAAATAATTATTTTTAATTTAAAATCAATTTATTACATTATTTAATTTCAATTATTTAAAATAATTTTAATCTCACTAAAATTTAAAGTCAGGTCTACCAACTGCTATTACTTATCATGGATGTTGGTAATAATCAAAATAAAATAGTAACAATTAATTTATTACAGTTGACGCACCTGATTAACAGCTATGTAGGGATAACAGTATTTTTTTATTAGGGGCACAGATTGAGGATGCATTAAAATATATAGTTTTTTTAAATATTATTTGGGGGATGCAAATAAGGATAGTTTTGGGGATACAGTCCATAAAGACCGTCCCTGCTTTTATGTGTCATAAAATGAACAGTGCAGACGCACGAATGATTTGAATAATTTATATTTTTTAATACCAATATTATATGTAGTTTACAATCTCTTGAGATGTTAGAGACAACATTACGAGATCGTAAAAGCTTGCAGCAGTTTGGTATGGACTTGGGATGAATGTAAATTCTTCGGGGCGAGTTGTTATTTAAATTATTTCAGTGCTTCTGGCTAGCATCAAACTCGCATTTTGCTTGTATCACGTCCACGTGCAGTTTGTGCAAAGATTTTTATATTTTAAGTGGATATCGGAATTTACATGTGCGACTTACAACGAACCTGATTTATGGTACGGACGTTTTACGATAGAGGAGATACACTAATGCTGCAAATCTGTTCACATGGGACTTAGTTGTAGTGGAAAATGTTTAACATATGCGAACACAGTGAATCCGTTTACTTAAATATTATTTTTCAATACATCAATTTAATATACAAATCAATTTCTATCATATTTTATTTTTATAATAAAATTTATCAATTTATTTAATCTAAAAATTTCTTTAATATTTCATTTTTATCAATCTTAAAAAATACAAAATTTTGTAATTTTCTTTATAAATTTAGTATAATTAATGACGTTAAAAAATGTGGAATAATTGTATGCAAATTGTGAGTAATTAAAGTCAAACGAAATAGTTTAAGCATAAAAATCGTTCCTCCGAAGCGAAGTTTCTTAATAAGATAATTGGAAAGAATTTTAATTAAGCCCTTTCGCAAATATAAACGGAATTATCTCCGAAGTTCCATCGCGATTTCATAAATACTAAAATTTAATTTTCTTCTCTTGTATATATATATATATATAGATATAATAAATACACGCAGGAAGAATGATTTTTTCTTTCTTTCTTTCTTTGCGAAGCAGCGGAGATGCTTTTGGTGTTCTTCCTTACTTTTGCAACGGGTTTAAAAGTTTCGTATATATAATTATACCATTGAATACGACCAAGTTTCGCCGCTCCGGCATCTTTCAAGCTAGTAAATCATAATAAGATGCTCATTTTTCTTTGCAGTCTGCCCCGAGGCAGGAACTAAATTAATCTTCTCTAAATAGAAAGAAGAAATGTGCAGTTGTCCGAAGAAGAGCAGCATCCACTGCTTGAAACTTATTTGCGCAAATGAGCGGATCGATAACACTGAGGAGGGCCATTTACGGACCGACCCTCTCTTCCTCATCCTATAATAACCTAATCCATTTTGATGCGATTTATTTTTCGGGGCTTTTCTTATTAGATATATCAAACGTGTTTTTCTACTAAATCGTCAAAGCAAAAAGGTGTTTTCATCAATGATTTAATCTCATTTTCATCAAACAAAAATACATTGGATTTTTTTTTCAGGAGGAATTATAAACTTGCAATTGGGAGAAGTTAAATGTTGTAAATATTTATTCTGTGAAATGGATTGTTCAATGCACCCACATATATATATGAGCGCTTGTATAGTTGGGGGAGCTATAGATTATTTAAAAAAACGTCGGTGTATTCAGATGGGAAGTTTTCATTGTCCGGTGGAAAAAAAGCTGGAAACGCCACTATACCACTACAAAACAAAAAGAGATAAATTCCATAGCATTTCTATCAATATTTTTATTCAAACCTGAAAATTATTATTATGATATTAATTAAATTTAATTTAAACATAGATTGGGCTGTATTTTGATCACATGAGTTGCGCCTCTACAGGAATAACATCAAAGCTTTATCAAAAACAAAGATTCATAACCTCAACTAAAAACAATGACGTTTGACAGATCTGTTTGAATATATAAAGTATAGGGCGGATATATCCGCCATGCATCCGTTAAATATTATATATAATTGAAATGAAATTAATTCAAAATAATTCCTAATTCTTGACAATAAATTCCTATTGATTAACAAAAAATCATTTTAAAAAAAAGTCGATAGAGACAAATGCTTAAATTAGAATATTATAAATATCGTCATGAACTTAGTTTTTCTTTTAATTTTGCTATAATTTTTTTCAATCCGGATTTTAATTATCTAAATATTAATAAATCATATCAAAATTGTAATTGATTTTCAGCAAAATGTGTATTTTTCTTTAATTGATTATCCACCCAAAACGATTCATTCATATTTATCTAATGGAATCTTTCCAGTTGTTCGCCCTCGAAGATCCATTACGAAGATGCGATTTATAAATAATACATCGATTTATCATTCGAGCTTGATTACTTTCCACGCTACAGCCATTTCCTGCTATAGTGTTATTATTATATCGAATAAATGAAATTTATCTTTAATTGCATTAAACGATTATTGCTCCATTCATTCATTGAAACAATTCCAATTATAATTATTATCAACCCTTTATTTTGTAACTTTTATTAATCAATTTGTGATATTTGTATAAGTAATAATAATAATAAAACCAACAGTTTTCCTAATTTATGAAAAATTTAAGATTCTCGCTTTTGAAACGGGTTTTTTTTTTTAAATATTTCCAATCTTCAGCAATAAGTTTGGTGTGGTAATAATTCTAGGTGAGGTGAGATTTTTAATCAAACCACTCCAGAGATGCGCGGCGAAATGAAAACATTTCAGACTCTAAGAAAAAGGGAATAAGTAATGTGGGGAATACTGAAAATATTATTCAGCTGCATATGATTATCAATCTTTTGATAACAAGTAGCAAATATTTCTTGAAAATGAGGATTTTAACTATTTTTTTCATCTAATAGATTTGTATAATTTCTTAGGCTATTTTCTATTAACAAATGGCATCAACTATTTCATGCACTTTTACTTGTCGATTATTTTAAACCATGGATTTTTTGAATATTTTCTGATGATGTTACAATTTTTGGACGCCCAATACATGGATCATCTTCAAAGCTTGAACAGTTGGAAATAAAGTTGCCGATAAATTTCCCATTACTAAGAATTTTGTTGCAAATCTGCACAGCATGTCTACTTTAAATGGCGCAGAAATTTTAGTTTTATTACTGGATTATATATGTCGCTTTTAAAATTTTCCAAACTGTCCTCGTATTATTAGGACACTTTATCATTTGATGCTGTAGAGAATTAATCATTTACGTGCGTTTGATAGTTCATTAATTACGTAATTATCGATTTTGAATTTCCCGCACTATGTGTGTACGGCCAACGCGATTCTCGCGCCTTGCGTCTATTCGGTTTGCGTAGGGCGTAGGACGTGGTATTCGGGGCGAGGGCGGCGGCGGCATGTGTTTCCTAGCAATCAATGTCTTGATGGCGTCAGGTGAGGGCATGTTTGGCCCTGTTGTCCTGGCAACGGACGGCAACCCTGACCGCTGTGCTTCGGTTCCAATTAAGTTCACGTGAACACAAAATAAGGAAGGGAGGAAGAAAAAAAAAATACAAAAACTAAGGTCCGGATTAAAGTGGCTTCGGAAAATGGTCGCTGGATTAATTCGATTTCTCAATTACTTCCCTTCCCAGATTAACTATCCACAAAGTGACATTACGCATTCTAATGAACGACCATCGGACACGATACTCAACTTTCGTTAATACGATATTTAGGGACACTAATCTACCTTTAAATGCTTCCATCGGACAACAACAAAAATAGATATTTCTACACGAACGTAGAATTGCTCAATTTAGTCTAGACTCATTTGCGTATCAAACATCAGTCAAACTTTTGACTTTGACAAGGTCATCAAAACCTGCACGATATTTACGAATTATATATTAATTTTCAGGACCTATCATCTATTTTATTTAAACAGAAAATGAAATTTTTCAATTCATATTTCACTCAAGATATTTCAAGAACGCACAACTGGCGCCTCTACAGAATAAACATCAAAGCTCGGGACGACTTCATCTGAAAACGACTGTAAAGCATATGGCAAATATATCCGCCGTTCGTCCGTACTAAGTTTTTCTTTAATCTTAGACTAATTATCATTATTTTTTATATGTATATTTATCATCATCAATTGATACTTGCAATTGACATTCCACTTTATTAAAAAAATTAGTAATTAAATGTACATTTCCATAACGTTTAAATTATTCATATATTTATTTCGATTTGAATTTGTAAACTGAGTTTTCGGTTTTCGTGCGAAACTTTGTAAAGCGCAATAATTAATACAACAATTGCACGACGGCGTCCGCGAAATTATTAATTGCTAATTTAATATAAACTTTTTAATTAACCAACAGCGGCGAATTTATATATATATATAAATATAATTCGGCCTATCGATCGTCCAAATATTTACTTAAAAGTTCGTCCGTCCGTTTCGCACACCATTTCGTGTTGTTTCATGTTAATTATATTAACACTGGAAATCAGGGCCGCATTAAGGTTTTCAGAATCTGAGCTACTTTACATTAAAATCTGCATTCTTACATTCTAATTCAAATATTTTTTTTGGGCCCTAATGGAAAAAAAAAATCTAAAATTACTTTTATTAATTGTAAAACAAACTGCGTTTAAGAAAATTACGCGGGGCCAATATCAAAAATTTCGTGGGGCCAACAAAATCTAAGGAATCAGCCAACAATAGTCGGTTTCTTTTCAATAAAAGAAGTATCCTAAAATTTTGTACATTTTTTTTAGTTTATAATTAAATTATAATTCTAATTCAAATATTTTTTTGGGGCCCAAATGGAAAAAAAATTCTAAAATTACTTTTATTAATTGTAAAACAAACTGCGTTTAAAAAAGTACGCGGGGCCAATAATAAAAATTTCGTGGGGCCAACAAAATCTAAGGAATCAGCCAACAATAGTCGGTTTCTTTTCAATAAAAGAAGTATTCTAAAATTTTGTATATTTTTTTTAGTTTATAATTAAATTATAATTCTAATTGAAATATTTTTTTGGGGCCCAAATGGAAAAAAAAATCTAAAATTACTTTTATTAATTGTAAAACAAACTGCGTTTAAAAAATTTCGCGGGGCCAATAATAAAAATTTCGTGGGGCCAACAAAATCTAAGGAATCAGCCAACAATAGTCGGTTTCTTTTCAATAAAAGAAGTTTTCTAAAATTTTGTACATTTTTTTTAGTTTGTAATTAAATTATATTTTGTTATTGCGATTCGAAAATTTGTTTTTTAACAAATAATAATTGTTAATATCAAATTCAATTATTTTATTAATATAGGTTTAGGAAGAAATGATGTACTTGAATTCGGAATATAAATAGATGAAAATAGATGAAATCTGGAAATGGGGGATGATAATATCGACATTTTAATTAAAAAAAAATCGAGGGCCCCAAAAAATCTGGTGGTCCCCAGTGATAGTGTCTAATAGATAAGACGGCTCTGTTGGTAATAATATTAGATATTAAAATTGTGTGGGGCCCACAAAAAAAAGTGTGGAGCCAGTCTTAAAAATTTTTGGGGCTATCGAGGAAATATTCAAATTGAATTAGTTTATTAAAATAGGTTAAAAATAGATGCAAATATAAAGAAATGTTAGTTTTCAAATAATATCGATCAACTGTTAAAATCAAATACTGCTATTGGTTGAATTAATTAAATGTATGGTTGTTCCATGAGGTAATGTACTGAGTCCTTTATTGCAATTGGCAATTTTAAGTGGATTTTCGAATGAAAGGAGTGTTATTAAAAGCAATGCGAATCGAATGCGAGCGTTTATTGTCCTGGAAGCCAATTGCAATCTGCGCGTTTCGTTTCCGAATCAGGATTTGCAAACGAAACTCAATAACGTCTACCTAATCATTCGCATTTAGCCGTGCGTCGATGAAACGGGAGAGAGAAGAGAAAAAAAAGGATCGAAGGATGAAATAAACAGAAGAAGAACGAAAAACGATCGCATAACGAAATCATCCCATTTCCCTCTAACGGTATAAAAGAAGAACGCGTCCTGAGGAGGTAATTATATCAGCAGGTCCTGCCAATATACTTCTTCAACTTGGATGCCGTAAAAGAGCATTTCGAGGAAATAAAATTCCGCCAGATGTGGAGAGAAGAAAATAAACGAGTTCTCAGCCCCTCAAAGCGAGGAAGATAGACGGATGATGAAGGGAGATGAAGAAGAAGAAAAAATCGAAAGTTCCGGGGAAAAGTTTCTTTCGACTTCGAATGGAGCGAGTTTGCGACGGGAGAGGAGAGCACAATCTAAAATGATAATGCAGCATCCGTATTACGATTTCCATTCCAAACCTGGGGATGTTGGGCGGCGGTAATTAGTGGATGCTGCCTGATTCTTCGCAGTGCGCGGATAACTTCGGTTAATGTTATCACAATGTTTATATATCTGAAAGCCCTCTAAATTGCTCAGCAAATTGAGTTTGTTGGCGAGACAAAGTTTGCTCAAATCATATCAACCGCTTTGCAAACGCCTGCAATTTCAAATGATCCTCAATTTAATATCGAAATTAGTTTTGCATTCACTTAAACTATCAACATTAATTAACATTTCTTTTAGTTATCAATATTATTTCTAAATTATCATTAAATTTAAATATTTTGAAAACAACACCAATTAACTTTATTTACTTTTATATAATTAGAAGATGATATTTTTATTACAATAATTCATATTTATTTTTCTATAATGATTTTTTTAATTGTTACATAAAACTATTGACTATTTTTATATTTTCTTTATATTGTAGTTTAAGTCCAACCAATAAATTATTGAATAAAAGAAAAAATAGTATTTGTTCATTAATGCAGGATTTATTTTATTTGTGATAGGTTTAATAATTACGTGAAGTTTATATTATTAGTGCAAATAATGTAATGTGTTTAATCTAATAATGTTTTGGTACACGTGCTCAATGCTCTAAATTCACGTTAATATTGGCTGTAATTGAGTTGGAGTATTAAAAGCAAAAACGCAAACTGTGTATTATTACATGCACATGTCGTTTATTTACTTATTAATTGGAGCGTCAGCGTAAGTTAAATACAAACATTTATCAATTATCAATAAATTATGTAATATTTTGATAATTTATTATTTAGCACTTTAAAATGTATGATTCATGCAACTCTAGTAAAATTTCATGTAATTTTTGAAAGAACTGTTAAAAATGATATTGAAGCTGAAAAAAATATAAGATCAATCACAGTTAGATTTTTTGAAAAAGTCATTTATAAGATTTATTTTTAAGAAAATCATAGAATCATCAAACAGTTCTGAAAATATTAAAAAGTCTTGGATAATCGGAAACGTCTGTTTTAAATATAATCGGAGATTAAAGGATTATCATGGTCACGAAAAATATAATAAAATTAAAGCTTTTACATATTTATTCATTATTTTAATTGTTGGTTATAAATTTTGGTAAACATGTTTGTCGGAAGTAAAAGAAAATATTTAAACACATTATAATTAAGAGTCAGGGGGTGTAAGTAATTTCATTTAGTTATGCTTGAATTAATTCAAATTTCGAGCAAGGTCAACAAACCTTAACTTATTCCTTTAAATATTCACTAATTCATCATAAATTATAAATGTTATACATATTAGAAATAATGAAATATAAATTAGTTATAATTATTTAAGTTATAAGTAAATATTTACTGTATTATGTAACAGTTAGGTATTTTAAAATTCATGTAAAATAGATATGGGCAATTTTGTAACAGGAAGATATGAGTAAGAAGTTGGTTCGATTCGCAACATAAAATATGGATATAAATAAAAGTTCGCTTTAAACCTAGCAATAAATTAGTTGGAATGCAGCGATGAATGCGCAAGAAGGGAGCAAAGAAAACCGCAAGTAGAAGGGAAAAAAATGGAAAAATGTTATGCGCAGAGCATAAATAAAGAATGCCGACTTTAATGGCATTCATAATTTATGCCCTCGCTTAAATATTCTGCGGAGCGATGCGATGCTTACATTTTGTATAAACCGCTGATTGCAATCGCCACGCAACATTTTTCTCACAACTAAAAAATGTATAAAAATTAGAGGAAAGAAGTACAATTAATTAATTTGTAACTATAAATTGAGAATTAACAAAGCCCAGGTCGTATATTTAGTGTAAGTTCACGTAGAAGTTTTGATGGTTTGTTAATTACAAGATGTAGGATAACTCCGGTAAGTTAATTATCGCACCTGTTTCCAAGGCGACGAAAATCGGAGGACGAAATTCACCAGGTGTGCATCATCAAAAGGACGAAATTATTCGCATTGTTCTTCGCACATCAAATTCCAGTTTCTTCGTCGACGCCCAAACAAAGAAATCTTAACAACTAAAGCTGCGATTGTTCCATTTTGCCGAAGAAATATTCCAACAATTAATTCAACTTATTAAGTACATTTACTATTCAATTTGCAGCACAATACAATTTCTCTCCCATCACAAGCGAAGCGAATGCGGTAATTCATTATTTGCTTCAATTCATTATTAATTAACACTTTCAAGAGATTTTAGTTTTTTTTAATAAATTGTGATTTTATTTAGGAATTACAAGAATCTGAAGAATTCTCTATTTTCCTGTAAACGCGATTAACGGAATCCTCTGACCTTAGATTCTTTTCAATATCCGGAATTCCAGACAACACGAATTGTTTTTTTTTGTATTCTTCGTTATAACTTATTTTTTGTAAAGCAGAATTTTGTTGGAAAAAAAAAACGTGGAATTTAATAAAGTTGTATTCAAATTAAACTGTTTTTTTATTTGCATTTATAACAGTCAGATAAATGGATTCATTCGATGATGCATCAAATGCTTCGCATCCGATGCAAGCGACACTTTAGAGTAGATTTATTCACCCTCGAAGCTATTTTAGAGTACAATCCTTGATGCAAATGATTGAAACTTAATGTCCGATGCAAACAACATTAAAAATGTAATTTACAACTTGAAAATATTCATGAAATTGGTACATTTGAAATTGAAAAAGTAGTCTTTTGGATAGACACAAATTTGCATTTGCCTTTACTCACTTTGTTGTTAGAGATCGAGCCTATAGCGTACACGGCTATAAACTTGGATCCATAAAATTTATGGGCTTGAAACCTCGCGTCGGACCATACATGACCTCATCAGAAGTGCCCACTTAATAGCTATTTGCCATTGAGGAAAATGCATAAAACGCGAGAGCATGGAAAATAATGATATTGAAAGCCCCTGTCCGTCCACTCAGAGGAAAACTTTTTCAAGTCCAATTTTAAAGAGATTTTTAATAACATTATCCTGATTCACTTGACGCTCTTTCACTGTGCATATAAAAGTGAACTGAAATATAGATACGAGGCATTTCATATAACCTTATGCATCAAAATATCATCATCACCTCATGCCTCAAAATATCGATTATTATTAACAATAATGGTCATTTTGGGCCATTTTGGGTCATTTTTGGTATGTTAGTCATGTTCGTCATGTCAGTCATCTTAGTTAATCACTTTGTCATGCTTATTATTATTGACTAAGCTTGAGTATTATAATTTTTGTGACGAATTTTATTTACATATTGAGAAGTTTGTATGTATCAATTAATTATTAATTACATAATACTGAAATATTTTGTTATTCTTAAATATTTATTGTACTGGAATATTCGATGAGCGATGGATCATTGAATAGTAATATATAGATTAGACGACAGTAGCAATGGAATAAAATATTCATAAAGCGACCCTTCGCTGACGTAACTTATTATTTATGCTCTGACGTACACTTTCATTATGTATTTTTCGAAGGGCTTGAAAATTTTCCTTTCCAATTTTTTTTTTCATTAATAATTTACAATTCATAAAAATGTATTGAAAATCTTTGATGTACCATTAGCATTTTTTTTGGCAACCTGAATTATTTTATCTGCTTAATTTCCTGACAAAGTTTTAAACATTCAGATAATTTTACACCATTTCATCAATTTTTATTATCTTAACTTCACTTGATGTCACTATGACGTTTACTTGACATCATCGTGAGGTTATGTCATCATCTTGATATTTGACATAACCCTAACAGACGTCACGATGAATAACAAATGATGTTATAATTATGGTTGTTGTTGTTTATTTGTCATCATCATCACCTAGATCTGACATAGTCATATAATTGTGACATTTAATATATACCAATTCCTCCAGCTTATTTTTACCAATTGCATCGATGATTACTTTCCAACTTTTCTTAATTCCCGCGTTAACCAATATAAATCAACCAAAATGTTTATGTCCTACAATTTGGTTAAGACTAGTCGTGTTTCATTAGCTTAAAGCGTTTCTTAATTATTGTGGAATTACCGAAAGTTAATCGTCAACCCCAGTGTTGTTATCACAAATGGATGGATACAGAAATGGTTGGTGTTCAGTAAGCTTGGCATTGAAGTTTGGGATTAGTGAACACGCGCGCTTTGTTACACCGAAACTACTGCTGTTGACAAATCTGTCTCCATGGAGATAGATGCTGACTATCAAAGAATGTCACGTACATCAAGTGACAATCTATATACACATTATATAATATATATTAATGTTGATAATAACATACTGAAGGCAGATTCCCTCCGCTCTCGTTAATGTCACATTTAATTAACATTATAAATAACAGACAGTTTTCTCTCTTTGTTTGCACACCCCCTAACCAATTAACCACAACTGTACACGACGTTCCAACGCCTACTCGAAACACCAATTATTTGCTCTGTCAAAGTTTGCGCACTACACCAGATCTTTAAAAATTTAAGATCATTTCAATATAAATCTATATAGCATTTATTCAATTCGATGTATCTACATTTTCGAAATAATTGCACGTAATTTATTTGAAAATCTGGATGTGACAATGTATGCAAATGATTATAGTCCGGATACAATACAATTGTAATTAGGTCAAACATTAATTGAAAGCATCCACATAAAATATTTAACTCTGCATTAATAAATCGGTAATAAGTAAGTAATGCGAAATTAATCCTTCATCCAAATGAGAGTATTGTACATTGAGTGTAGCACGTTCCGGTAATTAAATAAAATAAAGAAGGTTCTGAAAAGGCTCGAAGTGCACATAAAATTCTCGCACGGAATGTCCGTAATCTCAGGGTTTTCGTAATAAAGTCTGCGTATAAAAAGAAAATATGGGCAGTAATTTTGCAAAAAATCTTATCTACCCTTTGCGAGAACGAAAAGGTTTTTGTTTAGACTAAACTGTGTTTATAAATGATAGCGGATTAACGCTTGGCGCAAATATCCTATATTTTTTTTGTACAACGGATGTTTTGGTATTTGCACGAAAATGGTATCTGTTCAAAGCACTTCCCGGATGGATGAAATATAAAGTTTCGCACGTCGATGAAGCTTACAGCAGCTGAGATCTTTGCCTGCTCCAAACTTTGCTTCGAAACTACTTCGAGTTATGTTTATTTAATTGATTGCACGAGCCTCGCAGTTCCATCTCATCACGACGAACTTATCTAACATCTCGATTCCATCAAATCAAACTCAAACACCCCAAAAGAATTTATCAAAGAAATGAAACAGTCGCTGCTTTGATTTCATGGAACTATTAATTACTTTTCGGTTGCTATGCAACCAATGACAGTTGCTATTGACACAGTTTAATTGTTTTCGACAGTTATCACTAAATGACAGTTATTTTTCAAGAACGCATTTTCAACTGTCAAAAGCGAACCTTAACTTATTAGTGGCGCCCCACTCAGAGCTACTGTTGAACTAAGATTCGATGTATACAATATTGCATAACGTCTGTCTAAATGGTACGACGGATATATCCGCCTCTTGTGCAAAAAGGATTACTAATATCGTACGTGTGGTTGGTGAAATATTAGCCATCGGTTGGAGTTGGATTGGGATGCGTTAATTGCATTACTCTATCGAATGATGCTTTTTAATCAGGGAATCCCGGATTCTGCGGAAAATTAAATAACACGTGCCTCCCTCCAATTGGATTAGTTCGGTGCAATATGTAACTTGAACGTAACTTCACAGCAAACAAATTTACTATTATGTATACACACACGCATACCCTGGAGGCGCTACCCTTCAGACCGAACACTTCTAAATTGCTGCGAGTGACTGCTTCATTAACAATCGAATTACCCATCCGGAAAGTTCAATTTGCAGCTAACAAAGTACACATCTCGCACTTCGGAGAGACTGATAATATCATCTTAGTTAAGAACACCTTCGCATTTCGTTCATTAACAATTTAGTATTCTCTGGATGTATTTAAAGTATTAGTTTGATAAAGTGCATAGTTGAGAACGTAATTGAAATAAACAAAAGTTTCCAACGAAATTGCAACTTCGCGAGCGAGCGGCAGATATATCCGCCTCATTCAAAATATTATACTAGGTGGCATAGTTAATCATTGAATCTTACCTGTCAAATGTCATTGTCATTCTCCGGACCTAAATAAGGTTAGGCCACTCATGTTACCAAAAATACATAGCAGTTACGCTTTTAACAGTTAAAAAATTATCCTTGAAGAATTTCCAATTTTCATCCGTGAAGGGTTAATATTTTGGGCGTTTTCATTTTTTTGTTTTGCTCCTTTTTCGCATCGATCGTAAACGAAAAGTTTCCCAAGCTGCGACATGCCATCACGTTCAGGTACTGTTGTGAATTATGCAAGGCCGAACTTCTGCACCCCTCGAACAGTTTTCATTTTTTTCATCCCTTATTCCAAATGCTCTAGTGTCGTAAATCATGTTCATGTCTAACTAGACTTAAGGATGAATGATGGACGAAGGGACGATACGTTATGATACACTAATGTCCCTATTTATTTACTGTTCTTCCCACTGCATTTGTCACTCACTTTAAATTCCGGATTCTGAGTTTGCAACTAAGTGCAATTTGTCCCTGAATTCACTGATGTTTACAGCATATAATTTTTTTTTAAGTTTCCTTCTTATTTCGCGCTGCAGTTGATAGAGATGAAAACTTTTTGAAACGAACCTCTTATCAACAAGATTAATGTTTCACCATTTATACAAATGATATTAATTTTCTTCAAATTTGTCACAGTTCTAAAATCATTTACTTTTTTTTTAATTAATCAATTTTATTATTTTTTTTGCATATAATATTAATATTAAACGTTTTGATATGATGATAAGTATAATACGAAAAATAAAATGCTTTACTTTTATTCTTGAGTTATATATTTTTTTCTATCCCGAAGCTGCGAAACACAATTGCTTTTGTAATACTATTATATGAAAGCAGATAAAGTGAAAATATTCTTTCTCTAGACGTACAAAAGCTGAGATTGTGATCTAAATACAATACGAACATGAAAATATGGAAACCAGATATTTCGTAAAAGAACTTTTTTCCTTTACATTATTTTTTTGTGCTTTTAGAGGGTGGAAATCTAGAACCATTTTTTTGTCCTGAAAGTGAAATAAATCAGTTTCGGAGATAAAATGATGCGAAATGTAATCGAAGGTAAATGATTAGAAGCAAAGTAAATGTTATGCAATTATCGCTGCGAGCTGGAATTGGCCATTAAAGGAGCGGACAGTAATTAAACTGCGCAACAGCATAGACTACGTTTTAAGCTCGGGCATTTTGCATATCGAGCTTTCGTAATTTATTTTTTTTTTTTATCTGGAATTGCGAAAACGGATCGTCGCATAAAGCTGCGAAGCTTTAATGCAATTTTACGTTCGGTTTGGTTAATTTCGCGCAGTAAAACCAAGTTTGACATGGAATTAAGTTGGTTCAGCAGTTGAGTCGGAGAGGAGAGCCCGAAGCCACGCAGTAATGTGGATTTTACAGCGTTCTATTTCGAACCACCCTCAATGTTTTTGCTGCAGAGTGATGGTAAATAATTCATGCAGCTGTAATTTATATTGCGGCAATAACGAACGATCTCGAAGAAAATGTTGAAATATAAAAGAAAGGATCAAACACGACGATTAGGTTATGTAATAATACGCTTATTGTTTCATCAATAAAGTGCTTGTTTACGAGTGTCCCAAAGGAAATGCATTTGCACACAAATTGGAAATGTTGTAATAACCGATAGCAAATGGAATTCGAATGCCTCAATCTATATTCATGTTTTATTATTATCAAATTAATTTTTAGTAAATTTAACTTTCTGGTAGTGTTTAGTGGTAGTAATAGAAGTATTAGTATTAGTAAAGTAAGTACTATAGTTGTAGTTGTAACAGTAACAGTTAGAATTTTAATAGTAATAAGTGGTGTATTAGTAACAGAGAAATAGCTATGTAGTCGTAATTCTGTTAGCAATTTGCCAGGAATATTTCAAATTCTTGTCAAATTTGTTCAATCTCTCAACGACATGTACACTATTACCTACTTTTTCTTCTCCCTTTCCTGAAATCCCAACTAACGTTCTCCACGGAGCATGTCGGATGAGGTCGATAAATGCAATAAAAACCTCTCCACTCTCCTCTGCTGTCCTCTCAATTTCCTCGTTGCCAACCCAAGTCAAAGATACAATCAGTTCTGAACATCCCCATAGATTGCAAACCTCCCATCACTCGTTCAAACCTAACTTAGTTATTGCCTCTTCATCGTTCCTCACATCCACTATCAAATCATGAATCTAACAAATTATTTCACAATTAACACTAGATGTTCATTCAAAATGACTTATCAATTAGATTTAAGATGAAAGTGCCCCACGTTAGGCGCCATTAGTAAATATATTTTAAGTCCCAACAAGTAATGAAGTTGACTTTTTTTATCATTACGTTATTTTTAACTATGAAAGTGCCCCACGTTAGGCGCCAATAATTAAAATGTGTATGAACTACTAGTTTCTATTAAATTGAAGCGATGCCCATAAAAAATGAACTATATTTTTAACGATGTAAATCGTTAGACATAAATTAATGCGAATACAAACTAGAAGTTTCTATCAAAACGTGATTTACTGCGACTCTTTTCTGTCAGTTGCTCGTACATATTTATGTGATACCCTTCGTGATGGACACCTCCATTACAGCAATAAGTACGAAGATTTGCATGTCGCCGAGATTTTGAAAGGACTAGCACAGAGTTTGCGTGACGCTCGTAGGTCCTTTTGTGCCGGAATTGATTTACTCATTACAACCCTAACAGACGGATGCCAGCGCCATGCGCTACGAAACTCCCGTAAAAAAAAATAAAACATGAAAACCGTCGAAAAACTTTAACAAGACAGCGTGAAATCGCCCCACGTTGGGCACCAAAAAAAAAAATTACAGATTAAAAATATGTTTATCTTATATTATATAAGAAGCGGTTTACCAAAATATTATATGTAATATTGTGGTATTTGAAGCTGAACGTTTTAAATGGACGGTCGTAAATTAGAGTAAAAAGCAATCGTTGCAGCGGATTTCTGGTGACCGCAGTGAATTATTGGGATGATGAATTTGGTTGCATGTCCAACGACGGCATGTATATATTATTTGTGTGTGTATATATACACACTGGCTGTGTGTAAACAGCAGAAACACTGTTTGCTCCTATAATTTATGAACAAATTTTGCGCAGAAACAAGAAATTACCATCAGGGGTCAATCCTCCGGGTGGAGGAAGTCCAAACCTCGCACATTCAAACTTACCATCCTAATTACCAACTGCACTATATCATGATAATATAAACTTAGTTCGCTACGCGAAACTCACAATCAAACTTTAATTGGAATTAATTTATACGCACAGAACACGACAAAATTTTCAGTTATAATTCAATTTATTACAACTAAATTTGTTATTTAACATTAATATAGTTAATATTTAACATACGTCCTTTTAACGTACATTCGATGATACGTACATAACTATTCATAACGCTATTATCTCATAAACTTGCAAATAACCGCACGAACATACAATGATGTTAGCCAAATTTTAAATGAAAATGTACCTTAATGCAAACATAAAGAAAATACATTTTTATGTAAAGTATTATAATTATTTTATCCTAATGAAAAAGTAAAATTCAACCATCATCAATACTTTTTAAAGATAAAAACTTTTGTTTGCACCGTTTATTTTTTTCTTAGTCTGCATTCATCCTTAGATGCTTAATATAGAATAACCTTTCTCTTCGAAATGAATGTGTAATTTCAAAGGTGAACGAGAGAAGACAAAAAAAGTTTACTCTTGCTAAGAGCTTACAGGGATGATTTATGTGACGACTTTTTTTTTCCTCTCCGAAGATTTATCACTCCGCTACATTTTCGGAATATGGGATTTCTGATTGGAAAAGTGGCAAAAAAAATGTGTACATGTAGACAATGCTGTCATATTTTGAGGAATGGTGCAAATATTTATTAAAACTTCTTTACTCAGAACAACAGTTTTCTATGATTTGATTATGTAACTACTTTACTTACTTATATTTTTATGTTATTAAAATATAGGTCTTTTGGGTAGTAAATAAAGAGATTATTATTATATATCTTTTTTGTAAGGTAATTCTGTATTTCTGCACTGTTGAGCTTTCCGCGCCATCTATTTTATGCGATAGTATAAAAGCTTCCAATCTTATACTTTTCTTTCCTTGGTTTTTCCTTCCTCCCCAAAAACTGCGCCACATCCATTATCACGGCTGTATGCATTCCTTTTAGTTTCATTGGCGTTTGCAGCAGCAGTAGCAGCAACATTAAGGGCCATACACATTCTTTTCGAGTTTACGACCCTTGCAACGATTTTTTTTCTTTATTATAAACAACTAATATTTCGCTATAACGTATTTTTCATAATTTTGAATAGTATTAAATTTCCTGTAATTGCAAAAAAAATGTTAATTTAAGTTTAGTTTTTCTATGTTCAAAAAGATTTTTAAATTTGAATATTATTTTAACAACAAATTTTAAATTGATAAATTGAAATACAGTTTTTTTAAACATTTCTTTACAATTTGATCTAAATCCAATAAAATTATTTTGCTTAAACATTTGAAAGTTTTACCCGAGCGTGACTCGGGTACGGACTCTGTTAGTATACTATTAAGCCCGAGCCTCGTTCGGGCAAATCTTCTTTCGACTTGTTGTGAATGCTGTATTTTCTCCAAACGGAATATATTTCGTTGTTTCTTCTTCGTTTATTTTAAATTTATCCACTTTTATATAACATTTATTCACATTTTAACGTAGGTATATTTATAGTTATTTTTATAATTAATTTTATTTTAGTTTTACCCCAAAATATTTGAAGCAAACTGTTTTAAATTGGCAATACTGAGGCAGGAATTTGTCAAAATCTGACCATTTTTTGACACATTTTCCACCAAAATTTAAATGTTACGTAGCTAAATCAAAAAAGTAATAATGTTACTTTTATAAAAATATTATAAACAGGAAAAGTGTACGTTCGCATTAACATCAAGTACGTTCGTGCGGACAAGTGAATATTTGTTTAACAAACACAACGCAATTCTAATTAATATAAATAATTTTTCAAAAATAAATAAATTACGTATTTATCATTTCAATAATAAAAACACATTACAAAAGGCTATTGCCGTTTTACTAAATATTTAATTTAATTTTATATAGTTGTATAAATTATGAATAAAATATGTTTTATTACACACAACTACTGTAAAAAATATAAATATTTAATTATGAATTAAATTTATTTAACAAATATTAATTTTATTACATTTTCAAATATGCAAAATTTAAATAAAAATTAATGAATAAAATAATGTTGTATTTGTTAAATTTTATTTGATATAAATTATGAATGAAAGTGTGTTTTTACAATTTATTATTGTAAAATGAAAACGTGTTTGAATTGGAGATATTTGAAGTCGGTGCAAGTTGGGTGATGTGCAGAGTAAGTAGAGTAGTTTACCTTGGAAAGCGGCTTCGAACTGGTTTTTAACAATATCCTCGAATTGAGCGTTCGTGGAGACGACGAGGATGAGGATGATGGCAAGGAGTCCCATGGCGTCGTTGGAAGACCCCATATCGCACTATAATCCTCCAGGTGGCCTCACAGGCCCACCATTCACACACATACCACCCCCGGGACCGGTAAAACACTTACCACAATACACATCGTATTACACACTAATTGCACTAGTTATTATTCATAGCTTAATCAACTGTTGCATGCTTGGACAACGAACAGCAGCGTAAATGTGTGTGTGTGAGACGAGTGCTGAAAATGTTGCAGTCTGAAATTGTCAATTAAAGTTAATTGAGATTGTCCTTTTATTTATAGGAATTTACAAAAAAAATAAATGGTAATAAAAATTATGATGTGGGGTCCTAGTAATTGACAACGAGGGTTGTGCGACCATGGACGTCCGATCGTCTGTCTGCACGTCTTGTTACTTGGTTTTACTCGCTCGGACTGCTTGTGCTGGTTATGCAATGCCTAGTCTCTCTCTCTCTTTCTCTCTTCCACACACAACCACCCTCTCACTCTTGCTCCCCCCTAGAATTCTACGCGTTCATCGCAACGCGTGTGCTCTGTAGTAATTGACTATAGCGGCGAAATGCTATATATGGTTCAATACTCTCTCATTTCAACCCCGATCGAAGAACGATCACAGAGACCTCTATCTTCGCCACAGCGAAACGAAGCATTAAGGGTGGTTTTACTCAACCCCTTACGGAAACCATAATAACCAAACAACTGACGCCCTCTATTGAACGATTAAGGCATTTAATGTACCCGACACCTCCGCCCTTTCATTACCATTTTTTTCAATTACAGCAATTCATAATTTTTGAAATTTCTAAAATTCAATAATATTGTCATACATAAATTTATTATTTAAATTTTTTATATAAGCTGAATAATTTGGGAATAAAATTAATTCAACGATATGTAAAATGAGTGATTTTAAAATATTTTTTCATATAAACTTCAAGCAAGAAAATGTTAACCCCTTGAAAAAAATGAATTGTACATTTTTATAAATATCTTGATATTCAGTGCCACTATAATCATATAAAAATATGTGTATTAAAGCTGAATAATTTGGGAATAAAATGAATCCAATGATATTTATGTAAAATTAGTAATTTTAAAATAATTTCATATAAACTTCAAGTAAGAAAATTTTAACCATTTGAACAAATAACACTTGTACATTTTTGTAAATATCTTGATATTCAGTGCCACTATAATCATATAAAAATATACGTATTAAAGCTGAATAATTTCGGAATAAAATTAATAAAATGATATTCATGTGAAATTAGTGATTTTAAAATTATTTTCATATAAACTTTAAGTAAGAAAATTTTAACCATTTAAAAAACAACACTTTTCTTATATCTTTTTTTTATTAATATCTTGACATCCAGAGCAAATATAATTATGTAAATAACGTCAATCGAAATTGTGGATTTTGATACAAAAAAAAACTTGAAAAAGTACAATTTCACTTTTCTCCTATAAATAAAATAGTATATTTAAAGTATATGTAAGTTGACTCAAAATTATCTAATTAGCATTAAAACTTAAAGTGTTAAAAAACATAACATTTATATTTCTACAACTTTTGAAGCTACTACAAAAACGGTGAATTTTTACTAATGTTGAATAAACGCAATTGACATTACTTAAAATACGTTGTTGAAAGTTAATAATTCTCTCAAAAACTGAAGAATCGATATGGCAATTCCAATAGCCCAGCAGAGAAATACTCCTTCGATGCTATTAAAATTCAACTTGATGTAGTCCTTCTTCACCTTTCGATTTGCGTTAGAAACGATTAAATATTTATTGTAAGCCTGCACTCTCAGCTCCTTCAAAACATCAACTTTAATATTAATTTTAATAAATCATTAATGCAAATACTCACATCGTACATATAATAATAAATCAAACCTGATTCTCTCAATCTTGATAAATGTTCATTCAATAATGGTGTTAAAGATGAGTGTTTTGTGACCATAAAGACGCAATAATCGTAAGATAACTCTCCGGGAAGTAACCTGAATTTGCTCAAATCACTCGACCTAATATTTATACCAAATTCATCAAACGAATAACCTAAATATAAAAATCATTATAAATCTTGAGAATATTGAAAACTGTTGAAATCCCACCTTTTTCTAAACTATCCAATGTAATTGCTACATCTTCATTACCTCCTAAATACTCCAGCAAAGCTTTATCGTCAATCTCGTTAAATCTATTAACAATGCTTTGATATTTCTTCTAAAATCGTAAATAATTAGATATAATCAATGATTAAAAAAATAATTGATTACTTCGTTAAGTATATTGAAGATATATCCGACCGTCAATCCAATAATTTTGATTCCGCTTTTCTCAAGGTCATCATTATTTGAAATTACATCCGTATAACTAAAAGACAAAATTAGAAATTTTATTTTTTTTATTAGTTATTCTTAATCTCACGTCGGTCTTGCTATGATGCTTGCTAATCTGCAAGAATAAAACACTTCCAAGAAAATGGAAAATAATAATACGAATCCAGTGAAGACGCGAAAGTTTATATTTACAGGTTGATGCATGTATAAAGCGATTATATAAAATATTTCATTGCAAAACATTTCCTGATGGTTTGAAACGTTTTTACGTAAAATGTACCTGTAATTTTTTATTTTTGTAAGTAATATTTTAAAATTTAATAAACTAAACCTTTTTTGGAACATCTCCATTTTGTATTTAACTATCACCAAAACCACGAACATTGCAATAGTTGCAATCCAGGTGCACATTGTGTATGACCTGAATGAATCTCTGAATCCACTCATTATTCTAAAAATACGATTTTCTCATTACTTAACAAAAATAAAGTTTATATCATACCTAGGTTCAGGTACCAGTAAACTAACTGCGGAACGACACGTGTAATCTGAAAAATCAATGTAGAAATACCTTTTTTCCATGCGGTAGTAACCACCTAAAAAATATTAACTAATAATTATTAAATTATTTAATTTTTGTATTTTTTACCCATGGTAAGATCTGCTGATCCAATAGCAGTTTTGTATAATGCTCCAGAACCAACAAAATTTCCGTGAATATTTCCCCATTTATCCTCCTCCAAAATCATGTTTGCAGTAAAATTGTACTTTTCGCAAAACGTCAAAATTATGGGTAATTCAATACCTTTATTGCTGCTTAGATTCACGTAGGGTGAAGTTGAAAATACCGATAATTTCAATACTTTCCCCATGAAATTCCTCCTCTCATTCCCAAACAAATCATATTTAATAGACGCGTGTCCATCGCACAAAATCCATAAAGAAACGTTTCGATTTTCAGAACCAAAATATTCTAAAGTAAATAACTCATAACAATTTTTAAGTTGCTTAATTTTCATCGCTAAAACTACTTTAGGTATCATCCTTAGAACCTCATCATTCAACTCAATTTCGTTACTTGAAATGAGAAAATATTTACGGCGATTGAATCGAGCGAATTTAACGTATTTCAGCTGAAACTCGACGTTTCTCAAGATTTTCATGGGATCTGCTGATGAAATGATGAAACCTTGACAAGCGAACTTTTCGTAAAACTCCATTAAGTCGGGTTCGTTGAAAATCACCATCGGTTTATTCTTTACTTCGCCAATAAAATTTTCATCCCCTTTGTTCATGTAGTAAACGCAATTGGAATCTTCAAAATATTTCGTGAAAATTGCATTGAAAAGCGTGAGAAGTTGCAGGTTCACCATTCTTTAAGGATTGTTTGCGTTGCGCTTCTTTGTTGCATCATTTATACCTTCGATTATTCAATTATTCAGTCGATTTGCAATTGTTTATGGCATAGCTAGCGGTGATTTATATTGTACATTTTTTTGTTTATTTCCATGGTGACAAATCACAGTATTTCCATTTTGTAAATTGCATAACGTTTGTTTGATAAATTGTGACATTCCTTTGAAAAATGCTGATTTCCAATAAACAATTTACTTTATTTTCTTAACATATTTTATTAAATTTTAGGAATTTATTTCAAAAAAATATATTTGTTAAATTGATGCATTTCTTCTTCAAAAAAAAATAAGAAATTTAAATACATTTTTTTTATATGATTATTTCATAGTTGATTTGTTTTTCAAGTTAAAATAATTATTTCATTTCAAGATAATTTAATTAACTTTTTTTATGTAATAATTGAATATTTGAATTATATGCAACTCATTTAACAGCGTTCAAATTTTTTTAATAATCATTTACGAAATATATGAAATCTAATTGAATTCTAATTAAATTTTACAAACAGTTTAAAATATGTTTTAATAATGTTTAATAATATTCGTATTCATTAATTTTGCATCATTATGTAATTATTTTCTATTGCAACTTAAGTTGCCTATACATCATTAATATTTACTATTAAATTAATTACCTAACTATTGTTATATAATTAAGTAACTGACTTGTTTAACTATTTTAATCTACCAAAACGATGTCATACCCATTTAAATCAATAGAAACTCAATGAAAATCTCCAATTTTACCAATACTCAAAATGACCGGTCTCGGTAGGTAAGACATATTTTTCTGGGGAAATGAATAATATTCAAAGAAGTAAACACTGAAAAAATTATTGCATCTATCTATATTCATAATGTAATTTGAACTTTGGAATTTACGAATTTAATTTTGATGGAAAATTGAAGGATTGATTTGGAAAAAGTGTTACACGTTTATACAAACATTTTATATTTACAAAACAAAATATAAAATACATTAAATAAGGTACTTAACTATTAGGGAAACGAATTAATATTGTTATATAATAATATTGATAGCGAGAAACAAATAAAAAAAACATAATAATAAATGGGGAAAAAAAACGAAAGTATTTCTATGTAGCCTTAAAGTAATATTTAACGTTCAGTTATGTATAATAAAAAATAAAAACTAAATTAAATTAATCATTTCTGTACATACTGTTAAACGGTAATTTCAAGAGACGGAGGAAAATTTTATGCAAGATATTTTTTTATGGGGGATAAATTAAAGGTACGATGAAGGGTAACGTCGTGATGCAAAAAAAAAATGAAAATTTTGGTCTCTACGATGACGAATGCACTTTGTTCATGATGTTCTGGATGAACTCGTTGATCGGCGCGAAAACTGTGATCACGACAAGAGCGATCACCACCAGAAGTATCACAATTATGTAAATAGCCAACAGGAATTTGCGGACACCGGAGAACTGAAAATAAATTAGTTTTGATTTATGTAACTTTTTTGAATGATTTTGAGTTTTACCGGAGCATCAGCGCTGTGTTCCGTGTATACAGAACTTCTTCCTGATCCGCTCATGTCTCTCATTGGGAAAGCATTGATCCTTCTTTCTGCAGACTTCTCAGAGGCGCAGCCCATTATCTATAAACAATTAATTTAATTTAAAAACAACAAAGTTACAAAATAATCTGAAAATACTGAATATTTCATATTTTTTTCTAGAATTCAAATAATTGCCGATTCGTGTGTGTATCTGATGTGCATTATACGTTGTAGTTATTTCAATGCCACTTACGTAATTAAATCTTATTACATAAAGCGTTAATTATTCGAGCCGCTTCAACCGCGCGCGTTTTCATGAGTCATCGCGATGTATTTGTGGAAAGGATTTGAGAATGAAAACTCACCGAGAGAAGCAAATGCATGACGACGTGGAATGCTACGAAACCGACGAGGATCCAATCCATCCATTCCGGCAATTCCGCTTTGTTCAGCTTGACGGCAAAGAAGATGGTAACGACTGAAATTAATTTTATTGTTGTTACGAGTGTAATTGTATGTGGAATGCGTGGGTTTTACTGGCTAAGATGTGAGCGACGTTTCCTCCGAACCAATGGACCCAGTTGAAGATGGGTCTTCTTGGCGTGCCTGGATGCGGACGGAAGTATGCTCCGATTGGTTGGATGAAGCAGAGTATTGTGGTGATCAAACCAAGAATAGCGTGAGGATTGCGCTCAGTCGTCCAGGCTTTTAACTCGACGAAGATGAGGACAAAACCGGCCGTTGTCAACGCCCATGTGAGGACCATGAAGAGCCTGTGCCACTGTATAAAGAGAATTGGTTTCAGTTTTTGGATTGGGTTTAAATTAGGAGGTACTTACTGCGAACCAAAGGTCCTTGCCGAAGAGGCTTCCTCCAACCCAGGTCTGTCTGAAGTATCTGGCTAGAAGCATTCCGATGGACGCGGTTCCGATCCAAGCCGTTAACATGAAAGCACCGTGCAATCTGAGGAGGAGTTTAGAAGCGGCTTTGATTGCAGATACATCCGAAAGGATTTTCTTTTCTCCACTTGCCAAATACGCGACGTCGTGGAAAGCCACTTTATTACCTATTATTAAGTTAAAAACATTAATTTCAATTATTTCAAGCAACTATTGTTGATGGAAACTCACTGTGGACTGTACTACCTGCAGCAACTAAGATGTAGTACATATCTTTAGCCAAGTCGTACACTTTATTGTTGACTGTTGTTTTGGTTTCTCTGAGGACGCGGCAGTAAATGGTTCCATCCACCAAAGAACTCTCAAGTAATTGAATTCCCTCTTGCTGCAATTAAGAATATTTAAATATGAAGAACTACTTCTTAATATAAATATGTACGTACCCTTCTGTTTCTTTCTACGTTCAAGTTGGGTCTAGGTGTGGTTTGTGAGATGTAAGCTTTGATTTTGTCGTTCTCGTTGACGCACTCGATGACGGAATCATCGCCCATCTGGGTGTCTTCGGAGAGGCCTGCACCTACCCAACTGGCTGCTCCCTTCATCTCGAATTCGTGTCTATCTCCGTAGACGGTGATGGCAACTACAGCTTTGCAGTTCTTACTTGCAACGCAACCAACTGGAGATCCGAAGCAACTCTTCTTCGAATCGCATCCGTTGTAGAATGGATCGAATTCGGTCGAGGACTCCTGCTTCACCTCCGGAGAAAAGTTGGGTGGCGTCGTGATGGGTCTGCTGGTCGGTGTGAACGTTTGTTGTCCATCATCTGAAGACCTTTTGCTTACCAGCACCTCAGGCGATTGCAGACCCACCCAGAAGGTATCATAAGACTGAGCCACAGTCGCACTGAACACAAAAGTTAATCAACTTGTAGCACAAAAGCTACGAAACACTTACTTAAAAATAACCGGTCCTTCGTATCCTTGTGGATTCCATTGCACTTCAACGCCGTTCTTCTGGCTCGTGCTGGAATGCGTCAAAGTATCTCCAGATTGACGACAATCGATGGTGTGAACCTCCGTGGTGCTGGGCTCGAATTGGCCAATCAATTGGTTCCTGGTATCGCGCGCTTGTAAAATAAATCCTTGGAATGGTAGATTTATGGGCGATTTGATGGAGATCATGTAACCATCTCCGTTTCTTCTTGCCGACACCCCGTGCTGCGGAGGAGTCAGCTGTCTCTTAATACCTCCTCCATGGAACGGAGCTATGGTCTGACACGCCGTAACGGGCGCTCCACTAGGAAGACCATCGCTCGCTGCAACCACAAACAACACCACCAACAGCACCACTTTCATCTGAAACCAAAAGAAAAATCATTAATCTAAATTCAATAAAAAAAACTTAAACCATTCATTTAAAAAATAATTGTAGAATGTTTATATTTCAAATATTAGCTTTGGAACTGAAGCATAAAAAATATTGAAGTTGGAATTCCCAACTCTATGAACTTGAACTGTTTCAATCTCGTGAATTACATCTTTCTAAAAGAAGTAAAAAAAAAATGTATTCATAATAATTGCTCTTTCTTTTCGAGGCGAAATATTTAAATTTGACCTTCGACGTTGATTCGTATTTTATGCGTGACTCACATTTGGACCTCCAATATTAATATATTTAATACCAGCATTCATACTACAACCTGCATATTAAACCGAACGACTCATTAAGTTATTTGTGTACGAATTTTCCTTTTATTATTATTTTTTTCTGCGGTAACAATAACGATGATGACGATCTGCAAACTCTTTGTTGTCTCTCCATTCGACAATTTGTTGTACTCGCCTTGTGCATTAACATCCACATCCGCCCATAACAGGTGCACATACAACAGCAAAAACCAATGAAAGGAGACACGCTGCAACAACTGTTATGCAAATTTACATTATAAACACGAAAACAATGCATTTCTCATAATTATTTTATATACTCTAATCATCTCTAAACCAATTGCAATTTTTTTACTGTAGTAAATTGTAGCAAACAAATAGTCTTTCGCAAGATCGATTCTACCACAGAAAGGCGATAAACGTCTGCGGTTTCACCAAAAAAAAAACTATTATTTTATTTTTTGTAAATAATGTAATTTTTGTAGTAAATTATCTGATAAATATGTGAAAGCATAAAAAAGTAAAAGAATTTGTCGACCTTAGAAAAGTTTGGAAACATCACGTATGCGATAATTGACGTTTGCAACTGTCCCGAATTGCAAAAGCTTCATGATTCTTGCGTTTCCTTTCGTCAACTGTTATGTCACGAGCTGTTTTTAAAAAGCGAAGGTCCCGAAATTAACAACGCAAGTTTCGCATTGTTTTCATGAAGAAGTGAATGGTTTATTTTAATTTGTGGTTTTTGTTATTTACGGATATGGCGGATATATCCGCCGGCCATCCGCAAATATATAATTTACATATATAAAGATCATTCGAACAATAATAGCTCTTGTAGTTGTTAAAATATGGGTTGCTTAGAATGCTATTAGTTATTTTTTATGTTCTAATTGTAAATTAAAAAACCGGTTTTTAGTTTAAATAAAACGGTATGTATTTTATTAAAAAAAAACGGTTTTTCTAAACCGACAAACTCTAATTACTAAGTAAAGTAAATTGTATAATTAAGTCCAAGATTTATCGTTCCACGAAAGAAATTAACACGCTAATAAAGATTTTGTGTTATCCACTATTTGTATTCGCTTATTTCCATGGTAGTTTGAGTCAATGACCCAAATGCGAGAGTCCCACATTGCGGTCAGCCTTTCGTTCCAACAAACATTCCGCCCATTATTCTCGATGATGGAAGAACAGATCGAAACAGAAACGACGGAGATGGGTGGAAAACAGTGGGACTATGAATGAATCGTAATTAACATATAATAATTATCAGATGATGATGCAACTGGGAATATCCTGACGGGCGTAGATTGCGCAACGCGTCCTGCATTTCGCTGACACTATTTTCTTGTGTGCTAAACTCTGTAATTACTGTCCATATTACTGGGACTGGCCAATTAGACGGAATTGACGAAAGTGTAACGATTCGTGGAACTTAATTGAACTGCTGTGACCCGCTTCGCTTTTGGACCTTAAATTATTCATGGAACGACAACCCCCTTTTACAAATTGCCTTTCATTAATTTCTACATAAATTGTTGTAGACGCAAATGCCGGGATGACAGGTTACATCCATTATTCAAGTATGTCACGTCTATTACTATAATATTAATAGCATTTCCAAAAAAAAAAACAATTAATTGAATACTTCTTTTTTACCAAATGTACATTAAACCAATGTTTTTTTGAACTATTACATTTTTAATGATTAGCTAAATGATAGCTGTCAAAGCGACAACTGTCAAACTTATTTTGGAAGTGTCATATTCGACTGTCAAAAACTAAACTGCTTGTGGCTTATTTTGTTAACATGAGTGGCGACTGTACTATAAGTTTTATGTGTAAAGGATATGGCGGATATATCCGCCATATGATAATTCAGTAGTAGTTGTCGAGTTATTTAATACTAAACATTCATTCTATAACTACTATGTACTATTTCCACATAATTCAACTTTCATAAACATATTAATTCCACATTAGATTAATTCACTAGAAATTATTAAATATTTTCAAGTAACAAGAAACCTTTTACTTTTTAGGTATTTAAATGATCATTAACTCAAACCATACGAAAATATTTATCTTTATAAAAAAAAAACTAAGAGTTATATATAATTTTATTTAGGTTATCGATTTATAAAGTATACATAAAGAAAGCATAAAAAATCGTAAATAAATCATTGATTAGGCATCTATTCAAATTACTCGTATTTCCACACGCAATAGATAATTTTGTTCCAGCTAGACGTAATTTTCTTCGTGTTACGTAAACACGCGTTCACCTGATCAATGCCCCAGAGACATTGCAGATCGTCTTGTAATAACTGCATTTAAAAGGCGCGTGCAGGTGCCCAGGATAATGGACGATTACCGTTCGACCTGCAAAACCGTAACGCAATTAATGCCGATGCACTCTTCACCATCTTTTTATTTTCAATAACAGACTTCCTCGTCAGTCTTAACATGATTTATTTATGATCTAACAGTCTTTAACCATTTGTTTCGTAAATTGGAATTAAATAATTGTATAAAAAAAAATTGACGTTTCAAATGTCACTTTTCTTTAACTTCATTTTTGACGTTTCATCTGAGAATTTAAATTTTATTAATTAATTAAAATCATTGTTGACGTTTGAACTGTCAAATTTTCTAATACGTTTTTAAAATTTAAAATTAATAATACTTGCAAATATCAATCAGAAAATTATGATACAATTAAAAAAACAATTAAATAAATAATTTTTCTAACACGTCTTTAAAATTTTTGAAGTTTCAACTGTCAAATTTCCTAATATTTCATTCATAAACAATTAAATCGAATACATTTTATTGCAAACAAATGTATTAAGCAATTAGTACTAATAATTATGAGTAATAAAGTAAACAACAATTCTACTCTCCACATAATTTACTATTATCTCTGAAGCGACGTGGCTTAACAAACAAATATCATTAAAGCCAAGGTTTTTTTATGTTGTTTTACTTATTCACTGATAAACAAACCGACTAACGAACTTGAAAACCTCATTTTTATTAAAAAAAAAAATAATGTTACGAAATCGCGCATTTTATTTATTTTACATTCTATTCTTTCACACGTTTCAAAGCAATTTGAGCGAGAATAATTTTCAATTTCATTGAAAACAAAGCAATTAATACTTGACTGAGCATTTCACTCGCTAAGGAATAAAACCGTATCCAACCATGTTGAATTTAAAACAGAAAAAATAAATCATGAAGAAAGTTACCGAATTTACAAGAAAAGAGAAATGTTAAAATTGCATTTGTTAATTAATTAGTAAAAAATATTTTTAATTTCAAATTAAGGAATAATAAATATTTTTTGTTTCTTAAAATATTTTCTTATTAAACATAAAGGAAGTTACTTTAAGAAACTTTATACAATCGATCTGGATAAATATCACAATTACTTGTAAATTGAAATCAGTGAAAGAAGTGGTATAGGCAGGTGCGAAATTGCATACCGTGAAAGAGAAAGTTTTTAAAATCTTCTACATTTTCTATTTACATTTTTATATAATAATAAAAATTACTGCTTCTTTAAGAAACAAATATTTAAAAAATAAATTGTTAAAAAAAAAGTTTGACAGATGAAATGTCATAATATAGAATCAAGTAAAAATTATCAAGTAATTTACTATAATTAAATAATAATTATAACCTCAATTTTTGACACATCTGTCAAAGTTTGTAAATTAACCTCACATTTTGAGATCTGTCAATTAATTAAATAAAAATTCAGTTTTTAACGTTATTTTTTGACACTTCTGTCAATTTCATAATTAAATTAAATACAATTTCTTTCTTTCTACATCTTAATATAATATATACTTATTTTGTATGTTCACATTTGTTAATATTTAAAAAATAATTTCCTTGTAACAAATGATTCATAACATTCACATTCCTAAAATTGCATTAAATTATTAATCTAAATGCCAACTCCAAATTGCGGTACTGAAAAATTCACTAATAATCCATAATTAATAAGAGGTGACTCACAAGATTTCCTTGTAATTATCGCACAATTTTCTCGTCTCAAAACACGAAGAAACATTTTTTTTTCTCAGTTGTTTACTTCGTGTCTCGCAAATCACTTGATCAATATGCACTTCAAGTCGTGATGGCAACAAGATCAAAAGATGTTTGCGTAACGTGTGTTGCTAAGTAAACTGTAATAGAATTGTACTAAAAATACGTTACAAATCGACGTGTTATTGTCGTTCTTTTCTACGCAACATAAAAAATACGTGATTCTGGTACAGTGCCTAAGGATGTACGGCCAATTAAAGCTGCTTTTGTACTTTCCAACAGTTAACGAGCCTCAGGGCGCGCAAGGTGAACGAAATGGAGATCCTCCTTTCGATAAACCAACAGTTTTTACCTTAGAAAAAATCCATAAATCTTAACTATTTTGTGATTCAATTAAATACCTTCACTTTTCAATTAATAAGATAACATAGTTCAAAAAATTCAAGTGCAAACATTGTAAAATCACAAACGGAAATTAATAAACGGATGACCTTGAATTATTCTAAATTCGTAACTTTCTGTTTAATTTTCCTTAATGCGATTTGCAAATTGTGAAAGTACAGTTATTACAGGTTTACTGCTCATTGAATCGAGCCAAAAACAAAAATAGTGTCGAAGGAAGTCATAAACGGACGTGCAGAAATGTTTGTAACAGACGTTTCAAAGCGATCGCACAATTTTACTTGTAAATGAGCTGGAAAAAAAGTCGCATATTTTCGACAACAAAATTTCATCATATTTAATAAATATAAGATTAAGTCGTAGCAAAAATACTACTTTCTGCTTTAATTTTATATTTTCAATTATAAATGAAGAAAAATTTGATCACAATGTTTATTGTTTAAGTTATAAATGATAAAAATTAAAGTATGAATGAATTCGGTATATTTTCCTGTTAGTTATCAGAATTTGCCATTTCCTGCAGATGATTCACATTTTTTTATGTCAACTTTAGGAATGAATTTGTAATCTTTCAAATCATTGAATTTTTCATAAATTAAAACATTTTTTTACTGTGTAAAAATTGAAATAATAAAAAAAATAATTGTAGTAATTATCATAATTTTTACTTTACTAAAGTAATTTAATTTAATTAAAAAGGATTACAATAATTGTCAAATCGATTTCTACTATTTATTGTAATTTTCTTATGTATAAAATTGAAGTTTTGTAGCGATTTCATGGTAATTAAGTTAATTAATCTTTAGTAATTAAAGTGGTTTTATAAGTGTTTTCTAAAAGGCAACAAAGAAAAAGTGAAATTGTTGAAGAAAGAAAGTGAACTCCTTATAATGAAAAAAAAATCAAACTTGTTTGCGATTTAATTGAACATAAGCGGTTTTGCTTATGATGGAAACTTGGATTCTTTTGGAATTATTCGATTGCATAAAGAATGTTGTTGCATTCTGTGCGTAAAGCTACGTAACAATCCTCTGCATTCCATGCACGTCGAGTGGTATAGTACACCTTCGAAGAGAGAAAGCTGCGCGCTCACGTATATTCTTCACCAACAGCTATTTATTTACCAACGAAAAATTCTACTTTTCTGTTTACCAATTCTTACCTTGGACTTAAAACGCGCTTAGGAACGATGTACGAAAAAAACACTTTAATCCAAATATCCGCAAAAAAAATGGAAACACACAAGAACTGAGTTTTTTAGTTAAACTCTTTCACTCGAAACTCGCATGATTTATTTCTTAATGTTGCTGCTGCTGTTGCTGAAGACGCGAACGACTGGCAACAAGTGAATACTTTTGAGGTGCAGGTCGTGAGGTCCGCGATCCTCGAGTGAACGCCAACCGACGCGGAATCCACTCCCATTCCCAGACAGCAAGGCCAACAGGTGATGACGTCAGCTCCGTAACAGAGGAGGACCATCGACGACTTCCTAAGAGCGGTTGGCCCTCTGGAAACCCACCAATTCGGAACTTCCGATTTCCATTCGAAATAAAAATCACAATAATCGAATATTTTTTTCATTATTTTTAAAAGTTTCAAAAATATTGATTGATACACCAAACTTAGAGGTCAGTTTGCCACTTTCGATTTTATTGTTTACTTTTTGCAAACAGAAATGATACGAATTGCCACAACAATTGGAAGTACATTTGGTTTCTGAGTAACGACTAATAGAAAACCAAGGACTATGCTAATTAGAGTTAATACTGTAAGGAAAACAATGAGTGTACTAACATAATTGAGATAAGATTTCAAAATAAACAATTTATTTGTTTTCCGAAATTATTTAACAAAATTTAAATAAAACTTAACTTAAAACAATGTATCTGTCATCTTTATGACATTCGATCTGTCAAAGTCATCTTTATGACATTCGATCTGTCAAAGTCATCTTCATGACATTAGATCTGTCAAAGTTTGATGA
Source organism: Nicrophorus investigator (assembly GCA_963457615.1). Classification (NCBI taxonomy): domain Eukaryota; kingdom Metazoa; phylum Arthropoda; class Insecta; order Coleoptera; family Silphidae; genus Nicrophorus; species Nicrophorus investigator. Next base: position 27,936,210 of record OY735141.1, read on the forward strand.
TTTCTGAAGTCGCATCTTTACATTTTATTGATAACTGTAAACAACAAATATATCAGTTAAAAATCATATAATAGAGAAAAATCTAAGCTTCAAAAAGTATATAGAGTTATATTTGTGATATCCAGTGTTCCAGAAGCAAGATGTCAAATTTAAGAAAAATCTATTTCTTAAAATGTCGGTCATGCCTTTGCATTTGTTGTATTAATAACAAAATTAAATAAAAATATATGCAGAGTTATATTGGTGCCATAAGTTATGTAAGCTGCCAAAGTTAAATGAATCAGTTTGATAAACATGGAAATAGCAGTGTCTTAAATTTTATCTTATATCTCAAAACACAGAATTATTACAGATATTATTTAATAACGATATTAAAGAAAAATATATTGACTTTAAAACGAATGTAGATTTATATTTGTGATATTAGTTTTGTCGTTGTAGTAAGCTGTGAAAGTGTCTCCATTTTATAGTAATTCTCGTAAGCAGTACATAATTTAATTTTTGGATTTTGAGAGTTTTTAAGAACGAATTTTCACACTGTTAAAATCCAAACTGCTGTGGTGTATTTTTGTAACAAAAATAAAGAATCTTAACCTGACGTTTGACAGCTTCGTTTGAAAAATATGAGTGGCGATTCATTTGAGAACTTTTTTCATGTTTAAACGATAGGACGGATATATCCGCCCATTGTCACTAAAGGGTTAAATATTTGTATGATTCATATTGTTGTAGTAATAAGCTGACAAAGTTGAAGAAAATCGATTTATTGACATTAACTATAATATAAAGTAAATATAACTTAAAACCAGTATGAATTTATATTTTTGACATCCTATAGTACCATAAAATTTGGAAAATAATTAATAATAAAATTAACGAAAATTTTATGGGTTTTATATCAATTATTGAAATTAAAGCTAAGATTACAAAAATATATTAGAGTAGTTTTTTTTAGCAATTCATCATTGAAATCGACTCAGTTCCATGAACTATTTAATAAGAATAATCTGAATGTCCTCAATGCAGCAGCAGATTTGTAAAATCGGAAAGATTGGAGGTCCTTAAGAAAAAGTATCCGAGGTTGAAAGCATCAAGGTTTTCGAAATGGTTACAGCGAGAAGAACCTTTGCGGTATTTTAAAGAAATCCTTGAACGCATTATTCAATCCACCGTTCGTTCGAACACAAATTATGAATTGGATGCACGTCGCGATATTAGGTATTCACGAACGATGCACCACCCAGAGGTATTCTAAATCTCAACAAATTCCTTCAGATATTTCAATGTCGTTTTGCAACAATCAACAATTGACGTAACAATTGAATTCCAAATATTTAGATCGCAAAACAAAACAATTTTTCATGTAATCTTTGATGCTTGTAATTGGATTTTCCACCTGATTTCATTGCAAGTATTTAAAAGATAAAGACTTGCAACTATCTGCTGTATCATATGACAAACCGCAATTTCTATGCAATAAACATATTTGTTCAATAATTATTATAAAACTTACTCAGAATCAATTAAATTAATATATAGTTATTACAATTATAATAATAATAATAAATAATCTATAATTTATTGTCTGTAAAAAACGCGTGACTATCATAAATAAACAGATGATTAAATGCATATTGCCTTGGAAACATTTGAATATCTGCGTACTCTTTTGTTACTGCATGAGCGTAATTATGGGTGAATTTGAAGATAATTGTTTGTAGATTCTTATACGAAAAAAAATAAATAAAACAATGGGATAATTTACGTTTTTTTTTTCTTATTTAAAACGACACGAGAGGACGAGGGTGTGTCCTTGATTCATTGTAAATCATCGGAAGAACAAGGAAAAATGTTGAATTAATTTCATGAAAATGTGAATTCAATGTATATTTTCTTAAGTACATTTTTTTTTTTTGGTAATTACAATCCATGAAATATTTCACACTTTTCTATTTTAAAAAATATATATACATTCTTCTGTTATTTCTCAAGGCGTTAGAAAGTTTTTACTTAGTTTAAACTAAATTTTTAAAAATATTTATCAATTCACATTTTCAAGAATTAATAATAAATTTGAAAAATATTTTAGTTTAAATATTAAAAAAATATAAATTTATTATTATAAATGTTTTTAATTAACTTTTCAACAGTATTTTGAAAAAAACTTTAAACTAAAAATTAATTTCCACTAAATAATTCATTGTCGTTTTTTGAATGAAATTTTAATTTACAAAACTTACGTATTTTCGTTACAAAATTAAAAGTTGATTAATAAATTTATTATATTTAGAAATCAATTTAAATCCCCTTAAATCATTCAATATTGTATGATGAATGAATAAGCGGAAATAACAGATATTTCGCTTTGATTAAAAAATTGTAAAATTTCGACAGTAAAAGTTGATTAGTAATACTTATTTTAAGTAATTTTCTGACTAATTTTATAAAAATATTTTTGTGAATATTTTAATCAATTTTATTTTTGCTAATTTTTAACTGTACTTTGAACAAAACTTTAAAATAAAAATAAATTACCATTCACAGTAGATAATTCTATGTGGTTTTATGAATGAGTAAGCGGCAATATCTGATATTTCCCTTGATTTGTAACGTAAAATTTCGAAATAAATCATCAATCAATTTTATTTTCTCCAGTTTTTAACAGTCTTATTAAATAATTCAATGTCATTTTATGAATGAATACGAAATGAAAACAGATATTTTGTATAATTTTTCTTTTGAAAAAAAATCGAAATTAAATGTACGAAAATTTACAAAAAAAAATCGAAATCATGGGTTTTGTTAATTTAAAGTGGAATTGAATTAAATATTCAATAAAAATGTGATTTTTCTATAAAAAAATAAACAATTTCGGATTCACAAATTGTTCAATTTTATCACAGAAATGAAACATTAGAAATAATCTGCTTGACACAAGCCTTTTTTATCGAACTATTTCCTGTTATTCTCGTTTACTCAAACTTCTTCTATTTTATCAACTGCTTTGCAAAATAATTATTACGGAATGCAGACATTCCCCCCAAAAATAAAATGCAATTGCATAGCTCATAATTATGACGCAATCAGGAGAAACGCGATCACTTTTTAATTCGTAATGCGGTCTTGCAATGCACGCGTTGACTCATTCCGGCCGCTTTTGGAAGCTTTATATAATGAGGAAATGAAATTTATTACTTTTAAGGTAAGTGCTTTTGAATTCTGCACGCCTTATAAAATAATTAGTTTTGCTTCATTATTTTTTGAGAATTTACAATCTTTAAGTTTTTTCTTTTATTATGTATTAAGATTAATTTAGCGATATCATTCGGGTCTGAGTCATCACATTGAAAAGAACTTTACACACAAGTCATGTGTTTTCCAATGATAGATGTGACTTGCATTCTTAGTAATCAAAGCTGTTTACAATTTGTATTGTTCAATTATATAATTGTTGGTCGTCCAAATGTTCTCTTAATCATTCAATTAATATTTATTTCTAGCATTCATATTTTGTATTAATCAAAAAATAATCTCACATAAATTAATTAATTCCTTGATTATTCAGCTTTAATATAAGTAGTCATCATTTTTTATAACCCTATAGAATTTCAAGCTATTTTCAAAAATGTGAAGTGATTCTAAATTTTATTAATTTACTTTAATAATCTTATTAAATATAAACGCAATAAACTCACAAAAGTAACAATGAAATTATAAAATTCCTCGATTATTCAGCTTTAATGTGAGAATTCATAATATTTCTGGAATTTATTTAATAATTTTTTAAAGCTGTGCAAAATTGCAAGAAATTAATTTTTCTAGTTAATTATATAAAATTCACTAAATCGTAAGTTGAGCACATTTTCATTAAAATTATCTACTTAATATATTTTAACAACTACTATTAATTATCATTATTTATCCTTATTTTTTAATGGTTTCTTTTTATCTTTGTGCTAATTACAAATTTCTATTTTTACCTTCGTTTTTATTCTTATCTAACAATTATAAATAATATTGAAAATAAAAATATATAGGTAGACTTATTTTATGACTTGATAAGGTTACATAAAAGAAAAGACGCAAAATGAAAATGTTTTAGTTGCATTAGTTTCTCAATAAAAGCAACAAAAGTGATGTAATGTTTTGTGAAATTAATAAATAATTACTAATAATTATAATCAAAATTATTATTAATTTACGGTTAAGACTCGTTTTACTGATATAAAAAAATCGCAAAATGAAACTGAAATGAAATGAAAATTTTCAACACGAGCAACAAAAGTGATTCCATTTTTTGGACGTTGTTACTTGAAAAAATATAAATAATTCTAATTTAACACAAACTTATATACAACATAGTAATATGGATATATTAGAGAAAAGTCGCAAAATGAGTTTATTGAATTTACAGTAAATTTTCTGCTCGTGTTGAAAATTTACTGTAAAAATAATTTATTTTTTATGTTTTCTCTTGAAATAAATAAATATTTTTAATTTAATTAGTAATTATAATACAGACAAGATTCATTTTACCATTAGGTGTGGTTATATCAGAGAAAAGTGGCAAAATTAAACTCTTAAATTTTCATTAGTTTCTCAACACGAGCTACAAAACTAATTTATTTTTTTATATGTTTTTACTTAAAATTAATCTAAATTAATTCATAATTAATAAACTCATTTCACGACTGGATTATATAAAAGAAAAGTAGCAAAATGAACTATTATAATATCAGAAGAATGATTTTTATAATTTATTTTATCGATATTTTAAATTGCAAAATGTATAAATATGCTACGATAATTTAAATTTGCATTGCAAATTGCGTTTTCTTGCAATTCTTATAATAATAATAAAAAATGTTGTCGATTTACACTGTATATTTCGAAGAGAGGATTGTAATACATTTCATTAACATAAAAATACGATTACATCAACGTTACATAACTAATAATACTAAGTAAAGTATGCGCGAGGCTATGTACAAATGAAAATAATGGGAATTCTTATTGTATAATATTCGCACAGTTCGCAGTCGAATAATCCTGTTGGAAATATTCAAAAAATTACTGTAAAAGATTTTTTTATGTACAAGACATCATCAACAAAAAAATTATAGGAAACGTTTTGCAGTCGTTGACCTACTTCCGTTCTCCGCGTCATTTTCCGTCCTTCGGTTTGTCTTTGTCGCAGCAATCGTCCTTGTCGTCGTCCTTCTGCTCAACTTTGACCCTCGGACGACCTCCTCCTCCTCCTCCATTGTCCAAATACATGATCTGCCTCTTGAACGATAGATGATTGTTCGGAGCAATCATTAAGAGATTGTTACCGTTTCGATCGCAAAGCGGATGAGCGATGAAATTCCTCCTGATCCTCGCGCGCATCCTTAATGCCTGGTTCTGCGTGATCTGCGGATGACCGCCTTGTCTTATGGTAACCTCCTCGCATTTCACCTGAATCCCGCTCGATCCGTGTCTGTGCTGCCATTCCAAGACGTTCGTTAACAATCTGATGTACCTTTTAATCAGAAACGAAGTTATAATTAATTCATATTTTTTATTATTTATGAAATGAAACTTTTATGAAAATTTTATTAAATTATAAATTTTACTATATTTGATGAAACTATTTACATGCAAATAATAAAGTCATTTCAATCAGATTTTATGCGCGCGTTTAAACTCGATTATTTGATCGTCGATGCATAAAATTAATTAATTTTAGATTCTAATCGAATAATTATTATTCACAGTTTTAATATTTATATTGATTAAACTTAAATAGCTTTAATTTAATTTATGTTAGTTTGATACAACATCAAATTTATTTTTTATTTTTTTTTTTTTTTAAATGCAATAATTTTATTAGTTATAAGTAAAGTTTAATAGAATATTAAAAGTAAAGTATTCATATCCTAGAAAAGTTTTATCAATTTATATAATTTTAGTAATTTAGAAAATAATGTTTTGTTATAAAAATAAAATCTGTAAAACACAACCTTTAAAACCACATTTCAGAAGAAATTTTTGAAAGTGGTAAAAGTTACAAAATTTTAAATTTTTGCTGATGTTATCTTGATTAGAAAGGAAGTATCATTTCTCAGAGGGACACAAAATATTGTCGTGGGCAGGGGCGGATTTAGCTCTGAGCTTCGTTTATTAGGGGGCTACCAAAGAGTGTTGAACAATTCACTCTTAAATATTTTCAAGAATTCATCTTCCTTCGGCTGATCCTTTTTTTTTTATTAATTTTGTTTGTATTTTATATTTCTATTATATAAAAATATAAAACTGCAAATCTTCTTTCAAAGTCACGAAAAATAAATTACATATTGATTCTGCAATTGCTGTTAAAAAAATGTATATGTATAAAGTACTTAGTTTTAATGCATTTAGTTCTATGGGTCGTAACGTCAAATTTTGAATGCATTGCAAAATGACAGCTGGCACCTTACGTCAAAAAATTATATTATAAGCAATTGGATCGCAATATTATAAGCAATTGGAAATGAAGGTTGAGAAACTGCGTTATAAAATATAAATAATAATGAACTTTTCGAGATCGGTAAACAAAACTTAACTTAATTCGGTTATCGTATCATATCTAAAAATAATTGTCAAATTCTAATATTTTTCATGGATTAACGTTGCGTATGAAATGTTTTTGACGTGTCATCTTTGACACATTTGACATAGGTCTTAACGTCAAAAAATCGTCGCGAAATGTCAGTTGTCACTTTATGTCAAAAAATTATATTATATGCAATTGGATGGCAGTTGAGTTACACTAAAATAAAGGTTATGAAACAGTGCTACAAAGTATAAACGAGTAATAGCGAACTTTTTGAGATCGGTGAAAAAAACGTAACTTAATTTACTTGTCACCTTTGACACATTTGTCATGGGTCGTAACGTCAAATTTGTAAGACTTGTCACCTTATGTCAAAAAAATATAGTATATGCAAGTTGAGAAACTGTGCTATAAAGTATAAATCAGTAATACCTATATCAGTAATATCCTATAATGTCTTGTCTGACACCTTTAACACGTTTGTTATGGGTTCGCCATCATTGGTATATAACAATATAACATTCTATAGTAATAATACATTCATACAGTTATTACTCGGGGTATTATTTTATATAACAATAAATATAGAAGTTTCTTACAAAGTTACATTTTACACGCAAAATTCAACTATAATCGAAAATTTTATGAATATGAATTAATAATGCTCATTTTTAATTGTATTTTGATATCATTCTACATAGAATGTGAATGAAAATTATATGTTTATCTTAATTAAATGTGAGAATTACCTTATGGCCATTCTGAGAATTTCGTTCTTGGAAAGCTTCTTATCCGGCGGATGCGTTGGTACCAGCTTCCTCAATTCAGCAAAAGCCCCGCTGACGTTCTGTTGCCTCCAGCGTTCTCTGCTATTGGTGAAGATCTTCTTGACGATACCCCGAGGCGCCAAGTCCACGTTTTGACTCTGCGAAAGCGAATAAAGTTCTTCGGTAATCCAACGTCGCGAAAATGCTGACGCTTCTAACAAACCTGTATCAATGATTGCGAATTCGTCTTCTTCTCATCATCGCTATCCAGCAGAGAAAATTCATCGGAGTAATCATCCTCGTCGGACATCGAATCGTGCTCATGCTGGTAACAGTTGTCCTTCCTTCTGGCGTTATTCGGAGGAGAAGACGTGGTGCTGTAATCCGTGTTCTCGCCATCTCCGGACCATTCCATATCCGCCGCCGACGGATTAAACGTGATCGGCTATTGGGAAACAACAATTTTATCCAAATTCGAAAGACAATTAATTCCTCCGAATCTCACTAACCATTTAATTGATTTCTCTCTTGAAGCTCGATAATAATCAAAATCGGTGCACTGGTTCCTTCCTTTTTTTCACTACCAACTGAGTGAGATTATCAGGACCCGAATGGACTGTGGGAGAGGAAGTGCGGGCGCCCCCGTATCATCGTCAAACACTGGTCCTTATCAGACTCCCCCGCACAAACCAATGGCCGTTCGACAAGGGCGGTTCGTTATTTCGGATACGCCCACCGAATCACAGCCTCCTCTCTATGGATTATTCAAATCACCACCATCCATCCACCCGAATTTTATCATCTTCTCAAACTCACACCTTGCACTCCACATACATCAAATATAAAACAAGGTAATTAAAACCAGAATCAATTCATTGTTAACAATTCACATTAATTAATCCTTTAATTATACAATTTATAACAATAAAAAAAATGTATTACATATTATTTCCAAAATTCTTTACCAGAAATTTAATAATTTCTAACAAATCAACTTATTACTTCAAAATTTCAGCACATTTATTCACTTATTTCAATTTAATTAAATATTTTTTCATCTATTTACATATTTTCTATTGAATCCAAACATATATTATTTTATTCGATTTTCGAAAAGTGCCAAAATATATCAGAATTATACATATTCTAAAATGTAATATTTCTTTGGAATAACAATAGTTTTGACATAAATCAGTTTTAGTACGCTCTTTTCTGTGCGAAAAGAATTTGCAAAGATTATGGGTTTTCAGCTTTAAATTTAAGCTAATAATAATAATGAAATCAAAACATTGGTGGCACTATACGTTACGTCAATTAGCAGATTGTAAAATTATCAAAAATAAATTTCAGCGATATGGACAAAAATTATGACGAAACCAAAAACAAATATATTATTTTACACGAGATTTCCGATTTCCATTTATTCCCGTAACATACAATAAAAATAACCTGGAGAAGTTTTTTGACGAAAAACCTTATAAATTCAGGAATGACATAATGTTTAAAAAATTTAAAAAAAAAAATATATTATGAATTTTAGTGAAAGGAACTTTCATGACTAATTTTTTTAAAATTGTATTTAGTACATGAATGAGATATGATTTTCACATCTAATGCATTTAATACTGTTTTTTAATCGTAACACTAAGCTTTATCACACATAAACTATGTATAAAGTGTATTGACTTTTACTGTAAGCGGAATTTCCGGAGGAAAATACGTGCAGCTGCATACAGTGTGAGTATTCTAATCAAATAACGTTTAAATTCGTCTATATCTCATAAAATGTAATCTATATATAAATAATTATTAAAAAAAAAATGTTCCAATTAGTTTTATAAATAAAATTTTCTCATGTAAATTCTTCTATTAAAAAAAATTAAATACCATAAAATTATTTCAAATCAAATAATTTTAGATTTAAACTAGAGAAATGAAAATGGCAAGAATGTAAGTGCAAACAAAATTATGAAAATCTGTTAAGATATGTAAAGAATGTACATTTATTTAAGATGTTAATAATTTGTAAGAAATTTAGTAAAATAAAATATCTTATTTATAAGTCATTTAACTGATGGATACTTACATTTCTTTCTTGCTAAATATTTAATGTAAATAATTTTCATCTTGTAATTTTATGATTAAAAATTTATATTTTTTATTTTATTTTCATTTCAAGTTGAATTATTTGAAAATGCACTTTATTTTTAGCACTTAAAAATCATAATTTTATTATTTAATATATAGAAAAATATTTTGTATAAAAGTAAATGCCAAAAATTTTTAGTTCATTGAATTTTATTATTATAATTTCAATTATTTAAATTGAATTGTGTTATCAGGTACAGTCATGTACGTATTATCGAACGTAATAAAATAAAATGTACGTATAAATGAACGCTGACTGACTATTATGAAATGTGTGCCTCATTCTGAACCCCATTTAAATTCATATTAAGTTTATTTCATTTTTATTTGAAATATATATAAAAAAAAGAACGTACTGAGGGTTGGTATCAATCCATTTGCGGCGACACACGTCCAGTACGTGCTGGGAACTGATTAGGGTGGATTTTTTTCCTATTTTATTCATTGCACCCTTCACACGAACAAATGACTCGCTAAGCGGCGGTCGACTTTTGCCGACCAAAATCGCATTTTAATAGCGCATTTCCAGGACGGGATAGAAAAAAAAAGTATAATAATAATGTAATGAAAAAAGTGGACGTGGGAAAGTAAGTGGCAAATAAAATAAAATCGGATGAGATTTGAGGGAGGAAATTAATTCCGGAAAAGAGATAATAATTTGCGGGACACGCGACCCTTAATCCCCGGATCCGAATTAATTGGGTCTTAGGATGGACCGTATCTCTGTTTAATTATTTTTTTCTTCTTCTAAACGAGGGAGCGGCTTTCGTTGCGATAAGCTGAGTCGAAAAAAAAGGGGTGTCAAGTGATGTTTTTTCAGCTAAAATATTCAACTAACTAATCGTTCATCCTTATTCAGATTTATCGCAATTCTTACAAAATTTTTGGGTGCATTTTCTTGGTATTTTGTGATAAGGAAATCTGCAAATCGAAAATCTCCAACAGCTTTGTTTGTTTTGCGTTTGAGATGGGCACTTGTGCTTAATATGATAACAATGGGTGTATTGTGACGTTTTCCCTATGGTAATCTGGGGTGAACGGAAGGAAACGAGGGGTGACTCCCAGAGATGACACTTCTGGTATAACACTCAAACGGATTCCCATGTCACCATTCACTCGTGTGATTCGATTAATATGTTTTAATCTCCCCATTCCCATTCATACTTAAATTAATCTAAATGATTAAAATTATCAATGAATTTTATTGTAAATTACATAAACAATTCATCATAAATATTTTAAAATAAAATCTAGACAGTTTACGAATTTGACAATTGACAGTTTAAATGTCATTTTAATTAATGATGAAAATATATAAAATATTGATATTCTACGAAAGTTTAGCAAATTTCGATCAACGTCATTCGAATTGGTGATAATTTTAATAATAGTTTTCTTGTATAATTTACGAAATACCGTAAGTACTTAGTATAGGATAAATAATTTTCTTTCATAATAAACGTATGATTATTGTGTTATTAATTTTAATAAATCAAAAATTCAAGATAGATACAATTACCGGTACACGGTTAACTGGCTTTACCTCTGATATAATTACTAAAATTACCGATAAAATTTTACAAGAAATACCGGTAAATTTAAGAAAGCAAGAATAAGTTTTACTGCTATAAAAATAATATTACAATTATATCAACCTATTAAATTCAAGACCAATATACAAACTTTCCATATTATATCCAATATTTTTCAAAATTCTTTAAAATTTAGAAATAAGCACAATGAAAGATCCCCTTTGGTAATTAAGCAGAAAAATGAAGAAATATCAAATAAAGTTTGTAACTAAACTTAAAGAATAAATCTTCATAATGATCAATATATAATAACACTAGTTTACAACCAGCTTCAGCCAATGAAAATTGCGTACATATGAATAAAGTACAATAAAATTAATATTAAATGCGTGAAGGAAATTAGAAATTAAAAATATTTCAATCTAAGTTCTGTTGTAATTATGATGTAATATGCGCAATTTCCAAGTTTATAAAATAAATCTCAGAAATTAGTTATTATTTCTATAAAGTAAATAAAATGATTTTGTTGAAATATTAAAAACAACAACAATTTTTGTATAAACTATATTTAATATTCGTACGTTTGAAATGGTGTTAGTGGTAGGCGAGTGTGAAATTCGTGAGTGCTAAAATTAGTTTCTGGTTTGAAATCGATTTTCTCGCGCCGCCAGTTTTCCTTGTCAAAACTGACTTCCTAACGGACAAATATACCTGCAAGGGTGCGATAAGGGCTGAAACCGCCCCCTTTTCGACGAACCTTCTCTCGCTTACACACATGGATGAACCTCTTGTTGCGCATTTACCAGTCAGCACCATTCCTAGGGGGAATGGCTACATATCTATTCATTGCACTCACTGTACTAATAGCAACATAGGGCTGACTAATAATAAACACAGTGAAACTATTCTCAGTTTTGATTATATAAACAATTATTCAATTACAATTAATTATCTTCATCCACTGGGAAAGTTTATAGTAAAAAAATAATATATTGAATTGTAGGTAAATTAATTGAAGATTTGTATGTGTTAATACCTGAATGAATAAAATGGTATAACGATGGTAATTTATTTCCAAGAAAAATAGTGTTTTGCAGTAAATTTATAAGTTGTATCCGATTGAATAAAATGTAAGGAAAAGAGGAGGAAAAGAAAAAAACGCAGATTTTAATGTAAATATAGAACATTTACAAATGAATATATGTTTGTATATATATATATAGATATGTATATAAAATTTAAAATCACAACCATCATTTGAAATCACTCCCGAATAAAACTGTCTGTCTGGAAATATCACTGAAATGCGAAGAGCATGACGAGAATGGGAACCGCGAGGATGCAGATTACGTAAACGGTGGTCCTCGGTTCGCAGACCGAAACCACAACGTACTCCTGATTCCACAGATCCTGATCATCCATTATAGGCAACTCCATGACCAGTTTCTCGTCGGAGAAGAACTTTAAATCCATCGCGCATTGCTCGGTGCTGTTGGAGCATTGCGCCACGGGATTTGTAACATCGTAAACGGTCTTCTCGATGTGGAAATTAACGCGGATGTAATTGGTTTGCACTTCGTTCTCGCTGTTGAAAACGAAGAAGTAATAACCGTTCGTTGGGACTCTGAAAGATTGATTAATTAGTGATTAGATTAGATTTGGGAGTAGAGATTTTACTTGTAGGTTATTTTATTTGCTAGGTATGCAGCTTCGATTTCCTGATCTGAGAGGTCTTTTCTGCAATGCCTGTGAGGTGTTAAGGGTAGATTCAAGATCAAACCGGCGCACTTGAGTAAAGCCTCTTCGGAGGAGCTGAATGAGGACCAAAACTCGCTGTTGCTCATATCGTTTAGGGTCGTTTCATTCAATGTGGCGTGATGATCTGCTATGCCATCAGGAACGAAACCCTAATGAAGAAATTATTAATTAAATTGTAATTTGTACAATTGTTATTTTATTTACCTCTTCTTGAGCTAAATCTTTATCTTCATCATCTGCGTTGAGGAGGGCAGCGGTTTCCAAGATGAGTTCACGTTTTCTTCTTCTCGCTCTATCGATGTTATCGTCGAATTGCACCGCAGGTTTCTGGTAATGTCTTCCTCGGATGCTGAGAACGGGGTCAGCGGGATTCAAAGTATTGTCGTTCATCTCCTGCACGTTTTTGCGATCGTTGAACCTATCGTTCAGCTTATCGAGGATTGAGGCACCTTTGTTGCCCAATCCGTGCAGTTTGGTCAGCATGTCGTGCACGAATTCCTCCGAATCCGTGCTGTTCCGCGGACCCGCATTTTCGATCTGCAAATTGTCGACTTCCCCTTTAGCGATCGTCGAATTCCTGTAGATGTGAGAGTGAGGTTTCTTCGTCGTTGTTGCTACCATCTTCGGCGGCGTTTTGGCTTTCAGCATCTCCAGGATCTTCTTCATCAATTTGGAATCCGTCACGTCCGTGGTATCCAATTCTTCACCCTCCAACGTGTGATTCGTTCCGTTCGTCGCGTGCAGAGGATGGTAGAATTGCACGTCTTCCCGATGCCTTTTCATCATGTCCGGAGTGTTCGATGGTTGTTCGATGGCCGAACTATTCGTAAACTTATATGTACCTTCCCTGATTGCATCCATCATCTCATCCAGTTCTTCAGACGAATTATCACCGATGTACGCGCATTCGTGCAGATGCTTGTGTCCTCTGATTACTATAAGCGAAGCTCCAGGCCATCTGAAATAAGACAACTATATCACTGTTTTTTGCTGAAAAAGCGTCACAATTAAGGATTTAGAACAACACTGAAAATATTATTTATTTTAACTGATTTTCAGAAAACGTAGACTTGTTTACAGTGTGACTATTTGTATTTATTCTGTTCATTCATTCTTTCATTCATTATCTTGCAAGAACAAAGTTGATTGATACATTTTGAATGTGTTATAGTAATAAAGTTTTATAAGTGGATATAGTGGAGGCATTTGGTTCGTTGTACTTTTGTGATTAAATTGAATCAATATTGGTTATCTAAAAAGCATTTGGAGACTATGTGAATGTCGTTATTAGCTAATGTATCCGCAATTTCTGTTATCGCTGGACAAAAATCTGGTCGGAGGCTTTGATCCTGGCCGACGCAGTTACTGACCTCACGCAGCTGGAGAGCGTGACCGTGGAGCCGCGCAGAAGGTAGAAACCCCAGTACTCTTTGGTGTCGTCCTCCAGATTCAGATGTCTGACCATCGACATGGGTTTGCTCTTCATCGAGATGGTCGGAGACTCTGGTAGAAGGAAAGCGTTGAAGGTGGCATTAGTTTTGACCAATTGCCGCTACAAATTGGAGGAAATTAATAAGATATAGACTTAAATTGTAGAGTTTAATAATACTTGACACCAAGTCGTTGAGATCCTGTTATCTAACATCCTCATATCGGATACGGCCAAAGGATACATCTGCTCCACGTAGACCCTGTACCGCATGTACAGGGTGAGCGAGAAGAGGAAGCAAGGCACGAGGATTCCCAAGATGCATAATCTGATTACTCTAAAAGGTCCTTTAAACTTATCCTTCCTCGGCGCGCTCAGCGAATTCTGCCGCTTCGTCAGAGGCCTCTCTACAATCAGAAAATCAGCAATCATCAAAAAATCATCATCATCCCAACAAAACAAACCGTTCATCTATCTATCCACCAAGCGAGATAAAACACCACTTAATAGTTTTTACGACTTGCAAACAGCGGAAAATTTTCACCAAACGAATTATATATTTTTTTTGGGATGAAAATAAATACAATAAGCATCGTCAAATATTTGTGCTCGGCTTTCGCGTCTGGGCGTGCTTTATCGTAACGCAAATTCTCGTCGGAGCAATTAAAATGACGCTAATTGATCCCAAAAAAAAAAAAAATTATATTGATTCTGTAACAGCAGATAACGCCAATCTTTACAGAGCATCGCATCAACTCAAAACCATCAAAGAAATACTCAATAATACAACAATTTTCAAAAATTACCGTCGACACAGTTACATAAGTATGGTAATTTACTCAGGTCCAAAAGTCAACGGAAATTTACAGTCGCTTCACTTCGAATTACAATATTCCAAAGTTTCAATTTTACATTTTCTTAACATATTTTTTTTTTATATATAGAAAATGTGCAGAAAATTCTCAATTTATTTATATTTTAGATATTCTCAACAAATAATATTTATAATACTAAACTATTTCTTAATTAATACAGGAATTTTAAGAAAATTTATTTAAAAAAATATACTTATAAAAAAAAAAAATTTAGTTTTTCAAATATTCTTTGCATCAAAAAAATAATGAATTTATGCAAACTGATCCATTTTAAAAGTTGATTACAGAAAGTGAATTGCAAATAGTAAAAAATATTCGACAAGTTCATCAATCAAATATTACTGACGTTGTCAAAATTATGTTTTCACTATCAGAGAAAATTGCTTAGCTAAGGTGCATTTTCTTCCTATCATCGAGTCTACGTACTTTTCGTAATAATTCTATTAGTTACGTAAGACAAAATAAACATAAGTTGCTTTTTAAAGAAGAAAAACATTATTACTAATAATTACTTATTTTCTTAAAGTTCTAATAAATATGTTTGTTGTTATATTTTTCTCTCTTGCAAATTTAAGATTAGATTAATACACAATATAAAGTCAATAATTTTGATTATTAAAAATTTTAGAAATACATAAAAATAATGTATAGAAATATGTATTTCTGTATTTACTCTTAGGTTCTTCATGTTTGGAGTTGGTTTTATTTTTAAAAAATACACAATGTGCAGAAATATGTATTTATATATTCAGTATCATGTCTTAGGTTCTCCAAATTTGGTTCCTGCTGCACTTAAAAAAAAACATATAAATAATTTTCAGAAATATATATTTTTACATTAACTTTAGATTTTTCAAATGTAATTTTGTTGTATTTTAAATCAAAGAAAACGTTATCGTTATTAAGAGAAATTCGTTAAATATTTGTTTATTACCATTTGATTCATATATTTTTTTAAATATATAAAAAATATCTACAAATTAAATTGGAAATTGCAGTTAAAAAATATTTATACTCCAATTTTTTTGAAAACATACGTATACTTAGATTGATATTTTTGATACTATAATCTAGTAGAATAAATTTATTTTTAGACAATGATCCGGATAATAATTAAATTGATTCGATAAATATTTATAAGAAAATTCTAATTAATTATACTTAATTAATTTTTAATTCTAATTATAAACATGTTTCAGTCTTTAAATAAAATTAACTTGAATCAACTTTCAACGAATTTAATTACGCTTGGAAACATATTTGCAAAGCAACAACAAATTTGTCGCTTTTATTTATCTTTGTGATAGCAACAAATTTTACAACTGGAAAATAAAAAAATTAATCATATATATAAAATTAGTACAACATTAAATAATTAACGGTAACTTTGGGTAGACTTTAAAAAAAAAATTAAAAAATCTTTTTATTTCTTGATTATTCAGCCTTAACATCAATATTCTTAATTTGATTTAATTTGACCTTAAAATATTATTAAGTATTGCAAATTAGAGTAAAATCTAATTGAAAAAAAACTGATAAAAATAACGACGAATAATTGTCATTGTCAGTAATCCGGCAATTACTAAATTGCCATTTGATTACGTCCTCGCTTTTGGCTATCGCGAATCAATCGATACGGGAATCGATTAAAGAGTAAAAAGCTGAAAAATTTCTCGCGCATTTCAATATCTGCATTGATTATCTCGAACTAGATAGAAAGTCATTATCTTAAATGTCCATCACTCGAAATTAATTTGTAGCAATTTTTGAATTAGTTTAAATTTTTCTTAAATATTTCCACGTGGGAAATGTGTATTATTTTTTGGACAACATCCAATGGTATTATTTAAAACATCTGCATATATTTTCAAGGCTTAATGCGAAGATAAAAAAAATAAGCAGCGCGAAAAACAAATATTGTTTTTATATGAAATCCGAGCGAAAGAAAATATTTAAATTTAGATTAAAGCTTTTAATCGGTGCAGAAGTATGTGTATATTATTTTTTTTGGCAACGCGGATTACATCATCGGCGTGGATTAGAGATTTATCTGTGCGTTATCGACAAATAAATTGTTATTGTTGTGCGAAGTGTATTTTTTTCTCTTCGAATTTTGGTGTGGATCTCGCAACTTCCGCAATGGATATTATGTTACCACGCAAAAACCTTGAACGTAATATTAGAAGAGAGAAAAAAAATCATGTTTACGTTTATCGTTTACGAGGAGAAAACTTGTTAGGGAATCCAGCGTTTTGTGTTGTTTTTGTACACAATACGTTGAACTTTCTTTCGACAATAATTATTAGTAGGTAGTTTTCGAATTAATTCGTAACGGTTTTATGCAGTTCTCACTATTTTTAGTTATGTGTTTATTATTAGTTTTTACAAAAGTTTTTGTCTTGCCAAGAATTGTAATATTTCCTACTTTCTAGCGAATTCAACTCAACTCAAAACACGTGTAAATGTATTTAAATTTAAATATTTGTAATTAAATTTATTTTATAAAACTTTTTTTACAAAGTTTCATAGAAAATTATTTTAAAAAAAATCAATATCATATTTTCTGAAAAACATATCTTCAGTGTATTCAACATGAAAATTATGATAATTTTTACAAAAATGTAAAAGCATTACTTTTCATGACTCTTAGTTTGAAATCTAATCTTTAACATCAATATTCTCAGTTGGATATAATCCTTTTTGATCTTAAGATATTAAGAAAAATGTAAAACACCGTAAGTTAAAAATTATATTAGTTGAAATTTTCATTTGAATTACTTTGAAACTTGACAATCATTTAATTTAATTTTTCACGTTTTTTTGTAACCAAAAATATGGACGAGTTTCAAAACAAGAACATTTTGTTGCTAAAACTTTAATTTACAGACAAATTTCTAGAGAAATTTAAAAAAAAGTAAAAACAGCATTGTATATTTATTTATAAGAAATAACCATCTGTTCCGTAATTATAACGTGTAAACTGTCATGTAAAATTGACATGTATACAGAGTCTCAAGCTTACATAACGGATCGAAAAGTTTTAGATATATTCAAATAGTTTAAAACTGGTTTGAGATACTAACAAAAATGAATGAGATCGAAAATGGCAAGGTTGTTAAGAATTACAATAATTATTCGTTTAAGTTATTTATTTTTGAAAACCGATGTTAGGCTAGAAGCGAAATCGTTAATGTATCGTTAAACTGTTATCTTGTTGTCTGAAAACTTCAGTTTTCTTTAGGTCACGGCCGCAATTCGCATTAATTGAAATTAAATAACGAGAGGGAAAGAATTAAGTAAAGTGAACAATTGTATTTTGGGAGTTACGTAAAGCGAAAATAAACATTAACAGCAAATATTTGTTTTTTAAATTAAGTTGATGTTAGATTTGGGATTGGGAAATAAATTTACAAAAACTAAATTGTAATGATCTAAGCTTTTTTTTTTTTTGATTAGAAGATACTGATGAAATATGTATCTATATCGATGTGAGAGTAAAGTGCTTAAGTTGTTGTAATTGATGTGTAGGCAGTTTGATTGATAATGTGTGAAAATCAAGTGTATTCGAACCTAATTTCGAGATGATAACTCGTTTTATTATTCCATAAGTTGTTTGAAGATTCAAGAAGAACATAGCTTTGCGCTCGCGATCAAAGGATAACGATGACTGGAGTGGCGTTATTTACATATCATTACCAATTGACTTTATATGCAAATCGTAATGGGAATTACATAAACGCGACGCACACGCAACAACATTTGGTTTCGTTTTCTGTAGAGGCAAGCAAATAAATAAAAATTTTGAGTTTACCTTCGTATGGAAGCATGTAGTCCGTCATTGATGTTTTTGCTCGTTGGGACACTATAGGTCCATGTCCAGATGAGTGGACGGATGGAACCTCTTCTCTTCGTTTTTGGTACCACAAAGAGAGTTCAAAGTTTACGTGTTCACTGCACAGCACATCAGAGAAAACTGAAGATACTCCTATATTATATATAGATTTTTATAAACGCGTTATCTGCTTTTATCTAATACCGATGCGAGACCGTCCCATCTTGCTTCAGCACGTGCGACTCTCACTCCCGATTTCACTATACTAGTTCGATTCCTCAACTAAATATAAGTATTGTAGTTGTGGTGGACACAACCAAATGTAAATTTAAATTTTATTTACATCCCACGCTCACAATCTCCGCGCGTTTCCTACACCCATTCCAATTAAGATTAATATACAATTAATATATTAACTAATTCAATTTGAAATGAACTTCAATACTGAAATGCAAATGGTTCTTCGGCTACTTGCTTCCAAGAATACTAATTTCGCTTAATCCAAAAACAAAGACCGAAAGTCTAATGACGCGCATTCAAACACAGTCGAAACAATGGCATAGTCAAATATTTGCACTGAATATAATCACTGTTATCTTCAATCTTCGCTAACTAAACAACTTACAAACTACGACTTCTTTTTTTTTTCTCATTCAACTAATAACGCGATGAATAAACATATTTGATGTTAGTTTACAGCAAATGCAATAAAAATAGTAGCTGTTCTCATAAACTGCTACTACCAATACAAATTATTGTTATGACTACGTATTTCTTAATTACTATTGGAAAACAAATCTTAACTATGACTAAAGTAGTTTTATTAATTAATAAATTAAATAAATAATAAAGATAAACTTTATATACTTATGTAATAGTTGTATTAGTTCAATAGAAATTTTAAAGGTAAACAATAATGAATAATCTAGGATTAATTTATTACTCAAAAAAAAATTAAATAAATAGATTTCACGTGTTATAAATTACTTTGCTTGAAAGATAAACCATGAAAGCAAAGTCCTCCTAATACGTAATTTCAAAAAAATAAAAAGAGCGTTGAAACTGAAACAAAGGAATAGAGAAACAAAAAACGACTGGTCTAGACGTAACGATTAGAACTGTTTACTAATTGAACACAAAGATTGGAAATCAATGAAATATAGAAGCAGTGTTTCCAAAACTTTAAGATGTTGAATGATCGAAGATTTTTTTTTTAAATTCCACGCACGTGGATGTATACTTTCACGTATAAAATGGTTAAAAATAATTTGAGAAATAGCCAAAGCGCAATTGCGAAGAAGCCAAACCAGCGGAAAATTGCTCAATCTGGCTTTAAATTACGTAATTGCATAGCACATGAAGGAATGCAAAAAAAAATATGCAAGATGTATAAATCGAAATTTTTATTGTTTAAATATAATATTGTAAATATTTATAAATATTATTTGCTGGAGGAATCTGTGGGAGGTTTTGATGTCGCGCCACGCCTCCTTTTGTTTAACGGATTCCTAGGATCGTAAATTTCGAACCAATCGTCGTCTTTGGTGTTGGCATCTTTTGCCAATACCGGCTCGACCTCTTCGCAACGCAGTTTATGAACGAAGCTGAAACAAAGCGGATGAAAATACGCAAATCCGAAATGATTACATAAAGTTCATTCAACACAAGAAAGTAAATATTAACTGATTGTTACAAAAATAAAACGGATAAACTAAAAGATAAGTTAATAGAATACAAATAAGTTTACCAATTATTATCTTTCTCCGCGTCATCCACCTCTTGCTCCGCCTTTTCTGCTTCCTCCTTTTTCTCCTCCTCCTCGTGCTTAGATTCTTTTGTAGCGCGCAGTTTGTTCCTGAACTTCGAAAGCAAGTTCAACGTGAATTCTTCATTATTCACGCCCTTCCTTGGAATTTCGCTCTTTTTACTCTTATACAGACCCAGCAAATCATTGTATTCCTTGAACCCAGCAGTCTCCTTACTTTTCTGTTCCTCTTCTACCTTCTCTTCCTCATCCTTCTTCTTCAACTTATTCTTATGGTAATCCCGTTTAACAGATTCAATTTCTTTCTTAATCTCATCGCTTCAATAAATAAAAACATTTAGCTAATTTAGTAGTTAATTATGTATAGGACACCTACTATTTTTTCTTCTTCTCATCGACGTGCTCATCATCCCAATCATCTCGCGTAGAAATATCCACAGCTGGTTTCCTCTTTTTAACTGCTTTACCAGTCTTCAGCTTATTCCTAATACTCTCTAAGCGCCTGGCACGCTCTTCCGGATCATCGGAATCGTCTTCTTCATCATCTTCACCATCTTTTTTAACTTCAGTTTTTTCAGGCTCGGCCTTTTTGGTTGAATCGCCGGTCAGCGTTTCCGAACTCAACTTGGGATCATCTAAACGTTTTGAGAAAAAAGGAAATTAACAATCCTCTCATGAACCGAAACTCAATACCTAATACATCGTGCGTCGATTTGCCTTTCCCGGAGAACTTTTCATTGACCCTACTCGTCTCCTCCTCATCCTCCTCAGCTTCAGCCCCAAACGATAGTAATTTGAAATTCTTAACGCCAGGCGTTCTAACTTTCTTTTTCTTCTTCTCCTTCGTCGCCGATTCAAGAATCCTAGGTTCTATGTCGGTAAAAGGATTGTGCAGAACTTCAGTCTTGATAATCTTGTGAGGATAAGCTGGCCTCTCATCTTCAATCAAACCCTCCTCAAGCTTCAACATATTGAAGACAGTCTCTCCAGTGACCTTTCCAAATATAGTGTGTTTGTTTTGCAGCTCCGGAGTTGCAGCTAAGGTGAAAAAGAACTGTGATGCATTGTCATCAGGTCCTGCATTGGCCATAGCCAAAAGACCTCTTCGAGCAAATCTACAAATTCAACTTTTAACCAAATGAAATATGCAAATATCAATCAAATGCATTACCTAAGCCTCTGATGGAATTCATCTTTGAATGTGCCTCCATACACTGATTCACCTCCGGTGCCATCTCCACTTGGATCACCCCCTTGTGCGATAAAACCTTTAACAATTCTATGGAATATTGTGCCATTGTAGTAACCTTCCAAGCATAATTGAATAAAGTTTCTGCATGTTTTTGGGGCTTCCTTGGTCCACAATTCCACATCTATATCACCAACAGTAGTTTTCAACAACACCTACAAAACATGATATTTGATTATTAACAAGTGTATTCTATAAGTGAACTTGACTTACCTTTCCACTGGTTGGAGGTTCCAAAATGTATACATTACTCATAATTAGCTTCTATTAATATTTATTTATTCAATTTTGTTTTGAGACTAATGTTATAGGTTAGTTGTCAAACAGTATAACATTCTTTTAGTAGATGGCCTATACGAAAAGACATTAACAAAAAGTTAACTAATATTGCTAATAGGCTAATTAACTAATATTGCAATACTAATATGACCTACGGATTGAGTGTGTGAAGTGTACAAGGCACACAGGCGCTGAAATAAAAAAGATCTCACTTAATATTAACATTAGCATTAAGATTTATTTAATTGTTTATTAGTGTATAATTGTTTATTAGTGTTTATATAGTAAAATATGTATCTAATATTTGAACTGGCCAATTGGAATTTGGAGAAGAATGCGTTTTCTTGAAATCTTTCAGGAACTTATGAAAATTAATTAATATTAAAGCGTTGAATGAAGTTATGTACTGTAATTCTGATTTTTTTTTACAATCCAGCAAAAATTGGGATGTAGTGAATTTATTATTTCTTTTTAAATCTGCGGCGGGTCATATTTGGCCCGCGGGCCATAAGTATACATATAGGAGGATTTTGAAAATGAATGTAATGTAGATGACCAGATGTGCACAGGGAGCGGGGGCGCTGCTAATAGAATTGACGCAGTGTAGCCACCATGGCGACATCATATTATTTGGTTCGGTATTGTTGGCAGTAGTTGTACAAATTCTTCAGTGGCGAGAAATAATAAGAACCCCTCCCGGCTTTTGGTGTTAAATAAGTGAGGAAACCGTCAGCGTGAGTAACCTGTTCATTATATTACTAACATTAACCCCGAATGAGAGTTTAAGGGCATTTTTTGGGGGTTGCACGGGGGCGGTCAGAGCCCCACGGACGAGCAATATTTTCGCACACCGAATAAATTTTGACGTTAACGTTTTGTGTAATAATGGTCGATGTCAGTGTGCGATATGCAAGCATCCCAAGTTTTCGAGGCACGTCCGATAAAAATACGATGGCTCTACCATTCCAATCCTCGTACATCCAACAATCTATACGAGAGCAGCAAATGCACCCTTGCATAGAATGCGTTTATTTATAGACGGATTCTATATATTTTTCGAGCCTGTCGTCTTGTTTCGTTCTTCTTCTTTTTTTTTTAATCGTCTCTCATTTTCCTGTTGCCTTCTTGATTCTCATTCCGCGTCTTCTGTCTTTGGCTCATCCTAACGGGACTTGCCTTACCGGTAAAACACTCCTTTTCGAAACCGCATTAACCAATTTCAGATAATTACGAAAACCTGATTCTCCTTGACTCGCAAATCGATGCAAGTCAAGTGGAAAGTCGGCTATTTCAAATTTCGACCGTTACAATTTCTTGTTACATATAACGCTTCGTTACAGATTCAGTGTGCAAAACCTGAAAACTCATGACATACTTACCCAAATATTAACATTTTTTAATTATTGCGCTAATTAATTTCCAAACTTTGGACCCCGCCTCAATTAGATTTTATTTTTAATTTTTATAATTAGACCATTAGTCACAGTCCTCGGATATAATCATCCGGATTAAGATTATTATCAAACACCTCATCACTATTAATATTTTTCAAATGATCAATTATTTTATTTCTTTTTTTTTTTAATATTGTTTAGCAATCAAAATCCAAAAATGGCGGTGAACGTGTATTCCACAAATGTAACAACTGAGAACCTGTCTCGGCATGATATGCTGGCTTGGGTCAATGACTGCTTATCTAGCAGCTTCGGCAAGATTGAAGAGCTGTGCACTGGGGCAGCTTACTGCCAATTCATGGACATGCTCTTCCCGAACTCCGTCCCCCTGAAGAGGGTCAAGTTCAAGACCAACCTGGAGCACGAGTACATCCAGAATTTCAAAATCCTGCAGGCAGGTTTTAAGAAAATGACTGTAGATAAGGTGAGAACCAACAACCCTGAATACCATATTTGCCCACTTGTTTTTGTTCCACTCGGATTCATTTAAATACAATTAAAATGCTCATTTGTAATCACAGGAAGCTATAAGTATAGTAAATGAAATAGGAAAGGAAGTGTACTTTATTTATATTATTTAATTTTTGTGGTTTATCACAATATTATTTTTTTTATTTTCTTTTATTTCATTTACTTACACATCCTTTTTGTTTTCTTGATAATAAGAAATTACTCAGTTTATAACAAGTTTCTACTGTTGTTGTAATCGTTTTGATTGTTGATTTCATTGGAAACTAGTTGTAAACTGGGGTTCCTGTGAAAAAGTTAGCTTGCGTGCAGGAGAACAATGTAACTGATATGATTTCTGATTGGTGCGTTTGCGAAGGTAATTCCTGTAGATAAGTTAATAAAGGGACGATTCCAAGACAACTTTGAGTTCTTGCAATGGTTCAAGAAGTTTTTTGACGCCAACTACGACGGTTCGGGGTATGACGCCCTGGAGGCGCGGGGTGGCATTTCGATTGGGTCTGGCACCAACGACCACCACCATCACCACGGAGGTGGAGGTCTTGTCGCCAAGCAGCCTCCCGCTCACCTCAGCAGACAGGGTAACGGTCACGGTGTACGAAGGCCAGGTAATACAACACACTATTCGGGGGCGGCGTTGCGACCACCCCCAATCATACATCGACAAGCTTCGTCTCTTTTGTGGGGTGGTTTTCTTTCACATGTTTTATATTTATATCTACACATACAAAAACACGCCAAAAGCGCCAAAACTTTTTTTACTTTCCGGTTGAGGTTTCGCTTAAATCTAATTAAAAATCCTAATCACGAATCATAACTTCTTTCGTTACTAATTCCGCTCCCAATCTCTACGACTTTTGAGCAACTCAGTTCATACAATTACGGTGTGGAAACAAGGTATTTATCGCTGTATTTATTTAAGTTTTTTTCCAAAAAAGAAACGCTTGATTTTTAACAAAACGCCAATAATTTTGAATCATTTCTTTGTATATTTATAATTCCCCGTTTTCGCATACACTAATTTCAAGCATTAATAGCAACAACAAATATCTCTGTACACGTTCCCACGAAATATGCGGTGTTACCATGAAAAATTCAACGTGGAAAGAGTTGCGTTATTTTCAAGGTATAAATCAATTTTCGAGCCTTGAACTTCAACGCGACATTTGCTTTATAACAAAGTACTCATTGAGTTACACTGCAGATTTAAATTTAATTTCTAGAATTTCAATAATTATAATTAAACTAAGCTATTGGATTAAAAACTATTGTAAAATATAGATTGCGTTTTTGGGTTAACAACACCGTTATCACATGAATGTATTTTTTATTCAGTTTACGTAATTAAAAGTTCCAAGTTTCCTTTTTCGTGGTATAAACTGTTGTTTTATGGTAATAAACTGATTAAAAAAAGACTAAATAAAAAGAGTAATGAACAGTTACGGTTACTTTAAAAATTAACCGTATGAAAAAAAAAATGGTGATAGAATGACTTTCTTTTATAACATTAACGGTATACACAGTTTTCATTGATTAAACTCTATTAAGGTAATTGAACTCGCGATCGATGATTGAGTTTAATTGTTGATATGGAGAAAGTAAAGACAATGGATGGATATTATGTAAACTTTGATTAATTAATTTAGGAATTGTGGAAGCGAAGATGGATAAATACTAATACATATTTTTTATTAGTAAAATTGTGGAAATGGAGGGAGTAGAGAGAAGTGAAGCTGGAATTATTAACGAAACTCCAAAATTTGATTTGAAAACTGCGCGCATCCACGACATCGAGTGTTGTATTACCATTTGTCTTGTAACATGCCAAGTTTAGTTTGCGTATAGTTATAATTAATACCTAAAGCACACATTGTCTCTCGTTCAGTGCATTTGTAGTGGATGGGCACACGAAACCATGAGCTTAGCGTCGTTCCATATATTGCTGGTTCTTGACTGTTTCTTCCACCCTCCATAAATAAAATGAAAAGATAATGATATTAGAAAAAGAAACGTGTACACCACATTGTTCCGCTACCATTTTATTACAGTTTTATTTTTTGATTGTTTTGTTGTTTATATTTTGTTGTTGTTTTTTTTTCTCTGATTATTGACCATCGTTCTGTATCTTGTCTGGTTTTATGCACGTGTTTTGTCTGTCTGCTTGCTGTGTAGATAGTGCCGATAGACAGGCTGGTTAAGGGCAGGTTCCAGGACAACTTTGAGTTCCTGCAGTGGTTCAAGAAATTTTTCGATGCTAACTACCGCGGAACCGAGTACAACGCACTGGAAATGCGCGGTGGAGAACCCATGGGTTGTGGTGGGTCTGGCGCCCCCCGCGGGGGTACCATGATGACCCGAAAAGCACCCGCGTCCACTTCACCTGCTAAAAAGGCAATGGGCATGAGCAAAGCTAGTATGTTTCCTCCTATTTTTTTATTTCTTTCTTTTATTACTTTTTTTTTTACTTAAATATATTTGCTTCACCTAACGCACCTAACACATTATGCCTCGACCGAGAAAAAAAAAACTTTGGGGTGGATCAGATCATTTTAAGATCTCTGGTTATTATTGTTGCCTCTGTAAATAATCTTGTCCAAACACACCCATAGTATATAGCATAATTTGTTACGTAAGTATTTTAGGTAATTATGAGTCAAAACGCTTGTAAGTAATCACAATCTTTAAAAAGCAAATGATCATATTTTGCATGCACGAATTCATTTATTCTTTTCTGGATTCATAATTTCAAAGAGTAGTTTTTTCATTTTATTACGCTTCAATCAAAATGAGCACGTATTTCGTGGACTAAATTGTAAATCCAAATTTTAGTGCCTACAAAAGTGAACGCAGTTCGACCAACCCCAGTCAGTAAGCAAGCTTCGGTGGGTAGTCGAGGAGACACCGGTAAAGTAGAGGAACTTAACAATATGGTAGTCGAGTTGAAGGTGAGTTATATTTATCTCATATAAAGCAATTTCTAATATGATCCATATTTGCTTCTTCTTAGGTGACCATCGAAGGTTTAGAGAAGGAAAGAGACTTCTATTTTGGCAAGCTGAGAGACATAGAAGTCATGTGCCAAGAGAACGACGAGGGAAATCCCATCATCCAGAAGATCCTAGATGTTTTATACGCAACAGAGGTTTGTGAGCCTGTCGATCATCATGAGAATCACTCAAATTAAGATTGAAAACACTGCTTTGCAGGACGGTTTCGCGCCACCCGATGAAGGTGAAGGTGTTCCTGGTGAAGAGGATGAGTATTAAAAAAAAAATGATATAAAAAGAGTGCATCAAACAAAGCCGTTCAAAATTTTGTGACAAGTATACACCACTACATATTATTATCCTCTTAATATTTCTTCTCTTATTTTTTTTTCTCCGTCATTCATTTATTTTGATAATATAGGGTTTTATTTATACGCGTTTTATTGAACATCAAAATGAACTGTTAACGATTTGATTGTTTAATAATACTGTGAGATTTATATTCGTGAAAAGAAAAATTATTTTGTAACCGTTGCGAAACCATCCGTATTCTCATATATTTTTTGTTTTAAATTAACTATAAGTATGTCTATGTGCTTCTGAGCAGGAATTAATCAGCGAAATACTTCGACAGAAAATAATAATGATAATCATCGTAATAATATGGCAATGTTTTTCATTTTTTTATATATATAATATATTTTCAATCAAATCCTCTTAGGTTTTTAAGTTTCATTGCAATCGGTTTCTTTTTCTGTGTTGAATGTTTGCAAACAATATTTAATAAATAATAATTTTATTAAAAAGAAAATGAAAAAAAAAATAACGAAAATAATCGACACGGCACTTGTTTCCGCTTCTGTTGGTGGATGTCCGAAGCATCGCGTTGTTTGCGCTTATTTTATGAAGCGATAATAAAAGGAGCTGTTTAAAATGGATTTGGCGTCTTTCTCTTGATCATCCTGAAAACTGAATCATAAAGAACAATTCGTTCCGATTCTGGGAATCCTTTATCTATCAATGGAATGAGTCGTCTTTATGAATCATTGGACAGGTGTCTCTTATTAAAGGAATGCTGGTTGCCTACGATATTGATGGTTACACCTAATTAATACGATTCTCTTTATTAAGAGAATTGTGTTAATTACATAGATGTTTATTGTGTATTTCTCGTTGAGCTTATTCAAATTGTCATTAAAAACATGTTGCCTTTTATTTGATATTCCTCACAATTTTTTATTTATCGTCCCTGCACATTTTTAATTTTACAATTCATAATTATTGTTGTGTCCCTGGATTAAATATTAATTACAAATATTCTTCAGCAACTTTATTATATAAATCAAGAGTTTTTATTGAGAAGAGTTAATTTATCTCGCAAGTTAATAATTAGGAAGCATATTAATAAAAGTTTTAAATACGTGCAAGTCCTAAAAGTTAACTAAGTTTTGTGGTATACCCAAATATTTAAGTACCCAAGAGAGTTTAAGACACATAAAATAGTATTTTTGGAAATATTCCACGAACTATTAAAAAAAATCAGACAAAAGTAGCCGTTTGTATAATTGTGTATACATGCTTTTTAATTATTAAGAAAAAGAGTTAATCTTTTTGAAGGAGAAGAAAGTTGTAGCCTTTTTTTTTCTGTAGTGATATAAAGGAGTTTTATAAGCAATTGCACATCCTACGATGGGTTATCAGATTGTATTAAAAATATCAATTACTTGGAGTTGTTTTCATGTAGATAGTGAGTGAAAATCAGTAAAATCGATTGGGCGGAATCAGTTATCTAAGTTATCTGTGTACTTGTAGACTAGTGTCTATCAAATTAATGCACAGTGCTTATTTATTGTTCGATGCAATAATATGGCGAGCGGGTTTCGTGCACGTCCTTTGTCCGAGGAGATTTGCTTGAAATACTTGTCGAAGGACAAGTTGCCAAGAACGAGGAGTCTGCACCAAACTGAGAAGAGGACAATCTACGCGAAAAGGTAATTCGAAATTTGCTTTATAATTAAGAAATAATTAATATTTTATAGTAGTAGGAATGAATCATTGGGAGCTATGGATGAGCTGCTGCAATGCCACCTGTGCTTGGATCGTTTGGTGGAACCGAAGATGCTACCATGCCAACACACTTTCTGTTTGGAATGTTTGAAGACGCTGGTTGGAAATCAAATTGATGCAAACTTCGATTGTCCCTCTTGCAAAATTCAAGTAAAACTGACGCAACCACTGGAGAATCTTCCGAATAACGTTTACGTAATGTCCATCCTCAGCATTGTGGAATCTGAAAGTACTGAGGTTCCTCTAGGGCTGACGACGAAGTGCGTTAAGTGCAGCACGGTGACGCAAAGCTATCACCAATGCTGCGTGCACTGCAAGCTGATCTTCTGCATGGTTTGCATGTCGAAGCACGCGTCTGAATTGGAGGAGAAGTTTCCTGGATTCCTGGATCAATTGAAGGATTCTGAGGAGAGGCTGTTGCACAAGAACGAGGATTTGGAGAGACGCACTGTTCAGTTGAATGAGTCGGTGCGTGTCGGTACAGAATCGAAGATCGCAGAATTGCGGAGCCTTGAGAGTAAGGTTCTTAGGGAAATAGAGGATTTGAATACGGATGCTAAGAAGACGTCATCTACGCTCAGGAGGAGGATCGGGGATTTGAGGGTGGAAATCGGATCGAAAACGTCGAATGCGAACGATTCTGAGAAGGTAACGGTGATTCATCATAAGTTAGTGCGTATTTCACAATTATATTTAAATCATTTGCATGAGATAAGTTCGTGGAAGTCATCTAAAATCACATTAACAGATTTATGATGTATTTTTTGCAGGTGAAAGTTTACATGCATTTCCATAAGGAAATATCGCAATTGTTGGATGAGGTTTCTCGTTTCGGTGAGACTCACGCGATCTTCGATGCAAACACATTCAAATTGGACGAGGAGAGTGAGGATTTTGTGGATGGAAACAAATACGTCGGTAATGCTTTGGATTCGACTGTAAACCTGGGTTTGCATTACAAGAGGCGCGTCTTTCATCCGAAGTTTATTTGGACGAAGTGCCCGAAACCGGCTGGGATCGCTATCTCGCCTTGGGCTCAGGAGCTGGTATATATAGCGAGCACAGATTCGCAGGAGGTTTTCATCTTGAATAAAGCCACGCTGAAGGTGGTAGGAAGGTTGACGCACCAGGAGATGCTGTGCCCGTGGGCGGTGTGCTTCTGCGAACTAAGAAGCGAGGTATTCGTGTCCGATAAGTACGGACATTGCGTTCACGTCTTTAACAGAGACAATCAATACTTGCGAACCATCCTCAGAAAAGGCAATCGCTTGAGCGAAGTGATGAGTCCTCAGGGATTGGCAATTGATGGGCAAGGTCGTCTTATCGTTTGCGATTCCGGCAACGATAGAGTATTGATCTTGGATCCGGAGACCGGTGCACAGTTGGGAATTATTGGACCTATTGGGAATAAAACGGAGCTTAACATTCCAAGCGATGTGGCTATCAGTGGTTCCAAGATTATCATCGTAGACTCGGGGAATAACAGGGTGAAAATCTATGGAGAAGACGGCGAAAAGTTGAATGAGATCGGTGGTATGGGAGTTGAGAATGGGCAGTTCAGGGGTGCAGAGGTCGTCGCCGTCGGACCGCTCGGTTTCATACACGTCGGAGATGCTGGAAACCGGAGGATACAGATCTTCGATGCGGATGGAAAATTTGTTAGAAGCTTCATTGGAACCAACCCCAGGACAGGTAAATTTAGATGGGTTTCCGGCATCTGCGTCACCCCCGAACTGGACATCATCGCCTCAGACTACAGGAGCAAATGCCTTCTAATATTTTAATCCAAACACTAACTACAGCACATTAAAAACATAATCTTTCTACAATTGTTAATCATAACGTACTAATTAAAGTACCTTAAAAGTTAATCATTAATTATTACGGAATGTTTCCTTCTTGTAAAAAAAGTCAAAATACCAAAATATTATTAACGGCGTTCAAACTCTTATGATTTTATCCATTCGATATTTATTATCATGTTAATTCAAATTAGAAATTTTTTAAATTTGAAATTGATATTTTGGAAAAATTAACAATTAACATTTTGTTAACACATTTTGGTAAGATAAACAATTATTTGATTTTGTAATAAAATAATTATGATTATTACAAATAAATTTATTAAATTAGATGTGTTTTTTAATATGTATTTAATTAATTCTATTAGAAGCTAATTCAAATTCATCTTATGTCCGAGAAACGTTCAGCCCAAATTTCCAACGAAATTCGTGCACGATCAACTTCCGCTCTTCAACTTTTAAGCAATCCACTCTTTCGCAATTTTCATTTCCACTCCTACCTCTTCTTCTTCATCAACATTGATTAGTCCGACCAAACCAGTTCTCCAATCGACGGCAAAGCATTAAAATATGCTTAACAGTTAGCGAACTTTGCAAAATCGCAGAGCCATTTAGGAATCGTCTCATCTCGTTATTACGCATTGGCCCATTTTTATTTTATTTCTTTTCAATTCGATCCGTTCTTATCGTCTTAAGGTCGTCGGTCTTATTTCGCACAAACGCAACGGCACATACCAAAATTCCCAGAGCCTCAGGCACTAGGTGAACAGATCTGCGATATCAATAGATTCATTAAAAGAATTCACAATTACTGTAGACGACTATTAATAAACACCACTAGACGCACGACACACATTTTGTGCACGAGTCTAACCATATTCGTTATATTTTTTTTAATTTTTCAAATTAAGTTTTAACATTTAACTATTCAATAACATCTATTCAGGGCAAACATTGTGTTATTTTTAGTTCAACCTTAAACAAACGCTATTAGAGATTAGATTATGTTGAGTTAAATTACATATATAAATAAATAAGTTCATTTCCTATTAATATCTTACAAATTATTTTATTTATACTACATTTATTATCATTTCCAAATATTACAGTTCAAACTTAACTTTAATTAAACAATTAATAAGAGGATTTAGGCAAAATCTAAAAGGATTTTATGAGTCTAAAAATAATGATAACTAACTAAAATTTGGATTAATTATGCCATGAACTTAATTTTTTTTGACTGTTCTTTGACTTATATTGTTTGGAGATTGTGAAATAATGCTGTTTGAGGATAAAGGGGTTTGTGGTGGTCAATGTTTTCCAGAAATATAATAAAAATCACGAATATTTTAAACGAACTTTTTTTTTCTATAAATTTTTGGGGACCCCCCAAATGCAATTTGCCTAAGGGCCCCACGAATTTTTAATCCGTCACTGCCTAGGTCGCTGTATTAAATAAATTTATTTTATAAAAAATATAATTATTAATAAATTTATTTGCGCACTCAAAATTTAGATAGAAAAGATTATCAATTATAAATATCGCTTAAATAAAAAAAAGTGTAGATCCTATTCAATTGGGCTTTAGATATGAATAATCTTACCATTTAGACTTTGTTCAGTTAGATTTTTAAGTGCACTAACTATATTTATGAAGCTACTACTCTTTTAAGGCCAATTTAACGAACGATATATTTTGCGAAGCTTGCAAAAAAAAAAAGATGTAATCCGTAATTAACAATTGAAAAAAAAAACAACGAACGGTATTTTTGTTCTCTCCGTTAATTTATACGTGTAGCAATTAGAGATACATTTGTGTATTGAGAAGTTTTATTCGAGTATAATTATTTAAGTTTATGTTTGCGTTTCTTTGCACGAAACTTGAGTTTTTTATTATTTCGGTTATATTTGTATGGAGATTAAAATTTTTGATTTTGGAAGAAACTAAAATATTAATATTAAAAGAAAAGTAGTGATAATACGAGTTTGCGGCTTTCTTGGAATAACCACAAATTGGAATCAGACGAGGTAAAACCGGACTGCAAGTATATAGTGCTATTAGTATTGACCTTTTTTTTATTATTCTTCGGCGAAGTTTGTTGAAGTTTTTGAATGAATGAATATGAACGTCGATAATAATTACAGAAATTAGGTCGAGTCACGAATATTTCGAATGCTCGGTTACTTTACGAAGTAAGTTCCCTTTTCTTAAGTAGTTTCTCGTCACGTACGTCCATTGTTATTGGCATCTATAAGTAGAAACGCGCCTTTTAATATGATTTTTCGTGGTTCGAATCGGACAGAGGTGAAAAAAATAATAATAATTGCTGCGAGCTTAACATTCTTCAAAACGATTGTGAAATTGTAATTGTAATTTATCTTGAGGACAATTTCACTGCGTCAAGATCCTGTTGCATTGATAACAATGAGCAGTTTTGTAGAAAAACGAGAGATATTGCGAATAATTCATGAATGTGAACGGACCTAGGTGTGCTTCTTGCATATATTTTATTTTTACAAATGATTGATATTCCTTGAACAATGTTAACAAAACTAATCCGACGAATAAGTAATCAAATAGAAAACGAAGTTGATTGGAAGCGAAAGGAGAAATCGTGTTTATGATTGTATTGTTCTTAACTAATTTCAATTGAAATTTACAAAAAAAAAAAATATTCAATTTCAATCACCCATTCAAAAACAACCATTTCTACAAAATGCTTAACTTAACGACGATCTATTTGTTAACCGTAAATGTGTTTTAATTTTAAAATGTCAAAAATTAATTATGACATTTAAAATATGTTTTAGCTCAATACAAATTTCTTATATTATTTCCACAAATCAGGTAAAATTGTTGTATTTATTATGAAATTATGTTTTTATTCTTCAAAAGAAAACTAAAATATTTTTACTGTCATTAATTGTGACGTTTTGAAAATTTTAAATGTACAAAAATGTAACTCTCTGCATATTTCTTTTGGCATTAGCTGGATATTTCCACGGATCAAATAGGATTTTTGTATTTATTATGGGATTAACATTGTATTAGAAACATACTTACTTTGACGTCATTAATTTGATAATTAACAAAAAGTCTAAGAAACAAAAATATTTTAACTGTCATTATTTGTGACGTTTAAAATATTTGCGATTTAATTATCTGCATATTTCTTTTAGTATTAGCCGGGTAATTTCAAGTTACAGGTAGGATTTATATTATTAGATTAACTTTGTGTTGTATTCTTACTTTGACGTTATTAATATGATAATTATCTAAAAGATTTCAAACGTATAGAAATTATTTCAGCTGTCATTCATTTTGACGTTTAGAATATATTTTTTTTTGTACAAGTACTTCTCCATAATTCTGTTAGTAGCAGGATATTTCCACGAATCAAGCAGGATTTTCATATTTATTATCAGTTTTATATTTTGTTTTATTCTTACTTTGATATTATTAATTTGATAATGATGAAAAAGGCTTTTAATTAAACAAAATTCAGCTGTCATTGTCATTCTAACATTATACATTAATTTGAAATTAGTTTGACATTAAAATTTGATAATGATGACAAAAAACAAAATTCGGCTGTCATTGTCATTGTGACATTATACGTTAATTTGACATTTGATATTTACATTTTTTATAAGTTATAATGATAATATAATTGATTATTGTTAATTAATGAATGAGTATAGAAAATAACGTAAGACTTAGTTTGACATTAAAATTGAAAGAAACAAAATTTGGTTGTCATTGTGACATTATACAATAATTTGATATGATATTTAAATTTTTGTAAATTTTAATGTTAATATTATAATTGATGAATGAGTGTAGAAAATAACGTAAGACTTAAAATAAATAATTTGCAATTAGTTTGACATTAAAAATTGACAATGATGAAAAAGGTTTTAAAGAACCAAAATTCGGCTGTCATTGTGACATTGACATTAATTTGACAAGATATTGAAATTTTTGTAAATTTTAATGTTAATATAATAATTGATTATTGTTAATTAATGAATAAAAGTATTAAAATAAATAATATGCATTTGATTTGAATAAATGTTATTGTAAATTGGAAAAGTGAGGCTATGCTAATTCCTTTGAAAACAAAAGCGAGGAACGATGAAAAAAAAAGACGATCTAGAAAGCGATCACGGAAAACAAAACTGTGCGCATTTCGCATCATTCGTCCTCACCTTTTACTTTAGTTTTCGTTTCTGCATGCTTTTGCATTTACCATCACAATGCAATATAATTTCAAATTTAATTAATTTAATATTAGATAATTTGTATTAAATGGTGAGAAAAATTGTTTTTTAAAACGAAATTCAATAAATTGAAGTATTTTATTAATTATTTTAAATTGTAGAATTTGTAATGGAATGTGGTGTAATGTAATTGCGGAATCTTGGGGTCAGGAAAACGATTGCAATGGTAATTAAAATTGCGTTATTTGGGCACCGCATGTACGTGGTCCTCGTCTTCGTCTTGGAAATGGAGGAAGTGGAGAAATTGGTAGCCGGAAATGGAGTTTGGTAATTTCTAACTTTCCACGTTGGACGGTTCCGTGGGGGTCTTGTCCGTCCCATATTCACCCGTAACGTTGGAACCCGGGTCGCAACGCGCTCAGAATTCGGAATATCCTTTTTATATATTTTATCCGTCTTCGGTTTGCGGACTCGGTCAGTGGAGTAGAGAGTGAGTCCATGGGCAGCGGTCTTCAACTTTACTATACCACAAAAGACTGTTACTACTACAACAACTACCACCGCTTCATCGCACTCACTCGCACTTGCACGCGAATTCACGCAGCAACAACAGCAACCAGACGAATCAAGCAAAATCCTCATAGCAACTTCATCATCATCAACAACATCATCATCGTTGTTTTGCTGTTGCAGTTGAAGTCGTCGTCTAGGAGACGGGAATAAACAATAGCTGCAGTTGGTGGTACAATCCAAGGCGGATAATTGAAAGTGCGCGATGTTCAATCTCCGATAAATCCGATGACGAAGTTCGTTACTTCCTCAGTGCAGTGAGATTTTCATCAACTTTTCATCATCAGTGTAACCTCACCAAACCAAAAAAAAAAGTGACTCAAAAAGCACTCACCACGGTCTAACTACCAATTAACGACGAAGCGTAAGTATTATTTAGAAGTTATGAGACCATAAACGATTCAAAATTCAAAAAAAAAGAGTAATACCTACACGTGAACAACTGTTCCCAGACGGAAGAAGCAGGATAAAACTGGAAATTTTACAGTTGCCATTTCTGTACACTCGCACTCATACTTATTTCATTTTTGCGCAAACCATGTTCGAGTTTCGCGAAGAATCGCAACACCAAACCGAAATTAAAAGAAGCGCTGTCTCGGATATTTTAACATGCATTTGCGTAATTGCTTCTCGTCGCATTCTCTCAATGGATTTGAATATTGTTATATCATAATTCCCGGATGCGCGCAGCGCATTTCGTATGCAAAGTTGATGTTTAATTGACCGTCTCGTGAAGTGTTACAAAAAGAAATCCAGGAATTTTCAAACGCTGGTAATATTTTTTGTATTTTCCACAATATTGAAAATCTTAACTAACCCTAAGAATTACAAGACACATAAAAAAGTAATGAAATTAAGAATCATTTTGTGAAACAATTTTTTATTCACTATAATAATCTACACTTTATTAATTATTTTTTTCGAAAATTAATTATTTAAAAAAAAGATTTTACAAGTTGAGAAAATTCACTTTTAACATCTGATTTTCACTTGAAGAATGTTCACTTTTAATTTTCTATTTCCATTTTTTTTATGTAAGTAAATTGATGATTATTTCCTCAGAAAAGCGTGTAAATTGAAATCAAAATCGTGCCATGTAAAGTGAGGAATAGCTGTAATTGCAAAAACTAAATTGTATTTATTAAAGTATTTTGCAGACCAAATTAGTAAAATAACTGTTAAAAAAATATGTGCAGCAATTCAAAACTTGTTCCACTATTGCAAACTTAATTTTCCATTTCCTTTTTTGTATATATTTATGATGATGAATTTACATTTATTTAAATAATTTAAAAAAAATGTTTTAATAGTTTTTTGTATTTATATTTAAAGCTTTTATATAATTCAGTTTTATGTAATTGTATTTTTTTGTATTAATTTTGCATTTCAAATTGATTTTTTTTTACAAAATTTTGATTTGATGAAAACTTTAGGAATAACGTCTATTTTTTTTGTAACTAAATCAATTAGTTCTCTCTAAGTTTATTAATGAAATCCTTAATTTATGGATGGAAATACTCAATAGTTAACTAACTTTAAAAAAGCTCATTAATTTTTTGCGATGCGATGCATTTAAACGAGCCATTTTATTGCCTATAAAACCTAGTTGGAGTTACTAACTGTTCTCTTGGTTAATTGCTAGGTAAGCTTTTCGCCACAAATAAACAGAAAGATAAAAAATATTAATAATAGGAAAAAAATACGATTAATAATAAAGCTGATATTCGAAACACTTTCGTTTGGTGAGAAGACCGGTCCAAAGACGTTAATTCGGTTAGTAAGACTAAATAAATTAGGTGAATGAAATAATAAATGTGTTTGTTGTGCAGATTGGTTTCGCCAATTCGGTTTTTATATGAAGAAAACCAGGTTTTTGGGGGAGATGCGTTCGTTTTTAACGTTCTCCGATGAGGATTTTGAGCTACTTTCAATGATTTTTATTGCCTCATACCAGTCGCTTCATGTTTTCGTTACACGACAATAACTGTAACAAACGATAAAATTTACTATTGCCTTCTGGAAATTGTAAATTGTTTATTAAATACGACTTCTCTTATTTATTTTTCTTTTGTTGTTCTTTGATGTGATTCCCATTTAGTCCAACCAATTTTTTTATTCAATTTCATTCATCATCGAATCAAATTCATTTTTAAAAGTAAGCAGTAAAAATAGAATTAAAATAAATAAAATTTAGGTGAATTTTAAACTGAAAATAAACAGAAAACTGATAGAAATAAAAGAGAAAATGATTAAAAAATTAAAAAATGAACAAAAATGAAAAAGAATATTGAAAATAAATTTTATTTTTTTTTTAGAAAACTGAAGCAGAAACTAAAGAGAATTTAATAAAAAGTTGAGAGGAATTTAAGACGATCACTACAAAATTGGAAAATTACAACATTCACATTATTACCAATAAATATTATATGAAACAGGAAAATTTACTGAAAAAAATAAGTTGAAAAGAAGAATTTGAAGGAAAATTACTATTTTCAGATTATCATGTACAGAAAAGTATTGAGAAAATTTAATAAAAAATTAAGTGAAATTAAGAAAATAAATAAATTTTATATAGAACAGACAACTAGGGAATTTTTTTTAAAAAAACTACATTTCAAATTAAATTGAAAAAAGAAAAACTACAATTTTCACATTCATTTCCAAAATGTAACAAAAAAATTAATGAAAAAGTAAAACTATAACAAAATTTGATAAATAATAGAAATTTGGGAAGAAATTAAAGAAAAAAATTATAAATGAGAAGAATTTTGAAATAAACAGAAAATTGAAAAACTGATATTTCTTATGAAACAAAAAAGTGTAAAGAAAATAACTATAACTAAAATATAAAAGTAATTGAGATTCTGGAAAAAAACTGAATTTCAAATATTAATTTACAAATATTACTAATAAAAATCATGTTATAAAAAAAATAATTAATTACATTAAATTGGAAATGGATGAAATTGCAGAGGTCTTAAAACATAAAAGTAATTGCAGCAATTAACGCACGCAAATTACAAAATCTCAAAGGAAATAATCAGGTTGTTTTGTTGAAACAGGTTAATAAAATCGTGTAAATAATTATCATTGCACATTAAACGTTGCGTAAGTGATGTTGTAAAATTAATAATTAAAAGTAAATGAAATATTATGTTTCTAATAAGCAACA
Source organism: Nicrophorus investigator (assembly GCA_963457615.1). NCBI lineage: Eukaryota > Metazoa > Arthropoda > Insecta > Coleoptera > Silphidae > Nicrophorus > Nicrophorus investigator. The sequence continues at coordinate 27,975,159 of OY735141.1, forward strand.
AAGAAAAAACTTGATTTGAACTTGTATTAAATTTTGTTAATTGTATTACTTTTTTTTTGTGTTGAAGTTAATGTAAGTTAAGTTAACCTCGTTTATTAGTTGAGTTTGCGAGAAGACCTAGTAACTGAAACCTGTCTTAAGTGGACTTGATTTTATGTGGGGTTGAAATAATTAAAATCGTTTGATTTGCATGAAATTAGAATATAGTTTTTCTTTGGGTTTTTTGATAATTTTAAATGGAGAAAATGATGGATTAAGAAGAAAAATCTTGAAGTTACAGTTAGTTTATGTTTTAATCCACACGTATGTAAATTGGACAACAGCTATTTAATTGCAGATAGACCGGATTCATTCGAAGGCATTCGCTTTTTATTTCGTGCGGGTAAACGAAACTAGGTGGAGTCCATAAAACTTCAACCAGTTCTGGGACTTACATAATAATAATCGCATCGAATGGTGGAGTTACCATCATCGAATCTTGCAGATAACATAATTTTATTTTTAATAAAACCACAAGAATTGCGCACGAAAGAGGAAGAAACGGCGAACAATAATTACGTTAATATTGCATACAATGACTTGAATGAATTTGGAAGTACAAATCATTTAACACACACAATGGGTGCATTTTGCAGAACGACATCAATTTCGAAAATTTCGATCCTCCCTCCAATGATGGTAAATGGCAGGAAATAAAATTCACCTCAGTTGTCCAGTAAATCTTCGCGCGAAACGTTGGATTTTCGGCTCTGCTCAATTGACGTGAGTGATTATTATTAATGATTGTTGTTGTTATTTTTTAATGCTTCGTAATTAAAAAGAAAAAATTGTTGGTTAATTTGCGACCTCGGCATTGGCGTGTCCCAAATTTGGGGATTGCCAAAAAATAGTTATTAAAAAAAAATATATATAAATTCCGTTACGATGATTCGGTATTAATTTTGGGTGTTGCGTCTCGCTATAAACGAGGCGAGGTATTTGATGTAACTGAATGATTAATTCGTTAATTGCATTATTGCGACAAGACGTGATATGGAGGATAACTGTTGATGAGATGAATAGAGATTTGCGGATCATTTGCATAAATTAACTGTTAGATTTAATAAATGGTAAAAATTTTGGAAATTCGCTTTAGCAAAAAAATTTCCATAAATTCTAAATAAATCAATCAATTGACATAAGTAAAGTAATTTGGGAAATTCCATCTGTTTTATGGATACGTTTTTAATTATAGCAAAAAACTTGTTTACTATTAATATTAATAACTGAACCAAATTTAATTTTTTTTTATTAGATACAAAAACCAATATTTTAATTAATTTTTTTTTAACATCTCCATTAATTATCCAATTTAATTTTAAGTATAATAATAATAAAATTTAAATAAGAACTAAAGTAAAAATGATATTTTGTATCTACGATTTTAAGGCTTTTGGAGATTTTATTTTACCGGTAAATATTTTACTTAAAAACCGGTATTTTTTTTAATTGAAAATTACTTTTTAGCGAGCAACATTTTTAGAGTATGTTATAAAAAATAATAATATTAAAAGTTTAATACATTAATAAAAAAGACAATAAACTTTTAAATTTTTGTACTTATTCCTAATCCAGAATAAAAACTTATTTCTGCTGATTTTGATTAATAAGTATTGTTAATTTTGATGTGTTTTAGAAATTTTCTTTGTTGTTTCAACGACTTTTCTAACATCTTCAGACGTTTCTTTGAAGACATTTAATCCTAATCCAGAAGAAAAATCTATTTCTGAGTCAAAACTCGTAGGTTGCACTGGAAGAATTCCTATTTTAATAAGATTTGTTAATTTTGATGTGTTTTAGAAATTTTCTTTGTTGTTTCAACGACTTTTCTGACATCTTCAGACGATTCTTTGAAGACATTTAGTCCTAATCCAGAAGAAAAATCTATTTCTGAGTCAAAACTCGTAGGTTTCACTGGAAGAATTCCTATTTTAATAAGATTTGTTAATTTTGATGTGTTTTCGAAATTTTTTTGGTTGTTTCAACATCTTCAGACGATTCTTTGAAAACATTTAACTTTTCAGCTTTTACCATTAATTAAGTCTCTTGTTTAATCATTGAATAAAACACTAAAAATAAAAATCAAATTATTGAAATAACCGATATTTTTTTTTCAAAATTTACCGGTAATTTTTGTAATCGTATTTTACGGTAAAACCGATTAATGTCACCCCTAAATATTATAACTAATAGAAATGAAAGAAAAAATTAGGATTAATTTAAAAAAATAAAAATTTTGTTTGAAACAAAACTGAAGAAATAACTGAAAATATAATTCAATGGAATGAAAGATAGAAAAAGAACAAAAAAGAATATTCAAGTAAAAATGAAAATAATTTTTATTTTCGTTAGAAAACTGAAGCAGAAACTAAAGAGAATTTAATAAAAATTTGAGAAAGACGATACTAAAATTCATATAAAACGTAAAAATACAGAGAAAAATTGATACAATATTATAAATTTAAAAACTGGAAAATTACAATAAATATCATATGGAACAGGAAAATTAAATAAAAAATTTACTGAAAAATTAAGTTGAAAAGAAGAATTTGAAAGAAAATTACAATTTTCAGATTATCATAAAAAAATCATGTTTTATATGTTATGTGAAATAATACTATAATCCAAATTAGACTTAATAAAATTATAATAAATATTCTAATAAAAAAATCATAATAAAATGAATAAAATATAAATGAGGATAATTTTGATTTATTAACTAAAGTTAGGGCAGAAAGTTCTTGTATTATTATTTTTGTAATTTATTGTTGCAATAAATTATTATAATTATTAACTAAAGTAGAGATTAACTAATTTGAAGATCAAAAATTATTGAGTGATTTTAGAAAATAAAATAAAATGTGGAAATTTTTAATTATATGTGATTTGCAGAAGACGCGTTTGCATTATAATAACTTATTTTAATTAATATTGCTTCACTGATTTTTCACGTCGACTTCAACCGGAAACAAATAATGCGCAAGCCTTTTATTTCCGTTATTCCCAAGAAATTCATTTTTAAATTTACGTAAATAATTTTATAATCAAAATTCTAATAATTATATTTATTATTAACAGAACTAAAAATATTTTTTGTACATAATTCTGTTTCAAGAAAATAAAATTATAAATAGTATTCTCAAAGATTTTATTTATTACGCTATACACTTGAGTCTACCGTATTTTAATTTCTGTATGAAATATGTGCCGCATATAATTTATATAAGAAAATAAATATATTTTTTTGCTTATTTTTACAGTAAGAAATACTAAATTAAGAACAGATAAATAACGAAATGTTATTCGCCAAAATTGCGTGTTTATTAATTATGTTCGCATAATTGTAATGAAATGAAGAAGTAAATAACATAATTGATATTAGTGTAATTATTTGAAGATTGAAAGAAAAAAATCAAGAGTAATCATCAAGACTTGTGCCACTTTGAAGTAATATCATCTAAATACGTGATTTACGTAAGAATACAGATCTTATGTATATATATAATATTTCACTTGCAAATTGTTGTTCACGCTTTACGCTTTAGCGAACTTCCGGAAAGTACTTCTAATAAGCGAGAAACGTAAGCGAGGTAAACTCACATTAACAATTTAATTGTTTGTTAAAGTTTAAATTATATAACAATTACAAATAAATAATTAACAGATAAATAAACTGTTAAAGTTAATATTTCTGATATCCTAAGTATCTTTTTAATAAGTTTATGGAACATGAAAAATCAGTTTTATTAAATTTATTTCATTTAAAATAATTGCGTCCACGTATGCAAATTATTAATTAATTATTTGTTATTTATTATATGTAGAATGATGTAATAAACTCTTGAAGTGTGCTCATTTTCGTCTATTTGTTTTAATTAAATCAATTAGTTGATTTAGCCGGAGGCGAAGATATCAAGTTGACGAGTAGAATTTATTGTTATAAGATTATAATTTGTAATTATTTAAATGCGTTTAATTAATGTGGCAATTTAGCGGCAGTAATTAATCTCGGATTGTGTTAGAGCAATGTTGTGCTCTCTTTGTAGGAAGTGAAGGTAATTAGAGGTCCGAATATTAATAAATAATTATTGTCCCGTTGGAAGAGATCCCTGAAATTACATGCAAAGGATGAATATTATATTGGTGGTAATTGGTGCAATTTGCTCGTTGCTGCTCCCATTCCAGAGAACGATTCGTGGTCTCTTCGCCGCGAGTCGATGATGAGAGACCATATCGCGAGATGAGATGTAGGTAAATCAGATTCCATCAAAGCCGTTCGTGTTCTTCTCGTAAATGCAAGAACTCGAAATCGCGCGAACGCAAGTCAGAAATGTTGCAGTTACCTTTGAGGATGCAGGTGATCTCGGTTCGCGAGACGACCGATCCGAGAGTATTATCATCAGCCTCTTCCTCTTCATCTTCCATCCATCCATGGTACAGCAACAGTAACAAGACGCAAGGTGACCGACACTCGGTCAAGGTTAGCTCACGAGCTGTCGTTACGTAACGCGCGCAGACGACGGCGAAGACGTCCTTATGCAATCCTCGAGCACGCAGCGCTCCAGTTATGCAACATTTCGCAAGAAGAATTACCTCTTTCCTTTTATTTGCTTCTGCGTTCGCAGTGCATTTCGCGACGAATCGCGCGGAACGCCGCTGCTCCAAGCTCCAGCATCAAACACTTTCTCAAAAGATCGTTCGCCGATAAATCCTAATAATTCATTATAATTCCTACTTAATATTGTTATTTAGATTCTCGGATAAGCAAATCCAAATGAAAATTATGATGCAATTACCAAGCAAATTGAGATTTACTTAATCATTTCTTCCTCTAAAGAATAATATGAATTCGATTATTTCAAATATGATACTTGCCAAGTATTTTGTGAAGAATTACGTATAAAGTAATAATTATGCATTTTGTAACGACTGATTCAAAAGTCAAGTATCACGTTTGAAGTGAAAATAATGAAGTAATTACATTACAAAAATAGATTTCCTAAAACCTAATATAAATTTGTCTCATATGCAAAACTTTCTTTCTAACGACTAATATCGATACGACTCATATGCAAGACTTGCCGAGTAATTTATCAAGTTTCAAGTAAAAATAATGATTATAAAACAAAACTATTCATTTTTTATCGATTCGGGTCATAGCAAGTATTGTCAAGTATTACGGGTGAAGTGAAAATAATGATTGCAATACAAAAATCGATTTCCTGAAACTTGACATTCATTTTTTGACGACTAATATTAATTTGGCTCATATACAAGACTTGCCAAGTTAACAATGCAGTGAAAACGATACAAAAATAAATACTTCTAAATGTTAAAAAGACGTATTGAAAACTAAGAGAATTGTGAGATTTAGACCGTAAATTGCGAGACGATTGAATAATTAAGTGCGAGATCACAAGATGTTGGTAGTAGTAGTAGTATCACTTCTGTGCAGATGCTGGAATGTCGAGGGCAATTGGTATACTTGCATTGAGTAAGAGATTGCGGAGAATAAAATAAAGTATAAAGTGTATGTATATAGGCACCAGAGACGTCGTTTCCTCCGCGAGATGCGATGATCTTACGTAATTTATTATTGATACAAATGGAACTGCATCTGTGCTACGCACAAACACGTTCCATCCGCATCAATATTTATTAACTATTAGGTTCCTAGTCTTACATAAAACGTATTCATTAAACATCTTTTAAATATGCAAGACCGGTCTCGTTTTTACTCAAGTAATCACAATAACTTTACACAAATTCCTCATATACAAAATGCAATTTTTCGCCACCTAAAATAACAATTTAAAGAAATTTTCCTTTTTCTTAATTGTAGTAAAAAAAAAACAATTAGCTTTTGTATTTTATTATGATTGGAGGTTTCTCGATTTGTAAACACTGTTTCGTAAAATAGAAATTTGTTCTTAAAATTAATTATTGGAAATAGGTTTTTGAAAGGTTGCAGATTATTGTTAGACAGACTTAATGAGAAAGAAAAGAGTTTAACAACTATTAGCACTAAAATAGTCAAACGAATTGCTTATTGTGTGTCGCTGAAATGCTTGTTTAATTTGTATTTTTTTTCATAAACTGTGCAAAGTACGAGTTGCTTAATTAGAACCAATAAAGATGTTAATAATATATTGTTAGTAAATTTCAGAATAAGCGTGCATTGTTAGTTAAAGAATATTAATATTAAAGGTAGCTTTGTGGAAAGCTTGACTTGTTATGTTATGTTTCATAAAATATACAAAGTTATGTGTTGTTTAATTGGAATCGATGCGAATGCACCGTGAATATTTGATGATTGCGTTGGTTAAAATCCGATTTTCAAACAATGGTGTTAAATCAAGTTTTATCGGGTAATTGAATGATTTGCGACCTGACGTTGATGTTCTTCATCAACATCTTTTATCGATTGGTGCGCGTCCAGCTCTTGCGGAACGGTAAAACAGCATCCAATGACATTGTTTACTTCATTAACCGCATTCACTAGCGCCCGGATCCTTATTTCTTTATTTTATTTTTTTTGCAGCTTTTCCCGAAGAATAGAAAAAGAGAACTAGAAACTAGTAAAGATGATAAACAGGACGAGTTTGGGGAGAGCTTTAGCGTCGACGAGGCATCTGCTCGTGATGTTGCTCTTCATACTGGTCAGGACGCAGGGAACGGATGAACCGCATTCCAGACAGAAACGTCTTCTGTGGATTACATCCGATGGAAGACTTGCTCTTCCTCCTGGTACCACTCTCGTGATAGCTCCGTCTCTGTCGCTGCCATTCGTTAGGTATCCTCCGGACGGGTTCTTCTCCAACATGACCATAAGCCTTCCATTCACGAGTGAGTGATAATTTTGTTGATAATCTTTGGGATTAGCTTCAATTCTGCGGATTATTTTCAGTTGATTTCAATAAGCTTGGTCTGACCGATAACGAGAATCCGTACGGAGTGCTTCCTCCGCTTCTTGCGCGGTCCATGGGACGAACTGCCGGAGATCTCCTCACCAATTACATCATGAAGATGATGGATCACAGCAGGAGGAGGAAACGGTCATTGGAGGAGCCAGCGCCTCAACCACCTGAAGAACACAAGAACGCATTCCATGGAGGAGAGAGGGCATTACTTTATTTAGCGGCGGAAGACTTCCTTGAAAACTTTGGAATGAACGGGAAGGCATGTTTGCTGAGGGCCATCTGCGAGGTTCATGCGCATCCTCTGCACAACTTTGGGTTGATCGGTGAAATGGTCAGACTCTTCCTGTCGTAAGTTCCAATTCAATAATCATCAAATTTCTGAAAACGAAATATTATAACAACTTCAATTTTTGCACGTAGAGCCAGTAAATCTCCTTACTCGGAGGTTCTTCAAGAGTACGTAGAAGCTGAAAACGCAGGAAGCGGCAAATCCGGACCGGCCGAATGTTGGCCATACCTGAAGGACTGTCCCAAGTCCCTCTTCCTTCCAAGCCATAATAAGTATAGGTAAAGCTCAAAACAATCTTTTTGAATAACACAAAATTATACAATATTTACTACAATTATTGCAGTAGTAAAAATATTTTTAAATAACCAAAACTTAAGCAAATTGAACTTCAAACAGTATTAGTTAAGGGTCCCAAACAGTGTTGGTAGAACGCCCCCAACTACACTGGCTGAGAGCCCTTAAAAGAATGTTTGTCCTCAAACAGTATTATTTATCAAATATTTCATATTTTAAACTGTTTACAGTGAAAATGCGGACGAAACGAGCAACGAGATTTCGGACGATAAAATGCAAAGAGTTACCTACGATCCACTGACAAGGAACATGTAAGAGATGGGAGCGGCGGCAGGACGAAGTCCTCTTCCTACTGAATGTGTACATATTTTGTAACAAAGACGGGTGCCAGTGCTAAGTCATTAAAAAGGGATTCAATCGATGGCTCGGAATGTGTTTATAGAAATCGGGACGTTTCACACGCATTCGCGAATCGGATTTATATTTTATTCAATATATTTCCAAATTTGTACAGTCTATATATATATATTTATTATTATTAAATTATTATCGTATCTTGTTTATATTTACATTTTTTTTAAATACACACAAACACTGTAATTTATTTATGTAACTTAACAATTCTTCGAAATAAATTATTTATATTTAAAATATAGAATGTTGATTATTACAAAAATAAACAAAATCTACTTAGATTTAGTAAGTCTATGTCTATTAACTTAGCTTGAATCTGGATGGAAAAAAAAGTGATTTTGTTAATATTTGTGTTGTAATCATATTTTCATGTCTTTCAGTTGTATGAGCACTATTAAATAGGATGTAACCGATCCGAAGAGCGTGAAAAGCATGGTGTGGTTAACATCAAAGAATCCTGCAGCAGAATAATGCGAAGTGTTGATGGAAGCCAGCATGATCAACTCATTCCTGACTTCGGCGAATTCGCGTTTTCCTCCTAAAGTTGAGATTATGGAGTAGCACCAAATGGCGGTTTGCTGGGCCTCTTCTTCAGCGGCGTTGCAGGATGAAGCGAGAGGTACGCAAAGGATCTGCAAATTAAGCAATAAAATGTGTGCAAGCAGTAAACTATATAGATTTTACCAGTATAGAAATTGAGTATAATCCGAAATTCAACCAAAAATGTATTGAAATGTCGCTTATAGGCACGTTGGACATCTCTATAATTGTGCTGTTGATGATGTGCAGCAATCCAAGAACGAAGTTAACAGCTAGATACAAGAGGTGCCATCCGAAGACTTCGTTGAAGACGTCTATCATTTGATTGAGCTTGATGAAGCAAGCAGTGACTGTGTCCATGTTCCAGCAGGTGTTCCTGCCGAGAGCGAAGCTTTGCAGCATCCCGTTAAGAAGCACGAATCTGTACTTGAAGTTGATCACTAAATTGTGGATGAGCATTGCGAGGCTAAGGCTGAGGAAGATCTGCGGTTTTCGCACGAATAAATAGAACTCGAAAGAGCGTCCGAAAAGGAAGATCTTGTACATCTCGTCGTAGCATGTGTATATTAGCAGAATGACGTAGTAAATGCACAGCTCCAAGTAAAATTTGTACCTGATTTCCTTAGGCGGAATTCGTCCCAACTTCTTGTCTATATCCACAAAACCTTGCAGAAGTCTGATCAATTTCTTACCGTTCCTCAATCTAATATTAACACAAGCACTTAAATTCGCCAAACTCAATCCTGCGTACGAAATAAAACTCAAGAACACGTACGTAGCTATATCCGAAATGGTGAAATACTTAACACGTCCGTACAGAGAATAACTTATTGCGCTCAAGAGAAGAGCTACAAAGACGTAACCGTACAATTTGCTCAACGACGAAGGCGCGTTCTGTACGAAACTATAACCCGGAGTTATCGCAAGAACAGTAGTTATAAAATAGATTGGTTTCAAGAACCTCAAAGAATGGTCACCTTCCATCTTCCAAAAATCGAATGAAATCACTCCAAATAACAATTAATTAATAATTAAAAATCACGTACAATTAATTTCGAATTATTACCGCAGATTGTAAACAATTCGTGCACCAAACGCCATCGTTCCAACAGCAAACATGATTGACTTACACGTTCCTGAAAATCACATAATTTATTTACCCTTATTTCCAACCATATTAATATTTACGTCCAGACATCGTCAATATTGAATTAACAAGCTTTATTTAATGTTAACCCAACAATGTATTTTTTTTTCACTCGGAAAATATTAGTTTATTGAACAAATTGTTGTTCTATTTTTGTATTAATTTACTTCTAATTAAATTTAATTTTTGGTTTACTTAAACTATTGAATAAAAATGGGAATATTCTTGAATTTCTATATACAATTTTACGCTAAAATTAATCTTTAATATTTGATAATTTAAGTTGCATATATCATTCGCACGAACGTACACTCTAACAAGTGCTTATTTTTTAACATTCGTTAATAGTAAAGTAAAAAAAATATTAAATGGGGAAAGCAAAATATCTGTGTTAATAATAATGTGGGCGTGTTGAATGGGAATAGCAGATAAATTATTTTGCATATATTCGTTCGAACGTACGTACACTTTTTATAAATGTGGGCGTTATGAATGGGAAAAACAGACGGGGAGAAAATAAAATTGTAATAGTAGTAATATACAAATTGCAATCTTTATTTACATTTCACACATAATAAATAGACTATCTACAATTCCAATGAACCGCACGAGTCTGTGGTGCGCATTTATAATCGGTGCAACAGAACAAAAAACGTAAACACCGCACAAACACACGGTGTCTTTCCTGCATGATATTTTATTAAACATTACTTTGATATCGGATGATATTCTTCAGCGTTAGGATTATGATGCTGAGCATCCAGCGTTGGCACGGAAACGATACTTGTCTTTATTGACTCTTATTTATTTTGACCACCGTCTCATTTATTATATTTTCTTTCTTCAATTTAGTGTTTTTGGGCAGCTTTCGTTAAGGGACGGAAATTGTTCATAAAGATTCCTCTCGTTTATCTTAAATTCTTGATTGATTCAAACACACACGAAACACATTTCCACGTGTAAATTGTAACGAGTGAATTCCGAAAATAGACGAAACGAGAGAATCGCTTTTGTTGTGAGTGCCTTTCGAATGAATCATCCGTGCTATTAATGCATACTCTCGTTGCTACTGCTTACAAACGATAAAATACAATTCGTAATTAGTAATATTTCTTTAAATTAGTAATAAATAAGTTAATTACAAATTAATATGCTTAGAACTAGATAAGATCTCTGGGGTTGTCAGTGGGCGAGCGCAGAATTTGCTCCAACAAAAAAAAATAACAAGATTTTATTGCTTCGAAGTTCGTTTTTTCCGCCTTTCCACTGATTGTACTTTCCATCTTCAAACGCGAACAAAATCTGCACACACGTACTAACTGTAAATATATAATATTTCAATCTACTAAATATATTGATAACTAATATTGTGTTCGTTCGTCTCGTTAAGACGTCTCCGGCCAAACTCAAAATTCACCAATTAGTATTAATTGTTTTGTTGTTAATAAACGAATTGAGTATTTTTAAATTTGATCAATTATCGTATTTTTATTTATGATCTCCTATATTTACAAAACCACAAGGTTATCAATGTACTCCAGTTATCTAAAAAAAATAAATAAATCTGCATTCAACTAGTTATTAAGTAAATACTTTCCAGAACATTTATCGAGAATTAAAAATGTCAAGATTAAAAATGGCATTATTATAAGTTAAAACACTAATATTTAATTAGTGGAATTTGAGTTGCGGACTATTGTTAATATATTATTAATTAGTTAATATAACGAGAGAGACAATCTGAGTATTCTGATTGGAAATGGGAGTTCGACCGGTTTCGTCTTGAACAATCCTAAAGTGTTAAACAGATCAATAAAAGTTAAAGCTATAACACGCCTATCCAGGTTTGAGTCAATTTGTGGATATTGCATTAACAGAATATTTCAAGGCACACATCTGTTTGTAAAAATAATAATGTGGTTGATGAAAAACGAAAATAATTAATTGACAGAAGTGTAGGAGTTAGAAATTTGTACAGGCACTGCATTTAGAGATGGATCTACTTTCACCCAATTTCACCGTGTCTTCCTCGTCCGTCATAAGGTGTCCCGCATCGTGTCTCCTCTGGAAATGAAAAAAAATAACGCATTTCGATGATTAATACTGTAATTGAAGCTGCAATTGACGTGGGAGTGCGCGCTCCCAATTGCTAATAAATAGCTAAAATTATCTCATTTATTATCTAATGGCTGTTGCCAAAACAAACTGAAGGGTTCGCGTTCTTTTGACATTGAGACTATAAATACCTTTAGCTCTGTGGCAAGGCAGAGGAAGGCCTCCTCAATGTTGGAGTTCTCCTTTGCACTTGCCTCCAGCACGAAGAGAACTTCAGGCATGTACTGGCTTATGCTCTCAGCTTCCTCAAACTCCACCTCCCTCAAATTCTCAGCATCAGCTTTGTTCCCAACAAGGGCAACAAGCACTGCACTACCCGAGTATCTCCTAACCTCCTCCATCCAGCGCGCCACTGATAGGAAAGAACTCCTTTTCGTGATATCGTACACAATAATAACGCCATTGGCAGATCTGTAATAACTTTGGGTGATTGTTCGGAACCTCTCTTGACCAGCTGTATCCCAAATTTGCAGCTGCAATTAAGCCTCAATTAGCTTCAATTAAAACCACAATTGCTCCAATTATTACCTTGACTTTCTTGCCGTCTACCATCACTGTTTTCATGGAGAAATCAACACCGATGGTGTTGCCATGCCTCTCTATGAATGTACCATTCTTGAACCTCTGCACCACACACGTCTTCCCAGTCCCACAGTCACCAATCAGCACTATTTTAAATAGAAAGTCAAATGATTCCTCATTGGGAATACTCATCAGGGTGGTGGGATTACGACTGGACATTCTCGTTTTTTCTGTTCTTTCTGGCACTAGTAAACATTTCTGGATGAACGACGATGGCAAAGATCACAGACCATCATCCTCCTGACACCTGTCAAAACACACTTGCTCTTTGCGCTTCTATCTTCAAAGTCCATTTTCCAAATGCAAGAATCTCGAGCGAATGTTATTTATAGGATCGTCAAAGTTCGGCCTTAAAAACCTACAGTAAATATCACGAAAACGAAGCTACACGAAGTCCAATTAACGATTTTTCCATATGAATTATTGCAAATTACATAATTATAACTTATTTCTCAATAAATACGAAAAGTTCCGTTAAAACTAACACTAAATACTTTTACAAATAAGTCCGATCTTTACATGTTATGTTTACTTAACCCATTTTTAATTTAAATGAACTTGCGCAAACAAGTGAAAAAGTTTATTGGGTTACCTATATAATAAATCACTCAAAATAGTTTAATATAAACTATTAATAATCTATTAAATTTTCGATTAATTTAAATGTAATCAATTAATAAATATTTCTTTATTTAAATTAATATAATTTGTATTTTTGGGTGATTCAAGAATACTGCAACTTCACGCGCTTTCTTATTAATCACACTTCATGTTGTGTGGCACGTATTGCTCAGCAATCAACAATCTGGTGAAAGTGAGTGCAATTTCGTAAAAGGTAGATTGTTTAAAAGAGCCACGAATTAGGTAAACCGCACCATGATTGAGTCCTGCCCTAAGAAACGGATGTTACTTGGCATAACGTTTCTGGGAGTGTATGTACCATTTTCTACTCAACCCTTAACCATCAAACCCTTAATTTAACCTAAAAATTGATTTGTAGATTAACCATCTTGGTGTTGATTGTTGAGTCTCATTGGACGGAACACACAAACCCCTCCAGGAAAAGAGTCTTCATTGTGGAGCAGAACTCGACTTGCTTCGAGAAGGAACATTTTGAGATCATTAAGGAATGCGAACCTTGCACAGGTATTTCAATTCATTGATCGAGTTTTGTCTTTAAATAACTAATTAATTAAAATTTTAGAATTTGAAATTGCAAGTAAAAGTATTGGAGTGTGCATTCATACTCATTACAAGGAAGTGCTAAGGTGCGCGAGCGGAGAAACTGTAACAAGGAGTTGTGATAAGACGGCTTTCATTGATGAAAGGACGTTCTGGAGGTTCGAGGGTTGCATGTTCTTAGCATCCGTGGTAGCCACATTCTGCGCTCTTTCTAGGAAGCGCGTGTTGAACAGGCGGACTATGCAAAGGGTGCAACGACAATTAGCGAATAGTGTTTAAAAATGGATACGGTATACTTAAAAGTGACCGAGGTCTCGGGCGATCGCGTCCACGTTAATCTCGAAACTCTACTGGTGTTGAACGTCTTCAAAATATGCGGTACTGGGAACGTGAAGTTAAGACTGGTGGTAGCGGCGGATTCCCAACCGCAATTTCGCGTTCATCTGAAGGATTACGAACAAATTGAAGCTGAGGAGATTCCAAAAATCGCCAAATACTGTTCGTGGCCTGTCATCGTGATTGGGAGGACGGTCGTTGCAGGATTGTGTTCGGTCTGCAGGCAAATAATTAAAAGCAGCAGGAATGAAGAGGTGCAAAACTTGCTCGGGTTCAGAGAAGCATGTCTCATGGCCTGTAGCGAGAGCTCTATTTGGACCAAGTTCTGTGAGGTCGATATGATTGCATCTGTTAAGAAACTATTTTCTGCAGATTTTGAGGACAATAATTCAATTACTTTACCGGTGGATTTGACTAGGTTTGAATACCACATGGAGAAACCGGTTCGAATCCACAACGTGTACAAATTAGCTAGGGAGAAGAACAATGACAAAGATATTAAATGTTCGGTACCAGTCGAAGATTTAAACTTGTCGCACTGCTTTAGCGAAGGCCCATTCATCACTCTCTCTGATGTAATATTGTTCCCTTGCATTAAGATTATCCGTAGCTATTTTAAAGAGCAAATCTTCATCAATCATCTTCCACTGACTTATGCTTGGATGGACAACATGGGACGACTTGGTTACAATTTCATTGACTTCGAGAGCCTAGGATTACCGGATCTGATTATCAAAGGTAGAGAGATCAAGCAGGAGGATGTTCCGCGCCACAGCCTTTACTCTTCAGATCCTAAAAGATACAATCCGCTGAGCAGGATTTACACCAAGCAAAGTGACATTGAGAATTCCTTAAATATCATCGATAGATCTTCCATTGACGTCGCTAATGATATAACGCCTTTCGGACACGAAATCCCCTTCGATTGGTCGCAGATTCCCGTTGAACTAAACCCCGAAGGTGGAGCTTTACCGGAGAAACGAGCGAAAAGAAAGTGCGAGCAGCTGGAGAACTTGGCCAAAGCTGTGATCAAGATCTCCGAAGGGAAATCGTACAAGATCGTTGATTTCTGCAGCGGAAGCGGTCATCTAGGCCTCCTGCTGGCTTTCCTGCTGCCGCAGTGCGAGGTAATTTTGGTTGAAAACAAAGAACGATCTCTGCTTAGAGCCAAAGAGCGAGTTGTTACTTTAAATTTAACAAATGTCGTTCTGCTGCAAAGCAATTTGGATTACTTCAGTGCAAAATTTGATGTTGGCGTATCGTTGCACGCTTGCGGAGTGGCCACGGATCTGGTAATCCAGAACTGCATCGAGAATCATGCACACTTCGTCTCGTGCCCTTGCTGCTACGGTGGAGTCCACGACTGCTACCATCTAAAGTATCCGAGGAGTAAACACTTCATCGACGAAATCGAGTATGGAGATTATCTGAATTTGGTCCACGCTGCAGACCAAACGCACAAGGATAACGCCAAGACCAAACAAGGATATCTTTGCATGGACGTGGTGGACACCGATCGGAAGTTATACGCTGAGAGCTGCGGTTATCAGGTGTTTCTTGGGAAGCTATCACCTCCTACCTGCACCCCAAAGAATAATTTAATTGTAGGCATTTGTAAATAAACGAACGAAATTACTAAATATTTTATTATTGAAACTAAATAGAATTTGTATTTTGATTTTACGTTACTAAAATAATGAAAATCTGTAGTATAATAAAAAAAAATCAAGCAAAGATCTAACAAATATTATTAATTAAACTAATTATATCCTTTCTATATCAATATATTTTTTAAATTTTGTAATAAAAAAAACTAATAATTCAGCAAATTCATTCATAAATAAAATGCAAAATAAGGTGAATAAATTTTGTCGTAATTATGTAAGACAATAATATAACATCATCGAATATTTTAACATAAGATAAATATTAAATGTTTTGCGTTGCTAACGAAAACAATCAAGAAATCTGCGTCGCCTATAACAGCAAACAAAATACGATTAAAATAATTGAATAAGCAGATTGACAGAAAATGCAAGTAAAAAGCAACTTGGAAAGATGACTAATAACAAATATAAAAGACATGAATTACAACATAAGCGAAAACCACAAAATAAATATGCTTCTGAATAATAAAGAACAAATAAACTTTCCTTTAATAAAATTTCAATATTTATTTATTTTTCTAAGTAAGTTCATTCAGTTTATACTCAATGTTTAGACTTCTGTTTTTTAGATTAATTTTTGTATTTTTGAAATTGAAAAACTGAAGGATTACGAATTTTTTTTTACTAATTTGTTAAGAGAAATTCACAAAAATGTTAATACATTTTTAATAATTATTACTAATATTTTAAATATTTATTTCGAGGAAACTCATAATTACTATTAAACTAAATGTAATGAGCGTATAAATAGATGTAAAATATTGCAATGATTCAAATGGAAAATTAATTTTAAAGAGCATTTAAGAACGTTTATGGATTTGATTTATATATGAAAACAAAACTGAAAAGTGTGTAACATTCTGTAATAGCGATGTTTACTATACAACTGTTAGTTAAGTAGAAACTAGGGCAAAGATGCAATGTGAATCATTCCGTTGCGAATCGCGAAGTAATCGTAATTTGCACGAATAATAAAGGATTTTACACGGATCTATTCTTAGGTGAATCTCCACTTTCTGTTTGTAAACATTTCAATGTAGTAATGTAATTGCATTACGCGAGACTCGTGTTTATTTTCTGGACAGACTTTCTGGCTTCATTGATAATCAAGAGGTTATCAGCATCTCTTCGATTGTCATGTTCTAAATAGAAAAAAATCAAAGTCAACGAGTCAGGATGTATCGAAATCGCACTAATTTCTACAGTAAATATAGTTAATCTATAAAAGCTTTTTACAATTTTCTAAAAAAATATAGTTTTGTCTTTCTAGTAAAAAATAAAATAAGAAGTTAGGTAAAAGTAATTTAAAACTGGTTTAGAATGGAATAATTTAGTAATATAGAACCGAAATATGCATAAAATCACAGTAAACTTATGCAAGAAGAATGCAAGGCAGGTAAAAGTCGTAAGCGAAATTTTTAAAAAATATTTTAAAATTTCAATATCAGAAATTATTACATAATATTTACTAAATAATCTATTTTCTTAATAATTAATAAAATAATGTTATAATTTAATTTTTTTAAGTGCAAAATAATTGTAATTTATAAATATTTGTTTGATTAAAACGTTTTTATTAATACTTGTATATACATTAATCATCGCTCGTCATTTATTTGTTTCAATTAGCATTCAATGTATATTGTTATGCTTAATGTATAACGTAATTAAAATAATCATTAATACTGCATTAAAAACAGAATTAACATGTACAAATTATAACATCAATCATATGAATGTAATTAATTAATTTACAAGTCTTATTACTTATCTTAATTACAAATCAATTGAAAATATTAGATTTGTAATTCATTAAAAAAGTAACAATTTTATATAAAATATAAACTGTATTTCTGTTTAAAATTTCAGTTCCTGTTAATTTTTTACAGAAATTATACAGTAGTTGCATAAATGATAAACGTCAATTAATGGATTGAAAGATCAGAAAATTGTTAATGAAGATCGTTGGGATAAAGTGTACGAATTTATATGGAAAGTATTTCGAAGAGTTTGTCCAAATAATTAAAAATAAATTGGATCTCGACATATTTAACAAAAAGGTAAACGTGTTTTCATTCATTATTATTGCATAACGTAATTACGTCTGGTTTCATAAAAGTTCGTTACTATGGTAACGTGTTGTTTATTTTTCAGTTGTTGCATAAATGATAAACGTCAGTTAAAATGGATATGGTTTAACAAAAAAAGTACAAGAAATTTAACGAAAAAGGTAAAATATGTAGTTTATCAATTATTATTGCAGTTGATGTATTGTTAAAGGTTATTTTTTAGTTATTGCAGAAATGATGTACGTCAATTAATGGACATTATTTTCAGCAAATTGTTAATGAAGATCGTCGGGTTGTAGTGTAAGAATTTAAATGGAAAGCATTTTGATTTAACCACGAAGAGGTTGTTCAAAAGATGAGGAAATTAGTAGCGCATCGAAAAACCAATTTCGCAGCTAGCCGCTCGCATTGATTAAGATGGTAGAAGGTGCACGGGCAATAATGGGCAAAGCGCGGCGCCAATTGAAAAATAAAAGAAAGACTAATTAATAATGCCGTACACTCCTTATCCGCAATGCAATCATCCATTCCTGCACGACGAAACAATTGTAATGGTACCGCAAGCGCCACTCCGGAAGCGGGCGAATTAATAATGCAAACAACAGGCAGCAGCAACAACAACAACAAGAACAACACCCATCAACAAAACGAGCAACAACAATTATTGCGAGAGGCACGGGAGGAGCGGTGATAATGGGTGTAATTGGAGAGGAGCAAAGGATCTCTCTGGTATCACTTTTGGTGCGTAACAGAGACTCGCAGTATCAATGAGGCACCGACGATAGAACCCATCCATCTGGCCAGTCGATTTCTGGTCTTCGCGCGCTCAACTCCGACCGCTCGGGATATTCCAAAGAACATACAAAAAAGCAAAAAGTATAGTCCATCGCACAAACCACGTGCTTTGTTGTTATTGTTTCAGTTTTAGTTGTTGTGTCCAGCGAGAGGTGCGTGTGTGTAAGAAAACAAAATGTGTTCCAATTAGAAGTGTTTAAGCAAGTTACCACATCTTCAGTGTTCCCAAAAATATGTGAAATTTGTTCAAAACTTCGACCTTAACACAGAGCAGGATGAAAGGCGCGCGACTCTTCCTTAGGTAAGTTTTATCTTTATCATTACAATTATGTTCATTTCATAGCAAATTCCACCTACAATACTAACATTTAACATATAATATACATTTGTATGTATATTTAATTATCTACATTTTTATATGTTGCAATAACATCTAAATATTTTTGGACCATTAAACGCAATCCTTTCACCTTGAAGAAATTAAAATTCTCTTTTGTTACATTTGCATCTAACGCATGTAATTCAGAAATCCACTTGATACAGTTTTTGAATTATTCGCGAATTCCGAATGCGCGATAAAAATACCAGCGATTTATTTCCGTCCAACTGCAAAACACTCACACTTTCCATCTCGAACACCAAAACAACAACAATTCAACACTTATAAATTTCATTTAATTTTTCTTACTTCATGTTGCTTTATTATCTTATAACAGATTTTATTTATGATGACCGTACTTAACTCAAAGAAGAGCCGCATGCGGCTCTGTAATAGTGTATCAATTAACAGTTTCCAATTTATAATGGATCTTTTGAACAAGTAATATTATATTATTTTTCAAATGCAAATTTCAATTGAAATGAAGAAGAAAAAACAAGTAGTAGTTTTTTTCTTCTTCTGTGCAATTTTAATTTGCAGACTTCAACTACAATATGCTTAATGTATTTCAATGTCAGATATTTCTAGAATAATTAATGATCTCACAGCAACCTTGTATTATTTTCAAATTATTTTACTATCATTTTCTCGTGATTTACATAAAAATGAAGATTAAGATTTAATTTATTCCAAATATACATCAATTATGTCCATTCTGTGACTTTTTTTTAAAATTTATTATTGATTCATGAAATATAATTTATAAATATTTAGTGAGTTCAAAAAATTATTGCTTACGTGGCAAATTTTTGTAAATTTATTATATTGAAACTAATTGTTATGAAACTAACTTTAATTAGTTTTTTACAATAAACAAAACAGTTCTAAGCATTTCATTGTAATGCTATTATGTTTCGTGTTTACATTTTCATCGGTTTTTTGTAAACATTTCCAATATTTTTATAGCAAATTGCGATAGTGGATAATTATTAAATAGGTCATCAACCCGATACTTTCTGCATGGTATTTGATTTTAAAACAAAACAAACTTGAGCATAATACGACTAGAACTAGTTTCAATGAAGAGCATCTTTGTGTTACTCATAATTTGCTTCGTGCTATTTAAATGAGCATTTTCAATTATTTTTAAACAAAATACCAACGAATTGCAATATTATTATTAACTTTTAATATTAGTACAATAATTCCGTTTAAAAAAATAATTTCAGACTAAAAAAAATATTACGTCTATAAAATAAGTGTTGCGCAATATTATCTGGATGTAGAAAGGATTGTCACTCTATTGTAAATTGATTTATTTGAAATGTGCAGTCGATAATGTCACAATATTTGTATGTAAATGATCGGAGAAAGGTTATCCATTGAACGATTTTAATATTTTACCTTTTATTTTACATATTTGTCATATTATATAATGCTTCCTGCATTGCATGCCGCGGAACATAAGTATTTACGGTAATTGAATACGTGTTTTATTAGAGATGCAAATGTGTGGCGCTTAAAATTTCTTCGGCTTTGAAAGCAAATTACAAGATAACGGTCGGTTGCGCAATAATTACACGATATTTAATGCATTCACTAATTATTTAGCTCATTTTGGATCAATTAATTTTTTTAATTTTATTAATTGAATTTTGAAAGCAAAATTTATTAATAATAATAAATCTCACATAAATTTGATTGATTTACTATTTAGATTTAATCTGAAGAAATTACTTAAAAATCTCGCATAAATTCCTTTAATTTATTTCAAATGTAATTTGTTACATTAATTTATTTTATTACATTTTTTTATAATCACATTAACAATTTCTATTTTTGGTGTTTTTATCGTTATCTCATTATTCACGACCATGAGAACTTTCAGTTTCAGCAATTTTTTTACATTGTTTCATTTTTTAAATTTAATTTTAAAATCATATTTTTTTTTATAAATTTTATTTTGAGGAAAACAAGTAAACAACAGCATTATATATGTGACCAAAGGGCTATTGACCTATAAATATAATTATTTCGCAAATGTTTAGTTCTGCTTATTTGTATTGTTTTTGATTTTGTCATAAAATTTCGTTTTACGACCCTGGAATTTGGCACAGCATTTGTAGACCTCGGTTTACAGAATTCTCTTGTAGCAACAAATTTTTTGATGTTATAATTATGAAAACATTTCGTGAGCAAACGTTGCGTCTGTTTTGTACACAACTCTCCATGTTTGTTTTCCCTACGTTTAATTGCTTTTTGCAGTCATGTATTTCCGTTTTTCGAATTCAGTCTTATTTCGCTGATCACGCCGAAGTTAGGAAAGAGCAAACATCAGGAAACAATAAACTTTTGAAGTTTAAACGCAAAGAAAAAGCCTTTCCTCGGCGTTTCCTCAATTAACGGAAACAGCGCGAAAAAACGCCGTTGCGTCTTATCTGTAACTCATTTAGCGGAGAACAGTAAAATCTCAATCAAATTTCCGGAATCACCTCAATTATTAACACTAATTAAGAAAATATGCCGGGAGAAATAAGGAAAGGGAATAAGTGAAAGACTAAGAAAGAGAGAGAAATGGAGAAAAAGTAGTAGCGGAGTTTATGAGGCATTTGCGAAGGCTCGTTGCCATGGGAACAGGTTTTAATAAGGTCCTGTAAACCCCCGGGGTTAGCGTTGATCGAAAGGTGACATTTCCACGGAATGACGGGCGGTATTTCGAAATGACAGCAGCCATCTAAAAATTAATTAAAACCGGAATTTATTTTTGAATGAAATATCCAGCTCGTATTTATCGTTAATACTTATCGGTATTAGCACCAAAAATTGTGTCAGTCTTCGATGCTTATCTCGTTTCGTAATTAGTAAATCCATCGGATGTGTCTATGATTATCAGGGCCGAACAATGTTTCATCTTGGAGAAAGAGAGTTTTTAATTGAACTCTTCAAAATCATCGCCAAAACACGTTCCGATGAGAATGCATACAATAAATTCTCGATTCAAATCAATACTTTTAAAATTTATTTAGTAGATTAAATCAGATAATTAGTAGAACAACAAATTTTAATTAATATCTACAAATTTACAAAAATAAACTTTATTTATTTTTTACTTTTGATGATTAAATTACGTGAGACTATTGACCTCAGTTTTTTCGCCCTGAAAATTTAGTTTTTTATATATTAATATAGCATTTTTCACTAAAATGTAAAAGATTTTTTAAATTTTAATTTATTATTAAGAAATTTCAGATTTGATGCTAATTTAGTTTAGTTTTAAACTAAAATTTTATAATTTTTAAAAAATATTATTAAACTGCGGATATTTCAAATAAAATCTGAAAACTCAATATTTTATTTGTTTAAGAATGAAACTTCAAAAATGTAATTTAATCGTATTCAAAATTGAAGTAGCATTATGTATTTGAATTCTGCTTCGATTTGCATATTTTTGTGTACTATTGGAATTATATTACACATGAAACGGACTTTCCATTTTTGGCATCGCATTCGATTTCGTCACGTTTCCATCCGATAGTTAGGAATCGTGAAAGCATAGACTGATTCATTCACATAATTTCTAGTATTAAGTTACAGTTTGTATCAAATCCAAACAGTTTCTTTAAGCTTGTAACGATGGGAAAATATGAATTTATATATGATGGCACCACTGAATAATCAACAAGATTTTACATTGTTTAGAAAGTATCTTAAGTAATTGATTATAATTAAGTAATATTTGCTGAAATTTAATTGTTTAGATTTGTTACTTATGTTAAATTGAAAAGGCTACATTCTTAAGAGCATTGTACATGATTATAAGAGCAATAGAGAAAAATGTTAGGATTCTTGCTTAAAACTGGAATTTCCCAAGGAGTTACTTGAAGAATAAAAAAAGGTTAAGGTAATTTGCTTACATACAGCGTAGGTCAATTATTAGGGCGTCCTTATCCTCTATGCGTACGCAGGAAAAGAAGCACTTAAGTTCCTATTTCGTAATAACCGACATCGACGAACTCGGTTTGCGAAAGAGTCGAGTTAATGTGCACGTGCAGGGAGCAACAAATGATAGCTTTATTTCGCGCATTTTATGAAATTAATTTCACGAAAAGAAATACTAATTAATTTAATTAGTAATAATAGTTTGAATTTTAAAAATAGATGGCGCTCAAATCGAATGTGTCACATTATTTAAGTAATAGCATAGAAATGATTTGTTATAGTCACAATTTTATATACAAGTGGATAGAATATATTAAAATTGATGGGAAATAGTTGTTTCATATTTATTTAGTTGATAATGAAATTGTAGACTAATAACAAATTTTTGCTGTTATTATTTATTGCTGTTTCAAATCGAGCGCTAATTTTATGGTATTACGATCTATCCTATTTGATTTTACTGACTTGCATGGAAGCTACAAAGTATTTTTTTTCTCTTTCTCTTTCTATCTAATTATACATCGAACGTTTCAAACCCGCAATTTCCTTTTCAATAGCTATTAAGATAATTCGCATTTCAGCTCATAACTGTAAATCAAAACAGGTAGTGAATTCCATTCATTGTCTGTCGCGAACTAATTTAGAAAATGTTGTTGAAATGTTGCTGATTTTGTTATTTCTTTATTATTTCTCTGTCTAAACAATCTGTAGATTGTTCCAATTTTAAGTCTGACATTTGTTGCTAATTGTCTCAAGTTTGACATTTGTCTCGTATGATCAGGAATTCTAGAAAACCTAGGTTGGTAGTATTTGCGACAAAAATAGATTCATTAACCAATCACATTGTTAGAATATTTGATTTTTACTTATATGGAATTTCGAGTTTATAAATCTAAATTATTGCAAGTGAATCTCATTGTAATGAATTATAAGTTGTTGTAATTAGTGATGTGTTACTTGACAAGTAATGCGTATTGTAAAGTTTAAATTAAACATGATGCAATACGTAAAAGTGAAGGTTAGATATTGTACGATTTTCATCGATTATTATTGATAAATTGAATTCGCACGGATTGTAGCCCATCGGCTATTATATTATGTTTCCATATGGGACTTTCGCTTTATGCAAATCTCCTCTCCTATCTGCAATTTTCTTTACGAAGGATTTCGTTGTTTCGGTATTTTAATGGCAACGCGTCCGACTGTTAGTCGGATTTCTGCAGATACAAAGCCTGGTAGCGCCGCCGTCCGATCTCAAGGCTCCGTTCTTCCTGCTCTCGAAGAGAGATCTCATCTCCCTGATAAATGGTAACGCGTTTTGCCCTCTCCTCTTGTAATACACACATGTAGAGTGAACAGGCCATTTTATCACTCTCTACAAACTCTCCACATATCAAAATAATTTACTATTTCATTTATGCATGAACCAAAACCAATCAATTTATATAAAAATAAAATTTTGAGGACAATAATTTTAAGTTCTGGAAATTTAAGTTCATAATATTTTTTTCTTCTGTTTTTATTAATAAAACTCTGAAATAGTAGTAGGTTGCTCCATAAAAAGTCAATTTGACATATGTCATTAATTATCATTTGTAATTTATAAATAAAAATGTACTGTTTGCGTTGTAAAATTTAAGTTCGTTTGCTCCAATTTTAAGACCACTGAAATCTATTTATATCCGTAATAAAGAAGGAAAGACAATTATTTTTTATTTATTGCTGATACTAAATTACTTTACTGGCGAAGAAGGGTGTGAACACGGTCGTGACTATAAAATAAATTTAGGACAAAACGTTTTTTTTTTTTAATTGAAAATAGTTTTATTATTGCTTGTTATTTAATTATAGTATTAAAAAGAAAATAGATGATGACGTTTTCACCTTTCTGTCAATATGACAATTTAACAGATTTCAAATTATTTGACAGATCTCAAATTATTTGACACTTACTATTGTCGTGGTGATAGTTTACAAATTATTCGATAAACAGCTGTCAATTTGACAGATCTGAAATTACTTAACACTAATACGTTTATTGCGTTTTCTTAATGCTTCTGCATTTGTTTCAACGTCTCCTCCGTTCCTTAATGAATTATAAATCCGTTGGTTATAAATAAACGAATCCTAATGTAAACTGTCGGAAAACGTGGAACAATGAACGCCGTGTTATTTATTATGCGATCGGGCAGTTCGTTTCCCACTTGGAACTTTTTTGTGTTTTTTTTTTCGTTGCTCGCCGCAATGTGGGTGGGTTGGCCTTCGTAATTACACCAATTTTCTTTCCATTCTTCAGCTCTTTCCTCATGTCGAAACGGCACCACTCTACTTTTCTGGGGGCCGCAATTATGAGATCAGTTACCTAATTTTAACAAAATTTTAAAATTCGATTGTTTAAAGTTAATTAATTCAATTTTAGGGTCACGACCTTTGTGGATAGATTTATGGAGTACGAGTATATTGCGGTTGTAAACTCGTGCCGTTTATGCAAGTTTACTGTCTGGATGTAAACCGAAATTTATCTTTGTTAGTCAGAAGCGAAACTTATTTCTTATCTTACGTAATATTTGTTTCTTTTTTTTCAAATTTCGCAAGCTTGGAAAAAAGAGATTATACTAAGTGAGTCAATGCAAATAAATAAATTACTATGGAATTTCAGGAATTAATTTTGAAAGTTTTACATAATTAAAATTAGTAAATTTTCTTATGAACTTAAAAATGATTTTTTTTTTTAATAATTTGAAATAGTTAAAAATGTTATTGAAAAATTAATAAATATTAAGTTTGTGATGAAGAATCGTTTAAAAATATAATTTATAGAAAACGAGAAACACGTTCTATTTATATGCACTTTATGCAGTTACAAATGGTTCGGCTAAGTCGTGTAATCTCTTGCGATTAAGTCCATAAGTGTCGTGCTATGTTTCCATTAAGATCGTTCCATTTGAACGGCAATTATTTTCAACGCGTATTCCAGACAATTACGGACGAGTAATATTTCCAACCATCGCATCGAAATCAATGTTAAGCCGGGATTCCAATTCGAAAGCGACCGTCTTCAGTTGCGTTGTGTACCTTCCAATTAGCAAATCTCTAAAAGTCTTTTATATATAATTTAGATTTAGAACCAGTTTTGAAATAAATGAATTCTTCTAGTTTTCAGAACGACAAAAGTTAAACAATTTGATGGGTGATTTTCTTCACATAAAGGAAGGAATTAAATAAACTAAAAAACATTTTCCGTTTCGTAATTGTTGGTATTATTTTTTTTCAGTTTTTGCAAGAAGCGGTCAGATTTATTATGGATGGAAGAAGCGTTCGATTAAAAAAAAAGAAAGGATAAAACGTGCCTTCAATATTGAATTTTCAATCGTTGCAATTGCGATTTATCTCATCGAACATCCGGTTTTCTTTAATGATTTCCTATCATCTCCGCTCATCGCATTTTACAAAATTATTATTTTTTTTTGTGAAAGTTCAAATTCCTTAATCGTGTAATAATTAATCGTGAAAACTAATAAAATTTCTGAATAAAAATTTCTCTAATAAAACGTAAAAACAAATATTTTGAAATAAAATTCAATTTTATATAATAATAATGTTTTGTAGGTTGAATTTATAATGCAGTTTTTCTGTGTAAACACGGGATTCTTGGGTGGAGTAAAACGGTCGTATTTTACCGTCCATTCTTAATACACCTACCCAAAATTTGTAGCACGAATAAATTCTTGTTCAAACTACAATAGATGTACACTAGATAACTTTACCTGCTTGAATTATAAGGTGGAAATTACTAAATAAAGTCCACTATCTTGTGTGTACTAATTTTTATAAAGTTAAATTTTGTTTTTTTTTTATAATTTCAACTTCATATCTTTAGTTTTGAAATTTTGTAAAATTATGTAATAGAAAACAAAAATTTGTTGATTTTTATATAAAATGCTTTTTTTGTGTTACTTTTTGGTGTAAAAAATATAACAGAAAATTGATACTACAGACTATATATTAATGAAATATTTTCAGGTTTTTATGAAACGTTTTTAAACCTATGTTAAAAATAACTAAAATTTATATTCAGAAATATTCTTGTTAATAATTGAAGTTATATAAAATCAAAAATGTTAAGGTTTGGCACTCCATATATTATTTCCTGAAATGTTGATTTTAAAGCTTGTTAAATTGACTTAAAAATTTACTAAATTAGTAAAAAATTTACTAACTTTACTTGAGTTAACTTAATTGTAGAAATGTATTTCGTCATCATCGTCATCATTTTTTTTTTTCGTTCAATTAATTATTTGATTAACAAATTGAACTTCGAGAATTACTTAATGAATGACCCGAAATCTTATCGGATCTTTGTAATTTGCTGCGCGCAATGCAATCATTCATTAATGCAGTCAAGATAAAAACAATTAAAAACGTATCAGCATTTTCTTAATCTCAATTTCTAAATTTATCCTAATTACATCATAAATTGCTCCTAATTTACTTATCGCTTGTAAATAATACTCGAAATATCGTTTCAGTTTATTTATTTATTTGTTAGTTTCGTTTTCTTTAAAAAATTGGAAACATATTTTGTTAATAATAATGAAATGTGATTTGAACACTTCCTGTTGTTAAAGTTTACTGCTTTTTAGAGAATCTTGAATTAATTGCAGACCTCACATAAAACAGATGCATTTATATGTTTCTTTAATCTTTTGATTGCCAGTGGGAGTTGAGGCTGAAGTGCGTGACCGGCTCCAATTGCCTTCGGAGGAAGAGAAAACATTGAAATTCAACTCCGAATGATTTTTCTTTTTCCAACTCGAAACAATTTTATTATTCTGGATAACATAATAACATCCAGAGTATTTTTAAATATGATTACTAAAGTTAAAAGTATTGTAGACATTAATTCACACAATTCTGATTTTTAAAGTACACTTTCTGAGTGTATTTAGTTTAATAAAATTATGTAACAGAAAATAATAATAAATCTTATTTGTATATAAAATAAGTAAAATTATAGTTATTCAAATTTACATTAATTTTCAGATTTATATGAAACGTTTCTAAACCTATTTTGAAAAATAAATATTTAATTTTCAATAATTTTTTCGTCAATAATTAAAGTTATCTAAGAAACTAAGTATAGAAAATAACGTTTTTTTTTTATGAATAGCTTTTAAAGTTGACTTAAAACTTAATGATTTTTTTGCAAAAAATTAGTTGAAATCAAACTTTTATAGATTTGTAAACATACCATAACTATGCAATTTTGAAATAATTAAAGTGTAGAAAAACGTTAATATTTTGAAGTACTGAAAAATTTTTGAATTTGAGTTTTTTTTGTATTGTATTTTGTTATAATTTTGTAATTTTTGGTGAAAATTTTATAAACGTTTTCCAAAAGTAAATTTTTGTTTAAAACTTACTGTTTAGTTAACTTCTAATGGTTATTATTGTTTTAATGAAATGATTGCGTAATTTGCAAAGAAAGTATTGATATAATGAAACTATAAATAAAATTGGTGTTTTTTGGGAATAACTAACTTATTGTTAGTATAGATTTTATGCCAACAACAAGATCGTACGAATTCAGGGTTTTCAGCATTTTTTTTTCATATCATTTAGTATTCTTAAGTGAATTTTTGAAGATCTATAATTAGTATATAAAAATTAATTATTTATATAATTAAAAACGTTCATATTTTGAAGTACTGAAAAATGGGAAAGTTTTATTTTGTATTGTATTTTGTTATAATTTTGTAGTTTTAATGAAATGATTGCGTAATTTGATATAATGAAGCTATAAATAAAATTGTCGTTTTGCGGGAATAACTAACTTATTGTTGGTATAGATTCTATGCCAACAATAAGATCATACCATCTATAGAGTAGAAGGTAGGATCATTTCCTTTCGGTTATGAAGCAAATAGAGTTTTGTGGTGTGCAGTTCCGAATGGCATAATACAATGAGCTTGTTTATCGTTGGACGATCAATTGGAAATTGGCCATTAATTTATGTCACAGGTATAAAAGGACCCGACGATGTTTAGGGTTCGGCCCAAATGGGCAGGGAGCGCATGGTCGATCACCAAAAGGAATACGAAAATGAATTGCATAAATATCGAATTAAAACGCTCAATTAATCCTTCGTCGTCGTCATCCTCATCATCGTCATTGTCGTCTGTGGGTGGGCCACAAGTACAACCGGAAAATTTACAATTAACACGCAAATTATTACTTACAAATGTGTAATTAATTAGCATTTTTTTAATTGTTGCTCACACAAGAAAATGGTAGAAGAATTCTACTTTCGTATTTCTCTAAAATTATATAACCGAAAAAATTACAATTAACACGCAATTAATACTTAAATAATTGTAGAAGAATTGTACTTTTATATTATAATTATTTAAATTCGTAAATGTTATAAGAATTCGATTTTTGTATTAGAATTATGGCTGCTTGTAAATTAATTAAATACAATAAGGAAATTCACAATTAACACTTCTGAATGTAATTGCTCGCCAGTTCGCATATTTTTGCTGTTAGTCACACACGAAAATGGCAGAAGAATCCGACTTCGAATTGGAATTATCGCTCGTAAATTATTTCGCCAGTAAAATTTTGTTTTATGACCACTCATGCCAAACTATAAACGTCCAAATAATTTACATTGATCCTCCATTACCGAAGTACCATTAACTCCATTAAACATTCGATTTTCTACAATAAATAAACGTTTTTAGTGAATGAATTGAAAACGTTAAAAATATATTGCAAATACGATACTTCTATTTATGTAATCCTCTTTTTCACAATGGTTTGATTAAGAACTTAAACGAAATCGGATATCGAGAACCATAAAAGAGAAAAAGTTCTTATTGCACAAGTTATGTGCATATAAAAGTCAGATGTGATTTATATTCCGTCTCTGATTGCCGGAGATTCAAGTTATAATTTTTTGTTGTTTATCCAATTGATGTCACGTAATATACTGTGTTTGGTACTTCATATCTTTATAAAAAATATTTCAATTAATTATATAATATTTAATGGTGAATTTTAATTAATTTATTTTTTTTGTAAAAGAAATAATGCACTTTCATACAGATCTTTAAACGTACATTTAATAAAGATAATGCACTCAATTACTCTTACAAATTAAGTAAATCTACGATTAGATAATTACATTTGGAGCGCATTAATAAAAACTATGTGGGTATCTTTATAACAAAAATGTAATTACCCTGTATTGTAACCAACTGTCATTGAATTAGAGTGTATACCAATTAGGGCTTCAATTAACTGGTCTTACCGTCCAATAAGATTTCCAGAAATACCGGTAATTTTTGACAAGAAAAACCGGTAATTTCTTATGAAATTCAGAAAGTTCGTTGCAGAAACTAATAATAAGACTGGTTTATAAATACTGAAGTTTTTTCTTCTTCAGGGGAAAATTCCCCGAAAATTTGAAATAATTTCTATTTATTTTTTGAGAAACTACATTATTAAAAATTACATTTTCAATTCACTTTATTTTACCGGTTAATTAAAATATGATATGAGGTATGATATTTTGAATTGAACGAAAATTTTATTACTATTTAAATAAACTTTCTTGTTTTTTTTCTTAAATATATAAATTGGTTGTTATATTTAATTATAATTATAATTATTATTTAATGATGGAGAAAGTGAAGTCGTTGTGTTTTACAAGTAGAAACTATGATCGTCTTTCCAAGCTCCACATACCTAGATATAAATCAAAATTCTTGTCGACTGCCGTTAAAAGTAATTCTCGTTCTTCAATGTAGAACTAACCACAAGATTCTAATCTTTATTTATATTGCATTCTTTCGAGACGTAATTTTATCATTCAGTGAGTGATTCAAATGAAGCACCGCGTTAACAGTTTATACTTCTGTTTTAAATGCGTCCAGTAAATATGACATATTTGCAATTATATAATATTTATCACAGCAAAAATACCTAAGTTTAGGTAACAATGAAATAATGCTGTAATTTGAATATATTTTAAATGTAATTCAATATTTTAAAAATAAAATGAATCGCATAAATGTTTTCCAATTAAGTCTGGATTATTTTCAATTTAAATGTAAATGAGTGTTGGTTTCGAATAGTGATTTTTTTTATAATTGCAGCATTAATTTTATGCAGTGTTTAACGGATGAATGAAAACTTCGTTACGTACCGGAAACCGAACGTAATTTTGTTTAAATGAATTTTAATTGGAAACAATTTTCGAATATTTACAAAACAAAAAAAAAATATTTATAAAATTTCAAAAATATATTAAAATAAAGTCAAAACGTATACGTAGATTAACATATTTAAGTTGAAAAAAGGTTTCTTGAATTATATAATATAAAATTATTAATAAAAAACGGTTTTTCAAAATCGACATTTAAAAACGGACAAACCATAATTCGTGAAAAAGTTATGAAGTCTTGAATGTGTTGTGTTGTTATATTTTTTCATATTACTCAATAACTACATTTAGTATTTCGTGGTGTACTTGAAATAAGTAGTCTAAATTGAAAAAAACTATTTATGAAATCTTTACAAAAATTTTCACATTTTGTTATGTTTCTCGAAAACTATAATCAGCATATTGTCTCATCAATTTGAAATATAATTGTGTACTCTTATATTTGTAGCGATTTTTGGTTTTCAAGTCAACTTTTGTGTTTTTTTGGTTTTCAATTCAACATTGTGGCATTTTTTGGTTTTCAAGTCAACATTGTGATAAATGTAAAGATTTTCAAAATTCTGTACTTTTATATTTGTAGCGTTTCTGGTTTTTAGTCAAAATTATAAAAATGATTTATTAAATCTTCAAAAAGCATTGTATTTCTTGAAAACCACTTATATTTATGCTAGTTAAATATTTTGAGTGCATTATATAAAGTGAGTAAAGGTATCATAGATATTACGACATTGGTATAGGTGGTCCGTATTATAATTAAAGTCCATTAACATTAAGAGATGATCTCAAGACAGGATCGATTTGTTAACTGCTATTTTTGTGGTCTCCGTTCCTTCAAACGCCCACTCGCTACTACGTTACACTCTGTTACATGAGACAAGAGTGAGTGAAAAAGAGAACCGGCTATAATAAATCCAATTTATATTCAACTGGAAAAACGAATATCGACGTCTGCTCACTCCTAGAATTCAATCAACTCCTCAGTTTTGTTTATATGAATGAGGCATAATCCTCGATAATCCATTTAAATACATTAAACAAATAACTTAAATATTAGATTAAAACATCAAAGGTAACGAAAGAATACCAGTTTATGATTAAATATGCAAATCTTTTCCGCTACCGGTATTTTTTTAAGGTGTGAAACACCATTTCTCGAACATTTCAATTACTTGCTACGAACTGGAAGCGAATTAAAGTCTAATTTGTTTTTATAACCGGTAATTTACATACCATTACTAGTATAGAAATAAATGTAGTATTTTTTTTTAAATGCTGGAATAAAATTAATATGAAAAAAAAATTAATAGGATTATTGCTTGATAAGTTGTGATTATGTAAAGTAACGGAAATATTTAATTGTGGTTTCTTCGTGTTAAATAATGGTTACAAATAAAGCTTCTTCTCTTACCTGTCGACGTTTAATTCGAAAGTGATTGGAGATGTCGAAAAAAAAAACGTGGTAGAAATAAACAAGAAAGGAAGAAAGAAACGAAGGTAAAATGATGTTCGTTGGTCGGTTAACGAGTTGCCTGAGAGGCGGTAGTTTGTTGAGCAGAGAACGCATGTAATCTGATTATGTTGTATGTGATTATTTGATCATCAACCTGAGAAGATGCATGCCTTTCGACACCTCGACGTCGAATCTACAGCACGATTCCTTCGAGCGTTAGAAAAGAAACTTTTTTCACATCCACAATGTTTATAATTTTTTTAAAGAAATAAGACGTTAATTTGAAGCTCCACAGTTCATTTTCAATTGATTATTTCAAATTCTCAAAGATATAAATTCCTAAGGCAAGGCAATTTTAGAAATAATCACTAAATTTTGCTTACTTTCGTTTTTATGAAAACCTATCTAATAAAAATTTATTAATACGAGATTTTTCAAATTTTAGACTTGAGAGAAATTTTAGTTTAGTTTAGTTTTTTTTTGTATATAATTTTATTAGAGAAATAATAGTCAATGTTGTTTAAATATGAAATATGCAAATAAATTGAAATATGTTGAATTCATTCATTGATTTAAAATAAATTTGACAAAAAATACTATATTTACGAGTGCAAAGGAATGCAGTAAAAAAATCGTCTGCCAATGAATGAAACGTAGTAAAAAGTCTCGGGTCTAGACGATATTAAAAAAAATAATTTATTCTAAATATACATCGATAAGGAACAACGGCAACAAAAACTGCACACATCTGCAATTCTCGGAAATACGCACAAACAATGAATGAAATGTAGTAAAAATATCGTAAAAAAAGAAGTGTAGAAAATTCCAGTCTCGAGTCTAGACGATAAAAAAATATTTATTCTAAATAATAAAAACTGCAAACATTAATTCCTTGTTTTTACTATTATTTTTTAAATAGTTTTTATTAAATCAATACAGATTTCTTGCAATTCTAAATAAAATTAAGGCCTTAAAAATTAATTGTGATTTTTAGATGTGTTTATATAAATTTATGTGTTTCTTATAATTTTGTGAACAATTTAATTTTATAATTTAAAGTTTCTGAATTGATTATAATATTTATATATTTATTTCTAATATATTTCTAAGAAGAACGAATATTGTTAGTTCATATTTATATTTTAGATTCAGATTTCTTGTAATTCCAATTTAAAATATGGAAAAATTAGAAAATTGTCGATTTTCTTTGAAAACATTTTTTTTTTAAATTTTGTGAATTAATAATATTTTTTTCTTGAATTAATAATTCTTAATGAATTTAAAATTTTAATATTTTTTTGAACCTGAACTTTTCTACGAAACCGATTTTTGAATTTTAGCAAACATTAAGATGAGATATTTCGATTTTGTAATGATATTTTACAGGAAATAGATTTTTTTCTTAAATCCTAAAAAATAATGAATATTATTAGTTTTATGAATGGTAGAGATATAAATACCAATTAAAAATTGATTGCCCCTAGAGACTGTCTTTTTTTAGTTGGAAAACTTTGTTTACAATTATCTTGAAATTCGGATTTATATGGCGAATTGACGATATTTTTCATCGTCAAATTATGCAGATTTATTGCGAAAGCGTGCGAGCATGCATTATGCTCAACGGAAATGACTTTTAAATTGACTTTTGTCTTGTTTTAATCGCGCGTTCGGCGTATTTACAACGTGCGATTCCCATTAGCTCAAGAGACGTCCTCAGCATCGGAATGAGCAGACTGCAATCTACTATATTCATTTGCAGAATACCATCATCAATGTGCGAAATAAATGTATAAATAGAATGATGAAAAACGATTTCATAATCCACAATTGAAGTATTGTATTTATAGGGGAATCAATTCTATGCATCACTCGACATAATTTGTTCCTATTCGCGCATTTTACTTGAAATTGAACAGACTTTGCCTGGATACACACTTGCTCGAATACCTCGCTTCTATTTTAAATCCATTACGTAACGTTCTACGTGCTCAGCAAAAATAATAACATGAGTAATTGACAAATTTATTTAATTCTCACAAAAAAAAATATTGAACGTTCAATAAAAATAAAAAATTGATTTGGGAGAATTTATTATAATACATGAAATTACTAAAACATTAACAAATATTAGAAATAAATTAAATCTTAATTCAAAAAATTAACTTGTATATTTATTAATTATTAGATTAAATAATAGTTTATAAATATATTTCTTAAGAAAGTGTTAGTTAATAATTTATTATCTAAATTAGTCATCGTTTTCTTGCGGTTTACAAGCAGATTCCACGTTTCTAATGACTCAATATTTATTTCATTTTACATAGAAATAATAAATAATAAATTATGTATATAAAATTAATATAAATAATAGTACACATTTTTGTGTATTTTGTTGTAATAATAATTATCTAGCAATATGTAATAAATAATTTGAACTTTTTTCTCAGGCTTCACAAATGTTAATGCTTTAATTATATTTATTTTATCTATTAATATTTGTCTAAAATATATTAAAATTGTTAAATATTTCATTTTTACCACATTTGGCATAATTTTTCCCGATTCGTCGACCATTTGGAAAATTGATTTACATACTAATAAAATAATTGTATGTAAAGAAAGAAATTGTGAATTATTTTTTTATTTCTAATTTTAACAACAACATTAAGAAATCTATTAATATTAAAACACGATTCCGGATTATTTAAAAAAATATTTTTTTAAAACATAATTTTATATAAATCAGAAATAAAATATTTAAAAAAATAATGGATATTTTAATTATCTACAGGCTAGTTTGATTATTTGAACGTTTGTGGTGACATCTGGTGAAACTTAATTTTTCCTTAATTTTCTTTTTAAATTTGCAAATTTTTTTTAGAGCTCCGGTTTATAGTTTTCGCCACTGTTAGAAATGGAAATGTCTTAAGAAATCTTTAGATGAAAGTATTTATTATGTATTGTGTAGATATTATTAATGTAGGAAATTGATTCTGATTATGGAAAAGTAGGTTGTAATTGAATAAATTGCGTTGGACGACAGCGCCTCTGGTGACTGGAAATGGAACTGTTTTAACAAATCGTTAGCTCCGGTGAAAATGATCGATGATACTATAAATTTATTAGATTCGTTATGGATATTTTCGAGAAAGTAGAAATGGCATTGCAGAAATGCGTTCGAGAGTAAACATGAATCGTTCACAGTAGCGAGCCGTTAATGCATTAAAATAGCCGTTTGTATAACATCCGGCTGATTTACGATCGATTGTTGAGTGTGACACACTTTAAAAAAAAGTACGGAATGAGACACATGCATGTGTTTAAATCGGAATCTAATATCTTCATCATGAACCTTTTGGGTTCAACGATCACATCGATACGATCATTCTTTTTTTTATATGAGGCGATGAACAGTTTATTATGCAGAAAATTGCGCTGCGCGAAACGGTCAGATAATATTTCAATAACGCGTTTTAATTCGGGCCTCGGGTTCTGCACGCAACGCACGGATCTGCAGGTAACTGGAAATAAAGATATTACAGACGGATTAACGAAGAGCGGTATCTCTTTGTGCATTACGCAACTCAAACGATACAGATAGATGAAATTAGAAACGGAATTTCCCGTGTAGCTGCTGCAGTCTAATTGATATTGCATTTAATGGAAGCGTTTGTTCCATGATGGATGATCCATTCCTCTTTGTTATACCGCACAACCTTCAACCACTTCAGTTTATATTTACTTTCTTCTCTTTGTCACTTATTCACGAATAAATTTGGGGGAGAGTTTCTTTTTCTAGATTCGATTTAATCTCACACACACACACACATCCGACGCTCCCCAAAGTGTTAATGCCATCAATATTTGTTTTTCTTCCCATGCATTTCGCTTCTCAAGTGGCTTCAATTTAATATTTGTTTAACACAATGTATTCACATCTCAGATTCTTTTTCCATCTGCAAACACTTGAATAATTCTAATTTCATTTTTATATACAATATTTGATTTCGTAATTATTTAAACTCACAATTTTTTTATATACGATAAATTCAATAATCTTACAAATGATATGCGCGAATTAAATTATAATAAATTTTATGAACAGAATTATTTAATATTTGTAATGTAGGTCATGTCAGAAAACACTTAGTTCGTAATAAAAATATATATTCAAGACATCTTGTATAAACGTGTAATTTAAATCCGTTGAATTTTCACTGTAATTATTTACAATCTAATATTTAACATGTTTAATTTTGAAAATTTCTTGTGATTGTTTATTAGGAAATAATTATAAAAATTACCGGTATTTGTTATATAAATTTACCGGTTATTTCGGTGATTATCCGTTAATAACTAACTTATAAGAACGTAAACTAATTTTAAATTATAAACAAAGAGTAATAATAATGTTTTTATGTTTAAAAATTAAAGAATGTAAAGACTCCGACTGAAGCCAAGTGATCTCAAGCGCAAGATTACTACTTGAGAGTCCTTGGCCCAAAGAAGTTGGGATGCATCAACTGTGCACCAATTGGTCGAGTCACAAACAGTTTAGGTTTTACGATTAACACGCTTTGAATATCATCGGAGCATATCAAAGCTACTGTAAACTATTATTAATTTAATAGATTTTGGCTTTCTGGAGTAATTTCATTATACTGAAAATAGATCAAAAGATCAATTAACAACTGTACAATAAATAATAATAATATACGAGTATCAAGAAGTTTTATCCAAAATTTGCTTTAGTTTTCTTTGTATGAATTAGCTGCACCCTTTAATGTTAAGATTAGAATTGTATACATTAATTTTAAGTAACTACAAATGTTAAACGATCCTTTTAATGTTTGTTGTATTTGAAGTTCGTGTTCGTTTTTTTTTGTGCAATTGCAGGAAATAAGTGAGTAAGTTATTTGCGGAATTATGCAGAGTTTATTGGCTCGAATCGGTGTGTATGTTGTGTGTATCATCTATCTGGTGGTCATTCGTAGCTCTGGTTTAGTTGAACGAACTGCGAGTAATGTGCATATGCCTCATTATGAATGGGATTGTTCATGTCGAGCGAAATTCAGTATTAAAACGGTCACGGGCCCGGCTTCCGGTTGGATTTCTTCAGGAGGTCACGACGTCTGACCTCCGACCTAAAACCGCCGAGGAAGACTCTCGTTTCGTTGCATCATCGCCCGTTTAATAATTGTTACAAATGCACGGAGAGTGATCACCGTCGTTCGTTCGTGCGTTTCCACCTACC
Source organism: Nicrophorus investigator (assembly GCA_963457615.1). Classification (NCBI taxonomy): domain Eukaryota; kingdom Metazoa; phylum Arthropoda; class Insecta; order Coleoptera; family Silphidae; genus Nicrophorus; species Nicrophorus investigator. The sequence goes on from OY735141.1 coordinate 28,012,797, forward strand.
TCATTCTAATGACGCGGCATCATTAGCGTTACAGATCGACGCGCCAAAGCGGTACTTTTTCTTCTTCGATATTTCTCAATGACACCGACTCGATATTTCATGTCGTTGTGTAAATATTGATAAGATTGTTGTGACCGCATCAATGGGAAACGAACCGAAACGTAAACATCAATACGTGCAACAGTTATATAATTTAACATCAACCATCATTATTATATCGTGGCATCATTCACTTTTCCATTGACAGTTTTCACTTCTACTTTATCAAATCAAACATTATTTATAACTTAATGAAAATATTAATAAAGCAAAATTTTATATTTTGTTAATTAATGGATTAATTATCAAGAAAAAATATACCAGGAAAAGAATTGAGTTTAAATCGTTTTTTTTTTATATAATTATAAATAAGTTCTTCATCGTTGATGATGTATATTCATCATTCGAGAGATGTCTGGACGGGTTCCGTAAATTATACACTTAGATAGGATACGGAGAAACCTTTTTTATGGCATGATTTTAATTAATATTGGACGTACCTTTTCAATTAGTATTATCTTCCGAAATTGAGCTTCGTCGATCATTTCTTGTTCTGCTGATTAACAATTCCCAATAAGAAGCCAAAAGTTGTTTATTATGTCGTAATCAGAAAAATTAGAAAATTTAATTACGATTGATTATTTTATATTTATTCACGTTAATAGTAGTAGTAGTAGACAAAATTTATTACTGTTAATAACTTACTTTAATCTATATACTAAATAACCAGTAGTTTTCTAAACTTATATCCAATTTTTACCACTTAATCCAAACGTGTTCTTTTCAGGTGCCTAAATATGTGACTTTCAGAGTTTTGGGCAAATCTTGACCATTAAGTCTTATTGTTGGGAAGGTGTATTTTTTTGTTAACTGATATTCTCCATTTTTTTTGCCATCCTGTAATTTTTCCTTTAGAAGCTACAGCGAATGTTGCAATCGTAGTACTGCTAGTTTTAGGAATATCTGAATGTCTATGTAATTAAAGCAGTGGTCATAAAAACTTCACTTTGATAATTAGGCATTAATATAATTTGAGCAACTTTCATCTGCTTTACTGATTAGTTATATAAGAAGTTTTACTGTTATTAAATCTTAACCTGGCATCTTCTTTGTCTTTACATTACTTATATATGATGTAATTTCCTTTAGGGATATTGCAAATATTTTGAGTTAAGTTGGTATACTTGACTGTCTTTTATAGTAAGTTATAATGTAAAATTGTTACGGGAAGATGTGAAAAAAAATGTTAATAAATTAGTTCTAAAATAGTAATAATTGACACAATAAAATGATTTCTGGACTTATATGAAAGTAATGATAGCGATTTAACTGCGATGACATCATTGATGGAACAATGGAACATTGGAAGAGACAATTGCAATCGTCTCTCGATCCATGCGATGTTAACAATTAACGGAAGTCGTAGATTTGCGTATCCAGACGATAATGGATTCGGCTTTGGAAAAGTGAACGTTTTCCATTTCTAATAAACTGGTTCCTCGGGGGGAGAGCGTTGTTGGAAAGAAACGAAATAAATGTAATTGTTTAATTAAGTTAACCGATCGGAATGAATTTCATTTAATTAGAATTCGTTTTACCGTCCAATTAGTCACGGCTCTGCAGGTAACACGGTAATTACACGCCCCAGGGAACAATTAATTCGCTAATTCATTAAGGAAGTCGTCGTATTTTAAGATATTTATATTTATACTTGTACAGTTGATGTTTAATTTTTTTTATAAGCTGAAAATTGTGAAATCGGTGCTTTTGATGGAAGATGGCATGTGTTGCAGACAATGCTTCATTTCACGGTTGTTTAATGGTATGGTCGTTGCGGCTTTGGTATTTTCGTGTGTCCGTCCTCATTGGTATGCAGAGAGCGAGGTGTTTAATTCGCACCTGGAGCCCTGTAATCTTCGTGGCGATTTAAATGGGACACGGAGCAGATTACGATCATCAATGGTATAGCTACCTTCCTGTCCGGTTCGTCCTTCTTTTTAACTTCTTCGTATTCTCTTCATCGTAATTAATAACTGGCCATCTATTAAGGTGCGTTAACCAGTAGGTGGACATCTTCGGGCAAAGTCGAGTTCATTAGCTTCTTAACAGGAACTGGATTTTCGGTCGTCTAATGCGCGGAAAATGAGATCGGTTTAATTGAAACTTATCGCCTTTCCTCACCTCAGGTCCGACTTAGTTCCAGCCTATTACCCTTCGAATCTTATTGAAAACTATACCAGACACCACCAAAATCACTGTGCCTACTATATAATATAAATTATGTAAATTTATTGGGACGAAACATTAATATTTATGTTTACCAATAATTCGTAACGGTTCTTCATGTAATTTAACCAAATTTAATTTCAAGCATGAAACATTAGCTTCTATAGCAACCATAATCAGTTGTTAGTAACTACTTAACAATCACATATTAGATATTTATATTAAAGAAAAGAAGAACACAAAACAAAACTTTGGAAATAATCAAGATTTCGAAATAATATCAAAATAAAATAGTAAAAGTACTTTTATGACAGTCTGTAAAAAATGTGCCTGAAATAATAGATTTCAGATTTTAACGTATATTTTATGAAAATCAAGAAGTTTCCAAGCATTCTAAAAGTTAAAAACAAAAAATAGAAATAATCAAGAAATTTCGAAATAGTATCAAAATAAAATAGTAAAGGTTCTTTTATGACAGTGTGTAAAAATGTTCCTGAAATAATAGTTTCCAGATTTTAACGTACATTTTATGAAAATCAAGAAGTTTCCAAGCTTTCTAAAAGATAAATACAAAAAAATAGAAATAATCAAGAAATTTTGAAATAGTATCAAAATTAAAATAAATAGACAGTCTGTAAAAAATGTGCTGCTATAATTATGTTGGAATAATTAAATTAAATAGTAACGCTTCTTTTATGACTCCCTTTGAAAATTATTATTTTAATGTAATTTTTTTTTCTCGGATAAATAAGACAAATATACATCTTGTAAATTATAAATAAATAATATTTTAAATGTCGTGTTCAAAAATTTTGAACATTTAAATGTACATTCCAGGGAGAAATAAAAACGAAAAGACGTTACATATTAATTTCTCCCCATTGCGTTTGGGCGTTTCGAATTTCAAAAGAAGTTAATATCCACAAGTGCTCGTGGCGTTCCTTTTGTCTTTCAAATTGAGCCCCGACGTTCTCGAAGGTTTTCCTTTTGTAGCGGCGCATTTGTGGGCGGTCCACGACACAAAATTTATTACAACAACAACAAAAAAAAAACAGGGGGAAAGAACAAAAAGGGAAACAAAAATAACGCTCGGCACGAGGATGAGGAAAAGGAATCTACATATGCGTTGAAATACGAGAACCGTTTCGGGACATTAGACTTAACACCAATTAAGTGGACCATTGATTGCGTGCGTGTGTGTGTGACAAATTGACGGTCGCAAATGTTCATTTCTGAATTGGTGTGAGGTCGCACTTCAACCAAAATGAATAAAACGAAAAGAAAGAAAAATTAACGACCATCTGTACTTTTTCTTTAATAGCTGTATTTTCTACTAGAAAGTCCTAATACATTAATATCAAACATTTCTATTAATTACATCATATTTTTTTTACCTTAAACTAATTATAATTTACAGTTGAATCCTCTTCATTATTATTAAATACACAATTCGTTTTCATTTTTGTATTTTGTCCAAACTCGTAATTAAGTTTTATTTTGAATTTAAGTCAAATAAATTGTAAAATAAAAATGATATTAATTGTTATTAAATTATGAATTAGCACATTCATCCAAAATGTGAATGTCCTATGAATTTGGTATAAAAATGCGACTGAAATTTTGCGGAGCTAATGGAGCAGAAATGAGTCTTAATTAAAGTAAGCGTTTTTTGTAATTAGAATTCGAGTCGGTCATCACGTCATGACTAATCTGCGAATATTTATATATAAATGTGAATTACGAGGCAAGAATGGATCTGAGGTGTTTGTATGTAATGCAGATCGCAGTGGGTCATAATAATAGTAAAAAAAACAACAACAACTTGGACGTTCTGATTGATGATTGGTGGCACAGTCATTAGGTGGATTGTAATGATGATGGGTGAAATCGAGCGTTTCTCGCACAATGCGAACCATTGATGATTGTTATTGATATCTCGTCGCCGTTTCGGCGAGATTGCCTCATCCATCCGAAGATATCAATCAGGAGCGAGAGTGTTTCTCTTCTCGAAAGGAAGAGTGTGCATTGTGTGCCGCCTGCTAATGAAGGCACAATGATCAAAGGTTAAATCTTGCCAAAAATACACCTCCCAACACGAGACAAAAAGGATATCTTTTGTTGGACTTTTATTATTTTAATTTGATTCGATTTCAATTCGTCTCTTTTTCATTTCGGGAAGCAATTACGGCCTCGAGACGTATTAGGGAAATTAAATGCCACGTGCTCATCATCTTAATAACTATCTCTCTCTCTCTCGCATTCTCTTTCGTTCTGTGGTGTCGAGATGAAGGAATTCAATCAGCCGGCATGTTATGACCGCATCATCGTCGTCTCTTCGCCCCCATTGTCTTAAACAATTGCCCATGCCTTCTGTGATTTATACTCTCCATCTGCACCTAAGGCCAGATCATTTACCACAACTCTCATCTATTGGAGAAACTATCCGTTTGAAATATTGTAAAGCATTTTCATTAGTTTCGCTTTATTTACTAATTTAATAGTTTTCTAGTTGATAGTCTAACAACTGTCGTATGCTCAGAATAAAGCATTTTTATCAATGGTTATACTTTTGAAATTTGGGTTTCCAAAATGCAAAGGCCAGAGATTGAAGAAATACATTTGTGCTGTTTTTATTTGATAAAAATAAGCTATACCTTCAGGGATATTTATTGAAATATCTTGAATCCTGAAAATAAAATAATTGTGGAATTTTAAATTTTAAGATCATTAAGAACAATAATCTAAGCAATTGTAATTTATTGAAAAAAAAATAATATTTTATTCATTAAACATTGTTACTTCCTTTAACGTAATAGTGAATTTATAAGATGATGAAGAATAATGAAAATTAAAAATTCCAAATACGGGAAGGTAATAAGCACTAAATTAAAACATAATGCATTTTCTTGTCATGTAATATTTTTTTACTAACGAGTTTATGTCTTTTCTGTTCTGCATTTAGTTGTAGCCTATTTGTAGCGTAAAATGATAATTAAACGATGCCTGATATTTTATTTATTTTCTCGTGTCTGCGTCCTTTTCGGTGTTGAAAAATGTCAAAGGATAATAAAAGCTTTATCGAGAAGAATAGAGTAAAAAGGAAGTGCGGTAAAGGTTAGATGAATGCCAACGTACTCTGGAATTGAGGGTGTTTTTGTTATTAGTCAGTTGTGATTGTTGCGTTTAGCATTGCCATAGCTCTTGTAGCTCTCAAAGTGCTGATTGCGGCGTTCCTCATGAGGGTGGCTCGGAATTGCATCAGCATCACCAGATAGGTTACCATCGAAGTGACTGTCTGAAAAATTGAGGAGAATGATTTAATTTGATTTTTTTTATCATTTTCGCTCACGGATGAGATGAGTTTCCTGTTGATGTTAGTGTATCCGTTCAGGTTCATGATGGGAGGATTCTTGTCGATGGCCGTGAGGAACATGTGAACCTCCTGTCTCGTCCTGCTGTCCACCGCCATCAGATTGACGCTGAGAAGACGTTGCTGAAACTCTGGGCCCATCTTGTGGGAGGCGTGATGCGCCTCGTTGCAGATAATGTAGAGCAAGGACATGCAGTAAAATGAGATCAGGAAGAGTCCTCCTTCCTTGAACGATAATCCGTGATCGAGGATCTCGGTGAGACAACCGTAACTGGCGACGATCGTTGTTAACAGGATTAGAATGCAGTACATACCGTACATTCCGCTGTAAGCTTTTCCTAACTGCTGCATCATGTGCGATAGATCTACCTGTAATATATCAAGAAAACAAGATGCAATGCAGAAAGAAAATATGTTTTTAAGACATTTATGGTTCATAATTATAACTTGGGGTTATAATGTAGCTGTTTTAAAATAAAATTAGATTTAATGTGAAGCTATTTTCTCACCCATAAATCTCTGTATTCGGCCAATCGACTAGCAGGATCCGAAGATTCGAGGGCGTTATGCAAGTTTTTAGCTAGATCCTTAGCAACTCGTCCTTTCGCTGTGCAATTGATGAACCAGAGAGAGCAAAGACAATTCAGCATTGCCAAAATATGGTAATAACCAAAAGTATGCCATAACAGCATATCGGGTTGAAGATAGAACTGAGCGAGCATGATGAGAATTCCCAGGACCCAAGAGAAGATGCAAAGGCTCCAGGTGATAATGCCCAAGTTTTTGAAGACGATGGCGGTTCCGGTGATGCGGTAATATTTCAACTACGTGGAAAACAATGAATTGCATATTATTCATGTATTACATTTTACCTGAAATTTGGTCCACATGTTCTTGAAGATGGCCACTTCATTTCCGTTCGTCCAAGCGGCGATAGGAAGCAGGAAATGCGGTATCAAGATGCTTAAGAAGATGATGCCGTAAATGTATTCATCGAAGCGTTTTCCCGGTTTCAAGATTAGCATGAGTCGTTCCTTGAAGACGATACTCACGAAAGCAGTTTCAGCGCAGTAAATGAAGTACGCGTAGATCGTCGTCTTGGAAAACCATCTAAATGAAATTCTTTAGTTTATTTGTTTGAATCGAAGATGATGATTATTTGGATGACCTGAATGTCGTTTTTCCTATTCCCGATCTCTCAATAGGCATCACTCCCATGATCTGGAAGAGCACCAGTAAACTCTTGGTTGTCTTGTAAAAGTTGTCGAACTTGTCGAGAAGAATGGGATCGTCTTCTTCGACGTTGTTTATAGAATTAGTTCCTTCCTCGCTCAATCCTGCATCGGAGAACCTCTGAGCCCTAAGATTATCGGCGATGAGTCTCTGATGCGGATTTCGGGCTCCGTATCTTGGAGAACCCTCCGTCTCCTCCTCTCGAAACATCTTGTTCGATGCTAAACGAAGAATGATTTATCCACGCCACCTTCGCGTGATCCCAACCGATTACCGTCGTCCCTAAAGGGTTTTTATTTTCTCCTCTTTACACTTCATTCGTACGAGCCGTTAATTATTTCAACTCGACGTAATTGTGACCGGTGATCGATCACTTCTTTTCGCTCATAATTAGCCTCGTTCATTGTTAAAACCGACACACCTACAGATGGATTTTTTTTCTCTCGCTCTCTCTTTAACATTGAATGATAGATCCATTGTCTACTATTAATACGCTTTCTGACGTTCGTAATTCGTCCGAAAAGTAACATTGAAACATATGTAAATCCCTAACTCATCAACTTTAATCACAATCGAGTTGACCAATTTTTTTTTATTCTATATTAAAATTAATTTGTTTTATATCAATATGATTTATTATAAATTAATTACATATTTCGATTTTTTTCAAATTCTAATATAAAAAATCAATTTAATTTGATATAAAATCCAGTTAAAGTTACAAAGATTTATTAACAAATTTGTGTTTCCAATGATTCAATTATTATAGTAAATAAACGAAATAGAAAACTTTTAATGCGTCGTATCAGGTATTTTATGTGATTAATTAGGTTCGTAATTAATGTATTATAATCGGGTTAACTCTAATAGCGATGTAATTACATCAATTAACTTTCCAGGCCATAAATTAAACTGTCATATTGTAGGAGAGCTGCGGTCGTTTTCTAAAGAAACAGCATTTAATATTAATATTGAAAAATTTGGGTGACATTTGCTAGTTGTTTCTAGAACTAAATTTACCATTTAATTATTTAAAATTTGTACACGAAAGTTATGTATTTGCGATTTAGAAAGTCCCTTAAATTTGAACCATAGCCCGTGTTTCCATCGTGTACGTCTCGTCTCGTTTGATAGGTATGCAGGTATCATTAACCATTTATGGAGTTCACCTCTAAACTATTCCGATCCGAGCCATTTAAATATCCATATTCGATGATAAGATACAAATAAAAAAGTATAATCTACTTAGTATCGTTTCCTTTTCGAGAGAGGAAAAACGGATTTATTGGTGAGCAGAGTCCATTCGATTTATGAATGCAGTTAATCTCATCCATCTCCGCAATGCACATAAATTGACATTTGTACATTCTTACGTAATAAATTATGCGTTTCGAGATTAGTTTTACTATGCATTTATGCTATTAAGTATTGCCATTTTAGATAATAGCTTTTATAGAGTGACATTATTTTTAGTTTCAATTTATAAAGACTTTGCGTAACATCTTTTTGAAATTTGTTCGATTAGAACATAGAAATACGCCATCTATGGAGCATTTTAGTTTGACTTTTGTCAGGTGTACCAAACATAAACGTAATCTTATGTGTATAGTATATGGCGGATATATTCGCCTATCGTTCGAAAGCGTTATTGCGCAAATTAATTTCTATGAATGGATTATGTTTTAGCGTCTTTCGGATGTTAATAAACCTTGTATCTATAAATAGACTCGCAGTAATCGTTTTACTGGATATTTGATGCGAGAGAAAATAAACTTATACTATATTATACTCTTGTGTTTATTTCAGCGAAAATACATGAACTTGACGAGTTTTCTTTTTATTTTGAAAACATTACGCGAAATGTGTTGGTTCCTCGAATTCCAGCAGATGGTGCATCTTCTGCGTTCCTTTCTCGAAGCAATTTAAAATATGCTAAGTTTCGAGTTGAAGGAATTCGTCAATTTCTTTTTGTATTTATAAAACGTTTGTGTTCGACGTTCAGTTATTGGAGCGAGAACATTTCGTACATTAATTTTAGATGGAACGCACATGCCGCCCACTAATATTTTAATGAGATTCTAATCTCGGATCCATTAACACACATATTAATGTTTTCATATTCATCGTTTTCTTTTAAGATATTTCAGTTTTATAACGAGATTTTATCAATTAATTAATAACATATTAAATCGCCATCTCTTTTTAAATTTTTTAATTTATTTTTTGCTATTTTCATGATTCTCTCTTTCTTAATATATTTCAGTTTTATTATCAAATTTGATTAAATAATTAGTAATTTATTTGTGCGCCATCTCTGTTTATATGAACATCTTATATAAATTTCACTAATTTTTGTGTTTACTTTTTTCAGGTTTGCAGTGATCGTTCTGTTGGTCCGCAATTCGATATCCGTAATATCGTCGCAGAAGTTTCGAAAGTCCCGCTTGAATGGATACCCATTGCACGTAAGTTGTGGATGACTGTTATTAAGATTAGTGTAATGGCCACAAAACGAAAAAGTAGTAAAGGAATGAATCGAAAATTCGTTATGCTCGTAATTATATTAAGTGCTGTGAAACGAGAGTTGTTTTGAAATAGGCGAAATGTTATTACGGGTTTGTTTTATACGAGAGAGCTACAGGCTAAATACGATATCCTAGGATTAACAGTTTATTTTGCTCCCGGAGAAGCATTTAAAGATTAATGACAATGTCGTTTGACATCCCCACCGTAATGGAATTGCATGCAATTTTGCTAAAGCGTATTTTTGTATAGGGCGGATATATTCGCCAATTGTTTGCAAATGTTTAAATATGCTACTTGAAATCCATTTTTAGGTAATATGATATATATATAGATAATTTTAGCATATAACTAACACGAAATTTGACAAAACTCTTTACTTTTGTTGACACCAGATAAGCTTTAAATTTTTTTCAACTCTACATGTCAGTTTCAGAAACTCACATAAAGCTGGAATGTAGTACGGACTTGTTGTATTATATAATTTCTCTTTTTTTTTAAACATTCAGAAGTGGAAACAGTTAATTATTGTGCAGATGCATCACCGTGTCGGAACGATCATTACATCATCACCTTATTCGGTAGTTATTAAGTCCTCTTCTCGACTGGGAGTATGTTTGTTCTGAAGACACGTGAAAACAAACCTTAAGCTCCTCTATAATCTCCTCGAATACACACAAAACCCGTTGCATTTTATGGGATTTTATTTATCTTGTCACAACTCTTAATATCAGTATTTATCTTTCATTCTTTTTTTCTTCTTTATTATATTTTTTGAGTAAAAAAAAATATAAATTGAATAATTCAAATTTTAAGAATTTCATGAATTAGATCAAGTTAAGATGCAAGATCGATAATTCAATCATGTTATGTAAGACATGTAAATTATGTGGCGGAATAGGTTGAAAACTTAATAAAATTACGTACTAAATGGGCACTAATTTGCCGCGCATAAATTCTGCAGTCATAGTCGAACGAGCAGTGGAATTTCGAGGTGTTATTATGTAAGTCATGTCCGTAATTTCATTCCATTTTTCGTTAAATTTATCGTCTAACTAATATATTGTGTATTGAATTATAAATTTAAATAAATAATAATTTTATTAGCTGAAAGTTATAAAATATTATAATATTTCAAAGGTTAAGAAATTCTGTGCAGTGTTTATTGTTTTTTAGGTGCGTAATGAGCAATAAAATAGTTACAAAGTCACGTTTATTGAGGGCTGTAAAAGCAAGAATCTGTTTGGTCACTACAAAAAAAAATTGCTCCGAACAATGAAGAGTTTCTTCCTAATTAAAGTCGTGCATTCTTCGCGTGTCTCCGTCCCATTAATAAAGAAGGGAGAAGACATCTCCGTCGATATTATTTACAGAACGAATCGGAGATTAAGCCCGATTCATGCAGGATTCGTACTCGCCTCGATCCAGAAAAGAGAAGCATAAATCTCTCATCTTAAGATGAATAAAGAATGGGCGCATACAAAGAGCATTCCTTCTCATTGTCTGGGATGCTGCAGTTTCTTCTGGAAAATAGTGTGTCTTTGATCTTTCGGAGATGAAAAGATGCTGGAACACAGGCGCCATCGTGCGTTCGCCCACTTCATTATTCAATGTTTGCTCAGTGCCGTGTCTTCTTCACTGAAGTTGCCGAAGGAGAAGTTATGACCCATATATCAACTAATGGATCTCCGGTCGTTACTACTTTACTACACAATTCTCCTTGGAAAAGCATGAACCCGCATCTTCTTCGATCGTTTTGCTTTCTTTCTTGCGTACTTGACGAAGAAACTATTCTTAGGTTTCTGCTTAACAATTTGAAAAATCCAACATTTGAAATTTACCGAAAATAATTTGAAAATCCAACATTTTGATAAGCGTAGTGTGCCGACTAAAGGTTAGGGCGGATATATCCGCCGCTTGTACGCAAATGATTATTATTTTTCACATTGCAATTTCCATATCTTAAGAATTATGTTGTGAATAAAATTTAAGAACTAAGATGAATTATATTCAAGATTATCGAATATGAAAATGCATCAATTATAATTTACTTCGATATTAATTACTACTTCAACAATGAACATAAAACTGATAGCTTAAGGCCTAAAAATTCCAAAGTGTTAGATTTCGAGAATCCTCTTCGTGACTCTTCCTTCGTCCGACCATTGTTCTTCCACAACCCAAGGCGAAGTCCTGACAGTTTAATCCCACAAACCACGAACAACACAGCTCGTAAAATTTGTTTTTGATGTTAAATGATAATTTATTATTTAACAAGACGAATATAATAATTAGTAAAATTGTTAAATTATTATTAATACAAAATTTAAGATTTTCGTAATTAATTCTAAAGAACAACTATAACTGTTATTTTCTATTTGATTGAGCAGAACAAAAAATATAAGCATTTGATTTTAGAGGAAACATAAATGTTCATTAAGATTTTAAATTATTCACTAGAGATTTATGTGCGTTTGAGAATTGCAATAAACACTAAACGATTTGCATAAAGTAAATCATTCTGTTCAACTATTTATTATTTAAAGCCAAAAAAATCTATTTATTTTATTATTTCTCATCTTATCAATCTATGATAGTGACGTTTGACAGCTTCGTCTGAAAATGACTACTAAGAGCTATGGTTTACCAAAGATAGGCGTAGTTTACTATTTAAAGTATAGGGCGGATATATCCGCCGCCAAGGAAAATCTTAATATTTGAATAAATTGATATTTTCGTGAGAATCGAAACGATATGATTTGCCAGAAAACGATGTATAATTCAAGACCGAATTCAAATTTCTGTCGAAATCATCATTCGGTAATTTATTATAATTTATTTACTGTAAACTGAATTTGAAATGAGTCTCGGATATAAATTTGTATATATAGATATATGAAATGCTGTAGAAAGAAGAGGCTCTGATTAGGGTCCGCAACGTGACCGAAATGCAATGCAGTTGAGCGAAGCAGTTTCTCACGGGGAATGTATAAAAAAAATCGGCGCGACATCATCATAACTTCAGATCTAAGTGACAATTATTAGGATCAGCGTAATCCGGGTCCATATCCTTCGGATACGTTGAAGCACACGTTGGAATTGTGATAATGGACGAAACTGTTGAGGTACGTGAGGTGCCTTCTTCACGCTCACGTTTTTACTCCACAATTGAAATTTGCATAAACTCCCTCCCTCACAATGCGTTATGTTTATCGATGATGAAATGATCCTTCCGCTCCGTTCGATGATCACGCTTCAGGGATAATTACGGGATAAGCATAGGTAATTCTCGTTTTCGAATTGCAAATAATGAATGTGAAACGTCGTCAGGTGTTTCCAATTAAAGCTTAAGAAGTCTATTGAATTACCTGAGGTGTCTTGTAGCTTTGATCTTGAAGAGTTGGATGAAGATACAGGTTGGAATTTATTGGTTCCAATATCTCGTTAAACATTGAGAATATGCGCTGTGTTCTTCGCCGATGAATAGCTCTATCCATGCGAGAAACGATGCCCGGATAATCCATTTTAGCGCGAGAAGTTTTACCTTTTTGCTGCGATCTGATTGAATGCAAATGCGCTCGTCCATCAACTCCGGAAAACAAGAAAAATTGCACTCGTGATATGCACCTCAATACATTTGTGCACGTCTCCTGTTTATTGAATAATTGCTACTTATTCAAATGAAACCAACAAAAAAAATAATATGTTCAAGCTACCGAACGTTTATTTGCATAAAGCAATATTATAATGATTATCATTTACAATGATTGACAGTAGATATGAAAGATAATTGTAGTTCACTTAGGCAAATAAATTTAAACTCGTTTGTTTGCAATTTCAATTTCTAAATGTCAGGGCCGTATTATCCATTAGGGTCCACGAGGTTTGTGTGGGCCCACACTACTGTTTAGGGACCCACGGCAATTTTTTTTCACGAATACCTATTTTGAACATCCAGTCGTTTTCTATTATACTTAACTGGTTTCTAAAATTAATGTATAAAAAATAAATTACATTTAAAATTGTTGAAAATTATTTGAAGTATTTTGAAAAAATTAATATAACTATGTAATCTTTTCTAGGTTCATCAGATGTTTAAGGAGAGACTAATTGGAAACACAACTCGAGTTCCTGGAGTTTGGTCCACTTGGGGTAAATGGACTCAATGTTCTCGCTCCTGCGGAGGAGGAATCACCCAGCAGACGAGGCACTGCATCTCCAGACCCATGGAGATGAAAGACACCGATAAAACGTGAGTAAAATGAAACAGTTCAAACTCATCTATCTTAGGTGGTACACCTTCAAATGGCCGTTCAAGGTCTTTCAAATTACCGCACTCACGATACATTGTTGTCGTCTTCGTGGCTCGTGGAAGCAATTAAAGCGCAATTTTATAGCTCTTCAGTGAATAATTTCAGTGAAATTACCTTGCAATTTGCATTTTTCAATTCTCTGATTACTTCCAATAGCAATTTCCTCCAATTGTAAAACACATCTCAAATAGACTTATTATAATAATATCCAGTTATTTAACTAATACTTAAAGTTATCTCTAATTTTATCTATAACTACAATTATTTGATTGCTTTATTTAATACCCAAAATCTATTATTCAAGTTTAGTAATTTGTAAATTTCATGTTGGAATGAATAATAGTTTATTCAATAAAAAGTGTAAATATTAGAAAATTTTGTGAATGTTTGTTTAAATGAAAATTGAGGTGTAAATAGATTTAGAGTTTTTACAATTGTAAAACGTTGGTATAAATACAGGTTAATTAGTAAGAGTGGATTGATATTATTAATAACAGGTGGTGAAGATTACGCAATTCAGATTTGATGAATATTCAGTGTTGCGTCATGCGATTACGGTTGTAAAAAAAATTGTAAGGTTTACACTTTGAAAATTTACGATGTGCAATTCAACATACCGACTCGTATTCTATTTATACTGGGGATATCTGATCCAATTTCATTTTTACGATCGGCCAAATTCCGCAGAAGATCAGAACGGAGACTGTTGGTCATTTGATGTTCATAGTTTACGTAAAGAATGGAGGTTTAAAAGTTTCTGAAAAAAAAATGTGGTGAAGAATGTTGCGGTTAAATTGGAATAGCCTCTTAGAAGTGGAATGCATGCAAAAACGAGTAATTAACAAGATCAATTTAAACCCGTTCGTCTTCTACGTGTATTGGAGAGCAGAACATGTGTCGGTTTCAATGTCGCCTCGTTTTGCGTTGCCGACGGATTTTAACGAGACGAAAATATCGATGACAAAATGCAAAAAGTAAAAAAAAATCAACGGCAAATCGAAATAGGAACGAGTTACCTAATGTGCACGTATTTCGTACCGGAAGTGACGACATAACGCGCTCCCTGATCACCTCGATGACCACAAACAATGATACTCTAAATCAATACACGTCTCCATTGAACTTTCAGCGCTCCTAACTTGTTCCGTCCTTCTCCTCTTCATTCTTCTCGTCCTCCAACCTCCTTAACTCCCCCAAACGGATTGAGTCGTTTCCATTCAAACATCCACTCTGAATAAAGTCGATTCGAGCGTTGTGCAGATGTATTGCGTCGGCATCTGCATACACGAAGACCATTTCTGGATGTGTCTGGAAGACGTGTGAATCAAACGTAAAAATAGAACGCATGAATTATTGAAAACGAATTTCAATAACAGAAAAGGATGTAAACACTCATCATTCTCGCATTGACGATCTCCTAAACACCCGTTCCTTCCAAATACAGAACAAAATTTATTTCAAACTCATTCACTATTCTCAATTTGATAACTACAGTATAAAACCTTATCTATTAGTTAAAATTATATTGTCTAAATACAATAAATAAATGTTCCAAGTATCAAAACTAATTACTAAAGTATACAATCAAAATTTATGTTTCAAGTTTTAAAGCTAATTACTAGAGTATAAAATCTTGTCTATTAATTCAAATTACATTGTCTAAATTTATTAAATAAATGTTTCAAAGCAACACTATAAAATCTTGTGTATTAGTTAAAATTGTTTTGTCCAAATACAAAAAAAATATGTTTCAAGTTTCAAAGCTAATTACTACAGTATAAAATCTTGTCTATTAGTTAAAATTATATTGTCTAAAGACAATAAATAAATGTTTCAAGTTTCAAAGCTAAATTACGATTACCAAAAATTTGAATCTACACTCGTTTTAAAGTCTATACTTTTATCTATAATTTCATTGGTCAATGATGCTTGTGCTAAATTGAAAATTTTCTAGTCTTAGTGCGTCTTATGGTCTAGTTAAATTACCATTTTATTTGATATATTATTTTGCTTTAATATTAATATGCATATGTTGATGTTGTAGCGAATTAAAACAATGCAGAGTATTTATTCGATGGAAGTGGGACGAGGTCGGTCCAAGTTTACGACGTCAATTAAAGCTTTGAACTCTTCGAGCATTTAATTTCGTAGAGTGTGGTTAATATTAATTGGTCAGGAAGCAAATTGCGTTAGTTTAATTGGAGCATATCGATTACCTACCGATTCGAATGATCTCTATCGCATGGAGCACGGGTGGGCCAATCCTCGCTTCTTAAGCATTCGCTGTTCATTAGCTTACCATTTACCAAAGACAACGAACTGTTGTGTAACCATTCATTATGCGGTCCATTTGAGTGATTGGCAGTGGTAACAAACACAATCCGCTTTCCGTGGGGCGAGCAGCTTCAAAGTCACGCTGGAAAGAAGTCGAGAAAATGTTTATTTCTCTTTCTCTCGAGGATTCCGTAAGGTGTGTCCACCGTTCGAGGTGTTGATAATCTACTCATTGTGATTTACATGACTGTGGAACCACGGTTGTAATAATACAGTTCGTGTAGACACATGTCTGTTCCAATTGTTTACCTTGTTAAAAAAAACACACGCATTTCTCACAAACAAAACGAAACGTCTAGTCATAATTTGAATGGAATATGATTTATCAATCAAAGATACAAACAGTCTAACACTCCTGCCATTCAGTTTTCAAACAGCATTCAGAGAAAAACAACACAGTTTTCACATCATTGTAACAAATTGTAAAAGTATTAGGATTTATATAAAAACCGACTTAAGAAAAAGAAAATTTCAACAGTTTTATATCATTGTTACAAATTGTAAAAGTGGTTTACTATTCCTATGAGGAATGGAACTTTTGGAATTATATAAATACTGCAAAAGAAACCGGTTAATGTTTTAAGAATTTAAATTCATAATTGTGGAATTCATTGTAAAGCTGTAAAAATTGAAGATTGTATTTACTAAGCCTCGAGGAAACTTAAAGAAGTAGTGGATAGTAATCATTAGATCATTGGTTGTAAATAAAGGAGATGGATGTGGAAGTGATAGATTGTGTATAATTCAATATTATTAAAGTAGAGTCGAAATGAAGGATGAATGCATTGCTGAAGATCTCGCGTCATCCACGATGGATGCAATTTCCTCTCGCACAAAGTACCCACCGAACGGGGCAAAAGCGAACGCTAAAGTAAATAATTGCACTTTCATTGATCCTTGGCGGTTTGCAAAATAAATAACGAGCGGAAAATCTTCGTGATTTAAGATGAGCACGCGCCTTCCTCCCGGAGGTTGAAATACTGCTCATCCTAACAATGGAAACGGAACGACCGAATATCACAGATCCTGAGCGTGCGGCGATGCATCTGATTGTCGAATTACGGAGACCAACTAACCGGAAAATAGGCGAGTTTGGATCTTTTGAATACCAAGCCAGAGGATGCATAGATACACCGAAAGAAAAAGGAACCGAGGAGGAGGAGGATGCACCACCCTCACCATACATCCAACTCTTCATCGACTGCTTCAACTCATATAAATAGACCAGAAACGAGTTCACTCTTATTTATAATCTGGAAAGGAATTAATTCATTTTATGCAGATCAAACGGATCAGCGATATCAAAGGACACAATATGTCTTCGCATATACCTTGGTATATCACGTCTGTTCCGCATAAATACGATGCTTTACGACACACGACTTGTCATCTTGTCAGTAACGTTTCGTGCAGTTTTCATCCGTTTAACCCTTTTCGGACGAGCGGCGGATATATCCGCCATATCTTTTACACTGTCATATGCTTCTCTGGAAGCAATTAAGTCAAGAAAATACGCCAAACAGTTTCGCTTTTGACAGTTAAAAATGCGTCATTAAGAAATTGCAATTATTTTAAAATTATTTAATTCTTTTTATTAATAGTTATACTATTATTTATTTTAACTACCCACTTTAGTTTTATTGCTACAAATTAACAGTAATACGTTATTTATATATAGTTATTTTCATATCAGAATTATGAGTATAATGAGATGCGAACTCATGAATTCCAGTTGTAAATATTCATGAGACGTAGTGCGTGTAATTTGAGAAGATATTTTAATGAAGTGAGAAAATCGAAAAAATTATAATCAAAATTTGGAAATGCGACTCAATTTGTCAATGACTAGATAAATAAAACATTGCCAATAGATCATTAACGAATTCATTAATTAATTAACTATTTCCTATGCGTTAATTACCAAACTGTCCACCGAATTATGTGTGATCGATTATTCTACGGGAAGCTGTAAACTTATTACAAACTGCTCACAATTATTAATCAATTCGTTTGAAATGTATTGAAACTTTGAAGGAGGAATACTTCATTATTTATGAGCAATCTTCTTAGTTTTTTTTTTTTTAATTATTTTCTGATGAATCGAGCAGATTAAAACAGCGCGCCGCGTTTTTGATTCATTGTAAACGTAATGTATGCTAATTACAGGATTGTGTCATTTGCATAATTTATCGCCGTAAAAAGAGTGCATTTATTACACTGTTAAATACTTCAATAATGATGGGCATTGTTTTCGCGTTTTTTAATTATTTTCTATAAGCGTGAAAACAATATAAGAATATTATTAAAAAGGGATACAAAACATTATTTTTTGTTGTGGTCCAAGCGAATGAGCAATTTGCTCGCAATTAGCGTTTGTAACGACCTAATCGTTTTGCGACAACGATCTCTCCCTTTTTTTTTTCACTGTTATTCACACCTTAAGAGTTTTGCGGTGTGTAATTTACTGCAATTTTCCAGATTGTATTCTATTATTATTGGCCTAATAGGGAATATCATGATGATCCGGCGTGATTTTCCGTTGTAATGAGAGGATCGTCAGCTCACAAAATCGACCTTTATTATAAAATTTATTACAACAGCAACCAAAAAAAAAATAAACACGTAATATGTGCTTTTTCATATTTCATAATCGAAAATCTTATTCTTGATTATACGTTTAAAATTTTACTTAAGTATATCGAATTTTACACATTTTTTTCTATTGAGTTCATCTTGACATGAAACGATTTAATTTCATCTTTATATATATATATATTATAAATACAAATATTATACATTTGTTGATTACATTTTGATAAATTAAATTTGAATTTAGTTCCATATATTTACAATAGATGGCGTATTCAAACTTTTATCTATTATACCAATTAGGCAAATCTTTAGACTTTTTCGTATAGTGTTTTGAAATTTGTCTAGGAGCAAAATATTCATTATAATCGTTATTTTAAGCACATTTACATTTGATTCTTTTAATTTATGCAAAATTTTATAAGATTGTAGTAAGTAATATGTAAAGTAAAATTGAATGGATATTTGCTCTGAAATTTAGTTATTAATCTTTTGAGATAAGTGAGTGTAAAATATGTGTTGAGAGGAACCCGAGGCGATCTCTTCGACGAGCAATGTTGCGTCACGTAATAGGAGGTACCATTGGAAATGTATGCTCAGCATCCGAAAGATAAGAGATAATTGAACTTTGTCCAATTGTTCAAGTGGTTCCCACATGCGTGGATTTAATTAAAGTACTCTTCATCTGTGAATTACCAGAAACTAGTGCGATGCGTTGCGGCGTTAAAAGAAAGGAGGAGAAACGTGATTTATGGTTGCAATTAGACGCTCTATATTGTTAGGTCCAGATGTGGAAGATAGATTTAAGCCCTTTTCGGTACTCAGGAACAAACTGTTGCTCACTGAAATGCTCTCTCCCTTTCGTGAATAATATCGTCTAAATCCTCAATCAAGCAATTAGGTCGAAACTTAATTTTGTCGCAATCTTTCTGCGCCATTTCCACGATCTAGGTTATCAGTAATTTCAGTGAAATTGGACACGCAACGAACAATTTCCTCGCTTTCCATCGATCGTTGGAAATGCTCTAAAGATTTTTTTCCTGCTTCCGTTCGATATTTATGTGTATATATTATAGAAGTCGCTCATTGTATTCATATAGGGCCTTAATTTATTGTTCTGCTTTGAGACGCTTTGATGTACCGCAAATGGAATTGTTTCGATTATTTTTTAATATTAAGTAATCAGGGCGAGATTGTAAACTAGATCATTTTCAATTGATACAAATCTAATTACATTCTTAATGATCAAATATTTACATTTAAAAAAAATTTGATACATCTAATTTACATATCAGACTATTTCTTAATGCTATTTTTATAGATTAATTATAGAAAATTATACCTAATTTATATAAACCTAATCGTACCAAAATAGTACAACTAAGAAAAAGCAATGAATTAATGCATACATTTATTTATTTCATTTCCTAAATATTATAAACGATTGTGGGAATTGTTTATATGCGCGTGTGCGAAAGAGCCAAATATATGGTTGTAAGTACGAACAATCGTAAGTCGAGGACTGCATTTAATATTCAACTGATTTTTCTCTGGTGAAGCAAATATTGAAAAAGGCAAAATCTTAAAAAATAATATCGATGAAATTTTTTGACTTGAATAGTTTATGTAAAATAGGCGTAGAAACTGAAAACTGAAATCTTGATCATATATTGCAGTCATCATCCCACGGATTCGTTTGGATCTTCGTGCGTTATTATTATTATAATCTCAAGGTCGGAACTCTTCAATTCTGACCATGCACGTCTCTTATTTACGTGGGCATTTTTGATCTGAAATTACGCTACGTTACTCGGACATAGTTTATTGTGTTTATTTACTTAATTCCATATAATCTCACGTAATGTGAATGGTGGATGTTATATGCGCGCATCCCTCGACGTGCAATAAATCCTTTCGGTGCCTGGCAATTACATTTTATTTAGAAATAGTTAAATCCCCATGAACATGGAACACACATCGAGAAAGTATATCTCAATGTTTCGAAAATAAATTCACGTTTCGTGGAAATATCAACACTTTATTGCGTACCAAGAAAACAGATTACGAAGTTTTACAGTGAAAAATTCAGAATAGCGAGAAGAGAGAACATAACGATTAACATTTGCATTAAAGATGTTCGAGTCCGATGAATAAACGATTAAATAAATTATTGATTTATAAACTTTAAAATATAATAATTTAAAATTAATTTTAACCAATGCTTGTTCCCATTCGTAAGGCTTAAATTAAGAGGAGTCAGAAACAATCGCTGCATTCATCGGAATGGACCACCCTCGTTGATAGTCTATGACTTTTATTTGCTCTTCGAAGATCATCCGTTGCGCACTTGCATTTGGGCTGGGTTCCCAGAAATTTGCATACCTCGAAACGACACTTAAAATCCACTGTTTATCGTCGCAATAAAAGGTGAAATTACATTTTATTATAAATAAATAAATTTTGTTCCATTTGTACGTTTTTTTTTTATATATTTCCATTGCATTTTTGTGCTTCGACGAAATGTGTAAAGGATGTAAAAGAGCATCTCGCATCATTACGGATTCTGGCGTTTCGCTGAAGAGC
Source organism: Nicrophorus investigator (assembly GCA_963457615.1). Classification (NCBI taxonomy): domain Eukaryota; kingdom Metazoa; phylum Arthropoda; class Insecta; order Coleoptera; family Silphidae; genus Nicrophorus; species Nicrophorus investigator. The sequence goes on from OY735141.1 coordinate 28,034,007, forward strand.
GTGATTTATTGGATATCGAAACACGCGTCGAACGTAATTGTCTGAGAGATTCGTTTCTAATTGGAATTTCCTCGTTAATCGACCGTTTAATTTAAAGGTCAGGATTATGTTTAGGATCCGTGCGTCGATTTATTTTATTGCATCATTACATAATCATTATTTATTTTATGATTATAATTATTATTTTTATTGACATATTAAGTAATATTACATATGATTCTAATATCCACATTCTAACTGAAACTTAATTTTACTAGATTTAGTTCAATTAGTATAAATTAGTTATCGCTTCGTGGCTTATTGAGCTATGATCAAAGTGTAGTTAGATTATGTTAGATTTAAGGAATATTTCATGGGATTTTCAAAAATATTAGTAAACAGCTAAAAATTTCTGCGAATATCTCATATTTTTATTTAGTTTAATTTCAATTAAATTGATTTTCACTTTTTCTTACAATTTATTTATTTTTTTCATAATTTTTATTTATTTAACTATATTTTTATGTTTTATTTTTTTCCTTCTTTCCAAATTAATAATTTCATTTCAAAAATTATAATTTTATAAAATTCTTTTTAAAATTTTCAACAGTTGAAAATGCGTCCTTGAAATGCTTAATATTACATAAATACGAGTATATAATTTTTATTTTGCATATTTCGTAAATTATTGTTAATTGGAAATTATAAGTGTTTATCTTTTATGCGCGTAATATGATAATTGAAATTAGAAAAGTAATTGTATAAAATAAATGATCATGAAGGTTTTTCGCTTATTTGCAAGTAATCGATCCGTAACAGAGACATTACATAAGTCTTTTTTGCGTTTAATAAATTTTATTTGTAAGTTACGTTATTTGTATGTAATGAAATGATTTGAAGAAGTGGCGTGTCGGGCACGTGAGAATAATGGCAAAGAAGAAATGCAGTCGTCAATATTAGTAATGGCCAATTAGCATCGAGAAAACGTGTTTTAATAACGTGCCAACTACGTGATATATCATCGGATCCAAGAAGATCGAAACCTCATCTCCACGGATTGCGTGAAAACAAACGCTTTTCGCGTTGAGTAATGGCGAAGCCTTTGATTTATTACGATCGAAATTACGAAGAAAAATAAAGAAAAGAAAAAATACGACGATGCAAAAAAAACGCAGGGAAGAAAAGGAAAAGAGAGATGCGGATAAAGTCCATAAAGGCATCTGTTTATGAGCAACTCGATTGAATATAAATCAACTGGGCTTTTGATTAAATTGCGGCCTCCGATTGCGCTTAATTGAAATATTAAAATTGTATTTCTCGTTTTTATTTTTTCAAGACGTCCTCCTTTCGGTTCGTCCCGATCACCGTTTGCATTTCTTCTTACGCAATGTCCATCATTTAATAACAATTAGTTGGCAATTGGATTATTGGAACGCGTGTCTCTCTCGGTCTCTGTTATTGATGGGATCGGTGTCTGCACTGAAATGATCGAGTTAAAGTATTACGTCAACCGTTTTGACTGATATGCTTAAATTGGTCCAAGCGTTTGAATACAGCTAATGTGTTTGACATAAATATTCAATTAAACATTTTCCTTTTTTCCTTAATTTTAGTTTCGAATTACTATATTTGTTATTGTTCTTGATTTCCTCTTAGTTGTTGTTTTCTTAAATTCTACTTAATTTATTTTTAGGCTTTTTTTAGTTTATTCTTCCATGGTGTCTTCTCTGTTTCTGTCTGATTTTTTTTTACTTTCTCCTGATTCCTTATTTTTCTTTGATTCTGTATGTTTTTTTTTCTTCTTAATTTCTTCCTAGTTTATTCTTAATTTCATTTTGGAAATGGATAAGATTTTTTCTCTTAGGTTTTACTTGATTTTTATCTTGATTTATGATTACTACATACTTAACTACAGATTATATTTCTGTATTTTATTACAATTCTTCCATTTATATTTATTTAAATTTCATAATTTTATAATTTTTATTTTTAGAAAGTTTATATTTAGAATTAATTTTCTTCAATTTCATATAAATCATTTAATTACGTTTCCTTACAGTTTTATTAATCATCTTTCAGCATCCTTTTTTTTTATTAAATCATTTTCATTTAATTTTCTTTTAAACAAAAATTGGTTTGTTTAAGTTTCATATTGCTTAAGTTAATTTTTCTTCATTTTCATTCAGTTTTCCTATAAATTTATTTTTATTTATCATTTTTTATATTTTACTTTTCAATTATTTCCATTTCATTTCTTTTCAGAATTTCACATATATTTAGTATTTAATATTTTTCTTTCATTTACTTCAAGTTTCTTCTATATAAACTTTTAGTCTCGTTATATCAATAAATTATATAATTTATTCTCGATTACTTCATTTTCTCTACGAACAAATACATTCCTGAATTTCTATTTATACAACCTTCCGTCAATAACACCTATATTGATAACACTCATTTGATACATAATAAACTCCGATAGATTTGAATTAATTTAATGAGCTCTACACACGAAGGCATTCCTTCGTTGTTCGTCTAAAATGATTGATGAATATCCTAGAAATGTCTCCATTCTGTCGCAACGGAAAATTAAATAAATATTAATATTTCAAATCCAAAGAAAATATGCGCATTTATTAAAACTTTAAGACAAAATGATCTCCAATTTTTTTTTGTATCCATCAATGATAAACTTGGGTTTGTTTCAATCGAAATTGAATTTCATGAATCTATTTCAGTGATTGTTTGAGTGTGAAATGCAAAATTCGTTTCAAATTTAAATTATTTAATTTTTTTCACAGCGGACTGGTAGAGCCGTCATGCATAACTATTTTCACGCGTTTTAAATCAAAATCAAATTTATGGACCGTAAAAGTTTTACTGCGGTACAATGAAAGTTAACTTGTTTCGTTTAATGCGGTTTTGACGTGGAAAAAAAAAAGCGCGAATGGAAATTTCGCATTAAGCAATTCGAATGGTTTGCTGCATCCCAGGGGCGAATATGCAAATTTCATGTTTATGCAACTAGAATATAGCAAAAAATAGAACTGGGTATGTTAATTCAGTGGAAAGGAAGAAACGAAAATGCGGTTCGTCCAGCTTTGTTTCTAATTGAAGTCGGAAGGAAACTAAGCTTAAAAAGCACGTATTTTTTAATTAAATTAAACAAGCTCTATTAAATTGTATTAAAATTATTAATAATTAATATTTACTTTTTTAATTAATTTAAAACGTTTATGAAATATTATTATTTTTTGTTTATTTTTTTTTTTCTTAAATATATTTGATAATAATAATTGTGGTAATTCAATTAATTATTTTTTTTTTATAAAATTCTTTATATTTAGGTTACATCTTTTAGAATCTACCAAAATAACCGGTAATTCTTAACCGGTTAACCGTTTACCCCTAATTGTAATTCAATAAACTGAATATTTTCGTGTGTTTATTTTTTTCAGAGTATACAACAATCATAAAAGGAAGAGACGACAATACAGAGTTGTTCATCATTGCGTTGGGCTTTACAAAAGATATAGGTTATGCAATAGAGAGGTGAGTCAGTTTTGATAATTTACTAATGAAATTGCGAACAAAATAATTTGTTAACGAATGGTACAAAATAATTAATAATCCTACAAAAAATATTTATTAATTTTGTGGAAAATTATATAAAAAATATTAATAACTATAAATAATAATGATTTTGAAATGACAATAATTAAAAAGCAAAAATGAATGGGATTAAGATTGTTTCGAAAAGATAAAATAGATTTTTTTTTATATAATAAAATAGAATGGATTTGCATTGTTGGATTGTTTAATGTCTGCATTGAACCATAACGATTTGCTAGAACGAACGGACATTGTTTTGTAGTTTTCTTGTCTTTTTCTTTGCTTATCTGAAGTCAAGTGAAGTGAATGATTGCAATAAAGGCATTCTTAACATTTAATCAATCTGAAAAGAAAAACGTCATTGAATTATAAGGATTAGAACGGAATGTCTTGTCAATTAATAATTTTAAATTATCTAAAATTATGCAATTTCCAATAATTTAAAATGTAATGCAAATTCTTATATAAAGTACGTTTTAATTACGAAAAGTTAATTGTTGACAGTAAATATTTCAAATACTGTTTTTTAACTATAGAATTACGTTTTATTGATATTATTGTATATTTATTGGCTGCAGTTCATTGATTAATTTAGGCGTGAAATTTCGATTAACATTCCATCGATTTGGGTTTGCTTTCATTGACCCTTGGCTCAGATTTCCTGATTGTGTTCCAGAGGAATGCAGGGTCAATGGGTTGCATTCCGCGATTTCAAAGGGATCAAACTAAAACGATGGATATGAACGTAGTTAGTTAAATGAGCTGCGATTTTCCTTTTGGCAACCCGATCCACCGGGGTCAAGGGTGATGTTAAATCATGATTTGTCTCCTCCTATCCTTTGGACCACCCAAAAATCCTGTCACCTCCTCGAAACATGGAAACTAATTATACGGCATTAATCTCGAACGCCCACCCAATCGATCCTTTTGTTCCTTCCTGTTTTTCTCTACTCATTTTCGGATGATTGCTAGTGACGATGCTTCATTATCTGTTTCAGGATTGTCCTTCTGCGCGTGATTTCAGGACGGAACAATGCTCTGCCTATAATAACAGGTTGTTCAGGGGGAAGAATTATGCCTGGGAACCCTACCTGAAAGGTAAATCAATCATTTATAAGTTCGGCCTTTTTCACGAAACCCTAATTAATAGACGCTGTTTCCTTCTGTTCGTAATTACAATGCACAGACCGTCTCCCTTTGAACGGAATATAAAATTGATGTATTCCAATTAATAACATTCAAATTTACGCTAATTGCACAAATTCAGCGTGAAATGCGACAATTCGTTCCAATTTCGTGAATTAACTAACAGTTAAAAAGACACATTTAAATAAAAACACAACTAATTAAATTAATTACATGCAAGCTTTTCCTTTCGATAATTAGGACATAGCGCAGCGCGACGATGTTCTAGGCAACCCAACGTGCTTAGCTACTAGTACTAGAGTATAGAATACAATTAGGAATAGACTTAGATTCTAATAAATTACAAACATATTATGCAATATTCCAATTAATAATCTATATGAAGTTTAACTAGTTTTATTTTCCGCAACGAAAATTGAACTCGTGTAATTCTTGAACTCGTCAAAGGGAATGAACGTTCGGTGGAAAAAGTTGTAGATGGATTGCAAGAGTTTCGTAAGTTCCGCGGATTTTTCTCTCTCTCTTCATTTTCTCTGCATTGAGAAAACCGCTGCAGCCCTTTTACCGAGATTACGGTCTGGAGTTCATCTTTTTACACTTTGAACGCTCCTTTATCGACCTACACCGACTTTAAGTTTTTATTTACAAGTGTATCTTTTCTATCAAGGAAATAACTTTTCCGTTTCGTTCAAAAGTGTAGAAAGATCTATAGATATTTTAAAAGTTTCGTAATTTTCTGCATATCTCCAACTTAAGAGTATGTTAGTTTTGCTTTATTTAGGCTAGCAATAATCGGTTTATAATATATTCAGTTAAGTCAAATTTTTTGGATAGCACATATGAAAATTTTTGTAAATCACTATTTACATAAGAAAATTTTTGTGTTCTTCACATCTTTTAGAAATCAATACCTTAATCATCACGTATGCATTTTTGGATTTCACAAATTTTTTTTTTAAATCACGTAACAATAAAAAGTTTTAAAATCACTGGATTAGGTTATCTGAATAAATTGATTTAGGATGATTTGGTTTAGATTGGAATATTATGTAATATTTAAATAATGCATATGAATTATTAATCTATAATAATATTTAAGTTTATGCTCGGTTTATGCAAAAATATTTGCGCAAATTTAAGCGGTAAAACTGCGCGTTGTTTCGTAACGATTTCGGTGGAAAATTGTGTATGCAAATGTAAGCCGAAAGCTTAGCCTTTCGTACGTTGAAACGGAGATTTTCCCGAAGCGAAAAGTTCGCCTTATACTTTGAATAATGAATGTGGATGCATATTAATTTGCAGAAGACGAATATAAGATGCTAATAGAAAGTAATAGAAATTTCGCGTGCATTATTCATATTAACGGAAAATGTTAACGTTTTCTTATTTATATGTTGCTTGTTTATTTCTATTTTTCCTTCCTTTAAAGGAAATTTCATAATCTTGTAAAGTTACAAATGCTCGGCGACGTACACTGAAATTGAATGCCCCGGCACAAAGTCGCTCTGTTATTAAATCCTCAAAGTAGGAAGCAACAAACAACTGGGATGGGAATACAAAAGCGCCGACACAAAATGAAAGGTTTATTTTTTTCTTTCTTCTTTTTCCCAGGAGAATTTAATATTCGCATTGCAATTTTCACCCGTAAAACAACGTTTTTTTTCAGGTGGTTTAGATTAATTTTTATTCATTCATTATTGGTGAATGCGCCGGGGTTTTTTCATTTTGAAATTTATTTGATGGATTTTAAATCTAATTATTTATATTTGTGCAAGTATTTGGTAAGTTTAGAATATTGTGAACGTGAAAAATCGATGAAATTAGTATATATTTTTTGTTATATGTGACTAGTGTTAGCCAAGGGCCCCAAGTAATGTTATCTGAGGGCCCCCCATATTTTGTTAACCGAGGGCCCCCAAACGTTGTTAGTTGTGGATCCTTGAACAATGCTAGTTGAGGGTCCCAAATACTATTAGAACCCCAAAGTTAACCACGTCTGTCTGTAATTCATGTATATTTTATAAGTAATTTTTCTCTGAACTGATGTTTAAATTGTAATTTTTGTTTGGTAGGAATCGATGAGTGCGCCTTGAACTGTTTGGCGGTCGGAGGTGGTTTCTATGCGACTCTGAACAGGACCGTCGAGGATGGAACAACCTGTTTTAAACCTACCACGTACAGCGGGAAAACCGCCCCCATCGGAACGAGGGGTGTCTGCGTGGATGGATCCTGCAAGGTAAGGAAAACCCCGATCCTGTTGCAATATTAATTCGGAAGTTTGGGACGGCAAAACACGGAAAACGAATTAGCTCACTGCGGCCTTATTTATCGGTAGCCCTCCTTAAGAATGTTCATAAATATCGAAGGAGACGGTCGATCGATCCTTTCGTAACAATTGTACACTGAATACTGCATTCTTCGTCGATTAATTTTACATCATCCGGTCTCGTGCCGTAGTTCAATTTTATTTCACCAGAGGTGCTGCTATTAATTACCTCGATTTGCGAAGTCCTAGAAGTTTCTCTAAAAAAGTACATTTTACTTTACTTTTTGCAAAAATCATATTCATTTATTGAATTAGATTTTTTCCAAAAATCTTTATATTTTTTCAGTATTTTTGTATTATTAATTTCTGTCGTAATTGGCTAATATGAGTAGCGACTCTACAGTAATAACGTCAAAGTTTTATCAAAAGCAAAGATCCAATAACTTCATCTGAATAAAACTAATGGTACCTCACCGATGCACTAAGATTCGATAACATATGCATAATATATGGCGGATATATCTGCCGTCCTTGTTATATTAATTTAAATGAAACTAGTACTTTTTTTTTACATTTTACATTATAATATAAGCAATTGAATTATTTTAAGAGATTATTATAAGCAATAAGAAAATGTTGCAATATTGCAATAATCTTATATCAAAAGACATGTAAAAGAAAATGTATGAAGAAATGTTTGAGTTCATTTAAAATTGATTGCTGTATAATGGGTGTGTAGATAAATCGTTGGATGTTGTAAACGCGTTTTCTAGGGAAACCATTGAATATGTATTTTCGCGATTTCTACTGAAACGCAGTTTGCACTCACATAAAATATTTCAATTTGCAGAACTTTCTGCATTTTACATCAAATCGATAAATTGCTAGAATTTCTGTCCTATTCCTCCCAACATTAATATTTATAGTAGCTATTTTTTAAATTAACATATTTTATTTATTTTTCTTATATGTTAAAATCTAAAACAAGATTTTTAACTAATTATTTTTTTGTGATTGAAAAATATTAAGGAAATATTTATTGATTCATTTTAATTAAATTGTAATTTTTAAAAATAATGACGTTATGACATTATGTTTTTAAAATTTTAATTGATTATAATCTGTACTTTATAAATGAGAAATTTTTGGAATGTGTTGTGTAATTTAATAGAGATATTTATTGAGTTATTATGCTGAAGGCAGATTTATCATGTGAATGTGATGATTCTGTGTACGGCATTGGTGTGAATTAGGAATGGAGGAGGGCAATTTGCATAATGCGAGCTCCGTTCGTGGAAGTCCTCTCCGGGGATGCATGTACAAACATTTCACGTATTTATATTTGTCCATTCCGTATGGTAAATATTAAAATATTCAAATGAAAAATAATCCCCGCGTTTCCTCTCGTTTCCCGCTACTACCACTCTCGACTCTTGTATAATATTTACGATCAAAGAACCGGACGGACGATTGCATACAATGAGCAACGCTTTGCATGGATCCTTTCCAATGGAAGAAGGTGGGCGGCCGGATTGCGTAACGCGCTAACTAGATTGCTCCCATTGTCCAGCTAGTCGGAGACGCTGCAATCGATTCAAACCGACTCACATTATTATTTTCTAGATTATTTTACTCTAACAATACATATCACATAATTTATTGAAATCATATTTAACCCTTTGCAATTTCATGGCTGTAACTACATCAGCGTAATCTCCTGTTTAAAGACAGGGCGGATATATCCGCCACTCATCAATTAAATATGAGCTAAAATATATTTCACTACGTTAGATTTAGATAAACGGTATTGTAAGTCACGACAAAGACTAATGCATTTTTTTTTTCAATTTCGAAGTTAAAGGAATTGCATTCTATCATGAGCTGACATGTTCGATTTGCGGAACGAAAACTATTTAAGTTCGTCTCGTGTAAACAAAGTCGAATTAATCATGTATTTTTCAACTAGTTTCCGCGGTTCGCAAGTAACGCTCGTTATATCCGTTCGATCCGGTGCAGTCATTTGCATAGGAATGCTCCGGGTAGATTAAAAACCGATTGCGTCGTAAAAAGTTTGTAAGCCTCAGACGCTTTCGCTGGTCGAAGTTGTAAGAGTTTGTTTGCCAGACTTATTCAAATTTTCCTGATACTCTTTACATCCAATTATAAATTTTCTTTAAGTTATAGTTTAGTTAAATCTCATTTGAACATAAGACATAATATATACGTTGTCATTGAATTGTAATTGTGGTTCAAAGAATAATATAAATTAATGTACGTATTATCGAACATACATTTTAGGAATTAAATTTCATCAAATTTGTGAAAGATGGGTTGGAATGGTTTATAAATATGTTGGTCTATATATATAAAAATGTACGTATTATCGAACATATGCTTTAACAATTAAATTAGTTCAAATTTGTAAGAGTTGGGTTTAAATTAAGGTTTCATTGCATTTGATGACTATATTAATCAACTTATATAATAATGTTCGCATTTTAGAACATACGTTTTTGCAATTAAATTAGATCAAATTTGTGAAAGATGGGTTGGAATAGTTTATGAAAATGTTGGTCAACGTATTTAATAGTGTACGTATTATCGAACATACGTTTTAGCAATTAAATTACATCAAATTTGTGAAAGATGAGTTGGAATGGTTTATGATTATGTTGTTCAACATATATAATAATGTACGTATTATTGAACATACATTTTAGCAATTATTTTTTTATCAAATTTGTGAAAGATGAAAGTTTGAATGTTTATAATGATTATTTGTTAATTTTGGCAAAATATGTACGTATGTATTATCAAACTACTACATTAAAGGAAATAATAAAAGAAAACAATTATTACATAATAAAATTATATTATAAAATATTCATCCATAAGAAATGTTCCTAAATTGAGATTTCACTGTATATTTTGGGTTCTTCATCGACGGATGCGCTTAAATTTTGTATAAATTAAAAAGGAATCCCACGCGATATTTCCATAATTAATTGGCTTGAACGTTCGTAATCCGTGATGAAAAATGACCGAATAAAAACGGCTATTTTATTGCGTTTTTTGATTCAATACAAATGTTCTGTTAACAATATATATTTGCATACAGAAAACGCATCGTATATTTACAGTTTTAATTTTAATAATCATTAAATTTTTGTAAGTGATTGATGCTTTTCCAGTGTGGTTAAAAAAATGAAGGAAGAAATTTTTAATTAATAATTAGTTATGAAAGTTTTAAATAATTTTTATTTTTCAGAAAATATTAGGACACCTTGACATTAGTATTAATCGGTGGGTCTGCACATAATGGACCATTGCACCATTTCGTTGCGGTCTCATAATGACTGGACGATGAGGAATTTTGGTGACGCGCCCAAATTAAGTGCTTCCCAGATTGAAGCACATGGTTGTCAAGCTGTGCTATTTATTTAGTAAAGTGATGAGTAAAAAATGAAATCAAATAATTAGGCAAAAAAAAAAAATATTGATATAGCATTAATCATGTTATGCAAGTCATAAATAATTGAGTATTGATGAAACCATAATTAAACGTAATTATAAAATCAAAACATGGAAATAAATTGAAAATTCCATTAATTTAAATTACTATTACGTGTCATTTACATTCATATAGATTGAATTACTACCTGAAATATACTTGTAATTTTCATAAATTATACACTTTAGTGAGAAGAAAAATACAATAAAGGTTAAATAGTTGGTAATTATCTTATTTTAAGCATTATTCTTATTATTTAATTGAATGTTGTAATAACGACATAATCACTAATAATTCATGTTTTGAATTACCATATAATTATTATTTTTCAATAATTCGCAATGTAGAAGTTCTTGAGTATTGGAAAATCTATAATTAAATCAAAAGAAGAAAAAAAATAACTAATTGCTTAGAATTCAAGGTTTTCCCAAAAAAGTATATTATATTTTCAAAATTTTTAATATTTTATTCATTGCGTATAACAATATTATTTTATGCATAAAATAAAAATTTAAAATTTATTAACATTTACATTAAGGTTTTTGAAATAATTATGGTGTATAGGTGGAATATAAATATCTTTACATTTAGCCTAGGTTATGGGTATAGAAGTTATGTTTATTATGTTTTAAAATTTTATGTTTTAAATTTTTTATTTTCTAAGTTTTTCAATAAAATAAAATATTATTTTGTATTAATACAAAACATAGTTTGTATAAATCATTTCTGCAAATAAAGTTCAAGCATTTTCTAAGTTTTTCAATGAAATAAAAAAATATTTTCTGGGATATAAAAAAATGGTATTTGTACTATTATTTTTTAAGTCCAAAATCACTATATTATACAAAATAAGGAAATAAATTGAAAACTGTTAATTTTAACTGCTGAAAGAATGAGAACAAATGAAGATATGATACGATAATTAAATTTGGGATTATGATGGTATTTCTTGCAGTTGTTGATGATGATGGTATAGAAGTAAGTGTTAAAAATGTTGTGACCCACACGAAGGAAGGATAATGCAGCACATGCAACAAGACGATATTTATGGGTGGAAAACGGGTTATGGTAAACGCGGTATTTGCGTTCGTTAATGCGTCCAATAAATATGGTAAACAATATGGGCATCTATCATAAATACGGGCGAACGCGTGTTTCAGTTTATAATTGAATATTGAAACAATGCGCTTTTGCAAACAACAACAACGACGACGACGACGGCAAGGTCTTTGCATTAGATTTATGAAGCCCGAAGTGCGGACCCAGGTGGGAACCGGACCGTGCAGAATGCCGTACCATCATCATCATCTTCTTCATCATTATCGACGCGAAATCTGCACGAGTTTCCTCGCTCTAATTTAAATTCATCCCATCCTCACGACCGAAGAGATACCAGATATCCGGACCCACCAGTCACGAACCTAGTTACCTTTTGAAGAAACAGTTACGCATCTGCCGGATGAAACCAATAACAAATACTGAAATAAGTGAAAAGAAATGTTAGACGATTTTTTTGACTGCAGCGCCTCTGGTGATTGGAATCGGTAGGCTTCGGTGTACCGAGTCCCCGAGACTTTCGAATAACTTTATAAATATCACGAGGATTTAATAATAGACTTCAAGAGACAGGAATTAAAATTGCGAATATGTCAGATACGATATGCATATCTGCGCAGCCCGCAGCACCATTGAATTTAACAAAATTTAAAAAAAAACTGTTATTGTCTAAGATTTCATCTGGAGTTGAAACCAACTTTAGAAAGGATTTCCTTCTTTGGTTTCGAAAACGCCAATTGAAATAAAAAACACGATTATTTTAAAATTTCCAGATTAACATAACGATTTGTTCTAAGTCCATATTTATGCAATAAATTACTTCCTTATTCGCTCAACTGCATTTCAGTTATATTATTTTTATTATATGTAATTTTTCTAATTATTTTTAACTGCTCCTGAAATGCTCCGTAATTTTCCATCAATTATACGTTACCAGTTTTAATTTAAATTTTAAAAAAAGTTTGTTCCTGGTTTGGAAACTAGGATTGTCACGGCTCCGTAATGTGGAAAATTGTGGGTGATAACTGTTGCGCCTTCATCAAAACGGATGACTTATCCAATTATTTTAACCGAACGGACTTTAAACTATTTCCCCGGGGCTGCATTTGACCCAGAAAACGGTGCATCTGCATCGTTTACCAAAAGGATGAACGCTTTATTTTTATCATTTTGTCATTTTATTTTACATAACTGTTACGTACAGGATATATCAATCAAGTGCTGCAGCAAATGTAAGAGTTGCACGAATTATATAATTTTTTGCATTTCTTTTATCGTCATATCTTAATATCTAATTAAAACTAGATTAATCCAATCAAAAGAGTTGCATTTATGTATGAATCTAATCTCTCATTGTAATTCCTAGAATAACTCGGTTTCAAGAGAAAGCTCGGAAAATCAAGAAAATTAATGGAAGAAAATCTAGGTTAATAATAATCTACTTATAGTTTTAGTACTTTAAGAAAATAATATCTAAAAAAAAATATTAAACAAAAATATTTTCTATCAAATTTTACGAAAAATTAGGTGAATTGTTTTGAGTAAATTAATCAAAAATCACTAATTATCAAATTAACTAAGATTATTGATCTGAGATTAATGTTTTTTGTATTTAATTTGTTTAAAAATTTAAAAAGAAAATTTTCGAATCATGGAAATTAAAAAGTATGATTTTTTTTTGAGATTTAATCCAATAATAACATTAATCTATGGTATTTACTTGAGAATTGTATATTTTTTGTGAACATTCAAACAATTTTTAGGTTTTTCAGTAATTTGATTATAAGCTGAATTTTTTACATTTTTATAATTATCTTAAGATCCATTTGGACTATACTTAATGATTTTGTGAGATGATGAAAATTTGAGTAAAAACTTCTAAGTAATTTAATTTCCTTACAAATACTGAATTCATTCCGACTGAAAGATATAAACATTATACATTTTAATTGACGTACAACATGTCTTTTTATGCGGATTGTCTGTGCATGTTTATGCATCATTATAGGATTTCAATACAGAAGGAACGCGTTAATGCGATCTAACTTGGCGTTTCTCTTCGGTAGATTTGCGGCAGATAAAGGCGTCCAGTTCACCCACGCATCGCGAATAATCTGATTTAAATTGCGCGAATTACCATACAGTGATATACGATACCAGTGATGGTAATCCGATCACCATACCATAATAACCACCGACTCTCCAAGTGCGTTCAACTTGCTTTCACGACGTCTCAATTGGAACCCCATCAACAAGAATTACTTCTCTTTTCGGTTCCATCCACGCAGAATATTTAAATTTACATCAAATTATATCATGAATCTACACAGATGTAGTATAAAATTCAAAAAGCATTTTTATTTGGAAATCTAGTTATTTACCATTGAAAATCATTTTTGCAAATACATTTTTTACATTTTAGCTGGACGTCATTATATTTTGTTACATGTACGTTTTTATTTGTAAATATTGTTTTTTGCGTTCGTTAAAACTAGTTTTTTTTTTCATGAAAATTCGCAACCAATTTAAAATAATATTAAACGCGCACTTGAAATAGAAATTTTCATATAATAAAAAATATAAATGAAACTGTGTCTAAAAAAATGTTTAAAAATATAAAATTATTTTTTTATCTAATTTATCGTCAATTTTGAAGAATTTACATTTACAAATTAAGCTTTGTATAATTGTGTCCAATTTTCTTAATTTTAGAAAATAATTTGATAATTTCAAATCTTTTAAAATAATTTTATTTTTCTCGTCTTCAAATTGTAATCTGTCAAATTTTTGAAGTAAGAAACTTTTTCTTGAAAAATACTGTGGAAGCTTCATATTTATTCTCTTTTATGTCACGCGATATGCAAATAGTTCGCGAACTCTACGATAAACCAATGTTGAGAGTTTTCCTCTTTTTTTTTTGTCATAGTTCGCCGCTTTAAATCAATTTACCGGAACGTTGAAAAAGTTCGATAAGGAAGACTGAAAAAAAAGGGTATGAAAATTTATAACATCCCTGGCGACAGATAAATATGTGGAATTCGGAAAATGTGAAACTTTCGAATTGAATCAATATAATTGAATTTTGCTAATAAATTTTTAATAAAAATAATTACTCGATTTCTGTAATCTTTGCAAAAAAATATTTTCTATAAATATTAGAAAAATAAAGAGATTGGAATCTGGTATAAGGATATATAATAACGTCGTGAAAATTGGATTTTTATTACTTGAGTCATAAACATACGTTTTCAATTAGATTTTATATTTAATTCCGAGAGCGTATTGTCCATTGATATCGTTGGAAATATTTCCTTTTATCCTCATCCGAAGGGTATTATTGCATCCTTCGGGATGTAATAAAAGAAAAAAGGATGCATTCCTCCTGATTGAAAGCGGATTACATTTTTTCGAAATTGGGAACAATGCGCACGCAATTATAACCGGTTTATTAAATTGAGTTACAAAATGTTTTCAATCAGTGCCAGGAATATTCATTTAATGAATCGTCTTAATTCGCGCCGATTTATCGTCGACGTAATCCGATTTGCATGGCGGGAATGAACGATCTACTGGTCGGCCTGTAATTTCGTTATATAAATATAACTTAATGCGTCGCGGATAGATCGAGTCTAAATTAATTTTCGTATCGATTTAATCCGGTAATTTAACGGCGATCTGTCGATAAATTTAAGTGGATTTAGTGATTTGCGGCGCGTTTCTTTGGCTGAAATGAAAGTTGCTAAGCCCTCCAACAAATGTATGTAATCCTTGACCCCATGCAAGGATTACTTACAATTCCTTAATCTCATTTGTATTTTCACAGTTTTCATGGATTATTTTACGATTTTTCACTAATAAATTAATTAAATGACATTTTTTTTACTACTTGTGTAATATAATTTTCATAGATTATATAATTAGTATAAATAGTAAATTACTGCTATGTAAACCAATCGAATACTACATTAGCATTAAATTTAATACGCTTTAATTTTGTAATAATATCGTGTTCATTAAGTGAACATAAAAAATAACTGCGTGTTGCAAAATCAATTGGTTGCATTTAACTGGGGTAACACCTTAATAGGGCCCTAGGCTAACATTTTTTAGGGGCCCTGGGCTAACACCAAAAAATATTTGCACCAAAATTTGATGTTCTTTATTAGCTTAAATCCTGAGATTTAAAATACTTGTAAGCGTATGGCGCCATCTATTATATTAAATTACGACTTACTTTGACAACCCATTAGAAGCATTAAAATTATATCTATTCAGCGTTGTAAACGGAATCGAAAGGATTTTTAAGTTGTAATTGTCAGATTAAAGCCCATTCATTTCTATTTCAACTAAGATATAGCAGATATCAAAATCAATCGATAGTATCGAATTTATGCGCGATTGTTCTTCACCTTTTCCGTATTCTGCCAATCCCAGATTAATTAAATTATATTGGAATCGTACGAAAGCGATAATGAAAAGTGGTAATGCGAGGCGTGATTCACGATCGCTGTGAAATATGATTACGAGCGTTTATCGAAAATTATAATAATAACGTATGCAAAACACGCACGACACCTCTGGACCGAAAATGGGTGTTAATAAGTGTGTCGCAATCATCTCTTCTTTCTGTCTGATTTTTTTTTAGTGTATGTTGATGGACGTGTTTGCATGTGAATACGTGGGCGGATTGTTAGCATTCATCATCATTTTATGAATTTGGTAAATGTGTACATCAATAAAACTACTTTCTTTTTCGATTATTTCGCAAATCCCGTTTCAATAAAGAATTAAAATTGTTTTAATACGAGAATTTTCAATCGGCTGTTTATTTATAGTTTGGATATTTCGAATATTGCGATTCCTAACAGCTCCATGCATTTATGCGAGGATAAGTATCGAGAATCGAGGCTAAGAATAAATCACGGTCGAAGGAAGGAAGGAAAAAGATGGAAAATGAAAATGAGAGAAAATCGAATAAAGTGGTTCGTAACTCGTGCAAGATCGTCACTATTTATATATGTACCTATTAACACTTTTATAAATACACGCTTTAAGGTTTATTAAGTGCGCCATTCCGAAATACATTTCAATTTCCTCTAAACACGTCCGAGCCGCGAAAGTTCAATCAACCGAAAAATTAATGCGATCGGGGTGCACGCTCCTTCCTTTCAAGTTCGGTGACACTTTTATACTTCGTAGATCACTTTTAAGATCATACAAAGTTTTACAGCTCGAACATCTCTCGCATTTCACTCCAACAATAAATAACGTATTATCTATCTACAAAGTCTTTATTCTCATTTCCATGCCAGAAATACCGGCAGTTATGGAATGGGGAAAAAATGTAGTGTAAATTATGTGCTTGTTATTTGTAGATTCAAATCTGTAGCCAGAGAAAACTTGCTGTATTAAATCTCAACTTAAAGTAATAAAAAACAAAATTCATTGATGATTTTCTTAATACAGCTTAAACTTGATACATATTCTTTTTTCCGAATTGTCTTCGTATTATTTCGAAATAATTTTCGTCTTATTTCGGAATTGTTTTCGTTTTATTTCGGAATTATTTTTGTATTGTTTCGGAATTATTTTCGTCTTATTTCGGAATTACTTTCGTGTTGTTCTGAAGTTGTTTTAGTTTTGTTTTCGTGATATTTCGGAATTGCTTTTGTGTTATTTAAAAATTGTTATCAAATCTAACCTAAACTATGTTTAGTTTAAAAAATATACTTTTTCCGATCATTAAAATAAAAGCAATTCATATTTCATCAACAAATGTAAATTATTTTTTCTTTCCAATTATCATATTTTCGATCTTCTCACTCGCTACGCATTTTCATTCTTTTGTGTGCATTCAATGCAAAGTGCATCTTGATTTGTTTCAAATTAAATTTGAATAACAGAGCAATTTAAAAAAAGACAATAAATTACTTAATAGATCGAGAGATTGATTTTATTGTAAGTTGAATATGTAACGTCCATTGAGTATTTTCGATTCCACGAAATGTAATAATAAGCTAGAATAATTTCGATTGCCCGGTTTATTTTTGTAACGGAATGTAAATGCTCTCTAATGCGCGAATTCCGGTTTGCATATGCAAATGATGCATCCCGAATTTCGACCACACAGCAAAATGCATACACATCCACATGTGGCGGGCGCTCTTCGCTATTAGAAAAATTGTATTCATAATGAATGAGAGAGAGAAATAACGAAATGGGGAAAGATCATATAAGATTTGCTCTTGTGAGTTTACCAGGAAGATGAACTTTATGAATAACATTATTATGTTCGGTATGCAAATCTGCGGATCAGATGCAACGGCAAATTGGAAAAGTATGTGTGTGTGTATATATATATAAATATGTGTTTGCCCGGGCCGTGTGGCTCGTTTAATATTTATAATTTAATGCCAAGATAAAATTATTTAACAAGCTTTACGGCAAATAATTACGTTTATGTTTAATAAAAATGCGCCGTTAACTATTTTACTATCGCTGGAAACTCTCTTTCTCTCTCTTTACTTTCGAATTTATGCTTCATGCATATTAAAATCTATGATTAATGAAAATTGCCGGAATCGTGGTTTTTCGTTCAATAATTCCTGCAGTGTGGGAAGCGTTTATATCTGACCATTCGAATCTCATTGGCAATATTGGTCATATTTTCATATTCGAGAAATTGCAATCATCTGCATATACTTGCCATTATTGTAGCCTTCATTACTTACTCATTTAACATTAACATACGAAGTATTTTGTAGCAATGCTTAATTTGTTTTTATTTAGTATTGAGAGGTTTCATCGTGCATCGATAAAAGCCATAACTAATTGGAAATTGCCTATGATTTTCAAATAAATACAATTTAATTGTAGATAAAGATCCAAGGAATTTCTTTATGAAGAAATTTGATGAAGATTATATCAAATATTTACGTCTTTAATAAGACAGGCTAACTTAATTTAAAGTGAAATAAGTTATAGAGTTTTTAATTTTAGTGAAAACATATTTTATTGCATTATTACGCTTTGCAGACTATCAAAGAAGATGATACAAATTTAATTGGTGTCCGTTTTTATGGCTCTTTCTCTATGTTTATATAGTGTTACATAAGAGAGGAAGTCGACCAGATGCACTCAATAAACTATTGAGTTTTATAGTATTTTTAGATGCTTGCTAATTGCCCAGAGATGTGCTCTTCTATGCGTGTGACATAACGACCGTTTTTTGTGCGCGCAATATTTCAACTTTCTTAGAGGGAAAATAAAAAGAGTTAAGTTCGCACTTAAAGATTTCAACGAATAACTGTATCCAATTGAAAAGGGATATGATTTAATTCAGTACAGTTTTGCACCACTCTGATTACAATGCAAACATCGGGTTAATAATAATTTACTTATGATTTGATCTCGACTCGTGTGGTCTCTGCAACGATTTATATTATTGTCATCTCTGATTGTTAACATACAATGAAGTCGTTAAACGAGAAATATTCGCTTCGTTCCTACTTTCCATAATGCCAATTTGTTTATAATGACTACAAAAATTGAACGAGAAAAGAATTTTCTTTTTACAGATTTTGTTGTATTTATATGTATTGTTTTGTTACGATTTGAACGTTTCCGTTGTTAAGGACAATTGCTAGGGACGCTTTGTCGTTACTAGGGTCATAATAAAAATTTCAGTTGCTAGAGACGCTTTGCAGTTGCTAGGGACGCTTTGTCGTTGCTATGGATGCTTTGCTGTTGTTACGGACGCTTTGCCGTTACTGTCAAATGTCATTTAAAAGTAATCTGAATTTTTGAAAAAATATAATAGTGAGTGCAATTGAATTTAGTATAAATAACATTGTATGTGATTGATTTTTCGGTGTATTTATAGTCGGTTTCCAGAAGCGATTGGATTAACGTTTGCAATGTTGACCCGAAGGCGAAGGCGGCGGCGTTCAAGAGTTATACCTATATAAATTCCAAATCAAACCTCGAGTGGGTCGCCTGGCGCCAGCCTTAAATTTAACTCAACGCTGGAAGACCTATCTATCTCTGTTAACTAGCCTTCTCCTTTCTACTCCAGAGACCGAGGCGACACGCGATTCCTTTCCAAGGTTCACTTACTTTCCACACGAAATGACCGCTCGTACAAAAGTTTCTTCGTATTTCTTGATGTTAGCAAAAAAAAATAAAATAAACGAGAGAAAAAAAAGATTTTCATGCGCGCAATTTCACACATAAACTTTACAAACTTTTTCTGAAGTAAAATAAGAATTAAATTGATGCAAAATTTTCTCGTTAAATTATTTGTTTACGTAGTTTAAATCTAATGATACGCTATTCGAGATGCAAATTGTCGGTGAAAAGTAAGAGCGAATTAGGGTCCACGGGAATGTTGGAATATGTAGGCTATGCAATATGTAATCATTTAATAATACCAAATCACATGCATTTGCTCGTGTAATTTATTACGGAATTTCGTTCGAACTATCATTAAATTCACCTTTATTTTAACCGAAATCTGCAAATATTTAAAATATGTACACACTATTGATATACATTTTTATAACTAAAAGTGTACATTAAAAATAATTAAAATAATTTATTCTAATTAAGTTTTTCAATAAAATGAATATATTTAATTTATACCAATATTTAATTATACTAAACGTGTAGTCACTTGGAAAATACTGAAAGTACAAGGAATTTAAATATTTATATTTAACAAATATTTGCATTTTTTCCTCATATGTTTTTCTTCAATATTAACCAATTAAAACCAACACATTCACTTTTCCGAACGTATATTTGCATATCAAACGCTTTCCGATTCGTTAAAATTCAAAACAATACGCGTTTTTTATTTTGATTAATTTGTACTTTGCAAGTTTTATCACTTGAAATTTGCGAAGTTATTTCGTAGGCGAATTCAATGGTTTAGTGAAATAAGGAAACGACGTTATTGTGTTCTCCATAGATGAGGACTAGTTGATGCATTGGGGTAATAGTATAATTGGTGATTAGGGAGAGTGCTCGAGCGATTTTTCATCCTAATTATCCTGTGATCAGATAGGACAAACAATGGAGTGAATTGGGAGCCGGATTGAATATCGATGTACAATCTGTAGCCTCGCGAATCACCGATGGATGCTTGCAATAATTACAAAGCTTCTAGGACATAGGATGGATAGATTCTCTAGGAGACAAGTAACCAGTGTTTTATCCACATCCTCCGTTTAATTCCTTGCGATATTTCAATCCCGGCGGTAACAGCGCATAAATTCAAGACTTAAGTACCATCATCATCAGTAACGTTACTTATCTCCTATTTCGCTCTTCGGCTATAATCCAACAACAACAACAACAACCGCCGCAGTTGCACGGAGTCAACCGGTTATTATCCCAAACGTATTTGCATTTAATTCGAATGTCGGAGGTGCCGCGCGTTTGCTTCGATATGCGTCGCGAGGCGACGCTCTGCGGGTCGCATGCGCTTTTTAATTGTGGCGCGCCATTCCGGGATTACCATTTGAATTATTTATACCCCCAAGTGTACAGTTTCATTAGCCAAAACAACATTTCCTACTCCAATTTACATAACGTGTAACATTATTAACAAAGACAAATTGAGCTAAACATCCATTTATTTATATCTTATTATATCTTATAAATAGTCGATTTCCATAATAATTCCATTTGTCGCTTTTACATAGAATGTTCATATTTTGAATATTATTAACTTTATAGTAAATCATCATTGTTGGATATTTAAAGTAAACTGCGTTTAAAGAACAAAATTATGTATAATGAAACAGTGTTTTCTCTTTATTCTAAATTCGCTAAATAAATAGCTTTCACCTGCTTCCGGGTGTTACAATATCGGCGGAATATAGAATTACTTCCTCTTAGCGGGAAAACTTCCTCTTCCATAGAATGTGGAAAGATGAAGAGAAGCGGCGGTGGAGCCTCCCACGGCGCCAAAGGAAACGAGACTTTCAACGATAAATTTTCGATGTCCGAAGTTAGATATCATCTCTATTACTAGGCAACAAAAAGTCCAACAACATGTTTGAAATTCGCGCTTGTTATTTTCGTATAAGATCATCATCAGCTGTCATCGAGATTGGGCAAGCATTAGTGTTTACATTCGATTCCATTGTTCAAATCCAATGACTGTGCATTTTTTTCAATACAAGGATTACCCAAAACGATTCCAATTGATTGTAATTTCAGTGATGTTGCATAAGATTTCAACGATATTTTGGTATTCTTTATAGTCAGTTTTGGCACTTACAATTATTACTTTTGGCAAAATAAATAAGGAAAATGATTCCAAAGACTGATACAGAAATAATTTTCTTTGCAATAATATCTAAACTGGCACGTCAAAATAGAACATTGAACGTCAGCTGATTTTAATGTCTATTAAAGGATGTCTTCTAGGTCTTTAAATTCTAACCAAAATAAAAACTCCGGGAATTTGAGGTTATTTTTTAAAATACAACTAAAAACCAATAAATATACGTAATTTTAGAGTATATATATATATTTTTGTCATTTTGTTAAAAATATATTAATTATGGAAACAACACTTTTTGGTCATCGAGTATAAATTGTTAATATATGATGTTGTTTAGTATTATTTGATCATTAAAATTGTTATGCAATAATTTACAATTGTCTTTCTATGACTTTATTGGAAATTTCCGTTTCAAATGTTTGTCTGCAATCTTCAGTATGTAATAAATTCACAATTTTATAACGTAAATTGTTTATTTTTGTTCTTTGAGAAGGCGGTATTTACGAATGACTACAAAGTAGTTCTTGCAGGACCTGTATTTATTGCAGCAATTCGATTGGATTGGATTGGAATAATTGCTGGAGGTGAGGCCGAGTGACGGTCCATTATCCCGCCTCGTGTATTCATTTATGCGATATTTCCACGCGAAATCCGGCTTTTCCTCATATTGATTCTGTATCACGTTTCCTCGTCGAAGATCTCTCTCGACTTTGCTTTTCAGGTGCGATGTTTGTCAGAAGTTGAATTTAATTATTTCTGCACTTGAAAGCTGCAGCGCTGGATACGCCCATCCTCGTCGTCCGATGAAGGTGAACAACGTAATTACCGTTTCCATCGTTTTCCTTTTATCCCCTTTTTCTATTTATCCATTTGCTGTGTAATATTCAGGCTCGTTGCCGTGCGTCTCATTTCCTTCACCTAAGCTTTCGTGTAATTAAGAATACAATGGACATAATGGTACGGAACATATTGAAATCACGACGGATCAATCAATGTCAGGAATATTAATTTCGTAGGAGACGTAGGAAACTGTGTTACTGTAACTATGAATTATATGTAGAGGTTGGGAAAGCATTAACTTCAAGCCAGAAATTTGTTTCAAAATATCCGGATTTACAACAAAAAAACGTTTTCGATCTTTTGCCAAAATCCAAATCACTTAACAGTCAATTAAGTTGTATTAGAAATGTCTATTCATATAACCTTTGATTATTTATTTATAAACACAAAATATTTAGAAATCATTTACTTTTTTCAACCAGTTACAACATTTTCATCATTTCAAAGTTGTAAAGCTTTACATTTAAGTATTACGTAATATTGATAAGATCGAATGATAATAAGATCATCTAATTAAAAAACAAATACTGACCTTTTCAATATGCTCACTGCAAGAGTTGTGATATTTACAAATTTCTTATAACGAGCTTTTAAATTTAGGCAACAAAATTAATACTATAAATACTTTTTCACCAAACACATACTTATGATAATTTTGTTAATTATATAACTAACATTTTTTTTAACTAATCAACTCTTTTATTACAAAATTATGGACTTTCCAATGAGATTAATGGTATTTTCATAGTTTTGCTGTTTTCTTGTAATAAGCAACTAAATAAGCAATTATTATATAACTAGTAAATTATGTACTTTTGAACTGTAGAGAGGATTAAATGTTGAATAATATTGTGTTTTCTAAATATTGAAGTGCTATAATGGAAGTTCCTAATTGTAATGCTTCCAAGTGAAAGAGAGAGAGTTTGGTTGGAAGAGGAATGTCCGTGGCGTTATTAATGGACGTCCGTACAGGTCGTAATTAATAGGGTGTAATACATCAGTTTAATGTAATGTAAGGATTAAATTGCAATAAATATTCCATGTGAAGGCGGCTGCGGCAGCGTCGGCGGCGGCGCCACATTCAATGCGTGTCAATTATGCGTTTCGAGCCGATGAAATTCATCATATCCACATCAAAAGACCTCGACCATCCTCGAACAGACTGTATGTGTGCATGTGCGTTTGTAAACGATCCACGATGGACGGACGAGAAGGGGAGATCAATTGCAAATCCAAAACCTGTACATAACCAATATTTGATGTATTCATGGTTTTCTTTGGAGGCTCGTGATTTATCGGTTCGCAGCGTCAAGGATTATTAAAAATAATCGGTTTAAATTGCACGATACGTCGGCCCATCCATCATATCCCACTCGACGCGAAACGCAAATTTGATGTACCGATGCGAGAGTTAACAATAACAAAAAAAAACTATAGTGACTTAATACCCTGTTCATTTCATCCCAACATTATTATGCAAAATTGCAGCGAAAATATTCAATAAAATTAGGTTAGATTTGATTTGATATATGACATTTATATGTTAACCTAAAATTAGGTTAGGTTAGTTGATTTTATTATTCTTAGATTCAATAAAGTTAGGATAAGTAAATTGTTACTCATTGTAATGTTTGCTTTATTTTACATTTCTTTTAAATTTAATGATAACAATTGTTTAATTGTTAGTTCTACCAACTATTTTGTACATATGTGAAAAAATTTAGATAATAACTTGAATGTCTCTTTATTTTTGTTATAAACAATTTTTTTTGTTAGTTTAAAAATAAAGAGAGAAGCAGATATTCAATTTAGACATGCAAAATTATGGAAGTGTTGTTTTACCGGTAAAAGTAAAATAACCGGTATTTTATTAAAATGTTAGTCGTGAATATTAGAATATTATTAATTCAGTGAAAGACACAAAAGTTTTGGTTAGTTGCAATTATAATCATCTTGATGCATCTTCCTAAATTCTAGTGAAAAGGAAATTTTTTTGTAATGAAATTACTGTTATTTCTGGTTAAAATTTACCTGAAATTTGTTGGATAGAAAAACCGGTTAATAGAATCCCTAGATTTAATAATAAATAACGTTGTTACCTTTACGAAATTCCCAATTAATCCACGGTGTAAGGTATTGGATAACGCGCGAATTAAGTACAGTTGCGGTCTATATCTGTTTTGTAATTACAATTATTAATTACTTAATCCGGATTCGAGTTACGATCTTTTGGGCCCGCGGCGACGAGCGTAATTATCGACCCCGAAGACGACGCCGGTTAATTTTTAATCGGTGAAACTCGCTGCACGTTTCACTGTTAATCCGGTAGTTTGAAATACTCGCAGCGAATTTTGTTGGGTTTATTAATGAGTAATGAGCACGAGCCAAAAATTAAGAGAAAAGCTGGGAGGAATGATCATCAAAGTTTGCGGTAAAACGAGACGGAAAGCCGGAAGCAATTTATTCAGATGTTTGGAATAGTTGGCCTCCGGATGACAAACTTATGGGAGTAGCTATCACTTTGATGGAGAGCGTACCTACATAGTGGAAGAGTTTGTTTACGTGTCTGCATGACAACGGCGCGTGTAGTAAACTTAACGGAATTGGCTTAGGGCCCATTCAGAATCAAGTCATCAAAGGAAGCAAGGAAAAAAAAGAATGAACATTAATCTATCCTTATTAAAGTTGACTACAAAATTTATAGTAAATTTGCTAACTTCAGACTTAAATTTCATATATAACGTAAGAAATTAATTTAGATGCAAAATTACTCAAAATATAAATGATTTAGATGAACAAATTACAAAATATAGATAATATTGACTTTCCGAATGATTTTTCATATATAATTTAATATAAGTATAATTTAAAAAAATGTTGACTCATTTTATAATTATGGAAAATATACATTTAACTACTTTGTTCATGCATCAAGCTATACTAATCTTCAATAAATGAAGTATACTTTATTTTTTTTATTATTTCAATTAATTAACTTTTACTTTATGACCAATGTGACATAATTTTAATTGTGAAAGACACGTTTGTTCTTCATCAATACTAATTGGTTAATAATACAGTTATAAAACATATTAACTAATTGCTGACACATAATTTGTCAATTTTTCAATTTTATTTGAAATGAAATGTACCTGTACTTCGCGTAGTCTAGGTAATCGGTTCCGCCAATATCCCAGACTGTGTGAAACCGAACTAATCGATGACTTTGCAAATGCACAAAAAGAAACTTGAATCGGAAAATATTAAGAATTTATTTTCGTTTTACTAAATTGAAATTTAGAAATTTGGAGAATTGTCAATGATAAAACTATGTGAGGTATTTCAGGTTACGAATTATAACAATATTAATAGTTTCTATGATATTATTGGTGCAAATGATGTTTATTTTTGTGCTTGCTGAAAGCTTTTCTTTTGATTTGATCTGGTGTACCCCAAGGAAGTGTACTTTTCCCTATAATATATTTATATGTATTGTATAATTTGATTTCGGGAAAATTAGCAGAACGGTTTGATTTAGGGCTTAAAATTTGGTTAATTTGAATAAGGTTTATTGGGATGCGTTGGTGATGTAATGAATAAATGCGTTTATCGTAAGTTTCTTGGTCAGAAAATTGGGAACAGCGAGCGAAGTGATGATGATTGTGAGATGAGAAGTGTTGCGATGAGAGAAGGACCGGTCGATCCGATGAAAATGGCGTATTAATTGGGGCCGGCTGCTCCGAGATAATAGTAATTATTGCCGGCAATTTGCTGCCTTTTTCAGTGTTCCACCAAAGATTTATGGGGATACTTCTATTGCCACTTGTGCAGCAGTTAATGCAACCTAATTGCCAACGGGTCGCCGACTTTCCCAACGCCTCCTCCACCTCCTCCTCTTCAGGAATTCACCTATTCCAAACCTCTTCATCCTTTCCTTCACAAGTTCATCGCATTTTGCCCATAAAACGATTCAACATCTCTCCTCGTTTCGCAATGGCCAATTGCACGGAACCCGACCATCACCATTAACCACCATGACTTATATGAATCGCACCTCCAAACGCGATTCCATTCCTTCCAGTTTTGCAGCAATATTCCGCATTCTCAATGTAACATCATTAACTTCTTTTTCTGAAATAATCTATATACCACTAATAAAGCAAATCAATTTAAGAAATAATGCAATTATTTACTAGAAACTTAATTAAAATATTTTCTTTTATAAATATTATACAAAAGAATCCTTCGAACCGGATTTGAACCAGTGACCTATGGATATCTACATCAACAAATCCTTATTTGGATTTAACGTTCTACAGTCCACCGCTCTACCAACTGAGCTATCGAAGGTATATATAAAATAAAAAAAATGATTAATAAAAAAAGAAGTTGGTAATAGTGGAAATCCAGAAATTTAAACTTTACTGATAAAGTAAAATTGTTTGTAAATTTACTAATAATATAATATAAAAATCGACTCTGATTTGAGCAAGTGCATAAATTGCAAGAAAATATGTATCTTGTAACTCAATTTTACTTTTAAAATATAATTTTATAAAACGGAAAGTTATTAATTTAATTGAATAATTCGCAAAACATTCCTTCGAACCGGATTTGAACCAGTGACCTATGGATATCTACATCAACAAATCCTTATTTGGATTAAACTTTCTACAGTCCACCGCTCTACCAACTGAGCTATCGAAGGTATATAAATAATTTAAGAAATTTACGAGGAATTTCTAGACCTTATTATGTCATAGATAATCTGATTAATACTAGTATTTTTTTTTATTAATAAAAATAACTATTATTAGCAATTGTGAAACGAACTCAATCAAGTCTATATTTATATGGAATTATATTAAAAGAAACTATTATTGGTTCAATGTTGCATCAATCACTTTGTGACTAGACAAAGAAGTAATATTGATGGCGTTGAGCAATGCGACATGAACAATAAATTTGCGTTATTGCTACCTCTTGTCTTCTCTCCGCAGTGGGAAATTTCAAATTAAATAAATGTTCGATTGTGCACGTTCGCAGCAGAACGAATCCTTTCCAATTATTCTTACTTTCATATGCTCATAATCACTACCTAGCTTAAGTCATTCAATTTTACTGCTTTATTCTCATGAAAAGTGTCATAAAAGAAACGTTACCATTTTAATTTTAAAACGAATCATTAGAAATTAGTATTATTTTTATAAATATTTCTAATTAAAGTAAATCTTTTTTTGTTTATTTAATAACGAATATTATATAACAAAATTTAGTTTAATGGTGAGATTGTTGGTTATTTCTATTAAACTGTGAGTAAATTTATAAGGAAAAGCTTAAGTCTTCCTGTATGAAGTGATTATATTCTATAAATAATTGATTTTTTTTTATGACAATGGCAAATTTTCTTTTGGGAATTAACGAGCGCCAGTCTGCTGCGTTGAATGGGAAACGTTTCTCCCATTTATCGTCTGGTATTGTGTTCCAGTTGCGGTTGATATCCATTCTTTATCCAGACCGTTTCTTCTAGAGTTACACATTCGCTTCGAATAATATGCGGGAAGTCCGGGGCTTCGAAGAAATTGCCACCGATCTATGATTCACGTGCACAAAATGCTATGCTATGGTTATGGCTTTGACCCGAATTCGTACGACGATAGCGGCGGTCCTGATTAATTATTTATTTATTAAAAAAAAAAAATTGTACGTGCGTGCGCTGAAAGGAGATGGAGATAGAGAGAAATTGGATCGTTAACTATAATCGTATAGCATTTAAAAAATAGTATGTGAAAAGAGAGAGAAAACTAAGCTAAAATTAAAACTGGATTGTAATCGATGCGTCCTGTATTAAATTATGTGATTTTCTTTCATGAATTAGAAACGAAACCGATTAAGAAATTAAAAAACTGCTTAGCAATTTGTTAACAAGTTAACTGAATTAATCATCAATATTTCATTTTGTTACTTTTATCTTTTGGATAAATTTGGTTATAAGAATTTTATTCATGCAGAAAATTTAGTCTAATTTAGAGATACTAAAAAAAATAATTATTTGATTAAAAACTTTATTATTTATGTATTATTCTACCATTTTTTGGAGCTTTGTTCAGTGAGATTACTAAATCAAGAAAACTTTTATAATAAGCTGTAAAATTCCTGAATTTAAATTTGCTTATACATTTTATATTTAAAATATTTCTAATCGAATAATGACAATGACTGACGTTTGACGTTTCCGTCAGAAAAATATGTCAAATATGAATTAAGATACCACTACGTTGTCTTTGCAAAAGCGTAATCTTTTATAAAAATAATAGGGCGGATATATCCGCCTCGTGTACGGGTTTATATTTTTTAATCAAAGCAAGAAGGATATATTAATTAAATTATTTATTTTTACTTCAAATATTTCATTTGAAATTAGAGTTTGATTTAGTTATAAAATATTAGATACATTACAAAAGATTCAAATGATTATCATAAAATCAAAGCGTTTAAGTTTTGTGGTTTGTTGACTAAACTTTTGACCTTTTAGTTTATCACTTTGATTACAAGATTAAGATTATTTTTGTTAGGATATCTTAAATTGACACGTCAAGTGTCAAAAGTATTGCTTGGGTTGCTATGGATGTTATTACTAATATGATCAACATAAAGTAAGTTCTTCTGTGAGTTAGAGGGAATGAGAAGGAAGTAGGAAGGATAAAATAAGATCAGAGAATCGTGTTTTCAATTAGTCCGCAATATGCGCCGTAAAATATTGTTTACTCAAATAGAAACCGTATGTTCTGTAATGGTAAGCCAACTAAACGAAGACGACAGACTTAATGAGTAATATTCTCCTTGCAATTTCGTGCAAATTTTAGAAGTTTACGCTGCAACGATCTTCTAAAACCGAAAATAATTGGTTTGTTTTTCGTTGTAAACAATATCGATGGCTCAATGGACCTGCCCTAAATCAGTTTCAAAATTGGTCATTTGCATATCGCTTTCGCGCAATTATTAATGGAATTTTCGAAATTTTTTATTAATTATTTTTTTGATGTTGATTATTTTTTTTGTGGACTTCCGTGTTGAAACCCGCACCGAAAGAATAATAAACTCGCATAAATTGGTTGCATACAAATTGCATCTTTTGCAATGACAATGTTTCATTTGCATAACAATCGCGTCGAAATCAATGGGAAGGCAATGTTTTACATTTAGATCGTTCTAATTCGAATAGCGTTTCAAATCCAATCTCGCAGGCAATTCCCTTCCACATTTTCACGTTGGAATGGTAGCGCCTTTCCTTTCTTCTGATTCTTGTCTCTCCTCCTCATCCGAAACCGTGGACCAATTTGTTGCGTAACGCGCCGCCCCAATTAAGCAATTACGAAAAGATCATCGACGATAAAGAGCCGTTTCCTCAGTCATCGAGGTTTTCTTGAATAATTTTAACCATAGTTATATGTGTAACTGAACAATAATAATAATTTTTGAGGAAATTTTCATTTGCATGAATTTATATTTATACGCACACAAAAGGTGCTTGTATGAAGATCGCGAATAAATTCAATATTATATTGTAACGGTAAACAAAGTTTAAGACTTTATTAAGTTTATATGCATTCAATAATAACAGGAAAGAAATGAAAACTTGAAGATGTTTGACCGTAATGTACGTATTTTAGTGGACACTTCGGACGATGCTATTTGCATTACGTGCGGAACTTCGTGCAGGTCAGCTCTGCGTTATTGATTATCCTGGCACAACGATGCTCTTGAGCCTGGAAGAAATTCATATCGCCGTTGCAAATTCAAAATTCATGGCCCATTTACTTGTTTTTCAACAGAAAACTACGATGATCCTGTTTTTCTTCTCACATCCCAAACTTTCAATAACATCCATATTTCTTGATATTACAGGAACCTGAATTGTTTCTAATTTAATCACATTTTGTTAAAACCAGCTAAAATAATCTTTGTATAACATCAATTTATCATATTAACCCATTCCGGACCATAGGCGGATATATCCGCCATAACCTTTACACTGTGGTGGTATTCAATAGTAGTTCAGCGGTAGCTCTTAGTGAGGCGCCAGCAGATATAAGTGGTAGCAACAAGTTGAGTTATGAATCTCTGATTTTGAATATGCAACATTTATTTAATTTATTGACTTGCTTTGTATTTTACTTAAAAATAGTTTTAATTTGAATATTTTATTAATTTAATTCTTTAATTCTCATATTAATTGTTACAGAATTGTAATTATTACAGAAGCTTCAATTTGTTGTATTTGTAGATTTTATGTTCAACGTTGAACGCCAAATTTTTATTTTGAAGAATTTCAGATGAATACTTTTGGCATTGAGCTCGCACCTAAAATAGATTTTCCAGCACAGACTGCAACAATAAAACATATTTTCGGAATGGGAATAATTTGTAGGAGTTCATTAAAAAGAAATTTCGTGTTTTCCGAGAACCGGTGCACGCAATAAACTTGCATAATTTCACAGCTTGCGACACTCGAATGTACATAGTGTACATAATAACTATGTAGTATTAGTCTCGTTTAGGATATAAAAGTCATAAAGAAAATTATTTGAACTTCGTAAAACGTCTCTTATCATTTTGCCGTGAGTGAGTATTTGTTTATTTTTTCTTCTTCGGTGAATCATTCCACTTTTCTTCCTTTAGTTATGCTTTCGGTTCGTCAATCTCAAGGTATAATGCGGGTAGACGTTAAGAGGAGATGTCGTGGATAGATAATAGTATCGTTTTTGGGCATTGTCAGAGTGCCAAGTTGTTTGCGATGTCGCATCTCTTTTGCATGCTAAAATGTTGTTGCAATGAACGTCTGGACGGATGAGGATCTTAGGGTCAGGTCTGCGGTATAATCTCTCTGAAAGAAAGATCATGTTTACGATATTACATAGAGAGTGAGAGAGAAAAAGCGAAAGGATCGAATGGAAATAATGGATTTGGCATGAGGAGATTCAAATCGATTTCTCGATCCTCTGTAAACGGAGGAGACGCCTCTCCAACAGGAATTACATCAATCTGATAAAGTTTTATTGAATCGTGGGTGATTTTAATAGTTTATATGGGGATAGACTAGATTGGGCATCAATCAATTATTGTTGCTTCTTCTTGCTTGATTAAAATCGTCAAACTGATCAACTAATGTATGATTTACAGTGAATCTACTTCATATTCATTATTATACAACTTATTACCCAATTTAAAAACGCTTACATTCATCTCAATATCTATTTAAAATCAATATTAATTTTAAATCTACTTAAACAGAATCCCACGTTGTGCGCCAAAGAAAAATAGATAATTTACTTATATTAAAATAAATAACTAAATTATCTAAAATAATATATAGAAGCTTTAATTCTACCAAAATCCATAGAACCGAAAATCACCGAAATTGGTAAAAATTAGAGAATTTGAGGTACTGAAAATAATATTAATAGTAGTTTTAAGAGTAAATTAATATTTTATGCTGAAAATTCTACTTTACTAACTTTTTGAGGAGCGGCGGATATATCCGCCATATAGTTCAATGGTACTTTTTATAATAAGTTGAAGTTTTGAATTGATTTTACCAAAATACGTCACAACAAAATAAAAATACACAGTAGTTTCGTTTTTGACAGTTGAAAATGCGTGCATGAAAAATATGCGTCCGCAAGGGGTTAATATATCAAGCGAATATTTGCCAATTTATTTCCCTAAAAACGCAATGGATTTAATAACAAATTGACGCACCTGAACTTTATGAGTTATAGTATAAATAATATCAGTTTTATGATGAATGAATAAATATGCAGCGAAATTATGAATTATTCAAATTGTCTCATTACGCCGTATTTATTATCCTCTAATAACATTATTTAAGTACGCACTAAAAGGTTTCCAGCGTCGATTTTATGAACCAAATCAATTGACATTTTATGATATACATATTCGCATATTATAGGGATTGATGCATCAAGAATACGCATAAATATAGCAAAATTTACAATAAATTAGAAGAAAATAGCAACATTTAAGAATTATTTTAATTTTTAAGTATTTTAATTCATTCACAAAAAAAAATAGAATATTTTCTCGGCAAATTTAAATAATAATACTTTATTTAAGTTTTTTTTGGTTCTTCACAGCAAATCGTTTAATCTTTTAAGTGTATGATTTCTCACGACTGTAGCTTGCTTTAATGATATGCGCATTCACAGTGTTATAATATATATAAATATGAACGGGTTGACTTAAATGAAACGTTGATAAATAGGGGTCATTATTTAGCAGACGGTATTGCTTTAATTTATCGATCAATTTCTCTAATTCAATTCAAGTCCTATTCAACTAGTAGTTTGAATTGAATAATTAGTGTTATCTTTATTTGTTTCACTTCTGTTGCTTAACCTGTCAAATATTGACATGATACAAAACGTCAGCTTTTAAATTTGGGAAATATTTTATATTGTTTTTTTTTATGTACACTTAATGAAATGTTCTTTAGGAACAGAATTCTGAATAAGGAAGCAAGAGAGAAGGTTTTTTTTAATGTAAAATAATAATTGCGGCGAAGTCTGTGAGTTTCTTTAAAAGGCGTACTTCGTGTTGAAGAAATACAAAAAACAGAACAGAACAGTAAATTTGCATTAATTCTCGTAACGTGAGTAACATGACATAATTACGGGATTTAAATGGAGTTTAGCCTTAATGTTCCGTTTTACGATCTTCCTTTATGCGAAGGATCAAAAAGTAGAAAACAAAAAAGTATGAAACCATGGCGAATCTCCAAGTTTATGCGAGGACTCCTCTCAATGCGAAACGCAAATGCATTACAGTGTTTCCATGGTAATTGAAAATTATTATGACAATTGCTGTCATATATCAACAGCTTAAAATTAAATCTAATCGATAGAGACGTAAATAATTTTCAAGCAGATTTATATTAAGAGTTTGTTAGTTTTTCAATATGCAACAAAGTTTTTGAATTGATAAAAATGTCAATTAATCAATTGGCGGATATATTCGCCTTATGCTTTACTACGGTATAATTTTATTGTCTATTACAGATTTTTCATGCTTTAAAATAGTCTGTAATAGACAATAAAGAAGACGTGGAATTTAATAGCATCGCAAGTTAAAGCAGGAGTCGATCAATATCCTCGTAGAATATCTTATATTAGTTCGCTGCTAAGATAATAAAGTTTACCGAATCCATTAACTTCGAAGAAAATATGAAATAAAAAACTTTCATTTCATTATTATGAAAAACGAAAAATATAATAATGCTGCTGAGATTTTGTTCATTGCTTTGTAATGAAAATAAAATGTAGTTAAAATTATTTCAATTAGCGATGTTTGATGATTTTATATAGGGACACAAAACAAAACAAAATGAAATATCAATTATAAAAGTCCTTTATTGCTTTGCAAATAATTGTGCAACATTTTTAATAGCGCACGTCGACTCCACCCAAGCAAATAATTTTAATTAAACGTTTTTCATTGAAGCTCTGAAAGTTACTGCAAAATTTGATCATTTTTCATGTTGCATATTTGTATATTTTATTTATATAATTATTTAGATGGATAAAATAGTGGTCAATAGTATCGAGGGCCCACAAGGTTTTTACGGGACCACGAGACTGGGGCTCACGAAAAATAATAGCATTTTCAATATTTTTTATCTACGAATTTATTATCATTCAAAATAGAATTCAGCATTTTAAACCATTGTCGTGATATTTTTAAATGGTGCCTAGGGCCCACGATGTGGCATAAAGATTGCTTTATTGCACATTATGAATGTCGTGGGTCCTGACATGAGTTACGTAGATGATTAATTTGGGGCCCACAATAACCGATTTTAAGGATGCTTTTTGTATCCAATCGAAAAGTAATTATTATTCATAGAATACTTCAAATTATAAGAAAGGTGAATCGAAATAAGCAATAAATCTTGGATTAATGCTATTAAATTAATGGACGTTTAAGCATCATCTGAGGTCGATCACTCGACAGAACTGTTATTTTTCTGATTATTCAAAGAACCCCAAAGATTTGCATTAATGCACTTTACTTGTAAAAGAACATCCCATAAAACTAACTCAATTCATCATTCACAATTCTATTACAAAATTTGTAAAAAAAATGTTGATCATTAAATAAGATAATTCACTCATATTAAATTACAATTGAAATGTTCGTTTGTATTCACCGATTGAACATTCCCGCTTTAACAAACGGATGGATGCGACAAAGCCGAGAATGGGTTGTTCCCATTTATAGAATCAAAAAGGAAACATTGAAACGAAACCGAAATGGAATTAAGAAATAGTGCAAGACGTGAAAGCAAACGGCCGTGTGTTCTTTTTTTACTCCAGAAAAGGAGAGACTTTCGATAAAAAATAATATAATAAATCAACTGGATTTGCTTCCAAAGTACAAAGGATGCACACTGCGTAATTGTGATCCTCTCTAATTCTAGATTTGATTTACTTTCCATTAGATTCAAGATTGTTCTTGGCCTTTAGTGAACCGTCCTTTGTTGCACATGTTTTCTTCGCAACGTTTCTAAATTGTAATTAAATTGTCTAGAAACTTGTTCGCATTGCACGCATTTTTTAAGCACATTTTAACACTTTTTTTTGCATAGAGTTAATTACATGGCGCACAAAGTAATTAACTCGCCGGAAGAACATTTTATTCATAAATCAAGTTGACAGAAAAATATAATTTTATTTAAAATATTGCATTTTTTTATATTTTGTAACTTTTTATGTTTTCATGTTTCTGCTCTAAATTGGCCAAAAAGGTGTTTGACCTTTTCAGCTTTAAGAATTATTAATATCAACATATATATTTTCATTTGCAGAATTTATTGATAATTACGGTCTTAATTACCGGTAAATTTGTGCAAGAAATACTGGTATTATTAATTGATATATTGAAATTTTGTCTCCGGAATATGAAATTCATATTATTAATACGATAAAAATTTATACCTGCAGAATCTTCTGCATCGAAAATATGTACCAAAAAAAATTTTTTTTGTTAATGTATTAAATTTTTTCTTCTTAAGTTATTATTAATTAAAATATTACACATTCCATTAAAATATTGTTTAATAATAAGTAGCGGCACAATCACATGAAATTTTCAATCTAAAGAAAATAAGGATAAATTCGCGATTTGATATTTGAAAAATTTCATATAAATTATTTTGAGTACTGCTCGATCGAAGGTGTTTTCTTTATGTGAAATCATTGAAAGAGAGTCATAAAGGAAAGCTGCAGGTGGTCCGTCAAGGTTTTGATGTTCAGAAAACAAGCAGTTTGGGCGACAATCAACAATGTTTCCGATCGAGGAGTAGAAGAACGTGGATGTTGAGAGCAGTTGCGTAGGTAAACATCGTAAATTAAGAGCAGCGTGTTAAGTTGGTGAGGAATGAGGAGGAGGAGGAGGTGGAGAGGCAGGTGGAGGAGGCAGGAGGTGGCGGCTGCGGCGGCGGCGGCGGCTTCGACGCGTGTTCGTGTGATATCATCTATCGTTGGTTCTGTCCTTTCGGTCCTCGCGCCAGTCTCGATTCAGATCCAAACGCGAAGAGACGCGCACCACACGAAACTCACATTCACATCGTCGAAAATCCAATTGACCAGAGACACCATCCATCCGAGACCATCATCAGCAACAACAATGTTCTAAACTCTTCGTGTACAGCAGTTCTGTGTTCAAACGTATTTCCAAAATCATAGTTCATCGACAACTCGAGATGCGCCTCTTCCTTGCGCTCCTTCTGCTCCTGGTGAGTCCATAAAATCATCAAATTTTACAAAATCATTACCAGCGCAACAATTTAAATCACCGCAACAATAAACTATTTATTTTAAAGTAATTTATTTATTTGAGACGTCTACACGTATCGCATTGATAAATTATGTTTTGAAAGAAATTTAACAGCGCGTTTCATTCCAATAGTCATATCTAAATTTATCCGCACCAAATCCATAAATAATATTATATTAGTAAATCACATTAGTGTTTCATATAAATTAGAACCAATTTTTATGCTTGTATTAAAATTGTAAAAAATGATAAATTGTAAATAATTAATTACAATTTATTCTGATATTTGTTACTCATCACTTTCATATAATTTACACAAAAATTAAACATTGAACAATTAGTATTTATTTAAATAGAAATACTTTTTAATACAATTTTTAATGTGTTATTATAAAAAATGTAAATTGAAGCGATGATAAAGTTAATCGCATAAAATTTAATTTGCTCTTGCGAATAAGTACTTTTTTTCAGTATCAACTGATAATTCACATAAATTAACTATAAATAGTAATCAACACGAGGATTTATCGTAATGTTATAATTATAAAAGTATATACTAATATAGCAGTTTTTGCATTTCCATAATTTATACCGATTGAATAATATAATTTTTAATAATTATTATTTGCAATTTAAAGCACTATACGATACTTGTATAATTTTATCCATTATATTTTCTTAAGTGTTACAAAATTTTCAATATTTTAATAACGATTACAGTATTTTTCTTTTAATTTTAACTAATTTTATTCAAATTCATATACATTTTTCAATGGAATTTGAATATAATATTCATAATTATCTAAACAAAAGTTAAAATATTTTATACATTAATGGGATTATTTTGACACCGAACTTTGATTTACAATTTCTCAATGAAATTATTATTAAATCGTTATTATTTTTTATGACTTTTTCTAAAATATATAAACAATGATTTTATTGGGTATTTACGTTTGATGTATAATAGCTATTTTGAAGATAGAAATGTTTTCCAAAAGTGTTAAGGAAAAAAAAAATAAGTTAGATGAAAAGTGGAATAAAATATATTGTTATAAAACCGATAAATATGAGTCTTCAAATACGAATAACGAGGAAGAAATTATTTTTCTTTAGTTTCGAGTGATTTGGAAGACCATCGAAATTATTGCTGTTCTGTTGGTTTCAGAAGAAATTAAAGAATCCGGAAAAGTACAAAAACATAAATTTCACAATTAAACGTTCCAAAAAAATGTCAAAGAAAATTTGTTATAAATGTATGCAACAAATGCATATTTAAGATCTTCAAAAATTTTAACAAATTTAGTAAAAAAAAATATTTACAAAGCATGTATAAATACAAAAAAAATATAGAATTTTATTTATTAATTCAGTAACAAATTACATTTTGTGTTAAATGAGTTTTTCTGTTTATTCTTATAATATTTATATAATTGCATCGATGATCTTTTAACATGATCAATAAACATAATTAGTAACATGATACTTCTTAATACGAACCACAGATCATAAACATGTTTCAATAACATTCGAAACTATTTACAAATAAATATTAAACTTAAACAAAGTTTATGTTTCAGTTTCCTAGAAGAAAGCTAGTTATTATTTAGTAATTTAACTTTGAATCAGATTATGTTATGACATTGAAATGCAAAATAAATCGATTTTATAAAATTAGTTTTTTAAAAGCTATAAAAAATCTTTGATGTAAACTTGATGATTTCAATATTCTTTCTACGAAGATTAATTTATCATTAATTATTTTTATTGGATAACAAAAATAAGATTGTAAAGCAATCGATCGAGAATATAGGGCGTTTATTAATGCAGCAGATGTTGCGATTATTATTATTATTATTAATGCAATCATGAATCGCGAGATTTCAAATTGATATATTAAATGATATATTTGCTCCTGTCATGATACACTTTCGTTTAATTACATAATAAAGTGTAAAGTAACGCGATGATTATCGAATTTCAATCAATTTGTTTTCTCTTTTCAGAAACATTTAATTGGTAAAAAAAATACTCAAATATCGTCAAAAATATTTTCGAACGAAACATGATACTGTCGCATTGCAGTATTTCGATTAACGCGTGTTGCGATAAAAATAATAGATTTTTTATATTATATTTCAACTAATTACATTTTCTGCAAAATAGATTTTTTTTTAATTAAGAATATAATTATGAATATTATTAAAATGTAAACTAATGACTAATGAAAGTGGTATCATATGATCGTTAAGGCGTTGCAGAAACAAACAGCAAAACAAAAGAAAACTAATGTATCCAAGTTACCACACATTGCCTGATCTTAATTACTCTCCCAAAGAAAATTACCTCGTGGCTTTCACAAGAGATGTAATTATTTCCAGTTTGCGTTTTCGAATTCTTTCATTTTCGAAATCTCAAATTACGTGCGTAAACCAGCATTTCCCAAACTATTTAAATTTGATTAAAAATTGAAGTTTGCTTAATTTTAGAAAATAATTTTTATTTATTAATTTTTTTATTAACTACAATTTATTATAAAAATATCTAAATATAATATATACTTTAAATAATTTTTTAAATCCATGTTTTGTTTAAATCAAAAATTTAAAAAAATAAAATGGTCGAAATATCAAGCTGCTGTAATTTTCGGATTAAATAAGTTTTTGAAATTATTCTGTGAGCTGAAATCATTGATTAAATTTTGGCTAAAAGAAATGAATGAAAAGATTTGAATCTTTTGGATGATTGAAGTTGCGTTTCGAGTACAAAAAAATAAATAAACAGTGTATTATTCATAAGACGTATTCGTGCTTGAGAAATAAGATTAATGGAACATACGATAAAAAGTAACAAAGGAAACGTATGAGGAATATTTAAATTGTGATCAAAAGACTGAAATAAAAGTTTAATTTTCTGAAGATTTGTTGAGACGAGAAATAAAGAAATTTTCAGTTTATTCGGAGCAAAGTGTATTAATACTTAGTGAGAAGTATAAAAATTAAGCTATGTGTCTTTAAGTATTTTTAGAAGGAGAGTCGCGGCTATTTTTAAATAAAGCATAATTCGCAGCACGCAATCCAAAAAGGAAATACAATTGCCTCCAGTTTATTAACATTTGCAGGGACATAAATTATCCGCCAATTATGGTGTTTCTGCGCTCATCTATAAGAAATCTAAATATAGAATCTCGTGTTGCGATTATTCATTTTACTTTGAAGATGCGTACATTAAATATTTGCATCCATAAAATCAATTAAAACCTCTAAAAGCGTCATTCTTTCTATATGAATATTGGAATTTAATCGCGTTATGTAAGAAGCGTTTCTGCGCAATCCGTTCGCATCTTGATAATTGTGCAATCCTTTGTCCCAATTGTTGATTATCGTTTTCTACTCTATTGCATTATAGAAAATCAAAAATTCGTTAAATAAATGTAAGAAAAAAAGGCATTTATTGTTATGTCATTTGCCCGAGGCTAAGTGCCATCTGTTTAATACAGGTTAAACTAAACAAAAACGAAGTAATTAATCCCAGAATTACGACAATTATAAATTGTTTTCGATTGCAAACTAGAAAATAGAATTTGAAGAATGTAACTAAATACGGCAAAAAAAAAATCGTTTTCACAATCGATCAATACGAGAAGTTTATAAATTATAAATAATGATGGTGACATAATTAATTAAATTAATTTTGTTACAAAATAAAAATAGCTTGAATTATTTTATAATGCATTATTTGAAGCTTTAAAATTAAGTAAATTTTGATAAAAACTATGCGAGAATAGTCGAGTTTTGTGTATTGGGAAACTTATGTGAAAGTCGATGATTTCATGTAAACCGCACGAAATATTTTATCGTTTTTCGATGGCTTTTATCATTTTTATTATTCCTTTTTAGATTAAATTCGGATCGAATTCATTAGAGAATCCAATAAAAACGCGTTTTATTAACGATTAATTTGACATTCGCGTTATATCTAAATTGAAAAATCGACTTTTTTTTATTAACAATCCATTAAATAAATTAGTGTTTAGTTTTTTTAGCTCAAACGTTTCCTAATATATTTTCGTTTTCTTAATTTTGAACTAAAAGCGTTTCATACTCAATATATTATAGAGCAGCGTAGAGCGGCGGATATATTCGCCCAACACTTTACACAGGAGACTTATACAAAATTGTGTGCGCAATCATCATTAGCTGTTAGTGAGGCGCCACTAGTCATTTTCAGAGCTATCAAACGTCATTGTCAAAAAATCACATTTTCGTAATTATATTTTGTGTATAAGTATTATTTTTTTGTCTTTACAACGAATAATAACATCTAACTGCAGGATGAAATTAGTTTCAAGGTTGCGTAATTGAACGAGATTCGCGTTGGATAAAATTAGACCGAATCTTGGTGATAAACCGAATACATAAATAGTAAGTATTTACAATCACGTCGAACGCAGAGTTGCGGTTTTGCGTCTATTCATTATCAAGCAATTTCTCTCCTGTCAGATAAATGCTATCAAATGGAAAATACGCTATTACTTTATAATTGTGTTTACATAACAAAACTTTGCACATTTATTGCGAGCGATACTGCCAGAACATCTGTAAACATTATAAATCAGAAATTAATCTTTCGAGATTCCGAAATGTTATGTTCCATAAATTACCAGAAATTCCTAAGAGCACAAACGAAATTCCGATCGAGATGAGCGTTAACATAAATCTCTCAATTTTTAAAAGATCATGTTACCTTTCATCCACCGAAATAGAAGAAAATGAACGTTAAGTAATAAAGACGAAAAGACGAAAAAATGTGTTTATATAATTATTTTTAGGTAATGAGATATTATGTAATTGCTGTTTTCGCGTTGTTTTGATAACTGCTGCTCCATTAGTAGTAATCTTACTGTTTTGGTTATTACAAAATTATAATTGGGATAATCATCGGATTATTTAAATGTCGACCTCCGAGTCATGGTTCAGACCTTTTCCATCCATTAAGTAATCATTTATGGAACCGCAATTTGCAAATTATCTTTGCAATTAATTAATTTCTAAAATCATTAGTTTATTATATTTTGTATTTTACAGCTACGAATATACTAAACATTAAACAAAAGTAATAGTAACTATTTGAGGAGAGATCAAATCTTAGTTCATTCATCGTTATTTTTTTGATATTTGCAATAAATTTCTAAAATAGAGAAATATTCAGTAAATAGATTGATAATTTTTCAAAGATTATTATATAATTTATAGTAATGTTAAGTAAATGAAAATATTTGCAGAT
The DNA here is from genome assembly GCA_963457615.1 of Nicrophorus investigator. Classification (NCBI taxonomy): domain Eukaryota; kingdom Metazoa; phylum Arthropoda; class Insecta; order Coleoptera; family Silphidae; genus Nicrophorus; species Nicrophorus investigator. The sequence continues at coordinate 28,075,848 of OY735141.1, forward strand.
TCACTTGGAATATTTCATCGAGATGCATAATCTTGTTTATTCTAGAAAGATTGTGATTCGTTAGTTAAATATTTGCGGAAAGACTTTTTATCTTATTTGGCGTAATTTGCACAAACAGATCACGATTTGTTTGCGCATAAAGTTTCGCCTGAAAAAGTTAAATATTTGCGAATGTAATTGAATAAAGGGATTTAATAAAACAGATTCTATGAATTTTCAAAATTTCAATAAAATGTAGTAATGATAGGCGGATATATTCGCCATATCCTTATGCATTGTAATTTCTCAGGTTTTGATTTTTTGTTTTCCATAAAGCTTTGACATTACCAAAATACTCCACAATATGATTATGCATAGCAGTTTTGCTTTTGACAGTTGAAAATTAGTTTTTGAATTAAAGGATTTTTTTAACAATATCATAAATAAATCGTAAAATAATGTCAAGAACATGAAAGTTTATGTTTGCAATTATAATGCGCAATGGTTGGAGGATTTCAGTCTTTGCTTAAATATTTCGGGCGGATGCGCCGGGTCTCGCAAAACGTTATGATTTATTCGATGGTCATTTCGTTTGCTAAGGACGAAGGAGGGAATATCCTGCGACGCTCGTAAATTACGCAAGCAGGATGTCTCATTTCCCTGCGGGATCGTAATTCGTGCTCTTTATATGCAATTGAATAATCGCAGAATTACGCCGAGTAAATCATCACAATTCGCTCGTTCGATTAAATAACATTTATAAGTGTAATTAACACAATTAATTATGTTTAGTTTCATGTGTTTTAACTTAAGTTGGCAGTGAATGTGTATTTTGGCGACACTGCCAAGTGCAGTTTAATTGGCTGAAATAATTTCAGTTAAAGCACAATTGTTTTCATTAGCTGAAAGTGGGGTTCTATAAATTAAAGCAGTGATGGGCAAATTAAGGCCCGCGGGCCAAATGTCCACTATTTTGAACTATCAAAATATTTTCTTTAAGCCATTTAGTAACTTGTTTTCTTTTATATGTCATTATGGAAATGATAAACTATTTTTAGATGTTTACCCTATAAAACTATTGATTTAATTACTGTGCAAATTGCGTTTTTTTTTTGCTCTGACGCAGCAATCGAGCTGTCAAATAGGATGTTATGTATTTCTCGTAGGCAATGTTGGCAGCTCTGTCATAACATGAAGCTCGAATTTGTAATTAAAAAATAATAGAAAAAAAAAGTTGATGAAGGAATTAAGTCCCGAGGGGATTAATAACTCCCTTCTGCATGGAGAGCGGCTCATAGGATCATGGTCTAGCATTAATAAAGCCGCTGATTTTCTCTAGGAAAAACACACAATAACGTTTTTCAGCTACGTTTCGCTACACACAGCATTGATTTTTCTCTATTTTTCATAATACATAATCTTTATTGCTTTCGGAAAACTATAAGTACACAATGGATATTAATAACTGAATAAAGAGAGATTCAGAATCTCAACTTATTTTATTTACAACGATCAATGACTATGACGTTTGACAGCTCCGTCTTAAAAAGACTATGATGATACAATTTTGTATAATTTCGTGTGTTAAGAAAATATGGCGGATATATCCGCCGCACCTGTACAAATAGTTAACATGAATATTTTTTTAAATTTATCGATTAAGTAACAAATAACTTTAAATAATGAACTTTTTATTAATACAGAAATATATGAAACAGTTGTAATTTCAATTATTAATTTAATGTGAAGAGAAAATCGGTGTCGGTTTTTGTTTGGTTTAGATTCACAATTGACTTTGATGTGTTGACGTCTACTTTAGATCTTGAATTCCGTTTGAGAGCGAGAGAACACACGAGCAAAATTAATGATAAAACGCGAAGCGCGGAAAAGCTACTATTGCAGCTAATTTGCATACGGTCGTAAAAGGCAAAACGAAGCAAACAAACGGAAAAATCTGGTTCTAATTACTCTAAGTAGAATCGGATTTGCATGCCGCTGCGAATTTTCCGCGTTTTTCGTATTGACTGAAATTAATGAAACGATTAAAATTATAACAGTGGTAAAATTTATTCGTGCCATTTGAACTACTTTTTTTTTTTGTACAACACTAAAGGAAATAATTTATTCTCAAGTATTTACGATTTATCTATATATTCTTCACGAGTGTCCTTGCCTTAGATTTTTTTTTAACCTTAACGCAATAAATCAAATGTAGGTTAGCACTTATCGTCTACTTCCTTGTATTGCCTTACCTTCGTGTTTACTTATATCACAAGACTTTATTTAAATACTTTTTTTTTCAAGTATCTTAATAGTTACATAATTGTAAATAATGTTATTGTATCCTCAAATATATTTTAACAATTCCTGTAATTTAAATTTTCTTAGTTTAGGTATTAAAATAATTTGTGCAACTTTTCACTGAGCTGAAATGTCAACTTATTTATTACTGTTATTTTGAAATATAGATGGCGACACTATTAAATTAAAAACTGACAGATTGACAGTTTTGCAGATTTGCTCGTGAATGAGAGAATGCAGAAATCAGATCGATTTCGCTCAAGGTGTAAATTTAATTAGATGATGAGGATCGAGCGGAAGTAATGTGTATGAATAGGTAATGAGAGGTGTCAATCCATCAACCAGGTGATTAGCGACTGCAAATGGTAATCGCATGCAAAGGGGACGCAAGAACTAATCGCTTTTTCCTGGACGGATTGAGTCTTCGGACCCAGATTTTGCTCACCTAAAAGTGAAGCATTTCCTTCAGAACAAATTAATCCATTCAATTTAATTTCAACGACTGCCGCTAATCTGCTGTTAAATGCAATTAACCAGCACCCAAATGAAACGAACCGTTAAAATACATGGCATGCTTGATTGATTCCTGAGGTTACCTTTAACCTAAACAAAATTTTACTAAATCATTAAAAGTTCAGCTCTGAATTTAATTACATGCGAGAGTTGTGCAATTAGTTAAATTTTGTTGTTTGAAACTAGCTGTAATTAATTTAGTAATTTCGTCTAATGTTAATATATAATATATATAATGTATTTATTTACGTTTAGTTTTAATACGTTCCGTTTAAATTTGCATTCGGTTTTAATATGTTTGATTTAAATTTATATAAATTCATGAAATTCATTTTCTATTTATTCGTGCTGTATCTTGTTGCAAATACGATCCTGATAAAGTCCCAATTAGCGAACGCACACGACTTTTACGGGCGATGCTCGTAATTTACCGTGCTGCTGCATGCAGTAAAACCGGACATTAAAACTGCTACGCACGGATACGCGCTTTCAAATTGATTACATAAAATGACTAGAAATATGTCTGTAGCTCGAAGGGATGCTCCTGCATTTGTAGATGTGAGCAAGAAATGCATTTAGCGTTTCAACTTTCCAATGCGATTCAATGGAATTCTGAGTTAAAGTTTGTACCGCGTGTTTTTGACTCGACGAGCGCGCCAATAAACGGAATTTACGATGCAAATGTTTTACTTTGCGAAACTGCTCCCGCCACCTATAAATTCAATTCCATTATTCAAACATCGCGTTCGCTAAGTTAAAACCGACGGAATTAACACACGGAATGCTCGTGCGAAAATTCTAACGATCCTCCACTTCATATGCAACTATAACAAATTTTAGTTTTGTATCTCTAACGTCTGTTATGCAATATTGTTATTATTAATTATAATAAAACGAATAAAAAATGTACAGTATTAAGTCCAAAATAGATGTTAAAGTCAATGAGTCTCGATTTTTGTATAAAACCGGTTTTCGAATTTTCACATAAATTAAACTTTCATGAAACTTAGTTAATAATATTTTCTTTTTTTGCTAGAGACGATTTTCTGTCAAAATGTAAATTTATTCAGATTTTTTGAATAATATAAATTCCTTAAAAAAAAACCGGTTTAAAAAACCAACAAACTCTAATCAAGCATAACAAAAAACTGCATATACTGAGATGAGGTACAAGTGAATATTAGTAGTAACAACAAATATTATATAATTAATGGTTAAAATTGTCAATATGCGAGGTATAGTGCGGATAATCGGTTCTAATCACCGAACCTTACAAAAAGAGATAGTAATCACAGTAATAAGTCAATATATTTGACATTTATGTAACAGTAAGTTATATGATGTAATTGATGTGTTTTTCTTAAACAACAGAACAGTTTATTTAACTTTGGGTCTCGACTGTTTATATGGTTTCTTCTCAAAACTTCTTGAGCTTGAATCTTGGAAACATGTCGTTTTGTTATGACTGGATGAGCGTTTGTTTGAAGGAAGTTTTATCCTTTACGAAGTAAACTCCATGTTTCGTGGAAAGTTATTGTAGCGAGTTCCGTTCCGTTTTCTTTTTATTCGTCTTGCTCACTTATTCAACGCGAGAAATAATTCAGGTGGAAGTCGAAGAGATGCTCCCATTAGCCGAAGATCGATGGTTACGCATTTAGCGCGCTCCGTGAATAGTTAATAAGTACGCAATTCTCGGCTACGATCGATTTTCAAAGTAATTACACACAAAAATTACTTTTGGAAATTGTTTAAACATAGTTGAATATTCACGTTTATTAAATGATTTTTAAATTATATCAAAAGCGAAACTGACCAATGACATATGCTAGCACACAATTTTGCAAAAATCTCATGTGTAAATGATAGGGCGGATATATCCGCCACTCATATGAAAATATTTATTAATGTATTTTTTTTAACATAAATTGAAATTATAATGGAATTTTTGATCTGTAACATTTTTTTAACGGTTGAAATATTCAAATTGAGTTAATATGAAATATTTCGTAACGTGAGTGCAAATTTAATATTTAAAACGTTTTTAATAATGTATCTGATCCGCACCGGCGTGTATTTCATCCATAATAAAAATCCGTCGGTCGATAAGCAATTAAAACTTTCAGCAATTTGTTGCTGCTGTTTTTCCATTAAAATTTTTCGCGCATGTATTAAAAGTTAAACGTAATGATTATTAAAAGTTTTATCCAATAGAATTTTCGGTCTTCTAATTTCCTATTCTTCCTATTGAGTCTGCAGCTTCAGAGATCAGTGATCAACTCGATCGCTAATATTTAATAAATCACAATTACGTTTTACGATCGTTAATTGTATGTTCGGCAGACAGAGAAATCGTTAGAAAGTGTCCATTAAATGTTTCAATATGCTGCGCTCATTACGTAAACAACAACAAAAAACAGCAATCTCCAATTTCATATTTATAAACGAAATTGAACATTTAAATTAGCTCCATTACCTAATTCGTTACAGATAAATAAATATTATTGCTCAAAATGCTAAATTCCAACTGTTTGATCTTCACCATGTATGAATCTTGGTATGTAACGCGTGATTTAGCACGTAATGTCTAATTGACTACAGAAGGACGAAATAATAAGTAAACTGTTTACGAGAAAAGTCATACTGCTATGTACTTACTAACTAAAGAAAAATCTTTGATTTATTGCTTTTCTCGAAAAATAAAATAAATTGCAAAAAAAAATTATATTATTTCAATTAATGTTGTTAGATGTCGCCACTATAAAAATTTGTTAATTGTACTTTAAAGTGAGAAAATTTATATGAATTTAAGAAGAGAAAAAATGTTCCTTGAAAATATTAAATAATAATTTCTTCCCCGATTTACACTGAAGATATTTTATATCATTTAGCATAAGTCAATATAAAATTGGAATAAAAATGACTTAAATCAGTTTGTCTCTGTTAAAATGTTGTAAAGTATAGTAAAATAAATGCGAGTGTTAAGGTTAAGGCTATAAGATTTGATTAGAAATTAATTTATATAATAATTGCAGTTATTTTAATAATTTATTGCAGCATTAACACTCCGATTTTTATTTAACACGTTACAATTTAAGTGTTTTCAAATGTTAAATGAATATGGAAACGCAATTATTCGGATGCATGGAAACACGTTTTATATTGTTTATGGGATTGATTGCGTAATAAATTCAGCGTTGCGTAATTCGCGTTGGATTTACATTTGATCGTGGAATCGTCTCGGATGATCAAGGAAATTGTACATTTGCGGATACAATATTTTAGTGGTGATTGTATGTATGTATGAGAGATACATTTGCATAATAACATTCTGTCAGCGTTGAAATATCTTTACACGGATAATTCACACATTTACCGATCGACTCGTTGCGCAACGCCAATGGTAATAATTATCGCAATGCACGTCCACTTTTTTCATCTGGATGGAAAACAACAACTGCAACAACGAGGCTCATTTCTAAATGCCACAAGTCGGTAATGCAATTTTCCCAATATCGCGTTATTGGATCAAATCTTATATTGAATTTGAGAATATCGAGATGTAATAATATGTAAGGAAATTGGAGAAATTCGTTGATATTACGTGTATTTGCATATGCGGGACGTATAACTGAATCTCTTCCAATCTATCTCCATCCATATCGAATATAAGTTTTTCCCTGCGTTTTCAATCAATGCGAGCTGCAATTTCGTCCGAACCTTTACATCCATAATTCTTCGCTGCCTTCGGTTCACCGTAATTGAAGTGAACCGAATAAAATCTACGTATATCACAAAAAATATACAGTCATGATCGATACGATTTTTAACTATATGAAAGAAAAACTTACAGTTTTCTTTATTAACTTATATTTATTTAATTATATTTTCATAATGATTTTAATCCTCCTCTTAACAATACAAAAATAATATGTATTGATTCTACAAATTTTACAAAAAAAAATACAAATCCAGAAATAAATTCATATAATATAAACCGTAGAAATAGAAACTTGAATGTATATAAAATTTAGTTTGTTATCAAATTTTAAACAATTAATCGATAGATGGCGTCACCAATAAATTGATGATTTATTTTAAAAATGAATTCTACTTTATACAAAATGTTGTAAGAAATGTATATGAAGTTTTTCATATTCAAAACTGAAAAGCTAAAATAAATAACGATTGAAACAGTGAAACTAATGTGCGTAACTAATTGCTTTCGATCCGCATTTATTTACGCTGGGAAATAGTAAATTGCGTCGCACAGAGCGTTGTTGAAGTGCTGCGGGAGAATGTGGAAAAAGAAGTCTCCAGAAGTATGTTAAGTGCTTCAGTGTGTCGTGAATTTGAGGGACCGATGCAAGCAACAAATAAAACACACGGCCCGTCGCTTATATAATTCATAGGGAGAAGGGACCGGAAAAAGAAAGTGTCTCGTGGGAGAGAGGCACAAAGGGCCGTTCCGAATTTGATGGAGGAGCGGACCCGGAAAAGAAGGGAAAGTTATACGTTAACCTTCTATGCTGCGGCACGTGGAAAAATGATGGATGTTATACATTTATTGCTACATCCTTGCAACTTTTATAGAGATAATTGTATTAACTTTTTTTTATACTGTTCTTCCCTTTCCATTTGACACGCATCAACTTGGATAATTCATTTAAGAGATGAATCTTCGAGGCGCTCACAAAATCCATTAGATTTCATACAAAAAGAAATAGGAAGATTCAATTGACAGTTATTAAATGTTATATTGTAATACCCCAAAGTTACGTGATAGGTAAAACTCCGAGTTTTACTATACACAAAATATTATACAATTAAATAATTAAATCTGATTGTAGTGAATATTTTTGGATATTACCTAAATACACTTGAGAACTAGTTTAATCGAATATTACTAACCGTAAAAAGAAGTTATTACATAACTAGTAATGATAATGGAAATGATGCAGAATAATTGCCCTCACATTACATTAGAGTAAGAAAACTTTTTTACTTTAAAACTTTATACTCATCGCAGGTGTATCATTATTGAGATATGGTATAGTTTGTAAAGAAAAATCGAAGAGTATAAAATAAATCAATCTATTATTACGTGCAGCAAAATGCAATTACTTTAACAATTTCTTGGAAACACCATTTATTTTTTTCATTCGTCGATTGAAATTTTTATTTATTTTTTTTTTATCTCGAATTTACATAGATACAAAATATTAATTTATTTTATTAAATGTAATTGCCAAGGTTAGTTTTATTTCCAGATAAGTGCAGATCAGAAAAGTAATGGGAATTACTATGAAACTTTCGAGCTAATTACATTTCAGTATCATCAATCAAAGTCTCGAAATGAAGGCAAGATTTTAACGAGCTTCATTGCATTATATTCAATTCCGTGTTCCTGCCGCAATCCACTTCTTCTGTAAATACTCGAAGCGTTTCGATTTTCAATTATGTTGCACTTCGGGACCGTTTCATTTTTTCTTTATATAATCGAAAAGCAATTTCCGTAGATAACTGAAAGGAAACCACAGAAAAGCAACTTAATATTAATAAAGCTATTTTATTCAAAATATTATATCTTTTTCACAATTTTATAGATATTTTATTGACAATTTCTAAATGATGCTTTAAACGAGAAAGTAAATAAAAAATATTAATTACTGAGTAAATTTAAAGAAATATTTTGTTGTTTTTCATTAAATTTAAATTTTACTGTTTTTAAAAATAATGAAAAACACGAATTTGCATACCAAAAAAAAAAGAGTCTTCGTTATTCATTCGACATCCCCCGCTTTCTCTTGTTGTTCTTTCTTTCGTTTTTTTTGGTGTTCGTTCGTTACCTGCATCATAATTTATTCCAATGTTACCCTTTTCTTTCATTCGTCCTCTGCGCTGTTCCTCATTTCATTTTTGCCGCTAAAAATGGGTTTTGTAAGCAGACGCGGCTTCCGGACTTATCCTGACCCTTCAACCCAGGATTCGTGTTGAAATTTATGGAACATCTCTTCAGCAACCGCGACGAAATCCAAGTGAAAATAAAATAATAATGAATAAATTAACAAATATGCAAAAACCTCTTATATCTTTCGTTCCTTCCTTTTTTTGCATAACGTGGGCGTCGCGTATTAATGACCATTATTAGTAAATAATTAGTGCAAATGCATCGATTGTGGCTTGTAATGGAATCCAGATGCGAAATTTATTGAAAACGAATTCAATCAACTGATTTCTTGTTTTATAAACTTGAAAGTCATTAAGTCTCTTTTTAATCTAAAATTTCGTATACAATCTCCAGACTTTATTAACATTGAGGAATATGTAGAAATAATATAAACATTCCAACAAAATTCATAATTTCCGACAAATTAAAATTATAGTCATATTTCAATCATTGAATAATAATTTTAGATTTTTTTTGATGATATTATGTTGAAAATAAAACGTTAAAATTCTAACATAGAAATATTGCTTGTTGGTTTCGTTCAGATTTATGGAATTGTCTCGTTTTTACTGAAGCATAAACAAAATGCAAGTGATCACTCATCCCCGAAGTATTAGCCTATTTCTGTACCTTTTCACTATTTTATTATTTTGTTTGTTTTTTATCCTTTTCGTCCTGGAGGATTGTTAGCAAAACCATTGTTTGCTCGGATCCTACATATAAAATCCTGGATGCTGCAATTTTAAATATGCGAAAAAAAAAAGGAGACGCATTGTGTGGTTGTCGGCATTCCTGGATAGTCCTTGTCTTGTTGCATGGATGCTCTACAACAAAGTTTCTCCAGCGAGAACGTTAATAAACTGCTAAACGTCCGGAATATTTCAAGGGAGAACTCAACAACTGTGCATCAATTGCAAACCGAATTTCATGTAAATTCTCTTCAAGCATTGAGGATAAAGTTCGCAAATGTAATCGCACCAACATTAAATTGTTAAAACAAACAACCCGAAATGTGCAAATTGTATCCAATTTGCACATTTTCCTGCTTACAACTTAATTTATTAATTATTTCCGCAGTTGGAAGTAAATATTTTTCTCGAGCAAATATTTTTTTTTGCTCTTCATCGCTAATGATAAATGTTATTTTTTTCCGGTAAACAAAAATCGCTTAAATCAATATAAAACTACGCATTACGAATCCGCAGATAACTCAAGCGGAATGCAAATCCACGCGGTGTTACGTAACGCACAGCGACAACAAATTACGTACGTTCAACAATGTGTGCATAACTTGTTGCAACTAGATACGAGAATGTTCCTAATTGAAGGTTTTCTTGTAAAAGGTATAATTTGTAAATGTATTAAAATGAAATCTTTATACAAAATTGAACTATAAATGATAGGGCGGATATATCCGCCGCGTGTTCCATTAAGGGTTAAATAATAATGTTTGTTATAGAATGTAAGATAAAAATATTGCGAAGATGAAATTTAGCATTTTGTTAGTATTTAGATTGAATTTGTATTATTGAGTTATGAAATTTGCGAATATGGAGTTTTTTTTATTATTGTTTATTAGAAAATAATAAATTGAGTTGAGAATTGAGTAGTAAACATTTAGAATTACATAAATTGATGCAGGAAAATAGAATTGCTTCTGGCTTGAGAAGGTGTTGGAATGAAATTATTTAGATGTTATTTCTGATCAGATTTAATATTTTCTCGTTGCATCTCGGAGCTGAATTCGACTTGTTTGGGTGCAACATCTGGTTATTAATGGTATGATTTGCATAAGGCGGCTCCAATTAGGGTCGATAAATAATTTCGTCGGAGCGCCTTTTTGACTCAACACCCGAGTCCTCCGTTGCCGACACCTCGGGCGATCCATTCTTCCCCTCTGCTCCTCCGATTAGATTAATTTATTAGCTTAATAAGTGGTCGGTGAGAATCTGCAGCTATCATTTCGCTTCAGGCCTCTCATACAAACCACATCCATCCTCATCCAGATTGGGGTCAAGCTAATCCATATTTGCTGCAACCAGGACCGAATCGCATCTAATTGAATTTTACTTTACTGCCAACTAAAGCACTTTTACCGAGGACCGTAATTGCCAATTTAAAAATAAAAATCCTGAAAGACGGACGTCGTTTCGGACGACGACGAAATTGCTGAAAGCTTTCGGTTCTTGCGTAAAGTCGAGTTACTCACTCAATCGCAACGATTTACTCCTCGACTAATTAATTATTTGCATCGTTTCGAATCAATAAAGTACATAGAAATTGCCTTCTTCGCCCATAAAATTGCACTTACGCAATCCTCGCGCTTCTTGTCCGTTGCGTTGCTTTGCCCTTTCCACGGACGGGCGTTTTACAATATCACATGAATATTTCATTATCTCCGCTTGTACACTACCACTTCCATAGAAGCTTGTTTCTTGCATGAGAACATACGTGTACAGTTCATTATAATCAAAAGTAATCATCATAAATTGAAAATAATACAAATTTATCTCCCATACCAACAACTATTCGTAAACTGGTTTACTTACAGAATTGTTCTCATTATATCTACTTATTATAATTAATTTAACAAATTTGTTACTCAAAATAATACAAAATTTTACAAAACTTAAAATAGAAATGGAACATTATATAATAATTGGTTTAAAATCATTTTGTACGAAAATTTAATAGAATGAATTTTGATTGCTAATAAGTAGTAGATTTATCACACGAAATTTTTAATTTAAAAAAAATATTTACCTTTACTAAATGAAAATCTTGTTAAATTTGTCTTAAATGAAAAATTTCAGTTTGAGCGTTTTTCGAGATTCAAAATTCACAATTAAAAATTATTGAAATTTACATGAAAGATTAATTATATTTAATTTAATTATAAAAATGTTGATAAATATATAAATATAAATATTTCTATATTCAATAGTGATTTTTTTTTGTAGAAGTGAAAATTTCTTGGTATTTTTAATATTGAAGTTTATTATATTTAAAGTCTCTTTCAACGCCTTTGTTAATAATAAATGTATATAAATTAAGTACATGTGGGTTGTAATTGCTAATAAAATCCAAAACTGACCTAAAACGATATTAGTTATATTTATTTGAAATCATAATTTAAATATTTTTTTTTATTCAATATTGGTTCGAATAAAATCAATTTATTTTGTGTGGAATGTGTGCTATATGCTATATAGTAAATGATAATAAATTGTTATAAATGTCGAACTTGATGATAAAAGCAGAAGGAAAAGATGAATATTCATGCTCAAAGTTTATTTCACCAAAGTCAAGATCAAATGGGTTTTTCGTGTTCTCCTCCATCCGATATTTTCATTTTATGGTCCGCAATTGCGTAACATTGCGTGGGTTGCCCCATCGATCCACTTCCTTCGGAATTCCATTTAACTAATTCGAAAGAAGTTTTTATGAGGATAAATTGAAATTGTTGTATTTATTTTCGCGAAATCATCCTTGCAAAATTTGCATGTGCAGAGTTATCGGTCTCTGTTTTCGGATGCGCATTCTTAGCACGAAACAACGTGGAAATGCATCTAGGTAATTGCTTTCAGACTCGAAACAAATTGCTTCCAGCGCGAGGGTGCAGATATTTGTCCCATTTTACACTTCAAACGGTTCTCTGCAAATATTCAACGTTTTCCTGTAAACCCAATCATTAGTTGTATTAGTTTATACTTTAGTAAAACTTTGATTTCAGTTTCTCGTTGTGGAAATTTGCGCAAATTAAAGAAAAATATAGATTTTAAGTAATAGATAAAATTATATATCAATACATAAAAGTGTAATTTAATTAGTTTTGAAATTTTTAAATCGAACTGTAGTGTATCCGGATTAATCGAATCCGCACTAGGCGAGATTTTATAATTGATACCAAATTTTTATTAATAAATTATTATGTGAAAAGTGTAATTGGTGTCAATTTGTACTGTTTAATAGATTCATATTTTATGTCACCGTTTACATAAG